>CM033271.1:21583144-22900644 GCA_019343175.1 Oedothorax gibbosus
TTTTCATGGTAAAAAGTCTTCTGTGTCCATTTTAATTTGTAAAAAAAATCGTAAAGTCACGACTAAAGACTAAGATACACATAAATATACATATTTTAAACTTTAGTTTATGTTTCATAATTAAACCATAAAGTGACATAGGTACCGTTATAAAAAAAATTATTTAAAAAGGGCTGCAGGTGCAAGTTGTGAAACTAAGAAATGGGGCACTAGAGCTACACGAGGACTATCGGCGACGGAATTAGAACCACAGTCAAGTGACGAGCCGGTACCTGCCTACAAAATAGCATTTCTATATAAGGTAATGAAATCATTGCGTTGGGGTCTTTTGGGGGTAAATTATTGTATTTTGGGGGTTGGTATTAAAGTTATGAAATTACTTTATGGGAGGTACTAATTACCTATAAATGTATTTGAGTAATTGAAGTTAATTGAAATTAGCTTGTAGGTTGGGTTAAAGGTCTAACAATTCTTATAAACGTATTTCAGCATTATTGAATTTTTCAGGTGTGGTTAAAATGTCATTACAATTCTTAAAACAACGAGAAATTCCTCGATGCAGTTAATATATTTTTTCCCATATATGTTTTCATTGTTATGAAAACGTGTTTAATTCTGGCTGTAGAAAATTGTTGTTTTTAGAAAAGTTAATAGGACGTGTATATTAAATTTTTATCTTATTGTGTACATATGTTGTTCACGAATAAATTCAGAAAGTTTCAAAGTAAAAAAAGAGAAAACTTACTTTTTGTAGCAAAAAAATCTGTGTGGGGTAAAATTGGTCATATTTCCTTTAAGTTGGGCTAAGCACACATTATACAAGTATCATCATTTTTTGCTTTTTAAATATCTTTCTGATAACTACTATTCTTATAAACTGCTTTTAATATTGGTTTATCACTCTGTTACTAATAAATGACTGAAAATTTGAAATTCATTGTACCCTTCATTATTGAAACCCACTTTCAAGAATTTAAATCCGAAAACAACGTTGGTGGATTCAAAAGAAGTGGGATATTTCCTCGAAAGCTATTGCATGAAAACAAATGCTTAAAAACCATGTTCCAGGCACAATTTCAACAGTTCAATCACATTATCAATTAAAAAAAGTCAAGCTGTTGCAGCAGCGTCACCTCCGACGGTAACCACAACTCGTCAGACAGTTGGAGCTACCCTTTAAGATGAGTCAAGTACAGGTTCTCCTTTTAAAGCACATAAAACTGCAATCGCAGAGACACTTCTCCAAGCTAGCAATTGCTTGCAAGGAAGCCATGTAGAGAAAAAGAAAACTTATGCAGCAAGAAATGGGAGAAATTTTAAATACTTTAACTTCTTTAAATAGACTACATATCAAAAATGTAAGAATGGAAAAGAAATCTGCAAAAATATCTGTAGGGAAACAGAGAAGAAATGAAACCATTACATGTGAAAAAAACTACCCATTGGGCTAAGATAGTTTTGACAATTTCAATTCACTGCAAATAAGAAAGTGGGTCTGGGTCGAGTTTTGGGGGATAAAACCAAGAAGTTATTTCTTGGTATTCTTTCACAAATTGAATAAGACTTATGCACAGCAATAATTTCTAGAGAAAAAGAAAGTTCCTATTTCATTTTCTCTTAAAGAGATGATGTTTCGGATGGAGATGTTTCTCAAATCGTAAAAGTCCTTCCCAACCCAGGCAGTACTGATCCTCAGGGGACTGTATTAGTTCTTGTGAAGATTTATATCATCTTACCCGATTGCTTTCTAAACAAAGTTAAAAAGAAATTTAAAAAATTTGGTAATTGAAGCTGTTTTTAAAACATGACCTATTTTACCCCACCCCATGGAGTAAAATAAGTCATTTACAGCGCTTTTTCTAACACATTTATCAATATCAATTGCTTTTTTTAATTCAGAGAAATTTCATTTTAAATGTTATAATAAATATGTTCATTTGCATATCCTAAATATTTTTTAGACTGGTAAAATTGATATTCTTATTGCTCTCAAGGTGTGAATGCAAAATGTGCAGATTTTTGACCTATTTTATCTCACCTGACCCTAGCTGCTAAAACCTTGAAAATCTTGTTGTACAAATCTTTAACCGAATTCCAGTGCATTAAATAAAGATTTTTAAGTGGCAAAATTGAAAGTTGTGTGATGTTTTACACCCTAGTTTTATTATACTATAAAATGTTAAATTTAAAGGCACTTCAACATTGAATCCCTAAATTTTCAATTTTAAAATATTTTATCAGCATTCTAAAGTACAAATTATGGTGACAAGAATAAACAAAACAAACTTTTATTTTCGTTTTTTTTTAATATTCAGTCTAATTAAGTTAAAATAAATCGTGTTTTATGTCAAACTCTAATAAATAGGATTGCCATTATGCGTGTCAAGATTTTAATTGTTAAAATCTATAATAATAAAAATGAAGTTTTGTGTGTGTGTGTGTTTGTTTGTGGCTATGTCTCTTATAGACTCATAAACTAGACATTTCTTTGACTCGTAACTTGGCACGTACAAATGTGTAGTTCATACTTAAGTTACAGATTTCGAACTTTCAGAGCTCAAAATGTTCTATTTTTAGAGAAAATTCGAATATTCTGAAAAAAATACACCACTTTCGCTCAAATCCGATCATTTTTTTACTTTCCTGATGCCATCTGCTGAAAAAAATTAAATAAAACTTTTAACGAAAATATTTAAAATTGAAAATGTTTATTTTATTCTGTTGCCATTACCTTCAGAAACTAAATTCATTATTTAAAAAATAATTGACATGTTTCAAGTGACGTAATTCCGTTCAGTCTCCATTCTAGGATTTTATTGTGGGTTTAGGTGATGGATTTCTTCATTGATGGTTCTGTTGATTGCAAAAATGTGCATATTTAAGCTACTTCCGTGAATTATAACTATGATGGTTGTTCAAGGCCATCGTACTAGAGCTACATTTTAGGGTTTTGTTTTCATTTTTTCGCCAAATACGTTGCCAAACTCGCCAAATTCTTACCTAAACGCGCCGAATATTTTTTTTTAATTTATAAGCTGGTTTGTTGTTCGAAGGCCATTGTGGTAGAGCTGTATAATAAGAGTGTTTGTAGCTATATCTATTTCTCGCCAAATTCTTTCCAAAAACGCGCCAAATGAGCTAAAAGGTTTTATATGTTTATGAGGAAAATTACGATGACTTTTATGAGTGCATTTATAGCCTATTTTTTATTTTGGATTTTTAAGGTAATATATAAGTAACAGTATTTTATACTTTATAACGAGCGGGAATAATAACATAAGTTTATTATCCTGTAATGGATTATAAATTGTACATATACTTGGATCAATTAAAACTTTTTTTAGTCCGTGCGAAGTACGGGTATTTATTTGCTAGTAAATAAATAAATTGTTCCCAAATCAGTCTTTATATTTTATTTTACAACAAAAAAAAACAATAAATAGTTATTCACATAGGATCATTTCCACCAAATCTACGGTATAGTTGCCAATATGTAGATGTTCTGTGTCGTTTTCTTTCATTGCTAAAAAAATAATAATAATTTTAAAAAAAGAAAGAAATACTTAAGAAAAATATAATCGATTAGTAATTTATCAATAATTATATTAGCATTTTAATTCAGACCATTATACAATTTTACTTAGGGATTCACCTTTGACTAAACTCTACACGAAGTACACTTGGGACATTCTTCAAAAAAGAGCAGATTTCTGTCTTGGCACCATTTTTAGAAAATAGTTATATTTATCTATACTTGTTTTTCTTGATTATGGTTAATTACAGCTTAGAGAATGTACTCATAACATTTACCATTTTCTAACAATATTATTTAAGGGTCATATATTAACTAAACCATGTAAAAATTCAACTCCCTGTAGTGTCCTGGGCTCACATAATTAAAAGTTAGGCTCTGTTAAATTAGATTGAATTAAATGCTAAATATTTTTAACTATGATTTTTTTTTAATTTATTATTTGCTAAATAAAAAATGAGCTTCAAATAATTAACTAATTTGTACAAGTATATTTTTAAATTTCAATTGTGTTTGTCACAGGTAAAATTCTCACCTCCGCTACCATTACATTTTAGTTTTAAAAAAACTTTATAGAGAAAAGTATTTTCCATTAGTTTGGCTTTAAACAAAAGAAAAGACATCTCTTTATGAGTTATGTGGGTAAAAAAATCATATTAATTTGTATTAGGTTCATTTTGCTAAATGGCATTTAATCCAAATGTTTTGGGGTTTTTTGGGAGATTCTCACCTCCGTTACCGCTGGTGAAGAAAAAGATGCCTTATTAAAAAAAAATGCAATCTGGCATTTAAAACCTAGGTAATGTCTACTTACTTTTATAGGTTTATACTGATCTCCATACTGGTCTAGCCCTGTCGTTCCCGTAGAGTCCAACCTTGGCGTTGCCCAGGGACTCTGCGTTCACTTCGGACCCTGAGTAGTATCCTCCCCACCCGTTGTTGACGTAGTCCCTGGACTTTCCATACGTACCGACAGGGGCTCCCGCCAGGGATGCGGCGTACCTATCGCCCTTGTTGGGCAAAGGGATCGGAATGCGGACAGGTCGTCGATACCGCGGGAGTACTGAGGGTACGCGTCGATACCGCGGGGGTACGCGTTGATACTGGGCGCTCACAACAGCCAAGACAGCAACCAGCAGAACAGCCTGCAAATACATAATTGAATGATGAAACGAACTCTCCTAGTGAACCATAAAGAGGGCGCCACCATTTGGACATCTACGTTTTGTCTATTGGTATGCAACCTAGTTATTACAAACTCAATGAGGGCGAGTCACATGACAGTGATTCTAAATTACGTCGCCAATAACCCGGTACTGGGCGTCGGCAACTACAAAGATGGCGACCAACAGCAGAGCCTAGAATTAAGGAGGGAAATATTTTAATTCACAATCTTATCAATTTAATTTCAAAATTAATTTGTCCTATATGAAGACGAATGGGTGAAGTTCCGTCTCAAAAATGGGTCTTCCCAAGTTTAACGAAATGTTCTTTGAAAAAATCTGGGAAAGTTTCCAAGTCAAATTAAGTTAATTACCTTTATTGGGCATACGAATTTGAGTGGAAGGTAAAGAAATATTTCCAGAACACATACGTTTTTTAAATTTTACAATGATAAAATATTATGTTAAATTTAGTAAAAAGACTAATAAAGTTATAATTTTTTAATGAAAATATTTCTTAAGTCTTAACTTCCACACTTTTTTTATAACGTAAAAAGTAGAAGCTTTTACAAAGGTTATATCGGTCCATCACCCACTTTCATAGCCAAAACAACAAATGATACAGACAAGTTTGATACGTAAAAAGTAAATTCAGTTTATCGAGGCTAGAAATGTTAAATGAATGTTAATGAAATAAATTAGAATCCGAAGTACTTCAATTAATAAAAAAAATGCAAAACTTATTACTCATTTAAAAAGCATAAGAAGGACATTTTTAAAGGAAATAAATCACCATCGTCACTCACAACAATAGCACGAGAAACTTTATATCAAATAAAAGTTTAAATTACGTTTAAGATAAATAAAAAAGTTTGGAACAACGTCATAATAAATGTCACAATGAGATTCTTTAATGGTACGTATTATTTGTTTAGAAACAGGCACAAGGCGTTTTAAATTTTTATTTTAAAAAGCGGACTTAGTTTTTCTTTTACATTTAAGCATTTATTAATAAATATGTACGTCCCCTTAATGCTATAGTTATTCCTTTTGCCGATGTTTTTTCATTGTCATTTGTTTATTTAAATGGTGTATTAAAATATCAATTCGTTCGTTATGTTTCGAAGATGAGAGACAGTTTTAATGTTGTATGTTGATTAGAAATGTTTTACTTTTTTTAAGTATGAGAAATATTACGTAGTTATTATTCGACGAAATATAAATAATTTTAGCAAACGATAAGTAATAATTAATTGAATTTTCGATAAAAATAATTTATTTAATTTGACGTTTAGAAGTTTAATGTGGAACTAAATGCTGTGTTTTGGCGCTTTTTTTAGACGTATGTGGGGATTTGTGTGGAAGCAGTTCTCAATGACAGACAAAGCTACTTGTTTATTTAATAAAGGCTATTTTTTTAATAAAAGCTTATGTAGTAAAAAGTAAAATTATTGGATTATTATATTTCTTTGCTGATTCTCCTTTCCATTAAAAAAAATTAAACTGAAACCAATGAATGTAAATAATCAGTGTTTTAAAATTTAATCGTTAGTATGTTTATTTCCCATGGATTACGTGTACTTAATTACAATATCTATCATTATAAATAATAATACTAAACTTTAAGTACTTACTAATACACAAAGCCTCATATTGAATGCTGTTAAAAGTTTCTGGGTTAACTTCTATGGTGACAATTCAAAATCGAATAGTAAAGCCAATAGAACTTCAATATTTTATATACTATTAAATCCTGACATAAACACTATTATCAATTTCAACGATCATGCAAATTAACTTTCAACATTTGTGTCTGGTGTGAAAACTGCAAACCCAGACAGAATAATCTAGTTTTTGGTGAATAGTGTAAAACAAAACCTTCATGTAATGAAAACCTGCAACTCTGAAATTCATGTATAACTATCAAATTAAGGCTTAAGGTTATTTTAACTTTTCCAAATTAATTTTCTGAGTTTTTATCATTATTTGTACTGAACAAAAGTATTCGGTATTTCCTAGAAATGAACGATTTAAAAAAAAAAGATTAAAACTTACAAGTACAAAATTATAACAAAAAAGTTTTAATGTTGAAACATTCATGAAGTTAGTGTATCAATCAGTGTATAGAAATTCCCGCCTTTATTTCAACCACTATTCAACCTTGTTGATAATGATTCGCTTATCATGAACAATTCGCTTATCAATTATATTTGTCATTGTTCTTAATAAATTGGTACACTGTAAAAAAAACTCTGTATTTTTTACAGAAAAAGAACTGCCTGCTGGTGTGTCAGAATAATACCGAAAAATTTACAGAGATATGTTTTATAATAATTTTACCTCAAAAGGTGTTTTTTAACAGACAAGGAAAAACAAAATTTTACGTCGCAGTTATTTTTCGTAACAGTTAGAAGTGCATGTTTTACTTACATCTAACTCTCGATAAAATATTCAAAATAAGGGAACAGTTAAACTTTCTGTAGCAGAATGATATCAAATTAACAATGAACTTGTGCAGCAGACTCGAACGAAACAAGTAGGTATGTAACAGAATCTGTCACTCAGCCCGCTTTCACACAACATTTGTGTTCAACAGGAAAAAAGTTGCCAAACATAATATTAATTCTATAAACATTTGCACTCTAAATTTGCCTAGTTTCATTTATTTTATTTCGAAAATTCAATAATTATTTTTGCAATAATTATTATCGTTTGCAAAAATTAATTTATATTTCAAAGAATAAATATGTATTATTCCTATCTTTTAAATAAAACCAAAGCATTTCATATAAACATACAAACAAAGAATTTCTAAGTTAAATATATTTGACGTCATTTCAAACTGATTGATGTCGCAAAAACAAATTTCATTTAATTTATTGTTTAAAAGAATTAAAGTTTTTCGAGTTTTTCGAATGGCAAAAGTGATTTAATTCTAATAAAAATGGCTTCTTGTGCTTTTTAAATTAGCATTAAGTTTTGCAGTTTTTTAAATAATTAAAGTACTTCAAATTCGAATTTTTTTCTGAGATTTTTTCAATGTCTTCTAATTTCGATGCGCTCAATTTTTTGACGTATCACACATATCTGTAGCATTTGTAGTTTAAGATATAAAAGTGGGTGACAGACAGACGGACTGAACGATTATAATACCTTCCACTTTTTACGTTATAAACGTAGTGTGGAAGCTACAAAATTAAAATTTAATAAAGTATAATAACAACTAAGAAATTACTTACTTAATTAGAAAACAAGCAGCAAATATGTAAAGAAATATATATTTATTAAACTCTATTACAACAAAACGTAAATAATTTTACCAAATAAAGAACACAGCCATGAATTAGAAATAAACAAAGTTACAGATTTAAGAAAGTACGAAAATTAATTACCCATTTTAGTTTTGACATAGCAATTTAAAAACTTAGTATTTGTATAATATATAATAAACTGTAGTAAATTTTAAATACTACATGTTTAAAAATTATGAAATTAAAACTGTGAAACTAATCATAATCACAAATTATATATAGTTGCACAAATATCCAAATAATAACTAATACTTATTATCGATTACTCCTTTCGATAACTTGGGCTTTATATGGGTAGCCCCTAATAATCATTATTCTAGTAAAATCAATTTTCTTTCGTTTAATTTACTTCCATCGTAAATTCTTGCACTTCCTTCGATTGGTGCTGTGATGATGCTCTGTTCCCACTTAACATGGATCTAACAATCCAGTCTCGATAAAAAAAAATATTTTCATTTAGCGTTTCTGTTGCCACTCAAGACCTGGAACTTGCCTATTGATTGCAGTAACTTAAAAATTTATGAAATTACGTATAGTTTTTGCTCAAACCACAAACGAACTCAATTTATTGCTCTCTCACCAATAGATCGAGTTTTGTTCAACTGGGATCTTAAATGACATTTTTAGCTCTCACACTACGTTTATAACGTAAAAAGTGGAAGGTATTATAATCGTTCAGTCCGTCTGTCACCCAATTTCATAGCCCATACTACAAATGCTACAGGCAAGAGTGATACGTCAAAAATCACTCGAGAAACTTTAATTCTTTTAAATAATAAATTAAAAGAAATTTATTTTTGAGACATCAATCAGTTTGAAATGATGTCAAATATATTTTACTAAGAGATTCTTTGTTTGTATGTTGATATGAAAGTTTTGGTTCTATTTAAAAGAGAGGAATACTAATATTTATTCTTTTAAATATAAATAAATTTTTGCAAGGAAATGTTTCTTATGATGTCACGCTCTCTGTACTGTGATTTCATTGATTGTTTCGTTTTCTTTCCGTACTACGATTTCATTGGTTGTTCGGTTTCAATTCACGATCACAATGCGGAAATAGACGAAAAGAAAATTTTCTTTCTATGCAAGTTTTCTTTAATAAATGATTAAAACAACCAACAGCACAGCAAGAAGCTGGCATTTTAAAAAATGACAACTAAATATTTTTAGAAACTCACTTTCGATACCAAAACAAAAGTAATTCGAGAAAAATGAAATGAGACCATGGAGCTGTTGTCAGATCGACGTAAACAACCCTATTATTGAGGAATAATTAGTGAATTTTCGAAATAAATAAATGAAACTAGCCAAATTTAGCGTGTATGTTTATAATAGAATTAATATTGAGTTGGCGGCTTTTTCCCTGTTGAACACAAATTGTGTGGAAGGGCTGATGACAGATTCTGTTATTAACCTACTTGTTACCTTTTAATTTCTCATATATCGCGAAACTATCACAATTTCACATGCAAATAGTAAGTAATGAAAATAAAGGCATAAAATTCCTTCATTTCGCATTTGAAATATTTTTGTATTATAATTAAATAAGTATGTATATATCGAACTTTATAGTAAGGGTAAGCATATGCCACAAGGTCATAAAGCTGTTAAAGGAAAATGGATGAAGAAAATGCACGAAAATCTGTGAAACGCTAATAACAACGCAGATATTTGATAACCTTCTGTTATGCTATGTGAGTTTTGTAATATCACATTCAACTTTCAAAACTAGAACTATTAATTAAAAATTTATTTAAAACGTTAACAGACACATTGATGAAAGAAATATTATCAGAAGTTGTAGGACTTACTTTCTTTAAGCATTCTTGATGAATTTGCAACGTTTACAATCATTAAGAATACATGTAAACAAATTTTAAAATAATATTTTATACTATTATATCATCGTCATTATTTAATGATTTATAAAGGGTTTTTAAGCTTTAAGATTAGTTTCAGATGTTAAAAGATTAATTAAATTATTGCTCCTGTTTTGAATTTTTTTATATATAATTTTTCACGTCATTTAAGGTATTTGACAATATGTTTCAAAATACTTTCAGATTCTTGAAAAATTCCAACGATCTATTATGTATGCTGGAAGGCTTTCTCATATTATGAAAGATATCTAGAGACAGATATGTGGCTTCTTCTCCAACTTTTGCGTGGTTTTTGATACATTTTTAACCAATTTCTATCTATAAATATAACTGTTTTTGATGTAGAAGAGAGAATCTGTTGCCATTAGATCGTTATTAAGCGCTTATATGACATTTGGCTATCAATGTAAATTAACCCTTTCAATTCCATTTATTTTATTTTAAAAATCTAAAATTTGTGAAATAGACTTATTATGCATCCAGAATGAAATGGTGAAAAACAGGTGGGGGGAGGGGGGATCTTAATTTTTTAACTAAAATTTATGGGAAAAAATTTGGAATCGTTACTTTAGAATAAATTATTACACTAATTTTTCGAAACTTTATTTGTTAAAAATATTTAAAAATACAAGAATGAAGAATTTAGGGCCAATTTTTTAATAAAATTGTTTCAGAGTGAATTATATTTTAACTTTTTTTTCATATTTTCATTTAACTACAACAGACATTATTTAATTCTTCAAAAGACACGATTCTTCCATCTAAAGATACAAAAAGAAAATGTAAATTTATAGAAAAATTTATGGAGAATTTAATAAAATGTATTTGAAATAAGCGCGAGTTTAACTTCTAGTAATAAATGTAGAATCCATTCCTTATTTTTTAAAAAAGAACCGTGCATTAATTATTTTTTTATTAAATCAAGGTTGTTCTATTACCACCCTAGTCCTTTTTTGCCCAATTTGCCTCGAACCATAACATAAACGATGGAAACATGGTTTTTCAGAGTGAATAATCTGTAAAAGCCATAAGGGAAACGGTAGAAAATTTGGTAAATCAATATCTTCATCAATGTAAGCGGAAAATAATTTTCTACTTCAAAATATTATACTATTAGAAATTCTTCTATGAACAGAGTAATATTCTCGAAATATCGCACTTCTCTGCTGTCAATTTGGTAATAGGAAAAATTATTATATGAAATGAGTGCCTACAGAACCAATATAACAAGACTTGTACAATTTATGGCCAAACTTAGGGTTATGGACTTTTCACAAGAAATAAGAAGTAATTTTTGTGTCAAAATCCAAAATTTTACATAAGCCAGTACTCCAGATCTCAGAAACGTTCTGCATAAATACAATTATAATTATATATCTGTTCCGCATCTTTAATAATTTAGATTATTAAATTAGTTAAGTTTCTATAAGAATATTGAGACATATTAATAATAGAAAGGGACAAACACTGAAAGTTGAAATAATTATACAAGGATTAATATTTAGGTTTTATTGAACAAAACAAACATCTATCGCTTCAAATATAGTCGTTTTCTCCAAGCGCATCGCAGCCTTTTCAGTTTCCATTCATTTCTAAAAAAAAAGAAAGAAAAGAAATGTAAAACATGCTCTTGAATATTTCGCTCAGGGTCGTTCAACGTAACTAAAACAAAATTACCATCTATTACATTTTTAATGTAAACTTTTATTGCCTAAAATGTGCGACAATCTTGATATTACCGTATAGGTGACAGTATTTTGCATGTTGTTAAAATTAGGGTGTGTAACACTACACGACTTTCAATATGCAGTTGCCAGCCGTAGACTTATCAAAAATTATTTTAAATATTCCATCCCTGCTCTAAATTGTAACCGTACAATATCTTCAATAATAGCCAGACTACGAACAAAACATTTAAAAGGAATGAAAATCTCAACGGAAGGACAAAGAAGCTACTCCACACACTGCCCAAACTGTCCTGGCGTCCAACTGTCCCCGCAGCATATCTTTGGCTGCCCAGCAATTCAAGCCAGGCTCTTCAGAATTGGCTTTGAAGACCCAGAAGTTTTAATTCTCTCCGAAGATGCAGAAGAAATAGCGAAAGCTGTCTACGACAGCTTCGGATCCATCTAGTTTTTGCACACATCATGGACACGACAACAACAACAACGACAACGACGACTTTCAATTACCACTTAATAAATCACTACCCACATTTACAGCTTTTGACAGTCTGATATTTTATATACATTCGAGTTCCTGACTATTCGTAAAATAATTTCGATATTGCATTTAAAACGCAGGTAAGTCGACATACTCTTATAGATTTAACCCTATAGAGCTTTTACCCCATAACATTTAAAAGAAGAATTTCCAACTAACTCTTTCCTTTTGAAATTTTATTTAAAGAAAAAGTGTTAGTAGAAATCTTCCTGTAGACCTTTCTTGTATAATGTATGAATTGAAGATATTTGAACTATTACTGTCGATTTCTTGAACTTCGATTTTACTACATATTCTTATTTGTGCTTGAAATGCAATACATTTTACAGGACATACACAAAAATGAAAGACATTTTAAGTATTTTAAAGCCTATTGACACAGGCAGGAAATTATATTAAAAAGAAGTAGTTTACTGAAAATGTTTGCAGAACGTCGGTAATGTTGACATAGTTTTATAGCCATACTGGTCTGGTCCTGTCGTTTCCGTAGAGTCGGACGAATAATTCCCCAAGTAGAGGAAGTGCACGTTAAATATTCTCCAACGCTCCGACGCTGCATACGATGTTGCCCTTAAAAATTGTGTTGGGTGCCTAGTCAAGTGTCGGTACGTCCTTTGACTAATGTTCGAAATTATGACGCCTGTCGATAATAGCCCTAGTATAGCTCTAGTGCGACATTAATTCAACTCAACCACAGAAATATTTATAGGTCTATGGGGTAGACCAACCCTTTTAAGTAATTGAAGAGCTTAGTGGAAGATAGCGCTAAGTGACAAAAAGGTGAAAACGAGAAAATGAGCTTTAAAGGTTTTCGTTTGTCCTTAGATACGTTAAAAACGGAAAAAAGTATATTTAAATTTAAGTTTATGAAACGGAGGAAAATTATTATATTTAAAAGAGAGAATAACCCGTTCATTGACACAAATATCTAATTTTTTTAATGTCACTTTAGTACGTTCTTCCACTAAGCTCTTCAATTAATTTATACTTACTTTTTATAGGTTTAACCCCATACTGGTCTGGCCCTGTCGTTTCCGTAGAGTCCAACCTTGGCGTTGCCCAGAGACTCTCCGTGCACCTCGGATCCGGAGAAGTATCCTCCTCCCCTGTTGTTGACGTAGTCCCTGGACTTGCCGTATGTGCCGACCTGGGCTCCTCCCAGGGACGCGGCGTACCTATCGCCCTTGTTGGGCAGCGGGATAGGCCTCACAATGCGGACCGGTCGCCGGTACCGCGGGTACTGGGCGCTCACAACAGCCAAGACGGCAACCAGCAGAACAGCCTGCAAATACATAATTGAATGATGAAACGAACTCTCCTAGTGATACCATAAAAAGGGCGCCACCATTTGGACATCTACGTTTTGTCTATTGGTATGCAACCTAGTTATTACAATGATTTTAACTCAATGAGGGCTAGTCACGGAGTCACATAACAGTGATTCTAAATTACGTCGCCAATAACCCCCGCGTAGCTGTAGTTGGACGATAGTTCAAACTAAACTAATATCGATAACGGAGAATGAGCTCGATTGACCACGCTACTCCAAACCGCAAAGTGCCTCTGTGTTAATCCAATTGGAATTAGAGGAAGAAAAAATTATTTTCTAAGCCACATTTCTCCGACTGTATTGAAAATTTTTACAAACGGTTTTTTATATGATAAAATATGTAGCTGACGGTTTCTATAACTCAAGTTTTTGAAATTGGTTTGAGAATATTTTTTCTAATTTTCAATAAATAATTTTACGAAAAAAATATTCGAGCAAATTTTAAAAACTGGGATTACAGAGACCTGTAAGTCAGCTACATTTATCAGATGAAATAAACGTCTATAAAAATATTCAATTCGGCCGAGAAAAACTAAACTCCTCGGCGCCCATTAGTGGGCCAAGGCCTGCCGTGCCCAATTCAGCTTTCGTGCCCAAGAGCTCTGGGGTGCTATGCATATTTCCCGGTTAGGTGGTCAATCTCACGCAGAACCCCTAGTGTTTAGTTCCCAAGCATGCTTGGTTCTCATTTTATCGACCCACTTAAGGGATGAAAGGTTGAGTGAACCTCGCCCAATCCGGGATTCAAGCCTCGGATGGCCGAACCTGTGGCACGGCAATGCAAAGCACTACCACTGAGCCACTGAGTCTCCAGCCGGAGAAATGTTTGCTTGGAAAATAATTTTTTCCATTGGATTAACACAGAAGCAGTTTTGTTTGGAGATCCGCGGTCGATCGGGCTCATTCGCTCTTACCGAACAATTGGCAAGAAAATTCTCCTTGCAAAAATATACTTTTTGCTGAAGTTTATCTAAATAAACAAAGTATAAGAGAAATAAGTAACATAGCACTGAACAATTTATGTAGGATAAATTAAGTTACACGAAAAACGAATTTTAAAACTTAGTAGTTGACGTTTTTATTCGGTAAGGAAGGTGTTAATAATATTCACCAATGGTTTCTTAAATGGGTTTAAGCGAAAAATTTATTATTGAACCATGAAAATTTGAACCATTTAAGTAATTTTTTTAAACAAATTGTAAGGTAATTGTATGTTTTCAAAATGGAAATTGAGTTTCATTTTTTTAAATATTAAGTCAGTTTTTTTTGTATACATAGAGAGAAGATACTGAAAAGTAAATTATTTATGTCAAATTAATTGAAACACAACGAATATTGCTGAAGAAAAGACTAATGAATAAATGTCGTAAAATTCAAAGTATGAGGACAGGTTGAATTGTTCATGAGTAACTCTTTAAATTAAGGGCCTAGTTGCAAAACTCACATTATTCAAAGTATAATTAAGATATAGGTCCGGTCCGTTCATTAGTAATTTTCGAAAAAAGTAAATTCAATTTTACGTAACCGCCAATAAAAAGGCCGAACCCTATGTACCTTAGTTCTTAGCTTCTTAGTTATACTTTATGGGAATGCTAGTTTTGCAACTGGACTTTTCAAATAGTTTAATAGAATCTTATTTTTGCGATACTAAATATTGCTATTTCTTTGTCTGTTATCGGTCATTAATATTTGCATTTGTATTACAAAATTATTAACTTGTTTTAATATAACTACATATTATATAATTCACTCATTATATTATTTGTAAAATAAATTATATGATGAAATTATGTTTTACTAATTTTACAATTTGAAATTTTTTCTAGATCAGAAACATGATGCACTAGAAGCAGTAACTTAAAAGTTGCTAATGCAACCACAATAAAAATTTACTTATAAATATAAAAGTTTAAGTGTGTAGGCTACAGAACACACAGGGTTGAAAAAAATTGCAATTTGTAATATGTTAATATGTATATAAATTAAATCTTGTTTCATTGAATTTCGTTCTTTATAGCATTATAGTTTTAGAAGTAGAAATTAAATAGTAATTTGTTTTAACATAAGATAAGTAGCGATTGATTTACTTACCACAATTGTGAAATACTTCATTGTAGACTTGTAACAATCGTTTCCACTTGTAACGTGAAATAAAATGTGACTGATGAATCTGTTACTATTTTCCGTCATTTTATACTACATAATTCATTACATATGCACAATTTGGTTTCCATTTAACACAATGAAATTGTTAATCTAATACCCCCTCTCTGGTTGTGTAGTAACTGACCATAGCTGAATCAGCAACGAATACAACTATTCCGCAATAATAGGCGAATAGAGTGTTTCCAATTCTCAGAAATGCGGCTGAAGCATTTCTAGTGACATTTTCACAGATAAGTTAGCAAACCAAGGTATTATTAAGGGGTTTATTTCTATTGCACAAAGATCAATATATTAATGAGTTTTATGCGAATATTATGTTTTTATATACACTGTAAAAAAACTGTACATTTACGAGCATTTGCCCTTCAATTTTTATGGGGCCCCAGGCTATAAAACCCAGGCTTATTTGATGGGAAAAAGTCTGACCCACTAAATAAACGGCCTTATCCCTTAGATTGTTAAAAAATTAGGGCGATTCCCGTATTTTTACAGTTTTATCTCATGTATTAGCTAAAGGAAATGATGAGCATGAGTGTTTTTTTTAACGGGGTGTGACTGGAATCTCTGCTGCCGTTCCCTGCCCGTTATTTTACAGGGATTTTTTTAACAGTATATGTTAATGGTCCAGAAAAATATTTTTTCCCTTTTCTATTTAGGCGATTTAGGTTTCAAATCGATAAAAAATTGCAGCCACATAAGTACACACATTTAATATAGTTTTCAAGAAACATCAATAAAATAATTATCTAGGTTTATAATTTGCAATTTGTATGCATAGAATATGCATATTCAGAATATTTATGTTATCTCTCCCCAATTTATGTGTCAAATTACCAAAATCAAAAAATATGACTATCTTATTATTTATTTCACAGTTGTTTAAAACAATAATCCTGAATATAAATTAAATGTGTGTGCATGTTGATTATATGCGATAATACAAAAGTTCGCGTGGAAAATTAACGAGAAAATATATGCCCGATTTTTTTAGTTCGGATATTTTCACTGTGTTTTTTGCCTTTCACTGTGTTACCTAATTTGACGTTATTTCTATAGGAATAGGACTTTTATTTATTATAGAAAGAAATGCATATTATTCAAATAACGTGCAAAGTTATTGAACAGCCAAGTTGTGTCGAAAATTTCCTCATTTGACAGTACAAAAAATTGATTTTACTATTATTAATACTACTTCCTCTTGAACACCTTTCAAAATAAATGCAGTGCAATGTTGGGCAACTCCAAATATTTTTCTTAAATTAATAATGTTTTTATAATTTACTGTTATTGTTTTTTAAAGACAAATGTGTTTAAAACTTTTTTTTATAACTGTAAGACGATTTTTTTAGCATTTGAACAACAACGACAAAAACATTCAATGGACAATTACAGCTTTTTCCACAAACATATTTATTCGATTAAGCATATTAAAAAAACCTCTAAAACTCAAGTATTTCTGGTTTTAAAGTGTATTTATTTTTAAATTCATTTTTAAAGTTAATGATACGTCACTCCTGTTAAACCTCTCTTAGCATAACAGATGACGTCACGGTTGGCTTTTTTTTTGTTCTTGGCGTGTTATTTCGTATCACGTTTCACTGTATCGCTTTTGAAACTGTGAAACGTGCTTTCATCCTATCAAACTCTTAAAAAAAGTTATGCTATTTTACAGAAACATGTCATGTTCATTCCAGTTAATTTCTTCAAACGTTGAACGATTTCACTCGACTATTCCGATCAGATCCAACAGTCAATAGTTCTGCAATAGCTCATACGCGCTCTAGTGTGTGTATTTTAACTAACAACCAAACTTGGAACAAGCTGTTTAACTTCCTTGATATGAACTGGTTACAAATAATATTGTCTTCTTCTTTTAATGGTTTCGCAGAAATTGTAAGGTTTACTATTTTATAAAGTGTTACAACATAGATCGAAACATCGCCAAAAACATAACAGTTGACATCAGAGCTGTTTTCAGTGACGTACATTTTCGGCAAATTTCAAATGCATTTTTTGTTGAAATTAAACATATTTGTGAATATTTAACCTTACATTCGGAATCTGCAGCTTCTAATGTACCAGAAAAACACATATATTATGAATTTCGCGTTTCATGCAACTTGTCCATACCTAAACGTGTGTGCTCATTTATTTTTTAAAAGATGTGTTAACAATTCAAAGATGATAGTAACTAATACCAGCCTTGAAAGAAATTTTACTTACACACGTATATTTTTCATCGAATTCCCACCAAATTGCAATACTTGACAAAAAATATTTCAGATAACTATTTCAAAATTCAGTTTAAAAATATAAATAGCTAGTCAATTTACTTAATTTAAAGTTTATTCCATCACCGCACTAAAATATTTTTACCTAATTTTATTCGAATGTTTAAAACATTTTATTAATATATTTTTTAAAGTATTTTACTTACAACTATCCAAACAATTAAAAACGAGTTTCAGTTTTATTTGTCTCTTTTCACACAAAGTTCTTATAAAATTCATATTGGTTGTTTTATAGTCAAGCACCGGAAGACAACTGCGAGCATCACAGTCAGAGAGAAACAAACCTAATTTTTAAACTTAAACTCAACCGGAGATCATAAAAAATACCGACATATGCTCTCCATGCTTGTCTAAGTATTCAATTCTAATACACGAATTCACCCGTAAATTTTAATTTTTTTTCTGCACACAAACGTTTGAGTTCAAATTAATATTTTAAAGCTTCATCTAAAGAGGCAGAAAAAAGTCAGTTTTTGAGGTATGTCCATTAGAACTGAGTTACAGAGCTAACGATTTTATTTTTATGTTTCTTACTATGTTTTTAATGCTTGTCTAAGTATTTAATTCTAATACATAAATTCACCTGTTTGTTTTAATTTTCCTACTGTACAAAAGTTTACTTCTTGAGTTAAAATTGATATTTTAAATCTTCATTTAAAGCGGCAGAAAAAAAGTCATTTTTTATGTCCATTAGATGTGAGTAACAGAACAAAACGACTTTCTTTTTCTTGTGCGTCACCTAACTTGTTTGTGAGATAGACACCTCCTCATTTCACATTTGAAGAGCTTAGTGGAGGAATGAGTTAAGTGACAAAAAGGTGAAAACGAGAAAATGAGCTTTTCGTTTGCACTTATAAGTTAAATAATAGATAAGTTAAAAAACGGCATTTACAAAATGTAAAAAATAAACCTAACTTAAAGTTTATGAAAAAGGGGAATTTTGTTATATTTAAAGGAAAGAATAACATGTTCATTGACACGAAAATCTCATTTTTTTTTTCAAAAATGTCTTTTAGCATTTTCTTACACTAAGCTCTTCATTTGACCTCCCTTTCTCTAAAGCAATTGATTTTTTTCGAAGTGGGACTTTTCCCTTTTAGTTTGAGTTCGCATTTTCCCGAATTTAGTTCGCATTTGCGAACTTTACTTCGCATTTTCTTGACTTTCAAAACAGTTCAAGAATATCATTTACCATGTACCCTTTGCTTCTCAAGTAAAAGTTTATTCTCTGTTTCAAGTAAGTAAAATAAGCTTACATTGTGTTCGGTATTTCTTATCTCAAACTAATATCATAAAAAATATTTATAAAAAGAAATCGAATTTCTCAATATCCTGTATATGATATAACAGTATAATTTTTTTATAGAATATTATATAGCATGATATTTTTTTAATTTTTATATTTATACTATCAAATTTAAAACGTTTAAATTTTATATGTATACATATTAGATAGATAAAATCCCTTCCTTTAACGCTTAAGGGGGAATGGGCGCGCTGGACCGGGGGTCTCCAAAGCAAAGCGCATCAGTGTTAATCCTATGGAGAAAAAAATATTTTCTCTGCCACATTTCTCCGGCTGTATTGAATATTTTTACAAGCGGATTTTTATATGTGATAAATGTAGCTGACTTACAAGTCCCGACCTTCCCACTTTTTGAAATGGGTTCGAATATTTTTTTTTAATTTTCACTAAATAATTTAACACAAAATATTCGAAGCCATTTCAAAAAGTGGGAAGATAGAGACCTGTAAGTTATCTAAATTTATTATTTAAAAAATAACGTTTGTAAAAATATTCAATACAGCCGGAGAAATGTGGCAGAGAAAATAGTTTTTTCGCCATTGGATTAACACTGAGGCACTTTGAGTTTGGAGACCCGCGGTCCATCGCGCCCATTCCCCCTTAATGGTACTATCCTAAAATATAACAACAAAAACAAAAAATTAAACAAAGAAATTATATATTCTCATTGTCTCTTGATATACTGTGCATCCCCTTCATATTGTTCATTGTTATTATAATATTATTTATAGATATTTTTTTTTAAATATATGTAATAATTTTACTGCCATATTTAAATGTATATAATAATTTTACTGCCATATTTAAATGTATATAATAATTTTTCCCATGTCATTAAATACTTTTTATTATTATAAAAAAGTATTATTATATTATATTTTATTGTTATAAAAAAGTATTTAATAACAATACTTTTGATTATTATAAACAGTGTTTAATAACATGGAAAGCATTGGAGAAAAGCCTTATTTGTATTCGTAGCCTCTATTTAAAAAGAGTTTTATTTGCGAAATCCTTATTTTTATCCCTCTATTTAAACTCTTAGGTCATCTTTATGGAATTGGCTTATTTCAGGTGATGTAGTTCCTTCCATCTTTCTTTCCTTCATTTCCTCCGATTGGAGCCATGTTCTCACGTGACATTGATTTACAACATAGAGAAATAATTTATTTTCATTCAGAATTTCTGTTGCCCCTCTAGATCTGAAACTTAGCCATTTGCAAATTAATAAACTTTTAATTGCATATGGTCTGTTTATTGATAAATCCTTTTCATGAAATTTGTTTGTTGATATTTTTTATGTTAATTGTTTATTGATAAAATCATTCTCATGGGTTTTATTCAGTACCAATGAAATCCTATTTTTTTCGGTTTGTTTATTGAAAAAATACGAGTTTTATGGGATAGAGTTCTTGATAAAATTTTAATTTAACTAAATGGCTCCTATAATTTGACTGCAATTTAGAAATTACTAACTTCGGACAATATACTGGATTTATATACTTTTAATAAAATATATCACATAAATAGAAGCTAATTATACATTTATTTAGAATAGTAAGTTCTACTAACGCCAAATTTGGATTTAAAGTGACGACAAAATATTTTTCTTCAAATTGATTTTTAAAAGAGGGTAGATAACCTGAAGTACTATCTGAAAGTGAATTATTATCTTCTTTTATTTTAACAACTAGACTAAATTTCAGAAAATTAAGTTTGCATTAAAATTTAAGCCCCTTTAAGTTAAAATTTCCTTAAAAATCAAATTTTATAAAGTTAACATAATAACAAAATTAAAATTGCGATTTTAATTTATTTTTTTTCGTTCAAAAGGGCTACGTAATTTTGTAAACGCAATTTTGAAAAATGAAATCTTGCAATGCTGCAAGATTTGCAATTTGTTAATAATACAAAATTAGAAATTTAATAAGGATAACAGAAATTGCAATTACAGAAATGGCATCGATATAATTTAAGACTGGTTCCACAGGTATGCAACCAGCTACATCTATAAAGCAGTTACCTCAGTTTTCAAGAAAGGCTTCCAATGTTCTCGAGAATCTTCTCAATTTACCACGCGAAGAATTACGGCAAACTTATGAGATATTTCGTCAAGCAGTGCAACACGTCTTACCGGAAGCTTCGACCCCACAGAAAAAGCGACGAAGAAGGCCTCAACGTAAGCATAAACTACTGGACCAAGATCTGTCTGGAAACAAATCCCGAAACTTCCAGGTAATTAAAATAAATTAGAACATTCGTCTGTGTTCTCTTTCTCTGCAAAGACAATAAAAATCCTCAACATCACTGTTAAAAATTAGACACTTTGTTTCACCAAAAATATGGTTCCTAGTAGCTGCAACGGCTGTGTGGTGAAACGTTAAACCATATTTTTGGTATTCGGTTGAACCATTTCTCAGGTTTTTGTTTCCAAATCCAGAAAAATGGTTCAATCAAACACCGTAAAAAAGGTGAAACATTTCACCACACAGCCGTTGCAGCTACTAGGAACCAATATCATGGTGAAACCAAGCACAAAATTTTTAACAGTGATCTAAACGAATGTTAAAAAAGTCCTTTCTAATATCTATAAGAAGAATTTCCCCCCTAATTTCTTTTCTTTCCACATTTTATAATAGTGCTAGAAGAAGCGTTAGGAGAAATCTTCAAGTTATATCTCCTCTATTACATTTGGCTATTTATTGTGTTATATACCTGAAAGTATAAGGGTGAGCAGAATTTTTAAAATGTTAATGCAGTGTAGAATTATTAAGAATCCCCCCCCCCCCCATGGTCGTCTAAAAATATGAATTCCAACCACTCGTATTCAAAGTCTGTAAAACAAAAAAAAACTATTGAAAATGGTATTTCTTGTCTAAAATGTATGAATTGAAAATATTTGGGCTATTATTGTAGATTTCTTGAACTTCTATTTTACTACATATTTATTTCTGCTTGAAATGCAGTGCAAACTGCACTGCATAATTCTTTTTTGTTGAAGGCCATACAAAAAAGAATAACATTTTTAAGTGAGATTTAGAGTAGTTGAATCAGGCAGGATATTATCTCTCTATATTAAAAAAAAGTCAGCTCTTTTAAAACGTACGTAGCCATAACAGCATGAAATATTCATCTTAGAACTCCATTGTTTTTCTGGAATGTGTGTCTCCCTTATACCTTGATTTCTTTTTTTTCAAATTTCCAATTAGTTTTTTAATTAAAAATAAAAATTAGTCTCTCTCTATGTTAAAGTATAGGCTTTTAAAACGTACGGAGCCATAACAGCATGAAATATTCATTCAATCATTCCATTCTTTTTCTGGAATGTGTGTCTCCCTTATACCTCGATGCCTTTTTTTCAAATTTCCAATTAGTTTTTTAATTAAAAATTAAAATAAGGCACACGAAAATGAAATTTTGGTTCTTTTTTGCATAATTTGCATAACATCACGGGAAAAAAAGAAAGGCGTCACTCCGTTATATTTATGTTCTTTTTAAAGAACAGTTGCTCTCTGCTATGTTCTTTTTAAAATAACAGTTCTTTAACTTGTTATTTTTACAAAAGTTGCTTTACACGTGGAAGAATTCAGGCAAATATAAATATATCTTCATTAAAATGAACAAGGGTTTTTTTGTGTTTATATATAGAAAAGGTTTACAGATTTTTTTATTATAAATGATTTTGCCTTGAAATATATTATAGCAAGATAGAAGGTTTACAGATTTTTTTAGTTTAAATATTTTGGATGATAGGTTAGGTTTTAATCATTTTCTTACAAGAGGGCTATTGGCAACGGCCGTCGTAATTTCGAACCACAGTCAAGTGATGAGCCGACACCTAAATGCGCACTCAACTCAAACTAGGACGTCATTATAGATTATAAAAAATAATAATTTATGACAAAACTGTGGTTTTTGAGTGATAGCGAGCAGGGGGCGTAGCCCCCTGCCTTCCGCGGGTCCAATGGAATTTTCGCAGCAATTCCCGGGAAAGGTTGGTGAGCGATAACGAGCATGGGCGGAGAGGAAGAATGCAAGCTTGCGAGCCAGTGAGATTGCGCAGCAATCCAAGGGTGCGAGCTGGCGATAGCCGAAGAGTTTGGGGTCCAAATGTCTCTTAACATGGCGGTGACCGATGCTCGACCCAATTTTGTCATAGATACAGACCTGAATTGTAAAATATGCATAGGCCTGTGCAAAGTTGGTTTTGAAAAGTTACGTTCACCAGCGAAGCGGGCAATGGGAAATGCGCAGCAATTCCCGGGGGTTGGCGAGCGATAGGGAGTATGGGGAAGCCCCCTAGTACATTAAAAAATAGTTAATAGTACTATGCGGCAAAAAATGTCAGTATGGCTATCGTGCGTCGGTTATTTTGGACCTAGCGTGTAAATGCACCAAAATTTCTAAAACGAGGTTTACTGTTTCCTTTATTTGTTAGATACTGTATTATAAATAGCACTTGTTCCACTGCTTACCTACACTATTGTAATATAATTGCTTTAATGTTACATATAGTTTTTATTTTTTAAGTCAAACGAAATAAGAAAAGTTTTACTATTTTTTACTTGAGTTTATTTAATGTGTGACTAATGTACCGTGTTGGAAGTCAACTCTCTTGCAGGAATGCCAGAGACGACCTCATGACCCCTTGCGGTTCTCAGTGGGGGAAAACGGATGTGGGGGTTCACTTCCTGTGGGGAGGTGGACATCATTAGAGAGAAGAAAGACTTGTTGACTTGACTTTGGAACGCGAGACGCGTGAGTGGTGCGTCGAGTCTGCTCCCGAACTCATGTATAAAAATGTAATATTTCTGTAAATAGTAGCTGTAACTATTATTACTATAATAAACCAGAAACGCTACCAAGATTACCATCATTTCTCTACACGACGTTACAGCTAGTATAATAATTGGTGCCAGCGTATGGGATTATGGAGCTGATTCGGCGTGTGATGCACCACTGTATTTCGAAGTAGTGTCCAGCGGGTGCACCAGCATCCAGAGACGAGCAGGGGAGGGACGTGTGATTGTCCTGGACTTTGCCGTTGAGAAAAACGGGTACGCCAGTACCAGAGAAGTGCCGTCGGAGGGACACGCCAGTGTCCTGGAATTCGCCTTCGAATCAAGCGGGTGCACCAGCATCCAGAGACGAGCAGGGGAGGGACGTGTGATTGTCCTGGACTTTGCCGTTGAGAAAAACGGGTACGCCAGTACCAGAGAAGTGCCGTCGGAGGGACACGCCAGTGTCCTGGAATTCGCCTTCAAATCAAGCGGGTGCACCAGCATCCAGAGAAGAGCAGGGGAGGGACACACCCGTGTCCTGGACTTTGCCGTTGAACCAAGCGGGTACGCCAGTACCAGTGAAGTGTCGGAGGGACACGCCAGTTGTCCTGGAATTCGCCTTCAAATCAAGCGGGTGCACCAGCATCCAGAAAAGAGCAGGGGAGGGACACACCCGTGTCCTGGTCTTTGCCGTTGAACCTAGAGAGTACGCCAGTACCAGAAAAGTGCAATTGGAGGGGCACGCCTGTCCTGGACTTTTGCCTTCGTCTCCAGCGGGTGCACCAGGTACCCACAGCAGTTGCATCGAACGGACGCGCCTGCGTCTTTGGGCTCCACTTTCGACTCCAGCGGGTGAGCCAGCACCACAACAGCACTTCACGGAGGGGTGCGCCAGCGTCACCGGACTTTCAGCATCGGCAGAAAAGAGGGTAAGTGCTTTGACTTATCTAGAGGTGTGACGAGCAATTGTGTATTACTTTTTTGTATTTGATTTGTGCTATTTTTTTTCCACTTTTTGATTTATTTTCTCTACGAAAATGGCTTATCTTGTTCGTGGTAAAAAAAGTGATTTATTAGTTGTCGCTGAAGAGTTGGGTTTGTCAGTTAATTCTTCAATGAAAGTTAAAGAATTGAAAGATATGATTGTAAAAGATATCGATTATGATGAGGAATTTACAAAATCATTGCTGGATTCAACCATCCAACAGAGGGTTGAGTCAGAGCAAAGGGAATTTGAGCTTGAAAAGTTAAAATTAACATCCCAAACCAACTCTACAGCGCCTGTATATCAGTCTTTTCGAACTGATATGCACAAATTAATGCCGAAATTTGATGTTGATCAGTCAGACATCAGTCTTTATTTAGTGATTTTCGAAAGGCAAGCAAAAAGAGCCGATATTGATGAGGCTGATTGGGTGACATCATTACTTACACTTTTGCCTTTAGAAATTGTTCAAATCATAGCTCGTGAACCTGATGATAAAGTAAACGACTATGACTATGTAAAAAAACTTTTGCTAAAAAGGTATAAAATGAGCCCTGAGGTGTTTAGGCAAAAGTTTGTTCAACACAAAAAGAAATCAGATAGCACCTGGAGAGATTTTGTTTTTGAAATCAGTAATTATTTGGAAGAATGGCTTCAAGGCTTGGAAGTTAATAATTTCGAAGCTTTGAAAGACCTTATGGTTGTAGATCAATTGAAAAAACGGGTTTCTGGGGACTTTAAAGATCATTTCATTGATGAGTGGGCCAACATTAAAAGTGCTACGGTACTATCTGATCTCTTAGATAACTACGATGATGTTAGGCAGGGGAGAAATAGAACTAGATCCAACGATAAATTCGAAAAAAAGGAAAATTTTCAGAATAGAAATCCCAGGGTGGAAAACAATAGGCAACCTTCGAACGAAGAAGGTAGGAATAATGCAAACTTTGAAAGGTTTGATAAGAGAAAAACATTCAGATGTTTTGAATGTGGTAATCCAAATCACATGCGGTATAATTGCCCTATTATATTAAATCAGAGAAAGGAGTCAGAATCCAGGGAAAATGTAAATTTTTTGAGTCATAGTACTGGAAATCCGTTCCTGAATCCTTACTTGAGTAAAGGCTATGTAAATGGTAGAGAAATAACCGTTTTGAGAGATACAGGGTCGACCATAGACGTTGTATGTAGAAAATACGTGCTCCCGGATTCTTACACGGGTGAAATAGTTTGGGTTAAACAACCTTTGGATGTTAATCCGATAGCTTTACCATTAGCGGTTGTAGAGTTGAATGGAGAATTTGGCCCAGTTCAGACTAAGGCTGCTGTATGTGCGGATTACTTAGACGAGGGAAGGTACGTATTAGGAAACCGAACGGCGGTCCTAATAGAAGGGTCAAATGGTTACGAGTTTAATTACAAAGAACAAAAAGATGCGACAACTGTGGTAGAGTCAGGTGAGGAATCAATAGGTATTCCGGAAGTTGCTCCGAAATTACCTGAAATGCCCATTATTAATGTTTTCAGTCACATTGGCTTCCCCAGAGAGTTGCAGGTAGATCAAGGGACCTTTTTAACAAGTGTTTGGATTAGTGAACTCATCGATCGTTTGGGAATTAAAGTAAAGCATAGTTCCGTTTATCACCTACAATCGAATCCCTTAAAACCTTTTCACCAATCACTTAAAAAACTTTTGTGCGCTCTATGCTTGGAGGCAGATCATGATAGGGAAAAGCATTTCCTTTGGCCGATAATGGCCCTGCTTACGGTGACCCACGAAAGCACGGGGCTCCCCCCCGCTGAGTTGGTTTTCGGACAAAATCTACTCATCCCCGAGCCATTAATTTACGAGATGTGGTTAGAACCGGAAGAGGATAGTAAGCTTGTAACAGAAAACGGTTTTGAGCAGATAAATAGACTGACGAGATGTCAAGATCTAGTGATCGCTAAATTGACAGACTCCCAGGCAAAGAATAAGACTCGGAATGATAAGAACACCGTAAAACGGGAATTTGGGGAAGGGGAACTTCAGTGGATGGGGCCCGGGGTGATACGAAGAAAGTTATCTAACACTAATGATGTGGTTGAAAGAATTGACAAAACGGACCATAGATATCAGGTTAACATGTTAAAACGGTACTACAAAAGGCCGGAAAATGTTAATATTTTGGGTTTTGAGGTTGAAGTTAATTTTTCGGCAGGTCAAGGTTTAGAAATTCCGTTCTTGGATAAAATTTCAGATATGTATGAGTTTGATTTTGAGGATCTAATCATAGGCCGTAACTTAAACAATCGATTAAATTTGCAACAAATTGATCAGCTAAGGCTAAAATTAAATGAATTTTCGAAAAGTTTTCGAATAAGCCTAGTTTAGCACATTTAGTTACGCACGAGATCTAGCTAATTAATGAAGCTGCTTTTTGATATAGACTGTATAAAGCCACGCACTGGTAAACTGAAATTTTAAGTTGTGAAATTAAGAAGTATACATGTAAAACTTTACATCGATTTGGAAAAAAATTAATATCTAATGTAAAACATGCTGACGGTCTCAGTCGCATGATGAATTAATCAAGTATTTCAACCTGATTTAAATGCTCTTTTATTATATGTTTATTGTGTGTTTTATTATTGTTTTAATCATGTTTCAAAAAAAAAGAATAAGTTTTGTGTTACTTTATGATTTGTAGTGCTTACTTGCATACTAGGTGTAAATTTTTATGTTGCTCTTTTGTCACACTCTCTGGTATGTCAGGCACTGACGAATTTTTCACAATAACCACTTGTGAAAAAATTCTGCTCTAAGGGGGAAGGAGTTGTACCGTGTTGGAAGTCAACTCTCTTGCAGGAATGCCAGAGACGACCTCATGACCCCTTGCGGTTCTCAGTGGGGGGAAAACGGATGTGGGGGTTCACTTCCTGTGGGGAGGTGGACATCATTAGAGAGAAGAAAGACTTGTTGACTTGACTTTGGAACGCGAGACGCGTGAGTGGTGCGTCGAGTCTGCTCCCGAACTCATGTATAAAAATGTAATATTTCTGTAAATAGTAGCTGTAACTATTATTACTATAATAAACCAGAAACGCTACCAAGATTACCATCATTCTTCGTTCGACGTTACACTAAGTTAACCATTTCGAGATAAAATTTTATTTACATCCATTTGAAATTGGCTTCAAACAGGCAATTGATTTGATTAAGTTTTCATACTAGCTGGCTTATGTTAATACGGCAATGATTAATTTCACTTTTTTTTACATTTTTAGTTCAACAAATATCCTAAGAGGCCTACTCCGAGTCACAGAAACAGGTTTGAAATGAATGAAAGACAAAATTCAAATCGTCAGAAAATACGCAAGTCAAGGTGGGACCAATCTTCTAATTCAAGATTTAAACAACAAATGACTAACAGGTCAGATGGAAACACATCGTTGGATCTGGTTGGATCTGGCTCTCCAGAAGAGCACTTTGAAAGCCATTTGTCAGCACCAACTTATTCCAATAGAAATTTCCATAACGAAAGAAGAAATCCAAATAATAACTGCTGGAATTGCAGGCGCAATTTTAGAAGGAGAAATAAAAAACAAGATGCTTACAAGTCATGTGCATCGCCTTTGACCAGAGATGCATCACAAAATATTCATCCTACCTGCAACAAAAGACGAACGCAACGCAGTCTAAACTATTTCAATGCCAGATATGGTCGAAAATTCGCAAATTTCAAGTCGGAAGAGCCGAAAATTCAGCCATGCAACTTAACTATTCAGCCATTCGATCTGTCAAAACATAAGTTTAATCCTGAAAATTATTTATCGGTATCGGGAAACTTTGGAAGAAGACGTAGAAAAATGAACCGGAATCACCAATGCAACAACCTTTTTGCAGTCTTTGCAGATACTGATTGCAGAAAAAAATATTTCGAGGGTCATCAACAAGACTTAACTCCCTTTGAAACCTATTTCCAGCGCTGCTGTCAAATACGTGGAAATTTAATTACAGCATTTAACACTTAATTGTAATGTAATGACTGTTTTGAAATTATTAAAATTAGTATAAAATTAGTACTTTGGATATATTTACAGTCAATATTTGTAGTATTGATAAGTACTGTAGCCTCTTAACCTACAGCTTTTTTCCTCCTTCATTTACTTAATAAAAAAAATAGGTGAACTCATACCGTTATTTATAGTTATTTTCTTATTATATTTTTGAATGTATTGTTTAAAATCTATTAAAATTTATTTGTGTTTCTCTTGTGGTTATACAACAGAATTTTTTTTTGTTTGTCAATATCTGTTTCCGTGATTGAGCTATTAAATTATCGGTGGTTGTCTGATATGAAATAATTTAAGACTGCTGGCGTTCCTTAAAATGCATTGCTTTGTTTTAATTCCACTAGGGGCTGGCGCCCAGGGCGGCTGCGATATCTGCATGTCAAATAGTATTGGCCTTGTTTTTCTCGTGGTGTCCTCTCTCAGAACAGGCAATTACTATTACCAGAATTTTCAGCCTAATTTTATCGACTTATTTTAATTTTTAATTAAAACACTAATTGAAAATTTGAAAAAAACGCTATCTAAAGAAAACCTTTTCCTACATTCCAGAAAAAGAAAAGGTGTTCTAATCTGTATATTGTGCCCTGCAGCCTGTGCAACACATTTATATAACCTTTCTTTTTTTTTACATGGAAATTTTTAATTAAAAAACTAATTGGAATTTATTTTTTAAATAATTTGTGGACATAAATGTTATACCATTAGCTACATTTAGTAAAAAAAATGGAGTTCTCCTATAAAAATGGAAGTCGCACAGATCCAAAAAATTAACTTTTTTTAAAAAAAAGAGAGAAAATGCGTTATTATTTTTAATTAAAAAAACTAATTGGAAATTTGAAAAACAAAAAAAAAATCTCATCTGAAGAAAACTTTTCCTACATTCCAGAAAAAGAAATGGAGTTCTAATCTAAATATTGTGCGCTGCAGCCTGTGACACACATTTATATAACCTATCTTTTTTTTTACGTGGAAATGTTTAATTAAAAAACTAATGGGAATTTTCTGAAAATAATTTGTGGACAGGGACATAAATATTAAACAATTAGCTACATTCAGTAAAACAAATTGGAGTCTTACAATAAAAATTAAGGCGTACAGATCAAAAAGTCTAACTTTTTTTTAAAAAAAGAGAGAAAATGCATTTTTTTTAAAAACTAGTTCGATTTTTTTTAACAATATTTGGTCAACCTAAATTTAAGACCATTTGCTACATTCCAGAAAAAAGTCCTAAACTAAATATCGTGTTCTGCAGCGTGTGTACAAGTTAAAATAGGCTTACTTTTTTTTAATATAGAGAGATTTTTCTGAACGATTTAAATTTTCTACACGTATTCATAATTATAAGAAAAATCAAAAGCAAGTAGTACGATTGTAATGAAATGCCTTTTTAAACTTTTTATAAAATAAAAATACATACATCTCATTTGAAATATATAAAACAGTAAGAATCAATTTTTCCCCCAAGACAATTTCCCTAAAATGTTATCGTGCTTAAATATTTTTTTGTAATTTTGGCCATTACTTTATTTGAAAAGAGTATGCTTATCCTCTATAGAGTCTTAAAATGGCACACATACTAAAATTAATAAAGTAAGAACTTGATCGATATTTTAATACGAAATAAAGAAATGATTTTCAATAATTTCCATAAAGTCTTATTCCCAAGCAAATTGCCAGTGGATGGAAAACTAATTATGTGCCTTTTTAAAAATTCCTTTAAAAATTAAAAATCTTTGTATTTTTAAAGGGGGTCTTAAGTGGCAATAGTTTCTCAGGAATGAAAATACGGCAATGGTGATTTGTGACGCGTCACAATGTTCTCGGCAAGTTTACCATGGATTACCACCAACAATGAAATCGTGGAAATCATGGAATGAAAGCTGGATGCACGTCACCTGAAACATGTCAAGAGACAACTACTAGAGCAAAGCGGTAACATTACGACCATGTCGAATATTTCCTTATATGCCACAAGCAAACCATCAAGCAGCTATGTCGTAAAAACTAGAATACACGAGAGAATGATGACGTCCCAAAATGTCAAAAATACTTTAATCGTCCAAAAAAAAAACATAATCGCCTGAAACACCTGACGCCCTGAGTCTAAGCATGAATTTAAAATTAATATATATAAATTTTGAGCTGTCAATGAATATGTCAATAACAAACTTATTTTGGATTTCAAAAAAATTTGTTTCACGTAGAGGATGGCAACAGTTCCAATGGTTTGTTTTCATTTGTTATCTGGATTTACTTAATTGTTTTGGTATTCGAAAATGAGTTTTCTAAGAATATTTTACTTATTAAATTTTGTAAAGACCAACTTCTTCTTGTGCTGTTGGTTGTTCAAAATATTTTTTAAAGAAAGCTTGCATAGAAAAAGGAGTTTCTTCTCATCTAAATCTGTAATTTTGAAAAGTGAAACCGAATCCACGAATGAAATCGCAGTACGTGAACCAAAACAACCAATGAAATGGTAATAAGAGAAGAGTGAAAACCAGAGCGTTACATCACCTGAAACATTCCTATTACGGTCTTCGTCCTCTACCGTCATCTAAAACAACGAAGAATATTTCTGTTTATTTCCTTCGAACCAAAATCTATGTTTTTTTGGAGTATAAATTTCCCTTCTATTAAAAAAAGCAAAATATATTTCTTATTAAACAATCAATTCATAGTTCTTGTACGAGAACTTTAATCAACCATCAATCTTTATTCAGTTATTTACATTCAATAATCATTTATATTTCTCTTATTGGCATCACTATTTTGAAGAAATGGTTCTCGCCGTGAAAATTTTATAAATTCGATATAAAAATAAAAATATATATTTCATCGTTATTTCGTAAGTAAAAATTTTATTTATTAAGTTCTATAATTCTTAATGTTTCCAGTTTCAACTGTTTGGCATTCATTACATTGTTAATCGCCTTTAAAAGATTCGTGCATATTCTAAACAAACAATGCTGCGGACACACAAATGCACTAAATTGTAACCTTTGTTTTTAGATAAATTCCCACAATGGCCACTACGCCTCTCGTGACAAAGATAGTTATGAAGAACACGACGAAGATGAGTTTGAATGAACGCTTTACCGCATACCGGACCCAGGCCCAGACGGTTTCGAACACCTTCCGCCAGAAAATCCAACAGCAGAGGCAAGCCACTTCCGCCAACCTGAGGCTAGCCCAGCAGATGGCCAACCGGCCCTCAGTCCAAGCAGCTCTGAAATTGAAGCGGCGAAGCCTCCAGCAGAGGCTCGGCGGAAACAGGCAACCTGCTGGAACCTCAACAGCAGCCTCCAATGTCAAAGCCAGGCTCAACCTCAACCCAAGACCAAACACCAGCAACATCCAGGGCCGCTTGGGCAACTTCAGGGGCAGAGGTGGCAACCTGAGAAGACGCGGTGGAAGTTTCAAGTCCGGCGTATCGCCCCTTGTCAAGGCCAGGCTAGGTGCCCCGAGAGGAAACTTCAACAACCAAAACCAGCCAACAAGAGGAAACTTCCGCAGAAGAGGGAATTTCCAGGTGGGCAACCGGCCAAACCAAAACCGCCGGAACCAGCCTGGAAACCAGTTGCCAGCGGCGAGGAATGCCCGCGGCGGGAAATCCAACCGAGGCCGCGGTGGAAGGTGGACCGCCCCTGGAGTAGCAGCCTTGCCCAGCAGAGAAGAACTTGATAACGAGTTGGATGTTTACATGGCCGAGACCAAGGGGTCTATGGATGCCCAGCTGGGACAATTTATGAACGAAGTTTAGACTTGTTGTTTTTGAAATTCATCGCTGCAGCTTGGATGTTAGACCCCATTGGCAGTTTCGTGTGATTTTAGGACTTGCATTTGTCTATGTATTGCATAAAAGAAATATGGGGTAATAGGCTGTTCGTGTAAAAACTTTAGTGTTCAGCTAAAGATAATTTAGAATTTAAATATTAGTTGTTATGCACCTTCTTAATTATTTGAAAATGAATTACTTTTTGTTATTTTAAAAATCCTTACCCAACTGACCATAATGGTTCTGATTGATCCCGTCTTATATGGTAATGTTTTTTTTTTTACTTAATTGTTTCAACAGTGAGCAATAGAGCCCTTTTCAGGTCAGTCATCACTATCATATCCACATTACAGGTCTCTTACCCATGTTCTGCCGAATACTTTTGATTCTTTTACCAAATCTCTTGCCTATTCTTTCTGGAAGGTGATTGGCATTTGAAGTATTTAATGGGGCGACATGTTAAAATGACTCTTTTTGAAAAAAAGAAACTTCAAAATCAGCAGGTTAAGGGGGGATGGGCGCGCTGGACCACGGGTCCCCAAAGCAAAATGCGTCAGTGTTAATCCAATAAAGAAAAAAATATTTTCTCTGCTACATTTCTCCGGCTGTATTGAATATTTTTATTTTTTTATGTAATAAATGTAGCTGACTTACAGGTCCCAGCAATCCCACTTTTTGAAATTGGTTGGAATACTTTTTTTTAAATTTTCAATAAATAATTTTACAAAAAGTATTCAAAGCAATTTTAAAAAGTGGGATTATAGAGACCTGTAAGTTATCTACATTTATTATTTAAAAAAAAACTTGGTAAAAATATTCAATACAGCCTGCGAAATATGGCAGAGAAAATAGTTTTTTTTTCCCATTGTATTAACACTTGAGTTTGGAGACCCACGGTCCATCACGCCCATTCCCCCTTAAGCACTCTTTTAGCATCTATTGTGTTTGTTAAAACGACGCAAGTCGCCGAAAGTTTTTACTTCTGCTTTTTTTCAACAAATTTATTCATATGTATTGATGAATGCTGACCAACCTTTTGCCACTATGTAGCCTAATTACTATTCAACTGAATGTCTTTGTTATTACAGAATAAAAAGCCAATGGTGTCTTATATCCAAGCTGTTTCTTCACCCCTTTAAACTGCTGTCAATCTGTGTCAGTAGAAGAGTTTGTAAAATATTTGAATGTGATGAACGTTTTAAGTTTTTTTTTTTTCTTCATCATTGAAATTAGATTGACACTGTTGTTTTATTTGGTTAATCATCATTTACATTGGGCTGTGGCTAAAATGAGTCGGAGATGCCAATTTCTATTGTTTTCATCATTAAAAGGAGTCTGCTTTTTAGCAAGGTTAAGGTTTTATTTGTTAAATTTGATTCATTACATTATTAAATGCGTTGTGCTATAAGTAAATGATATTTTAATTGATTTTTCAATTTTTTAGGTTATTAAGAATTAAGATTACATATTAATAAGCAAGCTAATTACTTTTAGGGGATAATTGAATGATTAATTTTTATTATAATGGACATTGATTTCATTTTTGGTCCTGGTGGAATTAGTTTTCCTACAACATTGATGTTTTGCTAATGCTTTGCATGGTGAAATTTAATTGAGTTAAATCCAATGAATTTAATTAAAATAAATTACAGGAATAAAAACAAGTTGTGCTTTAAGAACTTTACTACAAAAGATTACAGCCTATGAAAGTGCAATAATAAAAACTGGATAGATTTACATCATCTGAAACAAGCCCATCTTAGTTAAGTTTTTTTACTTTTTTTTTTAGAATTTTTTTACCTTTTTTTTTATTGAAAACAGATTTTCCCACAATATTTCTGCTAATTATTTTGGAAAAATAATTTCAAACTTTTAGTTTACTAGCTTGTTTTGAACCATCTTTTAAAATATTTTGCAATTACTTATAGCCTCTGTACTTTCAATTTAAATTTTCAGTTAATCCCAAATGTTAAATAACTGAGTCCACCTATCATTTGTTTTGTATAAATATCTTTTTTCCATTTGTATTCACAAATAAGTGTGCAAAATGTCACTGAACTATGAAAATGCATCTGTATCTACCAAGTTTATGCTGTAAAACTAAATGTATTTGCTTCACTACCCTACTTGATATTTTTCATTAAAAAGTTAAATCTATATAGAATTTTGACTTATTTGATTGTTCATAACCGTTTAATAATTTAAAATTAATTTTGAGAAATAATTGTATAGTAGGTCATTGTTGCATGCTGATATCCCTACTTCTTAAACCAATGGTAAATAAATATATACTATACTAGCAAATTTATACCCGTTCTTCGCACGGAATAAACAATATCAAATAGATTCCAAATATGTGTACAGCTGTGGACAAAAAAAAGTAAACACTAGGATTATTTCGGCCGTTAGTCATCATAAGGAATCGGACCTTTTTGACTTTGTGAATAAATAACATTCTGAGTTAATTGCATGACACAAAATTTGCATAAGGGGCCGTCTTCATATTAAAAATGTTACGAACTTTAAAATTTCCAATAGCAACACCCAATTTTAATAACTTAGAAATGTTAAGCACCCTCGAAAACCCTTAAGTCTAAGTTTTTGTTTCATTTGGATGAATATTTGACGAGTTATGTAATCGAATCACTTGATGTCCTTTGGGGGACCATCTCTAAAATAGCAAGCGTAGTCTATAGGTTCGTCCGAAGGGGAAAACCGAAATATTGAAATATAAGGTAGAATACGTTGAGCAGGCCTGCAAGGGTTCAAAAGTTAATGGTGATGAAGTCTAATTTTTCTCCCTTTTTGCAAGTTTATTTCAACTCTATAGGTAACATTTTAAGTTTATTTATTAAAGTTTAAATTTTTTTTTGTGTATGACAAGGATTTCTATACTGGGCGCCAATATATATACAATATATAATACACAACAATATATATATTTTTTTTCATGAGAGCCACGATATGTTTTAAGTTTAGGTATATGTTTTGTTGGTAAACTTGTTTATAAAGATACAATTTTTTGTAATTTTTTTTTATTTATTATTGAATATTAATCATTCGTTGGCATGCTGAAAGTTGTAGTTAAATTTTAGTTTATATATTTGAGAGAGACGGACGTGGGATTTAGTTTTTTAAAGAATGTTTTCTGATCCATAATTTATTAAAAATTCAAACTTAATTTAATTCTAATCAAAAATAAAAATATTAATTTGAATTTTGGAATTAAGAATGACAGAATAAACTATAAATTATCTTTAAAAAAGTAAATAAATTATTATTGGTACGTATTTTTCAATTATTTTACTAGTTATTAACAGATTTTATTTTATGAATTGGATTCAAAGATATTTATATCTAACTAGTATTTTATAATATTCTCATAACGATGGAATATTTTTAAACACTTTTAGCGCGTTCAAAATAGACGAGCAGACGATAATAGTTTGACAGACGATAATATATATATATATATATATATATATATATATATATATATATATATATATATATATATATATATATATATATATATATATATATATATATATATATATATATATATATATATATAATATATATATATATATATATATAATATATATATATATATATATATATATATATATATATATATATATATACATTTGGCGCGTTTTGGGAAATAATTTGGCGAGAAAATAGATATAGCTACAAAACACGCCCATTATACAGCTCTAACACAATGACCTTCGAACAGCCGACCAGCTTATAAATTATTTATAAAAGAAATTGCCTATTTGGCGAATTTTAGTTAATAATTTGGCGAGTTTGGCAACGTATTTGGAGAAAAAAATTGACTTAAAACGTAGATTTGTTACAGAATCTGTCACTTAAACCGCTTCCACACAACATTTGTGCTCAACAGGAAACAAACTAATTATACACCTCAGAAAGAAATTCGCCAAACAGAGCCTTTAACTAGTTGTAATTAAACATTTAAACGATAAAATTAATTATTTTCATTAATCTTCTTTCTCAGATTTAAAAAATTAGACTTTATCGTTTGCTTAATTTGTTTGAAGTTCGAAGAATAATAATGTAATCTTTTTTTTAATAAATATCTTTGTGTCGCCACAATTTACCATTTACATTTCTTTCGAAAATTCAGTCATTTATCGTTTGTTAAATTAATTTACAGTTCGAAAAATATATAATTAGTGCAATTGATGCTTTAAAAATAAAAGCTAAACTTTGAAGATTTTTTATGCCCAAGTTAGAATTCTCTATGCATCTTTCTTCATACATATATAATAAACCATCAAAAGAACTCTATTGTGATATACAACAATCCAAACTGAATTATATCACATAAATAAATATTTTTATTTCAAATAAAGTTTCTCGTACGTTTAACGAAATGGCAACAGTGAAAATATTGAATAAAAATGGAATTTTCATGTTATTTCAATGTAGATTAAATTTTTAGTTATTTAAATTTAAAATAAACTTCTAATTTAAATTTTTTAATGAAATTTGGAATGTAGCCTAATCTGATTTTTCGCTTCAAAATGACGTATCCCACTTGTCTGTGGGACTTGTGGTTCTTTCTGTGAAAGTGGGTGACAGACGCACGGACTGAACGGATTATAATACCTTCCACTTTTTACGTTATAAACGTAGTGTGGAAGCTAAAAATCATCAAATAAACCCACAATAAAATCCGGAAATGAAGACTGGCGGAATTACGTCACTTGAAACATGTCAATTATTTTTCAAATAATGAATTTAGTTTCTGAAAGTAATGGCAAAAGAATAAAATAAACATTTTGAATTTTAAATGTTTTCGTTAAAAGTTTTATTTAATTTTTTCAGCCGATGGCATCAGGAAAGAGAAAAAATGATCGGATTTGAGCGAAAGTGGTGTATTTTTTTCAGAAAATTCGAATTTTCTCTAAAAATGGAACAAATATGAAAAATCTAAGCCTCAGGTGCACACGTTGGTATTAAAGGGAATCTATCTTAAAAATTTCGAATTTCTGAGGGCAGTATTAGTAGGTCTTTTACGATCCGAACACAAACAGACACACAGACTCTTTTATTATTATAGACATATTTACTTGATTACCTAATGTAAGAGATAATAAAAGTTTGAAATGGGATCTGAGATGGAGATTTTGTGTTTTCTACACGTTTTGGAGGATGCTGATTCTGAAAAAGTGGTTTTTGAACATTGGTCCTTCTGCCAAAAACCCACTCTACAGCTTGAACTAAAAGATCTACGGCCTTCTTGAGTTACCAGTACCTGTAGGATGTCATAATAAAGTTTTTGATAAAAGGGTAGCTGCCAAGGAACTCTTTAGACTTTAAAGTTATTGAAATTACCTTATAGGGTATATATACTTTTAAATTATTGATTCTTTCTTATGGGAATTATTGTTAATGTAGTTTGTTTCACACCCCCAGTTTATAAGGTCTCTGGGGTGCTCAGTCAGCAAGGGGCTAGTCATTGACAAAATAACTACCGACCTATAAACAGTCTGCGCAGCCAAAAAGTCGACGTATAATACTCTGTTAAGGAATTGCACATTAAATATGCTAGAAAGTCCCGATGTTACCCTTAAAAGTTGCCTTGATGGGTTCCAGAGAATTTTGCTTAACTATTTTATTTTAAGTCGTGTATTGCTAAACCATATATTTTATATAAGAACTTTTAAATATATATTTTTTATAATATGCCTGCCTAGGGATTTATAATGTTTAAGAACAATTTTTTGGTTATGTACTTGGAAGCAAAAAGAAAACTTAAAATATATATTATTAAACAAAGTTTATAAATGAAACGCTAATGTTAAAAGGAAAAGGTGACATGTCCATTCTAAATTACGATACCTATCGCCAACAGTTCTTATGTAGCTTTAGTGCGACGATAATTCAACTCAAGTAACAAATCACCCTCAAATTTGCGACATTGTTACAGAATTATTTTTTTTTGCTAACGTTCAGATCAATTCTTCATTTCAAGATCATATTCAGGCTGGATTGTAAATGCATTTTATTTTACTTTTGAAGGGCAATATACCACTTTATTTGAAATATATTTAGTGAACGTACCGTATATTCATCAAACTTTTTTGCTTGAGTGATTACATGACCATTTTTATGCAAAACAATAATAGTTCAAAAATTTTGTTGCAGAACACTGGAAAATTGGATAGGGGTCCGTTTTGGAAATGTAAATAATTGCACACAAGACTTTATTTGTTTTTTTAGTTATTTTAATAATTTTAACTAAGTAAGCAAGCAAACACATACATAAAATAAAAGTATTTTAGAGTTTTTTTGACTGCATAGTTTTGTAGACCTTTAAAAGCTTTTCAGATGAAAATATTTTTATATTTATTATTTAAACAGCAGAGTTTTTGTTTTTAAACAATCAAACAAAAGATTTATAACAACAAAAATTTGATCAATACAAGCTCTCCAATAACTCATGAAAAATAAAATTTCTTAATTTAAAGTCCACTTTCCTGGATTTTTCTTGCAAATATATTCTTACAAAGGTAATTTACACATAAAATTATCAATAAAAAATGCGCACTTTAGATTTTGAAGGAAGCTCGTTCTTTTATGCACTTTCCTACTTCAATTGTCAAAAATATAATGTATAATTAATATACTATAATTACATTAAATAATAGATTTCTCAAAAACTAACAAGTATAAAATAAGGCTATACAGCAAAAAAGGGATGCAATAAAAACTATGCAAACAATTGCAGGTTCTAATATCAAACGATCCGGTGGATTTGAACAGCTGTGACTTTCTTGTGGCAGATTTTAAATTTATCACCCTAAGTTTCATACAATACTATGTATATCACAGGCAAATATCAAAACAGCTATTCACTTGGAAATAATCATGAAGGTTTTAGAATCAAGACTAAAAAAAATAAAGGATAAATTAAAAAATTTTAATTTAAAAAATACAATTTCATAACCCTTTCTGCTTCATTACCAGGAGTTTTTCTTAAAATAGACCAGCCATTTTCCAATAATGACAATTATTAAAGTACTGCCAATAATAAGAATTGTAAACTATCTGTACTTGTGCTAAAAAAAAAAATATGTGACCTCAGTGATTATCATTCTATAAACATTTGTTTATTATTTGTCATAGTCTCTATATTATCTAAGGTTAAAATAATTATAATAATATCCTGATAATATCGTGACACATGTTTATACTTTATATAATCTGAAGCAGAATGGGTCAATTCACTTTAAAATAACTGCACACATTCAAAAAATTACAATATAATTTTAAAAATTTAATTTTTTAAAAATTAACTTCGTTTTTCACAAGTCATACTTTTAGTGGAATTTCCTTAAAATCTGTCTTTTAACAAGGTTTATACGCATAAAGTTTTTTTTTTCTTTCTTAATAAGTATTTTTTGCCTGTACCAAAATTTAAAGTGGTACAATATTTAACATAAGATTGAAAAAAAAATAGGCAGAGTGACAATTAAAAATAGTAAAATTTTACTACAAGCTGGAACCTTTACAAAAAACAGAAAAAGATCTCAATGGTATACAAATATATTCTTTTAATGTGTACAAAAAATTAAATGTTATCTAACACTAAGTAAAACAAAAAAAAATAACCTGATAACAATATTTTTTCTAACTCTCCGAAAGAGTTTTTTTCTCTGTACTTTAAACCAACATCCTGTAAATATTATTTAATAAAATTGAAGAAACAAAAGCAAAAAAGGTATGCAACTTATTTCAAATAATTACAACTACAGGAAAATATATTAAAAAAATTTAAAGAAACAGTAAAATAAAAACAATCCAAAAAATCATGAGAAATCTTTAAGAGTGACACATTTAAATAATGATAACTACAAGAAATTAAAGAAAGGGTAAAATAAAAACAACCCAGAAAAAAATCACGAGAAAGCTTTAACAGAATGCAAATAAGCTTGAAAGGTTATAATAATGAAATATCTTATTTTTTTCCAATTTTGAAGCTCAATAGCAAACTATAACAACTCAGGACAATGTTGTTTGCATAACTTTTTAGACAACTCTTTGCCGAAACTTAATAAAGCATATGTAAAGTATGAGTAAATAACATAAATTATGAGTATTCAATGGGTTGATGAGATAAAATTATTTTATAAACACCATATAATTATCTACCATAATAGTGCTCGAAAATATTAACTAAAAAATGTTAAATCAATTATTTAAAAAAGATATTCAAAATAAATTAATTTTACGACTACCCTAAATAATTAAATATTAATCCCTGAAATCTGTTAACTGCAATCCAAATGTCATATACAGAAATAAAACTTTACAACAAATACATTTTGTTAATAATAAATCTATCATTCACAGACAAAATTATCAAGATTTTGTCGCTAAATGAGTCCGTATCCAAAGAATATGCGTCAAATTTAATTTGCAAAACAAAATGCCACAAGATATCACAGCTGTAATTCTGGAGTCAGTAAAACACTTACTTTAAACCCCTTTACACCCAGAGTAGCCACTAGTCAAGACCAATTTTTAAATAAGGTAAGAAATCTGCAGCCTAACGCAAGGAATTTTGAAAGTGAGTCAACATGGCAAGTTATTCAAAAGTTAAATAATGTTTATTAGTATTTTATTAAACTATATTAGAATTGTCTAAAGGAATAAACTTCACGTTCATGAAAAATTTAGTGAACTATTGGCAAATGTTTTGAGAAAATGTGGCAAAGAAAGGCAGCAAGCATACTCTTAAATCTGACCTTGCACCTAGTGGCTACAATTCCAATTCAGATAGCTGGAAGTAAATAGGTTAGAAATATAATAAGCTCATATATAGGTAGGGGAGTCTTTCAAACTGGCACCACATGCAGTACAGTCTTCACAGTCCTTTTTATTAACTAAAGTACATTGAGGGCACTCTCTGCCTCCGCTAACTAGGGGAGCAATTTCAGGCCCAGGGTTCTTACTACGACCACACATATCACAAATGCTCTTTTCCGGGGCGTTGTAATAGGTGCAAGATGAACAGGACCATTTTTTGCTACTATTTTTAGAATCGTTTTGTGTGCCGGACAAGAGATATTTGGAACTTTTTGCTTCAGGACTGCTCGTCAGACCGACCACTTGCAAGTGTTCCGCTGCAGAACTATTCGAGTAGGACTTCTTCACTGCCGGCTTGGAGGACAAACTGTTGCCAGATGCATCATTCATTCCTTTTTGGTTTCTTGGTTTTGCAGGAGGAGGAAGGGTCCCGTTGGTTTGGAAATCACACTTTGGAGTTAAGCTCTGCCCCGCCACACTGAAGGAACTGATTTCGTCTTCGAAAGGAGGGGAGGGCACATTGTCATAGTAGCTCCCCCTCTTGGAAGAAGCCGGCTTGTTTCCGGAAGCGGTCCGAAGAGTCACGTCTCCGGAAGGGTTGTAGCAGTTGTGGGTGGTGGCAACAGGGAAATGGCGAGATTTTGAAGTAGAGGGATTGGAGGAAGAAGAATCGACAGACATTTTCGAGAAAGAAGAACATAACTCGCTTGAAGGATCCACATGGTTGGCTTCAGATCGTGAAGAAGTCCTTCTTGTGGAATTATAATCAGTTTCAATGTAGTACTTGTGAGGTAAAATGGGCATTTGGAGGTCAGAGCACATTTGGCATGGACACTGCCTAGGATGGAGGGATAGATCATGAGAATAAGATGGTAAGGCTACTGGCATCATAGAGTGAGGTGGGTACATGTGCCCGAAATGGGTGGCATAAGTATCTTTTACATTTGGCACAGTATGATTATGACCGGCTCCATGACCATCGGGCTCACAGTTGAGGTATGAAGAATTGTGGTAAGGGGATGGCTGTAAACATTCCCAGGTATCCTTCCAGCTGTCAGGGGTTAGATCAGAATTTGTGTACCTAGAATTGTGAGGTTTACTAGAATAGTTAAAGTTTGGCTGAATGTAATCATCTAGACTACGACTGACATAATCGTCTGTCTCCTCGCACTTAGAAATCAAACTACGACAATCTCTGCTTTGGGATGGAACACCTTCGCTCCAAGAAGAAATCTTAGGGTGCAGCAGTTCCGAACTTTTATGTGACTTAGTTGTGTAGGATGTGCTAGTAACAGTTGGTTGCAGTATCAGACCATTGCTGTTATATTCATTGTAAGTGCTATTGCTAGGCCAAGTGTTTGAAACATCAACTAGAATTCCTGTCTTTTGGTAATTAGACCCAGATTCTGACTTGTTGAAAAGTTTGTCCTCTCTTATGACTCCATTTTCTTGTTCTCTCAGCCATCGATCTTGTTTTTCCTGTTCAGCTGTATTCCGTTTTAGTTGATGCAAGATGCGAACTGTCTCGTCAATGCTGCACACATAATCCTGTCGGACCTGATTGATCTCATACCAAGAACACTTGAATGCCTTGACCCTCTCGCATATCTGTAGCATAATCTGCAATTATAAATGAGTTTCTTAGTTTAAACAATTACTTAAAAAAATATATTTATGCATTAGGTTAAGTATTTACAAATCAAAGGAAAAGGACATAAATGTAGAATATCAAATAACTTTATAGTAACTTATAAACATAATTATGACTGGTTTGAATTTTATTAAAATTTATTTCTTTATCACAATCCCCAGTAGCACACTTTCATCTGTAAAATATTGCAGGAAAAAACATTGTTCTGTTGCAAAAACGCAACCAAGAAAGAAATAGTTATGAATGTGTTTTGAATACTATTTGCAACATTTTAAAATGAATGAAAAAAATATTTGCATTCAGCATTTCTGTTGCTACTCAAAACCTGAAACATGCCCATTAAATCCCAAAATGCAATATTGCAAAATTGTTATTATTGTGGAAGTGCAACAACTTTTTTTTTGTTTACTTATCATTTTAGCAATATTTTTACTACAGGCTGTAATACATCGAATTCAACCAGTTTGCAACATTTTCAATTTGTTCTGTGCTACCTGGGCTAAGTTGTTTCACAAAATATAATCAGTGCTATATGGGAGGGTTATACTGCTGTAACAATATCCTTTGATTTGCTTCAAAAAGTATAATATACCTTCTTTTTTGTTTTGATAATAGGGTTAGTTGAAGAGCATACCAATATATTTTAATTTATGTTCGGAATACCTTATACTACTTTTTTTTAATAAAGCTCTGAATATAATTGGTGTTAAATGATGTTAGAGGCTGAAAACTAAAGCTAATTCATTCAGGGTAAATACTAACTGAAAAGTAGAAACCTCAAATATGTTAAATATTTTTAATTAAAAACTATCTTCAGATAAATTACAAGTAGGTTTGTAACAGAATCTGTCACTTAACTCGCTTCCACATATTTGTGTTTAACAGGAAAAAACGCGCCAAACACAACATTAAGTCTGTATTTAACATTTACAAGCTAAATTTGGCTAGTTTCATTTATTTTATTTCGAAAATTCAATAATTACTTATCGTTTGCAAAAATTAATTTATATTTTAAAGAATAAATATGTCATATTCCTCGCTTTTAAATAGAATGAAAACATTTCATATCAACATACAAGGATTCCGTAGTGAAATATATTTGACGTCATTTCAAACTGATCGATGTCGCAAAAATAAATTTATTTTAATTTATTGTCTAAAAGAATTAAAGTTTCTCGAGCAATTGTTGCGAATGGCAAATGTGAATTAATTCTAATAAAAACAGGGCCTTTAGCTATTTGTAATTCAAAGTTTTAAATGCCAAAATTAACTATTTTGATTAATCTTCTTTCTCAGATTTAATAATTAGACTTTATCGATTGCTAAATTTGTTTGAAGTTCGAAGAATAATGATGTAATCTTTTTTAATAAATATTTTTGTCGCCACAATTTCCCATTTACATTTCTTTCGAAAATTCACTTATTTATAGTTTGTTAAATTAATTTACAGTTCAAAAAATTTATAATTTGTACAATTGATGCTTTAAAAATAAAAGCGAAACTTAGCATATTTTTTTTTATGCCAAGTTAGAATTCTCTATGCATCTTTCTACATACATATATATAGAACCATTAAAAGAACTCTATTGTGATAATACAACAATCCAAACCGAATTATATCACATAAATAAATATTTTTTCAAAAGAGTATTTTTATTTTAACAAAAGTTTCTCGTACGTTTAACGAAATGGCAACAGTGAAAATATTGAATAAAAATGGAATTTGCATGTTATTTCAGTGTAGATTAAATTTTTAGTTATTTAAATTTTAAATAAGCTTCTAGTTTAAATTTTTAAATGAAATTTGGCATGTAGCCTAATCTGATTTTTTGCTTCAAAATGACGTATCCCACTTGTCTGTGGGACTTGTGGATGACAACAGTGAAAATTTGAATAAAAATAGAATTTGCATGTTATTTCAATGTAGATAAAAAAAATTTTGTTATTTAAATTTTAAATAAATTTCTAATTTAAATTTTTTAATGAAATTTGGAATGTAGCCTAATCTGATTTTTTGCTTTAAAATGACGTATCCCACTTGTCTGTGGGACTTGTGGTTCTTTCTGTGAAAGTGGGTGACAGACGGACAGACAGACAGACGGACTGAACGATTATAAAACCTTCCACTTTTTACGTTATAAACGTAGTGTGGAAGCTAAAAAAGATGCAGATAATGAAAATAATTTGATTAAGAATATTTGCAAAATATAAAAATATATAAACCCATTAACAATTAAAACTAGTTTTAAATGTAATATCTATTTATAAGAGTAACAATCAAAACAATATATTTCCTTGTTAACGAATATTAGTGAGTTATTCATTCTATTAATGTATTCATATAAAAGTAAAATACCACATAAACCTAAGCGTAGAGGTCAGTGGTACATAAAAGTTATGTAATCCAAAGCTAACTTGTAGTAAAAAGTTGAAGTAGGAATGACAATAATCACTATTTAAAATATTTAAAACAAATTAGTTATTCATATTTACATAACACACTCATCTAGAATAACTTCCAACTAATTTTTCATAATTTGCCGTTTTTATCGGCAAATGAATGTCCAAATTTTATTATAAAGCCAATATATATTTTTTTAATTTGCAAAAATAAATGAGCAGCTGTACTAAATTGACATTTTTAACATGATTTCTGATATTTTATTTAAAAAAATTTAATTTAAAAAAATCCATGACAACAAGGCAGTAACATTACCATTCATTTGTTAATCCTATGTTCTGAAAATAAGTTATTTTAAAAACTTCATATATCCTCAATGTTAATATTTCTTTTTCAATGAAAATTCAAAACAAAAACTGAATATAATGTTAAAAAAAATTATCATAATTTAATAAAAAAAAACTTCACAATGTTTTTGAAATATATTGTTATTTTAATATTATAACATTGTTATTTTTGTTACATTGAAAGTGGGATTAAATAAAAATATGTAGGTTTAAAACTTTCTTCTAAGGTGTTAGTGACGTATTTGGTCTGAGACAAACATGCTAAGTAGCCATTGCTTACATACCTAAAAAAAAGCTCATTTCAGACACATGTACATCTAAAATATTAAGTATGTTTTTATTAAATATACTGCAAAAAAATAAAGAAATCTGGTAGGGTTTTTTCTCAATAAAATATTTATTAACCTTCTCATTGGTAAAATAAAATTTCAATTTCTCAAGTTTAAAGTATTCCTTAGTAGTAATTTGATTCAGTGCTGTTTAAAATCTTTGAAATTTCTGCTTATAAATAAAACTGTCACCCAAATCTTTAATTTCTTGGATAGTAATTCTATAAAATATGCAAAATCTTAGCTTTAAAAATCCAAGAAATTAAAGATTTGGGTGACAGTTTTATTAGTAGAAATTTATTTTTATTTTTAGAAAATGATTTTTTCATTCTAAAATAGAAGAACCTCAAACACTTTAAACTTTATTGGTCAAATCTGTTCATGCTTATAATTTGAATGTAACAAATCATAAAGTTGTACAAACTATAAACTCATTTTTACAAAATAAATTTAAACTAATATATTTTGATTGTCACCTCTCAAATATAACTTCACCAATAAAAATCCAATCAACTTATAATAAATTATAAATTAAATATATTACTATTTAAAAATCAATACAAGTTGAATATCATTAAATTTGCTTGAAAATTTATAAGGAGCATTAAAAAACATCATCAATAAACATTCAAATGTTTTTAAGAAAGTAACAACATCACATTGCTTCTTATAAACCACTAAAGAGTGTATACAATAACCTATATCAAAGATTAGTTCATTTCCTACACCTGTTGTCAAGTATGCCTGCCTTGGCAATACTAAACACAAAACTCAGATAAGAGTGAAGCAGAAAGTTGATTCACTTCCGAAAGAGGCCTAACATAAAACTTGGGCATGAGAAGGGACAAAGAAAGAATGTCATATGTGGGAACAAGGCACCCTCTTTGCAACTTGAAATAAATATTTTGCTTCTTCTATAAATAATCCTGATCTAGAACTACTACATAGGCACAACAAATTTTAGGAGCCCCTTAATGGAAAATTTTGTGTATGATTGCCTTGCCTGTAATGATTATGCTTGTTGAGCGATTTTTCAAATTTTTGCTGCCAATTTATCGACTTCCTAATAAAATCGATCAAACCAATCACATTAGGTCAAAGTCTAGCTAAACATGAAGTATGGTCTCAGAAAATATTTAAATGTACTAAATTTTGGGGGTCTACAACATTTAGCATAATAGAAACTAAACTTTTGGGGCCCTATGCTCCGACCTTATGGTAGATTAGGCCCCGAGTATGAGGCAATACGACTCATTTTATCCCTACTCAAACTCAATTATGCTAACGGTCAAACTGCTTCCATGACAACTGGCCAGAGAACAAATAGATTTGTCCTTGAATCTTCTCTTTTATTTAGACAGAGGACACAATATATGAACTTAATCACATAATGCATATACATACCTGACATTCAACATATGCTATGAGGCAATCAAGTGCGACTCTGGCCACCTTATCAGGATCAATTGGTTCATCAAGGTACAAAACTCCGTCGTCTGAAAACTGGTAACCCAAAAGGTGGAACACTGCACTCCCACCTAGAAGTTGACTCTCCACAGAATGCTTGTAAAATCCACTGTAAAGCTAAAACAAAAATAGATTTCAGAGATTTTTAAAACTATTTAAAACAAAAGTATTGTTTATCACATTTCACTATCATTACACATCATTTTAAGGTTTTTTAAAACAAAGGTCTACTTGGTAAATATTTCTTAAAAATATTCCATTTTATATTTACAAGCACATCACAATTACTATTTCTACTTTATTAATAATTTAATTTAAATTTCTAATAATTTAAAATTTGAATAGTTGTGTTTAATCACAGATTCGTCTTAACCATATACTGATAAACTTGTAGAAAATCACATATAATTAATCAGTTATAACCAGTCTTTAAGTATCGACATTGTAAGAGTTCAGGCTTCTCTTGAAATATTCCTTTTCCTAAAATACTTACTGTTTAATATCATAACACTGGTACACAGGACATTTGTCTTTTGTACAAAAAGGAATAAAGTTTAAATATAAATATAATTCTTATCATCCTATAATTTTCATTTAAATAGAAAGTAATAGTACAATTTTAATTTTGTTTATCTATTCTATTTGTATGTATTGTTTTTCCAACTGTCTGAACAAAAAAATATATTCGTAATATAATAAAAAAAAATCGACACACTTTAGTGCAATAATTTAACCTTTTAGGAATGCTACATTACTTTTACAAACTTTTGTAAAAAATACATTTACATAAAAGTAATAATGTGTGCACATTAGAACCAACATAAATTATTTTCAATATGAACAAAAAAAATAAAATAACTGTTTGCTTAATTCTATAAAATTGCAAATCGCTACCAACTACCAACCTTAACAGTTTTGTATTCTTTTCTCCAAGGATGGTTTATCAAATTTGTAGCATACTTTTCCAACGCCTCGAAAGCCGAACCTGCCTTGTAAGCACTGAAATTGGCATTATTTTCTATGCTATCATTCAGGATTTTGGTGATCTCATAAAACGTAAACTTGGCCCCATGTGACACTGTGCAGAGGAACTCGGATATGAGGCTTTCCAGATTGTGTCTCTGCTGCAGTTTGGCGGGTGTCTCTTCTTGGTTGAGGTAGGCAAGATGGCTGCGCAAAATGTGTCTGTGTAGCTCATCACTTCGAGCACTGTGTCCATCGTAGCCTTGATAAGACATTTTCATAGCTGAAAAAAAAATGTAATAATAATTAAGGTACTATTCAAAGAAATACAATTGCATGGGAATCATGTTGAAAGAATTCAAGCTTTGGACTGATTCCTAAGATCGAAAAAAAGTAGCATTTTTAATTTTACTTTGATGCAAGTATTTTATTAGTGTTTAAGCTCTGATCGGCAATGTTGGCTCAGTAGCTGTGAGGTATTATGTGCATGCCTTATAAGCCCAAGAACGTTGGTTAGTTCCCAGGGGTGGAACCCTGGCTGATTCAGCAGATTTTCAAAATAGGAAAATCTGTGCATGTATGTCATATGATTATGTGGCATGTAAAAGATCCCTTGAGTACCCATTTGGCTTGGGTTCTCTCGGCATACATCCACAAAAGGCTCGGATTCACTGCAATCCTGAGCCATTTAGATGGTAACACAAAAAATGGCTCTTGATCCTGGAGAATATGATGAGTCTGTAAAACGCATTATCCGCTAAAAAAAAGCAGGCCCGTTTTGAAAAATAAATAACTTTCTTCCATTAAAAATTTTGCTCAAATTTCTACAAATTTTTTTTAATGTTAAATTTTTCTTAAAAGACCAAAATTTAAATTTTTGATTATAGCTAAAATACTAGGAAAATTTTTTTAAATTTTAACACCATACTTTATTCAATTGAATTGGATAAAAGTCGCAATTCCTTATGCTATAATGATCTTATAAGATTTCTGAATAAAGGCTGCAAGAATTTAAATGCTATTCAAATTGGAAGTTGAATGATAAATTTAAATCAAATCAGAAGCTATACAAAATCTGGCCCCTAGTCATGATAAGGTTTCTGAAATTGTATACAGTAATAAATCAAATTATTGTGAATTCCCATTAAAAACATTTCAATAGATTTTATATATTTTTTAAGCTCAAAAATTAGTGCTTAAACTGGTAACAGCATTACAAATATGCTTTGAAAAACATGATAATCTTTAAAAAATTACACATATAAAAGCAAACATTTATAATAGTATATAATCAAAAAAGGTATACAGTCAAACATTGTTAATCTGAAATAGCTTCCTGAAAAATTTTGCTGAAGTAAGGCCAAAATTGAACTGAAACGCCATGCAAACAATTCGCCTGAGAAAATGAGTGAAGTTTCGTAGATTTTGTGTGTTTCCTAATTGAACTGGAACAAATCCTATTCTCGCGAATGACGTCACAAAACGATGGGTCTCAGACGATTCGAGCAATCGCGCTCGAACTATTTGTATAGTGTTTTGACACACAATATATGTGAAAAATTTCAAATAAAATATTGTTCTTACAAGAAAAAAGAAAACCCTGGCTGGAAACTTATTTAGCTGTGTGGGGAATACGTTTAGATCGGTCTGCGAAGCAATTCATCAACAAATATCCATTGGATAATGAATCGTTCCTACCGTTAGGCGAAAAAAGAACGAATCAAAAGATTCATTCTTTTGAAAGATTTATTAAAAAGAACGTGAACATTTGGGATGAATCTTTAAAGGAACAGGACCGACCCATCTCTATATTTCCAGAGATTTTCAAATTATTTCATTGGTCAACTTCATGTAAAAAGAGGCGGGCTTAATGGTTCTTGTCGTTTGCTCGAATGACATGTCCTTGAGCATGAATTTGCGTGGTTTGGGAAGTTAAATATTGTGTTTTTTTTAGAGCATTCGCAAGGCGGAGCTTAAACTGATTGCATTTGCAGAGCAAACGTGCACGAATTCGAAGCGTTTCAGTTCAATTTCATCCTTAGAGTAATCTCATAAAGCTTTTACAAATATACTCATAGTTCCTTTCACTTCATTTGTATGAATAATTTCTAACCATGTTAGCATTTAAAGCTTATTTTTGTAATAATAAATAACTCTGGTTATTTTTCAGGGTCATATTATTGTTAAAAGTATACAACCCATACGCTAATGTTCATAGCGTTAGCAACCACCTTTAAAATTCATACTTGCTAAATACATTAGTTTTGTTCTGCAACAAAAGGATGAAGTTCGTTGGTAGTTTTAACTTCTTTGAAAACATAAAGTTCATTTAGTTAAGATAAAACTACAATTATAATATAGTTTAGATAATAAATTAAATTTTAACTTTTGAATTTTGCCAAATTGTCGCCCTTCCAAAAGTTGCATCTCTAGCTTGTCTGCAGCCTACTTGTCCTATTTAAAAATATGGTGCTGTTATTTTGAAGATTGTGTCTAGTTTACCAGTTAGGCAATACTGGAGGGGGAAGTCAGTTTCTGACACCATTTAAAAAAATATATTGTTATAAGGTAAAGTATCTTACTTAATTTTTGTCCCACCTGGACATTGGCATTGGCTTTTATTTTACTTAAGTAGTATAAAAGTTAAAAGAATTTATTTAAAGGAATAGCTATAATATAATGGCAGGTCCCAATTTGGTAATTTGTGTTACATTGCCAAGCAATAAATATGCCCAAGTGTGGTAAACTTTCAACTTCAAATTTCATATAACTCGATAGGTATTAAAGCTGTATCTATTTAAGTAATATTCATATGAAAGATAAAACTAGAGAATAGTTTGGGATTTTATACTAATAAAATTTTAAGGTATCATGACTCGGTTAGTAAAGGTTAGCTGTTGTAAACTTTGAAAAATCTTTAAGTTATTAACAACTTAACTTTAGTACAATAGACCAGTGGTCGCGGTGCTTGGCCCCGACGGGCCACCCCACTCAAGTCAACAACTTAACTGGTTTCATTAAAAGTTTCAAGAAGAAAAAAATATCTAGTTAAATTTTGAGGATCATTTTAATACTAATAGTTTTTATTATTATTCATTAGACAATGAAGCACACAAAAAAAAATTTGAAACATTTATTATTATTGTAGTCACCAATTGAGTTAGATTCCTTTAAAAACGGTAAAACATCATTTTTTTAATGTTAGATTTTTTTTAATTATTTTTTTATGATGAATAAAGTAAAGTGGTAAATCCTATTACTGACCTTTAATAGATAGATTAACCAGAAAGAAATACTTTTAAACAGCAAAAAATTAAAATATAATATGCTTACCATTTTTAGAAACAGGTCAAATATTTATGTTTATGATTCACCTACTCAATTCATTAAATAAGTACGTGCAAGATGTTTTGACATCACCAAGTTTTGGAGAGAAAAAAATTACAGCAGTACGGCTTGTAAGATGAGACGTAATCGGTGAAAGGAAATCTTTTGTCAATTTTCTCGATCGAAATACTTAGAAACTTCTAATTTTGCGAAAAAACGATACTTTAGTAAAAATATTCATACAGAATAGTAATCAGAAGTAAATACAAAACCTAATGCAAAACTTTTTCTCGATTTTCTTGCCCGATTTGGGCTTTTGGCATGTCGCCAATTCTTAGTACGAAATTCCTTTTACAAAATTAGGTTAGTTGTAAACTTTTATAAATGATGTAATAAAGTTAGAAAGAAATCGATTGTCATTTTTTATTGAAAACTAACACACATAAATAACTCTTTAAGCTAATTTTTAAAGTTCTCTAACAATCTAGTATAATAGTTTTTATCATAGGGAAACTCTTTTAAAATAAATAGGGGAAAAGGGAAATTCTTCAGATTTTTCCTTCAAATGCGCATTGTCCTTAGTAACCGCCAGGTAACCGCATTGTTTGTAAACAAAAAACAAATAAGTAAGATACAGTAGTGTTTAAAAACCTCTTAAAATTCCTTCCTTTATTTTTTTGTTATAATACAATTTTCAGAAATGACAAAAGTACCGTTTTAAAACTAAAATGACAATTAATTTTCCTTTGATAACGTATCTTTTATTATATTGTTACTATAACAACAGTTAAAGTTTATATTTTGTATGCAAGTAAGCCACAGCGTATGATTTTGGTTTTCTCGATAATTTAGTATTAACACTAATTTTCGTTGTTCTTACTTAGTGGTTAAATAAATACATTGTAAGAATTTAAATTCCCAATAACATGTCAAAAAGTTAGATATCTTAAATCTCACTGTTTAATTTAATCTTATATGTTACTATAAAATAATAAGATTATTTGTGTTGTAAAAATATCCTTAATAAAGAGTTGTGTGATTATGCCTTAAATTTTGAATTTGTTTTTGGTGTTCATTATAAAACAATATTTCAAGTATTTGTGTGAGAAATTTTAAAACTATGCCTTTAAAACAGAAATTTTAGGACTTGTTTCCAATTTCCTAATATGATTAGATGTGTTTATATATTTAACTTTTTTCAATAAAATATTCTTATTTTTTTCTGATTCAAATTATGGAGGTTGATTTTTTTTTATTAATATTACTTCAACCAAAAGGTGCACAAGACATTAATAAAGTGCACAAGACATTAATTGGTTAACCTTAGTCATAATTAGTTAAAAACCAGAGCCAAACTGTTGAAAACTAGTAGAAATGTTAAATTAATCAGTAATATTTTTATTTCTATTACTATTTCTTTCTTTTTCAGGAATAGCCGAGTTTACTGTTAAACTACCTTAACAGGCACTCCCCCGATTGGTGACATGGATTCTAAAGTAAATAAAATGTTATTCACTTTCACACTTGAATGGCTTTGAAGTATAAAAACCTAATTTTATATTTCTGCTTTTTGTATTGAACAGGGTTAAGTCAGAATTTGATTTTCAATGGTTGCTAAGCCCTTCAAAATTTGTAATTAAAACTATTATTAATAGTTTTTACTTTTACTTTTGGGGTTGTCTTTCTATTATTCAGAAAAAGCTGAATAACTTATTTATTATACAGCATTTACAATTGTTCAAATAATCTTAAAATGTTAACTTCGAATAAATAATAAGTTTCACTAATTTTGAAGTATTACAAGCTACATGGAGCTATAGATCTTTTAGCCCTTAGCTGGATATTTGTCTGGTATTTAAATTGGCATAATATAAATAAACAGTTAATTATTTAACATGATTTGTATTGTTTTGTGCTAATTATAATTTTCTACAAATCTGTCATTATCAATGTAGCATTTAACCAATAGTTATATATATTCAGGAAGCCCTATGTGTGTCAAAGTAACTTTAAAATTGCATCCATTGTCTAAAAAGTTTTCATTGTTGTACATAACATTAGAAGATAACATTGCATGTAGTTTTGTTGGTTACTGATAACAAAATGTAAGTTTTAATTTTCTTAATATTTTATTAATTTTTAACTATTACTTTTAGCAGAAAAAAGCACCTGCCAAAAAGATAGGTAAAAAGCAGTTCAAGAACTATGCCATTCTTGATGGTGTATCTGTAACAGACATGACAAAAGAGCAGGTAAAAAAAATATATCTATTTCTTTTATGTTTATTAATTTTCGTATTTGTGTTTGTCCAGTTTTTAAAATTTATTTAAATAAAAAAAACTAAAAGAAACCCTTTAATAAATATATGTTCTGTAATACCTAGCAGTATTTTACTTCAAGGAAAAAGAATAAACTGCTTAGTTAAAACATTGTGAAACAGAATAAGGTAACACACCAATGTTGTAATAAAGTTTACAAAATAATGAACATTCAAATTTATTTAAAATTTTAAGTATAAATTCATAAATATTATAAAACATTATTGAATGTTGTTCTAAATATTTACTATGATATGTGTCAGACTATTGTTGTATATTTGGAGAATAAGTTAAAAATATTTTACCTTCAGATACCTGAAAAAGCACAAAATTCAGATACACATAAAAATCAACAGCATTACAAATAATATTTTTAAAATTGTATTGATTTAAATAACTAAAACGCAATTATAATATTCTGATCTTCCAAAGTTCTTTTATTTTTAAGTCAATACAGAAGATTTCAAAACATAAGTGGCCTCAAGGCACATTGTTTTAAGTTATAATAACTTTGTTTGATTCAGGTTCATACATAATTCATATTACTTGTCTCTTAATTTTGTTATTCTCATTGGACTATTTTTTTTCCACAACTCAAAAACCATTTGCATTATAAATAGAGCTGTGTTTTCATTAATAAAGCATTTTATATATTTCTAATTTGTGAATGTGTGATTGTTGTTGTTGTTTTTAAAAAAATGGCAGAAACTAAGTTATTGTACCATACTTTTAGCTAGAAAGCCATGTTTATCAACTGCAACAAGAAGTAGAGAAAGAAAGAGAGGAGAGGAATTACTACCAGCTAGAAAGAGACAAAATTCAGTTGTTTTGGGAAGTTACCAAACAACAATTGGAAGAAAAAGATTCTGTATTGCAACTGAAAAACAGTGAAATTGATGATGTTTCTCTTTCTCATTTAGCAGAAGTTAAGGTATGATGAAGGATATTTTATTTTTAAATTGAATTGTAAAGCCAAGTAAGTCGTGTAAAAGTAAATTGTACATGCTTTAAGTGAGGAAAATAGTGGTAAATTGAAAGCTAAAATTAAGGTAATAGTTAAGATGGTAAGTAAGTGGAGGATTATAAGTGTGTGTTACTGAAATGATCATAAATTAAAAGCTGTTATAATAATAATTATATGCTTAATTTAGAAGATGTTGCTCAAACAAGATATGTTTGAAGTCGATTACTAACTCAAGTAATCTCTACAACTAACAATCCTAACTTACATGTAATTTCTTATGGCACATGTCTTGCCTACTTAATATCAACTGTTAGGACTAAATGCCTAAAATATATAAACAAAAACCTACAGATATTAATTAGTGATAGTATGATGAAACAGTAAACTTTTATTTTAAAAAAATGTGTATTTGTGTTTTTATTTTAACTTAGAGACTCCTCCCACTGCTTTTTTTAATACTTTGCCAACTCATGTATGTGTAAAAGTAAATACGGAAGGTGTATTTACTTTTTAGGAGTTTTTAAAATATTGTCATATACGTTGTCTTAATATCAATGAAATTTTTTAAAAACATGTGCTTATTTGATAAATCAGCTTAATTTATCACATAGCTGTTGTTGTTGTTTTTTGTTTATTGTATATCATTTCATCTTCCGAATAATTTTTAGTTGTACAAGCAGAAAATGAAACATATAATGTTTGAATGCCAGCAACATATCAATGAGAAGATGAAAGAGAAAATGAGTGAAAAACTCATGCTAGAGGAAGAGCATCAAGCAAAAGTGAAGTGCTTAGAGAAAGAAATTGACAGGCTGCAGAATGAAATATCTAAACTAAACACTGACTATAAAATGGCTGTGGCCAATCAAACATTGGTACATTTTTCATATTATTAAGTATTTTCAATTATTTTGCCCCCTTTGTTTCCCTAGAAACTTAAGTGTGCTTTCCATTTTTTTTTCATAATTTCAATAATGGTTCTATGTTTGTTTTTATTATTGAGATGTATAAGAATGTTCATTCTTAAATAACTGTATCTGCATCCATTAAAGTATTGCATAATATGAGCTGATTATGTTATGTGTGGGCATTAAACCCTTCATCAAATAACTTTGTTGTTGTTGAACCTGGTCTGATGAAGTCAGACCAGGTCCATGAATCCGTTGACAATAAGGAAGAGTGGGGGATAGAATCAGTTAGTGATAAACTTAACTTAAATAGGCAAATTAAGTACATTAATATGTAATAATATGTAACATCAAATTTTTTATAATAGGTCCTACTTGAATCTATTAAAATACTCTTTGTTACTTTTTGAAGATTAAATATTTTTATTAAAATAAAATATTATTTTATCAAAAAATCCTACTTTATCATACTACTGACTATCTGCAAAAAACAAATAAAAACTATTTTGATATTGAAAAGAGTATTAACCTTGGTATATTTAAACTGAAGAGGTATGTTAACTTAACAAGGCTAGAAATTGGCAGCCATACACATTTCCATATACCCTGTTCTGGCCCACAGTAATTAATTTAATAATTTCTGACCAATTTGTGAAAATGGAACCTAACATAACACGCTTAATCATTAAGGATAATTAACCTTTAGATGCTGTGATCCATTATTTGGTGTTTAGGAAAATGTTTGGCTGCCTATAAATTGCCTTTTAAAGAAATTTACAGTGAAAAATTCCACAATATTTCAATCTATAGTCAAGTGATATCCTAACGTCAGTACACATTGTTGGTATATGTAGTTTCTTAGGTTATAGTCAGGGCTGTATTTTTAAATAGGTTAAGGAGGCTACACCGTAGCACAGCTAATTTTGAAGGGACTGCAATTTAACAATTCATTCCAAAGTTTAGCCTATAGTTAACTTATTCTTTAATCCAGCCCTGTTAGTAGTAACATAAAAATTTGTATCCCCAGTTTTCAGGTTAACTTACTATAAACCTGGAAATCAAAATTTAATTGTGATCTATGATATCACCAACATCAGTTAAATATATTACTTCTATGTTGGTTTAACCTTTTAAAACTCAAAATTGCAGCAACATGAAGAGCAAGTTTCCCTTCTTCATGAAGAATATCAGAAGAAAATTGATGACATCAAAATTAAGGAGGCAACAGAAATCGGTACCATTCGTGATGAAATGGATTTAAAAAGAAAAGAAGCCATACAAAGCATTGAGAGTGAAAAAGATTTGCATATTCAGCACCTTATTGAAACCCATGAAGAATTGTTTCAAAAGATGAAGAACTATTACAATGATATCATCAAGAATGATATTCTCTTAATTAAATCACTGAAAGCAAGTAGTACTCTTAGATTATCATTTGAAGGGTTTTTTGTGCTCTTATTGAGCACTCTTACTTACACAAAATAAATTTGATTCAGATGTTACTATTTTTATATTTAAAAACTTGTAGAACATTTTATTTTAAAAATTAGATTTCTTTTGGAAAAGTGTGCTGCTATTTTATATGTTAATATATTTTCACCCTGGGATAAATCATAAATCTTTTAAGCATAGATTAAATTTTTCTGTATTGAACCACAATTTTAACTGTTAGCATATTTTTTATGCTTTTTCTAGGCTTACTTTAATGAGTTAAAGGTCTTTTGTTTTAAAAGTTTATTAGTGTTCTGTTAAGTTACTTAATTTGTGTAACCTTGTTATTTTGATTTCAATAATATATTTTAATTAAACCAGATTATATTCTACAAAGTAATTTTTACGAAAGTCTAAACTATTTATTTTAGCATGCACTTTTGCAAGATGTGTTTTTATTTATATCAGTTTGTTTGACCTATTTTGTGTTTCTTTTCTTTTGTGTTTTTCTTTTTGTTTTTATCTACATTTATGGACTTTTTTAGATTGTTTTTTAAAAATTGCATAGAGAATTTGGATTATATGGTTCCTATTTTCGGTAAGAAGCTATTTTTTTTTTATCTCAAACTGTTTTTAATATACTTTTTTTAAATATATAAATTCATAAAAAATGCACTTTAGAAGCATTAATTTCTAATATTTTTTTTGTCAATAAAACAATTATCAGCTCTTTAAACAAAAACACTTTTGTTTGAAATTTACTTATAATTTTTAATTTAGCAAAAGGTATGTGATCAAAAGTAGTACTTTGGTGTTTATGTTTTATACTGTTTTAGTTATGAATTTGTTATGTATGAAAAATTTAGTAAGTTCAAAGCTAATTTTTAAAAAATTCGGCAATTTCTTAATAGCCAAGCTGACAATTACAAGTGCAATCATTTTCAGTTCATTTTATTTTCAGAAGTACTCCAAATAAAAAACTGAATAAAAGTATTAGATTTAAATTTTTTACATAATGATAATGAAGAGCTGTAAGTTAAGCAGCATATTTTCCCCTTATTAAAAAAAAAATTTCCAAATAAAATGGAAAATATCTGAGCATTATTAACAAAGTATATTTATTTAATAATAAAAATTACAAGGTCATTAATAGGTTAAATAGAGTGGTTATACTGAGACTACATATTCATTATATAATTCAACATTTCATTGAATGTTCATTTTTTTAGGATGAAAAACAATGCTTCTTAAGAAAAGAAGGCAATCTTAAAGATAAGCTTAAGATTTTACAGATGAAAAATGACACCTTATCAGAATCTCTAAAGGGTTTGCAAGTTATACAAACTAAGCGGCGTAGAAAGTTTGACTTGGAGGACAATAAGCTGTTTGTATGTAACTATTCTTTAAATTGGTTTATAGTAAAATTTTGGATACTGTTAAAATACAATCAACAATATTTTAGCAGGGTTTTTTTTGATAATTTCTGTAGTAAAATAACTTTTTAATGGCAATATGTAAAAAATACATAGTCACGTTAAATTAATTGGGAACAATTAAATAAAGTTCGTTATGTATACATTAATATTGTTACCTCTTGATAACTCTAACTCAAAGAAAACTAATTAAACATTTTTAAATGTGTACTAATAAATTTATTTAATACGACAGAATGATCAACAGTTAATTATAAGAAATGTAATTGTTATTTATCAAGCAAATAAAAGCTTGTTCTCTGCAAGGTAATATAAAAATTAGAAATCACATGGCAGTCAGCTATATATATTTAAAGTTAAAACCTCAATTTTAAAACAAAACTTCAGTCATGGCAATTGACACATGATTACTAAATAATGTTATTTCAAGTCAAAAGCTTAATTATGAACCAAACACAAATTTCTCCCATTTAGTTTGTGCTCCAGAGGGCCACAGTTGGTTCAAGTGTATTGTCAGTGTATCGTAATATCTTAAGCTTTTAGTTTAAATTTCTGTGAAGTACAAACAAACACACATTATTCATTTTTCCTGTTAGAGATTAAAAATTTCACTTTATTTAATTTGACTGCAAAGGTTATGCAGCGAAAATTAAATGATTGAAATAATGTTAACCAATTGAAAGGTTAAATTTGCAAAATAAATTAATAATCTCATTCTTAATGTATTGTATATATTACAGAGTTCAGAGTCTATTATAAGGAATTTAAAAAGAGAATTGAAAAAAATTACATTAGAAAATGATTTTCTTTTGTCGCAACTACTTAAGGTAAGTGCTAGGTCAGTGGATTTCTGGTTTTCCTCTGTATATTTAAAATGTACATATTACCACTTAAGCTAAATTTTTTGCTTAGTTGTATATGGACAAATGTATCAAAATTATCAATTTAGAAGAAATTGGAGCTTAGACCATTGGTTGAGCAAACAATAGAAGAACACTAATGAATGTTTTTTCAACAAAACTAAAAAAATCCTATTTTTTCTTTCAGAGTATATTTTTGATAATTTGAAGTTTCTAGAATGCAAAATGTCATAGAAAAGTTTGAGTATTCAAATGTTGATATCGGTACAAAATGGTCAGAAGTAAACTTACAAAAAAAGGAGATGAAAAGCAAAAAGAAAAAAAAAATCTTAAGACAAAAATGTAGAACAGATCTTGCAGTGAAAGCAGTCGAACAAGCAAAGAATAGTGAAAGAAGAAGAAGAAAATGCTGAGAAGATGTTGCAGTGAGAGCAGTCAAAGAAGTGAAATATACTAAAAGAAGAAAAGAAAAAAGGAAAACTCAGGAACCAGGGACAGCTGAGCAGATGTGAAATACCGAAATGAAAAGAGCCAAAGATGCAAAAGTCGTTGATAGCATTGTTCACAAAGATGCTGGATATCGGGTTTTGAATTCAGAGCACTGTTTGCCCTCATTTTGGGAAAGTAAAAAGGTCCTCATGGCGATGATTTGGCAGCTGGGGTTACTCACCTTTTTCTTCATGCGTTCAACTGCGGTGCAGAAACTCACTGGAAAAAGCAGTTAGCAATCCTGCACAGCATAGTCAACAGACAAGAGATTTCTTTTGAAGAAACAGGGAATTTACCTTATGCAGTAAAGATGGACCTTATTCGAAAAGATCCCGTGACAACTGCTAGGTACTTTTAGCACAAAATGTGTGAGCTGTTCAAAGTAATTCTTTCTTCTATTGGACCCTTTAAAAATCATCCTATCTAGGACTTTTAACATAGAGTGGAATTTCAACACCATGGTAGTCCACACATACACTGCCTTCTATGGGATGTTAATGCTCCGTCTTTTGATCGCAAAGAGTCCACACTAGACTACGAAAACTTCATAGACAAGTACATTACATGTTCATCGGACCATGATTTGTCATGCCTCCAAAAACATTGACACAGCCACACCTTCAAGAAGAACAGTAAGGGTCAGAACTCATGCCGGTACGGCCTCCTAGCTCACCCATGACAAAAACGAAAATTCTACTATCTTTCATGGAAGACGAAGAAGCGGAAGAAAAGAAATAGGAGCATTTCAAGACATTACAAGATTTTGCTAACAAACATCCACAAAGGTAGAATTCGCTTGCAGACTTTTTCAGATTTTTTTCAGCACCTAAACTTGAAATCAGAGGAAGAATACCTATCGCTGAAAAAATCTACCGTTTTCGGGAAAGGATCACTCAACGATTTAGCTGTGAACACATACAACACTACCATATTGTCTCTATGCGGCTCAAACATGGACCAGCAATTCGTCCTCAAAGCTTTTGCATGTGCTCATTACATCCTGAGCTACATCAACAAATCTGACAGGGGAATATCGAAATTGATTCACGACAGTCTTGAGCAGTCGTGAAAAGGAAACTTGGGCATCAAAGACTGAAAAATCAGGGGAACACCTTAATCAACGCAAGTGAAGTTTTTGTACAAGAGGCCATATACCTGATACTTGGAATTCCTCTCTCTCGATGTAGTCGAGGCAATGTCTACGTCAACACGAGTCCTGCGGACTAACACTCCATCCCAGTTTTTCACTTGTTGTTGTAATGGAACCAATTTCATTTACTTTTATTTTCTGCAATTAAACTAAGGATTTTTAAATTTTTGAACATATTCTAATGTATTTTTTATCAAATTGCCTACTTTATATATTTTAAGTAAAAATGTCTAATTACTATGGTTATGTCTGATCAATTTTTTCAAGCTTAAACTTCAATGAAATTTGTTTCTTCCTTCAACAATTTCTTATTTGATCATATAAATGTTCTTAAAATTATTATATGTTATTATCATCTCTATTGTAATTTGTACTTCAGTTTAAATTCAATTGCAATTGTAACTTCTTTATTTGTTTTTAGATAAAAGAAGAAAAGAGTGATAGGGAACTTAATAAAAAGGCTGCTTTCGAAGATAGACCAATTTAAAACTATGGCTTTATTAAACACAATTCTTTTAACTTTTTATATTATGTAGTTTAAATCACGTTATTGCAATTTGTACATTGGTGTTGTTGTAAGAAAGTAGTGTAAAAAATAGTTTACCTTTCTATAGAGCTTTGAAATACAAAACTGGAAACTATTAAATAAGATAAGACTTTTGTGAATTCTTTCATTTATGTAAAATTGTTTTATAACCATATTCATGAACATTTATGGGCTACCAAATGCACAAGACCATAACTGCCAAGTCGAGCATATCTCTCTTGTTAATAGTATATCTTAACCAAATGATTTAAAATACTGTCTCTCTGAGCTAATTAAATAATTGTCCATTGTTGCAATACTTATGTAGAACCTGATCAATGTTTTACTTAATATTGTAGAAATAAGGTATTCATTACGGCTTATTAAACTCATGTAATGCCACATGATAACAACATTGGTATAAAATAATTAATTTCAATTAACTGTTACGTAATTTCTAACATTGCTGTAATAGTTTATGCCGGTTTGTACCACAGTATTTATAACTAACTAGTATGGACTTGATGTTTCTTAAAAAAAAGTCTTATGGAACATTTTCCCTACTTAATGTAGCTTTAATTTATATTAAAAATACTTTTTACGCCCATAATCGTGTTTATTTGGTTCTTTGACTTTTATGTGAATTAAACCCTACTATATATTACAACTCAGTTATTTTATAGTTATGATTATATTTAAAATTAAATGCTAACTACAATCCCTACATGGAAGCGAATTTGTATTTCAATGCAACTATAATCTATGATAAAACTTCAAGCAACAGTTATCTTGTACAATTTAATATTTTAAAATTAAATTTTAAAAGAATTGCTTTATTTTATAATGTACGTATGTCTATATTTTATAGTTTTTAAATTGAGATTAGTTTTCAAGAAAAAAAAAAGTGAATACTTTTTATACTAATCTATAATAAAATTTTTAGCAGTATATGAAAATATGTTTTTTACAATTCTCTTTTTAAAATTTTCTCAAATTTACAAATTTCAGATTTTCCAGAATTTTTTAATTGGCCGATATTTAAGATTTCGCAAATAAATGATATTTGAGTTTTGTCATAATTTTTCTTCAGCCATTTGTAGACTTCAAAGTTTTGAATAATTAGCCAATTTCTGAAAATTCTCAATTTTACCGATTTTTAGTTTTACGTTTTATATTTAGGAATTTATTGATTTTTAAGGAGTCGTTAATTGCTGATTTCCGATGATAGATCTTCGAGGTTTCAGAAAAAAAGAAATTCAGTACTTAAATGTTTCGCAAAACGCCGATTAGTGATCATTTGCAAATTTCGAAGTTCATGCGATTTCGTTTTTTTTTTAAGAGATTCATAATTTACCGATTTCGGAGGGATCACGATTTAACGATTTCTGAAAATTTGCGATTTTTCACACTTCCTGAAATTCGGGACTTACTAATATTTGAGATTTTGTAAATGGTTTCAGTAAGTATAGTATAATTACAATCGTAATTATTAAAATAAATAATAAAAGAAATATTTTTAAATTTTAAATAAGCCTTTATCTTTAATAATTTGTGATGTGTTTGAATTTTTACTGACAATTCTGCCCGACTCGTCCAGTATCATTTGGTTGCTATATCTACTCCGCACTAGGTAAAAAATGGGCTGTAGTAACGTTCTAGAAACATTTTGAAGAAAGATTGCAGTGAGTTATTTTTATCTACAAAGTGGTTGGACGAAGTCAGAACCCATCGTAATTTCTTGGGTGTTTGATAAGAGTGGTTAATGAAGGCAGTAATAATAATGAAATCACATCTGAGCTGGTTGTTTTTTGGTTTAATGGTGTTAACATTGCACTACGAAATACGCTTTTGTCAGATAACAGAAAATTGAACATTTAAATAATTACACAGAGCAAAAAAAAAATACTTCAAATATATGTTTTAGTAATTTTTATGAACTTAATTGACATAGATTTTCGATCCAGTACCAACAAATCTCATCTTTTGTGGCTATAGTTAGCCAAGTGGCTTCGTTTTAATAATCTATCACTGAGACAGATTAGAAAACTACTAGTCAGCGAAATCCTTTTAAATGAGAACCTAACCTCAAAAGTCAAAGCTTGTTGCAGCTTGTCTGTGGAAAACGAAAGTCTTAGTTTGATTTTTTTCTAACCAACCTTCAAACAAAACTCTCAACTACCTACACCCCTAATTAATAATTATGACGGAAAAAGAGAGAGGTGGGTTTTTTAAAAGATGATTCCTAGTGCAACTTTAATCCTTAACTTAACTCTTTTAAAAACGGGAGGGCAAAAGCCTAAAGAGTAGTACTGGTCTGCGAAATGCAGTCACTGATCTGAATTTTGAAATGGTTAATATAACCCTAGAGATCAGTGAATGCAGTACGTCTTGTCACCTTAGGTTGGTTGGTTGGTAGACATATATATTCAGGTTTGTGTGCTTGGTCAGCGACCCGCTTATAAACATTCGTCAAGTAAGACAGACACAACAGACAACACACACACATAAGTGGATCCATCTAATTTTTAGAGACAGAGGCCAACTAGAGGATCCCCAGAATTGGCTTGTCACCCCCAGAGGTATTGATTTGGTATGGGAACTTAGAGGACTTTCGGACCCAACAGATTTAACGAGCACGTACTCCGCATATACTCGGTAGGTCTTCTCGGTAGGTCTTGGTACCGGGACTCGATCGCAGGACCTTCCGATCCCGAGACGTTGACCACTAGGCTCACTACGGCCCCGTCACCTTAGGTGTTTAGCTCCCTTTATAGCTCTTTTAGAACTTTATCGCCATTATTTGGCACTAAAGTTCTAAATGCTATCTTTAGTATGCCTTCTCCAATATTTAGCATTTAGCTGTGTTAAAATACTTTAAATCAAAATCTTTGTGTAAAACAAACCAAACCCTAGAGAGTGACATCTACTGGCATAATGTTTAAGTAGAACGTTAACATATGGCCGTGCATAGATTGAACGATGAGGTTCTTTAGAGACATGTTTTCAGTGTTATTGTTTTGTTGAAGATCCAGTTATACTAAAGAAGTGGTGGATGTCAGCTGTTAAATGTGGTCCAGGTGTTGAAAAATCCTTTGTTCGAATCCAAGATGTACAAGTTTCTATAGCGATTGAACGCTATCAAATCGGGAAAATGTTGTGTCTTGTTCGTCAAGCAGATTCTGTGATAATTGAAGTTGAGGTCGATGTGAAAGCTAAAGGAAAACAATGCCTTGACAAAGTGAGTAACTTTCTATTGTTTATCTATTTGTTTATTCAGGTGTAAAATGAGAGTATGTACAAGTACTTTCATTGACAGTTTAAATTTTAAGTTGTTTTTACCTCCATCTAATTTTCTTTGACTTCTGTAGCATTTATTGCGAATATGTTGATCGGAATATAATTATAAATATTAAATATAATCTTCACTGCATTTTAAAAAAAATAGTAAAACACATAAAAGTTATAGCCAAATTTGAGCACGTAAAGATTCCTCAATTAAAATGTATTTAAACAATTGTTTGCCAAAATATTGGGTTTATAAATCGAAATTATTACCATAATCGTTTAGGTTAATTTATTGATTACTAGAATTCGGATCTGTCAATTACACTTGGTCTCAGTCCAGTGCTTTAGTGATATACACATAATACATAAATTGAATTTCGGAAATTTTAATTTGTTTCATCTGCAAGTGTGTAACTTAACTTATTTCAAAACGTTAGAACTAGACCAGACAGGATCATAGTGCATTAATTTGTATTTTTAATATCTCTTTGCTTATTACTTTCTGTGTACTTCTTGCAAAGAAATTTTGGAAAGTTATCCTATCATTCTAAATATTATATTGTGTATTAATAACTTATGATCTTAACCAAACTATTCAAACTGAGATAGCATTTTGATAGAAGCTTAAAATTTATTTAATGTTAAAATAATAAGCGCATAACTATTTTTGGAAGATCTAAATTACTTTGCTAGTGTAATTCTGCTTTTAATATAACAGTAACAGTTTTAATAAACAAGATTGAAAAAAGATCACTGTACTTTGTCCAAAATGTTTGTAACATAGTATCATTTTAAATCTTAATTTATATAGATGACCTGTCCTAATATATATAATCAATCCTGAACATATTCAGAATTAGATTTGACTCGGAACCTTAGTAAAGTAAGAAGAAGAAACTTACTTTGCATCATTGTGAAAATTGAAACAAACTTAAATTTAAACTACTGTTTTTGTAACATGAACATGATAGTCGTTTTTTAAACCTTGAACAAAAGTTTTTTTAAAATGTCTCCTGAAAAATTGTAGGGAAACTCCAGCTTATACCCATATGTAAAAGAGGCTATCCTATGATGTGGAAGAAAAGTTTTACCACTGTCTGTGTTCTTCTGCAACAATTTTTATTTTAAAAAGTTTTTTTTTTGTTCAGACAAAAACTGATGCAAGAGCATTTCAAAATAATTCAAGTCCATGACTATGTCTCAGTGTTTCTGCCACTGATCTGTCCATAATGTACAGATCGCTTAAATGATTGCCTAGTCATTCAAACTGCAGTATTTTAAGTTATTACAAATTAGGAAAAGCAAGCTCTTCTTGACGGACTTTTTGAACAAATTTCTGATGATCGAAAAGTAATCCTTCCCATTTATACTAGGTGTGTGAAGTACTTGGCATCATTGAGTGTGATTACATGGGCCTCCAGTACACAGGGCCCCATGGAGAGAACTTATGGCTCAACCTTCGCAATCAGCTGAGGAGACAGCTTCCTGGGCCACCCCCTTACCGTCTACAACTTCGAGTGAAGTTCTTTGTCCCTCCACATCTCGTTTTACAAGAAATTACTCGGTGAGTATTTTGTTTAGAGTAGTATATGTTGTCTTGAATACTTTGTTTACAATGTAGCTAGGGTGTGTAAAGTTACATTCAAATAATTGCTCAATAAATCAATGCACACATTTAAAGCTAATTATATACCTTATAAGGTAGTTTCAATGTCTTTGAAACTTATAAAACTTTCTATGACTGCTACCTATTGTGTGTGCCTAATTTTCTCAAACTTTATTATGACGTCCATCAAGTACTGGGAACTCGTGTACAAATTTTGAAGTCAATAGCTCTTTTAGTTGGAGTTATAGAGTGGCTTCTATCAGAATGACAGACAGACGGACTAATGTTTAAAAACCACTTTTTTGGAATCAGCACTCTCCAAAATGTATTGTAAACACATTCCCGTTTTGTATTTTAGTCCTGTGGCAATACTTTCACTACCTTATATTTCATCTCTGGTAATTGAAAGTAAAATAGGTGTGTATAAAGGACTCAACTTAGCAATATAAACTCAATCAGGAAACATAATCATAAACCTGTTTTTTATAATTTCAATTAGATATTTGAGATCGTTATTTCAATGATGATCCAACTTTTTAATTTTTTTTTTGGTGTCTTTAAGTGACATAGGGACGAATGATATAGAGGCCTCTTAATAGTTTTACCTGATAGCTTTAAAAGCAAACCAGAGTTATGATACTTATCAAAAATATAGAAATGAGAAATGTAAGAAAGAATAAGTTGAGTTAACCTGCTTTTTAAAAGTGTCTTTGGCATTTGAAATTCTACATTACATGAATTTTTTAAAGTAAATAGAGATGCCAAAAAGGCTTCTTCACAGTAGCGGATTTCTAAATAGGCTAGCTAGGCTAGAGCCTACGGCGGCAAATTTTTGTAGGCCGCAAATTTTCTTCGACTTCCGCAAAACCTTCCATGCTCGGCTCCCCCAAATTTCCACCCCAAATAGCATTTTGTTTTTGGTTGTGATGATGACCTTGGCCGACCTTAGAAATTCTTAGAAAACTAGGGGGATCCGCCCCCTGATCGCTTTCTCTCGCCAACCCCCGGAATTGCTGCACGTAACTTTTCCAACTCTCTGGTAAACGAAACGTAACTTTTCCAACCCAACTTTTCAGAGGCCTATGCATATTTTGCAATCCAGGTCTGTATGACAAAATTATGTTGAGCCTTGGTAATATAGTTGCATTCAGCCGCAAGCTCGTACCCTTGGATATTGCTGCGCAATCTCACTGGCTCGCAAACTTGCATTCTTTGATTCTTTCTCTTCGCCCCCTGCTCGCTATCGCTCGCCAACCCCCGGGAATTGCTGCGCAATTCCATTGGACCGCTTCGCGGCCGGCAGGGGGCTACGCCCCCTACTCTCTATCGCTCAATAACCCCCGGGAATTGCTGCGCAATTCTCATTGGCCGCTTTGCGACCGGCTCGCTGCGCTCGCTCACATAAATAAGATTATGTGCTAACAATTAAAAAAAAATATGGAGCAGTACATACACTCACATTTTATTAAATAAAACCGCTTATTATTATCAAAAACTGATATTTTTATTCTGATCTTGGACATGTGATCAAATTAAGCCGAATTGAATGTATTTATATTCTGTTCTAACGAAGTTTTTGTTCATATGTTCAGTAATCTTAATAAAAATAACTTTCGAGAAAAAAACTAGCTTATTTCCTATTTTATTGCCAAACATTTAGTGTTTTAGGATATATACTATACTATATAGCTATAGCATAAGGTGGAGGAAGAGCCCCGCAATTCTCAGTATTTTTAATGTTGTGGTCGAAAGGGGATAGATAATCCCTTTGGGGAATTCCTTAAGTTTTGAAGCTGCATGTATTTGCCCCGTCTCACTTTATTTTGAAAAACAAGCTTATTTATTTTTAGAGACATGTTGAGGCAATTCTTTCAAAACGAAACTGAAGTTTAAGTGCTCTAATACATTGGATTATTTGTTAGTATCACCTCAAGCCCTATTTTATGTAGCATTAAATTAAGAGATCAGAAAAATTACATCTAAATGATGGAAAACATACTTACAGCATTTTTAAACTTAATTAATTTAATAATTTAGGGGCACGAACTTTCATTGAACAACGGGTTATAATGAGACAAATCAACCATTGGTGATCAACTTTTGAATCGATTTTTACCCCCACCTACCCTATAGGCGGCAATTTTTGGTTCAGCCTATAGGCGGCACATTTGGAAATCCGCCACTGCTTCTTCATTCACTAAAATATTGAAAAAAACAAGCAAGGAGAAAATTCTCTCATTCAACTGACCCCTTTTAGATTTAGCAATTTATATTTAATGTAAAACTTTCACCACAGGCACCACTTTTATATGGACGTCCGACGAGCCTTTGTTGAAAACAGACTCCGCACAACTTCCATCCAACAGTTATACCACCTTTCTGCCCTCATTGCTCAAATTGAACTTGGTGACTTAGAAGCTGCAGTTGGTTCCACCACCGCCCTCCTCAGCTATCCCAAATTTCTACCAACAAACTATCTTACAAGTTCCACCATAGACCCCGACAGACCGCCACAGCTTCGAGTTAGGTGGCGTTCCGGTGGCAACAGTGATTCGACTGTCAGTAGTAATATTGTCGGCGAAGATGTGAGCTTGGAAACGCATGATGAAGAACAGCAACAGGTGAGGGGTTTTGATGAATTTGTGATGTGATTAGTGTTTTACAGTAGAAAAATAAATTCCAAAATTAATATCCAAGAAAAATCTAGTCTGGCCATTCCGGATAAAATTGAATGGATCAACTGATGATTGAGGTAGAATTTGTTTAAATGCATTCAATTGTTGACTTCTAACTGGTTAAGTTAATAATTATATATCAGTTTTAAAAAAAATTTGTCAGTATGGGTTGTTAATCACTTACAGAAGCATTGTTCAAAACTTAGCAGGCTGGGAAACTGTTTTTAGTTAATCTTAAGCAAAATTGAATTTTATGCATACTCATGTTGATAAGGATTGTATGTTGTATTTATAAAAAAGTTAAATATATCTTTATTTTATTTTCATAATTCATTACATACAGCCCTTTATAACTTTTAGTTTTTGCTTCCAGATTAGCATAGAGACAGATAGGACAGTCATGGCCCAACTCAGCCAGAGAGTCATGAAGGCACATTTACTACTTCGAGGGACAAAAACCTCTGCTGCCATCTACCAGTTTCTCAAAGAAGCTTCAGAGCTTGAAGATTTCGGGATGGAACAGTATTTTGTCAAGAACCGTAGCGGGGAAACGCTTAGGATTGGCGTGGGTCCAACTGGAATTCTCATCCATGATCTTAACCTCCAGCTAAAGTATAGGTAAGATTTTTAATTGATATATAAAACTGTAAACTGCTGTGATATATCAGTACGGATTATGGATTTTTTAGGCAGGGCGTTGTTAGTTATCAAATTTCAGGAACAAGAAAGAAATTACAATAATTTACTAATTAATGTTCATTAGAGAATTTTAAGCACCAGAAACTTAAAGTTTGGTATGTGCCAAGCTAATGTAAAAAGCATTTGACGAACTTTAGATTTTACATTTAGGTATGGTGTATGGTAACTGTAAGTCTAAGGGGATAAGAGGGGGGATTTTTAAAGTTAGGGGATATAATAGTTGGAATTGGGAGACTGGTGCTTTTAAGCAGTATAACTGTAAACATTTAAACCTCATTATTTTATAGTCCATACCTTTTGTTGTTACATTGAGTATTTATGTATACCTTGAAAGTACAATCCCACCTCTCCTCAATAGCTATCAGCAACAGTCTTATTAAAATTAACAGCATAATACAAGAATTTCCTGTGTCTGTACATGGACAAAATTAGTAATTACATGCAGAATCGTTCATTGTACAAAAGTTTAACAAAATATATGAACAAAGGATGGATTCAGGAATTAGAAAATGGATAAAGAATAACCAAAATTTTTAGGAGTATGGTGATGCTTATGTAACTCAGATGATGCTTTTAATATTGTAGAACATTCAAATTATGAAACATTGTCACTCAATATTAAGATCGAGATTAACCGTGGGCAGGTAAACTGCTGTAACTAACTTATTGACTTGGACCATTGTGGAAAACACTCAATTACTTTAACCTATAAGAAAACATACAAAAAAAATACTAATTATTTCATAGCAAAAAAGCAGGGATTTGAGTAACGCGTTACTTGTAACGCCCTTACTTGTAACAGTTACTTTTTTTAGGTAACGTTGAGTAACGCCGTTACATTTTTCAGAAAGTAACTGTAACTGTAACTTAGTTACTTTTAGCGGTAACGAAGTAACGAAAAATTTCGTTACTTTTCCGTTACTTTCCGAAGGCTGTCTGATGCTTATTTATAAATTCCAGTCCTAAGAGGGGAACTAGGGAAGAAGGGAACATTTCGCATTCCCGAAATCTGAGCTTTTCTTGGGAGGGAAAAAGCAAACTAGCATTGTCCACTTTGGCTGCTAACGGCAGCCAGAGTTGTGAAATTGTTTCGTTAATAATGATTTTCTTTGAAAAATGGTAAGATGGCTAAATTACAATTTTTCTCATAACTTGAAATTTCAAAAAGTAACTGTGAATCGTTACTTTTCGTACTAAGTAACTGTAACGTGTTACTTTTCATATTAAGTAACTGTAACGGTAACAGAGTTACTTTTTTCATTAAGTAACTGTAACTGTAACAGAGTTACTTTTTTAAAGTAACTTTCCAATCCCTGCAAAAAAGGTATAATTCATTGTTTTGGTTACTACAGTTTATCCGCCCAAGGAAGAACTCTAAGCTGTGGTTAGGAGCCTTGTGCATTGCAACCGTAGATATCATAGTTAAAGTATTAGATTGGCTGATCACGTGACCTCCAATGCTAACGACGGGACACGCATGGAGGCATTTTAAGGGGGCAAAATTGCCAGTGTTGCTGCCACTTTAAGGAGAAAAATACTACGAAAAAATGCCATTTATTTCTAAAATTACAAAAAAATATCATAAAAATACTAGCTGCATTTTGGAATTGTTTTAGTGACTTTAAATCCTTTTCTAGTAGTTTTTTTTTGTAATTTTAGAAATAAATGGTATTTTTTCGTAGTATTTTTCTCCTTAAAGTGGCAGCAATTTTGCCCTCTTAAAGTGCCTCCATGCGCGTCCCGTCGTTAGCATTGGAGGTCACGTGATCAGCCAATCTAATACTTTAACTATGATATCTATGATTGCAACGGGGTTCCTAGTCCTAACTTCCTATAAATCAACTTGAGTTTTATTACAAATGGACACAATACACACTGAGTTTTACCACTAAATTTTTCATCTTGACTATACCTGCTGAGTTACTACGAGGTAAACCAGTGACCTGTTGCATAGATGATACAAACATATTATTTTATTTTTTAATCAAGGGAATCTTATGAATGCGGTTAAAATATGTCCTGGCTTTTTAGGTGATTTTTAAAAAAATGTTTTGCATTCTGTAATCCATTTTTGTTGCTTTAATCTTAAAGATCAATGAAAATCTTAATTAAAATATTATTTCATTAAATTTCACAGTAACTTCATGTCGACATTGCAAAATTTCTCAGGTTTTCCCCTTCTTTCTTTTTTATTGTGTGTCAGTTATAATTTATTATTTTAAGATTATGAAATACAAGGAAAGATTTAATTCAAATACATATGTTTCGTAGCTTGTAGCAACAACTTACAATTTTTTTCACTTAAAAATGGATTTTATAATGCAAATTATATTAGTTATAAAAAATTTGAACAATTTATTTGTTTACATTTTAATCAATCCAAATTAAACATTCTAACATTTTAAATTTATATATTTTTAAAAGTTTTAAGAACCTTGTTTGAAATTAATTACAAAAACTTCATAAAAAAAGGACAAGTCTTCCTTTAAAAAAATTTTGCTGAGATTGTTAGAATAAACATAAAAAAGTCTGCTAAACTGCAAAATTTAATAAATTTGGTGGATATGGTGCATAAGTTCAATGATCTATCATTATTCATACTTAAAAAGGAAGAACAAGAACTGTAGACATATAGATGGCCACCTAAAAATTTTTTCAAATTAAAATTGGTTATGTTATAACTAGGTTGCCAGTGTAAAAATAAATTTCATTAAGGTAGTATTTTGGTTTGGGGTTCTATTCCTTGATAGCAAAAATATTATTAAATATTTAATAATAATATTGTTATAAAAATATGAATGTTTTAAAATAATCTATAATATAAACAATATAATGATTTAATTTAACTAGCTATAGAATTATGCACCTGTGTCTAAGCATTACAAGTATTATTAAACTTTAGAAAACATTAAAAAAGGTTAGGACAGTAAAACGGTAATTATTTTGGGGAAATCACGCATAAATCAGACAAATTTCAAATGAATGTCTGGCTTCTAATTCTCGCTAATGAATCTAAATATTTGAACGTTTTCCATGCATTAGTACTTTTAGCTGTACTATAAGAAGACTCTGCAATTAAGGTTATTATTTCTATCTGTATATGAACCGGAATTCCGATTTTTTAAAAATATATTTTATTGACGGATATTGTGTAATTGGAAGTTAATATCATAAGAGAAGTAACGATAAAATTTCCTTCGGGTACCAATGTTTAGTTTCTTTGCTTTCTATGCTTTTATAGTTTTTCTTTTCATGCTAACAGCTTCCTTTCCACCACATTGATATATTAATACTATCCCTCTGTCTAATATTTGATCAATCGGTAATGTCTTTCGTCGGAATGTTTATTTTATTTTTATTTACTTTGGCAGCACAATTTTTTTTTCATCTTAGTAATTGAATTTTTTAAAAAAAGTCGTGTAATTAAAAAAATAACGAAACGAAGGTTTTGCCGATTTTTTTGAATCCCGATGGAGCCTAATACAGACATGGTGAGGCAAAATTGAATCGGTTGAAATCACAACCTAACTTATACCGTTTTGGTCAAAACCTAATATATTAACGACGATTGGCAAGACTCAAAAGACACCACGCGAAAATAAACTTGCTATCTGCTTTAAGTTCATCTAAATAAACAAAATAAAAGACAAATCAAGACCATTGTCTTAAACAATTATGGATGACAAATTAAGTTACACGAAAACGAATAAAAAAAAATCAATTTATATTCGGATTTTAACTATTATATTCGGAAATGAAGGTGTTAATGATGTTCACAAAGTCGTTGTTGACGGGTTAAAATTTAATACGCTACAATGAATTTTATGCCCTGAATAAAAACAAGAACTTATTATTGTACAGGTTTTTTTAGCGCTAGTTAGTCTTGATGGATTTTGAACTAAAAGCTTGAATTACGGTAACATGAATCCACTGTTTCAATCGTAATGCGTGCTGTTATTTTATCTTTTTTTTGTGTCACACTAGATGCGCAATTGCTTTTTGAGTCATGGTCCATGGCCTATTCTAGGAAGAGAGTATGCAATCAAGCATATATACGGAAACGGTTACCTAAAACAATAAATGTTTTTCCTGTTTAATTTTAGTTAAACTTTCAGTTATAAAAATTCAATTACCCTTATGTTCTATAACTATATAAATACAGAAAAACCTTGTTAACGTGAATGCCGGAAAAGTTCATGTTAATGAATTTCATATTAACCACCTGGTGAATTGCGACTCTATAATAAGTGAATGCTTAAAATATATGGTTTTTAATATAAATATAAGATGTTAACATTTATAATATTTGCCTTATTATAAGAACAACAAACGAAAACAATGTATAAATCTGAAAATTATGCGCTAAGTTTAATTTTTTAATGACTTTCAGTCACCTATTAAGAAATATATGGTTTTGATAAAGTATTGCGATGGGATCGAAAATCCGAAACGGAGATTTTGCGTTTTCTATTTGTTTTGGAGAGTGCTGATTCCGAAAAAGTGTTTTTTGAACACTGTCTGTCTTAAACCACTCTACAGCTCGATCTAAGTCTTATCTTTCTGGGAAAATAGGCCTACAAGCCTAGGCGATGAACAGAGCCTGAATAATACTATCACCAACTACGGCAGCAACTATTCGGAAAAAGAGGAGTGTGGAACACTTCCTCTCTGCACTTCCTCTCTATTGAAGTGCAGAAGGGAGTCTCTTCCTGTCTAGGTGCGTTCCTGTGGGAAGTAGGTAGGGGAAGGTGGGCCCATTTGCGTGGGAATATTTGTATAGCACTTGTTTGGGCTTCTTGGCTTAGTTCCCTTGTAAGGTGTCTTCGGTTTGAAAAAAAAATCTTTTATAGGAGATGTCTTTGTCTGCTCCAAATGTATAATGTAAATCGAAACTAAATGAGAGATGTATTAATTATTAATTTTATTTCTTCACCTAAATGCACTATTTCCATTTTTTTAAAATGAAATTTTATTATTTTTTTATTCGCTATGATTTTTTAAATTAAAGGAACTTAGTGACATAGTTTAGGGGGGAAATATGTAAAGATAAAATATACACTCTTAAAACAAATGAGCGATTTTAGCTCAGTCTGAGTTAATTTCCACTCCTTTCCGTACCGAAAATGCACTTCCCCTATAGGAGTGGATTTCACTCTTTTGTTTTAAGAGTGTACATTGACTAAAGCGCTTGGGAAACCAAAATTTTCTTTTCTTTTCAAAATATCTTTCTTCTTTTAAAACCTTTCTTCTCCCTAATTTTTCTAGTCTTGTTTGCTAAAATTCGTAAACTTTGCTTTAATAACTATGGAAGTGTTGACACATACAAGAAAAGACACAGTAACAACATTAGTTAAGCAACCTTCCTTAGTATGCAAGTACATATGCACCTGCTAGCAAAGATATCATATCATACATATCCTTAGTCTAAAAATGGCTCTTCTTAGTTCTTGTCATGTGAGCTTATAAAAATAACAAGAAATGAACGACCTCTCTGGAGCAGGTGATTCAACCTAAAAAAACCTTTCTTCACATGACTTATTTGACTGTACCTTTTATCACACAAACTTTCAAATGAAATACGATTTTTCCTGAATAAGAATTAGGTTAGCAAGTTTTTCTAAGAAAGTTAGTTTGCTAACTTTTAGTAAATATCCCCCCCCCTCCCTATTTTTCCCGTTAGTATATTAAGATCGCGGAATTTCGGATTTTTCTAGACTTGCATCATTTTCAAGGAGCAAATGCACATTACCTAGGACTTTTTGAATATGGAGCTTCCAAATGTAATACGTAATAGCCGCAATTTTGGAATCTAAGAAGTTCTGCGAAATTTTGCAATATTTTGTATATCGCTGGAGTTGGGCAATTGTAGGACTGCTGAATTATTGCGAATTTATAATCACTGCAAGTGTTTGACAAATTTAGGATAGCTAAAGATTTGTTATATAAAAAATAATTTTTTTTGGCGAGATTGTTGGAAACCATGTCTAAATAGTTGGTATTGAAATTAAGAAAAACTATTTGCGATAACTTTCACTAAATTTATTGTGTTGTCGCAAAATTAAAGATTTGGTCGCATTTTACGACTAGCGATCGTTAATTTCTAACCATTGATAGCATATATCAAGAAATTCAATGAAAGGAAAGTCAGAATGATCATCATGACTTTTAAACATTTAACTTTTGAAACAACCAGAAAGATACCAAGAAAATCAAGAAATCAACCCCAAAATTTAATAGCTTGATCTCCGTTTCGCCGTTATCCAGGATGCGATTGCAATGTTGAGAATAAATTTTTTTAATCGATTGCTCGGCATCATATGTGTGCAACTGATCACTCTTCTTTCAAAATGTTTCGCGGCATTTAATTTTTTTAGTAACAATATCCCTTGTTATGAAATATTTTAACGTGTGCCGAAGTTTTTCTGTTTTCATAGCAATACGGGATTGATCGCGCTTTTGGAATGCATATTTATTCAATTCTTTGAATCTATTGAACAAACAGCCATTCGCGTTTGAAACTTTTTTGCAATGTTTTGAGCATTGATAAGCAACAATTGATTTTTATCAAAGAATTGCGTCCGTTATTTCAGGCAATGCCATCGATTGTGATGTTGGCATTCGCATTGCATAATTCAATATTTTTGCACGCAATGAATAATCTAATAATTATTAAAAATTTAATAAAAAGATGTTAAAAAAAAAGAATGAAACTCTTTCAAAATCGCAATGACACTTTCAAAGTTATGATGATCATGATGATATCTATAACACAAAGCCTATGTAAAAAGGCTTCGTAAATATTTCTTGTCGAGAATGAATCGTAAATGATTTTTTTAGATCAACATGGGCAAATAACCACTAAATAGGAGTAAAGTATTTGAAGGATAACAAATAGAGGAATTTTACGATAGAGGTTAAGGGGCTATTATAGCCCTTAAGTTATTTGTTTAATCCTACATTAGGGTCATTCCACGTGTCATTCCACCAAAAAAGTCCGATTTCAACCGCACCACTTCCGATTTTTAGAACACCTTCGTGGATGATACTTCTTTCCTTTTGAATTCAAATTTAGTTTTGAAAAAAAAAATCTTAGTTTAGGCAGTAATGAATTTTCGAAAACTGTAAAATATCATATTATCATGTGTTTTTTTGGTTACTTGATGTGTAAAAAAAACGTCATAAAATCAGTTCTAAAGGGTTCACAAAGTTGTGTAAGGTATCATTGGAAAGAAAATTGTATAAACTTGAACTTTACCATGTTTTTTTTATTATTTTAAAAAATAAGTTTTCTAAGAAAAATTTGTGAAAAACATTGAAAAATTTCCAAGATAGTACTATTTTTTAATTTAAAAAAAAGTTGAAAAGTTTTTTTTTTAATTTAAAATTCTTTTTTAAGTAAAAAAGAAATATATATTTCATCAAATAATGTAAAAGATATCGTTCAAAATCCTGCATACCGGAATTTTTAAAAATTCATAAAATGATTCTTATTATATTTAGAGAGTAATGTAATATATCCTTTTAAAGTAAATTTTATCTGCTTGAATTTGACAAAAAATTGGAAAAAATTTTAGAAGATTTAATTTTTTTTTTGCAATTTAAAAGTTTTTATAACAGGTAAAAATATTTGAATGAAACATATTAGTGTTGCATATAAAATTAAAGTTTAGCATATCAAATTAAGTTTTCAATGTTTTTCGTTAATTTTTCAAGAAACTGCATAATTTTTTTCCCCTCAACAGTACCTTACAGAACTCAGTAGGCTCCATAGAACCGATTTTATGACGTTTTTTAATTCTTCAAGTAACGATAAAACAGTTATTTTTTACAATTTTCTAACATTTACGACTCCTAAACAAATATAAAAAAAAGTATGAACTTATAAGGTTAAAACATACGATTCATGAAAGTGTTTTCCAAATTAAAAATGGTAAAGTTGTAGGCTTGTTAATTTGACATGGAATGACCCATCAGTGAAAAGGATAACACAGTTAAGCAGATTGACGAAAAGAAAAAAATTCTAATGATTACTGTGAATTTGGGAGATTGTTATGGCATAGAGATTAATTTTATATCGATTTCAATAATACATAACATAGAATTATAATTTTCAAAATGAAAATAGGACTTTTATACTTGCTTTTTTTCTGAAAGAAGTTCATCCTTTTATAGTGCCTTGGTAATATTTTTGTTGTTGAAATAATTACTTAATGTAATTTATGTTATTAATTTTTGTATACTTTTTTATAATCTGTTTAAATTCTCAAAAATATAAATAAATTTGTGATGTATTATTTTTAGCTAGCACACTACGTAAAAAAATTCAACCCATTGTGTTTGTGACACCTCTCTTGCATTGGGTGCCAGCTCAGGTGTTAGCTTTAGCAGTTGACCATGGTTCAAAGGTATGAGCCATGTGATCAATAGCCTTGTGTAGATAGCTATAATGCAAAGTAAATTCTATGAAAACTAAGCCTTATTTCACCTCTCGAAAAGGATAAAGATTTTGTTTAATACCCTTCATGTTTTATGTCAACTCGTCCCTTTTCGTTTACTGTTAATTTATGATTCTAAAAGTAAAACTGCATGAGCACGAGAAAAAGGATGTTGTTTCCCATGATTTTAGTTCAAACCACTCAGAATGGATGATTCGAAAGGGGCAGAGCGTGGTTTGTTTGTGGGGTAAAAGATAAACTGGGTCACTGTATGTGTGTCCATTTGAGTCATCCATTTAGTTGAGGCCATATACAGTTATACTGTTAGTAGTAATCCAAAAGTTACATACATAAAAGCACCCTCTATATATTTGATTTAATACTAGATATTAAAAAAAAAAACTTCCATTCCAGCATCGCCTACGCAACCATCCACCTCGCCACACATGCCGGCCGCTGCTTCTTCCTGACCTTCCGCAACAACCTTGGGGACACGCAGGCCCTTGGGTTCAAGCTCGAGAACTGCCACTCCGCCAGCGCGCTGTACCGTGCAGTCACCGAGAAGCATGCCTTCTACAGTTGTGAGACTGTGCGCAACGCAGTCACCTCGCAGTACATCCGCGACCTGAAGGGGACCATCGCCTCACTGTTCAACGAGAACACGGCACTGGGGAAGAACTATGTGTTCGACATCCAGAGGACATGCAGGGAGGTGTATGATCATACACGGAGGGTCATGTACCAGATGGAGGCTGCCAGTAGGAAGGGGGATCTAGAAGTGTCTTCTGGACATGGGTCGAGCGTGGATGAGGAGGGAGGGGACTCATCGATGGAGGAGGATTGCCAGGCGCCGTCTTGTAAGGTAAGTCTTGTTGTCGTGTCCATGATATGTGCAAAAAATAGATAGGTCAAAGCTGTAGGAGACAGCTTTTGCGATTTCGACTGCATTTTCGGAGAAAATTAAAACTGCTGGGTCTTCAATGCTAATCTTGAAGGTGAGTTGGTTGCTGGTTAAGGTTTTGGAATTTCCGGCTGATGTAATGTATAAATGGGAAAGAAAAATTGTGGAATAGTGTGAAAGGATCTATTATTGTTGTCAGTTAGGTTTTTTCCGTGTCAATTAGACGCAAGGGAAGAAAGAAGTGTACCTTTTGTCGAAGAGAAGAAAGTGTCAAAACTCGTATCGCAAACATTCAGCATGGTCATGTCACAGAACAATCAGCTATCCTTTGGAATATATAGTTTTTTTAATGTGGGAATTGGTTAATCAAATTCCATTTGCCACTATATTAAAAAAAAACGGAAAGTATCAATTTAAATTAAATGGTATTAACAGCCATAAAATCTTGTTACATTTATTCAGCCACTATAAGTTTAAATTAGCAATAGAAAGCCCTATAAATAACAATATAATTGCTTACAATACAGATTCAAAAATATAAATGTGCACAGCTTCATTTTTCAGTTCCATAGATTTTCTAAGGTGTATTTTTCATCAGAAAGATATTTAACTAAGATTTTTAAAAAGGTGAATAATGGAAAAGTGCAACTTATTCAAATAATCTAGTGTTTGTATGCTGTTTATTTAGTTGTTTTGAAAAATTTAGTGGTTTAAAAAGACTGAACTTATTCAAAGAATTTGATCTGCAGAACAATTTAGCTTTCCAAATTTTGGTGCACAGTACAAATTCTGCTCCTGGGCCTCATTTCGTATTTCTACGGAATATAACAGTTGGGCACCAGGCTTACGCTCAGCAAATTTTAATTTCACTAATTACATAAAGTAATTCCCAATCCATCAATACAACACCCTTAATAAACATTTAATATTTTTCTAGGTTATCCAAGAACAGCTTGAAGCCTTCCATGATTCAATGCTCTGCAGGGTGTGCATGGACTCTGATGTTTCTACAGTATTCTTCCCCTGCAGGCATGTTACTTGCTGCAGTACTTGCGCTCCCCTCTGCCAGAACTGCCCTCTCTGTCGTAGCAGTATTTCTGAAGCACAACATGTCTACCTACCTTACACAAGGGGAATCTCCAGGTTTAGGGATGATTCGATTTCTATGCAAAATAATAACAACTAAGTCTGAAAGTTAAAAGTGTGAATGTGCAATTTGATGTATCTGTACTTGTGTTGGACATGTTTTATACTTTGAACGACCAGGCCTCGCAGGTGTGTTGCATTAAGCGACAACTAAACACTGGTAATTTTATGTTAATGTAAACTTCAGGATAACTAAAATACACAAATTTTTTTGTTTGTATTGTAATTATTATGGATGCAAATAAGGCTGTAGATAGTAAGCTGTATTCCAGAACATAGTCAATCCATAATACAATTGTTAAAGCATGATCATGCCTCCATATCACTATTCTAAAATAATAATAATCAACTCTCATGGTACAAAGAAATGTGAACCAAATTTTCTTTACTTACTTAGTTGATAGGATTATTCATAGTCTCACAAATCTAATGGTTTGGTTTTTTAAGTTTTAGAAAAAGGTATAGCTGAATCTTGCTATATCCTGATCTGATACTTCTATTTTTAATATGATTTTTATCCCAATTATTTAAAGCATGTGTAACACACAGTCGCCATAATGATTATAATGTCTGTTATTCACTGACGGGATGGCCAACCTCAAAATACCAATCAACATTACTGAAAATGTGGTTCGCCATTCTTACAAAACTTGCCAGTTGGTGTAATATTGGCATCATAGTGTACTTTAAAGGTTTTTTTTTAAACTTATGTATTGCTACTAAGTCTATTACTGTTTAAGTGTAATTTTATGAACAATTCGACATATGAAACAAATTTTTGAGAGTTAATGCCAGCAAGAATTATTAAAGTTCTAGAACTGCATTTTTTAAAGAAACAGGAAGTATGAGCAGGAGCATCTGTTGCATTTAGACTATGTATACATCAAATTGCACAACTTTGACAAACTCGGGCTTTAGTATTTGTACTTAGACTATAGAACTTAGTTTTTAATAATGCATAATAATTAACCTGTCATAATCAGAATTTTATGAATTTGATTTTGTGTGTTTATCTTAGTTTAAAGAGTTTCAAGATGTAAATAGATTTTTATTTATATTACAAAGTGTTTGTAAAGTCTCTGTCCATGTCTTTATAAACTAAAAACAGATCATTTTCAGTATTGTTTGCTTGTATCGATGAAAGAGAAGAGTGCTAATAACTCTGACAAATATTTTCGTAGTTTTGAAAAACTATCTCTCTATTGCAAGATTAGATTTAATTATATTAACAATCATTTTTTTTAAAAATAGTTACTCTAATTTTTTTTTAGTAATAATAATTTAATATTGAACTAAAATTCTTTTTACAGCCATAGATAAAACAAAATTAATGAAGGAAATTGCCAGAGATACTATGACACCTATGCGCTTTTCTTAGGTTTGTTATGTTGTATTTTCAACATCTTGTGCATGGCAGTTCACCATGCACAAGGTGTTATTCCAACGCACAAAATGTTTCTTAGCAAAAAAACCCTCTTTAGACGTAACTTCAACTTATAAAATAAAAATTGTAAATGATCTTAATGCACTTTAAAGATCTGTACTTCAGACCTAAGGAGGTATATTTCACCAAATGATGGTTCACTTTTTGCTGTTTCTAATGTAGAATTAAATGTGTACAAAAGGCTTCATTAATTTTTTATGAAGTCAAAAAAAAAAAAAAAATACACGCCAATTAAAAGATTGAGAGTTTCTGCAATTTTTATGAACTGTGAAATTTGAGATGTACTCCTTTGGTTGTGAGTTACAGAAATGAGGTAATCTTAATAAAGGTAATCTTAGGTACAATATATTTGCCAAGTCACAAAATAACACTTCATAATTATTAGTATTCAATATCTATGTATTTTTGTTTGTAATTCATATTATGCATTCAATGTACAATCATTATTTAAAATTATGAGATCCTATATAGCACTCTTATCAAATACAAAATGAATTTGTGAGTTTATAATAGTACAAATGTGTTTAGAATTTTTTTTCTCTTATTCTCATGTCTTTATTTAAACATGTCTCTTTAGAATTTAGACTTGTTCTTTAATCCTTTCAGTCCCAATGATAATTTGGCATTATCATTTTAGAAAAAAAATTCTGATTGTCTATAGCCATTTATGATATCAAAAAGCACATCATTCGATTCTTCAAACTTTTTTCTATTAGAAATATTTTTTATTAATCCCAATAGATGTCAGCCCTATTTTTTTTTTTTTAATTATGATCGGAAAAATGATGCCAAATGGCATCACTGGGACTGAAAGGGTTTTTTAAAAAAAACGGTATGAAATTTATATTGTTGAAGTGAATGATAGCAATGACAATATATATTTTAAATAGTACTTTTTTTTTATTAACTGGTCGCAATTTTTTTCTATAGAAAAGTGTACAATGCTTAATTTTTTTTGTTTCTAAAGTACTATTAAAAGTATGTTTACATTTTTTTTTAAATGTGTAACATTTGAATTTTTTCTAACTAACTTAGGTTAAATTGTATTAATAACTTGTTTTAAAGAAAAATATTCAATGGAAATTAATAAATATCAAAGGTGTTTCCTTTTTTTAATCGATACTTGGCTTTGTACTATTGTCAATGACTGAATTTTCAAATGGTAGATTTGTAGAGAAAACAAGATTTAGTGTACATATTTTTTGTACTCGGAAGTGTTGTGTGTTTGAAAGATAAATATATGTTTTGTGAAGTAGTAAACTGAAATTCTGGTATGCAAATGATAATCGCACAATTTTAAGGCATGATACAATGCATATTAATAAATAGCACTCATAGTATTTTTGACAGTTTAAATTTTTATAAAAAAATTTCCTTGTCTATAAAATACTGTAATAACTTGTAAAAAAATAATTGGCTTACTTCAAACTTTCATTCGAAAGTTTTATATTACTTCAAAGTTAATAGAAATCAATTTTTATTGTGCAGAAAAATGAGAGAAAAAAACTAGTTTAGTTTAATAATTTTTGTATTTCTAGTGTAATTATTGTAAATAAGATTGTTCAGTATTCTGTAAACCTTATCATTTTGTTTCATTTTCAAAATGTGTTTTTGTGATAATTTGTGTAGTACAAGTGTAAGCCAATATTTTATGCGCTCAGTGTAAAAAATATAATAAATAGAATTTTAAGTAATTGAGTAGTGTGTTTTCTAATTTCTTATGATTAAACTGTTTTAAAAAAATGATCCTGGGAATATTTGTAAAAATGTTGTGAAATAAATAAACCAAAACTCAGAATATCAATTTTATATACATTCAAAAATTTATACACATGTATCACAAAGGCAATATTTAGAATAAACACTTGAATAAAAAGAAAAGTTAAAATTGAATTTCAACATCCATTTTTAAATAAAATGACTAGTCATTTTAAATAACTTTTGAACTGGTTCATACTTGGATAAACGTAAACATTTAAAAAAAAAAGAGTAGTAACATTTCAAAGTAACAATTTTTAATAGTAACGATTTTGAATATCAAACAATACTCTGCATATTTACAAGTATATTATAATCTGTGTAAAAACACCAAGAATATTCATTCCTAATTTAAATAACTAATTAAATCCTCTTGAGTTTTTCTATTTTAAGGATTCAAACTCAAATGACTTTTTTACACCATTATTTTGACATATTGAGTAGTACAATAGATATACTTACACAATATGTAAAAAAGTATACAAATAAAATAATTCATGTAATATTTTTAAAAGTGGAGCCACAAATGAACACTACTAAAAAGGATGATCAATCAATCAAATAATTACGACTTTAGTTTAAAAAAATAAAGGTATGTTGGTTAATTCCAATTTAAGTTTTACAGCTGCAACTAATAAAATTTATGGCTTCGTTCTTTACTGGCTCCAAGATATAGTTAATAATAATTTAAGGAAAAACAAAAACCTTAAAACAGTGATATTTTTATATCTAGAATTGAATAACTAATAAAAACTCAATAATAATTTTGATATGATAAAATAGGCCTATAAGAAGTTCTATGAAGAAAACTAACATATTTATGCCATGTTAACAAACATGAAAAACTCAAATAAGTTATTAAAATTGACATAAAAACTTTTTTAATTTAAAAATGTACAAACAAAAATAACTTTTTGATTAAAGGTAAACTTAGTCATTTGGAAAGATGTAGTTGTAGCATTTTAAACAAATATATTACTAAAATAAAAGAAATGATTGCATTATATATTTGAATAATTGAATTAAACTTTTGAAAAAGGAAAATATTCTCAATAATTTTCTTCTTCAAACTGATTCAATTGTAAACATTTTTAATTCAAATAATTAAAAAAAAAACTTTACTTAAACACAAATACTACTGTGATATTTTCAAAAACGGTTTTATTAGTATTAATCCTTTGATTTTATTAAATAAGAAAATTTGAGAAATTTCTTTCTTTGTTGAGCAGAAAATTATTATTTTTCAATGCACACAAATATTTCTCATACAGAAGAAGACAGTTTAAATAAGATGTCATAACAAAAAACTTAAGATAAATACAGTAATTATTTCTACGCAAGGTTAACTTTGTAAACACTTTGTTTTGAGGCATACTAATCTAACTGTTAAAGAAGTCTTGTTTTTAAAAAACTTCACTTTGAAAAATTCTTCAAAGTAGTAAAAAAAAAATATTGAACTTTTGAAGTAAAAATAATTCCAAAAAACTTAGAATGTACTTTTTTAGGAATTAGGTGTTTAATTTTATTTTGTAATTATCAAAAATTATATCAAATTGAAATAATTTTTAAAATCCAAATTTTGCAAAATTCTAGATAGATCTATGGCACACAGTGCAGTGATGGGTTGTGGAATTATTAACTTTAATAAACTTTTTTTAATGATTTTCTCTGAGATCAAATAGTTTTTCCCTAATTAACATTTAGCTTGAACATAAATCGTTAAATAGTTTATTAAAAATTATAACATCTTAGAAATATTAAGTACATGATTTTAAAAATTTAAAATTCAATTGAACTATTAAATAATTCATTGATTTCTTTGAATCTTCTTAATAGTGAGGTGAGCAGGATTGTAGAGATTAAAAATAGTCTTTTTTAAAATGTGAATTTTATATACCCCAAATAAACGCCAAAACATAATTTGAATTAAATAATATTGAATTAAAAAAAAAAGGCACAGCATATTAACCATAAGCTAACTAAAAATAGCCAAAAATGTTTAAATTAAATTTAAGTAGTACAAAATTATTTTATACAATTGAGTAGATAATTTCATATTGTAAAAAACAAAAATAACTATAATAGTACCACACTAAACTTCAAAATCACTGCAAACTTTAAATGTTAAATAAAATATATAGATCCTATAATCTCAAAGGATAATGTTTTTAGCTGATACAAAATAAGCTCTGCATTCACATAAAGTAATACTATTTGTACTCTATATAGGAAAGAATAATACTTAGAGATCTAAATCAACATATTTTCTCAAAACATGAAATAATTTATATTGTACTTCAAAGTTATTTTGTAATGGGAGCAGGGAAATTATGCAATATTTTTTTTCTATAAAAGAGCATCAGTAATTATATTTTATATTTGGCACTGAAACAGATAAAGTACAATAATGCTCAGTTGGTAGTATAAAAATAATTCAATTGATTAGTATGGCATCATTACACCTAATAATGTACAACAACAAAAATGTAATTCAAAACTTGTTCTATGAAACTAAACGAAATTCTAATTTCGGTAAACAATGCATTAAACAAAGATATGAAAAATGTATTTGATAATCACAATAAATTAGATTGCTGTTCTCATTAGAATTGATAAATTAAAACAATTTCAAACATAAACCAGATAAAATATTTTGCACTCCTATTAAATATACAGGCTTGATCTGGCAACCTTGTCATATAAACCTTTGCTTCCAAATACTGCAATTAAAAACAGCGTATGTACAGATCCTCCTATAAAAAATTAATGTTATTTACTGAAGTTTGCAGTTGCAAAACTCATATTCAATTCGACAGTCACCAATGAACGGACCCTATATCTTAGTTATACTTTGAAGAATGCGAGTTTTGCAACTACACCTTTCAATACTCTGGGGGATTAACAAATGAGCCAAAGTGTCAACTTGTTTTCTCTTCAGAATTAAATCTTCTAATTATTAATTAAAAATTAGTAAATACAGTAGTTGATGCTTTTTGGGATCAGTGATTCATTGAATCCATCGCTTAATTGTATTAAAATATGCAGAATGAAACAAATACATTTTACATTGGAAATTTGCTATGCTCTTTTGACATGAAAATCTAAATCAACCAACATTTGGATGTCTCAAAAAGACGGTCAGAATAACCATTTCCAATGAATTAATGGAAATATTTTAGTTTAGTTTAGTGTTTTATTTTTGATTCTAAGGACCTTGATATAAAAATAAATTTCGAATGTGATACACTTTTTAAAAAAGGGCAAATCGAAGGAAATGAGATCTACATCGAAGGAAATGTGGTAGTAGACCTTAGTTCTAAAGTGGTGGAAAGGAGTTTGTAATCGGCAATTGTATGTAGGTGGCAACTTGATTTTTATATGTTAAATTTAGTCAGTTTTTAGGATTGTGTGTTTTGTGATGCCAAAATAGAAAGATTTTAGATTTTTGCAGTTCTTTTAAGAATTGAAGTATTTCCAATTCAATTTTTTTCCCCCCGAGATTTTTAATGCCAACCATTTTTATGCACAGCATTTTTTGAGGTATCACACTTGTCTGTAGGATTTGTAGTCTAGGCCATGAAAGTTTGTGATAGACAGAGCCTGCATAAAAGCTTCCACTTCTTACATTATAAACGTAGTGTGGAAGCCTAAACCGAAATAATGTTAATAAACTGTTGGCATAATAGTAAAATTAACAACAAACATGGATACTTAATAACTCTCAAATTGAAGATAATACAATTTCAATTATGATCAACATACTTTCCAATCAGCAGATACCAATATCAGCTCTTTCTTCAATTTTGCTACGACACATAGGACATAATTCTAGCTGCAAGGCACACTGGACACAGAATCCCCTAAAAAGTAATTCAACAATGAAGATTTTTCACAAATAAAATTTGCAGTTGACTAAATTGATATGTTTCCAAATTATTTAAAAACATAAAGGGGTTTCAAATGGTTAAAGATTATGATTAATTAAACCTGTTTTAACGGGGATCGGTAAGTTACTTTTAAAAAATAACTGCTACAGTTACTTAATACGAAAAGTAACTAATCGCAGTTACTTTTAGTAATTTCTAGTTAGAAGAAAAATTTTAATTTACCCATCTTACCATTTTTCAAAGAGAACCAAGACTAAAGAAATAGGGACAAATGGAAAAAGTTAATGATGAAAATTCAGGGTTGTTAAAAACTAAATTTTAAATAATTAAATTTAAGCCGAACGCCAAACTGTGCCAAAAATATCTGTGAAGAGCGGCATGAGAAGTAATGGAAAAGTAACAAAGTTAGAGTTACTTTCTGAAAAATCTAACGGCCTTACCATAAAAAATAACTGTTACAAGTAACGTGTTACTCTAATCCCTGGGTTTTAATGAAGGAAATTTAATTGATGTATACTTACGTATGTTGACAAGGATGCAATCTAACTGTTGCAGACCCATCGAAACACAGTGAGCAAGAGTCTTCTTTAACACTTGTTTGCCTTAGCCTTTCCAACCTAATATGTCTGAAATGTTTTTAAATTAGTATAATCAGTGATTAAGGTATTGGGGAAATTATAAACATAGTAAAGGTTAGAATAAGTTTTCAAAATATTTAAACAGAACATTGACAGTATACGTAAAATGATGCATTAGATGTAAATGATGCACGAAGTAAAAGATTAAAATAATAATTATACACATTTATTTAAAAATAAAATTCAGGAGTTTTAAGTGTTTATGCTTCTTTTAATGAAAAAATAAGTTAAAAATCATAAATCATAATGCCATAATTACAACCTTGAGAACTAATATATCCAATTAAAAGAGAGTATAACCTTAAATTTAACTTCTTTTTTATTTATCTTAATCATTCGAGGATGACCTATGTTTAATAGGCCCTTTAACAGTTTTTGCCAAGAAAAATATGTAACAAATATATTCTTTACCTACAGAAATGAAAAAAAAATCTTTTAAAAAAATCAAATAGGATTTTATGTAAAAATAAATTTTAAATGGTTATGTACAAAAGAAAAAAAAAGGAACATATGAATGATAAATATATAAATATGGGGTTAACTTAAGTTTAAAAAAAAAACATTTCAGATAAATCATATCTAAATTATGAACCTTGGAAGAATGATTTTTTCACTATCTGGAAGTGTGGCAAGTTGATTGAAAGTCTGGAAGTCTGTTCTTTTCGGAGGGAATTTGAATGGCGTACGTCCAAAGTTAAACTCACATTGCTGGAATGACATGAAACTAGCAGCAGCAAAGAAACCTGACCTAAAAATAAAATAAGAAATTTATATTGTAAAAGTTACTATTATAAATGTGAAAATTGATAGTACATTATTGTATAAAAAAAACAAGTATTTTACATTGTCAATGCTAAAATTATAGGACATGTTTTTAATGCTTTGAAACATTTATTGCAAAAAATTAAACAATGTCAACTTAATCGAGCATAAAGTTCCGTGGGGCTAATTTTAATAAAGTCCCTAAAGAATAGTTTCTAAATAAAATTATTTAATTTGGAAATTACTAATTTATACCATGGTGGACACAAAAAATAGCTTTTAAAATATACACAGAATTACTACAACTTTAGAAAAATAAGCGTTCTAAATTCTAATTATATTCTCTGCTGCTAATTAAATTTTAAACAAAAAGTTGTTTGAAAATTATTTAATAGAATCTTACTTTGCATTTTGAAATAATTGATCACATGGCAAAAGCGGATTTCCATTGAGAAAAAATATGACAAACGAATTTTCTACATCTAATAAAGTTCCAAGAATATCACCTGAAAAAAAATAACCAGAAAGCTTTTAATAAAAATTCAGTAAACAAATACAATCAAAAATGCTTTCACAAGTGAAACCATTGATTTGTCAAAATTTTACCAGGTTTCCAACAACGATGCGGATGAGAACTGCTGGCAGCATTATACCAAATAAGTTGCCGGCACCCATCATAGGCTAAAGAATATTCATCATCACCAATTCCATAACCTTCCTGAAATTAAAGGAATCAATACTTAGCATATTCAGACATCTACAACTTAGAAACTGCAAAACGGGAACAACTAGAAATAATTGTAAAAAAATGTATCAAAATAAATAAAAATAAATGAACAAATTATTTAAACTGTGTAATGGAGATTATACCAGATTGTTCATTTTTTACATGATAAGGTTTGAGAGATTATTTAAAACAATTAAATTCGACAAAGAAAAATATCACGGCACAATATTATGGATCAATGATCTAATGATGTTAAAGAAGTGTAGTAATGAATTCATTCGTCTTGCAGATAAATTAACTTTAAATAAAAAGAAATACAATCTCTTTTGCCATGTTAAACAATATAAAAATGAGTAAATAACAAATAAGTATTTTAGCCACATAAGAGAGTATTTGTGCCTCACAGTTTCCACTCATAACTTAAAAGCTTTTTAGGTGTTTTGCAAGGGACAGGCAGGGTTTTTTTTTTTAGCTATGCATGTACATCATTAAAAGTACAAATTCAGAAAAGTTCCAGATTTTTGATTAACTTTGAAATTCCACTTTCTGATGTCTCAGAATCTATTTAGGGGCTTTTTAGGGATTTCAAGGCATGTGGGAACCATGTGCTTATCGCTAAGGTAATAATTGAACTGAATCATTTTTTTTATAACAAGTTAATATTCCGAATAACCTTGATTAAAACAAAACCGAAGAACCAGTAGCAGTGTAGTCCAGTGGACAACACTTGGCAATACTAGTTCCACATTCAAACCATAACCCTGGAAAAAAGTTACAATCTTTACTAGTAAAAGCCAATAAAAACAAAACTAAAATTTATAATTAAAATTATTTTTTATAATTTTAATTTACATTGTTTTTAATTTAAAATTAACGAGCATTGCCTAAGAGAGTACCAGGTTATTTCAAAAGACTATAACACAGATTTTACTACTGATGACTTCATACAAATAAAACAAAAAATAAATTAAACAATGTTTTTCAACATTAGTATATCCAGTTAAATAGTCGGGTCACATTTTAAAAGTTTGATTTGAAGCTTAAAACTAAAATGCAACTAACATGATTAAGGAACTTGCTGTTACGTGTAGCCCATCCAATCTGCATTACACCAGAAGTAACAATAGTAACTTCGTAGTACCAAACTCCTGAATCCACCTGAAAAGTGCACCTCACACTTTCAAAGGAAGATGCATCACATCGGGCCTGTAAGTTACAAAATTTATAAAAATATACAACAAAAACACTTTTGCCTTGTTCTTTATTGTAACAGTTATTACCATCAATTGAAATTGCTTAGACAAGACTGAGGCGTATATTGAACAAAAGTTAGTGTGTGTGATTGCCTTTCAAAATAATCAAAGTTAGGCTTTGAGTTTAAAATATACTTTATATTACTGCACGTTCAAATAGTTTGCAACAATATGGTCAATATATTAATAGTACTATATCGAACAAAATTTGGACTCTGATAACTAGTAACACTTTGATCCTAACTTTTCTAATCTCTTTAGGTTTAAACCTGAGCCCTCCAAAGCTACAAGTCAGCAAGTGTAAAGTAAACTAATTATTTGAAATAGATGTTATTTGTTTCTATTATTACCACTGTTTTTTTTAATCAAATAGCTTAGTCTTGGGAAATTTTTCAATTTTAAAATAACACATTTATTTCGACCAAGTTGATGACCATTTGATTACTTTTAAAAGGGTCTGTAGTTTCTAAAGATTTCTATTAACAGGAACCAACAGTACTCTCCAAGTCATACTGGTTTTTGAAAATGACAGGACAGGTATTGTTTCTAAAAGTTAGAAAGTTTGCATAATTAGAAGCAATACTTCCATTTTCCCAGTATTATGAAAGGATTGCTACATTTTTTAAATAGAAAAGAATTTATGTATCTAACAAATCTGCTGTGATTACATCAAAAATAGTTTTAAAAATATTTGTTAGCATAAAGTAGCAAGCGCTTCTTCTGCAAATCTTTTGGCCTCCTACTCAACCTGAGCAGATACAGTTCAAAAGGGATTTCATACAACACCGCAGTTCATATTTATCATGCAAAAAAAATACAATCTAACTTTAAACCTTACTTACAGTTAAACCATCGGCAGATATCTTCAAATATTCACTAACATCATTATTGTTGAGCATAGCATTTAAATTACTCCTGTCAATATTTTCGTATGTGAATGGTCTACCCTGGAATTCATCAAACAGAAATTTATAATGTAAAAAACGGAAAGAAATGAAATTAAGACAACTACAAAAATACCAGGGCTCGAAAAACCACCTGTCCTCCTGTGGCGGTAAAAAATTCCCTGAGGACAATGAATTTCTCGAATAAGACGTTCTCGTGGACGGCCATTACCCCTTTAATGTTAGTGATACATTTTTTATTTTTGCTATCTCGCAAGAGTCAAGCTCCTCATTTCTAAAAATGACCCTTTAATCTATAAATCCTGTTAATTTCTTCGTCAGACCAAATGCGCATGCTCATGTAATCGGTAAACAAAAGAAAAATTGCTCTGTTCACGTGCATTTGGACTTCTAACGAAGAAATCAACAATTACGTACAAAACACATTACGTACTGGTCTTAAACAAGAAGCGTTGAACGCAATTATGAACATCTACCTAAATGGGAAAGCCTTTTCAGATATCTATGCAGAAACCTCTAAATCATTGGCTTAATTGAGGATTTAGCAAACGTCATATTATATTAATTTAAATACCGTGGCACCCTCAGATAAATTGACATTCTAGATAACTTGACCTTTGTCATTGAAGTTATTTCATAAAAGAAATACTAGGTTACTTAGTAACTTAAACGTTTGTAATAAATAAAAGAATTTTTTTAGAAGCTATTTATATGATTAGAGTTAAACGTGGTTAGTTTCAAAAAGGAGGATGGGTACATTGTTGGACAAGGCGTCCTCGGGGACGGGTAAAATTTGTAAGTTTTTGCGAGCCCTGAAAAATACATTTATTTATTCAACACAAAGTATAATCTGAACTATTTAAATCTGGGATTAATTAATTCAATCAGTATTTTCGTTGAAACGCAAAAGTATGCTAATTAAAAAAAAATTTACAAAAGATTTTAAGTGCTTTAAAATGTATTCAGATAGGATATTAATATTAAAAAAAAACTGATGGGAATTGTAGATTTTTGTGCATCCAATTTTTTCTAATTAAATACCTATAGTACATGCAAATTACATGTTTATTTAAAGCAATTTACATTTTTAAAAAATAGTTTTCTATTTACAGTTTAAACATTTATTTTTATAATGGTTACAGTTTAAATAAAAAAAAAGTTGGACGTACCTTTTTAATAACTGCCATAGAAAATATTATATGAAAAGAAAATACAAATTTATAATATTAAAAAATCTATAATTCAAGAAATTTTAAATTAAAAGAAATAACATGACAATGCAGTATCACACAAATTATTTCCATTTGTAGTAAAAAAATTACTGCATACACTTAATAATTTATTTTAAAAAATAAAAATAAATATCAAAAGTAAAAATTTTTCTTTGATTTCAAAAAAATAATTAAATTATAATGCATTAATAATTAAATAAATTTTTTTTCATACTGTACTATTCATTGCAGTACTAAAAAAAAATTTACATAATAATTAAAAATTTAAGACCTCATATAATCATATTTAGAAGTTATACTAGAATAAAACAAAATAAATTATGCAGGTTTTATTATAAGGGGAACCAGGGACATATGACCCCACTCAAAGTTTTTTGCTTGTAACTTTTAAAAAACACTATTTATGAATGTGTAAATGCAGATAATTTATACTTCATAAAGTAGTACACAATATATATTAGTATTTTTCTGTAGTATTAACTGCAATAGTAGTAAAATATAAATTATTTAAAACTTTAGTTTTGGGTCATGTATCCCCAATGCATAGGGATACATGACCTACCTATTAGGGATACGTGACCCAACCCCCAAAATGTGGTTGTATAACTTAAAATAATCAAAAAACTTTTACCAAATAACAAAACTAATATCGTATTATAAAGTTTATATAGATTTTATAGTATTTTCAGACAAAATTATTACTTTTTATTTTTATCTCATTAATTATGCTTATATTAACGAAATAATCAAATTTAAAAGTAAATTCTGTTCGAAATACAAAACTGGGGGCTTCTTTTATTTTGCAGAGAAAACACATGTGGTTGAAGAATCGCTACTATTTTATCAATATCATTTTGGGATGTATTATCCATTTTAGGACATTTAAAACACTTTCCATCGATTTTTTCTGCATACTGAATTGTAAGCTCGTTAAAAAAAAAATTCCTTGTACCTTCCAAACAAACCTTATACTTAGTTAAGGACCCAGTCAATTACTTTTGGGACTCCCATGATTTTTAAAAAAATTTACTTGGTCTACTTCTGTCTACTTTTGTGTTGTTTACTTGGGTTACATATCCCTAATTGGTTTGGGTCACTTATCCCTAGTTGCACTTTTTTTGTTTAATCCCAAAACAAAGTCATTTGCGAATAATTACATTGGCACTATTATGTTGTAACTGTAGCTAATAGCATGAACTAAACAAATAACTAATTGAAAAAATCTTTCTTTTAAACCAAAAAATGTAGACCGAAAAACCTTACGGCCTCAAAAATTTACTTTCAGTTCATGAAAACGTATTTTTTTGCATAACTTAACAAATACGCAATGATTCAGCTCGTTTTTTTCACCATGTGACCAACTGGCTGAAAGGAAAAAAGTGATGCCACTTTCAACTCACAAAACTTTTCCATTGCTGAGAAAAAGGCATTGGGTCATGTATTCTTAGGGGTCAAATGTCCCTAGTTCCCCCTACTTATATTATAGATTAATAAATACTTAATACTAAAATCTGTACTAATAATATAGATTAAACTTACATAAATTATCTAAGCACCACTGAGCACAAAATCCAACTTGCTTTTCCAAGTAACTTGAGCTATTAATAAATTTTTCTAGTTTTTCTAAAGGATTTTCTGGCATACCTTCTAACTGTTGGTTTATTGTTGCCTTATTCACACCTAAAACAAAATAACACATTTTTTTAAAAATTGAGAAAAAAATCTGATTTCATATTATATGTTAAAAAAGGCATTTTTGAAAATAAGTTTTTCTTCTCAAATAATAAAAGAAAACAATGGTTCTTTTCATTGAAATCGTATACTAACAGTGAAGAATAAAAAAACATCGCTAAAACTAAACTGGAAATTTCAAGCATTCATAATTAATTTTTGTAACAAGGATACATTTTAAATATAATAAAAAGCTATTAATGAATTTAAGTACATAAAACGTTGAATAAGCCCATGTTCATTAATACAAATTTAAAACCTAGTAATTCATACTTGATATATGTTTACATACAAAAATTAATAAGATGAATGCAATGTCTGAAATCAAAATTGAAATTTTATTAAACTAAAGAAATGTACTGACTTGTTTGTGCAAATTTTTCTAAGGCTATCAGCGAAAAGAAAATCACAGATGTATGGATAGAAGGATCCTAAAAATTTAAACAATAATTTTTAATTCCTACAGATATTTTTAGTACAAAGTGCTTATGCAATGTATTTCATAATTTCAATTAAAAACATTTTAACACAAATAAAGGATGCAAAACATTAATCTTCCATATATACAGTACAGTAAAATTATAGTATCCAATAACTTTTTAATGAAACGCTTTAAATTTACAAAGATTAACTTTTAAGTGCTACAAAATATGCTATTTAAAGAATATTGCTATATTTATTAAGAATAATATTAAATTAAGTTTAAATATAACATTAATTTTATAATTTTGTTTCATAAACATATAAAGATATGATAAACCCTGCTACATAAAAATTAGAAGTACCTGGATAAATCTTGATCTTATAAAATTATTTTGTACTCAAAACTCAACACAAATGTTATACGAAATACGTTTACAATTAGGTTCATAATACATATTTATATAATAACACAGGTACATGGAAAACTTTATTTCAACCATAGGGGATGTACATAAATTACGTCACGCTCAGAGGGGGGAGGGAGGGGTATGCGCCAATGTGACGGATCGTTACATGGAGGGGGGAAGGGGTAATCGCTTGCGTGACGTAACGATTCGAAAATGTCCAATTTTGCAAAGAAAATCTGTTTTACATAAAATAAAGTTTTTGAGAAAAAAATTTGAAATCTTTTTTTATAAGAAACACTTTATTTCAGAAAGAGAGGATGGGGAGATTATTACATGCAACAACGTCAGCATAATTAGTATCCTATATTTTACAGACCTTTTCGTAACAGACTTCGTAACACGCAAAATCGCAACACTATCTTGACCAATTAGAGGACGGGCAGCTACCTGGACGAACACCAAAAGACCCAGAACTAGAGAGTTCCGATTGCTCTCAGACACCCTTTTTTAGAAGACATTAGCGAATGACTAGTTAGACCTTGGACAACGGAAATGTAAATACAATGTTGGTATATTCCTATGAATAAATTATTTAACCAAGATAAATTTTACATTTTTATCGTTCCAAATTAATTTTTTTAAAAAAATATAAAAATATGCATTTTTTCAAATTTCAGAAACAAAGGGAAATATTAAATCTTTAAAGGGGGGGGGGGAGGGGTCAACAACGTGACATAAATTTAGGGGGAGGGGTCAAAAAAGTAAAAATTTTGCGTGACGTAATTTATGTATGTCTCCATAGGTATATTCTGTTATTTAAGTAACCATAAATTTGTTAAGGATCAGAATTAGTTGTAATAATTGTTAACTTGTTAATAATTGTAGATAAAATGCAAGTTTGATATTTTTAAGTACATTGTTGTTTTAAGTACATTGTGTAATTAATTTACCTGTTTAAAATTGTACATTTGTAAACACTACACAGTTTGATAAAATAACTTACTAAATTCGTAAATAGGTAATCCATGGTATCTTGAGTTAAAAGTGCTATACTACTAGGACCTGTAAGACAATACATAAATAATTTTTTCCTTACAAAATTTATATTTAGTAATTTGTAAATGTACATGTCATGTTTGAAAAATAACTTATAATGCTTCCAAAAATAAAAACTAACTATTTAATTCTACACAAATTTTAGTTATTAAGTTTTTTTTATTAGTCTCCTTATCTTATATTATCCTTTTCCTAATCCAATCTGTCTGCTTAAATGTTATTATACAACAATTAAAATACAAAGTACAACAACAGTACAACATTATTATATCCTCCCAACACCTGGCATCTATTTAGATGGATGTTCTGTAATGCATTCCTGTTACTATAGAACTTGTTTCAAACTTTAAGAACTGAAGTGGCTCGATATAAGAGGATAAGAAATCACTCTTCAGCCTTTGATTGCAAGCATTTGTTTATTTGTATAAATAATGACAAAGCACGAGGGTCACGAATATGGAGATCTTGCACAAAACAAATTCAGCAATTTTAAAAGCATTTTGCATTAAAATAAATGTTACAATGGATTATTAATCCCAAATTGAGTAATTGTTTGTGCAAGCATAGCACACACAAAAAATTAAGCTGAAGACCTCAACATCCATTGAAATCAATATGCCCTCGGCAAATATTAAACATTGATTATTTAACAAAATCATTGCAAGCATTCTTTGAACCATGTTTTAAAAATATGTTTATTTAAAGAATTATGAAAAGGATTTTTCTTGGGTCTCGGGATGATATCTAATGAATAAGTAGCACCCACATACCAGCAAGTTTCTCAGCAATGCAACCTAGAATTACACAGATATTTCTGTGTCGCGTAGGATTAGATTTTCCTTGGATTGCTTGTTCTTTAGAAAGGTTGAATATTTTAGAAAGTTTTGCTATTGATTCCTGAAAAAAGTTACAAACTTTATGAATATTTTAAAAGAAATAGGGAAAAAAATTACATTTTAATTTCATGATCTACAAGTTAGTGCCTTTAAACTGATTCTAAGATATTTTAAAATTATAGGGAACTTAAATAGTTAATTCTGGTAAATTAAAGAGTGAATAATAATAAAGTTGTATAACTATCTATTGTTAGTTATAAACTAGCTTGAAAACTATTATATAAAAAAAAAACTTTAATAGCAAAAGTATGAAAAATATTATTTTCTCTCTTACACTTTAAAAAATATAGTGGCATAATATTGAAATTGTCAAACATATTATTTGTTTTTAATAAAGATTAATGTTAGCTACATGAGATGCTAGCAATTAAAATCAACAATCTGCATGATGTGTGGTGTATAAAAATATCATGTAGAAATATTATCACTTAAAAGATCTCATACTTTTGTAGGCAAAGGGCACTCATCTAAAAGTAATGTTATGACTGCCGGCCCCAAAGGATCGTCCATCGGTATAACTTTTGCCATAGAATGTACCACAGTTAGCCATCCAATTTCTTTGTCAGCAATACAATGGAGTTGGGCCATAGAGGGGGGTGGTTCAACATCACTAAAAATGAAACAAAAATTTTAATAAATAATAATACCCTTTTGTTTGGGTATAATCTGAAATGTTGCTTTTAATTTTCCTTGATGATTTCGATTGTATAATTTTATGTGTTGTCTGAAAGAGCCTGGGAGCCCCTTGTCAACCAATGTATTCCGTTTTGAAAAATAAAAGTTTCTTCTTCTTCAATAATTTTCTATTACTAATTTATCTCGTTAAGTACCAGACTTGACCACAACAGAAAAAAAACCAATAGTTTTAATAGACATGTCCATTAGTATTGTTTGGTTGCAGATAAAATATTTGGACACAACTCAAAACAATACCCTCCACCTCTAATGATGACTTAAGTTCAGCCAAGTGGTCTTTAAAGGGTGATGGATTAATCATTAGAAATATTTTTAACTAACAGTTGAAACTACTATTGCACGTGGTGGCGGGAAGCACTTTTTGCAAGAAGAATTTTTAAAAATGTTAGTCATACTTTGTATGCTAAATATAGAAAGCTATATCCATTCACTTCAAGTTAATGAGGGTTTTACTTTAATTTGTAAAGAATAAACTTTCATCACACATGTTAAGTCAAAAATATAAGTAAATATGCTATGGTTGCCACTGATTAATTGGATATTACTAATAATAACTGACTGAACATTTATATAATATGTACAGAACACGCATACTCAATATTGAACTTTTAAAAAATATTTAGTTTACATTCTATGATTTTTCTTTACATGTTACAAATTCACCAACTTTTGCAATTAAAATATTCACCAAAAATACATTTAAGCAACTTACTCATCCACAAAAGTTCGTATAACACACAAGGTTTCCATAACCAGCTTATCAACAGACTGCCTGGATATCATGAAGTCTAAAGCTCTAGTCATAGGATCATACTGACCCAGAGTTTGAATTGTTGGAGTTTCTGGTGACAAGGAGTTGACAGATTGCCCCGGTGCCTGCCTGGTGATGGTCTCTTCATCTGACTGGCCCTCTTTACACCAACAAATTCCCATTGTAAAAACTATGATCACATACTTAGTAGATAATCTGAAATTTGGAAATGATTTGAAACATTTATCTTAGTCACAAACACAATAATGGGTACTTTAATGTTCAAAACGCACCTCTCACTCCAAATCAGCAAGTAAAGGATATAAGGCGCCAATTCAGGAACATTGTAATTCATATAAACGGTTGTGTAACATTGCCTTGTCAATAATTAAGGCAACCAGTCTCTCGTATATTTCAATTAAAACTTTTGTGAATCCTGTTGTGTATTACTTACGTCGAAATTGTGAAAATGGTGTAACTTATTGCTTTATTTACTTTAAAAAATTGGAAAAAGAAAACTTGTATCTGAATAAATAATTTCGGAGGCATGCATTCAGGAATAGCTTTCGATAAAGTTGTACACATGTTTTGATCATCAGGAATAATTTTTCATGGTGATTTTGAATGAGTGTTGTGTGCGTTTAATAGGAAAGTACCCAAATATTATACGTTCAGTCAAAAAATAAAAGTTATAGCAACAAACCTTGAATGGTTCTGTGAAAGTATGCAGTACTATAATTGGTTGGCATTTTTTACTCCAAAAACAAATGATACTATTTCTATAAAAGGCAGTTTACAGTCACAGGATCCTTAAAGTAGAAACCAATAATTAATTTTACTTTTCAACTTATCCTAAAATTATATAAGGCAAAAATAAATTCATTAAAAGATGAATAAATTTAAATGTACTAGTTGTCCAATCCATCACTATAGGGCACATGAAATGTTGTCAATACAGAAACAGAATTACAGTAAAATTAGCATAAACAATTCTTTTAAAAATCTAGATACTTTGAAGTATTATGTACATATTTGTATAAATAAAGTGACAGACATTGTGTTGTTTTTAAATACTATTTGGCCCTCTATTAATCGGCAGCTGTTTGTAGTGAGGAGTATCACTTACCTTAGTTTTTAGATACGGATTATAAACCAGGAGGGCACTTTTAACTGAAATAATAATAATAAGCTTAACTTAATTATAAGCGTACTTTAATTTGCATTCTATACAATAACTAAAAATAGTTAAATCAGATTATTTGTGACTCATTAAACAGACTTTGACGTGTATTTTTAAAATTTTCTTCAAATCGGAGTTGTCTGTTTTTAGTTTTTGATTATTAGGGAAATATTGAAATTTGAATACACAAAGATGCCAGATTAGAATTTCGAAATCTATCACACAATGATGAATAAGACATTTGATGTCACAAAACATTTCGTTTGGTAATTTCATTGGTTTTTAGACAATTCTTTTTATTAATCAATTTTTCTATATGTATATAAATTTTTACTGCTTAGTCGATTATTTCCTCAAAATCAATATATATTTTTAATCTTGTTATTAACTGTAACTGCCTCTCTGATATGACATGGTTGAAAAATGTAAACAAATAAAACTTTTCTTTTAAGAATTAAATCGACATAAACTCTCTAAATTACTGTGCAAAATAACCATTGAATCCGAAAATATCTATTCTTACTAAATTTTTACTGATGTCTGCTATCGTAAAAATGTCTCGAATATTTCTGTCAAGAACTTTTACTTTAAAATCAAACCGAAACCTATTTCTCCGAGCTTGCAGACAATCACAGTTCCGATCGCTCGTCATAGACTCAAAATCAGAAGACATCAAAAGAATTCGCAATATTGGCATCATCGCCCACATAGATGCAGGCAAGACTACTACTACAGAAAGAATGCTGTACTATTCGGGTTTCACCGATATGATGGGAGAAGTACACGATGGCGATACTGTAATGGATTACATGGCTCAAGAAAGAGAACGGGGGATTACAATTACATCCGCTGCTATAACCTTCAATTGGCTGAAACACAAAATAAATCTCATTGACACACCAGGCCACGTAGACTTTACATTCGAAGTTGAAAGAGCTTTGAGAGTATTAGACGGAGCAATTGTTATCCTTGACGCTTCGGCAGGAGTTGAAGTACAAACCTTAAAGGTTTGGGAGCAAGCGAATAGGTATGAAGTGCCGTGTATTATATATTTAAATAAACTAGATAAGCCTGCAGCGAATGTTGACTTGTGCTTAAAATCCATCAGAAATAAACTTAAAATTCAACCTCTTTTACTTCAGACTCCAATTGGAGAGTCGAAAAACTTTACTGGTATTATTGATAAAGTCAATCTGAATAAGCATGTTTGGGAGCAAAAGGGTCTATCTAAAAATGGTAGAAATTTTTCTACTACAAATTTAGGTTTGAAAAATGAAGAAAGTGTGTTATCTATACTTCAAGATCGAGAGTCTCTTATAGAAGAGATTGCTAATTTAGATGATGCGATAGCTGATAAATATTTGTCTGAGGATTCTGATTCGTTAACTATTTCTGATTTACAAGGTGCCCTACGGAGAATAACGTTAAAGAAAGCTGCAGTACCAGTACTGTGTGGAAGCTCTTACAAAAATGTAGGTGTGCAGTTGTTAATGGATGCTGTGATAAATTATCTTCCTAATCCTAGTGAAAGAAAGAATGAATTTTTATTTTCTAACCCTGAAGAACTGTGTGCTTTAGTATTCAAGACTATCCATAACAAAAAAAGTGAACCTTTGACATTCCTAAGGGTTTATTCAGGCTCCCTAAAAGTTGGTCAGAAAGTATATAATCAAAACCGTCAAATCTCAGAAAAGATAGGTAAACTGATGATACCTCTTGCAGACGACTTTTCTGATGTAGCCTCAATAACAGCTGGGAACATTGCTGTGACAGCAGGTCTCAAGGACACTATCACTGGTGATTTGTTATCTTCTTCATCAACTGCTACTAAATGTGATGCAAATTCTAAAAATGAAGCCTTAATACAAGTTCCTGATCCGGTTTTCTTCTGCACTATCGAGCCTCCTTCTGTTGGGTTACAGAAGCGACTCGATTTTGCCTTGCAATGTCTGCAAAGAGAAGATCCTACATTTCAAGTCGAAGTTGATGAAGCAATCGGACAGACGATTTTGATGGGTATGGGTGAACTTCACATTGATGTCATTAAAGAACGCATTAGGGTAGAGTATGGGGTTGATGCCTATTTAGGGCCCTTGCAAGTTGCTTACAGAGAGAGCATGGACAAAGCAGCTGAGCTCGAGCATGTTCTGGATAAAACCATTAGTGGAAGTAGACACTTTGTAAAAATTGGTATGAAAATATATCCTTGTAAGCCAGAGTACTTCCAAAAGACTGTTAATGTTGTAGTGACTAAAGAAAATGGTTTGGGTAAAATTAGAAATGATTATCTAAAGTTTATTAATACAGGGGTAAAAAATGCACTTAATAATGGCCCCCTTTTAAGTTTTCCTGTCATCAATGTTGGATTAGATCTAGTTTGGTTAGAGGTCGGGAAACATACCTCATTATCAATGCTAACTGCTGCAGCATCCCAGTGCATAACTGCAGGTTTTCGTAAAGGGATAATGCATCTTTTGGAGCCTGTGATGCACTTGTCTATAGCAGTTAATAAAGGTTATGCGGGAAGTGTCTTGAACAATTTGTCTCAAAAAAGAAGCCAGGTTATAAATATGGAACTTCGTCAAGATGTGGAACTTATTGAGGCCTTGACGCCACTCTCTGAGCTTAAAGGATATTCGACTGAATTGCGAGCATTGACATCTGGCACTTGTACTTTTACAATGGATTTCCATGATTATCAGAGGATGGACAGAGAAGAACAAGCAAAAGCTATAGAAGAAGTTACTGGCTTTGCAGCTTTTTAACATTGATGTTTGTAGATACTATGTAAGAATCAATTCAGTAGAACTTTAAATTTAAAATTAAAGCATTCATTCAATGTAGCATCATTAATTGTAAACTTTACATAAAATAGGGTTAAAACTCATTTGCACTAAATCAAGGAGAGCACAAAAGTATATTACACTAACCATTTTTAAGTTGAACTCCAGAAATACCTTGACATTCAATAGGGAAACATGTTTATTGTTAAATAGATGTGTATTCATCAATAAATTTTAAGTGGGCAGATATGATTCTATCAATACAAATAATTCTAAAAATTAATAAAAAATAACGCACTTTTTTAAAATTTTCAAATAATTTGATAATGAGAAATATATATATATATATATATATATATATATATATATATATATATATATATATATATATATATATATATTCTCATTATCAAATTATTAATTTGATTGATTTTTAAGGCAATATGTCAACAAGTTATAGAAATCAATCAGCTACTTTAGAGTGTATCTCGGCCTGGTCTAGATTTCTCAACTGTTTCTGTTAGAGCACTATATAAATTCCAATTATATATCGGGATAAAGAACAGTCTTTAAACTTAATATATAGAAACCTTTGTACTGGTGTAAAAAAATTTACATATAATTTCTCTCCAACTCCAATTTTTTCAAAATAATTTTTTAAACTTAAAAAAAATATGGGACAGGAGCTACGCTAGCGGCCATAATGCTAAGGTCGAGCATCTGTTGACCTCTGATCGATTCCTGGTTGCCCACACTGCTTTCCTATTCGATTCCTATGATTGACTGGTATATATTGACTGTAAGCTAGAAGTGATATCGATACTACAGATAAGAAGTCCGACAATTAATACACCCAGTAGGGCGATTGCAAGTTACATAGATGCTCCAAACTAATTACCGACGCCGCTCTTAAAACGTTCAACTGGGTTCTAATACTCAAGTGTCGGCTCGTAACTTGACTATGGTTTAAAATTACGGCGGACTTTGCCAATAGCACCCTTTGTTGCTCTAGTGCGGCGAAATTTCAATCTAATCCTATAATCTAAAAATGCACCAAAAACCAACAAAAATATGCTCCGAATATACTGGGGTACAACTAAAACGTATTTGTTAAATCTGTGAATTTGAAAGTCTTGAAGCCGCGTACGATGCAAAGAGTTCTACGATGAAGCTATGACGGTGGGTTGGGTGCTAGCTCAGGTATCGGCCTCGTCACTTGACCGTGGTTCCAAATTACGAGATCCGTTGAAAATAACTTTCGTGTTGCTCTAGTACAAAGTTGCTGAATCCTTCAAAGAAAGATGATAAAGATAGCTCCTGAGCATGTACCCAATGCAACTTGAAATAATCATTCCTAACTTAAGGGCTAAAGAATAAGATCATATCCAATAAATCATTGAATTTTAATTATTATTAAATGGGCCGAACTGAGGGTTTAACATTCGGGTTGCTTATTTACATGTTCAGAACTTTTTAAAAAATTAAATTTTTAACACGGAAAACTGCCCAATAATCTTTTTAGTCTTTTGCCCAGCCAATCAAATCAAAGCACGGTTAATCGCGGTTCTGTCCAAGTCCAACATGGCGGGTAAGCTTGTTGTTATGTTTACTGAAATGTTTTTCTTATAAGTTAATAAACCTTATCTTTTTGATCTCCATATTACTTAAGAAAAATTTCTATCGTTTTCAGATGTATTTTTAACAGAGGAATTAGAGGACTGTGCAGACGATGATAATGAAAGTAAGTTGAATGACATTAACATTACGTTCAGAGGCAGATCTCGGAGCAACGTAGATCCTGTCCACACAATTTTCCCAACTTTTAGGCTTAACTTATTTGGAGATGCTCCGTTTACTTTTAATTTCTTAAGACTGCATTAAAACCTTATTAAATTTAATATGTTATTTAAAGATTCTAGTAACAATTTTCTTATTTTTTTTTACTTAGTTCAACTTAAATGTATTTACTAAGCTGTGCTTTTATGGTAGAAAATGTTTTTTGTCTATAAATTTATCAAAACTAAACTAATAATTTTTTTTGTTGCGAGACGTTTTTTTTAAAAAACATATATATCGAAAAAATCACGAAGCTACATAGTGTGATATTTGTCCGTTTCCTTATATTGTAAACATTGGAAAATAAAAATTTTATTTATTCCTGACCGCGGTCAAATACATCGTAGTAAAAAAAGTTATCATTCACTTTTTACTCGTTATTTATTTCAATTATTGACGCAGGCTGTAAAACTTGCCATTTAAAAATTTGATGTCTTCATGTATTTGTAAAAAAAAATTTGGCTATACTGACCTTTAATTACATGCATGTGTGTATTATGAATAGAAAAGTGTTATTTATAGTACTTACCCATGGCTATTTAAATAAATTCCTTTTTAATGTGACAATAAATGATTATTGTAAGCCGTAAGTGGCACAATTTTTAAACTGGTTTTAGGGTTTTCAAAAAGAAAATGAAAAAATCAAGGTAAATTTTAATTGTACGGTACTGCTTGGCGCGTTTCCAAAAACCTGCCAACTTGGCGAAACTTGCGTGTTTACCGTTGCCAGATTCCTCCACGCCGATGTATCAACCCTAGCTTCATCAAATTGGTTGTAAGCTCTATACTAGCGCTGCTTTTCACAAAACAAAACAAACTCGCGGTTTTGGTTTAATTTGACAACACAAATCAAACTACACTACACAATAGGCTAATAGTGGCAATCCATTACGCATGCGTTTGGGGCTCATTGCAATTTTGTTTTCTCTAAAAAAAAAAACATCAGTGTCCAACATAAGGCACTATTGTAGGATCCATTTAAAGCCTAAACACTCGTTTGGGGCGCCGGGCAATTTTGTTTTACAAAACAAAAAGAAAACAGCTTCAAGAGTAAATTCACGTTCAAAAACGAAAGCTGCTCGTAAATCGAAAATACGAAAAAACATCTAAAAAAAAGCTAATTTACCAGACCTCTTTCAAATCTAGAAATCTAATCGGATGTTCAAAGATCAAACCTACACGTAAAACTGTATAAAATGACGAAAAAACATTATAAAAAATAACTTGCCTGCTGTCTTCAAATCTGGAAAAAACAAGTGGGTTTGTAACAGAATCTGTCACTCAGCCCGCTTCTTCACAACATTTCTGTTCAACAGGAAAAAAGTCGCCAAATACAATATTAATTATAAACCTTTAAACGCTAAATTTGGCTGGTTTAATTTATTTTATTTCGAAAGTTCAATAATTATTTCGTCAATAATAATTATCGTTTGCAAAAATTAATTTATATTAAAAAAAAATGTAATATTCCTCTCTTTTAAATAGAACAAAAATATTTCATATAAACAACAAAGAATCTTTTAGTGAAATATATTTGACGTCATTTCAAACTGATCGATGTCACAAATTTTTTGTTATTTTAATTTATTGTCTTGAAGAATTTAAAGTTTCTGGAATGATTGTTGCGAATGGCAATGGTGATTTAATTCTAATAAAAATGGCTTCTTATGCTTTTTAAATGAGCATTAAATTTTGCAGTTTTTTTAATAATTGAAGTACTTCGAATTCAATTTTTTTTTTCTGAGATTTTTCATGGCTTCTAATTTTGATGCGCTGAATTTTTGACGTATCACACTTGTCTGTAGCATTTGTAGTTTGGAGTATGAAAGTGGGTGGCGGACAAACGGACAGACTGAACGATTATAATACCTTCCACTTTTTACGTTATAAACATAGTGTGGTAGCTAATAACGGACGTTCTAAACTCATACCTACTCGTCAAAACGGAAGTATACGAAATGACAAAAAACATAACCAAACATCCAAACAACATAACCAAACATCCAAGCAGCATCTGAAAACTCTGCGGCGAGCATATGAGAATGCAAGACTCATTCCAGTCGCCCCCCATCTGGTTTTAGGATTACCATAAGCATCCCAGGAGGATATTAGTTCATGGTTGCCAGTAGAAATCATTTATCGTTTTTTTTCTTTATCTCCAAATTTCCAAAAAAGTTGACATATACAGATTCTAGGATTTAACCAAAACTTGTCTTTGTTTATGATTATTTACGGTAACCCTAATAGTAGTCTCGGTCAGCTTCTGGAATCTGGATGCATGCAACATTATATATATATATCCCCTTCTTTGGTTGGTGTACATGGTTTCTAAAGTTTTTTATCGCTCTTAAAAAAAAACTTTGTTAAGTCTGTAACTTGTCGCCGGTCCAGTTACTGAGATGATATTGTATCATAGACGTTCACCTGATCTAGAATCATGTATATTATGTTCACTACAGAAATGTTTGACTGTATTTTTTTAAATAAATGGCATAATTTTTTTAAAACCAATTTTATTTATATGCATTTTTATTTCTAGGTAATTCCATATCAAAAATGACTGTTGTTGAAGCGGAATCAGAAGAAAATACAGATGTCCCACAAATATTGCTCAGTAAGTTTTTACACAGTACAGTGAAAGTGCTAATGTTTGAAAGTCTTATTTCTCAACTTTAATCAAAAAAGCTAAAATAAATCTGAGTAAATTTTGCTTTAAACTTATTATATTATATGCTAAGAACTGCAGTTTAAAAATTAACACCTAGGTTATAACATTTAACAATAGTTATTCCAAACATATAAAAACTTTTAGCTCATTTGGCGCATTTTTGGTAAGAATTTGGCGAGTTTGGATTTTGGCAACGTATTTGGCAAAAAAATAAAAACAAAACCCTAATATGTAGCTCTAGTACGATGGCCTTAAACAACCATCATAATTATAATTCACGGAAATAGCTTAAATATGCATATTTGCAATCAACAGAACCATCAATGAAAAAATCTTCACCTAAACCCACAATAAAATCCTAGAATGGAGACTATACGGTATTACGTCAGTTTAAACATTGGCAATTTTAATTATTTTCTTTTCGTTAAAAGTTTTGTTTAATTTTTTCAGCAGATGGTATCAGGAAAGTAAAAAAATGATCGGATTTGAGACAAAGTGGTGTAGTTTTTTCAGAAAATTCGAATTTTCTCTAAAAATAGAACATTTTGAAACCTGAAAGTTCAAAAATCATAATCTAAAAGTATGAACTACGCATTTGTGCCAAGTTACGAGTCAAACAAATGTCTAGTTTAAGAGAGTTTAATTTTCTGGATTTTTATTTGAATATCAGTATTTTATTTTATTTGTTGATTTTAAATCTTTTGATTTGTTTTATGGTGGATCAGATTTCCTCAACTAGATTTTAATTATGTTTCCAAATTTAATTTACTTGGTGTTTACAAATGGTAAGAAATGAAGATATGGAGGAATATATTCGGCATAATAAAGAAATTTGTACTATACTTATAAACTTTAATTTGTACTTTATAAAACTTTCCAACCATACAAGAGGATGAATGTCTGTTTTGTTTTCTGATGTTAAGATGGCGTAATGGCCTATTGAATTTTGGCATTGGCGGCTTTTGGCGAAGTTGAAAATTAAAGTCGGGTATCTATTCCCATCCAGTTGTATGGGTCAGGTTCGTTTGAATTATCGTCGCATTAAAGCTACACACGAGGGCTATTGAAAACGGGAGTCGTATTTTAGAACCACAGTCAAGTTACGAGCCGACACGCAAGTAGGTACCGAATGCAACTTTTAAGGGCGACATCGTACGCAGCGTTGGGAATTTGAGGATATTTAAAGTGCCCTTCCTCTACACGGGGTATTATTCGTTGGACATTTTTTGGCTGCACGAGCCGTTTATAGGTCGGCAGTTATTTGGATGATGCCCGAATCTGAACCTGGGACCTACCGCATGCAAGACGAAAGTCTTTACCGACTGGGTGGTCCCCCAGCTCTATCAAGTTGTATGAAATATGAAGTGGAATGTTTACCACATTTGGGCAGTTTCATTTTGCGCTAATCGTGAAAAAGAAACAGGCCGTTATATCATATAACTGTTCTGGCAATTTGAACAGGGGCCTATGGGAAAGCCCTCAAACTCCTGGAAGGGCCTGGATAAAATCAACCCCTCATATCAGAATGGGAGGTGATTATAATATCCAGATGGAGTGGACCAGTGGAGAGGGGATCAATTGGTATAAAATAAAAGTTTGCATAAAAAAAACTAATTAGGGTTATTAAGGGTACACCCGTGCAACGCCGAGTTTATAAAGCTAATATATTTTTAAATGTTAAATTTGGGTGTTAAAACTTTTCTAAATTAAACTTTAAATTAAGACTTGCTATCCGAATAATTAATATTAATTGTATGATCTGGACCGATGTTATTTTTCCAATGTAGTATGTAAGTGTAACTAAAATTCAAAGTTTCAAAAACTTTCAATATTTAAAGATTTTTTGCCTCAAATTGTACGTTTTCTGAGGAATGACCCATTGCTTTACTACAATAAAACCTTCCCGTACATATCCTTACGTGAATCCCTAGCTTATTAAATATTATTGATTGGTAATTGGCATGTTTCAGGAGGCGTAATTCCTTCCAACTGTTGTTACTGTATTTCCTTTGATTGGTTTCTTTGTTTCCTCCTAACATTGATTCACCAATCAAGGTTCTATTAATAACTTATTTTCATTCCACGTTTCTGTTACTCAAGCCCATTGAAAGTTGTGTGGTATTTTGCATCCCTAGTTTCGAACAGCAAAGAAAATGACTTAGTAGTATTATAACTATAAAAATGATTTTTAATTCTTCCATTGGATTCACAGATGATAATGATGAAGAGGTGACAGAAGACCAATCCTCGGAAAGCAACTCTGACATGATCCTCAAGGAAGAAACCATCGAGTCTGAGCTATTTGAAGCTGAAGACTTGATGGTCAATCCTGATGACCTTCTCCCACCGGTGGTCAAACTAGAAAAATATGCCAACAGTGAAATAGTATTTAATAGGTAAGTCAGGAATTATAATTTTTCTAGTTGTTTGAAATTGTGTTGTTAAAATGTAGCAAAGTAAAACAACAATTTTGGTTGTTAACATTGAACTCATGGGTGAAAATACTCCATATCTATACGGATTTCTGTATGCATATATTTTTTTAAATAAAGAATTGTGAAGGAAATATTTTTCTGAAAAGCCATGCTGCCATAATAGAGTTAGGAAGATAGTTTCTTAGCTCTATGCCTGCTGCATCTGCGTTGCACAATCGAAAACTTGATGTCATGGCTTGAACTTTAAACTAATAGAGACGATGACCAAGATATTTAGAAATTTAATTACTTTTTTTGTTATGCAGTGATAAACCTAATCTTTATAATCTAATCAGCATTTTAAAAATCTTACATATAGTGCATTTTATACCCACAAATGCCAACACATGGGAGTGACTGGGTATATTCAAAACTATTTTTATGGTGCGCTTTCCACAAGAACTCCTTTTACAATTTAAAATAACTTGTAAACTTGAATTGTAAATAAACTCTAAAGATGGAAAAAGTAATTCCAAAATTTAAATGATTGTTGCATAAAATATAGGTTAAAAAATAACATCTTAAGTAACACAACGAAAAATTCTTTCTAAGTAAAGTTATATCGACGAATACTAGGAGAATTGAGCAAGTACCTAATGTCGAACTTGTGTTATTATTTTTTCAAAACATATAAACAGCAAACAGCACACAATGGATTTTGCATCTTAAAGCAAAACTGGAGTCTCTCTCATTTTTAATTAATCTGGTAAAGTTAATTTACAATGGGCTTGTTTCACGGAGGATCCGGCAATAGCTATGCGGTTTTGTTTGCATGTCTATTTTGATGTCTTTGAACAGTATTGCCACCAGTTTTAGGAGAAAAACTACGAAAAAATACCATTTAATTCTAAAATTACAAAAACATTCTATAAAAATACTAGCAAAGCTTTTCACGTTTTTTTAAAGTCACTAAAAAGATTCCAAAATGCACCTAGGATTTTTACGATATTTTTTTGTAATTTTAGAATAATTCTGAAATAAATTCTAAAATTACAAAAAAATATCGTAAAAATACTAGCTGCATTTTGGAATCTTTTTAGCGACTTTAAAAAAAAACGTGAAACGCTTTGCTAGTATTTTATGGAATGTTTTTGTAATTTTAGAATTAAATTGTATTTTTTCGTAGTTTTTCTCCTAAAACTGGTGGCAAAACTGTTCAAAGACATCAAAATAGACATGCAAACAAAACTGTATAGCTATTGCCAGATCCTCCGTGAAACAAGCCCATTCCAAACTTTATTTTTAAATTGTTTATTATATTTTATAGTTATTTTAATAGTTTGTTTAAAATACTTTATAGATTATTAAATTAGCAAACCTAATAAATTCCCCTACTCAGTGTAAAGTATTATTCCTTGGTAATTTTTAAGAAAAATATAATAAATGATATTTTAGAAGTTATGATTGGTAACAGTAACACAAAAGGAGTTTTCAAGCAATACACGAGTGAAAAGTTATGTATTTGGTGGTATATAAATTTGCATTAGCATATTACCCTATTCAGGGAGAATGACCCAGGAGTTAAATATTTACTCTATCAACTGGTTGAAAAATAATTAAAAAAGATCCAGCATAGCAGTACTTTTAGCTATTTGGTAATAAAAAAAACTCTACAGCTTTTTCTCTTGTAATTTTTCCATATAACTCATTAACAATGGTTGGCAAGCAAATTTATCACACAAAAATGAGTTTCTGCTTAAGTTTATCTAAATGACAAGAACAAATGCATAAAAAAAACCAAAAGAAAATGAGTCAAATAATCTTAAAAAAAAAAACATTTAACGGTATTGATTTCTATATACAACAAAAAGGTGTTCTCATGGGAAATAGTTTCAGAAGTTTATTTGCTGACATATATTTACATATGCATGAAAGAAATTTCTTTAATACTAATGAAGTCTCGGGATTTCGTTATATTGATGACCTAATCCTTTTTAACATTATTTTCAACTTGGTCGATAAAATTTATCCTAAAACACCAACTCCACTGATACCAAGGCCAACCATCTTGGTTTGGATATAAAAATTGACAATAGCTCCACAAACATCAGATTATATGATAAACGAAAGGATTTCTAGTTTACAGTGTCTTACTCAATTTTTCAGCAATCTTAATTAGAAAATTTTCGACAAAATTTTAATAGAATAAATATCATTTGTAATAAAATAATACTGATCTTAAAATTGCATTTTCACATTTCAAAGCTTTTCTTAGTCAAAACTGTTTTACATCAAAATATTCAAATTCAGTGGATACATTTATAAGACGTCTTGCCTAGTAGTTTTGGATATCCTGTAGTTTTGTTAACTGTCAACATAATCTGATCTGAACATATACTTTAATTTTTGATTCAGGGGTTTATATTGAGCTTATGGCTCATTTTGTTTCATTTTCTTGGTTCGTTGGATATTCTTTCGAGCACCTCATTCTTTTTTTCATTGCTGGGTGTTGGGGACAGTTGTGGTATTTGATCTAATGATTTACCGCAAAAAGAATCACCCCCCTCTGTTCATGCTCTGTCCCCCTGACTAAGTAGTATGAGGGCTGAGTGTTTTTTTGTTTCATTTATTGTATTTATCTAAATGAATTGTATATTAAAAGACCATAGTGCTAAAAAAATTTTGTAAGACAAATTAAGTTATATACAAATTAAGTTATTACAATTAAATACAAATACCCCCCCCCCCCTAAAAGTTAGTTTTAATCTGAAATGATGGTATTAGTGGGTATTCTCAAAGTCTTCCTTAAAGGGTTATCAAAATACAACCAACCAAATCTTTTCTTCTGCTAGTAATTGTAGCGTGCTGTCTGAATAACACTATATTTGGAACAATGATCAGGGTTGTTATGATTTTACCCGACCCGAAAAAACCCAGGTGGGTTTTTAAAAAAAAAACACTTGAAAAAACCCATCAAAATACCCAAGTGGGCAATTAAACTTAAAATTGCCTTCACTGAAAATTAAGTAAAAACTTTTTATACATCCAAAAAATATACATTTCATATCCTTTTTAATTAATAGTTTAGTATTATTCTTAATATACATTTACATTTTTGTACCTTCAATTTTTAAAATGCATTTACAAATTTAAATTTATACTAATTATTTAACAATTAAATATAACAAATACATTTTTTTAAATTTAAATTTCTATCGTTACAATATTCCGGATTATATAATTTTACACATACAAACAAACAATACTTGGTTCTAGACAATACATTTATAAATTTAAATATAGATTTATCTAACAACTATATGCAATTATTTTTTAATTGTTCTAATTTAAATTCCATCATTCCTGACTATCTCTCTCAAGATGTTCAGTTAGTTTAAAAATTGTGATGTATAGATAAATAGTTAAAACTTCCCTAAATAAATCACAAAATTCTGAAAAGCACATCCAAAATACTGAAAAAAACCATAAAACCCTGAAAAAAACCCTAAAACCTGAAAAAACACTGAAACCCCCCAAAAACCCAACGTTTTTCCATGAAAAAACCCGGGTTTTTAACAACCCTGACAATGATTAGCTAAAAAGTTCTCGTGTGAGAATGAGCTTTCTGGTTAAGTTTATCCAAATGGACACAATTAAAGACATAGTACTTAATAATTTATGTAGGACAAATAGTTACACGAAAAAGGAATAGAAAACAGACAACTTAAAGTTAACATTTTTAATCTGAAATGAAGGTGTTAATGGTATTCACAAAGTTGCCACTAATAGGTGAATAAGTCTTTTTTTTTTTAAAGTAAACTATCTAGTAATACATGTGTACAGACAAACCTTGTTAATAATAAGTATGTGTAGTAATAATAATGTGTTACCATTACCAAATTAGTTAATGTTAACAGTCATGAAAATTTATTTGTATCTAACGAATGGCCCATAATTTTTTTTTTGTAATGTAATATTTTATATAATACTTGGTAGTTGTCAGCTTTAAAAAGAAATTTCTATGGTTGGAATGACAGCAGTATTAAAATTTTTTGATGGGAAAATGTAACTAGAAAAGAAAGGATTGGAGTCAATGGGAAAATTAACTGAAAAACAGAACTAATTAAAAAGAAGTTTTATAAGAATTAAAATATACTTTCCTGTTTACATTAATTTAAACTTTTAAATGATAAAATTAACTATTTTCATTAATTTACTTTCACAAATTAAACTCGCCTTCATAAATTAAAAAAATTATTTGTAGATAATAGCTGGGATTAAAAAGTTACTTTTAAAAAGTAGCTATGTGACAGTTATTTTATTAAAAATGTAACTCTGTTACAGTTACTTAATATAAAAAAATAACTAATTACAGTTACTTTTGGGAATTTCAAGTTATAAGAAAAAATACAATTAAACCATCTTACCCTTTTTCAAAGGGAACTAAGATTAAAGAAATATAAGCGCAAGCAAAAACACTGCAATTACAATTAAAAAAAATATTTAATTTTTAGAGTTGCATTTCACAATTGAAGAGCTTAGTGTTGAACAACGTGCTAAGTGACATTTTTGAAAAAAAAATGAGATTTTTGTGTCAAAGAACATATTATTAACTTCTTTAATGATTACAAGTTTCCCCTTTTTCATTAACTTTAAGTTAGGTTTATTGTTTAAGGTTTGCAAGTACCATTTTTAACAGATCTGAGTGCAAAACTTTAAAGCTCTTTTTCGTTCACCTTTGTCCTTCAGCACGTTTCCACTAAGGTCTTCAATTGCATCCATCAGTCTTCGGAAAATACAGAAAAGTAAAGATTTTTTTACTTTGTTAGGGGACGTTCATTACGACTTGATTCGATTTGACGATTTTTTGAACCCCCGTAATTTCACATTTTTAAAGTTTGATTGACCTTGATCCCGGAAACTTAAATACAATACTAATCGCACCCAACCCCAAATTAGTAGTCAACAGATGTTGCAGCTGCTTTAAATGACATTCGATGCACTAAGTCTTTTATTATTATTCCACAACACTTTTAAGTATGGTTTGGAAAGCCGTGATACATGTTATCATGTAAGATTTTGCCAAATTTCAGCCCAGAAAGTAGAATCTCTGGTCTTACTCTGGTCACAATTCAAAAGCTAAGTGGGATAACATTGATTTTTTGAACAAAAAAATCAGATTGTTGTGTTACTAAACACATTATTAACTTCTTTAATGATAACATATTTTCTTTTTTTTTCATATAATTTAAGTTTTGTATATTTTTTACTGTTTGCAAGTACCTTTTAATAACAGACCTAAGTGCAAACATTAAATTTTACAGCTCTTCAATTCACAACTGAGGGTAAGACCATATCTTTGTTTGGGGCAGCTCTCTATAACGAAACCAAACCTAAGCTTTATATTCATACAGAGATTCAACAAACGGCAGAGCTCCTTAGTTAATACTAAATAGGAAATAGGCATTAAATTTTTACACATTTTAAATAATTACTGCAAGTACAAAATAAATTTAATTATTATTAGCATGGTATATGGAAAGCAGTAAAGAAGTGTTGAATTCTTAAACAATGTCTTAACCTTTTAAACAACCTTGTTTTATCTGAACGTTTCTCGAAGGTTACAAGTCAATGACCAGTGTTAGAAATAGGATGAAAAAAAAAATTAGGAGCAATGTGTGCTACTTACTAACTTAAAAACCTAGGGAAGCAAATGCACATTATCTGGGAGCATTTTTGACAAATATTTATTGGAAATTTTTTTTAGTTATGTATTTTATACCAGAGTTTTGCTATTATAGAATCACAGAAGAGAATTTTGATGATTTCAAAATGGTCGAAGATTTTATAGTGATTATTTAAGGCAAGATCTTTGGAAAGCACCCTAAAAGTTACTAGTGACATTTATAGAAAACTAGTCGTGATACCTGCAACTAAATTTAATTTGAAGTCGCAAAATTGTTGGATTTTTTTTGCATTTTGCGACTAGCGACCATGAATTTTGAACCCTGACCACTACTCATACAATAACAATGGCACCTTTATCAGAAAAAATAGAATCATGGTTTTTTGTAGTTGGAGATGTAACCAAATGGGCAGACCAAGAGATGAGATTGAATTTCGACTTTGAGAAAATATGCAGTTGAAACATGTTAACATGCTAAAAGAGTCTATAAAATGTCAAGTTTTAATTTTTTAAATGTATAAGGAATAAAAACTTAATTAAGTTTCTTAAGCCATGAAAACTGTAAGTTTAAAGGTGGTTCGAATTAAATTAAGACTTTCCTTATGCTAATTTTAGATTTAATTAATTTTAGATAATTTTAAATTAAATACTTTTTCTATATGTTATATAAGGGGGCCTCCATAAATTACTAAATGCATTTTTTTTTGGGGGGGGGGAGAGTTCTGCTGAATATCACCAAATTCAAGTGGGAGGGGTCCAATAAAATATCACCTAATTTCCCCCGTTAAGAAATCAACGTAAAATTGCTGGAAAATATAGTTAAATTTCAGTGAAATATGTTTGTCGACTTAACCCTTATTCTCATAAAGTAGCATATATGCTACCTGGGGTTTTCCCCTACTTTCTGTTTGTTAAGTATATAGCGAGTATGTTGCGTTGTTATTTGTTAGAAGAACAGTATAGAAGCTTCGTTTAGAGTGAAAAAATGTACAAAGTTAAAATTATTTTTGTTTTAGAGGAAGGTAACTTGTTGGGTTGTTGTGTTTGTGCATCATGTCTCGTCGTCTGTACAAGGAAAGTTCATTGAATTATTTTTCATATGAATTTTTTTTTTACTTTGAAAAATATTTTTCACATTTTTATGTTCTGTAGTTTAAAAAAATTGCTTAAGTTGTTGGATTACCACTGTTTTTGGGAAAAATAGAAGCTACAAACTGAAGGTTGCATATATGCTACCTTTTATAAAACTCAAATTACTGCACTAATTATTTAAGAAAGGTTATGACACTAAATAATCTTTATTTTAGCTGTAAAAAAACAAAAAAATTGAAAATTAGAAAAATTAAAAAAAAATCGATGATCATGAGAATAAGGAACTTGGCAAAATCTTACATGATAATTTTTTTTTATCTCCGACCATATTTCAAAATGTTGAAGCTTTAAAAAACTATTTGAAATTCACCAAGAAGGAAATCAAATGAAAAAATACGAAGTTTGAAAAACCTCGTGTGAGATTACGGGGTTAAAAAATCGTCAAAATCGTATGTAGTATTTAATGGACGCCCTCTAAGCGGGGGGACTATACATCTAACCATAAGGTAATTGTTTTTTTTAAGTGGCACGTACACGAATATCACTCGAAGTTCAAGCTTTGCATTTGATGGACAAGTGAAAGTTTGAGGAAATCAATCAATTTTTTTTTAACAAACTTCCCTAGAACTAGAAGACATTGAAAATCTCGGAAAATAGATTGAAATGAATAGAAAGTACTACTTTAATTGTTACCCCTCCTCCCTGCAAAAAAAAAGCGCTGCAACAAAAGGATTTAAGGAAAACAATTTAATAGAATCAAATCGCCATTCCCACTCGCAACAATTGCGGGAGAACTTAGTTTATATTAAATAAATTGAGTCGAGAGGAAATTTGACATTATCAAAATAGGATTCTTTGATCTTTTGTATTTGTTTAGAAAGAGGCAGGGTTCTATTTTGTTTTATTTGAAAGGTAAACGTAATTTTTCATTTACATTTAAGCATTTATTACTGAATAATGTTTAATACTATTTATACTTTTTTAAAAGTTTTTTTGTTGCTTTAAAAAATGGTGTTTAAAAATCATTAGGTTTTTTAGTTATGTTTTAAAAGTGATATATTGTTTTAATGTTGCATGTTGGTTTGAAATGTTATGCATCTATTTAAAAGAGAGGAATACTACACATTCTTCTTTGAAATATCAGTTGATTTAGCAAACAATAAGGACTAGTTATTGAGTTTTTGAAAGAAATGAAACTAGCTAAGTTTAGCATGTAAATGTTTGATATAGAATTAAATGCTGGTTGGTTCTTTTTATTCCCCTGTTGAACACAAATGCACAAATGTTGTGTGGAAGCGGTCTAAGTGACAGGTTCTGTTAAGAACCTACTTGTTTTATTTTATTAAGTTAAGAATTAAGTGTAACATTTGCATTACATTGTTCAAATAAGATTAGTTATTTGGGAAATTCAGGGTCTAAGGACTATTTAAAGGTACAATAATTAAAAGCAACAGGGGTTATAAAGTGAGGAGATGAAAGATGAGTTTTAGGAGGGTATTTGTGGATAAATGAAACAAAACGTTGGGTTTGATTCAGATCTACCCACTAATATATTTGTTATACGAAACTTCTATGAATCTCCTGCCATAAAACATTTTTAAATGTGAAGTGTTTTTTTTGTTGTTTAGTCCAACTTCTATTCCAAAAGTAACATAAAAAACTATTATAAACTGAATTTGAAAGCTTCAATATTTTGTCTATGATTTCCTAAACATTAAAATCGTATATCAAACCAACCATGTGACGTTGCTCAGCGTCTTACAATTTAGAATTCCATAAAATCGCCGAATTTTCAACAAGATAAACTAAAAGTCGACTGCAAAAAGGATCATGCGGAGGCAGCGGCAGCAGAAAGCAAAAACTAACAAAAACAATGGCTGATACTGAGTGTCGAGGGCGGGGTTAAGGAAGAGGATTCCACGAACTGTGTGTTGTGTCATTGACCCCTCTCCAAGAATTATGAATGGGACAGGCTTCGGCGGCAAATATAATTTGACGTAACAAGGGGGGGGGGGGGGGGGGGGGTAGCACAGGTGTGTTCGGTGCGTGCGTTGATTTGCCGGGCATCTGCTTTTCCCGGATCTAGATTGTGAATTTAAAGTTTCCCGCGGATTTTCTTAAGCCCATCAGGTAGCATATAGCGAGTAGACGATTCTGTATTTAACTAGTTGATATTATGTTGGGCAGAAAACGGTTTATATTTATTTTTCAAATGTAATGGTTAATATAATGTCATGGTTTTCATTAATAAGATTCATACCTGGGCTGTCATTATTTTTCTTAACCGAATGCGGAGATAGTTGTTATATAATTGTGGTTTTTCCAATTTCTTTTTATTAATCTGTACAGCTTTAGTACTTTGAGGAGATACATAATATGTGCTTGAACTACTACGGGAAAAGTTAGTAAGGTAGGTGGTGTAAAATTTCGCATTGACTGGGTTTTTTTTTTTGCTAGTGCATGTAGATGCATAATTTATTAAAATTCTTGTTGATATAAGAAACAGTGGCTTCCAAATAACTTCCTAAATTATTTTTAAAACTATTAAAAAGTTCAGTTAGCAGCGGGGTTCGCAATTCCTTTTGCAAGTACCTTGAATACAGGATATAGTTACGACTCCCTGGAGTTACGAGTTTATATTTATAAGATCGTTTGTGGCTTTGAAACGGCGAGGCTGTTTATGAAGTGCAATATTTCTTTTAACCCACACACTTTAAAGGCGCTTCCTAAGTTATTTTTCCGTTTCATAACATAAAAATGTACTAAATTTTCGGTGCACATTTTCTGTTTGAGGGATCTATCTGTGTGGAATTTGAAGTTGTGTGAAATTCTCCTTTTTGTAGTTTATAAAATAATGCTGCGTTCTAAGCTTTAACCTCAATCAGGTAGCCTTTTTCTGTGAAGGGGCCAAGGTTCTTCTCAGTTACATGGTCATATTAATTAGGGGTATGAAACACCATACGACTAGCAATTAACCACTAAATAACATATTTGATACGCCAGAATTCAGTTGAATATTTGTACAAGGTTTTAGTTTTCAGCAATACCTATACCTTCTTCCTATAAAAGTCTATAGCAGCTATCCTTTGCGCATGCGCGATTTTCTAGAAAACACTTTTATGACGTCCGACAGGTACTTCGGTATTTTGACCCCATCGCAGTATTACAAACAATATATTTTAGAATAGCCTTCTGATGTATAAGCAAATTGGTTGAAGTCTAAACTTTTTTTCACTGTATGAGATTAAAATTTAAATTCTTTAATTTTATTTATTTTTAATAATATTTTTAAAAAATTAAATGTCTTTAAAACTTGACAGTCAAGTGACGGGTGCTTGAAAAACCAGGACGGCGTGATTCAATTATTTGCCGCAATCATTCTGTAAAATCCGAGATAATGAGCACCTTACTATTAATACTCATTCACTAACTTTATTGATACTTACTAACTTCTTTAAAAAAAAATTTGTCATAAAATTAGTATAAAATATATTTCATACATTTTTCAATAAATCAGAATAAAGATTTTATGAACAATATTAACCTCAAAATCAAAAGCGGATCGTTATATATTTTCTTTAAATGCTTGTGTATCTTAATATAATTTGCATAAATGTTAGTTCTTTTGTAAAATTTTAGCTTAGCTTTTGTTTCGATAAATATTTCTTTAAAAGAACTAATCTTTTTATGGATTTGAAGGTGCTTCAAAATGTTTTATTCTTTGGATCCATGCTCCGTAATATAGATTACTTTAAAGACTATATTCTTCCTTGAAAATTTGTGCAGTAAAACGTGTTACAAGTCGTCAAAAGCATTTTACATACTTAGGAGTAATTTATGAAAAACTAACAAATTTATACCCGTTTTTCGCACGGAATAAAAAGAATATCAAATAGATTCCAAATATGTGTACCATATACCCTGTTATAGGATCATAAACTTATTATTGTTTCCGCTCGTTATAAATTATAAAATCCCGTTTCATTGCCTTAAAATTCCAAAATGAAAAATACGCTATAAAATGCACTCATAAATGTCATCACAATTCCCTCATAAATACATAAAACCTTTTAGCTCATTTGGCGCGTTTTGGGAAATAATTTGGCGAGAAAATAGATATAGCTACCCACACCCATTATACAGCTCAAACACAATGACCTTCGAACAACCGACCAGCTTATAAATTATTTATAAAAAGAAATTGCCTATTTGGCGAGTTTTAGTTAATAATTTGGCGAGTTTGGCAACGTATTTGGCGGAAAAATAAAGACATCAAACACTAATAGCTCTAGTGCGATGGCCTTTATTAACCTTCATAGTTCAGTAATAGCTTAACTATACACTTATTGCTTAAATATGCATACATGCAGTCAACAGAAAAATCAATGAACAAATCATCAAATAAACCCACAATAAAATCGGGAATGAAGACTGGGGGAATTACGTCACTTGAAAAATGTCAATTATTTTTCAAATAATGAATTTAGTTTCTGAAAGTAATGGCAAAAGAATAAAATAAACATTTTGAATTTTAAATGTTTTCGTTAAAAGTTTTAATTTTTTCAGCCGATGGCATCAGGAAAGAGAAAAAATTATCGGATTTGAGCGAAAGTTGTGTATTTTTTTTTCAGAAAATTCTAATTTTCTCTAAAAATGGAACAAATATGAAAAAACTAAGCCTCAGGTGCACACGTTAGTATTAAAGGGAATCTATCTTAAAAATTTCGAATTTCTGAGGGCAGTATAAGTAGGTCTTTTACGATCCGAACACAAACGGACACACACACACTTATTATTATTTGAAGAAATATGTAAACTTGGCCAAGTGTGTCCATAATTTTGTCCAACCCCTGTATGTTTGCTGTGTTGATGATCCTAGAAAAGCAAGAAATTGGCAGACGTAGACTTAACCAAATATCAAGTTCAACTCATAGTAAAACGACCCATTTGTTTAGGGGTGATTGCGGTCGTAATAGCTTACGCGTCAAACTGAAAATTAAGTATTTAATTTTTTTTGCCTCAGTTAATATTTTGTAACACTGTAGGTAGGTAATAAGGATCAGCTCTGTAACATGAAACCCGTTTTTAACAAAGAAGTAGTTTTTACAAGAAACCCGTTTACATAAAATTATTTTGTGATTATTATGTGTACAGTGTAATCTATACGAAGTACGGATTTTCAATGTAAACTGAAGTTGAGGTAAACTCGTCCTTTCCCCAAATTATGTAGAAAAACTGCTTCATAAAGCTAAATAAATATGTCCGTGATAATTTTTTTTATACTTATGGTAGTTATTTATTGGGTCGAACGCCTTTATTATAAATATTTAACTTCACTTTGGTCCCTGAGTAAATGAGTGACCCCTTTGAGCAAAGTGGGTTAGCGGAGACGTCATGCTCTCCCTCCATTCCGACTGGAGGCTTGGGAGCAAGGGGGCGGGGCCAGGCCAGAAGAGAAATCAATGTCCGGAATTGAAAAAGATGGCGTTTATACGCACTACTACACAGCACCCGGTTTCTCGCGAGATAGTATTTTAGCGTAGTATGGATTGTTGTGGAAGTGCTATTTTTAGAAAACATGTGATTTTAGTTGTGTAAAGGGTCTTTGATGTGTAATAATTATGGGTTTTTTTATTGTTTGGTGGTCTTCATTGTGATGGGTGGTTATATAAGACAAATGGTTTTGTGAATAAATTTATTTTTAGATAGAACGTTTTGGTTATTATTCTTGTTGGGTAATTGAATTTGTATTAAGATGCATCCTTGGTTGTTTTGCTTTTTGATATTTTCCTCTTGCTATTCAAGGAAGTTTTATTAAGGTTTTTTTAAGAGCATCTGTATTTGGTTTACGGATTTGAAATTAATCTTAATTAACCGGTAGAATTTTACCGATTGCAAAATCGTTCGTGTTGACTCGAATTCCTAATAGCTTTCAGCTATTTTTTCATATATTCTCTTATACCTAATGTAAATAATTCCATTTTCTCTTGGCCATTTCCATTTCTGCGAGCATCTCCCAACCACCCAACCTATTATGTTTGGTCCAGAAGACCATCCTCGCTGGCCAACTGCCAAAAATTTTCGCCTTATAGATCGCCGGAAGACCTTTAATTCCAAAAGAAAAGAAAAAATAGTCGGGGAATCTGTTTGCAGCTTTCTGGGCACGTACAGCATTTGGCGTAGCGAACTTGCCCGTGACTTTTAGTGAGGTTTTTTTTATAATTCTATTTTTATTTTCCTACAGAACCAGTGCCACAGGGAATAATTTACCGCGGTGTTTTCGTTCCCTCCATTGCTTTTATGATGCCGTCCCGTGGTTGTGTTCGGCCGACGTTTTGTTTTGGGAATGGTTTGAAAGGCGTACTTATTCTGATGCCAAGAGTCCAATGTTAAGCTTTTTTTTTCTCTTTTTCAACGTATGCGGGATTATTTTTTTAAAATTAACTTTTTATGATTTTCAAATACAGAAAGTAATTTATATTAAAATTAAAAATAATCTTGGATATTGATTTGTATGTTAACATTGTAAGGTATATAGTTGTTTATGAGTTAATTATTTTTTTGTTTTAAAAAAAAACAGCGGGTGTTTTCATTAAAAGGGCGCTCTACGTTTTTTTTTCGTTTTTTTACGCTTCTAAGAAAACTAATTTCGTGTCAATTATTAATTTTAACCACGTAAAATGTATGTTCCAGTTCAATTACACATTCTGCAGTGCGTTTCATATCTCTCCACGAAAAAGTATTAGCAGTAACTAAATTTTTTTTACATAATATTTGGATGACTGTTTATTATTTCTAAAAATTGACATTATTATATTTGTTGATTCAAATTCACTATTATTTTATTACTTTGGGACTTTTTAATCTGGTGTAGAAGCATTTAAAAGACGTCATTAACAACGTTTTAGTTTGAGGACGCCCAATCTCCCCCCCCCCCCTTGTTAGCTAACGTGTTAAAAACTAAACTAATATAATTAAACAACTTAAATAACTTAGCGAATGCATTTAACTAACAATAAAATTGTGTAAATGTGTAAAATATGATAAATATTGCTTTTTTTGAATTCATCTTTCTAGTTCTAACCTTGTACTTACACTAACAAATTTCATTTATATTTAACTAACAATAAAATTGTGTAAATGTGTAAAATATGATAAATATTGCTTTTTTAAATGCATCTTTCTAGTTCTAACCTTGTACTTACACTAACAAATTTCATTTACATTTAACATATTTCCATGTGATCGAAATAAAAGGCTACTTTGTTAATTCTAATCGTTAATTAGTTAACTATCAAGCTAAAATGGCTTAGTGCGAAATACATACTACCTACATGTTTAACGCATCATGATATAGCATAATTTTGGTTTAAAATGATACCTTTTTCGTATAAATTTATTGATGCAAATTTTTGTAAGATAAAATTTGTATTGTAAACAGATGCAGATAGTATTACTTTAATTTAGTCGATCGTCTTTTCTCAAACTGCCAAATAAATAAGATTTTTTGTAAAAACTCCGAATATTCCTAAAAATTCAAATATCCCCTCAAAATGCACGAAATAAACAGGGCGACATGTAAAGAAAATCCCTCCACCGCAGCTGGGGCGAAAAGAACAAGACTGCCAGATGGCCAACTTCCACCCTATTCGCTGCTTCGAGGGTGAGTGACAGCCGAAGCAGCCAATCGCGGTGCCGTGGGAGGGGTTTCGCCTGTTAATTACTGATGTATTTCCAAGAACTGGGGACTTGGAATGTTCGAAGCACATTCCACTGTATTTTTGTGAACAAAGCCGCCGGGCCCTAACCCAAAATGGCAAGATACTTGTTTTTTAGCTACTTGACGGGAATTTTGCAGGGAATGATTAGTTTTTAATTGCGATCAAAATGCTCATTTTTGTCCGTTTATTTTTGCAATGCAGCCCCCATTTTTAAAAGTTTTTTTTTTCACTTCTTCACAACGAATTCCAGATAATAATTTTAATATGTTTGAGGTTATTTATATCTATTTCGATGGTAATCACATTTGCGACGGTTATGAATTTTATTAAATAGGAACTTGATTTAATCCTGTACTCCAAACGTAACCCGCAAATGACGTATTGCAGCCCCAAACCCACCCGAGTGGTACTTACAGGGTTTAAAAAAACATCATAGAAAAAAAACCTCAATGAAAAATTAAATTTTTCAAAATTGCAATTTAGTAAATACTTCTTGCGCTTCCTTTATTCTTAATTTGTTTAGTTTATCATATGTTAATTGACATATCCAGTAAAATGAATAGCTTATATTTCTCTATTCAACCGCAATAATAGAAACAAGTGTACAGACATTCCACCCGCCCGTGTCGGTTTAATATTTAATTTGGTTGTTAATGGTAGCACTACCGAGTGTAAGCAAGCGATGAAATTTGTGCTTCGCCTGAACAGTAGCGCTTTGTTTCTGCCATGTACTTGTCTTGTATTGAACATTGTACAATACCCAATGGCTCGAAACTTCTTTGCTCAACAGCTTGTCATTAGGCCGCTTATCAGATTATTTTTTCCCCTTCCTATTTTCATTTCTACAAACAGATTTGAATGCCTTCTGTATCTAATCTCCAGAAGTTACGTAAAAGGATTTGTAAATAGTATTGTAGTAATAGTGTCATCTCTTTGATGGTTTCTATCTAGCCGTCATTGAGGAAAATGCTGTGGTAATTTAATTTTCACCTTGGGGTGGCTTGTAAATTTATTTTAGGAATGTGGTTGTGTGGTAGGTTTGGATTTTGGAGTGCTTCTAAAGGTTATATTTTAAAATAGTAGTTGGTACTTAGTGTAGAAATTTGTTCTCTATTCTAAAGTTCTTGTTTCACGTGATGATGAGTGAAACTTTAATGTTCTTATTTTTTGAGTACTAACTAAATTATTAATGATCTGAGCGTAAAAGCCATTTTATGAAAAAGAATTTTGGTGTCTATAGTTATCCAAAAGATCTATTGTCTCGAAATTACCCCAACCAACAGTCCCCCAGTATCTATGTATACGGGTGGCATGACTGTAAATTCTGGGTCTAGTATCACGTGGAACATGACTTTTGGAGTGTTGTTAAAATAAATATGGTATTGCAAGAAACTTAAAACAAGATTTGTGCTTGATATTTTATCAAAAGTTTTCTATTCTGTTTCAACGAAATTTTACCTTCGTGCTGCAATTGTTTATTTATTTAATTTTTTTGATGAAAACTATGAATTAAGGTAAACAATACAGGCTGTAAACTCAGTCTAGGGAATCCCGCTCTATTCAAGTATTTAATTTTATTAGTTATTTATCTAGATTTTCTTGATAAGTGTTAAAATAGTTTTGCATTTTTTATTAATATTTTTCTCTAAATTTGGCGTGTAATTTTTGTGTTGTTTAGTTTAATAAATACCTTCTGCTTCAACACTGACAGAATAAAAATTACCTATAAATTTACCAACTCAAAATTCTTAACCAAAATATTTTTAAAAACATATCCTCTTTTCTAAGTTTGATTACCTCCAGTATTGATATCAATCATAAATAATAATTCAGTAAGAAAAACATCCCCGAACAAGATCGAAATCGGGAAGGAAGAACAGCTTCTGGGCCGAGTCAGCAGCTGCCAAGATCGGTACAGCTGAGAAATATAATTCCAAAGGAACTCAACAAAAAGAACGTGTCGGAGGGGAAATCGCGTTTTATTTTTAATTGTGGTTCCTCTTTTCAGGTGTGCGGCACGCGCCTGGCGCGAGCGCATCTGCGTTTCGAACCCCCAACGTGAGGCCTTGTTTTTTACCGGCTGAATTTGGATTTTTATTTAGAATATTACCAATGCTTGAAACTTTTTTTTTAATAAATGGTGGAGGGGGCATAGTATAAAAAATAGGAAGTGAATTTTCCGAGGTTTTGGGATCTTTTTTTCCAAAGACCCGGGATTGGTGCTCCCGGAAAAATTAAATAATGTTGGAATTTTCTCCTAAAATGACTTCATAAAAGAAACTGTTTATCGATTAACAATACTCATTTGATTCGAACAGTAATCTTTTGCGTAAATCTCACAAGTACACTATTTCTTCAGCAAATGACTCCGATGTCTAATATACATGTTGTTCTACTTATATTTTTAATTTTCTTGAATGTGAAGCCCTGAATTTTTTATTCATAAAGTAAAAAATTATATAAAAGTTGTGATATAATTGAATAAGATGAAACTAGATGTAAACATTTGAATACATTATTAATTTTTTTTTATATATTTAATCGAATTATTATTTTTTGGAAAGTCCGGGCCCTAGTTAAAATCAGATGAGTAGATAGCTGATAGATGGTAGAGTATAATTAAAACCTGTTCGATATTTTTTTTTAAATAAAATAACTCCCCCAAACCCACTTTCAAACATGTTATTTTTTCTCTTTCCGTCGATATCGATTTAATAAAATCGTTTCATGGAAAATCTTATGGTTTGAGTTATGGGATGGATTTCGGAAAGAATTTTCCTCATTTCAACTGTGTCCTTTATTTAAGATTTCAATCCAAATAGAATTTACTATTTCTATTAACTTTGCACTCCGTTGTCCCCAATAATGCTGCTAAATGTCGGTTCTTGGAGTGCAAAATGCGTTCTTGGTTAAAGAGTTCAATTGAAGTTGTGTTAAAACTCGTCGAAGCTATTTGGAATGATTTTGGCTCGAACATTAAAGTTTCCATTTATTTTATAATATTTAAACTTTTTATTTATACTATACAAATAATTACTAATATACTAATAAATCCATTTCATGAGTATTGGTTTGAGAAGCGATTAAATCGGTCGGAATAGTGCCGTCGAAGAAAAAGTTGTTTATATGAGGAGCACAATATATTGCACTTTTACAGTAGAACTGAAGTAATTCTATGCTATAAAATTATCTTAGTAATATTTACGAAGTTAATAAAACATGTTACTGTTTCTTTGACTTTTACCTATTTTATTGGTGATAGTTGTTTCTTCTATGGTTCGCGTTAGTTCGAAGCGTAATGCTAACAACATAGTGGTTTTAAGTTGGAAATTCGATCTGTAGAGGAAGAGCAAGATAAAAACGTCCGTTGCCCAATCATTTCCTTCTACTTCCCCCCCCCCTTCTTTCCAACGTCTATCCTCTCAGATAATCAGATTTATGGTTTGAGGATTGGCGATAAGACACTTCTCGGTTGTTTACGTACAGTCGCAGCGACCCCGCGATAATGCCGTAGAATTCCTCGACTGCGCGTTCCAAGTCTGATCTTTAGTTGTTAAAGTGCATGAAGTATTTGCTGAATTTTGCGACTCAATTTGTAATTCCTAAATCACCCCGGTGAAAATCTTAAAATTTTTATTTACTTAACTGTATACATTTAAAATAAGTCGACAGCGGAAAGCGTAATGTTCAAAATTCTTTATTATCAAAGATAACGTGAAAAATGTAATTTAAATTATGAAGTTTAATTGGGGTTAAAAATATAAATTATTGAGGCGCTTAAGTCATACATATGCAGCTGACTGATTAGTATCTAGAAGTAAATTAAGCAATGAGCATCCACTGCCTTGTATGCATTTATATGATACTGACTAAATCTACAGCTAATGTATGATTAGCTAAAACATGTGTTGAAAAAAAAATCATGCATTAAAATATAATCTAATTTTTTCTATCATCAACATAATAAGTACATCATAATTTTCTAAGAAACAGTGAATCATACCGGAAAACTATTTGGGGCAAGCGTAATGTTTTTTTCTAATTAACTCTAATATTTATCAACGTATACGCAGTATGAATAATCTTACAGACCTACAAGAAAAATTCTACTAAAATACTAAATCTTTTTTATATATGTATCACGTGTTGGTAAAAATATCAAAAACTTTCCCTTTTCTACACCCCTCAAAATAGGTGACCTTGGCAGTAAATTGTATGTCTACCCCATTTTTGTGAAGTCGGTTACCATTGGTTGAATTTTTTTCCTCCCCCCCCACACAATCCCTCATGCACCCCTACAGCCTCGGCTTTTTTTTATTACCCTTCGTTTAACGTTCTTTTTTTTCGTATCCGGTAAATCTACAGCCCTCTTCTTGACTATCCTCCTTGTTTGGGTTTTAGATTTTTCCTCCATAAACATGCTAGTTTTTTGAGACTTCATAAGGTCGATATTTGTTGTAAAAATATTTGCAGTATTTTAAAAATGTTAAATAAAATATTACCACTGTTAGTACTTGACTCTTGTAAGCATCACGTCTGCTTTTTAATCCCTATATGTTAACTGATGATTAAAAGTCAGTAAAATACAAATTGATAATTTATTTTTAAATGCGGATACATTTAAAAAAATTTATTTTTGATTTGTCTGCACTTTAAAAAATGACTATTAAAGGATTAAATTCTTGTACTACTTATTTCTAAATTCTTCATCTATATTAGTCTTTTAAAGCAGCACTTTTCTAACGTGCATATTAATGAGCTAAAATTTTCGCACCTAACCATCATTTAGGCAACAACATTTATCAATTTTATCAACAATTTATTTAATTTGTTTTTAAAACGTCACTGAATGTTTTAATTGAACTTTATCAGGGCTATCGGTAATTCATCTATTCAATTCCCTTGACTGTCCAACAATTTTTGATCAGCTAGTCCGAAGGTTACCATAATCACATGGGGAAAATTTTCCTCTGCCAATGTAGGTCAACGTCCGCGCATGTTTGCATTCCAAAGAAAACTGACTAACCATGTTAATGAGTCCGACTTGTTTTACGAATCATTATTCCCACCACCCCCATTCCAGGTAGGCTTAGTGCAGGCGACCCTTGATGGACTGTGCCTTCTCTGAATGAACTCCCCCGCCTATTCCTATTTGGAATCCGTCCCCCCTCGACTCTCCACCCATCTGTATTTTTTGCGAGTTTCTGAATGGACGGCTGCACTTTTGGCGGGAATGCGCCGGTTGGTCGGGGAAAGCCTCTTTTTCTTGCTTGGCGGGATTTCTGTCGTGATGCTTTTTCCCTTTCTTCCTCCGATCTCGGATGAGGATGATGCGGACTTGAGTTTTGGGTGTCTTGGATGAAAACCGTTGTCTTGGAAATATTGGCCCTGATATCGATCTCTTTATTCTGTGCATACACGTGGATTGATTTGCTTATGTTTATCTGAAGTTTAAGACTATTATTCCGCGGTGAAGAATTGTCTTTGGTTAATGATATTCGGAAGTTTAGTTAAAGCGCTTATTCGTTAATTTGTTGTACAGAATGAACTGACGTGTAAATTTTATTCGTCAACGTCGAAATGTGATAAGGATTTTTGGTGTTATCCACTAATATTAGAAACAAGGATATTCTAAGTTAAATTTTTTTTCTCAGTGCCTGCGGTTTTTTAGAAATTAATATTTGTGTGTCGTAAATATAAATATTCTGTTCAAGGACACCTTTTAGGACCGATTCGTGAGGACATTCATTATTCTACATATTGTGGATTGTCTATCAAAGTGTTATCTTGAGAACTAGAATTTTGAACTTCATTGCATTGACTGGAGGAGTGCATCAGGAGATCGACTTGGTGTGTTTCTGAACCCCTTCGAAGCGTGTTGGCACCGGATATGGTCTCTGGAAGGAGCCGTTTTAATTGCGATTTCCTCTCGATGAGTAGCGGCACCACACAGGAAGTGGTCGTTTACTTTTGGTGGGACTCTGTCTGTGACACAGCGGGCCACTTGTATTCCGAAGATGACTCACATCTGTCACTCATTCATAATGAAGCCAGACCCTCCCACATGTCTTGGTGGTTCGTGAGGTTTCTTCGAGATGGCGTCCGAGTCGCTGCTGGCACCGAGCCAAGAGAAGATGGAGGGGGACAGGGAGCGCGAAGTAAATTTCGGGGTGGCCAAGGACGCGCTTTTCCACCCCACGGACCCCCTCGAATAACATCCGGTTTTGTGGAATTTAACCCTCGGGAAGTTGTGGTAAGTTGTGTTTTTCTCTCCATCTCGAAAATGTGGTTTGGATGTACTATTGGGAGGATGGGTATCAATGAGATAGTGTTGTAGGTTGATTGTTATCGAGTAGTGTTCGAGTGGAGGAATTCGGTGTGGAATACGAGAAAATCGGTAATTATTTTTTTTAATATTAAATCACGCGATGTATTATTTGAATCCTTAACTTTAAGTACCAATTCTTGTTTAACCGCGGATTTTTCATCCTATTTGAAAAGTTTCCAAGTTAAATTTGTATTATAAGAATAAAATTTTTGTCTATGTCTAATAATCTATGTGCAACTACTTTATTGGAATTTTTGTTATGAATGTATGTTTTAGAGCTATCCCAAAAGTAATACATGTTTAATTTTAGTTTCAATATTTTTATGTGTATAGTTAAATGAAAAATTAAGTCTTTATAAATAATAAAATACAAAAAATATCAAAGGGAAACTATCTTAATCTAAAAACAATTATCTAATTTCTTTCAAAATATGCGCTTCTTATGTATTTGAAAAGTGCAAAATTGATCTATGAAATAGATCAACCCCTCAGTTCGATTTGAAACTATAAACATCCAAATCATCACCCCCCCCCCCCTTAAAAAAATACCAACATGTTAAAAACAAACTTAATAACAAAACACTAGTCCAGAGTAAAGAAAATTCATTTTGACAGTTTGAATAAATATTTTTATACTGCATATTTAGAAATGTTCAATTTTCTCTTTTGAGTTGATCGAAGGGAGGATTTTCAAGTTCAAAAATGTTGTACTTTAAGGTAAATTATTATTTATGTCTTTAAATATTTTTTTAACTAAAATATATTTCATATAAATTCTATCATCAGTACAAATTCAAACTCTTCAGTTCAGGTTCTACAGCCATAAAAAGTCACTAAATTGTAATATGCTGATTATATTGCAAACATGACTGATCAATAGTATTTTCAAGGGTGTTTATTTTCCGGAATTTCCGAGAAATGAATATCATTTAGTGTTCTGATCATTAAATATAGTTAACTACATATTTATTGAGCTTAATATTAACTTTCCCTAATGACAGATCATCTAGTTACTATTTCAAATATTAGTGAAGTAATTTGCAGGTTTTTATAAAAATTTCATGCATAGTTTTTTTTCTTCATTTTACCATTAGCTGATTTAGGTTTAAGTGGTTTTGAGTTAAATGTTTACTTTTTGTAAAGCCTAAAAGTCAAAATTGTTTAATGTATAATTTATGACTTTGAATTTTTTTAAAGAATACTTACATTTTTAATAAATTTAGCTTTGATTATTAATCTTTTATTTTGTTACTTCAAGTATTAAATTTTAGATTAAAACAAAGTTCCTTTAAATTTAATCTTAAAAATTGGCAGTTCTAGTTGATAACTTTTTATACAACTGCTAGGCTCTAGAAATACTTTTGCAACTGCTTGTTCTGCAAAGAAATTAAATTTATAAAAGCCAAATATTTTGCCAAAAAAGTTTCATGAAATACCAGCTTTTGTCTATTATTCATGTTAGTTCCGTATGTAATGCACTTTCCAGAGGCACTCCTGAAAATCCGGTAAAACTCATGAATTTAATATTTTTTTGTTTACTTATAACCCCTAAAATTTCTATTAGAAATCATGATTTAAAGTCTTGTCTTCTGAAAAATTAACTACTTATAATAGAAATTAGTTTTCTGTTTGAGATTTTGCTTTAATTTTGGTTTAGCAGACTGTCAGTTTTTAAATTTCTGAGATTTTACCTGTCTTTCATATTTTTTTTTCAATTGTTGCACTTGTCAAATTATTGGATATTAAATGAAGTTTTCTGGTCCTCACGGTACCGCAATATGTTGATCTTGGATTTTTGTGGTTTTAGCTTCCACACTACGTTTATAACGTGGAAGGTATTATAATCGTTCTGTCCGTCACCCACTTTCATGGCCCAAACTACAAATGCTACAGACAAGTGTAATACGTCAAAAAATTCAGCGCATATATAGAAATTATAGAAGACATTGAAAATTTCATAAAAGAATTCGAATATTTGAAGTACTTTAATTATTTAAAAAACTGCAAAATGTAATGCTCATTTAAAGGCATAGGAAGCCATTTTTATTGGAATTAAATCACCATTGCCATTCGCAACAATCGCTCAAGAAACTTTAATTCTTTTAGTCTAAAAGACAATAGTTTCAAGTTTTAGACAATAAATTAAAATAAATTTATTTTTGTGACATCGATCAGTTTGAAATGACGTCAAATATATTTCACTACGAGATTCTTTTCTTTGTATGTTGATATGAAATATTTTTATTCTATTTAAAAGCGAGGAATATTACATACTTATTCTTTGAAATATAAATTAATTATTGCAAACGATAAGTAATAATTATTGAATTTTCGAAATAAAATAACTGTTGTGTGGAAGCGGGTTAAGTGAGAGATTCTGTTACAAACCTACTTGTTTAATTTCATGATACTAATATTGTCACAATAATTTCATTTGTTTGTTATCTCCTGAATTTGTAGTACTGTACTTCTTAAGTAACTCCTGAAACCTTCTGAATTTCACTTTTAAAAATAGAGTATGAACCATGACTTTTTTAGTAGTGCATTCATTTCCTACAAATTTGCTTGTTATGAAGATAAATAATGGTCCAAGCATAAAGCTATTATGATTGGATAAGTTTCACTCCCACAATATAGCTGTTACATTAAATACATTTATTTACTTACACAAAGCTAAACATCTGCTATGTAGCTATTTGAAATTCCTTAATTTTACGCATATTTTGAAAGAAATTATGTTTTATTATAATCTATTTAGTCACCTTTTGATTTTTTGAAAGTGCAAGTAAAAGTTATTGCTATCTCGGATCATTTTAAACAAAGTACATATGTACTTGTTTCTATGGTAAATTTTGTGAGTAATTATCTTGTTTACACTTATAAACAATTGTAACACTAATCAGGTAATGGGAATGTCATGAAAAATTATTAATAATAATCGGGAAATTCAGAACATTATTTTCCCCTCTATTTTTTTTAACAATGCATCATATCTTGATGATTTACCAGACTACTTTTTTACTCCATCAAACTGAAGATTTTTCTGATGCAAGTAACAAGTTTTAAAAAAAAAAACAGTTTGAATTTGAAAAAAATAAAATAAAATTTTATGAAATAGATAACATTATTTAGTTGCACTAAGTATAAGTCAACTATTCCGCTGTTTTTTTTTATTTAATATTAAAAATATTTGTAATAAATCTCTAAGACTCGTGATTTACACTACACCAGTGGTTCTCAACGGGGGTGCTACAGCCCCCCAGGTCGGTTGGAGGCTGGTAGGGGGCGGTGGGTATGTTTTGGGCGGTAGGGGGACGATTAGGATATTTTGGGAATTCAAACTTAATTTTAAAAGTCCCAAAAGAAAATATACAATTGATTACTTAGTTACCATTGTTAGGACTATCATACAAGCCCCGCATAAAATCGCAATTAAAGCATTTTTTTGCATGTCATTTTAATTTAAAAAAAGTAATATTATCCTCAAACAAATTTGGTGTGAAAATATTTGGCCTTTTTATAATTCAGTAATCTTCCATATACCTTAGAAAATTACGAGATTTTCACAAAGGGGGCGGTGAAATTTTTTTCAATCCTTAGGGGGGGACGGTAGCTTTTAAAAGGTTGAGAACCACTGCACTACATAAAGGGTAATTCTGCTTAGAATTAACCATGTTAAAACTAAATATCTAACAGATTATCAATAAATTATAAAAAAAAAAGAATCTTTATAAATTCATTCACAAAAAATATATATCTTCTCTTCAAAATGAATGCATAATAGAATTTATTGTGTTTAATATACTCGAATGCATGTGAAATACATTTATTTACTGTACTATAACCAACCATTCATTTTGTATTAATATAGGATCATGATAGTTTCCCATTCAGCGTGCAATAGTTGCGCGATCATTGCCTCGAGACATGAGCATTCCATGTATAATTCATTAGACTTTGTAGTATCAACCCTAATATGTTACATACTTTTTTTTAAAAAAAACCCTTATTTATCGAGGCGACCGGTCCAGCATTCATATGAGTCATTACTGCGTTTCAAACGCTCTAGCAGTAGCAGGAAGCAATATTCCTTTGCTCAAATATACGCAGTATCCTGCCTCGGTTGAACTTGGGTCTGTTAGTTCACGGCGGTCTTCTTCAAAAGCGTCTAAAAGTGATCCCCCCCCCCCTCTTCTCTCCAGGTAGGAACGTGCAGGTATTCGAGAGAATTTGCTCTCCAGAGGATGAAATACCACATTAGGTCAGTGGCCCCTGCGCAGGCTTCTTTTTCTCCTTCCCGCCGAAGCGATTTGGAATGTTCTACCACCAGGAGTTGAGACGGACTTTAGTGTGGGTTAATTTTGAATCATTTTAGATTTGTGAAATTAGTTTGGGGGAAGGGGGTTGTTTTTGGTTTTGCGGACTTGAATTTAAAAGCTCTTTTAAAATGTTGTAGTGCAGTATAATTTTGATAAGTTGTATTTTTAAACTTCTTTTTGATTGTTTAGCTAGTGAAAATGTTTATTAAAACGGTTTTCTTGTTAAAAAGTTCTGATAAACTGAGAACATTTCAAGGTAATTTTCTGGTTTTTTACCTAAGATAGTGCTGATGATTTTTTTTAGACCATTCAGTTCTATATTTTTCCAATTAAATGAATGTGTGTAAATAAGTTTTGTGCTGCACATGAAAGCGATGTATTTCTTTGTCAGTCTGATTTTTCAAAGTTCAATCTTATTTATTTACCCATTTATATCGACGATAGTAAGCGCACACACGACACCTTATTTGTGCAGGTGGTAAAAGAATAAAACCGACCGAACCCGCGGGTTCCAACTTCATTCAACTGGTTATGTTGCAGCACTTGGACTGACTGACCCGAGGGGAATAGTTACGAGATCACATAAATAAAGGGAGGGGACGGCTGAATTATTCTAAGAAAAGAGCGGCATCTCTCTGAGCCCGTGAGTGATGGGGCCCTGTCGACATGCTTGACATTCCACAACTATTTTCTGTGAAGAGGGGAAGGGGGCAACCTGTTTTGGGCCCGGGGGAAAGGACCTCCTTGGTCATGGGAACCTCAACAAACTCGAACAGGATTGGTGGGTTGGAGAGGTCCACCCCCGTTTTCTGCTTTGGAACCTGTTTCTTGTTGATATCACTCCTGCTACATTTTCCCATTCACTTTTAAAATTTCTCATGAATCTTGATTTATAACGCGGTCTCTGATCTCAACGAAAGTGTGACTTGCCGTAAACTTAGTAGTAGTACTCCATATTACAAAGTACATAAGACCTTTTAATTTTAAAATTCCTTTTATAGGAACTTTTATCTCCACAGTCTCAAGGCTCATGACCTGACGACTCTCATCATCATAACGCTTTTGGCCACATATAGAAATAGCTTTACATGGGCACGATAACAGCATCTCCACACTTTCATTTCAACCAACTACATCGTTAGCAATAATTAGCCAATTTTTTTAATGCAACCCCAAACAATCTAAATTACGTAAAGCTTATTTAATTTTTGGATGGTTAACTTGAATTTGGGACATAACACAAAAAACGTGCATCTCGTGTACAGGGCAACCCACAAATTGTACAATAATACAACCCTCCATTCACTACTAATGCTTTCGGAATGCCTCGCGTAGGCGTCGTGGCATCAGGAACTCCGTCGGATTCTCTTGTTGCTTGACGATAAGCGGCTGGCTTTCTCGTGGTTTCTGCTGCTACTGGGACTGGATGGCGCCGGCGGCGATCATAGGCCCCATCCTTTGGACGACACGGCATCATATCGGCCGTTTGTGTGCTGATTGAGGCTTGTTGCGGCGATCAAATTCTGCTGAACTCTGAGCATGTTGATTTTACCCAGTCGTTCTCCTGGAATTTTTAATGTCCATGTAGGTGACGGTCGAAATCGAGGTGGCTCATTAGAAACTGTTACAAAATTTATAGTATTGGGAATTTTCACAAAAACAAATGAAAAAATAACCCGTAAACAACCGTGGGTGGCTTTCTAAATGAAAACGAAGTTAGGTCCATTTTTTTGTGTGTGTGGGGGGGGGGGGGGAGAGGTGGGTGTAAAATAAACAATAACAAAATTCCCCATTTTAAATAGTATTTTTTTTAATTTAATGAATAATGGATCATAAAATAGTTTTAATTAAATAAATCTTAATAAAAACATGTATTCCCGAATATGTAAGGCATGGATTTCTACAATGTAGCCCAGTATTCTGATCTGGATAAGAAAATAAAGGATTTAAAAAAGACGAACAAATGAAGAGGAATATGCTGATAAAAGTATACATTTATAAGATATTTTAAAAGGTTTCTTTAATACCCTGAAATTGCTTGAAAATCTTAATCTTCAAAAATTTCAGTACGCTGTCGTTAATTTTTTCCAACATAAATCCTTTCACAAAGTTTTAAATTAGGTAAAATTTTGTTTCAGAAGACGCGTAGAATACTTTGAGTTGTTTTAGTTTAAAGCAACAATTTAATTATTAACCCAATGTTGATCTTCAAACATAAACAAAAACATCTTATAATCAAGAGGTCGATGTTCGTTATCACGTGAAAATGTTTTGTTTAGTAACTTTTTTAAGGGGAGAATCAATCAAATTTGTTCTTATGTGCTTAGACATTGTTATTAAAGACGACTCGTTGTATCGTATTTGTAAAACAATTTTTGTAAAGACTATAGTGTATTAACGTCTGAAAAACTAATGAAAATGATTTTTAAATAATTTAAATGATTTTTCTTGTATTAGCCACTAGTTTATTATATTCTTGGGACAGTAATTTTCCCTTTTTTTAATTTTAAAGAAAATTAAATTATTTGACAGTTAACAGCGATTTGCACTAAACGTTATTAAAAAAAATACTTTACGAAAACCAGTCATTATTGTTAAAACTCTTTATACGATTTTTATTCGTACTTAGTTTTATTTCCAGTTACTCTTCATAACAACGTAGTAAATTACAGGATTCCCTGGAAAAGTAATTTTAAACTGTTCAGTTCTTCACACTGAGCCAGTTATTTTTGCTCCAATTACTTATTCATATTCAACCTAAACCGGCGCAGTAATAATAAACATTCGTAGGTTTACGAGTTCTTAAATGTCATACCAAGTTCACCCACCTGCGTATGCCGCTGTTGTATGTGTATTTCGAGGAATCGAGGAGTCAACAAACATCCTTTTTGCAGATGTGCGAAACGGAGTAGCTTGTCCTGCAGCTGTTTCAACTCATTTATTTGTGGGGGGGGGGGGGGGAGTTTCCTGTGAATTTGGCCCCTTTTGTTTATAGTACCTCATACGGTTCATGTCACAAGATATCGCGATTTTATATTTCGGGGATATAGCGTTCATGTTGCCTAAATTGAACTTCATCAATTGTGTACTGTATAGTATATATTACTCTAGTTTCTAAGTTATGACGCATACCGTTTGGTTCTCATGTATATTTCAAGCAAAGGTCTGGTCATGTTTTGACATTGCTTTTCAATGTGCAATCTAATATAAGTAGATTTTATAGTTTTTTCCTTTTTTCTTATAGGCAAGTTGTGGCCAGGAACTTATTAGAAACTTTGCGCTTAGTGCATGGAAATAAAGATGACGTGGCTCGAGTCATTACAGTTTTGTGTGGCATATCTGAGGATTATGGTGAGTTTTTAACTTGATTGTTATGAAGTAATGTTTTTTGGGTTCAACTTATACTTCCTTGTGAAATTTTAGGTTTAAATGCGCGCGTTAAAATAAGGCAGAAATTAGGTCCATAGTAAGCACCATTTAATTTAGAACTTATTAGTTTTCTCTAGATAACTAAAATTAATATTTATTTTTTAAAAATTATTCCTCATTTCTTTGCTGTAATAGTTTCTAAGTAGCAAAATTGAAATTTTTTTAAAATTTGAATAACAGCACCTGACCCCCAGAAATTACGAAATTCTATTTCCACGTTATTTCAGAAGGTATCAATTTTGCAAGTCCAGGTTAAACTAAAAAGCTGTCCTATGCTTGCTTTGCCCTACTATGAAGTATCTGATATAATTTAGTGGATGAGGTGCAAATTCAAATATCCAGTACTATCCTACACTATTCAGACAATCCAGTAACTCCAGTTAAGAGATAGTAATAATAAAATGAAATTTGAATAGATTACAAGTTGTATGATTCCTTGGTCTACTAGAAAAACTAATGATTAATTAGATTTGAGATTAATGAGTATATTCAATTAGTTTTATTTTTCCATAAGCAAAATTCATGAACTAGAAGGTTAATAAGGCATTTTAAACTAAATGTGATTGTTTGATCCCACCATGGTATGTATTTGTGAAGCGAAACCTTTTGCTGACTCGGTATCTAAAACCGCGTTGAAAAGAAAGGACCTTCACAGTGAAGATGTTGCTTCAAAACCTATGCTTTTTTTAATCAGTAAATAAGTTAAATGGCCTTGGCCTACATACGACTTCCCCTTTAAAAAAGTTATTTCTTTAAACAGAACTGAAAGGTTTGTTTTCCAACCTTTGAATCAGTGGCGTAGCGAGGGGGGGGGGTTACGGGGGGTTAGAACCCCCCCCCCCCCAAGGGGTCTTACAAAAGTTTTTTTTCAGAGCTCCAATACCACTTATCTCAAAAAATTTCACCCCACCCCCGGGGGGGGGGGGGGGGAGAATCAAACCTTTCTTAATTAAAAAGTTAACTTTTTTGAATTGCTGTAATAATTTTTACATAGAACCTCTTTAATGCCATCTCGATTATCGCACTCCTTGTCTTTTTAATTATCCTCAGTGTATAATTAATGTTGTTTCAATTTCTACTCTACACTCAGGAAAGATTGCGATAAGGGATGTAATTGTACAATAATTATAATTCAAGATCTTTATATAAAATGGCCGGATTGTAAGAATAAAACAATTTTGGTGGCGCAGTTTTTGTCAATAGCGATTTGTGGGAATAATTATATAAATTATAAATAAAAAAATATTTGCAAACATCTAAAATATTTATTACTTCGAAATTAACATTGGGGCCCTAATGTCCAGGATTAGGGCCCCTAGTCGGAAGGACCTAAAATTGCATTCCATTACAACAAGAAATTTGCATAAAAGTTTAATTAATTTTGTAAAATTTGTTAGTATTATTGCAATCTTCGTGACTTTTCAATTATTTTTTTTTAAATTTAAAAGACAACTTGATAAACAAAATTCATTATAATATTTAACAAGAGTGGGTCCTATGTCATTTAAGTAACATTTATTATTAAGGAAAGACCACTTCTCATTTTCTAAATGTGTAAAACAAATATTTGTAATAATAAATGGTAGGACACTTGCAGTTTTAATGTCACAAAATGTTGCGTTATAAATGGGTGTTACAAAATCCCACTGCTTCCCAATTTTGTCTTTTTCTTTTGTATTTCGGATGTAATAAGAATAAAAATTAAATACTGTAAAGCTATTTTTCCGTAATATATAGTATTTTTGATTTGTCACAGTTTTTTAAATAATTGTTATATATTTCATTAAAAAATATTCAGTTTATCACTTTTCCGTAGACTCCGTAAAATGAAGAGAAAAGCCGTTTTTCTGTTCTGAAGGCAGACGGCAGACAAGCAGCTTTTTTTAGAGCATTGACGACCAAGTCTGAGAATGGAGATTTTGTTTCATTCACTTCCGGTGGGGTCATTTCCTAAGGGGTTCCCTATTCGGAGGGGGGGCACCCGGGACCCCCTAATCTCTTATCTACTTCTACTCATTGACAACATTCCATTTACACTTGTAGCAGAAGGCACTATCCGCCTCTAAACACTGAGCGTGGAGGATTAAATAAGTGATACACATCCCGCTATATAGAAATTTTGATGATTATTTAAATTAAATTACCAAAAATACTTAATTTTGCAAAACAGAATTGGGGACCTTTAATTACGAAAGTCTTCACGACATAAGATGTAAGTTATGATTCGTTATCTTTTATATTATTTATTATTTTCTCCATTTATTTACAATAACTATTTTTTAATATTATTTGTAGTGGCCAATATAATGTTAGGTTTCTATTTGTTATTTAATACTTATTTTAATTGAAAGCCTTAGATTTCCCCTACACACTTTTAATTTTTGTTTTAAAGTAAGAGGTTTAAGAGTTCATTAAATAGTTACTAAAGTTAATATTTTAAAATCATTCTAATGAAATTATTTAATTTCTAATGAATGAATTAATATTTAATATAATTGTTAATTAATTACAATTAATTAGCCATTTAAGTCAATTAAAACTAATTAACTATATTAATAATAAAACTATTATTAAACTTGATTTTTAATTAATCATAACTAATGTAGTTTTGGCTAAACCCTAAACCAAGGAGGCAACATCGAACTTTTGTAACGAAATTTGGAACCGCGGTCAAGTGACGCTGGAGACGAGAGGAGGGTGATACTAATGAACCAGGGTCTCGAAATAAGTTGCATCCAACTAAACTTAAAAAAGAAAGTTTATAAGATTATTTAAAGAATTTTTATTTCACTTTTAAAGAGATATATTTCGTTCGTAGGAAAACGGACAATTTAAATTATATGTTTAATAATTAATAATGCGCGCATAATTTAATGCAAAGGTCATTAAAAAAAACAGAGTTAAAATTTTGCTATTAATTCGAATGAAATAAGAGAAAAATTAAAATATAATAAACTGTTTTTCTTCTGACACATTTAATTTGTAACAAATAGGGTATATAGCAACATTAATGCATCAAGAATATTTTTTAAAAAATACATTGATTTTAATTTTATTGCAATATATTTCATTAAAAATGTCCGGTTTGTCCTATTTTATTTCATTCTGTAAAACTAAAAGGAAACGCTGCCTCCTCTTTGTGGGGAGGACGACAAGAATATATTCTTTGAAAGCAAGGAGGACTGTGGAACATAGGGCCAGGGTTCGGAAGTCCTGGGAGGGGGGGGGGGGGGGGAGGTCCTCGGTGACGCACCCTAACTTTATAGCTTTCTACCACAACCCACAACCTCATTCTGCACAAAACGAAGGTTAAAGTATCAATTTCACGTCTTGTTTTTCTTGGAATTTTTTTGTAGGATGCACCCCACCCCGTCTCTTAGCCAATAGACCAGTCTCTCTGTGACTAACTAGAAAGCCCGGGAACGGGGGGTCTTTTGGAAAATAAACACATACACAAGGCAGCTCGTTCTGTACTGTACTTGTACTTGTCATTCATTGTCCAACTTAAAAGCCCTAGAAAACTCCTATAGTTTGAAGTGTATTTCACCGCTATTTTTATAAAATAAATGATATTTTGGTTCAAAAATTAATTAATGTAACCAAAATATAACTCAATTCTTGCAAAAGAAATCGCGTATTTTGATAAGTCTTCACAATCTTCACTAATCATGGTATTGAGGTAAGTGACGATTTGTTATACTTTATGTAATTATACATTATCTGTATTTTTTTAATCGTTATAATTTTTGCATTTTGTAGTAGCTATATGATGCGAAGCTTGTTTGTTAGTTACCATTTTTTTTAAAATAGGCAGCCTTAGATTTATTTACCCAAAACGTGAAATTTTTTGTTAACTTATATAAATCAGTAACTTTAATCCTCATTAACTTTAGAATACATCAGTAACTTTAATCCTCATTAACTTTAGAATACATCAGTAACTTTAATCCGAAATAAGTGCTTAAGCGTGTTTATTAATAGTTACCATGTGTTTAAGTTCATCATTAATGAAGAAATTTGACTTCTTATGATAATTTATTTTATTTGTAATAAATAATTTAATTTATAAGTTATAATTAATCATTTTAATTTATTAGTACTAAGTTATGCAAATTAATGAATGTTATTAATTATAACTAATTTTGTTTTAAACATATAATTATTAATATTCATTAATTAGCATATTCAGTTAAAAACCACATTGATAATTATTATAATGAAGTTTCCTTTAAATCGAGTCCACAACTTCAAAATTTTGTAACCCCCCCCCTTGGAACAATCCTGGCTACGCCACTTGAATAGTTCAGTTTTCGAACTCCCTATGATGGGATGCTTTTCATTCTTCCTACGCATTACACAAGTACACAATTTATGAATGAGGAACTAGAATAGGTTCAGGTGGGGTAAAATTAGTCACAGGGTAAAATTGGTTAGTTTTTAAAAAAAATTCTTTAAAAACAAAAGAAATATTTTTCTTTTCCTGATGCCAGATTTATATTTATTTTATTGATACTGTTCATCATTTTACATGCAAAACTAGCCGTAAATTCTGCTGTGTAGTTACAGTTTTTGCCATTCTATGTTTTCATTTGCAAAACTTTAAATTCTAGCTATAGAAAACTTTTGTTTTAAGAAAAGCTAGAAGTACGTGTATATTAAATTTTTATCTTATTGTGTACAGATACTTCTCAAGATATAAATCCAGAAAGTTTCAAAGTAAAAAAAAAGGAATAATTAAATTTGTGGAGCAAAAAACAGTGGGGTAAAATAGGTCATATTTTAAATATAGGTACGACTAAGCACACATTATACAACTAACATAATTTTTTGCTTTTTAAATCAATTTCTGATAACTACTATTCTTATAAATTGCTTTTAATAGTGGTTTGTCACTCTTTTATTCATAAATGACTGCAAATTTGAAATTCATTGTCCCCCTTCATTATTGTAAACCGCTTTCAAGAATTTCAATCCAAAAACAGTGTTGGTGGATTCAAAAGATGTGGGATATTTCCTCGAAAGATATTGTATGCAAACAAATTCTTAAAAACCATGTTCCAGGCACAATTCCAACAGTTGAATCAATGGCAATCACATCACCAATTCAAAAAGTCATGCTGTTGCAGCAGCGTCATCTACATCGGTAACCACAACACGTCAGACTGTTTGAGCTACGCTTTAAGATGTGTCAGATATAGGTTCTCTTTTAAAGCACATCAAATCTGCAATCATAAAGACACAATCATAACGAGAAAACTTATGCAACAGGAAATGGGACAAATTTTAACTGCTCCAACTTCTTTAAATAAACTACATATAAAAAAAATGTAAGAATGGAAATCTTCAAAAATTTCTGTAAGGAAACAGAAAAAATCAAAAAATTGCATGTGAAAAAACTACCCCCATAGAGATAAAATAGTTTTGACAATTTCAATTCACTGCCAGTAAGGTAGTGGGTACAGGTCGATTTTTTGGGGATAAACCCAAGAAGTTATTTCTTGATATTCCTTTTTCACAAATTGAAGAAAACTTATAAACAGCGATATTTTCAGGAGAAAAAGAAAGTTCATATTTCACTTTCTCTTAAAGAGATGTTTTCGGAAGGATATGCTTCTCAAATTGTAAAAGTCCTTCCTGACCCAGGATTGATCCTCAGGGAAGTGTATTAGTTCTTATGAAGATTTATAGCATCTTAGATGATTGCTTTCTAAACTGTTAAAAAGAAATTTAAAAAATTGAGCAATTAAAGCAGTTTTTAAAGCATGGCTTATTTTACCCCACTACTGACCTATTTTACCCCACCCCGTGTGGTAAAATAGGTCAAAAACATCCCTTTTTCAAACACATTTATCAATATCAAAACTTTTTTTTTCAGAGAAATTTCACTTTAAATGTTATAAGAATAGTTCATTTGCGTATCCTAAATATTTTTTACACTGGTTGAATTGATATTTTTATTGCTTTGGAGGTGCGAATGCAAAATATGCTGTTTTTTTTTACCTATTTTGCCCCACCTGACCCTACTCTCTTTCTTTGTAACTTCAACATTTTTGAAATATCTTCCATTTAAAAATTTATTTTAAGCAGATATATTTATTATTAAATTTATGGTTAACTGATGCCTATCAAAATGCCTTTGCAATTTGGCCTATTATTTTTCATGATCTTCACGTCTATCATCTGACGTTCCTCCTTCTATTATTGAAAGCAAATGTACAACTGGCCTCACACTTCAGATTAAAAAAAAAGCTATGTGTACCTCATAAATAGATACTTCCGGAGGCAGGCTAAAAGGTAGAGCAGATGTTCTCTGGAGGCATGGCAGAACGTGCCTCGCGCGTGCCCCCTCCATCATCTGCTGCGTACATGCCTAATTATTTTTTTTGCCTGTGAAGTTTCTTGGGAAATCCCTTTCTTGTCCTTTCATCAGGTCGCGTGAGGGGATGATAGCCATGTAATCTCTTTCTGGTTCCCCCCTCGCCTTCGGTGAACCATCTGCTTCGCATCCGAAAGATTGAAGAAAGGGTTGTTTAGAAAAAAAAAACTTAAGAGCTTTTTTTTTCAAAGAAAAGAAAGATATAAATATTGGCGCTTGTTAAGAGGGTGAAGATTGTCAAAACAGTTTCATTGATTTGCATTATTATATTCTTTGACACCATGCATTCGTCAAAACCGCTAAGTTGCTAGATTTTTAATGTATCTTGCATTTTTTTTTTGTAAATGATATTTTTTTTAGATATAACTTTGTGTGGGTTTAAAATAAGTTAGGTAATCTTATTTAATCATTTTATCATTAAAAAGTTTAAAAGTAGTATGATCTTAAAGCTCTTATTTTTTTACGACTTGCTAAAACTTTTTTTTTGTGAGTGAAAAATAAATTGTAGTATTTGTGACTGTCGTAACAAACTGAGATTTAAAACTCGTGATATTTTTTTTTTTCATTTGGTCTGAAGTATTATCGTCAAGAGGAGCATTTAACAGATCATTAGTAGCAAATCTTGTAAATTCCGACTCTAAAATTGTCGTCTCCTGTTCTTGTTGAAATGGGCCTGCATTTCTTCGTCTCTTTAGAATTCCTCAGACTTGGCATTCTTTGCGGAAATTTGAATTGAGCATTGTCCCATGCCAAACTGTCCAGACTGATATCCTATTTTTGGTACCTGCCAGCTAAGTGAAGCGGTATTAATGAAGTCCTTTGACCGGGCATTTCCGTGCCAAGTCGCTTGCCATTTAGCTCCTGCCGTCTGGCAAACAGGAGGTTCTTCCCGCATTTTGTTGTTGAAGGGGACCTCGCAATTGGTCTGTAATCCGAAGCAAAACACGGAGTCTGCCAGAAATCCAGCCACTCGCTTACTGCGCCTACTTATAGCTCGGGTGACTCACCACATGCCCAATGAGACTTTACAGTGGCTTGTTTTAAATTTAAACGCTTCGGGGGATTTTGTTTGGGGATTATTTGTTTATTTCGACGTGGCTTTTTCAATAGCGGTACCTTTATTAGACACTGTTTTTCGCGATGATGTGTCTGATTTGGGCGGCATGCAAATGTGCCGTGCTACTTGCGCCTTTTGCATGGGATGATGTTGGCAGGTAAGTAGAGGTGTACGAGTTTAGTTATGCTTTCTATGCCGATCGGGGACGATTTAATGCTATTTCAATGCATAAGAAATTGGGTGACAATCCATTTAGCCCGCTAAGGGGGATTTTCTGTTGGCAAGCAAGGATTATGAGTAACGTACGTTTTCAGCCAGCCAATTCGAAGCATTAATTGAACTGTCTCTCAACTCAAAGAAAGCAGCAAATCCCAGTTAATTTGCTTTTGTGCAGTTAAAGGTTAAGTAATTCTTTCACTGCGGACGATGCCTTAAGTCCATCTAGATCTAAGTATCCGATAATGCTATTCCTATGACTTGTTACGAGGCAGCAAAAGTGTTAGGGCCAGATATTTTTTTTATGAGGAACTTCTATTTAATTTGTATTTAACTTGTATTTCTTATGAATCACGTGTCGGTGTTATGTTTGACTGTCTACAAATGAAATTTTTTGCCTGCACCGGAACCATTTTTACATTCCTACGTGCGTAAGTGGTGGTCAAATTCCACTACGTTGACATTTCCTTGCTATGTGACGTATTTGCGCAAGTTACTATTGTTCCTACTATCTGTCGGCGATCGCTTTGATTATTATCGCGGTGAGATATCCAGGCAATCAATAAAAATACAAGCAGAAAGGGATTGTGGATTAAGCGCTCTTGAATAGCTAGTTTTTTTTATGCCATGTATTATGTTACTGTGGAATTACGCGAGACAATTCAGGTTAATGAAGGTTCGTGTTTAGTAGTATAGAATCCATCAAATCCGGACTTCCCTTATCCAGAAAACCAACGGACTTTTTTCGAACTTTTTAAGTTTTTAAATTCTAAAGTTTTCGTTTCCTTTTTATACTAAGATATATCGGTTGCTAGAATGATAGGCATAGCTTTTCAATAATTTTTAAGGGAAATATTCAAATAGCTATTGGATCCGTGATTGAAGTTTGCTTTCCGTCATCGCCATCTGCCGCATCGGTGGAAGAAGTGTTTAATAAGGGTTAAGATTGCCGAGTGTTTAATAAGGGTTTTTCTTAAACATATAAACAGCGTTTTTCGGATAAATTTGTCTGTCCATTGTTTGCAGACAGACTTAAGATCGTTTCCAGTATAAAATTATCTATTCGAGGGGTTAAAATGTCTTTATGGAAATTTCAAAATATTTTGTGCAAATCATGCATTTGTTCTTGCCTTTCATGGAATTTTAAAGGTTTTATGCTAGTTTTAAATTATGTGATAATCTATATGTATGCACTTGCAGAAACAGATGTTTCCTATTATTTTTGGTCGTAAATTGGGTAATCATGCTTTTTAATTGCCGAGACCGCCGATTTTAGGTTTTGAGATGTTCTAACTGAACTATATATATAACAACTGAAATAAAATTGTTTTCTCACACACTAGATATTTGGCCAAGTTTGGAAAGACTAAAAATTAGGTGTTTTAGGTAATTAAAAAAAATGTACTTTGTTACAACTATTGTTATCAGCAAGAATTTATTTAAATTCTTAATTCATGAATCATATTTTTAACAGAGTGTCGACTTAAAAATTTCAAACTTCTGACTTTTCCACTTTTTTTCATAACGTAAAAAAACCCCAGGTATATCGCTTTTGAAGGTTGATTTGTATCACTTTAGTCATTCGCCTTTTTTATTTAAAGCATTTACATATTTAAGTTCTAAGAAAATGCACTTTTGATAAAACTGTTTTTTGTAGATTAAATCTTTTTTGAAAGTTTTATTATTGTTAAATTTCACATATATCAGGGTTCGTACGCCTCCTGAAAAACTCCTGAATTTCATCTTTTTTTAAGGGCCCTTATAACTCCTGAAATTTGTCTCAACTCCTGATATTTTTTCTCCCTCCTGAAAAATTTTAAGACACAAACTTTTCTCCTTTATCTGCCGTTTTTCTCCCGTATTTTATCACGGTGTCTACCGGTTGAAATAGTCACAAAATTAGAGCAAAGTTCAGAAATTTTATAAAATCGCCAAAAAAAGGCAATTTTGTTTCCCAAAAAAGGGGTTTAGCTTTTAAACCGAAACCTCAAATTTAAAACAACATTTACACCCCTTGTTTCCTTCTTTCTCGATCTATATCAATAAAAACTAAACGTAAATTTCAATAAGGAACAAATTAAAATAATAAATTTTAATAATAAAGATAAAACAAATTAATTTAAAGTTGAAGATGAAATATGATTGCACTAATATGTCTTCAAATATCGGCCACCGATTAGTGTAACCCCCCACTAAAAGATGATCATCTTCACCTGACCAGATACACAGTCTATTAATGCTTCCTGGTTCACTTTTTTTGCTGGATTACGCATTTTTCTACTTTGGCTGCAATGGGGTTTCTGATTTTAGATAGGTTTATCTATAATAATAAAATAAAGAGTCTGTCTGTGTGTCTGTTTGTGTTCGGATCGTAAAAGACCTACTTATACTGCCCTCAGAAATTCGAAATTTTTAAGATAGATTCCCTTTAATACCAACGTGTGCACCTGAGGCTTAGTTTTTTCATATTTGTTCCATTTTTAGCTTAAATTCGAATTTTCTGAAAAAAATACACCACTTTCGCTCAAATCCGATCATTTTTTCTCTTTCCTGATGCCATCGGCTGAAAAGAATAAAAACTTTTAACGAAAACATTTAAAATTCAAAATGTTTATTCTTTTGCCATTACTTTCAGAAACTAAATTCATTATTTGAAAAATAATTGACATGTTTCAAGTGACGTAATTCCGCCAGTCTTCATTCCCGGATTTTATTGTGGGTTTATTTGATTTTTTTCATTGATTTTTCTGTTGACTGCATGTATGCATATTTAAGCAATAAATGTATAGTTAAGCTTTTACTGAACTATAATGGTTAATAAAGGCCATCGCACTAGAGCTATTAGTTTTATGTCTTTATTTTTTTCGCCAAATCCGTTGCCAAACTCGCCAAATTATTAACTAAAATTCGCCAAATAGGCAATTTCTTTTATAAATAATTTATAAGCTGGTCGGTTGTTCGAAGGTCATTGTGTTAGAGACTGTATAATGGGTGTGGGTAGCTTTTATCTATTTTCTCGCCAAATTATTTCCCAAACGCGCCAAATGAGCTAAAAGGTTTTAGTATTTATGAGGGAATTGTGATTACATTTATGAGTGCATTTTATAGCGTATTTTTCATTTTGAATTTTAAGCCAATGAAACAGGATTTTATAACTATATACGAGCGGAAACAATAATAAGTTTATGATCCTATAACAGGGTATATGGTACACATATTTGAAATTTATTTGATTTTTTTTTTCCGTGCGAAGAACGGGTATAAATTTGCTAGTAGTTAATAAAAAATGGAGAATCGGCTTACACATGTTTTATATATTCAGATTTTATGTTAGTAATTTCTAGTCCTGAATTTTTCTGGAAAAAGGCTTGAATTTGAATTGTATTGCATCAAGTATTTGTGGTTTGTCTTTGTAATTTTTTTAATGATTGTTTATTTAAACGGTTAAAGATTTCTGAAAAAGTCAAGAAACAAAATTTGACAAATCTGGTAGACCCCCTTTTTATTCGGAATAACGGAATAAGTCTACTGGAGCAAAAACAGAGCTAGACCAATACGATATAAGCAAACATATTCAAATTTATTCCACAAAACCTTCTGAATTTACATCTTTGCACTCCTGAAAAACTCCTTAGAAACTCCTGAATTTCACTATCATAGATAGAGTACGAACCCTGATATATGCAAACATTAAAATTATAGCACTAAAGATAAATATTTTGTATAAGTTTCATTAAATTGGAGAGTTCCTTAGGCAATGTTACAATTGAAAATTCCACTGTCTTAACTCCCTTACATTTAACTTTTGACCCAAACTTTCTTTTATAGTCTAAGCCATATTAAAAAAATATTAGGGCCAATATCATTTAAAATTAAAGCTGATGGCAGATATTGTAATGTGTTAATTTAAATTTTTGGTTGAAATTTCAATAGTAGTTCATTTATAAATGGGCAAGATATTTTGTGAAAGGTGCATTAGTAGTATATTTAGAAATACACTTAAAAAAATTTTGTTATGTGTTGCCTAAAAATTTTTTTAAAGAAAATAAAACTGTTTAGTAAGCAAGATTATGAAAAGATAATTATTAAATTTGAAATTTAAAATTATAACTCTGGATCAGGTTTTTATTTTTTCCCACTTTTTATTCAATATTCACATCACGAAATCACATGTAGCAATATCACTACATATAAATTTCTATACAGAATTAATTCAAAGGTTTTACTGCTATCCTAGAACTATTTTAGCTTGCAGTAACTAAACTAAAACTTGCATCCTTCAAACTGATTATTAAAATAAAATTTTTAAATTGCTTATTTAATGAAGCTATTAACTTTTATCATTGTTCTAATAACTTATTTAAAATTATGTGTTTTTAGATCCAAGTGTTCGACAAGAGCTTATGGTGCAACTTCCCCACATAACAGCATTCTTAAAAGAGGTGGAATTAAGTAACCAATTTTTGCAATATTTGGTGCCAATGTTAATCTCTTTCCTTGGAGATGAAAATAACAATGTAAGTATAGTAAATAAATGCATATAATAACAAAGGGTTCTTTACTGCTGATCCCTTTCAATCGATAATGTTACCCATCAATGGCAATTTTAGTATCCAGGAAAAATTGAAAATTGTATTATCTTTTAGGTACGGAAGTCGTGTCATTCCACTGTGTTAAATCTAATTGAGCAGGGATTCCTAGATGCTGGTAAGTTTATTGCTTTTCATTCCCCAAAATATTTTATATTTTGGTGAAAATAATAGTTTAACAAAATACATATATATATATAAATGCATGTTTGTAAAAGCACTGGCTATAAATTTTTTAATTTATTCGTTTGGAAAGTCTTTGCACAATATATTTTTAGTAAATTTCATTTTTAAACTGACCTATTTTAAAATAATTTTCCAGATACTGTAAGTGAGAAAATGTGCCCTTTGATATTGCATTTGACTGACAATGTACATCCAGAAGAGCTCAGAATTGAATCCATACTGGTGAGTTTAGATTAGATACCTTAAAGAACTTGTGTTTATTTTAAATATTAACTTCATTTTAAACATGAAATATGCATGATTTTCCTAATGTTTGTAAAGCTGTTCATCAAAGATCATCCAGGATATTTCAGAAGACTCCTCACTGGCTCTCCTGTTGCTGCTTCCGTGAAAGACATGGGTAGTGAGATGTTTTAATCGATCATCTCACTACCTTGTCTTTGACGGAAGTTCAACACAATTCACACGGAACAGATATGTGCCTGCAGTGAATCATTGGTTGTTTTGCAGGTCAAGATGGCTGTGAGTTGTGTAATTGATTCATATCACAGCTTTTTTGATCTGTGAAATGGCCAAGGCATCGTCAGGATCAATGGCTGAAAGCGAAGTCCCCTGATAAACAGTCTCCTCTGTTCATCGAGTTGGTTGTGATTTGTACTCTTATATCATATCACAGCCATCTTAATGAATCAGATGGGTCTAAATATTCTGTTGTGAAAACATCTTGCCTTTTGATCCTAATGAATCCGCTGAGTAACATTGTGTGTTAAAAGAAATGCCTATTACAGTAAACTCCCGATTATCCGCCGGCAGACTATCCGCTTTGCGGATTATTCGCGGCCCATTTAAGATCTCGCTCCTTTTTTTTCAAAGATTTTTTCTTTTTTTGTAAATTTTTTCCATCATATTTCTTAGCTGTTATGCTTGTTGAGGCCACCGGAATTTCTTCTTTATATAAATATGACTTTATTTAAACAAAAGTTCCAATTAAAGGCAATTTTCTGGATTTTTCTTTACTTTTGCAAGGATTATCTGCGAATTCGCTTATTCGTGGATGCCGCGCCACCCAATTCCGCAGATAATCGGGAGTTTACTGTACTAGTATTAAACTTTTTAATTTATAAATTTAATTTTTTAACAAATTTAATTTTGATGATGCTGAATTAAGCTGAATTTTAGCTTTTGAACTTCTATTTACTGTGTATAAAAAATGCATGAAATATATCTTACCTTTTAATATAATGTTGCCTTTTAATAGAATGCTCAAGTTGGGTAATCTGTACACAAGTTAAATAGTACGTACTATTACGTTAAAATTTAAATTCAATTTGAAGTATTAAAAATAACCTGTGTTTTAGTGTTAGTTTCAGCAGCTGTCACTAGTCTGCCTTTCTTCTCTCACAAAGTGGGTGTGCGTATGTCACTTAAGAAACCATATCACAGCCAGCTTTGATGAGCGGAGAAGGGTCAGCTACTTCATGGAAGATGGAAAAGGAAATTCTTGCAAGGAGCCTGCTGTTGCAAGGGGCCTGCCGTCAGAACTGTTGCTGTGATATGCTTTGATTGGATCATATCACAGCCAGCTTTGATGAGCAGGACCATGCTGCATACAACATTACGTTTATGGAAGTGTATTTAACTTTTGGAAAGATGCATCATTTTTTTTGTAAAGCAATGTTTATCTGTTTATGATGTACCTTTTTTGCTAGATTGACATGGCTTACATTATTAAGACTCACAAATGGCAATTAGAACCTAAATTATCTTAATTTATTTAGTAGAAAATTCAAGGAATACATTTTATGAGTTTTCCCAAAGGCAAAGTTTTTCTTTCTTTAATCACTCACTAGAAATAGTAAAGTAATCAAATTATTCATAACTTCTTTGGTATTGGCAAATATATCGGAACTTAATTTCCCACTTGTGAGCTTTATACAATTAAACCAGACATTTGTTAACTAAATATGAGATTTTCCTTTACTGTGTAATGGCCGATAACTAAATGATAGCGAGTTTAATTATTTATCATAACTTCCAGCTGATGAGTAAGCTTATGGCTTTGCTGGGGAAAAAAGCAGCTGAAGAGCTATTCCTTGAACGTCTTTTCACTCTGTGTACTGACAAGTCAAATAACATACGTAAAGTAAGTGGGTTTTCTTGTCAATATTTCTAAATGTTATCCTTTGTGTTAGTAATACAATTTGGTTTTGAAATTCTAAAAGTTTATGTTCATAATGCTATTGTGACCATATATTTTTTTTAAGGACCCTAAGCATATATATAGCAAGTTATGTGTATAGATGCTGCTGCATGAACAAATAACTTAATTCACTATTGAGTTAAATGTAATAGTAGTTTTATTTAATTGTACAACTTGATTGTTATTAATTCAAATCTTGTTTTTATAGGCATGTGCTACTACTTTTGGTGATATTTCTACTACTTGTGGGAGGAAAACAACGGAAGAAGTACTGGTATGAGTCACAAGTTACAAATTTCTTATTAATAGGGACATTCCATGTAAAATCAACCAATTAAATAACAATTTTGGACCTTGACCTCTTGGATTTCAATAATTTTTGGTATATAGTTTGTACTAATAGAGTATGTGAAAAATCCAAAATTTTAAATTTTTTGTCTCAGCCGTTTTTTTAAAACAGAATTTAGAAAATCGTAAAAACTGCAAAATTTGCGTTGACTGCCATGCACAAATTTGTTGATAATGGACAAACTAATCATGCTAGAAAGTTCTCACATGTGTCATTTTAAAGCTGTTGTTAAGGGCTTTAATATGATATGTAACATGACTATATATAACATTGTTAAATTTTCACAAAACAATTTATTTTTAAAATTTCAAAATCGGAACTTTTAATTTTTTTGAAAAAAATATGTGGTATTCCTACATAATTTGTTAACATGTGTACCAAATTTCAAGATGGTATTCCTATGGGATCATATTAAAATAAATTCCATTGTTCTGTTGAGTACAATATTCATCACATAATCGATAAACATTAAAACTAGGTGTTATAGAAACTTGTGTAGATGTTAAGAAACTACAATGTGTAATAGAAACTTGGGGGGAAAAAAACTGTAAAAACAAGATGGTCTTACTTTAGGAAAAATGTATATTACTTTCAGTTTCAAAAAGATTGCTTTTCTATATTAACAATGTAAACATTGTTACGTATTTAAACCATATATAGCCTGAAAGAAAACTAAAGTAATATACTTAATCTTACCTTTCCAATTGTTTGAGTGGGGTAAAGAAAATATTGTATCAATTACTTTTTTTTGTGTGACAGAACATATTGAAGACACATAAAAAGACGTATTGGAGAACATATTGAAGACACATTGTCACATAAAAAAAAGTAATTGATACAATATTTTCTTTACCACACTCAAACAATTGGAAAGGAGTTAGAATTTGATTGGTGATAGGATTTTGTAAACTAGCTTTGGCTGCCAGCCTTTTTACTGTGCCACCAATACCATCACACACTCCTTTTCCATGTGAGGAAGCATAAAAATGCCACTCGGCGTCGATTCCATCAAAATCCTCAAGATGATGGCACAAGTTTGAAAAATTCTTTTGGTTCTTGTATTGTGCTGCTGAGCCATCACTGAAATAATAAATCTTTTTCAGATCAAGAACTAAATTGTGTTTCAGAAACTGTAACAGCGTTTTTTGAAACACATGGACTAGAACTGTATTATGGGTTAAACTGTCGGAGACAAAAACAAAACTTTTATAATCGAGAAACTCCTTTCCATCACTTTGAGTTTTGTTCTTGTAATATACAACACTGGGATGTACTGTGGCCATGGAATTGTTCCAATGAAATCCTTGAGCCTCGTCCTGAATTTCAAAAGAGTAATTTTCTGCAAAATCACATACTATGATGGCTTCATTCGGCAATAGTGAAAAAAAAGCAGATAAGAGTATTTTTTATTTGTTTTTAAATGGACTACCTCCTTAAATAACTTTATTATACTGGATAATGGCAATTCCATGCTTTTCAAAATTGCTTCATACTCTAAATTTAAAAATTTAGTTTAATTTTTATTTTTTAAATCTTCAGTGTGTTGTTGAAAAACTTGACAGGTGACTGGTTTATACTTCTATCCGTTGAGGGTTAATTTAAAGATTTGTTGAGTAAGTCCTAATATTTTTTGTTATTTTTTTTAGCTTCCAAAGTTCTTTACTCTCTGTGAAGATGGTGCATGGTGTGTGAGAAAAGCATGTGCAGAAAACTTTATGCCCATATCTTGTATTGTTTCAAAGGAAACGCGTCACAAAGAGCTTTCTTCTTTTTACCTAATTCTTTTAGCTGATCATAGTCGATGGGTAAGTTGCAAATAATGGGTTACTTTAAATCATTTTTATTGTTGATACCTTTGTTTCATGAGTTACAGATATTTGTCTTTCCTTAGGTTCGCTTGACTGCATTTCAAGCTTTAGGACCTTTTATTTCCACTTTTGCTGAGCCTGATAGAACTGGTTTATACTACAGCAAAGATGGTGTTTTAACCATTGTTGATGCACCCTTCTCGCCAGACCATTCTTCGTCAACCGACGAAACCACCACCACCAAAGAACTGTGCAATGGCGATTCTGAAGAGCTGGCAAGTGATAACTCTAGTTCAGACCGGACTAGTTCTTCCATTCCCTGTGATAGCGTAGTTCCATTATGCAGCACTGACACAAGTCTGTCTGCACAAGAAGTTCCAGGTATTTCGTGCCATGTAGGTAACTATTGTACTGTGATAGAAGTGAGTCCTCCTACCAAGTCACCTCTCAAAGACATCTCCGAGGCGTGCAGCCGAAACTCCGATTCTGGCAAAGGTAGCTCCAGCCTAGCTGAGTCTGCCAACTCGAGGGAAGACAAAGCTTTTGACGCTGCTGGCAACGTCGAAAGTATCCAGAACGGCAGCAGCATGCCTGACGATGTCGCTAGCTTGAGTGAGAGCGAGGAAAAGTTTAACAATAGTCTGACAAAGGAGGAGAAAGAGTTTAACAAACTGTGGTATGAAGCTGCATGTTTCAGTGACGATGGTGCTGTAGATAAATGCAATATAAATGGTGAGCTCGCCATCGAGGACACCACACTCATTAGATACTCAGAAGATAAATCAAATGTTTTAAGTTCTATAACTGTAAATGGAGTGAACCTCAGTTCTGCAATCACCCTTTCTGGACCAATCAGTTGTGATTCCATACCAATGATTAGCTGTAATAATTCCCTCAAAGAGAGTCCATGTAAGCAGGAGTGTTTGAAGGAAGCAAGTGATGCTGTTCCTAATTTGACTCTTTCTCAAGAATTGAGTGAATCCTCATCGGGTATTAGTGTAGATGACACAGATTTGTCACCTCAAGAGCTCAAAGTAAATAGTGAGTCCACTGACAAAGAATGTGCCTTCAATTATTTCCAGTATTGGAGAGATCCTCTTCCAGATATTGAAATTGATGCAGAAAGTTTAGCAGATTCCTCCTCAACAGAAATCAAACTGTATGAGTGAGTTATTTATTTAAATAAAAACTAGAATTGTCTGTTGGTTTATGAATTATGTATAGCATATTAATCCTAAGGTTGGGTTTAAATCTGAGAGTTTGCTTTGTTTATTAGTAAATTTGTTTCATATATAATTTGTTTAAAATTAAAAAGGTCTTCATCTGTTTTGGTTATGGTTAATACGCATATATGTTTCCGTATTTAACTAAAAGATGGCTTCCAATATATTTCAAATGCATTGTAATATTTTTTCCTTTAATTTTGTTTTGGTTTAAACGTAAAATCTGCTAAAAGTATTTTTTATAAAAACTATATTAATACTAACTTCCCCTGATGATTGTATGTTGAAATTTTGTTCCTAAAGTTTCTTATTTTCAAACATTTTACTTAGAAAATTGTAACTTTATAACTAACAAAAGGACTGAAGTTTCAGCTGCATAAAGTTGATCTCTTTAATATTTATATTTGTTTTAGTTTGTAATGCTTTTTAATGTTTCCAGATATTTAAAATTTATATATATTATGGATGTATTTCTATAAGGTTTTAATAAAACGAAATTTTGAAACAGTTGAATAATTGTGTCAAACTTTTGTACAGGTCTTCTACATTTAGTTTTGAAAACTCTCAGAGAAAACATTATAATAAAACAGGTAAGAAGTTTCCTATAACATCTTATTACTATTAGTGATTGCAATCAGGCTTAAAATTTGATACCAGCTAATTTTTTTTAAGTTAATTTCTTTCTAATGACAAAAATGTGGTGTGAGGTAACCCCTCCCCCCCTAGAAATTTCTAACTCTGTTTGGTATCGTAATTACATTTTAGTACATACTATTTTTTATTGAATAATGGTTTGTGGAATTTTTAATGTATCTCAAATTGATATCAATAACAAAAATATGATATATTTTCCAAGCTCCCACTTTTACTGCCTTTAGTTTTGCTGTTTTAAAGAAAAACTGAAACCCTGCGTTTCACTTTACATACAAGTCAGCACATACTTATCAAATGCAAAAGAATAAATGGACCTTTAAATTTTCAGAAATTTATGCGCTAAATCTTCAACACGGTTATGTTTACGATATATTTTATACTTTGTGAATGAATAACTATGTAACTCTTAAACTGTAGGATATAGAAGATATAGAATAGGAGATAACGATATGGATAGAGAGTTTATGAAGTTGAGCCAGATGGATAAAGGGGAGCCACCACCAGAAGTGAAGTTATTTTCACCACAATTTTCACCGCATGATCAGGTAATGTTGTAATATTTGTATTGTGATATTCAATTGGACTAATTCATTTATTGTATTAATTTTTGCCAGTTCTATTAGACATTTTAATAGATATTAAAAATAACAGACTAGTAATAATTTATTTTTTGTAATTTGACAAATATTAGGACGCACATTAAGTTAGTAATTCTATATATGTTACTTTTAACTTACGCAGGATGTTTATAGAAAAAAAGTGGAAGCTTTTATAAAAGCATGAATGTTGCATACTTTTTTAAATTTTCTTTCTTTTTATTGTTTAATATTTTAGAAATCATAACAAATATGAATAATCATGAGAGTAAAACTTTCCAAAAATAGTTAAACAGAATCTTTTTCATATACAGTCGAACCTCGTTAACACGAACTCGCTGAACACGAAATTTCACTAAAGATGAACTAATTACACTTCCCCAGCCGCTAAGGCTAAAAATCTCTTAACGCGAAGTCAAGAAAGACGAAATCCTGCTTAACCCAAACAAAAAAAAATTCTAAATTTGATTATTTTTCCTTAGTAATTCAAAGTTTCGAAGAACGAATGAAACAAAACATTAAAAAAGAGCGGCAAATGATTATTATAAAAATAAACGGCTTCTACTTCTGAGAAAATCACAAGTTCTCGTAAAAGGTTTCCTAATTTTTCTATAGTATATGTACTACTCCTAATGAACTTAATTAATTGAATTACTAATTTTATACATGTATTATTAGTATAGTACATTATTAAATTAAAATAATTTTTAATTTTATAAATTTTAGATGTTATTTAAAAAATAATTATTTAGTTCAATTAAAAAATTGTTTCGGTGCTCCCTTCGAGTTCCTGTTAACAGTGTTCGACTGTATTACTTACTTACTTATCCTCTTCGTGCCAAGTGGCACATAAGGCCCGATTCGACTGTATTAGTTACATTAAAATTCTTGCATCTCGGGCCAAAGTTACCCTGATAGATGGAAAAACAGTATTTTGCTTTCTTTAGATATTTTTAATATTTATTTAGATATTCCAGGCAAAACTTTGAAGAAATAGCTAATTGTCATTAAACTCATTCTTGTAATTCTAAAATTACAAAAAAATATCATAAAAATACTAGCTGCATTTTGGAATCTTATTAGTGACTATTTAAAAAATGTAATTTTGTTTTAATGTAATTTAATTTGTAATTTTAAAATTAATTGGTATTTTTTAGATAACGCCGTAGTTAGTATTTTTCTCCTTATATTAATGGCAACACTGACATTTTTGCCCTTAAATTCTGGTCTCCATGCTCGTCCCGTCGTTAGCATTGGAGATCACGCGATCCGCTGATCTAATACTTTTACTATGATATCTATGGTACAAACATTTTTGGTGTTGCCAAAATTACAATGGAAAACTTTTTGATATGATTATAATAATGTTATATGTTGGGATGTGAAATGTTTTACTTTGATTTAAGAGCAAGTAATTTAAATATTACATATTATTTTTTAATGAAAATAAATGAACTTGCCAAATTTAACATGTAAATGTTCAAAATAGAATTGAAGCTGTGTTTAGCAATTTTTTCCTGTGGAGATTGACTTGAGTGATCGATGCTGCTAAAAATACTTTTTTCAGCAGTTTATAAGAACTTTGTTATGAGCCATCTTAATTGTTTTTTGTTTTATAGGACATTGTACCTCCTGAGCTCCTGTTACAATATCTGAACATGATTGATGCTGCATGGGCTCAAACAATAGATGCTGAAATAGCTCGCCACTGTGCCTATAGTCTACCTGCTGTTGCACTTACTCTAGGTCGAGAGTTCTGGCCTTGTCTCAAGGACACATTCGATGCCCTCTCTTCAGATCTACAGGTACAAGACCATTTGATGTGGAAGCGTTATAATTTGCTTGAAATGTATTTAAAAGAAATCATGTGTCCAAATGAAATGAAAGAGTATTGGGGAAAATAAACTTCATCGACTGGGAATCGGACCGTATTGAGGTCTACTCAGCGAGTAGGAACCAGTTTCTCTCTTAGTTCTTCCACGGTTCAAGCATCAGACTAGTGTCTGGCGTGAATCTCGATCATAGAGATAGTAAACCCGTATGCCCTGTGATGAGAACAAAGGTAAAACTGGTTTGTTCACACCAGTTTAGGTGATGACTCACTATTTTCGCCAAGCAGACCTGATGCAAATAGATTTCCAGTCGATGAAGGGGTTCTTCCCTGTACTCTAAAATGTGTTCATGTTAATTTGTTTGCTGCTAATGAGATTTCTTCCTTCATCTTGATAGTATTAGTGTTAGTAAAGGAAAATTAACTGATCAGAAATTGTAAAAAGATGGTAATAGTGGCATCATTTTTAAAAAATTTATCTTGATAACTAGAGTAGATTCTTATAAGTCACTACGCGATACTACGAAATGTGACCTTAAGGGGACAGGGATTCCTGAAAATGAAACGAATTTCCTCGATGTTAACCTATGGAGAAAATATATATTTTTTTAAATATTATTATAGCATCCACGATTTACCCATTGTTTCTGAACTTGTTGGTACGCTTAGGTATTGATTAACCCATTAACCCGACATTTGGGTGTAGCAAAACCCTGGAAATTGTTTTAAATCCACTGTGAAGCATTGTTTAGCTTGTCAACTTATAAAAATTGCTCTAATTGATTTAAAGATAAAATTAAAAAGCACTAACTCAGGTTTATCATTACTTAAGCATAAAAACAAGTTTGGAAACAATAAGTAAAATTGTGAATACTATTAATGAAAAACACTATCCAATTTCTCCATAGGTTAACATTAGAGGAGTTAGTTTTCGGAAAATCATGTGTCATTAAGGCTTTTCTTTAAAAGTTATATACAATGCAATGTCAACTAAAATATTCAATGCTGAATTCTCAATATTCTTCCAGGGATTTATAATGATGTGGAAGGTCCGACGTACTATTGCCTCTGCAATGCACCAATTAGCTGTGATACTGGGTCCAGAAATAACTTCCCGAGATCTGTTGCCAGTGTTCTCTCGATTTATCAACGACTTAGATGAAGTTCGTGTGGGCATACTGCAGCATCTTTATGAATTTCTCAAGGTATTTTGTCCTTTTGTTGAATGTTCGATGGCCAATTATCATATTTATTTGTTTAACATTGTTCTTTATTAGGCCCCTGACGTAAAAACATCTTAAAAAGCCTAAATATTTTAAAACTGTCTCCTTAAAAACAACTAAACTTTTTAAAATAAAATGTAGCTGACTTACATGTCTCTATAATCGCAATTTTCGAAATTGTTTTGAATATTAAATTTTCAATAAATAATTTGACAACAAAATATTTGAAGCAATTGCAAAGTAGCATTATGGAGACCTGTTAGTCAGCTACATTTATCATAAAAAAAGTTTGTAAAAATATTTAATATAATTAGAGAAATGTGGTTTAGAAAGTTAATTCTTTCCTATGGATTAACACGGGTGCACTTTGCTTTTGGATACCATGGTCATTCGGTCTCATTCACCATAATTAATGTTCTGATTTGAATTTTTTTTTAGTAGTTGCATGACATCTACTGTTCTAATTTTATAATGCTTATTTAAATGTAAGTTACTATAAATTTAATTTAAAATCAATTTTATTGATAAACAAGTCAATTTATTTGTTATACAGCTTCAATTTATAATTTTTTTTTCTTGAAAATCCCTTTAACTTTAGATTACCGTTATTTTTGGCTAGATTCTTGGAAACCACGATATAAAAAGTTAGTATTGAAGATTTTTTTAAAAACTGTAGTCACGATAATTGCGTCTAAATTTATTTTGTTGTTGCAAAATCCAAAAAGCTGGTTGCATCTTGTGACTAGCAATTGTGAATTTCTAACCTGGCATGTACTGTAAAACTTTTTGAAATTATTTCCTCACTAATCAACAAACTCGGGTAATAAATGAATTATTTGGTTTAGAGACGGCAGATCTCTACATCAAATAATAATACAATTGTAAATTAATTTTTTAAAAAAATTCTAAGCCATCACCGATTGTATTGAATTTTTTTACATACTTTTTTTATTTGATAATGATAAATGTAGCTGACACATACACCCGCTTTTTGAAATAGGTTCCAATAAAGTAATTAATAAGTTTCAGAAAACATACACTAAGGGTATCAACAATTTATAACTGCAGTCCCTGGACAAATTATGAGACGCAAGATTTCATGTCAAATATTAATTACCGGGTGGTATTGTACCCTTTTATTATTTTAAATTGATTTGTTTTTTAGTTTTATATTATCCAATCAATGACCGATTTATTTGACATAAATAAAGCAGCATTCATTTAGAAAAGCATAAGTTTTAAAGAAAAGTGAAATGAATGTTAGTAACAGCCAGTTGAGCCACCTTTAGCCACTATCAAAGCTTTAATTCTGTGTGCAGGGTGTCTAAAGGTCCCGAAATATCCCTAAATACCGAAATAGTACCGAAATCGGAAAACTAGTACCGAAAATACCGAAAAGGTACCGAAATCGAAAAATGGGTCCCGAAAACTGCGAAATTTAGATGTGAATCACGATAGTTAAAAAACTCATGGAGAGGGCGCTTGTGTTCAAAAAAGCGGTGAAAAGAAATTAGGGATGTGGGGATTTAAAAAAAAACCGGTTATCAGTGTGTTTTTTAAAAACCGGTTTTTTACCGTTAGTTATCACTGTATTGCCGGTTCCGAAATACCGTTTTTTTTCTGTAAAAAACCGGTGCGTTATGCAATCGTTAGTTTTCAGAGCCATTTCCTTTTCACCACTTCCATTGTGACTGGACTGTGTCTATTCTTGTTCTGCAAGGACTTTATTATTTGCTCGTAAGTATACAACATTTATTTTCATTTTTTTTTTGTTATATTATTATTTTAAATCAAATCTATTTAGTTTTACAGAATTTAAGTTGAAAAATGTTTTTAACCAGTTAGTTTCGGTTTCAACTACTACTATTCGAATTAATTTGTGCTATGATGATATTCAACGGACGGAATCACGGAACCTTTTTGATTAACTTTTTTTTAATCGACGATTTACTTGAAAATTCGCGAAAGAAAAAAATTAAATTCAATCTTTGATTTTTTTTTAAAACTTTATATGTTAATAGCTTTTAAATACTCGTTTATTTTTTCAAGCAAAAGAGCTTTATTTTTTTGCGTGTTTTTTTCCTTATTTTTCAAATGATTATAATTATAGTATAGTACATATTATTATTTATTTTTCAATGACAGTTTTGCTTTCGAAACTTTAAACTTTTCACCGGCTTTACTGAATTTGTGAGTTGGTTATTTTTGGTTCCGCGATTGACCGATGATCACTGCGATTTGCTGACCTTTATGATTTTGTTTGATGAATGTTCTGGGTACGGCGTTTTGTCAATCGTCAAAATTTTCGGTTTTATCGATCGTTGAATTCCTGATATTTGCGATTTACCTTTGTTTTGATATCTGCGGTTTTACCGATTGTTGAATATCCGTGATGTGTATAGTTCCGTGTTTAGTTTCTTCGGTTTGCCTATTTTCGCTGTCTAGCAATTTGGTAGTCAGGATTTTGCAATTTTCGGTAAAATCCTAGTCGCTGGACGGCGTCATTAGACGGCATCATCGGACTCTTTTAAAAACCACCTTATAGGCTTAGATAATCAACAGTTCTGTAAGTATTATCAATTGTGATCAAGATTCATATTGATGTTAGTAAAACTTTAAAACCCAGACTCAGGGATCAATCTGCAGTCTTGCACGAAAATGCGAAAAAAAAAATTGTTGGTCGTCGCGAAAATGCGACGCCGTAATTAGGTGAAACTAAGCTTAAATTTCATTAAACAACAAGTTAAAATTACTGATTCTAATAATACAAATTTTAATCAAAATTAGAAGATAAATTCAGATTGGATTACTCTAAGATGTCGTCAAATCTCGGCCAGCCAGTGCAACCTCCCATTAGAAGAGCAGTCCAATCCAATAATGCTTCCTGATTTATTTATTTAGCTGCCTAGTAATTTTAACGACATCTACCGATGACGTCACAATGCATCAGAATGATTGACAGTTCTCTGGCTCTGCGTGATCAGTATCTCGTTACTTTTGTAGCTCCAGTTCAGGCCAAGTCTGACAACCAGAATATATTCCTGATCAAGTGTCCGATTCACGGTGTCCTTGTGTCGTGATCACAAGAACTGCTTGAATGTTAAAATACTTTTTTTGTTTACATTTGAATCTCTTTTTCTAATCACGCCTGTACCGGGGTTTCTGATTTTAAACAATTTTTAGTTTTTTTAAAAAATGGACTTATACACGCTTTATATATTTAGATTTTATGTTGCTAGTAAATTTCTAGTTCTTGAATTTTTCTGGAAAAATGTGCGAATTTTTTTTCCTTACAAATGTATGAACCATGTTAATAAGGATATGTATTGAAAGACCAAAAGTTGGGGATTTCAAACAACCAAAACTTGATTTCAATGCACCAAATGAACAGCAATCTTTATCTCTTTTGCCGATGTATAATGTTTCACGATTCGCCGATGTCTATGGTTCCGCGATGGGCCGATCTTCAAATTTTCATAACTATCCCAAACCTTTTTTTTTTCATTACCACTTTGAATTTTTGAAGAATCGGATTTCGCGATTTACCGATTGTCGTCTTTTCGCTATGTCCGGTATCCAAATTTCTGCGATTAGTTAGCCGTGTACCTAGGTTTTAAAAAAGAAAATTGGAAATAATGCAAAGTGCAAAAGATGAATTGATAGAGCTAGATAAAAAAATTAATCACACAGAAAAGAAAATGAAAAAATGTGTTTAAATCCTACATTAGCTTTATGTGTGTGTTTTTCAAAAAAGGTTTTTATTTTGTGTATATGAGTCAGCCTTGTTTATGATTTAGGTATAACAATTGATTATGAATTCAGAAATAAACATTTCAACACTACTTAATATGTATCATCGGACTCTTTAAGAAACCGCCTTATAGGCTTAAAATTAATCGACATTTCTGAAAATATTATCAATAATGATCAAGATTCATTTTGATGTTAGTAAAAATTTAAAACCCTTATTTTCATTATAAAATATTTGTTACGTTGATTAAAAGCACATTTGGCAATTCATAATACTTTTGTCGTCAATTTTGTGTCGGAAATGTTTGGTCAGGAATTTTTTTCAGAGAATACCCAAAAACTCCCTAAAAAGTCCCTAAAATGGCTTGCAAATTTTCTGTAGACACCCTGGTGTGTCATGCTATCCATGCAAGACTGTACTGTCTCCTGCATTTGAGGATGGCGATTCCACACATAAATAATCTTATAATAAATAATTAATATAAATTAATCTTAATCATAATTACTTAAAAATAAATACAAATATGTAGTCTACAACAATTCTGTTAAATAAAAATCAATAATATTGTAGTTTAAATATACCATTATTGCATAAAAACTCTTAAGAAACATAAAAGTGCTTTTAAAAAATACAGTGCGTCTAATAATTTGTCCAGGGACTGTAAATTAAATGATTATTTTAATAAACCACAGTAAAATTGCACAAAATAAATCAAAATTGTGTATTTTAATAAATTTGCCCCACCCCACTCACCCTATTTTTTTAGTCAAAGCAAAACAATGAAATTGAATGTAATTATTAACGAAATCAAAACATCTCGTAACCCACATTTATTTTATAATATATAAATTAATTAAGCAAAAAATATTAAATTAATACTTGACTAGGGGAAACAGGAAAAGATTAAACCTTTTTAGAATTAAGAATTTAAACAATTTAAATATATTTTTTATTATTAACAATTTTTTTTTATATTTGCAACCTTGCTTTTTTTAAAAAATGCCTGATTGCGCATAAAGAAAATAATTATACGTTAATTTATAATAGGAAGAATGGAATAGGTTAGATTTTTTCATATTAAAGCAACTTGATACGTGTGGAAGATGCATCATATTTTTAAAATAGTGTTTATAATTAATTTCTATGTTTTACGAAACATTTCAATGGTATTATAGATTAAAGATTAACCTTTTCAATGCTTGGGTACTGTCTCCATGTTTTGGATAAAATAGATTATTAATAAAAAAAATTCAAGCTTTCGCGAGTTTTCTTTAATATGAAATTTTGGTTTAAGTGGTCTCTGAATTTAAAAAAAAAAGCAAACCTCAATTATGTTATTTTCATTAGTACGAATTTAGTGTTTTACATATTTTTCAAATACAGTGTATTATTTTAGTAGTTTACATTTTAATTATATGCTTTAAAATCGTACACTTGTGTTATTTAGACTCGGACATTTTCATTTTTTTACTCTTTTTTTTTTTATCATTTCATGCCAATCCCCATCCAAGAGCAAACCTAAACCAAATTATTTAAAACAAATAAGTTTAAAAAAAACTAAAAAGTGTAAATATTGACAATTTGTTGTCCACCGGTCTTATTTCCCCTGATTTTTTTGTAGTTTTTTTTCAAATTTATTTAACCTAGTAACTTCAAAGTTATTTAACTTTTTTGGCATTATCAAATTATCTTTGATATGTATGAGAATTAAATAGATTTGAAGACAGTTGTTGCTAACTTTCGGTTAAAAAAGTAACTCAGTAGTAATACAAAGTAGTACTCAATGGTAATAATGATGAAAATAAATTCTGCATTTTTTGGCTTGCCGGCCAGTTCTAGTTATCTATTTTTAATCGAATACAGTTGTGGTTAAAATTTAACAAACTAATATATTTTTACATTGAATTTGAGTGCTTTTTGTTGTGCGATTAGAGCTTAGCTGTTCACTAAATACTGGCATACTTGACCATATTTGGTTTGTAGATCTCGCAAAAAATATTTTGGGCTTATTTGACGGCGGTTCATCGGTTATTGCTAGTGCTGCACAAGGTTTTACCAGTATTCGGCAATCCCTGTGGTAAAAAAAAAAACGTGCCCCAAGTTTAGGTTTGCTCTCACCCGGCTTCTACGGTAGGGGTATCCAAATATGATGTATGGATTTAGTGTTTTACATATTTTTCAGATATAGTGTGTTATTTGTGTAATTTACATTATATTTATGTCAAATAAGTCGACAGGGAAACTTGAGACTTATTCATCAGGAAGAGATTGATTTGTCATCTGCAGCCGACGAAAGAGTGATCGAATGTCCACAAAAATGGCGAAAAACCTTGAGCTCTGTTTCAGCCAACCAATCAGTCGTTTGGTTGTCTCTGTTTCAGTCGACCAATCAAAGTCATGAGAGAGTTTAAAGATCAATTAAAACATGTGATGACTAAACAGTTTCTGTGGGAACGAATTGATCTAGGCTACTGTTTGTTGCGGACAGTGTGTGGTTGGGATGTTAAAGTACTAAGTGATATTAAGGATATATGAAAAAGATAATTTAAGTTATTAAGTTTAATTGGGTACAAAATATAAGATTTTGAGGGGGTAAGTTATAATGTGTCATTTATGTTTTAGAATTGGACACTTGTATTATTAATATTAAGCCTCAGACATATTCATTTTTTTGAACTCGGACAATGGACAATTACAGCATTTTCCACAAACAATTTTATTCGATTAAGCACATTAAGAAACCTCTAAACCTGAAGTATTTCTGGTTTTTAAGAAGTATTTATTTTTAAAACTCTTACAAAAAAAAGTTTCTATTGTACAGACACATATCATGTCCATTCCAGTTGATTTCTTCAAACGTTCAACGATTTCACTCGACTATTCCGATCAGATCCAACAGTCAATAGTTCTGCAATAGCTCAAATATGCTCTAGTGTGTGTATTTTAACTAACAACCAAACTTGGAACAAGCTGTTAAAATTCCTTGATAGGAACTGGTTAAAAATATTTTGTTTTAAGGAGGTTTCGCAGGAATTGTAAGGTTTACTATTTTATAAAGTGTATTAAACCTTAAGGACTTCGATCGAAACATCGCCAAATACATAACACGTCGGAGCTGTTTTCAGTGACGTACATTTTCGGCAAATTTCAAATGTATTTTTTGCTAAAATTACACATATTTTTGAATATTTAAGCTTATATTCGGAATCTGCGGCTTCTAATCTACCAAAAAAAACATATATTCTGAATTTCGCGTTTCATGCAACTTGTCTATTACATGCTTTAAAATCTAGTTTTAAGATTATTATAGTTCAAATATGTATTCAAATATGGCGAGTGTAAAAAGTGATTACAATAAGCAAGTTGATATTTAAACTAGTTCAAAAGATGCGCACCATATAGAAGCAAACTATCCGGTAATATTATTTTGAAATAGTACAACAAAGCTGGCTTTTAAGTGATCTGAATTCCTTGAACAGAAAGTGAGAAATTTTAGAATTTTTATTTCAGCATCAGATGAGATACCAAAAAGCTGGATTTCAAGGGTTGGTACTTTTTCTCTTTATTAGTAAAATTAAGTGAATTATAACGGATTTTGTGTTCACCTGTAAGGTAACTTATATATTTCCATATTTTTATGTACTGCTATACTCGCTGCCAACTAAATTAGAACAAAGATTTTTCAGTTTCTTATTAATTAATTGAAAAAATCAATTAATTTGTTAACTTTACTTTGGAATTAAAAAAAAACAATTTACACGGTCAATTTTAAATGTTTAAAGTGTTTTGTTGAAAACTAAGTTCTAGGTTTTCTTCCTAATTCTTACTTTCTTATTATTTAAAATTATAATGTTCCTTTTTTTATTCCGGTTTTTCTAATCGTTTCAAGTATTTTTATTAAGCTTTGCATTATTCCATCTCTATTTCCTTTTTTTAAATTTAATTCCTCCCATTTGCTATTTATGCCGTTAACACAGTGCAAAACTAACATTTTTTTTTTAATAACATGCCTAATTAAAAAACTCTCATGACGGTTTTTGAGAAAAAAAGATTTCCGGTTTTTAGAAGGTTTTCCCCGCAGAAAACTGGTTTTCGGTTTAGACCAGCCTCATGAAAAACCGGTTTTTCAGTCAAACCCGAGGGCAAAAAAACGGTTTCGGTTTTCCATCCCTAAAGTGTAACAAATAAGGGTGGCGGGAACTATAGTTAGACTTTCATGCTATAAGTCCATTTCTAGTCTTTACATTTTATGCTATTCTTATGTATCTTAAATGACTCCAATACTATATATATACTTTGTTTTTTAAAAAAATTAATTGGTGAATTATATTGGTTTCTTTTGTAATTGTAAAATATTTGATATGTTGTTGTTGTTTCTAATGCCACTCTGTAACCGAGCCTGGAGTAGAGAACTACCCGATTTTAAAGCGAAGTGGGGCGGCTTCCGTTTTTATTGAGCGCCACAAGGGAGGAAGTCCGACTTTTGCTCGCCAGCATGACACATCCGTTTTACAGGAAAGTCCCTCTCACACATCCATTCTCACTCACATATTGGAATTTTGATCCAGATCAGTGGCCGATAACCCCCTGATCTGGTACCCCCAGAGGTATTAATTTGGTATGGGGAACATGGAGGACTTTTTGACCACGACATATTTAACGTGCCCCAGCCACCAATAGCAACACGGCGGTCTTTAGACAAGGGCCGACCCAGCAACCATCAGAATTGCGAGCACCACCGAGCGCAGAACCCACAACCTTTCCAATGCGAGCACGACGCTTCACATGACTGAGCTACTGCGGCTCAATATTTGATGTATGAGATTTGTATTAGTAAGGGAACAAGATTTTCAAAAGGTTACTGTAAGTTTCATATTAAATATATTGTGCGAGTTAAATAGAAAGTGAAACAAAATAGCTTTTATTTAATTACATGAAGAATTAATTACACGAAGATGCAAAAAAGGTATGGTGAATTGGCATAGTAATTATTTATACTGATATGACGACGAAGATAAGAAAATGTATTGTTATTGAGAATTAATGAAATGAATGGATGCGTTAAAACTTTTCTGAGTGTAATTAATAAAGCCATACCCCAGGAGCAAGTGTAAGTGACATTTACTTTTTCATAATATAGTAGAGGTACAGTCATTATTTAGTTTTACTGATATGATGACCAAGGCAAGAAAATGTATTGTTAATGAGATGAAGTGGAATGAACGGATGCTTAAAAATTTTAATGAGTGTAAGTAATAAAGCCATACCCCATCCAGGAGCAAATTTAAGTGACATTTGCTTTTTCAAAATAACGGTGAAGTTAAGATTTGTTTAATAAAAAATTTAAATTTCCTATCGTTCACGATTTTATTAGGTATATCTCAGTTACTATTTCATAACCGTTTGAATCTTTTAAGTTCGCAATTAATATAAATTTATGTGTATTTTTTTAATATAAAATTATCCATTTTTATTCGGAGTTTTTGCGCAGATTATTTAGTAAAGTTCAACAGTTCCTGTAAACAAATACTATCAAGGTAAATCTAGAAAATAGTAACACGTGTTAAACCTCGTTTAGTAAGTTATTCCTTTTTACAGAACTCGGATCTATCATCTTTGGCGAACTTTCTGCTACCTCCCATTTACATGGTTTGTACGGTTCTAAGAGTAATGCTAATCAAACTAATTATTTTTGAAAGTGATTTTACAGGCTCTTCAAATTAATCTTCTATATTAATTACTAACTAGTAACTTTTATTTAATTTTGTTTAAAAAAATAATTTTTAATTTCTTTCGATGCGCACAAACCCTGATTCAGCTAGATCAGGATCACTCGAATTTTGAATTCTTTTTTTTAATTTTGAAATTAACATTTAATTTTTAACATTTGATGTTAAAAAAAAGAACTATTAAATAGTTCACAATATACAAAGAAAAAACTATTTTAGGTAAATAGTTTTTTCTTTGTTTTTAAATTTGCTCTTACCCGGCATTTCTGGTAGGGGATTTTATTTAATCTAAATATATTTTTCCCATTAGAACATTTTAGAAACAGTTTATTTTAGCCAACAATTGTAAGTAAATTTTCTTTCGTATATGCATGAATTGTTACTTTTCTGTGTTATTATGAAGGTAATACTTTTTAGTAATTGAAGAAACGAATCTGTGCCGATTTTTGACTTGTGGTTTAAAGTCGTTTATAAAAATGCATATTCATTGTATGTATACGTAGAAAATAAGCCAAAGACCAAACTGTAAACCTCTATCTGATTGGCCTGTTTATTTTAAATGATATTCATTTGGTTATAAATATCATAAAAAAGATTTTTTTTTCAAAGGTGCTACGCCAAGAGGAGAGAAATCAATTTCTTCCCAATCTTTCCGAATTCTTGGTATCGAATAGTGATTCAGATTCTAACGAAAAGAACTGGAGGTTCCGTCTTATCTTAGCCGAGTATGTATGACACTTAGTTTTGATATTAATTTGTATGTAAAATTATGTTATTGGTTATACATATAAAGTAATTTTGTATTTTTCTCCTTGTTAGGCAATTAGTATCCATAGTAGATTTATATGAGCCTAGATATATACGTAATCACCTGGTGCCTCTTACCTTGACTCTCATCAAAGATAAAGTGTGTGAAGTTAGGCTGGCCACTGTGCGAGTGGTAAGTGTTCCATTTTCCCCTCTAAGTTATATGTTGAAAGTGCTAAAGTTCATACTATTACTTTCCTCTTGTTTGATCTTTTTTGTTTTACATTTATATATATATAATCGCCATTCTATATATATATATATATATATATATATATATATATATATATATATAAATATATATAATCGCCATTCTATATATATATCATATATATAGAATGGCGAAAAACTTTTCTCTGCCACATTATGGCTCTATTCAGTATTTTTACAAACTTTTTTTTTTTTTTTTTAAATAAATGTAGATAACTTACAGGTCTCTATCGTCCCACTTTTTGAAATTGCTTCGAATATTTTGTGTAAAATTATTTATTGAAAATTAAAAAAAAAATATTCGAATCAATTTCAAAAAGTGGAAAGGTTGGGACCTGTAAGTCAGCTACATTTATCACATAAAAAAATCCGTTTGTAAAAATATTCAATACAGCTGGAGAAATGTGGCAAAGAAAATATTTTTTTATCCATAGAATTAACACTGATGCACTTTGCTTTAGAGACCCCTGGTCGCTGGAGTTTTTCACTTTTCAGATCGCCAGAGCTTTTGGATATTCTGATAGCCAAACTTGCATGATTTTCGGATCACCGCAATTTATAATGGTAGCATAAAAATCAATGAATATAAATTCAGTGAAATTTCCAGTGGTAGAGAGGATTATAGAGCTATAGCCTTAATTTTTACCCCTATTATTTAAAATATAAATTTGTATCAATAATTTTGCTGATAAGCCTTTTTGTAATTTTGGTTTAACTGGTGTTTTTTAACTTTATTTTTAATGCTAGCGTAACCGGTAATTAAAAGAAGGAATGCAATAGCAATAAAAGGCCCACATATTAGAGAACAAAAAAAAGCTGTGGAATAATTAATCAAAGAAAACTTTAATTCATTAAGCATTACTTCTGAAATGGGTTTATAATTAAAGAAGAAAGATTTTTTCACTTTATTAATAGCATACATTTTGAAATAATTTTATGGTGCAATAATTTATTTTTAATATAAATGTGTGCGCACTTGCACATTAAAATAAATTAAGTCAATGTAAAAATTGTCCACCCAAACATAAGTAGTTTACTATGTTTGTGTTGTCAACTTTCGAGTTGTCTTAATTTGAATTTTTTTTATTTGAGATGCGATTTATGGAGTCATGAAAAACTTTATGAAAAGTCATGTATTTGGGATTGTTCATTTTGACATAAACCCTGTATATACTGTCTTATTATTTTATTATACAACTGTCTTGAACTCCAAAAAAGAAAATCTGCATTATTTTTCAGATGGCTGCTGTGATGAAGCAACTGAGCCAATCGCCAACCTATGCTAAAGCATTTATATCAGAATTAACTGAAAACTTTGTCCATTCCCCTAAGTGGCTATATAGACAATTGTAAGTATCCAATAGAATTATAAGGGGATTAGATAAATAAAATGTTGTGCTTTTAAAATTGAAATTGAGTTTTGAAGTCATTACTTGAAGATTCAGCAGTCATACCATATGAAAGAATAATTTTTTTACCACCCCAAAAAAATTGCTAGGCATGGCATCCAACATAGACAAACAGTAACAATCGGCCGTTTATATGGCGCATATATACTTTTATGGAACCAAGATTCTAACATAAGTTGAGTGCAAAACAAATATGACTCAAACTGCCAATACAGCACTTATTTGATTTGTTGGATGATACAACCCAAACTAGACACACATTATGCTTGATGTGCTTGTCTTCAGATCGATGTACACTGCACAAAACCGAGAAACCTTACACATAACCAACACATATTGTGTTCTAATAACATTTAATAATGGAAGAGGCTTTACCCCAGCTTCTCTACCTGTGCTGGGATCGAGTTCCTAACGTCAGGATTGCCATTGCAAGGTGCCTGGTCATTGTCATATGGCCGATAGGTGAGTGAACACAAATGAACAATAGCTACTTTTCGCACAACTCGACATTTTCCGACTTAAGGTTTTTGTAATATTTTTTTCATTTCTCGATGTACCTAATTATAAAAAATGTGTTTTTTAAATAAAATTATTCATAGTATATAATTCAAATTATGACAGTTCCCTGAAAATCATCAAATAAAATTCTTCCTGAGAGAACATAAGAGGGGGGCAATTCCATATGCGACGGAATGACATTTTGAATAGTAGAATTGAAGTAAAATAATTACCACGAGGCTATTTTCAAAGGAAAATTGGTTTTTTAGTTTATATATTACTGTTAATAATTAAAAGATAATAAAAAAAAGCTGAAATTTTAAAAAAAGTATTTTGTCATTTCATTTGTGACTAACTTCATTTTGTGTGAAGGGATGACATTTTTGCAACCACGACTGCATCCTGGTACTTAAAAATGGAAACTTCTGTGAATTAACAATACATTGAGTTTTTAAACTAATGCATATCTTAAATATGATATATAAGCTATATAAATGATGTATAAGCTATGATAATTATTGTTATTATCTTCCTTTTCCTTAAGGTTAACTATGTTTTGCGAATTGGAAGCGATTTTCCATTGACCTCTGACTGATTTTGTTTTCCCCCGCTTTGCTTTCTATAGATGGAAAGTGTAGCCAAAATCCAACAAATAGTATTCTTGAGTATGCTGGGAAACATGCTTTTTAAATCGGTCCTTATACAAAGTTAAAACACTCTACAATGCCGCTATAATTTTGAGTCGGGTGTCAGCCTTTTCACTCATCCAAATACCTTGTTCCCAAATTAACAAGGCCTGGCGCCAATCGCCCTCATGGAGCTCTAGTGCAACGTTAATTCAACCAAGGCAAACCCAATGTTGTCAGTTATACGAAGAACGAATGAAAAAACTATATTGATGTTATATTCATGGAAATGAAGGTGTTAATGGTGTTTACAAAGTTGTCATTGATGGGTCAAAGAACTATCTTTGAATGTTGGTCTTTTTTGCTTGCAGAAGTGTTCTCCAACCCTGACAGCCCCCACCGGGAGCTGCTTCTACAGACCATCCACACCCTGCAGAGTGACATGGATGCAGATGTCCGGTTCTACGCCAACATGGTGTCCACGCACGAATGCTCCTGTCTTCAGAACGGGGGATTCACGAATGTGGTGAGTCTTCTTCTTGAAGGGTAGTTCACATTTGAAGAGTACAGGGGAAAACAACTTCATTGCATAGAAATTTTCCTGTATTTTTTTTGGTGTGCTTGACGGACATTGGTGACAGGAGACTGGTTTTTCCCTTGGTTCTTCTTTGGTGTGACGCATGTCCACTGATCTCTGGCGTGAATCAGGGTTGCCGCAAGAGAAAAACAAAGTGAGTAACCGGTTTCCTTACGCCAGTTTAGGCGATGACTCGCTATTGTCGCCAAAGAATCCTGATGCAGACAGATTCCTATGCAATGAAGTGTTTTTCCCTGTACTCATCATTTGGGCTGACCCAGAGTTAGTATAGGTGCTACACAATTAATGTAACCCCATGTGGCTAAAAAAGAATTCTTTTGAATCGCTTTGGGAATGGGGGACTTGCATAGATTTTGTTTTATCCATAATTTATTACTATGGTTCGGGAACTCTGTAGTTTTCATCTAAATTCTGTAGCATTCAGACGGTATGCTGTTGGCAAATGTTGGAGGGTATACACAAGTTTGGACGGTTTTTAGGGTTTGTGGAATCGATGTTTTAAAGCACTTTTTTTCTATAGAGATACGACTGAATTTTTTAAATAACTTTGTAAAATATGTAAAGTTGATTCTGGAAATATGAATTGTATTGTAATTTCTCTTTTCATTTTAAAATATCACTGGTATTACCCCTGCCATCTTTTTTATTATTGCACTATTATTAAAAAATGTATAATTAAAATGTAGCTATTAAATTTTTATCCTAAATGTCTTTATGCTGTTTCTTCTTTTACAGAAAATAAACATCCTGGAAATGTATTGCTTCACTCTTTTTAATAGATAATTTTAATAGAAAAATTAATTTTATTATCATAATTTGTATTATTTTTTTTCTCTCGTTGACGACCACTAACTGAACTAAGACGCCTCCCTTTCTTTTGTTCTAGGCAGAGCCCTTTGTTTGATTTGCAATTAGCTCAACAACCATATCTAGTCATTTTTTGACTGGGAATGCCACTGAAGATGGCTCTCCACAGAACCACCTCCGACTGCTCAAATCGTTCTAAGATATCAAACAAGATAACACAATCCATGTGTAGCTCTAAAAACGTGTAAAAATGTGCTTTAAAAGGAAATAACGAGCTCAACTGAAATCATTGTGTCATTGTTTCGATCAGTTTTTTAATCCTTTTTTACTTGCTTATTTTTATGACTGCAATATATTGAGATTTTACTGTGGCATGGAGCATGTATTTGAAGTTTATTAACATGTTCAGCTTTAAAACCACTTAGGGCTTGAGTGAAAGGTTTATGCATCTGTTTTATTTTAGAATCTAAATTATTTGTATTATACATCTCTAAAAGAAGTCTACATGTTTTTCTTGTGACACACAGTTTCTTCTTTATCACATATAAAGATTTTTTTTTTGCTTCTCATTGTAATTTAATCATTTTTGCTTTTTTTAAAAATAAAACGATCTACTATAGCTGTGATTTGTTTTGTCTAACTGTTAAACGCTGGGCTCTTTTTGAGCTAAGTAATTGAAGTCTGGACATTATAGATATTAGTATCTATTAAAGGTTTTGTAAAATATTTCATTTTAGTTTAATGTTTGGAGTTTATAAGTGATTGATAAATTGTATAATTTTTTTTCATTCAATTACTTTATGGATGCTCATTTTGAAATCATTAAAATGGGAAATTTTACTCAAAGTCTGAAAATATTGTTCTATCGAACTATCATTAGGCTTTAACACCAAATACCATTTTAAATAAGATATTGGTTCTGAACCAATGTGATAATTTTTTTATTTGTATTTCAAAGTAAATGAAAGGCAGGTAAATACTGAAATTTCATTCCTACATGTAATTGAGCTTAGTGAGACATAAACATTGATTATAAACCATTCCAGATAGAATCTAAAATTAAAAATTGGGTGAAATCAAAAATATTTCTAAAATTTCATTTTAAAATTTGCCTTGCTTATAGCCTGTCATGCAACTTCTTGATGAAACTATATTTTGTTCATCCTTTCCCCAGTACAACACATATATTTTATTACCTTTTTTTTAATAGAATTTTTTTAGGTGTTATGTCAAAATATTTTTATTTCTTTATGTATTTAATGTTTCTAATAAAAATAACTTTGAACTAATTTGGTTGAAAGTTTATAAATTAACCCTTTGGAGCCCATATTTTTTTATTTACCAGTGAATTTTCTTTTAGAATAATGCATATTTTTAGTCAAGATTAACAAATTTCAATTTTTAAATGGTGTCATTTGAATCTAATGGGAATTGCACAAGAAATTTACATAATGGTGCCATTCGGTATTACTGGAACCTAGAATTCTGAGAAAAAAAACTTAGTTTTTCAAACTTCATCTTCATCAAAGCTTCTTAAAATTAATCTATGGTAACATTTTAACACTACTGGTTCTCAAAGGGTTAAATTTACAGCTTTGCTATTGTTGATTCAAATTTAAGAATTTTGGTGCATAATGTATTTTCAAACAGCGAGTTTATCTTGCAATAAAGAGATATTTCAAAGCACATGACTTTCCTGTTTCAAATAAATGATTGTTTAATGTCTCGTCTTTAGAAGATGCTGTAAAATCAAATACCTTTTCTATCTTGAGCTTGGTAAATGACATAGTTTAATAATGTTAGGGTCAGGGTTGTTACGTTTAAAACACTTTTTTTTAAACAATTGTTTTAAACATAGTAATAAAAAAAATGTTTAAAACAATTTGAAAAAAAAAACCAATTTATGCTAATTATCAATGTGGTATATAATTTTAGTTAGTTAAAATAATACCAAACATAAACTATTACATTATTAGTTTATAAATTCTTCTATTAGCTCATCTGATTTAATCAAAGGAAGACAACGAATCGCCAGATAATCGAAGGATTTCTTGTATTCTATGATTCTTCGACAAAGAAAGATGCAAGGCATATGCCTAAAATTATTGGGGATGGAAGTAAATATAGAAGACCAAAACACAAAAAGAACCGTGTTTTTTTTAAACTCATACAACTTGTTCAATAACCAAACCGTTTAAAACAAAAAAAGTTTTTTTCCAACCCTGGTTAGGGTCGTGTAATCATGTTTGCTAAATCTTGTTACAAAATAGCTGATAAGTTTAACAAAAAATTAAAGAAAAACACTAAGCTTCTAAAATCTTTAACATGATTTTTAAATAAGCATTGAAATTTATGCTGCAGAACAAATTTTCCACTTCCCTGTTTAATAACCGATTATTAATACTAGCAAAACTAAAAAAGACAACAATAATTTTTGTAAAATCAATTTATTTTTAATGATATGAATTACCTTTGGAAAAAATGAAATACAATTGCTACTTATTCAACAATTATAACATTAATTTTATTGTTCTACGAATATTACTTTCTTGTGCAATTGCACTAAATAAAGCATACATATCTACTTATCAATATGCCTGAAGCATTTACATAAATTAAATAATACAAGAGGGAATATAGCAACATTAGAAATAACAAACTTTGGGCTTTTGAAAAAAAAATCCAAAAGAGAGATTAAAAGTATTGGGCCCTGTTTTGCAAATCGTACATACATGATAAATAATGTTTTGTATTTAACGAATTTTTCATTTCTAAGGTAATAACGGTAAACACATGCCACAAGTAAATTCTTTTTCTATACTCTTGCTAAGTAGCTGATTAGCCTTGGGTTTAATGAGAACAAATGCTCAGATGAAATGTTCTGTGTCTCATTACACAAAGCTATGTACAAAAAAAAACCCTTGGGCAAATTATCTGAATACTTAGTGTACACAATACACAAATTGGGTGCAGTTTGATTGACATTGAACAGACATTTGAAAAATGTATGGAAACACCACACAAGTTATTGTAATACATAGGGGGCTTGTCATAATTTCCAAGCACAGCAAATGCCATAAAACAATGATCGTAACACATTATTTGTATAGAGATTCAGTTGGATTTTCTAGACAAGTTAGAAAATTCCAGGATTCAAGCAGTAAAGCGTTTTTCATTTATAGGAAGCATGTTATATAACTTCAGTTTGTATAAAACACCAAAATCAGGACATTTGTTAATTGTACTTTTATACCTAATATCACAACAAACATCACACAAGCACTTAGAAATCCTTCTCTAAATGTCTAAGCTAGGAATAGCAGCAAGCAATGCAACGCCCAATCAATTTTCACAGCTTTCCTTTCCAAGACCTATAAAATGTAAACTAAAAGCAAAATGATAGTAGACTTGTTACATTTTGGTCTCGTTTTGTTTTACTGTAGCGACAAAAAGTTCCAACACACACAAAAACCCATAATTGGCAGTATCCGTCCTTTATGACAGACGGCAAATAGTATACTTTCCTATAACTAGATGTAGGGATATAAAATCAGCGTTAGAAGGAAAACTGTTGAAAATGCTCAGGAACCTCTTATGATGACACCTAGTAGCAAACAAATATATTTTTTTTACTATTAATTATACAAACTCCTCGGCGCAACAGCCCGTTAGTGGGCCAAGGCCTGCCGTGCCCGTTCCAGCTTACGTGACCAAGGGCTCTGGGTTGCTAGGCATATGTCCTGGTAAGGTGGTCAGCCTCACGTGGAACCCCCCAGTGTTTAGTTCCCAAGCATGCTTGGTACTCACTTTATCGACCCACTTAAGAGATGAAACGCTGAGTCAACCTTGCCCAATAAAGCATACCTTTAAATTTCTGAAACTTTTATAAAGGTTATTTTTGAGGATGAAGTACATCAAAAGGAAACTTTCACCTAGTGAATATGAACTTGCCTGTATTGTGTGGTGGTAAAAACACTAATTTAGCAGCATTAAATTAGAGATAACAGCGAAAAAGAAATTACACTGGACAACAAACTTTCTGTAAACAAAATTGACTAATATTGCGTTTGGTGCGCCCATGCATTTCACCGTATGTATCCTATGCAATAAAAAAAAAGTCCGTAACTCAAAAACAAGACCTAACTTACATTTTTTTTAAGGTAATATTAGTGTTTAGAACGTTAAAATCATTCAGAATTGGGTACTTTCATCTTAGTCACATTTTCACTGTTGACCAGTGTTATCAACAGGTTTGACTGTGTTATGAGTCAACTATTTACTACTAACATATGATGGTCTACTTGCTCCCTTGTTTTAAGGCTTACATCTTTAAAAGCAGTTTAAGTACTAATTAGTATTAACATTATCACCACACATTGTGGAAATATATCCCCCCCCCCAAACAAACCACAAATAAAAAAACAAACTAAATTTTTTAAAACTTGCATAGATTTTTATTGAACAACACTTAAATTCACTCGTATTAAGCTTGTCTAAAAATCTGCAGAAAAAAGACATTTGTTTTAAAATTAACTATGTACCATCTATTTATACTGAATAATAATATATTGCATAATAAATAGTTTGTATCAAAAGTTTTTTTGAAAACTTTAATAAAATTTGCAGTTTTATCAAGCGATTGCTTTAATATGGGTTAATATCTTCAATTTTTTTCGGTGAGAAATAAACTTTTAATAATGGTCGAAGCTTATTGCAACATTTAAGAATATCAAATAATAATCTGGCTTGCTTATGTCATAAAAAAAACTTGTTAACAATCTGTCACTAGTCACAATATTTCTTAGAATATTAATTGAAATCAATAATTAACATCTTTACTTCTAGTTATTTGCCACCTAGTTTAGACCAATTAGAATTGCACTTCTCATAATGGAAAAAAATTAATTTAAAAAAACCCACTTAAACCAATAGAGCATTTGCTTAATAAGGATTTTCAAACACTACAGTTTTCAAACAAATGCAAAACTTATGAAATCAAACATATAAAATACCAAAAGGAAAAACTTGTACAGAAAAATAAACAATTCAGCATTCAATTTCATAAATACAAATTGAAAATCTAAAATTATGAATAATACATAACATAGCAAAATTGCAATTTTTAAAAGAATAAATTAAGAAAAACTTAACTATTAACATAGTTTTTGATTTACAATAAAAAAAGGGGAAATTTACAAGACACGTATCTTCAAATTAATACAAACGAAAATAATTTCCAACTATGAGATTACTCAATTTCATTACAGATTGTTAGAATATTAAAAATATTCAATTTTTAAAAATATATTTAAAAAATTAAAATTCATTTGGCTTACAAATTTTATTTTCAATAAAAAATTTGGTTTCAATTAAGTTTCAGCAATCATTCCTTTACAAATGAAGACTTCAAAAATTTGTACTAACAACCCAATGACTTTTCGTAAATAGCTGAATAACTTTCGACATACAAAAATTGCAGTCATTCGTACTAATGATTTTTAAATGACTAACAAGCAGTATGATTAACATCCTCTAACGCATAAGAAAAGACCTGAGTGTTTTAAATATTTAATGTATATACAGGTTATGAGAGCAAAAACACAGCAAGCAATGCACAACATAGTTAAAAATGCCAAAATACTACCTCAAGACTGTTCATTGTCTAATCAGAGTAATGGAGTCGTTCAGCATTTTTTAAAAATTAAATAAAATGAATCAAAAGTTAGCAATACAAGAATGTGATAATGATATCAAATCAATTGTTGCAAAAAATGTATAAATTTATATAATAAAGAAGATGCATAATTTTTCACAGCAAATCACATGACTGAAAACAGGTAATAACATCATATAATCCCGATTTTATACAGTGCAATTCCATTGAATTCTTTACACCTGGATGAATGTGATCAAAATTGAACATCTTTTCAAAAATGACTTCACACCCCCAAGGATCAGCTGTGATTGTTTTTAAGAGCTTCCTGCACAGTCACACTTTAAATACTCAATAAGTATTCAAATTTTGCTTAGATTTGGATAAAGTTTTAAATTTAGGAGGTTTTTGCTGAATTGAACAAATTTTTAAAAAATACTAAACAACCCCATTTTACGCAGCGTTTTGAAGTCCTCCTCAAACACTGGGATTCTTTGTTAGTATTTATTGCTAGATAATATTAACAAATTTATATTCATTTAATTTGTGCTGACTACATACTAAGGTCAAAAATTTAAATCCCTCCATCAGTCAAATTAAGTAATTTTTGACTACTTTTAAAGCATTGCATATTTAACTAGATTTTAACAAGTAAATAAGGGTTGTTTTGGTTTATGTGGCTTCAGACCATAGATATCATAATTAAAGTATTAGATTGGCTGATCACATGACCTCCAATGCTAACGACGGGACGCGCATTGATGCTTTTTTGGTGGGCATAATGCCAGTGTTGCTGCCACTTTAAGGAGAAAAATACTACGAAAAAAACCCCCATTTAATTCTAAATTTACAAAAAAAAATACTAGAAAGGATTTAAAGTCACTAAACATATTCTAAAATGCAGCTAATATTTTTACGATATTTTTTTTTAATTTTAGAATAATTCTAAAATAAATTCTAAAATTAAGTTAAAAGTTTAGTTATAAAGTTTAAAGAGCATATTAGTATTTTAGAATAATTCTAAAATTACAAAAAAATATCGTAAAAATACGAGCTGCATTTTGGTATCTTTTTAGTGACTTTAAATCCTTTTCTAGTATTTTTTTGTAAATTTAGAATTAAATGATTTTTTCATAGTATTTTTCTCCTTAAAGTGGCAGCAACACTGGCCATTATGCCCATCAAAAAAGCCTCCATGTGCGTCCCGGCGTTAGCATTGGAGGTCACATGATCAGCCAATCTAATACTTTAATTATGATATCTATGCTTCAGACGCTGTCAGGGTTATTGTCCATACTAAAGGTCATTTAGAGGGGGAAAATTAAACAACCATGTTTTCAAGTATAAAACATCCAAAACTTATTATAGTATTTTCTTAGAAGTATCTAGCCAGATTAATAAACTAAATTGAGTTAAATGTTTCTGGCTGTCTACTTCTAGCTTCTGTAGAGGGCTTTATCAAAGCCCTTTAACGCCTCATAATTTTTAACCAAGGTCAAGTGCTGAGGTCGGTATGCACATGGTTAGAACTTTGGAATCCACACATTTAACGAGCATGCTCGTCTCAAGGACTAAATCAAAACTCCACAAAAAAGCAATAAATAAAGGAAACTCCTGATATGCCACAAACAATTATTAAAGAGGAATAATTCAATTACTCAATGATTTTTCTAACAGTGATGAAAGATTGTGTCTGCTCATTGTCAACCAATATTTCGCTAACTAAATCAGGTCTTGAAAATATTCATTACTTTGATTTGGGTTAGTTGAATTAACGTGGCTGGGTTGAAGACCACATTCAACCCAAGGATTATACCCCTCCACACACTGGTATTCCACTCCCTTTCTCAGGTACATATTTAATAATGTACAAGACCTTGTTTTCAAGTGCCAGGGCTCTAAACTGAAGGTTTGAATGCTGACAACTTCAATGATTACATTTTTTACCTTTGAAAAGGTATAGGTAAAATCGAGGAATTGAACAGAGTGATGAAGAGGTATGGGCTGACTTAGGGTTTGGTTGAATTAACATTATACTAAAGCTATACAAGGGCCATTAGGACCAGGCCAATAATTCAGAAAAACCAGCACATACAAGAGCTTGAGGAATTAAAGCCAGGACTTCTTGCTTGCCTCCCCACTAGGCAATATTAAAACAGTCTGTGATAAATTAAGTGCTCTATCACTAGCATAGGTATATGGACCAACTTCTATTTTCAAAAACAAAGAATCCCAGTGCTGCTTGTGTGCAACAACCCAACTCTTCAAATACTGCGACCCCATAACTCTTTCAGGACCCGCAACAAAAAAACCTCAAAATGGACTCGGCAACTATCGTTTGGTTGTACATAAAACCTTGGGACACCACTCAAAGCAGCGCCCCCTATTGACGACATAAATCGGCCCAAGTGTTTCTTATAGAGTAGGTTACTGGCCGTCGTTGGTCATGTCGAAGACCTTGCCTTTGAGAGCCGAGTCCCCGTAGCAAGACAATTCGGGTGTTTCCTCTTCGACTGTGCTCTCTCTGCACAAAAGGAGAGTGGTGATGGTGTCAAAACCTTTAAGTCCGAGGATGACTGCTCGGCCGTCGTTGGAAAGTTCACAGCACGAGAATTCGTGGTCTGGGGTGAAGACTGCAAGGCACTCACCTAACAAAAAGAAGAAAGATGAAGGATACATGCCATTAATTGTTAGAAATATTCAATGTTAAAAAAATTAACTTTTTTTGTGGTTTAAAGAATGATTCTTGTAGAAATTTAAAAGCACTTTGAAGTTCTAGCAAATATTCATTTGCTGATATAAATACTGGAAAAAAGAAATTAAAAAAATTCATTAACTTTTGAAAAACTAAATATGTACTAATTATAACTTTTTGAACCACAAATACTTTTGCAACATTACGTAAATTATTATTTACAATATTTTGTACACAAAAGTAAGATAACCTTTCAAGCCCTTAAACAAAAAGTAAGCACTTTCAGCAAAAGTAAGCATAAGGACTTTCTAAAGCAAGGACAAGTTAGATAGGCAAGTAATAAACCGAAACTAGTAATCTTAATATTAAAAACTTCATAAATTTTATAGCGTCAAAAAAAAAAAAAATGGTGGGAGAGGTGATGAGGGATTTTTTAAAAATATAAATACCATATTATTTGGGGTGAAAAGAAATTAATCCATCTCGGTGTATATTTAAATGTATACAACTCCAAATTTTACTAAAATTTTTTAAATTATAGAAAAAAAGATCATTAAGAAATAGAAAACAAAATTAAACACATAGATCAGTAGATTCTTACAAACTATTGCCAAGACCACAAAATGAAATTAAAACATTTTTGAGTCATATTATAAATAAAAAAAACCAAAACACTTGAAAAGACTGTTTTGGGAGGGAAAAAACTATCTAAAATTTCGGAAAAACTTTAAAAAAAGGTGAATTCCATTAATAACCCGGAAGATCCTCATTCCTACCAAAAGGCATTCCTGACATATTAATGTGTGCGTAGAGGAGTTACCTTTTGTGATGTCCCACACCCTGACACTCCTGTCGTGGCCCTTGGAGTCGTAGGTGAGGCAGCGCTTGCCCTCGTCCTCCATCCTTATTTGGTCTGCTGGGGCACTGTGCCCGCGCAGGGTGAACCTGCAAGCAAAATCAGAACACTCAATCAAGGCATTTTAATGGTCGATTCAATCTGTATTGACACATACATACTGCATAGGTATATTACACTGTGCTCTTGCAAGGTGAACCATATCATTAACATATCAACACACTCAAGACATTTTAATGGTCATTACGGGGCTGTATTAACCACCTAAATTATTTCTTTGATTTTATTGCCGATAGATGTTATATTGCACATGCCTATTGTAAAGATGCACTGCGCCCTCGCAGGGTGAACCAGGCAACATTGTCAATACATCAGAATACTCAATAAGGACAATTTAATGGTCACTACAGCTGCATTGACAACCTAATTTATTTCTGTGATTTTATTGCTGTTTTGTACATGCATATTTTGCGAAGGTTGCACTGTGCCCTTGCAGGGTATTGATTTAGTTAGTGGTGATTGAAAGTCGCATTGTGTTACACACCCCTATTAAGTTTTTTTTAAGGGCTTCATAAGCAAAACGGGGAATTCACTTTCTTCAGGATTATGAAATTTCAAGTGCTTATAAAAGTATCCATAAATTTAAATAATTTATAATTCACAAAGCATAGTTTGTTAAGCAATGCCATGAAACACAATCTACTCACCTTCTGGCCCCTGTGGACAAATCCCATACCAAGACCCATGTGTTCTCAAGGCCGTTGACGACACAGGCCCCTTGTGAGGATATGGCTATGCTGCAACTACTACTCTCTGGTTTCCATTTCTTAAACAGGGTGCCACTTTGAAGGTCATACACAATGATGAAGTTGGGAGAGGTGTCATGTAGTTCCTGAAGCAAATATACTATATTAACATTTACATTCAAAAGTTTATAAACAATGTTTAAAAAAAAAACACCTATTAATAGCTTGAAATATTTTTTTACTAAGTTCAATAGAAAGTTTAAAAGTTAAGAGAGTTGTTATTTAAGAAAAAGTTAAGATCCAGCTCTTAGGTTCTACTTTTAAGACCTTTCGGCATATTCTACACTTGTTGTGGAGGAGTTATTAGCTATCATCGGTCAAAATCACTTGCCAAGTTACGCAATTTGTTACACAGTAATACATTGGAGGGTCCACACAACTTTGGAGAAAGCCCTGTGATGATTTCAGGATTTAGAAGATTTCATGTTATAAAGATAAAATCATGGTTATTTACTATGAAAAAAAAATCAAGTTTTTTAAATAATTTACAAAAGTAGTAACAATAAATAGCAGGGGTCGTAGTTGGACAACACAAAATTTCAGGACAAGAATTCAAGAAAAATTCAGGACATTATTTATGCAACAAAATACAGTAGATTCAAACATAAATCCTGATTTTACTGAAACTGCTATACACGGTTCCTACACTTGTTATGATAAAAAATTCAAACCCTATTAAAAATAATTCAGAAAAATTCCAAAAACTAAAAATTACTGCTGGCATAATATCTGATTATATGTGTTGATTATATGATGACTCAAATTTTTTTAAACTAAAACCTGTCAAAAATCAGAAATCAATCCTAAAATAGGCCAAAGAAACAAAAATGCTTAAAAAAGTTTCAAAGATAAACAAAAATATTTTATAACATCTAAGCAGTCTTGTTATCACAAGCTCATGACTCATGGACACTTGATCAGAAGAAAATATTCTGGTTGGTCCAACTTCGCCTGAACCGGAGCTATATAAATAACGAGGCACTCTTCTGATCACACAGAGCCAGAAAACTGTCAATCATTACAAGGCAATGTGCCGTCATCGGTGGATTTCATGAAACTTACTAGGTAGCAAAATAAGTAGATCAAGAAGCATTTATTAGACTGCACATTTTGGTCAGGAGAAGATCTGGCGGATTGCATTGGCCGTTGGCCGATATTTAAAGACAGCTTAGTGTTTCCCAATCTCAATTCACCTTCAAATTTTAATTAAATTTTTGACCTTCACTATTAAAATTTAATATTTAAACCTATTGTTTATTGAAATTTGAGTGTAGTTTTCAATGCTACAGACCCAGAATAGAAGAAATTTTTTGTTTTCGGTTGCGTTAATGTTACGTAAAATTTGGGCTTTTACACTGGTAAAAGCCGACCACTTTTTTAATTGCTATGTTTAGAAATATAGGTTTAACCCTTTAACTTCTAAGACTGCCCGGACGGCTGTACTAGTAAGGATTTGATAATGCTATTCCTACAAAAAGTTACGCAGCAACAAAGTGCTACGTAGCGAAAGTTTTATTAATATCATTATATTATGTAACCGGGGTGTGTGTGTGATCACTTGCGGTTTCACTTGCATTGGCAATCTGGTTTAAAAAAATTTGATATTCGATTTTGAAAATACTGACGAGAGGGAATGTTTTTGTTTTGCTCCTGTTTTTTGACACAGGAGGAATAAAAAAAAAATCTGAAATAGTCGCTTTTAACTCAAATTTTCCGAAAAAAGTTGCCATAATCGCCTTCCCTTCAAAATATGCTAAAGGGCCAAAAAAATTTTTGTCAGGAATTTCAGGACAATTACGACCCCTGAAATAGTTGTTAAAAATTCCTTGATTCTTAACTTCAATTAGGAAGATTTAAATGTCTGCAACTAAAATAGTGATAATTTCTCTACTTTTATATTTACACTGTTACACACCTGTACAAATTTTAGGACAGTGGATTTAATTTAAGTCGGTAGAACTCTGACTCTCCCCTGTACTAATGGTCATCGTAATGAAAAACATCTCCTGCAAATAACTCATTTTGCACATAACTCATCAAGTACAACTTTGTGAATACCATTAACTTTTTCATCTCTGAATAAAAACGTCAACTTAAAATTTAATTCATTTTTTGAGTAACGTAATTTGTCCTATTTAAATTGTTTAATACTGGTTTTTATTTGTCTTGTACTTTATTTAGACAAACCTAAGCAGAAAGCTCATTATTTTCAAGTGGCAAATTTTCTTGCCAACTGTCTTTACTGGATTAACAACTGCTGACATGTTTCTAGGCTGTTTTCATCTTGATGAAAGCACACAAAAAACATAATCATCGTTATGAAAAATGTAACTAAGCAAACTAACCTTGCAGACGGATACCACAAAGTGTCCATCATCACTGATTGCAGACAGACGGGTGACAAACTCGTGGTGAGGAATTCTGAGATCATACACTAGCTTCCTGCTGGTGAGGTCCCACACCAGTAAGGGGAAAGGTTTCTGGGTTTCATCCCCACAAACACAGATTCTGCCGTTGGCACTCACTAGAAGACTGTTCAGGAACCTGTTGGAAAGTTTTAGAATGTATTCATTGAGTTGAAAAAATGTATGAAGAGAGCATATCTTTTAAAAACTCATAATCAATTATGCTGGGTAACAACACAAGTAAAATACAGTAATGTGTTTAAACCAGTTGTGCCTCAGATTATTTAACTATGTCAAATTATAAAGACTTTAAATTAGTAATTTAAACTTTTAACTAAACTTTAAATCAGGGATGCAGAATATGTCCGATCCGGCGATCCTAGATAGGGGGAAATTTTAGCCATCTGGGGAAATTTTGTGGAAAATATTCAATTGTTTTCGATTTAACCCCCCCTTGCGTCAAATAGCGTAGCCATCGCCAGCTACTGTACAGATGGTCCATACGACCATACCAGGGTTCGATTTAAGTTGTATCGCATCAAGTTCGGTGCAAATTCACCGAAACAACGATAAAAATAATCAACCGATTCGCTACAACTGCAATGCACTTTTCTTTTTTTTAAAACGATTTTTACTTTTTCTTCGCACCGTACCATTTTTACGGTGCCCGTAATTAGGTGAAAATAAACTTAAATTTCAATAAACTATAGGTTAAAATAACAGATTTTAATAATGAAGATAAAATTTCAATCAAAATGGGAAGATGAATTAAGATTAGGTTACACTAAAGGATGTCTTCAAATCTCGTCCAGCCAGTGCAGTCTCCCATTCGAAGAGTAGTCCAATAATGCTTTCCTGATTTGCTTATTTTGCGGCCTAGTAATTTTCACGAAATCTACCGATGACGTCACATTGCATCAGAATGATTGACAGTTCTCTGGCTCTGCGTGATCGGAAGAGTATATCGTTACTTTCGTAGCTCCGGTTCAGGCCAAGTCGGACGACCAGGATATTTTTTCTGATCAAGTGTCCTACTCACGGCGTCTTTGAGTAGTGATCACAAGAACAGCATGGATGTTAAAATACTTTTTGTTTTACATTTGAACCTTTTTTTTCTACTTCGGCATATACTAGGGTTTCTGATTTTAGATAATTTTTAGTTTTTTTTTTCTTTTTTAAATGGAGTGTCGGTGTATACACGCTTTAAATATATTTAGGTTTTATGTGGCTAGTAAATTTTAGTCCTTGAATTTTTCTGGAAAAGTGCTTGAAATTTTTTTTTCTTAACAAATAAGACCAAAAGTTGACGATTTCTATCCCAAAAAGGCACTCAAGATTATTATTATTTTTTTGCAAAACCTGGTGCATAAATTGCCAGCCTTATGAAACTGCCAAACGGCCAAAACTTGAAAGTAATATACCAAATGAATGAACAGCAAAACATGTTCATAGAGAAATCTGATGAATATGACCCCCTCCCCAAACACCATAAATAAAAGAAAATGTACTTATTTTTAAGTATTTAAAAAGATATTAAAAGTACATTTAATAGTATAGTATTATATAATTATTTAAAATTTATCTTGTCGTGATAATTGTTGAAATTTAAATTTTATCGGTCACGCTTAGTTCAGCTTTTTTGGTTTTTCAAACCAAGCATTTGGTTTGGATTTCAGCTTTTTTGTTCAACAAGCACTAACATCCCTGTATATCGTAAAATTTTCTATACCTAAGGAAATACAGAATTTATGTGAATACAGAATTTATGTATAACATATAGTAAAATTTTGGGGGAAATTTTTAAACGGATTGGGGGAAATATTGGGAGTAAAAACATTTTCTGCACCCCTGCAGTTTAAATGCGAATGGAAATCTAAGGATATATAACCTTTTTATATTGTTTTATACAGATGAAAATATTTATTTTATAGAATACTAGCTTTATAACATCGTCGTTGCACGGGTGTACCCTTAATAACGGTGTTTTGTTTTTGGTACAGCTATGATATAATGACCGGTCTGTTCATTGGCTACCTTTAAATTTTACAATTTAATGGGAATATTTCTTATGTCACTCTCCATACTGCGATTTCATTGGTTGTTTTGTTTTCTCTGACAAAGTGTTGAAACAAGAAAATTAATCAGTATCAATTAATCCCCTCTCAAAATTAATTTAATGGTACCTATCAAGTTGAATGAAATATTAAGTGGAATGTTCACCACATTTGAGGATTTTTGCTGTTTGGCAACGTAACACAAATTGCGACCGGCCTTTCTATCATAGCTGTTCCGTCATAGAACTCAATACGTATAGCAACCTTGCCTTAAATTTTCAAACTCTCCAAAAGTCGCCAATGAAAAGACCTGCCATTATATCCTAGCTGTAACTATTTTTATTTTATACCAATTAATCCCCTCTGTACTGGTCAGCACCCCTTGAGGATATTATAATCTCCTCCCGTTATGATATCAGCAATAATAAAAAAAGTGGATGCCTGATTGTATTAATTTACATTACATGACAAAAGTAGGAAAAACATACATGCAAAACATTATAAATTAAAAATTCCATTTGAAAATATCAAAACTCAATTAAGAAATTTAATTAGAATTGAGTTGAGAAAATTTGATCCAGCACAAAAAAAAAATAATAATTTAATAAATAAAATAATGATATTCAAATAACAATCCTATAAATTAAACTCGCATGCTTACGTAATTATACTTAATTTTTGCTCACCCTGAACGAGCTGAAATTTCTTGAGAATTATAAAACAAACAAGTAGGTTTGTAACAGAATCTGTCACTTAACTCGCTTCCACATATTTGTGTTTAACAGGAAAAAACGCGCCAAACACAACATTAATTCTATATTTAACATTTACAAGCTAAATTTGGCTAGTTTCATTTATTTTATTTCGAAAATTCAATAATTATTACTTATCGTTTGCAAAAATTAATTTATATTTTAAAGAATAAATATGTCATATTCCTCGCTTTTAAATAGAATGAAAACATTTCATATCAACATACAAGGATTCCGTAGTGAAATATATTTGACGTCATTTCAAACTGATCGATGTTGCAAAAATAAATTTATTTTAATTTATTGTCTAAAAGAATTAAAGTTTCTCGAGCGATTGTTGCGAATGGCAAATGTGATTTAATTCTAATAAAAGCAGGGCCTTTAGCTATTTCTAATTCAAAGTTTTAAACGCCAAAATTAACTATTTTCATTAATCTTCTTTCTCAGATTTAATAATTAGACTTTATCGTTTGCTAAATTTGTTTGAAGTTCGAAGAATAATGATGTAATCTTTTTTAATAAATATTTTTGTCGCCACAATTTCCCATTTACATTTCTTTCGAAAATTCACTTATTTATAGTTTGTTAAATTAATTTATAGTTCAAAAAATTTATAATTTGTACAATTGATGCTTTAAAAATAAAAGCGAAACTTAGCATATTTTTTTATGCCAAGTTAGAATTCTCTATGCATCTTTCTACATACATATATATAGAACCATTAAAAGAACTCTATTGTGATAATACAACAATCCAAACCGAATTATATCACATAAATAAATATTTTTTCAAAAGTGTATTTTTATTTTAACAAAAGTTTCTTGTACGTTTAACGAAATGGCAACAGTGAAAATATTGAATAAAAATGGAATTTGCATGTTATTTCAACGTAGATTAAATTTTTAGTTATTTAAATTTTAAATAAACTTCTAATTTAAATTTTTTAATGAAATTTGGAATGTAGCCTAATCTGATTTTTTGCTTTAAAATGACGTATCCCACTTGTCTGTGGGACTTGTGGTTCTTTCTGTGAAAGTGGGTGACAGACAGACGGACTGAACGATTATAAAACCTTCCACTTTTTACGTTATAAACGTAGTGTGGAAGCTAAAAGTATAAATTTAAAGTTTATAACAATGCTCAATGCTATTCCTATGGAGAAATCGCCTCACGTTTTGCCCTCTTAAACCAGTTTTGGTTCGAATTTCGAAAAATCGCTTTTTAAATGACACTTTCAATATAAAAAGAATATTCTCTTAAAATTAGGTAGCTGTACCTACAATAGTTTGGGCTGGGTGTTGATCTGTGAGTGAGTCAGGACTTTATACCTTTTATACTTATACCTGCCTTTTATACATATAGATGTATATGGTACAGTAAGAGAATTTAAAGAAATATAAAAAAAGTGAATTAAAAATACATTTTATACCATTAGAAATCTAGAACAGATCTTTAATACTACATTTAATACCAAAGAAAAGGTAAATTTGATTTAGACAATTTATCCAGACAATTAAAAAAAAAATAGGTTGATATCACTATGATTGTCAACTGGATTGAGTTATAATATTTTCATTTAATGAATAAAATCATTTGTTTCTTTGTTTGTTTTAAAAGTATTTAAGACATAAGTGCATAACAATTTAAACCAATTTTAACAAAACGCATTGCCAATGAACAATGCTACTTCATAAATACCTGTCTTCTCCAACCTTAAACGTAGTCTCCAAATCCCCTGTTGTCAGGTTTGTCATATTTACATACATCCTATTTCTAGAGAGAGCAACCGCATAGTTATCATTATGCAATCCATAATACGCCATCTTCTGATTCATCACTCCTTTGAGTTTCACAACAAGGTTACCTTGGTCTAAATGGTAAACCTTGAGTTCTCTATTGCACAAAACTAAAGCCCGATGCAAATCAATCATCTTTATGTCCTTTGGCTGATTGATTCCTGTGATACGACGCACAGCAGTCTGTTCGTATATGTTCCACACAATTATTTCATTCTTATCACTGGATATTGATACAACATGATCCTTGTCTTCCTTGATAGTGTACAGACCGGTGAATGGAAAGCCTTTGGTACCTGGTGACTCAGAAGATGAATTATGATTTGTGTTATTGCAGTTAACTGGTGAAGTTGAAATTGTAGGTTCCTCGAGACAGTTACCGATGGGCAACAAAGATGATAGCGGTGGTTTACATGATGTGTCATATATACTCTTCAACGAAGGATAGTCTGTTGAACTGTTGCTGTTGAATAACGTCTTAAGGCGTCCATACATCTGTGCGAAGAACTGAGATCCGTCGCTACGCAGTGCATAGCTGGACAACTGAACAATGTTATCTAATAACTCTAGTTGCTTATCACTTTCGGGCAAAGTTTTATGAAAGACTAAAAGATCTTCTAACAACTGATAAGGGTCAGAGCCACAGAATTTGTATAAAAGCCATGTGGCATCGAATAAAAAGTTATCCCTTATGGAGTCGTTCACTTGCAAGATCTGGTACGCCAGCTCTTCCAGTTTCCTCTTGTTGGGGTTCGGACCATAGGCAAGAGGCTGGTCAAGCACAAAACGGACCTGTGACTTTTCAGAAGGCGGCGAAATAGGTTTTGCCTTTCCCTCACTCCATTTACCCATATAGTAATCCACTAGTAATTGTGCAGAGCCTTTCACCATGTGCCCTTTGCTCTTAAGGTAGTTTTTGATTATAGTTCTATAGGCTTCACAAGAGAGCATGTTCAGAGTTCGACCGCCCAGTACCTGAGTTTTAAGAAAGGGATCCAGGAAGTTTTTAACAGATGCCCACAGAACGGTGGGAATGCGTCGAACCCTTGGCTCTTCCCCGAAAAACACCAGGCTCAAGATGCTGTCCTCACAAGAGAGCAGGTCCAGCATTTCACTTTCGCAGATGCCATGCTTAGCTGCAATCAGAAGTCCAAGGAGGAAACTGATTAATGTTACTCCTAGATGAGATTCGACATGCGAAAGATATTGAAACACGAGTCCTTCGGTGTTCTTTTGCACTTTTTCCGATTTCTCGACGAGCATTTCTGCCCACTTAGTGGACATGAGTCCCAGTAGTTGCGAGTACCGTGCACTAGAGTCTTCGGTTAAATATTCTGTGAGCATATTTTGTTCCGATTCACTAAGCCTTTTCTTTTGGCTTTCCAACACTTTGCTGATGGCAGCTTTAGACTCCTCAATGGTGGGATTGGTGAGAGATATAAAGCACTTATCTTCGAGCATTTCCTGTTAATAAGAAAAAGCTAGTTACCTTGTTTGTCTTTACATATTATACCTTATCAACTTAGATATATTATATAGAATAGCAAGTACTTTATTCATAAAATTATAAGCAATTAAAAAAATATGTAAAGAGCAAACATAATGTAATAAATTCCTTTAAACCAAACCAAATAATTTTATTTTTAAATAATCTTATTATTTTAAAATAATGTGTAAATGTAACTAATGTAGGTAACTTTTTAACTATTGAGGTAAAAGTGAAATATTTTTTTTATTGAGAATAAGCAATTTTTATGTTGTACCTGTTGTGTTAATATATTATATGCAAACCCCTCTGATATTACACTTTTTGAAACATCAATTAAACAGACAATACACAACATATAAATGCTACTACTACAAATAAAAAAACTCTGAACAAAAATAAAAAGAAAGCAAACTTAAGAGGGATTGTCAGTCCCATAGAGCTAATGAATTATATTGGAATAGAAGTATTGCTTTGCCATATTAGCCCTTTTTCCCCAGGTATGGGAATCAACATAACTTCGAAATGAAACAAATTTGAAACGAAAATGTTATCTAGTTATTTAATTATCTATTTTCGAAGTTTTAAAATGACAAAAATATACCGCAGATGGCGACACTATTTTTAAACTTCATCAATTTATAATTAAATAACCGGATGTTATTTTCTTAAATTGATGTTGTGACAATTCCCATACCTGGTGAAAATGGGATAACATAGCAAAGCAATTCTTTTTCAGAAGTTATGATTTCATTAGCTCTATGGGGCTGACAGTCCCTCTTAAACAGTCAAGTTTGGTTTATTATATTAATTGCTGTTTTGTACAAGGATCATCCAGTGAAAAGTTTATTTATACAAATAAAAATTATCACTGTACAAATTAAAGGCAATTTAGATTAAAAATGGCATTGATTATAAAATTAACTAGCTTCTTTGAGGGTTGTACTAAGAATTAAATTTTTTTTTTGAATAATTACTTAAACTTTAGAAGGTTTTTGGAGTTACTAAAAGCAGCCTACTACCCCTCTCCAAGCATCTCTGAATAATAATCAATATTAGAATAAAATTGAAGATATGTATTGATTATATAGAAATCCATTTACATATATTCCTGATGAAAACTAAAAGTATTTTAATTTTTACTTTTAATTACCTAATATGGAATATATATATTTTTTCTCCAATGGGGCTGCAGTATTGGAGGTCAAGCCGATGCTCCCCTCCCCAGAATATTCGAATTTGATCAATGAGTTCCCATTACCTGTTTGAAGTCACAATAAGGCTATGTCCTGACTACGCCACAAAGGCAACAAAACTTGGCGACTTGGCAGAGTCAACCACCATGCTATTGTATTGCTTGGCGCGCTTGGCAGTCACCAAATTTTGTTGCGTTTGTTGCCTTTGAGGTGTTTGATGTCGTAGTGAGGACATAGCCTAAGATATTCTAGACAATCACAAATTAGCTACTCTGGAACTTTATGGTTTTAAAAGGTATTGAAATTATCTTATAAGGTAGGTAACTACCTTTAAATTTAATTATTGAGTGGTAACTGAAAGTCATGCAGTGTTACACCCCCTAGTTTTTACATGAAAAAACCAAAAGAAAAAATGTACCTTAATAGTAGAAAGTTCTGGGCTATCATCTCGAACAGTCATGATGAGCCTTACATGTGCTGGCAGTTCTCGAGGAAGCCATTGCAGGTCTTTGCTGCTGTAGTCGGCCAGTTGGTCGATACCATCAATTAATATGACAAGGGGTCGCATTTCTGTGACTTTAGACAGCAATTTACCCAGTCCAGAATGCCAACTGTGGATGCTCTGAATTAATGAAGAGTTAAAATTTTTAATTTAATTGTCAAAGAACACTTTAAAAGCACAGATTTATATACCCTTTTCACATTCATATATTACCAACTAGCTTTATAAACCCGGCGTTGCACGGGTGTACCCCTAATAACCCTAATTAGTAGTTTTTTATGTTAACTTTCATTTTATACCAATTGATCCCTCCTGAAGTTTTCTTACACTAATATTTTATTAATTAGATGCTTGATGATTTTAAATAATTATTTACTTTTTTTAAATCAATTCTTCTGCATTTTAAAGTTCCACTTTTTTTTTATAAATCTGGTCTGCAATTTACTGAATTTTTCCTTTGTTTTAAGTTGGCCATTTGGAAATTAGGTAGTATTTTTGGTCATTTCGAGATGACAACCATCTCGGCAAGTGCCGGGGTTTGTTATCATTTCGACTTGGCAACATTTTTGAAAATTCACCAAATCCGGCCACGATTCTTTAGGTTAACCTATATTCCTTCACATCTTTATTTCTTACCATTTGCAAACATCAATTAAATTAAATTCGGAAACATAATTAAAATATAGTTGAGGAAATCTGATCCACTATAGAAAAATAAAGAGATTTAAAATAAACGAATAAAATACTGATATTCAAATAACAATCCAGCAAATTAAATCCACGTGCTCTTTTTTTTCTTTTTTAATTTTCGTTTACGCTCAACATGCTGAAATTTCTTTAAATTGAATTAAAAAGTGTAAATTCTAATCTTACAATACTATTCCTATGGGGAAATCAGCTCACATTTTGCACTCCTACACCCTCTGGGTTCGAATAAAAAGTATCCTATAACCTATTCCTGGTTCTAAGCTACCTCCCCACCAATTTTCCGCCAAATCAGTTCAGCCGTTCTTGAGTTATAAATGGTGTAACTAACGCAACTTTCTTTTATATATATATAGATTCTTATATTTTTTATAAATAAGAGAACCATAGGTTTGCTTATAGACCACACACACAATTAATCCCTAAAGCAATGAGTTTTTTCAGTCCAAAGCCTTTAACTCTATAGGCATTCATTAAGATTTTTTTTCATAGTTTATTCACCATTTATTTTTGATTAATTATTTAATAGTAATATATTAAATAAAACTTCTAAAATTTTCTTTCAGCGATACTATCACTATGTGTACAACTCTAAACCTGGCAATTAAGCCTTGCTAATGTTTTTATAAGTGGATTTGTGGTAAATATTTTTGAATATTTTGGAGTTTTAATTTAAAAAGTTATATTTTCCTGACAAATCATTTTTCCATGCATTGTGAGACATATACATCAAGCTAATTAAAACTTAAATTACTCAATTCTTAGCTATTATAACCCATATCAAATCAAGACAACTCACGGAAGATGCAACTGCTGGATGTTCCCCATACAACGCACAACACTGCTCAGAAATACTCCTCAACAACTGGTGCTGTGTAGCAGACTCTGCCGTCAGCCCAACAATGCGAGAAACAATGCAAGCTGTTGGAGACCAGGAGTGTGCCATTTGAGTCAGTTTTGCCATAAGGCTAGTCTTGCCACAGCCCGATGGACCCTGAATTATTAAGGGGTGGTCAGCATTGCCAGATAGGTAGGCCTTGACCAATTCTAGACTGGATTCCTGATTGGAAAAACTCTTGCTCAGTTGAAGGCAAGCTTGGGATTGCTGGATTAGTTCGACATATAACTGCTTTTCTATGCCTGGAAGAAAAGAAATAAATGAGATGATAGGAAAGTTTAGCTTAATATATTCTTGTTCATATGTTCAAGGAAAAGGTTTTATACAGTGGTGGAAGTGGGGAAAAAAAAAGTGGGGGGATGCCTTCAATTAGGATGCCATGCCCCATCCCCCCTAAAAAAATGTGCTAATTTTTATTGTATTTCTTTCCGCTAACTTTTCTTTACACTACTTTTCTCTAACTTTTCTAATTGTACTCTACATATCAGTTTTTTACTTGAAAGTAAAAGATAAAAATAAAACAAAGTACTATACAATATTATTGTACAAGAAATAAATACCAGGGTTTTTTTTTATTGCAACTTCTAATTATACTATATAAAATGTAAGTTTTAATTTTTTTTTTCAAATCTATTTAGAAATTACAGAATATTTGTTTCTTACATATTTCGCTATAGTAAGAAATTATATATGTAAAATTAACCTAAGACATGTAATGTCGAAAGGAATGAAAAATCAAAAATGTACAATCAACCCCACCAATGAGTACCTGATGGTAATGGATTTAAGAGCAATAGGACACATTACATTTTAGTTAAGTCTACATATTGTTGAAAGTATAATACAGTAAACTCCCGATTATCCGCGGAATTGAATGGCGCGGCATTCGCGGATAAGCGAATTTGCGGAAAAACCGAAAAAGTGCAGAAAATACATATCCTCAAAATTCCTTCTGGTTTTATAAAAGTAAAGTACAGTTATCGTATAGTACAAATTTACTTACTTTAAAATGTCTCTCATTGTCATTTCTCCTATGCCATACTGCAAACAAATTTATTTTTAGAGAATCCGCTTTCCATCTTTTTAATGAGTTGTAGTTTTCTTGAATTGTCAAGACAACTTTTTTTTAGTTTCTCATGCATTTCGCTACTATCAAAATCACGCAAAGCAGTTCAATTAAAAAAGCGGGTAGTTTATTTTACAAGTGACGCTTTTTGTCAAAAATCTGTTCGTAATGTGCACCTGGCTGAAAACATTTTGGCACACACCAGGTTTCCTATAGTTATTCTTATTTAAATGCATTCGTTGTTCTTTTTGTTAAATGTATTCATCGTTCTTTGAATGTGTTCGTCGTCTTTGGAATGCATTCTTCCAACAAGTTTTGAAACAAATAAATTTCATTTATCCCGTTTTGTTAAATTATTTTTTTTTTTGTAGGAAAAAGGGGGGGGGGGGGGTCGTGGCCTGCGGATAATCCACCCGCGGATAATCGGGAGTTTACTGTATATGAATTGATGTAATTATCTTCAAACAAACTAATTTAGTTAAAAATAGTAGGTTGATACTTGAAGCATTTTTAATACCCATGGTTTGCATTTTTATTATACAATTTTAATACAATAATAAAATGACTTTAAAGCAATTTTCTATAAATAAACAGATGAAGCTTTAATGTATATTAATCATTGCATTTTTAGTTCGAGGAAATGCTTTTAGTTTATATTAAGTGAGTTCGCGTTAACGAGGTTCGACAATACTTGTAAAAATATTCAATGCTGCTGGAGTAATTTGGCTTTAAAAAAATTCCATTAAATTAACAGATTTCCGTTTGGACCAGATACTGATCTCATTCTCTCTTAACTTGATAACATAACTGGGTTAGTTCCTAGATGCTAGTGAGATTTCTTCAAATGCATTAAAAAAAATTCTAGCAACTATTATTTTTTTTTTGAGAAAAACTTAAAATAGGATTTCTGGCAACTCCACTCTAAAGATTATTTAGAAACTAACATAAATTTCCAAGTTTTGAAAATAGCCCTTTAAATTTTAGGAATGGGCTTGTTTCAAGAAAACAAAACCAATGAAATCGCAGTTCGGAGCGTGTGACATCATAAGAAATCAATTAGCTTGTTTCAAGTAGTAAGGAAAGAAAAGAACCAATGAAATTGCAGTATGGAGAGCGTGACATCATAAGAAATATTTCCATTTAGTCACAACAGATTTACGAATTTCTTTAAAAAATACTTTATTGTATCCTTTTGATTTTAATTATCATAAAGCTCAATAATGCGCAGACAACCCATAGTGAGCGACACCCTGCTGAACTATTAACTTAAACTATCTTATTTCAAAGCAAATTATCAAAGAAAATAATAAACTGTAGGTTTTTCTTTAATTAATTAAAGTGGTGCAATTGTATTAATGAGAAAGTAACAAACAGAAATTATTATTCAACAAACACTTTTTAAACAGTAAAAGCCCTTAAACAAAAGAAAAACATTCAGTTATTTTGTATTTTTTTTATCAGCACCTATTAAAATTTTGTCTGAGTGAAACTATAAGTTAAATTGAATAATATACTATAATTTAATTTTGAGCCAATTTGTTAAACTCATTGTAGTTTTTACTGCATAATCATCAACGAATATAGAACGAATATAGAATACGACTATAGCTATAGAAGTGAATTGTCGGGCAAATGAAATTTTGAAACGCGACGAAAATGCACCTGGTGTTGTGACTTATTCTTGGTTTGATCGCTTCTCCCCCCCTCACCAATACGAACACTTTGTGTCCGAACTCCGAATGTGTTAATCGAGTGAAGTATGTTCGCAAATTGGTCTCTACTTTTTAAGGACGTTTTACGATAAAATAGTTGTTCTAAATTTAAAAAAAAAAAGCTGTAAGAGGCTGCAGAAAGAGCTTTAACTGACCGTTTGGCTAAATATAACAATTTATTATTATTTTTTTTAATTAAAAATATGGGATGGCTAAGCAAACAAAAAGTGGGGGGGGGATGGATTAAAGTGAATATAGGAAGTGGGGGTATGGATTTGAGAGATATTAGAAGTGGGGAGATGGATAGCAATTTTCTTGAGAAGTGGGGGGATGCGTCCCCCCGCACTTCCAGCACTGGTTTTATACTCATATAAACTGGCTTTAATTTGCCCCAATTTTTACGTTAAATTTTCACTTCAAAAGCTAACGCTTACACTACTCAGGTTTTAAGAGGAACTATATTGCACTTAAAGAAAGATTTAAATGTACACTGTCAAAACAAAGCAATGTTCATTTTTCAAACTAATTGAAAAACTACCTCTATAAACTTCCCGAGCCTCTTCCAGAAAATCTTCTTCTAGTAGTCCGTCCACCAACTTCTGCAATTCCTCTTTCAGAGAATCGCAAAACTCTGATATGTATTGCTCGTCCTCCTCAAAGTTCTGGGGATCAATGCCCTCCTCGTGCCACTTCACGTAGAAGACCTGCAAGAATATAATTCATATTTATTTAGAAATGGCAATGCTGTCATATTTTTTTAAAAAAAGTCATTCTAAAATTGTCAAAAGGTAGAAAGTCATTACGAGATCATTGTTATGAGATTATATTCAGTGTTCCATGTTTAAGAGCCAAGGAAATTACTTAGCAAGAAAGAGATTCGTGCAGCAATTGGACTACTAACGGGTCACTGATCTCTCAATAGACACCTGAGCATCATGGGTGTAAAAGATGACCCTCTCTGTAGGACATGTGGTGATGTGGTAGGACACCAGTGATGGCAGTGCTTGACCATGATGGGGTCGCAGTGGGGCGTCCCACCCAAACACGAGATTTGGCCTATTTCGGTTAATAAATGCCCCATTCATGCTAATGTATGTGATAATCATTCCCAAAGATATGGACAAATTCTCATAAAATGCAAATACATTTTTTGAAAAAAAAAAGACAAACCCATATTTTTAAACAATTTAAATACGATTTTTATAGCAGTTTCACAGCATATTCAACTAATCATGTGACAAACTCGAAATTTTTGGTACATACATGCTTAGTTAAAAATAGTTTCTGCAATAAAAGTTCGATAATACTGGAATTGGAAGAGAATTTGTAAAAAAAGATTTAAACTGTTTAAATAAAATGTGTTTAGTTTATTTTCTAAAACTGTACATACCTTTTTTGAGAATTTTTCCATATCTTTGGAAATAATTGTCACACACATGATTGTGGACTGAGCCAAATACTGATGTAATAAATTCCTAACTAATATAAATTTATGATTGTAAAATTTTCTGTTTTGTACTACTCTAAACTGTATCTTCATCTGAATATCCACATTTATTACCCAATTAAAAAATATTTCATTTCTATCAAAAACAAGAACCAAATTCAATGGGTCAGGCAATTTGTTTTTTTGTCAAGGGCCGCACAAAGGCAGGCCCTGATGTTAAATAAACTACAAAAGAAGCCAACAGACCAGTTTCTGTGTGTCTGGAAGGTAGTCTTCTAGCTGGATCTTCGACTGGTCGATTCTCTTGTTACAGGGCGAGGGTTTGTCCCCAGGGGGTTTGTGGGTGAATCGACGTTGCATCCAGAGGACCCGCTTGGCTTCTTGAGGATCGTCGGTGACGATGAATTTTATCTCATCTTGGAGGACTGCAAAAAGGAAAAGTTTTTTTTAATGAATTAGAGAGACAAAACCATTCAAATTCTTTATATTTTCTTTATCTTATCCTGTCTGTTCCCTTTTACAACTACTTTTCTCTTAACATGCCTTCCATTAAAAGCATCGTTTTTAAAAATCTCTTCTCTTCAGATATAGATTCAGTTAGGTTTGAAGTATCGTCGCACTAGAGGTACACCATGGCTATTGGCGCCGGGCGCCGTAATTTAGAACCGCAATCAAGTGACACGCCAAAACCCGAGTAGGCATACAACACAACTGTTAAGGGCGACATCGCACGCAACGTCGGGACATATTTAACGTGCACTACCTCTACATGGGATATTATTCAGACATTTTTGGCTGCACAAGCGTTTATAGGTCGGCAGTTATTTTGGCGAGGCTTGAGACATAGAAGTTGCAGTACACAATGAGTAAGTAATTAATCTTCAGGATAATGCAGCATTTTGGTTAGTGTGTGGATAAAACTTTAACAGTTTCATGACCTATTTATTTTAATTACAAATCAGAAAAGTGAAGTGAATGACAAATTGGACTTTTAGAATAAAACTCGAGATCCATGAATTGAGGCAACTTTTTAAGTGATTCCTTTGAGATACATTTAACAAATCTGTTAGCATTGGCAAGATGAAAATCAATGGAAGCACAAAACTCCCATTTTACAGATCAGCCTCTTTTTCATGTAAAGTGCATTAACCTAAAGCTATTCTTATCCTTGATGAAGGAAATGGTTATATACACTCTAAGAGTTAAAGTTGAATAAATCTATTAAATTTGATCTAAAAAAATATGGAACAATAATTGAGAATGCTATTTCACATGAACAAGTCGACAAGCTCATTACATAAATAAATATTTTGAACATTTTTAATTTAAAGAAAAAACAACCAAGACTTGAAATTAATACAAATAAATGACTAATAAATACACTAGCATGATATAATATAAATTTTATGACCTAAAAAATTTATGTTAATAGTCAACAATAAAAGTTAAATGAAAATAGCTTACCCATAACTTATAATTACGACTTATTTTATAACTTTTAGTAAAAAGTTTAGAGTAAAAAAAAACCTCTATTATTTGGGAAGAGTCCCATTGAGAATTTATGTATTTTACATGTTTCAGGCTATATTATAAAGACCTATTGAATAGATTTACTTAAAAAAATATGAAGAACAGCACAATACTTATTTTAATCAACAGACTTTATGATTGTTTATTAAAAAAGTAACTGAGTTTTTAAGCTAAAAATCCCTAACTGTTATGCTCAATTCAATAAAATTACATTGGTGTAATTATACTAGCGCCAATTTGGAGCAGAAAAATTTAACTCTTGGAGCATAAACTAGAGAAATTGCTGCAGCAAAATTTAACTATTGAAGCAGAAATAAGAGGAATTGCTACAAATTGCAGAAAAATTTACGACAAATTAATAAATAAGCACAGGATACAAATTGTGGCGCTCGCTGGCAAAATTGGTGCATAATTCTAACCCCTGAAATTGCCATTATTTATATTTTCTCCATGTGTTTTTCAAAACCTTTCAAAGTTAAACCCATTTGAAGAGTACAGGGGGAAAAAGCACTTTTTCGGCTGGGAATCCGTGCATATTGAGGTCTGCTTGGCGAGTAGTGGCGATTGGATACCGGTTTCTTCTTCCGCAGTTCAAGCGTCACACTAATGCCTGAGAGCGTGAATCTTGATCATAGAGATAGTAAAACCGTGCGCCGTGTGACAAGAACCCAGGAAAAAACTGGTTTTTTCACACCGGTTCAGAACTCGCTATCTCTAAGCAAACCCGATGCAGAGATATTACCTTTTCGATGAAGGGGTTCTTTTTCTGTACTCTTCATTTATAAAAGTTTTTCAAGGAAGACACAGGAACCCTGTTAACCCGCCGATTGTTAAACCCGGCTTTTTCTGTATTTTGTGCATTAGGCTTTCTTCTAATAAATAATCTTAAATTTTATAACTAATAAATTTTTATTCATAATGTACATTTTTCCTCTGAAAATGTTCTTCAGACCATATCTTCAAAAATAAACCTTATTCTGATTTTTTAAACAAATGTTATTTTAAATAAATTAAATTTAAAATTTATGCAATGAAAACAACCATACATATTTGCCCATTTTCAGGCCGTTCAGAAGGTAAAAAACAATTAACACACTGACCAGAAGTGAGGTTCTTCTGCTTCTGCCCATCAGGCAACATATTCCCCAGTAGGGTTATCATCCTTGCAGCCTCCTCCTTCCACAGCCTTGTGCATTCCCCTCTTTCGACAGGATCTTCACCAGCCATGGCAGGGTAATGCTGCACAACGGGCTGTAGGACATATACCATGGGGGATGCCACAGAGTCCAGCTTGTACCACTTGTTAAATAGTTCTTTGTCCTCTTCGGATTCGACGGACTCCATTCCTGACTCGAAGTGGGGTTTGGGTAGTGTGCGCGGCAGTAGAGTTGCCCCTATGTTGTCATTGAAAATGACCTAGGGAAGTTTGTTATAATTGTTATGCGGAACATTAATTTATGCCAAAGAACTAAAAATCCATTTGAAGATCCATTTCTGAACAAATATTATTGAAAATTTAAGGAATTGTGTATATTTTACACTTGGGACATGCATAATCTAAATAGAAATATGTATAGGGATCATTTTATATACACATTTTAAAAGTACAAATTAATAAACAATTATGAAATGTATTCGAATTAATCACCAAACATGAGGCAATCAGCACTTTTTTGGCAACATTATTGATTTCTAGGTCCCAATGCAAATTTCAAAATATCCTTACATCAAAGAAACTCAAGGTAATGTTATGGATCCCACAACTTTTGCATAGTATGTGCCACAATTTGCCCCTTTTTCAGTGTATATTCAGGTCTTCTAAAAGGATCCACAACTAACTATACACAAAACTCTTTCTGTCTTTCCAAAGAGCAAACTTTTCAAATAGTAGTACCTTGATTTCCTGTGATTAAAATATTAAAAAAAACAGCTAGAATACTTTTGGGTGTAAGTCTGGAACAAATCAAAATGTTTCTTTTTATTTACAAAGAATCTATGAGCTCTAATATTCCTTTTGTCCGCTTTATCTTTAGTAAGCAATACTTTTTGAATAGAAAAAAAACCCATCTGGAACACTTTTGTTCGACACTCCTTTGAGATGGACTTACTAAGGTAAGAAGTCTTCTCCTTGTCCTCCACTTTTCTAAGAGCCCCATACATAATTGTGGCAAGCTGTGATCGACCAAGCCCACACCCGGTATGCCCCAATGCAAGTCTGCAATGTTGAGTTCATAGCCTTTCTCAGCAGCATACCTCCGAAGGTATGGAAAAACGCGTTCAGTCAAAGCATCTCTTTCAACCACAGAATCTGGAAAGGGAGAGAAAAGAAAATTGTTTTGATTGTAAACTAAGTTAAACTTATAAATCTTTGTTATGAAGGTAGAATTTGAACTACCTTCTTATGCCTTCGAAATGCTATTTTAAAAAATATTCAAGCAATAAATAGTATGAATATCAAACAAAGAGAAAAATCATGATGCATTTAATCAATACCTTGAGAAATAATAAATAAAATCTATATGCTCAAGATTTCCAGGTTAGTTTGGTTTGGAGCACTATAGTTTTTTGTTTGGTACACAAGGGAAATTGGGGACATACTATGCAGCTAAAAGTGGAATTTAAACCTACAGATGAGCTGGAGTCGGCTGAATACTTGAATGAGTTTTCAAAAAAAATGTTACACTTTTAATGATAACAGTGAAATGAGACCAAAATTAAGGCAAGAATGATGGAAAATAAAAAGTTTCTAAACACAATAAAGAATATAATCCCGTTAGATACATTGACATCATATAAATACTGTTACTTGAAAAATAACAAAAGCATACATTATTTACACAAATAAATTTTTAAAAATGAAACTTTTTCAAGTCCTTTATGGTTCTAGTTACCTATATATAAACTTAATTTTAAAAAACTTTTATTTAAATTCCAAGGTGAAAATATATTGTTTTCAATAGTTAATAAGATTAAAAAGGAAATACTATTTTTTTTAAATTAAAAACTATCAATAAAAAACCGAATAATGTAAGTAATATCCCAAGCTTATTTAACTTTGTACTAATGACAAAGTAACCTTACAAATTAAACCAACATGCTGCAAAAAAAAACTACCTACCAAAAAAGTCAGCTGCAATGTACAGTGTGATTTCCTGTAGCGGTGGCTGAATGTCGACTTCTTCTACGCGCCCTAAAATCAAAGACCTCACGTGATCTGGAAAACGTTGCAAATCGGGAAGACCTAGAGCTTCTGGAGATGGGGCATCTTTTAAAAGAGGTGTGCCAGTCTGGAAATAAAAAAACAAGAATGCAGTGTTGGTACAGTTCTTTTTCTAAAATAAAAGGAAAATAAATATTAAAAAAGACTAATTTAAAAAAAAAAAATACTTCTTAAGAATCTATTTCTGAGCCAATACTATGTAAACGAGAGTTTATGAATGGGTTACAATTATGAATGTGAAAAATGAACGGTTTATAATTAAATTATGCTTGTGATGCTTATAATTTGAAAGGTAGAGTGAATTGGGTTAATACGTAATACTTTTTAGAATTTAAAAAAGTATTCTTTTTAAAAAATCATTTTTAAAGAGATTTCAGTACTTGACATCTTCTTGTAACCTACTTCGCTGGGTTTTCTTTTCATTCTTGTTGCATGCTGATCTTAAATTTCACTGATTAAGTTAAAAAAAGGTGTTTTAATAAACAAAAAAACACATTTTCTTCACAAATTTGTTTCCCCCCACAATCAATGATTTACGAATAGAATTTTTTTTAGTAGTGTTCTGTAAATTTTAAACACAGAATAGAAATCTATCACGACAAGACTGCATTGCAGAGCATTAATACTTGAAATAACTTGACATTGCAAATTACATGGAAACTAAAAAAAGTAATTAGAAAATATTTCTTGAAGAATGCAGAATTTTACTCAGAAAAAGGTAGTCTTTAATTCCTGATTCTCCAAGCAAACCTATAAATTAACAAATAATAATAATATATATATATATATATATATATATATATAAATATTATATTATATATACTATATATATATATATATATATATATATATATATATATATATATATATATATATATATATATATATATATATATATAATATATATATATATATATATATATATATATATATATATATATAGTAGTCTTTACATTAACCTTAAAAATAAAACAAGATTGCATTTTTTATAATCTCATACTAATTTACATGAAATATGAAAATCATCTTTCAAACAAAAACTTACAAATTATTGTATGTAATTTTATCAAATGAAAGAAGGTTGGAAGTCATGATTTTTGTTGTGACATTTTAGAGCACAAAAATATCAAACAAGCTTTTAAGCTGGCACTCTAAGCACCAAAAAAGTAATATCTCAAAAGAATATTATTTTCTGAATTTTTAATCTTGATCTGATGATAAAGTAAGCTATATTTAAATAATTGTCAAAGACTAGAGACACAACACAGATCAGCAGGTACAACACAGCAGTTTCTCTGAGGATTCAATGACGTGCCTTTCAGTCATAGAAACAATGGGGTTGTTTCACGTCGTGGATGGCAACAGCTCCAACGTTTTGTTGTCATTTGTTGCCTGGAATTACTAATGTTTTGGTATTCGAAAATGAGTTTTCTAAGAATATTTTACTTAATAAATTTTTTAAACGCCAACTTCTTGCTGAGCTGATGGTTGTTAAAAACATTTTCTAAAGAAAGATTGCATAGAAAGAAAAGTTTCTTTGCAACTATATCAGTTATTTTGAGAGTGAAACTGAAGCAACCAATGAAATCCAGTACGGATACAAATGAAAACAAGAGCGTTACATCATCTGAAACATTCCCATTTGACAGAGCAGGCCTCAGAACTAGGAATGCTCTAAAAAAAGTAGACAAAAGATACTTTCAAAGAAAAAATAGACTAAAAGTAGACTATGGTAATCAGCGTTTTGCAAACCCTTTCAGCAAAAAAAAAAACTTTCATCAGAAATTGCAATTAACGACACCTTGAAAATCCATAAATTACGAATTTTTAAAACGTAAAACTAAACATTAGTAATGTAGCGAATTTTCGGAAATTGGCTAATACAGTTCAGAACCAAACACCTATAATGTTCTATAATCCGGACACTTGAATTTTGGCGAGATTCAGATTTTTTTTCAAAACTTAAACCTGTCTAAAATCAAAAACCACAATATAAGCCGAAGAAGAAAAAATGGCAAAAAAAAAAGTTAAAAAAGGGGAAAAAATCAAGCTCTTCTTGTTAACCTAACAAGGTCACATAACTCACGAACACTTTATCAGCCGAAAATATTATGGTTGGTCTGACTTGGCCTAAACCGGAGTTACAAAAGTTACGAGACGCAGATCAGCATAGGCAAAAAAATGTCAATCATTATGAAGCAATGCGACCTCATCGGTGGATTTTATGAAAAATACTAGGCAGCAAAATAAGCAAATCGGGAAGCAGTATTGGATTGTACTGGTCGAAATTCAACTTCAAATTTTAATTGAATTTTTATATTTATTATTAAAATTTATTATTTAAACTTGTTTTGTACTGCAATTCAAAACTTAGAAGTCAAAAAATCACTTATCCTTACAAATAGAAAAATTGCAACAAAACTCGAAGATCGCTTAATCGTGAAACCTTGAATATCGACAAATCAAAAAATCCTCAAATATCAGTAAAAACGACAAAATCACAAATAAGCAATATTAAAATCGTGTAACTGAAAATGTGTAAATCATGCATCTTCAAAAATCGGAAAATTGAAGACTCTTGAAAATAAACAAACCAAAAAATTAGTATATCACATAATCTTAAATTACGCCCAACTAATAAATCTAGGCTAACTGCAAAGACGGAAAATCGAGAATCTTTGAAAAACAACAAACAAACAGAGAACCATAAAAACCTACATAAAAAATAACTTAAAAATTCGAGCAATTCAAAATTATAAATCTTAAGAGAAAATGACAAATCTTGTAACTTTGAAGGAATTGGACATTTGCAGAAAAATAGAGAACTCTTGAAACCAGCAAATCATAAATTTACAATGGGGGAATTTTTTTTAAATTGGCTGATCGCTAAGCCTCGAAATAAACGATACAAAAAGCTTATCTTCACAAATCTATATGATTCAAAACTTGCAGCAAGTGGCGAAATTTCCCGGCGCACACCAGAATTTCAACAAATTCAAGCATAATTCCCGATTTTCCCTGCGCTAAAAAATCCAAGTACAATTCCTGACTTTCCAGATTTTACCCGATGGCTGGACACGGATGTCATTACGAGAACCCGTTGAAAAATACAAAACAAAACGCTGCAATCCCGCAGCTTTGAGTCGTAACATCACCGCTAGAAAATTGAAAGATATGTAATTGTATGAGAGAAAAAAGTTCTTAATTTGCCAACAATGTTCTTGTGAAATATCGGCGAAAGTTAGGCATGCTGGTGAAAAAAAAGAGACTTTAGAGACTTTGGCCTGAAAAAAGATACTTTTAGAGACACTTAAAAAAAATAGATACTAATAGCTAGAAAAGAGACTAGTTCCGAGGCCTGCGAGAAGGCAAGAATTAACTGGTCCAGGTCTATATTAAAAAAATGTAACAATAAAAATATCAACGATTCCATTATTATTAGATACATACCGTGCCCGGTGGAGGTTAGCAGGACAACCCCCCCCCCCCCCCAGTGCTGATCAAAGACGTCGCGTCCACTGGCACTTTGTGTGCCACATTGGTCTCCGTGGGGCTCTCTGGTTGTTCGGAAATCATTGGATTAAAACTGACGAATTATAGGAGATCTCGTGATTTTCTCAGAAGTAGAAGACCATTTTTCAGTTTATCTTAAGCAAAATTTCGTGTTTAGCCAATTCTCGTTATCGAGGTTCGACTGTATTATAAAAATATCAACGGCATTGGATACATACTGTGCCCGGTGGAGGGGAGCACGACGACCCACCAGCACTGATCGAAGACAATGCCGCGTCCACCGGCACTTTGTGTGCCACATTGGTCTCCGTGGGGCTCTCCGGTTGTTCAGGAACTGTTGCCGGTGCAGAGTTTGGGTCAAATGAAGGTCGCCGGGAGGAAGGTGGCGAGGCCTTGCCGTAGGGGAGGCTGTCTGTGGAGCGCCGCCGGCCGCCGATGGGGGATCTGAAATAGGTTAGAGGAAATAAGGTTGCATTTGGGTAGTAGAAGCAAATGATATGTAGACTCAGGTTTTTAGTTTTTAAGTGCTACTATAGTTATAAAACCTATTCCCCAGTTTTTTAAAAAATTATCTGGTACTAAAACCTTTTTGGTCAGGTGAGATTTCACAGGAATTTTGCGATTGATATCTTGAAGTCATTCACCTAGTTTAAAGCTACGCATTCCATGGAAAAGGTAATTTTGAAGTTCTAAAAGACCCTTTTTCTGTCGAGGCTCTAAAGTTGAAAATATTTTCTCCATGAAAGTGTTAATAATGAAAGTTCATTTTAATGTGTAAACAATTTACTGATTTCTGAAGTTTAGAATTTTTATTAAAAATAATCATCATTCCATTTACATTTAGTACACCTTACTTATAAGAGTTTTCAATAACAATGCATATTTGTGGCCTGCTTCACATGCAACAGTTCCGATAATGATTGGTGTACTTACAGTGCTGCACAAAAGTTTAGCCACAGACGCGATTCATGAAAAAATCCCCAACGTTTACTATTTTCCAGTAGATTTTTTTAAAATATGTATTCTTTAGCAGCATGAAAAATAATAGGGTAATAATTTTTATATAAAAAATATAAATAAATTTGACTTCTATCAACAAATTAAAATTTTCAAAACTTTCCTTGCCACAAAAGTATAGGCCCATGTTTCAGTTTTATGCAAATTCTCTAGAAAAAGGGATTGAGTCACAAAAGGGAAGGGTTTTTAAGTAGCTTTAAAAGGTTGAAGGTAATTTTCAATGCTTAGAACCATGTCGAAGTCAACTGAATTTTTGTATGAAGAGATTATAAGAATATGGAAAAGTAAAATCCAGAGGTAAATCTGTTTCTGATATTTCTACTGAATTAAAGCGATCCAAACGAAGTGCTTATAAAGTGTTAGCTCTTGGTAATCATTATCAACCAAAATCACGGTTTGGTAGACCTTGAATCACCAGCAGATGAGAGGACAGACAAATAAGAAAATTGGCTTAAAAAAAACATTGCTCTTCAAATCAAATTAAAAGCCTGATTGCAGCTAAAGTTTCACGTGAAACTATCAGGAGGAGAATCAACGAATTTGAATACTTGATAAAATCCAAGCTGAAGCACAATTATTCATCCTTAAGATGAATTAGGATGCTATTCATCCTTAAGATATATTCATCCTTAAAGATGCACGACTGCAATGGGTTCAGCAACACATGTCTTACAACGATAAATGGCTGCAAGTGATCTTCAGCGCCAAAAAAAAATTGAACCTAGATGGATCCGATGTGTATGGCTACTACTGGGATTATCTGCATAACGATTTAAGATCCAATTTAGCCAACATCAAGGTGGTGGTTCGGTAATGGTGTGGGGAGGTTTTGGATTCAACGGCCAGACTGCCTTAGTCTTTACCAAAGAAAAGCAAAACTCGGGGGACTACCAGACAACTCTCGACAACCACTTACTGCCTTATGGGGAGATTTTATGCGGCCCAAATTGGAAATTAAAATAAAATGCCTCCATACATGCATCAAGATCAACTAAAGAGTGGTTTAGAACCAGTAATATACAGTACTTGATTGACCTGCTTACAGTCAGGACCTTAATGCCATCTAAAAAATGTTTGGGGAATCCTTAGTACAGTAGTTTATGTCAATGGCAAACAGTATTTCACCGTTCCGGAGCTAAAGGAAGCTTTTGAAAAGGCGTTGCATAAAATCGAGCCTAATACTTTACAAAAGCTGTTACTTTCTATGAAAACAAGGGTTTTTGAACTAATAAAAGAACGTGGAAGCTACACAAAATACTAAAATGATTTATTTGATTATTAAATTATTATTTTTATTAAGTGTGCGTAAACTTATGTGCGGCAGATTTTTGTCATTCTTGCCATTTTGGTGCAAAACTTGTAAGATATTTGGTTTATTCTTATTTAATGTCAATTATGATTTTAATGTGACGATGAATAAATCATATTAAGATTTTATCTTGCATCTCAATACTTTTGTATAAAACTAACAGTGTGTGTTGTGCCTAAACATTTGTGCAACACTCTACTGTGCCAGAGTGGCCATGTTAATTCACTTAATAATGCAGTGTGGCAATGAAAAGTCAGTTGCATCTTTCAAATGCGACAGAAGTGAAAACTGTGCTTACAGGCCAGACGTACAGTTTTTTTAGATTGCGAGCAGCACTTGACATATAAATTATAAAAATACTAAGGCACGGCCAGTTCTAACAAATGCAAGATTGAAGTACTCACTGTCCTCCATGGGAATTTTGGCGCTCTTTTTCCTTTTTCTTCTGGGCAGAAGAGCAGCTGCTTCCCATGGTGACGTCAGAGGACAATCAGTCACGTGTCCAGTGGCGTCTGCCACGACTTCATGATCTCCAACAAACACGACCTACAATAAAAACAAACTCGTTTAAGGGGAGTCGGATATGGGTGTTTGGGTCAAAAATGTTGATTTTTTGTTTGTCCTTTTTTTTTATTCTGCTTATCTTTAGCTTTAATTTAAGACCAAGATTATCGATTTCTGTTTAGTGGTTTTCTTTTTATAAGCATTTTTGAGAAACTCTTAATATCAGTTCTTACCTAAACCTTACTTTTCTTTTGCGTTTCCTGAAATATAAGGTTTTTCAACATTGCACCGTGTGCCATATGTGGCACAGCTCTAAATTTAGACCTATACAGCAATAGGTTAACTTTTCATGCAATATTTCCTACCATTTAGAAATGTCAATCGGTACTACAAGCAACAAATAAATTGTCATTTCTTTTAATGAAACATACCCAGAAAATAAGCTAATGAACTTTTTTTATTTGTTGATAGACTGGTGGTAAGAACCGATTTTTGGTTTGTTAGTTCTAATTAGCCTACTTTGCATGTATTGAGTGATTTTTGTGCTAAAAATTTTTTAAGTATATCTATGTAATTGCCTTAAACCAGTGCATCTCTTACAAAAATATATTTATATTCCATATTTTGGGACATTTTTAGTTTAATACTTTTCAAATAAATCCGCGATTTGGGTGGCAAAGAGTACATGAAAAATAGTTAAAACAATTTTCTAAGTAACCTGGCCAACCGAAGACAGTTTAAAGTTTCTATACAGAAAAACCATCATGTAGTGAAGGACTAAAAGTTAAAATTTATTTTATTATACAAACAGTTAAAACTGTAGTTTTTCTAAACTAAATGAACTTTAAAAAAATAAACACTCATGAATTATTTCCTTTTATACTTATAATATAAGATAAAATATATTAAGCAAAAGTATATATTACTGACTCAACAATTTTGGGTTTAATGGATGAAATGTGAGAATGGTACTATTAAATATTTGTGTTGACCAACGTTCAACACCAATTCAGGTTGCATTGGGTGTTGGCTCAATCGTCAATCAGTTAGGTACTTGACAGAGGTGTAAAATTTGCATGCGTAAATTGGTTGTGTTAAAGCTCAATGCTAGAAATTGACAGTCAGATGTCATATCATGTACTGAATCATTATAAATTTTACTTCAAAAAATGTATACTACTGATACACACCAAAGTTTTTTGCATTTACCCTAGATACACATTAAAATAAAAGCTGCGGTTTAAAAATGACATATTTTAAATCGCCCACTTGATGAATAAAAATATTGCATTCTTCCATTTCTTTGATAGTAATTTAAAACATTCACAAACAAATTCTTACATTAGAGTGTACATATATTTATAGCAGTAAAAACTAAATAAGACATATTTAAAAAAGAATTTTTTAAATAATGAACAGTTAGTAAATAAAAAAAAAAATTGGACGAAACAGAAATATGTTTATTTAAATTATTTATTTTTGTAAAAAATAAACAATTTCAAAAACAATCGCTATGAATAAATGTAAATATTTGAATTTGGCCATAAGGCAGATATCACATTTTTCTCGTGAATTTTATTGTGGAAAACATATACACGGGTGTATTAGTTGTGTTCATAAATATTAACAAAAAATCAAATCAACTTTAAAGCAACAAAAAGCCATTTATTTTGGTTATTAACAATCAACGTTAGAAAACAAATATTAATTTATTTTAATTTTTATATTTTCTATAAAACATTTACCTTATTCAACCCAATATAAGTTCCAAAAGATATGAATGAAACCGAATCTGCAGACGACAAGTTCCGTTATCCAGAATACCGGCGAGAGGAAAGAAAAAAACCAAATATATACCCATCGCCCCCATTCAATGTCACTTTGAATTCACTAAGGCCGAATCAAACCACAAATGAACTTTTAATCATTTATTTAACAGCCATATGCATTGGAGAATAAGTTTGTTATTAATATTTCACATTTACGATGATTTTGTGTGATAGAAAGCAAAATTTCGGCTTACGGGACAGATATAGTAGGGAATTCTTCCGTCAACCGGTGATAATCCGCCATATTGAAAATGATGGGTGAGAGTTTTAGGGTTGCCGAAATTGAAGTCTCAATATCGCCAAACTTAATGAATTACGTCGCCAAATTATAATGTATTTAAATTTTGTTAATTAACCACATAACTGGGAAAGGAAGGAAACTGTTTTATTAGAAATGCTGACAAAGTTCCAGATTTATAATGAGATAGTAATCAAACGATTTTACTCAAAGCATTTGTTCTAAAAATCCCCCCAAAAATTCTACATTTCGTTTGTATTAAAATATTTTTAGTTATATAAGAGAAAACTAAAATAACATTATTTTTTGTTTTATTTGCTTGTAAATTCACTCGAGCTTTTCATTAGTTTCACTTAAATTGTTTAAATTCAAAGATAAAGTTGCCAGTTTTGCGATATTCTGCTAAATAAGACACCCGAAATGTGTTGCGCACGCATTTCGCGACGCTGCTGTAGGCGATCAATAAAATAAATTATCGATATTTCCAAACGGGCCGTTTCCCCGGGAATTTCTAAACTTAGTGGTTAAAAAGTAGCTTAAATTACTAAACAAAAGAATTTTTTTCAAAAATATAAAAAGTTAAATAATTCAATGATAGCACCTAGCACCCATGCTTGTAAAAAAATTTAATTGACTTTTTAACTCATTAGGAAATAAAGATGTGCTGCAAAAATTTTATCAATAAAAATTAAAGAGTACCACGTGACAAAACATACTAAAAATTCGATTTTATAAGTTTAAATTTTTTAATTTTTTTTTGGGTTTAAAAAGTAGCTTAAATTACTAAACAAAAGAATTTTTTTCAAAAATATAAAAAGTAAATAATTCAATGATAGCACTAGCACCATGCTTGTAAAAAAATTTAATTGACTTTTTAACTCATATAGAAATAAAGATGTGCTGCATAAATTTTATCAATAAAAAATTAAGAGTACCACGTGACAAAACATACTAAAAATTCGATTTTATAAGTTTAAAAAATTTTTAAAAAATAAAATTTTTTTTTCGGAAGAAAAACACTTAAATTTACATAAATTAAAGTTACATGTAACTCAAACAATAGAAAATAAAGTTGTAGGTTAATATACTATTTCATATGTGTTAATATACAGTGTAACAGGGCCTAAATGGATTTAAAACTTACGTCAATATGAAGAACGCTTTTAATTATATACTAAGGTTTTCTTTTTTTTCCTACTACAAGTCTACCATCGCAGCAAAGCTAGTTCTACAGTTACTTGTTATTGTTGAAAATGTACAACGGGTATAAGAGGAATATATATATATATAATATATATATATATATATAATATATATAATAATATATATATATATATATATAATATATATATATATATATATATATATATATATATATATATATAATATATAAATATATATAATATAATATATATATATATATATATATAATATATAATAAATAATAAATAATAAAAAAAATAATAATAAATCCGCATTTATAGCTTTAACTGAAATTAATTTTTATTCTCGAGTATAATAAAGTATATTATGTTTTCAATGTCTTATCGTTAGAAAGTTCAATAGATTTAAACAAGCGCCTAAGAACTAAGAGCAATATTCCAGATTTTTGAAAAATGTGTATCAATATTATTGATATTGAACTCTAGGAACACCAGTTATTTATGCAACAAGTGTGAAAAGTAACACTTTTTAAAACTAGTGGAAATAATGACACGTGTTTTAAAAAGTTTACTTTTCAAGTTTTCACACGTGTTTCATACACTATTTTTTATAATTACGTGAAAAAATCAAATCTCAATTGGTTCAAAAATAATTCACGTGCTAATTTTTTTACGTAAAGAAGATCGGCATCGATAAATCTCTGGAAACTACAAAAGGCAAAACTTATTTTTTAGTATAAAGTCAAAACATTTGAACATGGACACTGATTAAAAATAAAAAATAATAACATTCACGCGGCATAATATTTATAAATAAAGCAGATCAATAAATTTCTGGATTTTATGAATATTATGAAATAGAAATTTTACTTAAAAGTTGGCATCTTATGAAAAGAGTGAAAAAAAGTACTTTTTTTCACTGCTTTTGGGTGAAAAAAAGTATTTTTTTTAGCGCTGTTTCTAAAAAGTATAATTTTTCGCACGCGTCTGATGTTAAAATTATAGTGTAAAAATCGGATTTTTTCACGCAATTTAAAATAGTATGTATGCAACTAGTGTGAAAAAGTAACACTTTTTAAAAAACTAGTGGATTTATTTCACGAGCGAGGTACGAGCGAGTGAAATAATGACACGTGTTTTAAAAAGGTTTACTTTTCGCACGTGTTTCATACACTATTTTTTTTTATAATTGCGTGAAAAATATCATTGGTTCAAAAATAATTCACGTGCTAATTTCTTTACGTAAAGAAGATAAGCATCGATAAATCTCTGGAACTGCAAAAGACAAACTTATTTTTTAGTTTAAAATCAAACATTTGAACATGGATACTGATATGAATTTTCAGAAAGTTGTCGCAATTTTCGGAATATTTGGCGCTTGTAGAAGAGATGAATTATGTAAAATGGAAGTTGACAATATAGAAGAGCAAGAAAATCTATGGATTGTACACTTAAATGCTACTCCCAAAAAGTTTTGTGACTCACGGAAATATAGGAAACATAAACACAGTTGACATTTGCAAAAAATTAGCTTCCCTTCGAAAGCCTGCAACCGCCCACAAAAGGTTTTTTGTTGGCTACAGAAGAGAAATGCACCATTCAACCAATAGGAATTAATACGATCGGCAAAATTCCAAAACAAATAGCATCTTTTCTTAATTTAGAAAATCATCATTACTACACCGGTCACTGTTTTCGAAAATCATCTGCAACCCTTTTAATTGATAATGAGGAAGATATAACGAAAACAAGCTTAAAAAGACACGGAGGGTGGAAATCGACGTTCTTCGCCGAATGATACATAAAAGATTTCATAGCAAGTAAAATGGCAGTGGCTAATAACCTTTCTAGATTTGAAGATTCAACTACCGTTATTCGCAACGAAAGCAGCATAGAGTTTTCCATATAAGACACCCTTTCACCCAGAGTGCCAAACAGAAACATTAATAACAGTATTAATTCCAATGCAACTAGCGTGCCAAACATATGCATTAATAACAACACTGGTTGCAATGTCACTATTAACATCATTGTTACGAAATAAAAGTTTTACTTGAAATGTTGGCATCTTATAAAAAGAGTGAAAAAAAGTACTTTTTTTCACTGCTTTTGGGTGAAAAAAAGTAATTTTTTATCACTGTTTCTAAAAAGTATAACTTTTCGTACGCGTCTGATATTAAAATTATAGGGTAAAAATTGGATTTTTTTCACGCAATTATAAAATATTTATGCAACTAGTGTGAAAAGTAAGGCTTTTTTAAACGAGTTGAATAAATTATTTCACGAGCGAGGTACGAGCGAATGAAATAAATTCACGAGTTTAAAAAAGGCTATTTTCAACGGTTGTCATACACTATTTTTTATAATAACGTGCAAAAAAAGTATTTATATTAAATTGGCATTTATTGATTGGCTTATTAATTATTTTATTATCATGTTCAAATGATTTGGAGGTGATTATTTATATTAATGATTATTTTAAAATCACGTGCAAAAAGTATTTCTTAGATTGGTATTGGGAATAAGACGCCAAATAAAGAATCACGTTCAAGTAAAGAATTTTACACCAATCACAAAGCCGCCGAATAAAATATCACGCTCAATTAAAGAATTTTAAACCAATCAGATGCTCTTATTTACTTTGTCGCACTAGTGCGTAAAAGTAACTTTGAAACACGATTTCGTTAAAAGCATCACTTTTGCCACGATTATTGATTTGAAAAAGTTAGTTTTTTTGCACGATATTATAAAAATTTATTTATATTTTATAAAACAATAAATTTAATTTCTATTATTTACGTTCAATAATAAATTTAATAATCCGGTTTAAAGCAGGTTGGTTTTAGGTGAGATTATTTCTATGCAAACCTATCAATGGCACTTCATGAAAATATGACGTAATAACAGTAATAAGCATGAGAATGTAAATATTTTAATGTTTAATTTTGTATTATATAAGAAAAACTAATTTTTTTAAAAAAATTCCCTGTTGCTTCATTTATATAACATTTTCTATGTCTCCTAAAAGCTTTATCTATATAACTTTTTTTTGACCAGCTATAGAGTTTTGAATCATAACTTTTTTTATAGGAAAAATCAATCATTTTTGCTCTGTGCCGATAAAAGCGTTTCTATTAGGATTAAGGCTGATTAACATCAGGTTTTTCTATTCATTGTATAACTTTAATCTTTCATCTCCAAAAGCAGCATCTATCTTTTAAAGAAGATTTTCATAAATGGCGTTGATTAGCTGTTTCCAATCATTTGGTAATTATTTCGTTTTCAAGTAGATGCTGTATTTCATTTATTAATTATTTGCTTTATGTTTATCAAGTGCTAGCGGTGGTAAGTGAGAAGGGGCATCAGTATTAAAATTAAATCGATTTGAGTAAATCTGATGAAGCATTAAAATTCAAATGAAGTTCACAACGGTTCCTACTTTTTAGCCCCGCATGTATCTTTTAACCCCCTCTGTCATTCTTTTTAAACGCTAGTAAATATCATGTCATATATTATTCAGACAAATATTTGCATTGGCAAATAAACATTTAAAGATCTTAACATATACGCTGCCAGAAACACTTTTTGTATACTCGCAAAATAACGAACAATAAATGTGTCTATGTCGACCAACAAACACTGACAGCATTTCTCCAGTTGTTGCAACAGTTCAACAAGCAATAAAAAAAAGATATACTGTTTTATTTTAACAGTCGCATGAAGAAGAACCGGGCTTTCTTTCAGTTGAACAATCACGTAAGTCATTGGCTTGTCGTCAGCGAGCTTTATTTTATTTTTACAGCCGTCTTCAGTACACCTGTCCACAGGGCCTGTTGCAGGAAATCTCAGAATATATTCACAACCTATTTTGGAGGCCCCTTTACGGAAAATGTTATGTATGATTTCCGGTAATGATGGGGCTATATGACTTATGTATCAAATTTTTTTCTACAATTTTATAGGCTTCCTTATAAAAATCGATCAAAACAATCACGTTAGGTCAATTTCAGAGTCAAAATTGAACAAAAAAACAAAGTGGAGTATCAGAATTTTTTTTAGTATACTGATATTTTTGATATTTTTTTAGTATACTGATTTTTAGTATACTGATATATTTGATTTACAGCATTTAGCATAATAGAAACTGAAATTTAGGGGCTCCTAAAATTTGCGGGGGGCCCTAGGCCCAGGCCTAACGGGCCTTATGGAAAAACAGGTCCTTCCTGTCCTAAGCATAGAACTGGAATAAGATGAAAAGCGCGCGAAAACCCTATTCAATCCTCACGAAAGCGGCACTAAAATAAACCACGTGGCTAGCAAGAAAAAAGTTTCATATTTGACACCTGCTGGTGAGGAAAAAATGACGTTAAAAATGTAATACTGATAGTATATTTTCTTATTAGGTTTGTTCTTATTTTGCATTATATCAAATAATAATGTAACATTTTCAAAGTTAACATTATCATGATTAATAATATTATCAATAATTGCAATATTATTAATGATTGCAATATTAGCATTGATTACAATATTATCAATGATTAATAATATAATTATATAATCAAATATATTGCATAAAATTATATCAATAATTAACTTTTAAACAAAAAAACATTGTCTATAATAGTATAGAAAAAATAGCCTAGTTGTCAGTAAATTTTCTTATAAGGTTCGTTCTATTATTACATAAAATCAAATTATAATATTTACATTTAAATAAAAAAAACCATTTAGAATTGTTGACGTTAGAATATTATAGAAAAAAAAAGTAATCCCGTTTTCGGCGTTTTGTAAAAATTATATCACCAAATGCCCTATAATCACGTGACTAACAAAAAGTGTTTATCTTTTGCTTTCACGCTGGTTACAGCACCTCTACTTCTATTACTTCTAAAACAACATGGTGAAGTGTGGCACATATTAGCTACTATCTTCTTCGGAATATTAATGCAAAATATTCGAATCGGTACTGTTAAAAATCCTTATTATACCACCTTGCAATCCAGAAATATTATCACTCAAAACATCTATAGACGTAAAAGATTTCAAAAAGACCAAAAAGTAGAGAAAACGTAGGTCAAAGAGACTTCTGCTTCGGAATTGCTTTATTTATGTATGTTACAACAAAGCCCGATTGTATTTATTCTCCCAGAGTTTGCTGGTATTTCTTCAAATAACAAAGACTGAATAATAAGGAGTAAAATTGTGACTAAGTATGCATACAAAGTTACTACGTTTAATTTTTTGTGGCTTATACAAAACTTGCAAGATCGCATGTCTCCATTTTAGACGTGGCAAAACCGAAAGATATTTATTGATGGCAAATGAAAACATTGTTTCAAATAAGTATTTGGACAAAAAGTGTACATCGTAACGTTTTGTAGATACACTGCTCAAAAGAATTAGGGGAATGCATTGTTTAAACCCTTTCACCCCCAATGATTCCATTTTGAATCATCAGCTTGCTATTTTTTTCTCTCGCTAAGTTGAGCTCACACTTATTTATCGTTAGATGGAAGAATCAAATCATGTCTTTTGAAGAATTAAATAATGTTTGTTTTAATTAAATGAAAATGTGAAAACATGGTAAAATAAAATTCACTCCCAAAAAATTTTATGAAATAAATTGACCCTAAATTCTTAACGCTTGCATTCTTAGATGTTTAAAAATTGATTTTAACTTTTTTTAACAAATAAAGTTTTGAAAAAATTGTTGTTATAATGTATTCAAAAGTTATGATTCCCAAATCCCCCCCCCCCCCTTAAATTTTAGTTAAAAAATTAAGATTTTATCCCCTGTTTTTTTCCATTTCATTCTGGATGCATAATGAATCTATTTAACAAATTTTAGATTTTTTGAATAAAAAATTAAACGTTGGAACTGAAAGGGTTGACAAAAGTACGCAAAGTGCTCCCCTAATTGTTTTGAGCAGTGTATATTGTTGGCACGATTTAATCGTCCAACAATCATTACCACTTAATTAGTCAGAACCACACTCTGAGTTTGAAGGGTCACGGCAATGTCAAATTCCTGGATCAGGTGTTCAAATTCCTGGACCTAATAATTCTGAGTTTTTGACACTATTTTTTCAATGGACCTTTGTGCAACCTGACGTTAAAGTGCAGTCAAGCGGGGTTGAAATTAATGGCTTAAGGGGGCAGATGTCCCCCACATCCTGATTTCAATACATCCCGTGGAACCTATGAGAGTGAGGGCGGCTACCGGGGTTTGACCACTGGCAGACCTTTGGGGGGAGCTGTTCTCTTACGATTTGACCAGAGGCAGTGTGAAGGGCGGTTTCTTGCTTCCGATTGGCCAAGGGCATTTCTGTCCCTGGACCCCAAACTTGAGATAAATATAGCGGATGACCGAGAAAGAATAGAATAATATTCTCAACATATACAGAGTAAGAGAATTTGAGAATAAGTTTGGAGAAATACTGACTTGGTTAAAAGATAGCCAGAAGGAAATGCATCTTAGACTCTATTAACCTCGCCTCTGGTCACCATCTCCATAAGCCACCCCATATGCCAGGGGCATTTCCCAAGTCACCCAATTCCTTGGAGCCTTCGACTTAGCCTTGATCTCTTCAGATTTACCTGAATCTCCGAATTAGCTGCCTGTCCCTGTGTTGTTGCCATAACTCAGTGGTGTTGCCTTCAAGATGTCGACCCCCTTCTTAATCCTTTGGGGTAAGTCTGCCATGTCTCAATTGTTTGTCCAGGATCAATTATGAATCTAAATGCTTTAAATGTTGTAACGTAATGCCAAATAAAGGGTTAAATTTTAGTGAATAACCATGTCTCATGCTGCATTATTCCAGGGTTATTGTAATTATTGTAACTATTGAATTTAATGAATTTTGATTTCACAACGCAATGACAACTAATTATTTCATTTATTCTATCCACTATAGCGTTAACCTAAATTCTATCTCCCCCTTTACAAACTATATAAGTAATGAATAACTGCACAACAATGGTGCCGTGTTTATTTCAAAATTTGAGGATCGAAGGGAATATTGCAAATGAGACTGATTATCATTATTTGAATATTTTACAGGGATTTTAAATATTGGCGAACGGAAGTTCTTTCTCTTTCTTAGAGCACATGACCATAGTCAATTTTTTTTTAGTTCATTTGTGTTGGTTAATTGAATATTGATTGTTTAATTTCGATTTTATTCTAATTGTTTTCCCCGAACAATTTTGTTTTATTTTACTGATCAAAATGGCTCCTCCAAATACTAGTTTGTCAAATGGTGATAACCAAACTCTGAATACTCGAACAGATATTCCTTTACTTAATGATCCCCCACAAAACGCACCAGCTTTATCAAGACTTTCAGGTTTTTCAAACTTAATACCTTTATTCGATGGTGAATCTGCTGTGACCGCACAATATTTTGTTGATACTTTTGATAGTTTAGCCCAAACCTTAGGCGCAACAGATGATAATGACAAACTCTTAATTTTTAAAAGTCGAATTAGAGGCGATGCCTTAACTCATATAATACAATCAATTGAATTTTCTAATGAGGGAAACTTTGCAGAGTTCCGTACTAAATTTTTGGAATTTTTTAGTGCAAAATCTAGTCTAGCTGCACGTCAGCAACAGTTTACAAATTGTAAAATGAATGGCTCCGAAAGTATTAAACAATTTGCGGCAAGAGTAACAAATGCGACTTTAAAATTTCTGGGAAATGTACAAATGGGTGATGAAAGTGTTAAAAAATTTTTTGAAGATACTAAACTTTCCAAATTTATGGAAGGAGTTAAACCAGAATTTAAAAGATCCCTTCTTCTAAAAGATCCGGCTTCATTTAATGAAGCTGTAAGATACGCCGAGATTCTAGAATTAAATGATGGCTTAACCGGGGAAACCATTTCCAATATAAAAACCGAAAGTAATCTAGAACAGTTACTACAACAACACGCGCAAAGCACCCACGAAGCGGTATGCTCGCTTACTAAAGAAATAAATGAATTAAAACTAAATAAAAATATCGGAGAGAGGCAGTTTCCAAATCAAGGGGCCTCTTCAAGGATAGTTATTTGCCAAATCTGTGGGAAAAAAAACCATACTGCAAAATATTGCTATCATAGAGGAAATAATCAAATTAACACACAAGAAACTAGGGGCAGGGTTCCGCATCGCTTCCCCAGACGACACGAAAATAGACAAGACAGGTCCCAAAATCGAAACTACAATAGAGCAAACCAAGAAACAGCAAGTTATGGACATTCTACCAATAACTATACCCAAAGGCGTTCTCCCTTTCGTAGAGATTTAACTCCAAGATACGATAATTATGATAGGCGAAGGTCTCATTCTAGGAATAACGGATTTCAGGGTTATCGGAATAATTCTGGAAACAGATCAGATTCGAGAAATAGGGTAAGATTTTTAAACTAACAGGGGATTCGGTTGTGAGTCAAAATCGAATCCCAAGCGGACAATTTAGAGAGAACGAAACTAAAATTGAAAGAGTACACACCAATATCGTTAATCGGTTAACGGGCTCATTACCGGTTACAAAAATTAAGTTAGCGGGACTAGAAGTAACAGCTTTAATAGATTGTGGGGCAAGTGTTAGCTTGGTTTGTCAGGAGGAATTTCAAAAAATTGCAAATAATAGAAATGTAAATGAAATACATGACCCAACAACTATAAAATCAATTTCTGGCGAAAAATTACAAATTTTAGGTTGCTATAAAATACAATTAAAATTGGCAAATAAAGAGTTCTATCATCACTTTTATGTTATAAATAACAACTTTAGCAGTCATTACAGTGTAATATTAGGTTATGATTTTATGACCGCAAATAAACTAAAAATTGATTTTGAAACGCTAATGATTAAAATAGATGATGCACAAATAGGGATAATGGATTCAAATTCAATGTGTCACATAAATAACGTTAAAAATAATATTGCAAAATTAAAAAATAAATATATTTTACAACCGGGAGAAAGGCAAATAGTAAATATTGTGATCCAATCAAATACAGAAGTGGGTGATGAAGTTTTAATTCAACCGATTAATAAGAAAAATATTAAAATTGAAGAGTCAATTTGTACAGTAATGACAGACAACACCTGTCAAATTTTAGTTACAAACATCTCAAATAACGTTGTAAGTTTAAATAAATCAATGAATGTTGCCACCATTTCATCTGACTTTGAGATTAGAGATATGGACGAAATTAGACTTTTAAGACGCAAGGAATTGCTCCCATCAGATTTTGACTTAACCCACTTAGACACTAATGCTAGAAATAAATTAACTGACTTATTGATGGAGTTTTCGGATATTTTTAGTAAAAGGCTTTATACAATCGGTAGTACAGATAAAGTGTGTCCTGAATTTTCTGTTAAAAGCGAAAACTTGCCTTCGATAAGGGCATATGGAGTTCCACAAATGTTAAAACCAGTTCTAAGTGAACAAATAGAAGAATTATTAGAGGCAGGTCTTGTGGAACCCAGTAATGCTGAGGTATCATTTCCGCTCATATTAATTAAAAAAAGGACTAAAACTAAGGACGGTAGAGATCAATATAGACAGGTTGTGGATTTTCGCAAGCTTAATGAACAGACTAAATTTGCTAATTACCCATTGCCATTAATTAATCAATTATTAGACGATCTAAAAGGATCCGAATACTTTACTAATTTAGACCTCCATAGCTCATTTTTTCAAATTCGCCTGCCAGAAGATAAACGTAAGTTTACAACTTTTAGTACGATATTAGGTAATTTTATGTACCGTGTAGTCCCACAAGGATTAAATGTCAGCCCAGGAACTATGCAGAGGTTAACGGATAACATAATTGCGCCCATTAAAGACTTAAACATCGTTAATTATTTAGATGACTTTGTAATAGGAACTAAAGATTTTCCAGAAATGCTGAATAAATTACGGAAGTTATTCCAGGAATTAAGGAAAGCTGGCGTAACATTAAACCCTAGCAAATGTTCATTTATGTTAAAAAAAATACAGGTTTTGGGCCACGAAGTCGATAAAAATGGCATCCGACCTTTGACTGAAAATATAAGAAAAATACAAGAATTTCCTATCCCTAATACTACGCGTCGATTAAAGCGATATTTGGGCCAGGCTTCTTATTACAGAAAATTCATCCCAAATTTTTCAAAAATAGCAGAGCCCTTATTTGAACTAACAAAGAAAACGAAAAAATTCGTTTGGAATCATGCGGCACAACTAGCTTTTGATGCACTAAAAGACGCATTGTCCAGCCCACCTATTTTACAACATCCTGACTTTTCTAAGACATTTATCTTGTCAACGGATAGTTCGGACACCTGCATTGGTGCGACCTTAGGCCACAAGCACGAAGAAACAGGTGTTATCCTACCGATTTCTTATTTTTCCAAAAAACTAGTTGATCACCAAAAGAAATGGCCTATTCATGAAAAGGAACTTTTTGCGATTCAGGAGGCGGTTAAAGCGTTCAAACATTACCTCTACGGTAGGCATTTCATAGTTAGATGTGATAATTCGGCAATTCAATCAATTAAAAGTCTGGAAAACCCCGCAAATAGGTTGGCAAGAATGATTTTATTCTTGAACGACTATGATTTCAGTTTTGAAAAAATTCCTGGTTCTGAAAATCAAGTTGCGGACCTGTTTTCGAGGGACTTTCACCAGGTTAATTTGGCCCAGGTTGACATGCCCAGTTATCAAGAAATAAAAGACGCACAATTACTAGACCCAGTAATTACTCATTTAGTTACAAAATTATCAAACACTAGAAAACAATTAACTCCTTCGGAACAGAGATATTTTATTTTGGACGGTGTATTAATGCATAAGGATAAGTTTAAAAGTTTAATTTCACGACCAGATCAAAATAACACCATATTTCAATTAGTAATTCCTGAAAAATTTAAAATGAATATTTTAAATTTGGCACATCGGAATCACACAGGTCATTTAAAGACTTATGAAACCATAAGGGAACAATTCTATTGGAAGGGGTTGTATACAGATGTCGAACATTTTGTTAAAACTTGTCCGGCATGTATTAGTTTTAAAACTCCAAAAATGACAGCCCCGGTACCAATACAACGAAATTTCTCTCCTACAAGGCCATGTCAAATGGTGTCCTGTGATTTGGTAGGACAATTACCAGAGACAAGTAAAGGACACAAATATTTTATAACTTTTGTAGACCATTTCACCAAATACTTGGTTGCGTATCCTATGCGAACTCAATCGGCTGAGGAAACATCAGAGATGTTTTTTAAATACATTACCGTGTACGGAATCCCCGAAAACCTATTGACCGATCGTGGCACAAACTTTACATCGGAAATGTTTCGGACCGTTGCCAGTAAGTTGGGTGTAACTAAATTATACACGACGGCCTTAAATCCAAAATGCAATGGTCGAAATGAAATCGTACATGGAAAAATCAAGAAAGCTCTATCTATTTGGGCCCGACAGGATAAACAGTGGGATAGATATTTAGATTTATATACATACATATATAACAATACCTATCATACGTCAATTAAAGATAAGCCCAGTTACGTCGTCTTTGGAATGGATATCAACATGCCTCATACAATTTTCCAAAACAAACAAAACACTACTGATTCTTACCCTAGTTATATTGAAAAAAAAACTTCACAATTACAGGAGGTATATAAAATGGTTTCGAAAAATATTGTTACCGCGTCCGAAAAGCAAGAAAATTATCAGCACACAAAAGCGAAAATAAAGGACTTTAAGGTGGGACAATTAGTGTTTCTATATTGCCCAGATATGGACAGAAATTCAAAATTACCCAAAAAACGGTCGTATAAGGGCCCTTTCAGAATAATCGAACGACACAATGCCGTAAATTATTCTATCATTAACACAGTTGATCCGAAAGAAAAAATTCAGAAGGTCAACTCTGATAGATTAATACCATTCGAAGAAAGAAAGCCTGAATTTTCGACAGAGAAAAATCTCGAAAGGTCAGAAAATAATGTGTCTTCAAAGTCAAAACCCCACGCTCAGTTTGACTTTGATAGCGATGACGAATTGCCTTTGGTCGATTTTCTAAGACATGGTCAAGTACTTAAAACAAATCCAACCGTGGAAACGCAAGGGCAAGAAATGGATAATTTTGATGCAAACGAACGAGAATTGGAAATTGATTACGAATCAGACACAACCGAAATATATTCCCCAAAAACGCAAATTAACCCAAAAGAAAACTCGGAACGAAATTCCTGTCATTATAACTTACGCCCGCGAGCGAATAAATTGCCCCAAACTCAAAATCAACATATCGCCGTCCAGTGGCTTGACAGAATTACCCAAGCTTTAAAGGACTAAGAACTTATGTTCTCGAATTAGTAATTTTCTTATGTGTGAGTTTGTTGAATAATTAAATAAGTTTTGCTTTAGACAAAATTACGCAAAGAAAAATATATAAATCAATAAAATAATTCATGTTTCAAAAATACAAAGAAAGGAGAAACGCAAATAAATAATTTTAAGGTATTAAAACACTTCAGGATGTCAGAATTACAATTACAGAAGGATATAAAAAAAAAATGTTATTTGGTTTGTCAAACAAATTTGGTAACATTGCACAAAATACATACATATATAAAATGACTCACAATTGCATATAAAATACTCTGCACTGCAATATATATATAAACAAAGGGTATTATAAATAAAACACATTTAAAAAAAAAAATAAAATAAAGCTCTTATATTGGCAGTAAAGACCGTTTTTCAACTCCTAACCACAACCCCCCCCCCCTCCCCAATTAACAATAAACTACGAAATTCCCTCGACCCACAGCACCTGTCAAACGTTCGGGAGTCGTGAATCTTCCTTCTCCACAACCCAACCAATAGTCTGACCCCTCAGGGGCAACGTACATTTTAAAGAGAAAAGCTTACCTATTGGTCATCGGGAGTATTTTCCAGAGTCCTCGGTTGTCTGCGTGACCTCGGGGTCCTCAATCGGCGAACTTTTCATCGTCGGTTTCATTTGATTGTCTAATACCATCCATGGCGAGATGAAGAGCTATTAAAATATAGGAAAATTTGATCAAATGACTCAGGACTTGGAGTTAAGGAGATAATTAAGTGATAATTTATCACCGGATTTAAAACCTTATTAATACAAAATAATAAGTTATATCTAATGTTAGCTGTAACAAAAACATAATTACAACATGATTAACAAACTCGTTACATCTACAATAAATAGAAATAAAACCCTCAAATAAGTCATGGAATCAAAATTTAATACAAAATTTTCTCTATATGAAATTAATAATGGTCTGGTACTATTGATGGTACAAAAAAACTAATGTTCTACTAAATTTCATAGTTAAACTAAACCTATTTAAGAAAATAATCATAAGTACTTTAAATTTCATTTCAAACACAAAATTGCTAAATTTGCAACTACAAAATTAATCACAAAATCTATTTCATTTCCTGGTCAGCTGTAAGCTGGATTTTCCTGTAAAAACAAGGGAATTAAATTTCTTGTAGAATTATTAAATCTCCTGAAATACAAAAGAACTAAAACTTCTTGTTTAAGTATTACTTTGCCTGAAAAACGAAAACAAAAGAGTTAAATTCTTGTAAAAGTACTAAATTTCCTGTAATACAAAAATTAGCATTCTTGTAAAAATATTACATCCCTGTAAAAGATTAATAATTATTAACAAACATAAATTTCGTCTAGAAGGGAAAGAGATTATTAATGTTCATTGAAGAATCTTCCTTACAGCAATTTCTACTAATATTCACCGCTAACTAGTTTCCTTCAACCTGGATAGATATAAATAAATAATTACTTAAATAAATAAATACATAAATAAGTAAAAAAAAAAAAAAAATATATACAAAGACAACTACAATCTTTAATTCTGTTAATTATTTTTTCCGTTTGGTTTTTGCCTTGTAAAGAAAAAAAAAACTTATAAATTACATCAATTGAATTTTTAACAATTACAAGTACATTGCTAAGTCATATCATTTAGAGCGGATGTAACGCTTGATCACCGTTGACTCTGCTAAAATAAAAATTTTATGATTTAGCGGATATGGGCATTAATTTCGCGGATTGGTGCCATATTCCAATACTCAACATCTTCAACTTAGTTATAAATTAAATGAGTTTAGTGAAAATACTAACCGTTATACACATTATCCTTTCTAAACAACACGAAACTTTAGACTTTGTACCTGCTAATGAGCATTTAATTAAAGTATTTTTTTAAATCAATATTTAGTTGTCGTTTTTTTTTATATAGGGAAAAATAGAATAGAAAAAACCATGTAAATACCAAGACACTCAGCTAACTGTACAACATTTTCAGAGAGATAAATGTGTGACTTACCTTGACGACGATATCCAAGTAAATGTTTCGGCGAAGCTAACAAAAAAAAGCAATCGTAAACTGTTACTGCTTAAAGCAATTACGGACAGCACATACTATTGTCACGGTTTACGAGCGTCAGTTCAGGGCTTCATAGTGATAATTGGAGTTTTCTCACGGGCTACATAATAGCCACTCAAAGCAAGGCCCTTTTCAGTAGAACGGCCTCACGGGCCGATTTCAGATAAAAAGGCGACCGACAAGTGATTCTTTTGCTTGGAGGCTGGCTCATTTGAGTTGGCAGCAAGCCGCGTTAATACAATGGAAATAAGGATTTTCCAAAGGTTGGAATTTAGAAGGATTTGCGAAGTATGTGGTAGAAGTCATTTTGATGAAAAATTTAGTATAAAAAAAAATTACTAAAATGAGGATAGGGATCCAAATTCACAAATTAAAAGGAAGTACGATATTTTGAAAAGTGCGCTCAAAAATAATGTATAAAAAAAAATAAAAAAAAACGAAAGAGAGAAAATGAATTATTGGAACAGTGAATTCCAAACAAAACGCTGTTATAAATTCGAATAAACGCATTAGCAACGACTTCGCGGAATGTAACCCGTTTGAACAGACTTTTGCATTTTAAAACAAATGAATTTACAGTTAAAATGTTGACTAGGGATTGCACTTATTGGAAGTTATAATATGAAAGAGTACGACAATGTATGATTAATTTGGATTAATTATATGAAAATTAGAAAGATGATAATTTTCGCGCAAAGCAAATAAATAGGCGTTCTGATACAATTGCCTTGGTTTAAGTATTTGATGATTTGAGTATAGTTCACGTCAATGACTTGACCCTTGTATAAGTCTTTTTAAAAAAAAAAAAAAAAAGACAATAAACAGGGTTGTCTCCAGTAGTTGACAGAGTGTTCTGGAATTTTTCCAGTGAGATAATAATTGATATTGGTCATGTGTTGCTATGTAAATAATAATACTGAAATTAATACATGGTTCTGACCATTATAGTTACCGCTTGAAAAATCTTGTGGTTATAAATTATTTAATATATCAAATAGATAAAATTAATTATTTTATCGTTGTGTACATTTTTTTATTTTTACTTTAAAATTGATTCTGGACAGAATTTGAACATGGTTGCTTGCTTTCAGCCCTAGTGATACTGTTAGCAAATGGACACCCTCCAAAAACTGTTCACTTGTGCAAATTTCAAGACGGACAATATAAATGTGGTTGTTTTCTCCTACCAGATAAGTGCAACATTAGACTAAACATCCCTCTGGACGACCCCATGTAGTCAACGTCCTTGGGGCATGGCTACACTAACATTTATCTATCCACAGGTGTGTTCGTCCGAACATTTTGTGCCCACGGAACCGCATTCATTTCAAAGCAAGAATGGACAGTTGGTTCCAGAAAATGTTGAATTCAGCTCCCTTAGGGCTAGGACTTCCTTTCTGACTATGGATTGTCTGTGGAAACTAGACCAATATGTCCCAAATTTTGGGGGACAGAATCCAGACTGGGGTTGTTGCCACAGGTAACCTTTCGCTAGAATTACATTCAACGTTTAAGTACAAGGTGGTTTCTTTGTTATCAGAGGAAAAGACAATAATTGTTGAATTTCTAGCCGAAACGGAATGTTTTAAACAAAAGCTTTGTTTAAAAGCGCATTCCCAAATAAGATGCACTAAGTTAGTATTCTGTTTGGAAGAAATGTCCATTGACTTACAACAAATGTATGGGTTTACTTCTAACCAGCATGTCGGCTTTAATTAATTGTTGTTGCCGACGATAAGCCTTCACTTTGGAAGCATTGTAAATAACTATATATATATTTTTTTAATTCAATTTTACCTTTGTATTTTCAATATGTTATAATAGGGGTACAATTGGTTCCATATGTTAACAACATTAGTTATTGTGTGTCTATGTAGTTTTAATCAACTTTCATGTATTTTATTTCTGACTATTATTATAATTCAACGTCACTTCCTGTGTAGTGTTAGGTGATGATGAATTAGTTAGTCTCATTGTATTTATTCCAAACATTATCATAGTTGGAATCAAGTTATTGTATGGTTCTGTTAGATTAATCAACTTATTGTATTTATCTTATTATCATTATATAACAACATACCTCTGGTAATTACATCTTTCAGGATAATTGTACTTTTGAACTATATATCTGTATATTCACAGTGAGTTCACTGATAATGATTCCCTTATGCCTTAAGGGTCAATGAAACTATTATACAATTATGAAACATACATACTATTTAATCTAGAATTGCAATTACTTTTCCTTGCTCTGATGTATTAGCATAACTATTTAATTTTCCTATAACCTGGCAATTGTATTGTAACTACATTTGAATGTTTCTACTTTCTAATTATTGAGACATGGGGACTGCGACCGGAAGGGTTGTGACCATCTTTACGCCGTAAGTCAGACAAATTTTTTTTTGCTGTTTTTTTTTGCTATGGCGAGTCGATAGATTGTTGGCACGATTTAATCGTCCAACAATCATTACCACTTATTTAGTCAGAACCACACTCTGAGTTTGAAGGGTCACGGCAATGTCAAATTCCTGGATCAGGTGTTCAAATTCTGGACCTAATAATTCTGAGTTTTTGACACTATTTTTTCAATGGACCTTTGTGCGACCTGACGTTAAAGTGCAGTCAAGCGGGGTTGAAATTAATGGCTTAAGGGGGCAGATGTCCCCCACATCCTGATTTCAATACATCCCGTGGAACCTATGAGAGTGAGGGCGGCTACCGGGGTTTGACCACTGGCAGACCTTTGGGGGGAGCTGTTCTCTTACGATTTGACCAGAGGCAGTGTGAAGGGCGGTTTCTTGCTTCCGATTGGCCAAGGGCATTTCTGTCCCTGGACCCCAAACTTGAGATAAATATAGCGGATGACCGAGAAAGAATATAATAATATTCTCAACATATAGAGAGTAAGAGAATTTCAGAATAAGTTTGGAGAAATACTGACTTGGTTAAAAATAGCCAGAAGGAAATGCATCTTAGACTCTATTAACCTCGCCTCTGGTCACCATCTCCGTAAGCCACCCCATATGCCAGGGGCATTTCCCAAGTCACCCAATTCCTTGGAGCCTTCGACTTAGCCTTTGATCTCTTCAGATTTACCTGAATCTCCGAATTAGCTGCCTGTCCCTGTGTTGTTGCCATAACTCAGTGGTGTTGCCTTCAAGATGTCGACCCCCTTCTTAATCCTTTGGGGTAAGTCTGCCATGTCTCAATTGTTTGTCCAGGATCAATTATGAATCTAAATGCTTTAAATGTTGTAACGTAATGCCAAATAAAGGGTTAAATTTTAGTGAATAACCATGTCTCATGCTGCATTATTCCAGGGTTATTGTAATTATTGTAACTATTGAATTTAATGAATTTTGATTTCACAACGCAATGACAACTAATTATTTCATTTATTCTATCCACTATAGCGTTAACCTAAATTCTATCTCCCCCTTTACAAACTATATAAGTAATGAATAACTGCACAACAATATAGTCTCTGTTGCTATAAGATAAGTACATAGTAAATTATTTCGTCATACTTCAAGAAAATATAATACTAACATTAAGAAAACGTTGAACTAGGTTATTGATTGACATTTCTGATTAAATTTCTCATAAGCAATATTTACTATTATTTATAAAAGTTATTTTATGCAATTATTCTTCAGTATTCTCGGTATTAATGATCAATTGTTGTCCAAGAAAGGGTAAAATAATTATTTTGATTCGACAACGGCAGATTATTTTCCTAGTTAATTAAGAAAATAATTGTAATAAGCTATATAAATAAAAATATTCGTCTCAGCACTTACAAAACACAACAACTTTCAATTAATTCTAAGATACTTTTAGTTATATTTCATTTTATTGGCAGAGCTTTTAACCCATTCGGTCCTGAATAATTTTACGAGAAAGACGATGAACTTTCTATAGCTTTCAATCCGACGAGGGTACTTGACTCCCAAAGCAAAATTGAAAGTATAGTGTAATATTTTATTAGAAATAACTATAGATTTTTAACTATATAAAACATTAAAAATTAGTCACATATAGAATGATGTGATGATGCGAGTTATAATATTAATACACTAAGGCCGAAGGTTTTAGGATCTTGTTGAAAAGAACTTTTCATTTCTTCTAAATTAAAATGGTAACTTAATAGATATTTTATTACAAATGAACAAAAACTTTACAAAGTTCTGAAATAGATGATTTCTAAGCCAAATATGCATAATTTAAAAATTGGATTTTTATTCGTGTTGGTATTTTTCTTCAAAACAAACAGGTCGACAGTTTTTCTAGCATATGGAATATTTTAAGTTAAGTTTTTCTAAAGCTATTTTAACATCGCATATACAAATTTTTGGAAAAATGATAATCAGGATTTAGTTTACTTTTTTTAGTTTTCGGAAAAATAAGTCGACACAAGAGTGTATGAAATGCACTTTTAACCTATAACTTTGTAATATTTACCTTTATATGCAGTCAATATGTATAATGTAGTTTGCAACAAAAAATTGACGTGATAGAGCTTTTTCGACTTTTTTTTCAAGTTTTAGTGATATAAAGTCTTTCAGAAACCGTAAAAAATTGTTCGCAATTTCTTTTTATTGCAGGCCTCTTATTAAAGAAGTTCGAGTTACATTTCTTTCTTTTTACGAATATAAGTACATCATACAAAAGAAATTTTACAATGATTTCATGAGATTTCCAGTTGGTTTCTTTTATGATAATTGTTTCTATTTTTTCTTTTTAAAGATTTATTGTTGTATCTTGGGAAAGCTTCCAACTTTCTTAAAAGGCATCTTTATTGAATATTCACGACATAATAGAAGAACTTCCGTAAGAAAATAAGTTTTCTGAAAGGCAGAAAATATTCATAAATAAAATATTTCCTAAGAAAAAATATACACGCCTTAATAATAACAGAAATAAATTGAAATGCACAAGGATTTAGATTTTCTTCTATGTCTAAGGAAAATGTATGTTACCAATTTGATTAGCCTTTAATAATGAAGTTCTGAGATTAAATTTTGCAATTTACAAAGTTTTTTTTAAAAAATATATTTGACATGGGAAATTAGTACAAGAAGAATAGTTTCAGTTAACGCATTCACTGCCAGGCTGATAGAAAATTGTCATGAATAGAGGCTGACGTGAAGTAGAAGAACATCCTGTTTATTAAACCAGTTCGTTACAAAGAAAAGGAACTAACCCTTCTTTATTTTCAAAAAAGTAAAAATTTTAGTTCGAGGCCGAAAAAATAAGAGGAATTGTCCCTGATTCTTGATTTATGATCTTATGAATTTTCCTGGCTTTATCCGATTGGAAAAAACAAGGAAAATCATAAGACTCTCAGGATCTAAGATTAAGGTACTCTGATGAATATTGTATTTAAATCCATTAATATTAAATATTGTGGTTTAAATATCGGTACCAAAATATCACCAAACGACATTTGCAATTAGCTAATAGTACACGTTGATTAAAAAAACAGGTACTTTTGATAATTTTTTTTAAAATTCATTTCAGTTAGTTGTTTTCTAATATTATGTAGTTATTACAGATTCCTTAGTTGTGTGTAACGTCTTCTCGAGGAACTTTTTAAAGCACTTGAATAGCCTGACCAGATTTGTTACAGTGATTAACTTTTCTACTATGAAATCATCATTTAATTTTCATAACTAATATTTTATTTACGTTGTTTTTGTTTGAAAAACTACAAAAAATTAAATGGAAACTATTTGCAAATTTTTTATAGCTAGATACTTGAAAACAAACTAAACTGCATTGCGAATATGCAGTACGTCTGGTCATCCTATTATGGCTGGATTATATTTGTCGTCGATAGGCGGAAGATATTTCGCAATAACTTCAAAATCTTTATAATCTATTTATGGAAGTTCCTCACTCACATCTGGGATTAATAGGTGTCAATTAAATATCACATAAAAGGGTTGATGAACTAGTTAGATCGTTTAGTTGGTATAACCACTAAGACCATCATGTTTATCAAGTTTTCAAAAGAACTTGAACTCATAAGAACGATTGGCGAAATGGTAAACTATGAATTTTATCAGAATGTTCAGTTATCAATGAAATCAGAAATCAGGACAAGATACTCGTCCCTGGCGGCCAATGCGTTAAGGGGGAATGGAAGTGGTAGCGGTGTCTCCAAACCGATGTCTTCTCTCTGTGTTAATCCAAAGAGAAAAAAAACATTTTTAAGCCAAATTACTCCGGCTGTAATGAATATTTTTTTCAGACGGTGTTTTTATATGATAGATACAACTGACTTGAAAGTCCCTATAATACCACTTTTTGAATTTGTGTCTAATTTTTTGTTGTAAAATTACTTATTGAATATTACAAAAATATTCAAACTAATATCAGGAGGTGGTAAATATGGGAACGTTTACGTTCGCTACTTAAGAAGTGCAAAATGCACAATACTTAAAGCAATAATAACATTAAATTTTAACAAACATAACAAGAATGAAATGTACGATCGGTTTCCTTACACGGATTTAAAAAATATCACAGAATAAAACCCTTCTTAAATTTCATAATATTTACTTCGAATACATTACATTCTTTTTTTAGATATTAAAACGCTAAATATTCACTGTATACTACATGGCAAATATACAATTACATACGACTACCATTATTAGAGTATTCTAGCTAATGATTTCTACAAAAACAAAGTCATAATTTGCACATTAAAATAAGTCAGCCCTTATCCATAAATGAGCATTAAATATACATGACATTAACGATATATTTTTAAATATATATAAAGCAGAATAAAATACATTGCCATCAAAGGTATATTCTTTACTGTATTCTCTTATAACGATTTCCCGCTAGGGTCTCATTACATGTAAATGTTAAGATCCCTAGAAAAAAAGTTAAGTAACAATTAATTTTAACGATTGTTAATCACTTGTGAAATGTATAGCGTTCTTCAGAAGTAAGGAGGTTTAACGTTAAAAAAAAGTGGTATTTTAGCTTTTGTTGTAGAAATCTCTTTTAAATTTATACTAATTCGAAAAGTTTATATTACTATAGTTAAATATGAATATTTGTAATAATACTCAAATATTGGCTATATAAGGACCATCAGCAAGAGTTTATACAGTGTTTTAGTATATGCTTTTAGATAAATCCTTATTTGGAAATTTTCCAAGAAAAAACTTTTGCAAAACAAAGAATTTTATTTTAAAGAATTTTTATTTTGATGAAGGTTCGGTTTTAGCAGAAGCTAAGTCCTGTGTGAACGTATAAACTACGAAGAACTTGATTTCGGATTAAAAAATTTTCAATTATCGAGAACAAAGAATTTCTTTATTTGAAATTATTTTTTATGCGTCCCATTCCAATGGGCTTGTTTCAACACTTTGTCAAAAAAACAAAACAACCAATGAAATCGCAGTATGGAGAGCGTGACATCATAAGAAATATTCCCATTTCTTTTATTTACATTTTCAATGGGGTTGTTTCAGTTGATGTAACTATCCTGTTTTCATTTTCGCGTTTCCAACGATCTCATTGGTTGTTTCGATTTTACTCTCAAAATGACCGTTTTTATCATCTGCTGTGTTCTATTTTACTGTTCTTTATGTTCAACTTGGTTTTTATTTACCTGCTATGCATTACATTTCATCAGCTTAATTCCGTTGAATTGCAAGTATGCAAAGCCGTACCAAAACGTCGATAATGTTGGAAAACTCCGGTTCAGTTAACGCGATTTATAAACAGAGAAAAGCTTTAGTTCTGTTGAAAGAAAACTTTGTACATAACATGATACATGGCCATTACTTTTTATTTCTTAATATTTTCACTTAAAATTTTCAACATAGTTGAAAAATATAAATATTAGAATAACAACGTTAATTTTTTTTTATTTTATTATTTTTTAGTTTGTGGACAAAAAGATTGACATTTCACTCCGATTTTTTCAAATATTTAAAGCCCTACCCCTCCCTTAATTTTATAAATTCAAGTCTAATTTGTTTTTTTTACATCATTGTATACAAGTGTGTAGAACAAAGCTATGTTGAGACGTTTTAAAAATAATAAAAAATATTTTTTTTTTGCAAAATTAATTCCCAATGACACTCAATTTTTTTGAGGAAAAGAACACATTTCAATGTAAAATGTATATTTTTAAAACTTAGACAATCATATTTCATAAATACTCAACATAGGTTTGTGGATATGGAATAACACAAAAGAAAAATTAACTTAATAGGGTGATTTTCCTCTGAGCCTTAGCGGTTCGAAGAAGGTGAAAAGCTCAGAATAATACGGGCGTCATAATTTAGAACCACAGTCAGGTGACGAGTTGACATTTGAGTAGATACCTAACGCAACCATTTAGGGCGACATCGTACGCGGAACGCAGCGTCGGGACTTTAGAGCATATTTAACGTGCAATCCCTCTGCACGGGGTATTATTGGTCGGACATTTTTTAGCTGCACGGGCCGTATCATTGAAAGTACTTATACACGTCACCTAAATTGTAAGAAAAACACATGAACCAAACTGCTGACGACTACTAAATTTGGACAACATATTCTTCAATATGTAAGGTATCATTTCTGATACGATTTTTTTTCGACAATTTCAAATTATTTTTTTGATTTTCATGGTAGAGGTCTACCTTAAATTTCAAAATTAAAATTCTGAGTTTAATTTTTTTAAATATAGCTTCTCCGTTTGAGACACGGTGAGGTTCTTTTTCAAAGCGCGAGGTTGTGTAAAAACTTCTATCCAAAAAAAAAATTTCCTTTTTTAAGGCTGTATATTGAATTTTCTTCCTACGAGACTGCTCAAAAAAATTCCACTCCTCATTTTTGAGTTTTATACCCCTCTGTCTCTGATGTACAGCTATTATCATCGTATTCCTAGACTGAATGCACCCCTCCACCCCCCTCGACGAATTCATCGATTGGCCGCCACCGACGTAGTGTCAACGTCACAATGACGTCCTTTGACGTCACTAAGGCCCTTCGGCCAATCACGTGATATAGTTGGTATTCTCGTTAAAATCCAATTGTATTTTTACAAAGTTCCAAAATGGGGGGGGGGGGAGTTCTAAGCGTAAAATTTGAGTGGGGGAGGGGGAGGAAGTTACGATAATTGCGAGAGGAGAGACGTCAATGAATTTTAAATAAGTAACCCACAGCTGTTGGCTGGAGTAAAGCATAGAGAGAGAAACAGAATACATGGATAGGTATACTTAGTAATATTATGCGGCTAGGGCGTTGTTTACTATGAAAGCACAATTTTGCCTAATTGAATAGGCATATAAAAGCGCAAATATAAACCTATTTTTATAATGATTATATTAAATAATTTTGTTTTCATTTATGTCAAAATATGTATGACTTTGCATCTGAAATTTTAGATTATTAAAGGCGTATGGTATAGATATACCTTTAATGAAAAAAGTAAACGATGTTATAAAAGGTACCAATTATTTACTTTTCACAAATTTAGGAGAACTCAATCATAACCTCTATAAGTACTAAAATTCCTTCCCTCCCTAATATACTTATGCCTGAGCCTGAGCGTCAGCCCAATTACTGGTATCTGTGATAGAAGTTTTTCTTTTAGTGGATTAAAAAGTAGTGAAACAAACTAAGTATGTATTTTTTAAATTTAACCTAAGGATTAAGTCGTTTTGAATCATAGATTGTATTTATTACAAAATGTGCTTTAAAGTAATTAAATTTGAATCTCCTTACCCTGTAAAACTGTTTTTACCTTTATTGGACTAAACAAGTAATGAAACTAACTTCATTCTTGTGTGGACAAATTACAAATTAGTTTGGTTTACGTCAGAAGACAAGTTAAACGATTTGTTTTAAACTTGTGTAAGAACCATTAACAGTTAAATTTAAGTTTTATTCAATGTTTTGTATTTAAAAATAAAAAGAACTAAAATAAAATGTCCACAAATAGATTATTTATCCTTTTTTTTTCAAATCTCAGAAGATGTACTTTTTTCTTTTATGCATATTTAACAAATGGTTTTGCTCATAAATAAACACAATTAATCTATAATAATAAAATAAAGAGTCTGTCTGTTTGTTTGTGTATCGTAAAAGACCTACTTATACTGCCCTCAGAAATTCGAAATTTTTAAGATAGATTCCCTTTAATACCAACATGTGCACCTGAGGCTTAGTTTTTTCATATTTGTTTCATTTTTAGAGAAAATTCGAATTTTCTGAAAAAAATACACCACTTTCGCTCAAATCCGATCATTTTTTCCCTTTCGTGTTGCCATTCGAGAGAAGAAATTAAAATGAACACAAAAATCAATTAAAATTGAAATTGCTTTTATTTTCTTGCCATTACCTTCAGAAACTAAATTAATGATTTGAAAAATAATAGAACGTGCTAATGAGCAAATTTATTTTTAAAAAAACAGCAACCCAGAAGGGAGGTTTTGACGTGAAATAACATTGTTATACAACAATTATGGTTAATTTTGAATTTATCAGGACGGACAATCGCGGTGACAGTAAGTTCATATTGAGGAAGATTTTTGTGATATGAGGATGTGCATTTTGTAGTGATGTATTTTTATTTTGGAATTTTAAAGCAATATAAGTAACAGGATTTTATTCTTTATATTGAACGGGAACAAAGGCAAAGTTTATTATCCTATAGCAAATCAAATGTCACATATACTTGGATCGATTTGATATTCCTTTAGTCCGTGCGAAGAACGGGTATTTATTTGCTAGTCTTTAATATAAGAACAATATTTACTTAGTTATACCCAATTGCAAAACGTTGTATATAATATGCTTTTAAAAGTTGCATAATTTATTTTAGTGTACTATTTATTTGCAGAACACCAATTCCTTAAATGTCAAAAAAAAAAAATTGTAAGATTTTTTTAAAAAAAATTTAAGACTTGATTCCACGTAGCCTTTAGAGGTGAAATGTTACTTAAACAGAAAAGAATTTTTTAAAAACTGTAAATAGTGAAACTTAAACCATTAAAGCAGAAGTCAACTGATTTTTTTTACCTAAATGTAACGGAATTTTTTTTATATGAATAAGAAAAAAAAAATTCTATATGAAAATATACATTTGTTCCCTTCTGACGTTCGAAACACCCACCGCACTTTCCGAATTTACTATCATTCTTATAGTTTCGATTTCAAATACCGTGATGCCATTTTTTAGAATAGAGTCCAAACTTGTAATTGCACATTGGAAATTTATATTAAGAAACAGCTGAAATAAATTCGTCATACTTCAAGGTGAATTCTTATTCCCAATGAAAATGTAGATGTTCGCAATGGAATTCTTTTTGCAAAAATGGTCATGTGACGTCAGCGCAGCGGTGATGTTTTAATGACGTCAGACGATAAACATAAAAGTGCAACCGATCTCTTATATGTCCAAATCGTTACTGTCATTTTATTTCTAAGGCTATGTCCTGACTACGCCACAAATGCCACAAAGGCAACAAATGCAACAAAACTTGGCGACTTGGCAGAGTCAGCCCCCATGCTATTTGTATCGCTTGGCACCCTTGGCGGTTGCCAAATTTTGTTGCCTTTGGGGCGTTTGATGTCGTAGTGAGGACATAGCCTAAGGGAAATAAAGAGATTATTCATAAATATCATTTCTATCGTAAAAATGCAATTTAGCGCTGGAGAAAAACTCAAAGCTCGAGGAAAGAATTGGCAACTACTGTTTCAAGGCGGAAAGAAATTGAAACAAATTCCACAACATAAACATGTCACAACATTCAGGGGGAAGGCGGACCATTTAGGGAAAAATGTATTTCAATGAGTTGGCTTATTTCAGTGTGGTTAAAAAAGACAGACAGACATCGAGTCCTACAAAATTCCATTTATTATTGAATAGACACTTGCTAATGAGGCTTACTTATTAAGGAGTAACCACACTACACAATTTTTTTGCTAAATTGATGGTCTAAAATCGATGGCATCGAGAGTTCTAACTTTGCGCAAAAAATATGTGAAGTTTCGCTTTTATTTTTAAAATATAAGTTTTACTAATTATTTGTTCTTCGAACTGCAAATTGATTTAACAAACGATAAATAATATTAATTGAATTTTCGAAAGAAAATCAATAAAAATTTACAATGGGTATGTTTCACGTCGTGAGTAAACAATAGTTCTATAGCGGTACTGTTTTCATTCTTGGTCCTTCTGGAATTACATGTATTTTCAACGATACTCGATACAATATATATTTTTTTACCTTACTGAAACGATTGTTAGGTACAAACTTTTCTATGTATGGAACAAGAGATTTTTTCTGTTCTGTGAATCACGTTAAATTGCTCTACCACAATTTCGCTTAATTTCGTAGCAGACAAAATATCATCTAACCATTCTAACCGAAGTTGTTCAACAACATTTTGGTAATGTTTACATACTTGAAATTTAATCGAATTTAAACCGATAAAGTTTAATACATGCAGGAAAAAAACAAGTTGCAAGTAAAAAAACTTTACAATAGAACACAGCAGGCGAAAACAACGCTCATTTTCAGAGTGAAATGGAACAACCATTTATTTTTGTGATATAAACGAATTTCTAATAGGGATAGTCATAATATACTATATCACAATGAGATTCTTTGCTAGTTTGTTCGTATAACTTGTTTAGAAAGAGGCACAAGGTGTTCTATTTTTATTTTAAAAAGCAGACGTATTTTTTTAGTTACATTTAAGCAATTATTAATAAATAGTCGTTTTATCACTAATTAATCTTTCTGGCAAGGTTTTTTCATGGTATTTTTTTTAATTGGCATTTAAAAATCGTTCTTCGAAATGTAAATAAATTTAGCAAACGATAAGTAATACGATACTTCAATTTTTTTAATATGTCAAAATGGTCACGATCTCTATCCAAGGAGCAACTGTTGTGAGCTATTAAGCCTAACAAGCTTCTGCCACACAAAGTAGCCGCTGTTGCTGCGAATGAATAACTCTGCTGTGTGGAGGCAACAAGCCATAACTGTCAAGCACACAGGTTTTTCGCCGCTCCAGGACTTAATGATCGCATCTAATGGTAAGTCCCTCATTAGACTGACGTATGCATTGCCATTAAGGGGGAATGAGCCCGATGGGTACCGCGGGTCTCCAAACCAAAGTGCCTCAGTGTTAATCCAATGGAGAAAAAAAATATTTTCTAAGCCACATAATTCTCCGGCTGCATTGAATATTTTTATAAATGGTTTTTATGTGATAAATGTAGCTGACTTACATGACCCGGCAATCCCACTTTTTGAAATGGGTACGAATATATATTTTTTAATTTTCAATAAATAATTTTATACAAAACATTCAAAGCAATTTCATAAAGTCGGATTATAGAGTCCAAAAAGTTATCTACATTAATCATTGTGAAAAAACAGTTTGTAAAAAAATTCAATACAACCGGAGAAATGTGGCTTAAAAAATTACTTTTTCCCATTGGATTAAAACTGAGGCACTTTAGTTTGGAGACCCGCGATTGATCGGGCTCATTCGCCCTTAAATCTGGGGCAAAAGGCCATAGAGCTAATGCATTAGTTTTGAAATAGCAACCTCTGCAAAAATATTGCTTTGACATGTAAGCATTTTTTCACCAGATATGAGAATCGTTATACTAATAGCAAAATAAAGCAAATTTGAAGGGGAAATATCATCTGGGTACTTAATTATTAATTTCTGAGTTTCAATTACCTCAAACAACATAATTTAACAAAGTTTACATACCCTTCACTGCACAAATATTCTAAAAAGGGTGACACTATATTTTTAAATTTTATCAATTAGTTATTAAACAGCCTGATGCTAATTTCCTCTCACATTTGTTTCATTTTACTGTTATGACGATTCTCATATCCCATCAGCTGAAAAAATTCTCTAACATGGCACAGCAATGTTTGAGTTAAGAGGGATGATCAGTCCCATAGAGTGTTTACTTAAGTTTTGATATTGCAACCTCTGCGAAAGCCAAGTAAACATTTTTTTCACCATAGGAATCCGAATCCTCACAGCAAAATGAAACACATTTGAAAGCAAAATAGTATTCGGTCATTTAATAATTAATTGATAAAGTATAAAAATAGTGTCGCCTTCTTTAGTATATTTTGAAGTAATTAAAAATTATGAACATTATAATTACATAATCAGATGATAATTTCCCTTCAAATTTGTTGTATTTTGCTGTTATGACGATTCTTATACCTGGTGCAAAAATGCTTACCTGGCAAAGTAATATTTCCGCAGAGGTTGCGATTTCAAAAATGTTCGTATTAAATCGTTGTAAAATTAATTTAATTTGTGTCAATTAGTTTGGTGTGTTTTCAATTAGTTTAAATGAATACAAATTAATTATCACTGCTTTTAGGTGAGCATATCGTCGACAGGCAGTTAACATTTGTCTGTCCGGACAAACACATATGCAGACAAAAAATATAAAAGAGGTCTCTGATATCATACTTTTCTAACAAAAGCAACAATTTTTAAGATCCGACGGATGGAACCGAATGTGGAGTGGGGGGGGGGGGGGATTACAACGGACACCAACAGAATGTCAATGCCTACTCTTTCATTACAAGATACTTTCATCAAAAAAGGAAAGTTACCGTCGAAGCGGGTATCTTTGGCCATGGCCATGGAGGGTAACTTTGGTCCAGGCGTCGGAAAAAGTTTCTTAACTTCTCTTCATAAAATGATCCCATTTTAAATTGTTTTACATTTTTGGAAAGGTGGAAACATTGCTTTTTATTTCATGTAAAAAAAATCTTATTCTAATTTTGGCAATACCACAAATTACGTTTGTATTCTTACGAGCATTTAATGACAAAAATCTATTTCTTCCCAATTTTGTCTGGAACACCTAAAAAATATTGAAAATAGCTAAATAAAACACTCTATTCTATTCTGTTATTTATGGGGATGAATATTACATTGAATATTAAATTATATTAAATACTAGCTGTTATACCCGACGTTGCACGGGTAGAGGTGGAAAAATAATTTAACAGTCAATTTAACTATTTTTTTTCTTTCATTTTAGTTACATAAGATATGAAGATTACCCAGTAATTTTCCATTTAATTACCCAACTTGGATATAGTAATGATTCATATTAATTTCAAAAATACCTTTGATAAGAAGCGCAAATTAAAAATAATACATATTTAAGTAAAAAATAATCAGTAAGAATTAAAAATGGAAAAAAGCTAAATCTTAAAAGGGTCTCAAACATTTATTTTAACGCAATTCAAGGGAGTTCTCCAATAAATTAAGTACCTTTTTTTGGACACTTTGTAGATATAAATACAATATAAGCAGTACAAAATGGAAGAAAAAAATGCGTTTAGGACAAAGATTGGTATAATCTGTTCTTCCAAAGTAGTTAAAATTTAAATCTCACTTTAAACTGATCACTCTTGGTCTGCGTGCAGAAAATAAAATATTCTTAATGAAAGTGAATTATATGATCTAATTGTTTAGATGTTATAAAGCTACTCCAGCAAACAGCAAACGATTTGCATTTTTTATATTTATTTGTTTTTTTAAACTGTGATAAAGATACTAAAGCAAACGATTTTTATTTTTAATATTAAATATTTTTCTAACTGCTAAAAAGCTAGCAAACGATTTTTGTTTTAGATGTTTATTTCTAATTTTTTAGCTGTAATTAAACTAAATATACTTAAAAATCGTTTTAACAAATGTGTAAAATAAAACTAAATAAACAATCCGTGAAAACGTGCTGTTTAAGGAGCAATAAACCTCTAAGGTCTTCAATGCATTGAATGGGAAACATAAAAACGTTCGAAAACGATAAAAGGAATGGTCTGATTCGAAAAATTCTTAGCCTATGTTTGTTCCGGAGATGAGATGAATTTTTGTGCCAAATTTCGTGACGATCTGTTGCGTGGTTCTTTAGATCTCGTGTCTTAAACAACAAACAAACAAAAAACAAAAGTTGCCTTTTATGTATATAGATAAAACCTTTTAGCTCATTTGGCACGTTTTGGGAAAAAAATTGGCGAGAAAATAGATATAGCTACAAACACACCCATTATACAGCTCTAACACAATGACCTTCAAACAACCAACCAGCTTATAAATTATTTATAAAAAAAATGCCCATTCGGCGAGTTTTAGTTAATAATTTGGCGAGTTTGGCAACGTATTTGGCGAAAAAATAAAGACATAAAACCCTAATATGCAGCTCTAGTGCGACGGCCTTTATTAACCATCATAGTTCAGTAATAGCTTAACGATAAATTTATTGCTTAAATATGCATACATGCAGTCAACAGAAAAATCAATGAAAAAATCATCAAATAAACCCACAATAAAATCCGGGAATGGAGACTGCCGGAATTACGTCACTTGAAACATGTCAATTATTTTTCAAATAATGAATTTAGTTTCTGAAGTTAATGGCAACAGAATAAAATAAACATTTTCAATTTTAATTACTTTTGTTAAAAGTTTTATTTAATTTTTTCAGCCGATGGCATCAGGAAAGTAAAAAAATGATCGGATTTGAGCCAAAGTGGTGTAGTTTTTTCAGAAAAACGTTCGAAACGATAGAAGGAATGGTCTGATTCGAAAAATTCTTAGCCTATGTTTGTTCCGGAGATGAGATGAATTTTTGTGCCAAATTTCGTGACAATCTGTTGCGTGGTTCTTTAGATCTCGTGTCTTATACAAACAAACAAGCAAACAAACAAACGGAAGTTGCCTTTTATGTATATAGATTGAATTATATTACATTGAATAATAAACATATGAATATTAAATTGAATACTTTTCAGCTTGGTCACTAGAAAACTTTGGCAGATGAATGCGGGTAACTTTGGTCCAAGATGTAAGAATTACTTTATGGAACTTTACACTTTAAAAAATTATATGTTAAAGTTGTATTCTGTTTAATTATTTTTGAAGAAGTCTTAATCTTATGAATACCCAATTTTGAGATGATTTTTTAAAAAAATTCAACGATTTTAAAGAAACGTACAACATTCAAAATCGCAAATTTCGAAATGTAAACATTTTCAAATTCCTAATTACGATTATATTATTGTTTTCCTTTTATAATAAAATCGTTTGCTTTTTATAAAGATATTTGTTATTAAATTTTGCTCCTATAAATAAGTTAATTTTCCCTAATTAAAATGGAAGTTTACATTTTTTCTTTTAAGCGGCAATCAGTCGCGTTGGTCACAATGTAATGTCAATTCTACGATGCATTGCAATGTCAATGTTAAGTTTGCAAGTCAGTTTTAATAACTTTGTAACTTATAACTTTGTCATTTTTATCTTCATACATTATTTTAATATTGCTATTTAATTCTGTAACACAGCCCTTAAGGATGGTAAAAGGTATGTTTCTTATGTATTTCATGTTTGGACCAAAGTTACCCGCCTGGATTCTAACCGTGTCCTAATTTTTTTAAACTAACACTAATTTTTTTTAAATCTAAAAAATGTGACAAAAATGCTTGCAAATTATTCCTAAAAGTTCAATACTTAAAATGTATGGTGATTTGAACGTGTTTAAATAGTTTTTGTAGCTCAATTTTTCTTCTCTTGTAAAAAAAACCCTAAACTTTTTGGACCAAAGTTACCCGCACTGACGGTAACTAAAAAAAACATTTTATTAATATTTAAGAGAGAGCAGTGCTTAAAACTTGATAACTTTTCTTTTCCATTGTCTAAAAAGCACACCTGTGCCATTTTCTAGCATATCCCATGCTGTACCGTCTTATTTAAAATAATATAAAGTATAAATTTATTATTATTAGATTTAAAATGTACTTTAAAAAAAACTACGGTCATTAAAGCATGACTATAAATTTAATAAATTAGCATGACTATAAATTTAATTGCAAAAGTTAAATATCTTAAGATAAGCGCACTTTTAAAAATTATAAACGTTGGGTATTAAAAGGTTATAAGCGAAAGTTGGCTGTAGAGATTTTAAGATAAAAAGTTTGTAACAACTCATAGTTTAATAGGAGCATAATATCAAGACAATAAGTAGACAAATGTTTTTAGCGAGATTCTAATACGGATAATTAAGATTTGACAAGCTTGATAAAACATTAATTAAAAACTTAAGTATAGATAACGTTTAAACTAAGTTTTATGCTGTAAATTTATTTGTATTTTTTCGTATACAGATTCGGATAAGTTGATAGAAAAATTTGGTTTTATTGAGAATATAGTTTTAAGTTTTAAGGAACGCAAGTGCAAGCTTTCATGAATTGGAATTTATTAACGGAAAGAAAAGATAATAAGCTATGCATTACAACGCTACTTCATTTTATTCCTGAAATGTTTACTTTTCTTTAGACTTAATCATTAGTTATCTTTACATCAAAGCAAGAAGGTAAATTAATTTATCTTTACATCAAAGTAGGAAGTGAAATAAATTTATTCTCTGATTAGGGTTATTGCTTACGGTTCAAACATTTTAAATATGACTACGAATTTTTTCGATTAGAGCTACTTAGTTAGGAGTCAATGTACTTGGGAATGTATTATATTTATGATACATTTATGATAACAGTTTAAAATTAGTGTTTTCATAAGAGTTACAGTTTAATATTTCAATATGTGTAAAATTGTCTGCTTCTATTTTTCATTAAGTAATTCGAGAGTACAGCAGCACAGACACTTAGAATGTGTCCAATGACCCTCAATTTTGCATCACTAGTTTTAGATCTATTTGAAGAAAACTTTTATAAAACTTATATAGTAGACTGATCCAATATTTAAAAAAAAATCTGAAATTTATCACGCACATCTGCTAAAAATATAAAAAGTGATAAATTAAAGGCATGCTGAAAATTATTTGAAATTACATTCATATTAACAGACAAGCTCAAGAGCTTTGAAAATTCATTAACAAAAATATTTGCCACATTTTTGAAGATGAGTTTCCGATCAAACGGACGCCCCAGTTAAATTAACAACTCGTTAAATTGAAACAGCGTAGATGAACGGTTAAACTTTTTTTTGTGTGTGGAGAACTTTATGGTCCATCGTGTAAAATTAACTCGTGGTTTTATGTTTGAAGTCCATAGTTTTTTTTTACGTTTTTAAGCAATACTTTCAAAATCTAAAAATTCTATGCATTCTATGTAAAAATTCTATTCTAAATATTTAGGAACTCACGTATCAAATTTGAAGTCTGTTGCTCTTTTAATTCAAGCTGTAGGGTGGTTTCAGACATAATGACAGTCTGACAGACGGACTAATGCGAAAAAACCCACGTTTTCAGATTCGCTACCCTCGAAATGTGTAGAAAACACAAAATCTCCCTTTTGGATTTTCGACCCCATCTCAGTACTTTCATTATGTATTTCATATTAGGTAACTAAATCTTCAATTTTACTTTTTGGTTGGTTTAGCTATATAGTAATAATGACAACCTTTAAATCCCAATAATCTTGAAGGGACTCAAAAATTTTTCATAACCAGTTGTTATTAAATGATATTTTTTATACTCCCGTGCCTAAACTATTTTCAAGCTCACATGGGTTAAAGTAACTTTTTTGCATGGATTTTCGTAATTATAAAAATCCCAGCAGTATTACTTTTTGCAAATGCTCTTATATGATAGCAGCATCGGTATTTATTGATTAACCAATCGAGAGCTTGTTTTCATTTAAGTGGGACTGTTGCCATTCAAGACATTACATTGTAACAATCTTTTTGAAGCATAAGAAAACCTTTACTTTGTAAACATTTTGAAACTTAGTTTAGAATATAAAAACAATATTTATAATGTTCAATGGGCATGTTTCCCGTCTTGAGTGGCAACAGAAATGCTGAATGAAAATAAATTCTTCCTCGGGCCTCGATCGGTAAATCGATGTCACGTGAGCACATATCTATAATTGAAGAGGAAATAAAATATTTTATTTTCATTCCGTATTTCTGATGCCACTATAGAAGTTAAAAAGTTACGCAACGTAGGCATCAATGGAAAATTTTCAGAGTGTGAAATTTTTAATTATGTGAATTTTCATTTTTGTATTATAATTATTAAATATTTTCGTGATATAACTCAGTTTAGAACGTCAAAATATCACATACGATTCTTTGATATTTCGCAATATTTGTTTATTAGGAAAGCGACCGAGAACGTTTCTATGGCATAAACATATAGGATTAATCTTAATTTTCAAAAACATAATTAAGTTTTAAAAAATTTAGGATAAGTTTAATTTCCATTTTTTACAACAATAAAATTTACGTAATTATTCTTCGAACACTTCAAACTAACTTTGAAAGATAAAGAATATTAATTAAATCTTTGCAAAAAAAAAGCCATTTTTAGCTGTCTCTTACCACCGCAAAACCTTAATCATCATCACCGCACCACCATAAATGACATATTTGCAATTAGAAAACTATTTTAGAAAAAATTTTGGATTTCAATATATGGCGAAATGTTACTATTTATTTTAAAGAGGTACAACCTTTCTTTTCCGCCTGTAGGGAAGAAATGGGCAAAAACTCACTTAAGTGTTGGATTTTTTTTAGTAAATGTAAATGAGGTCCGCTGGTATTGCCACCAAGTGTGAGCTCGAAGGACGTTTCTGGAAATTTAGTAAGTTATTTAAATGTCAAGGAAGCTCGGGATTTGGATCAGCCTCTCATCGTTACTTCTGAGGCTGCAAAAGCGGTTGCCAAGCGTAGAATATTTGACCAGCGTTTTAAAAAGCTCTTCATCCCTGATCTAAATTGCCCTAGAAGCCTATTATCTATTATAATAGCAAGATTTCGTACAGGCCATTTTAAAGGCATGACAATATCTCCAGATAACACCTCAAGATCCTAGCCATTCTGCCGAAATTGTCCAGAAACCCAACTAACGCCAGACCATTTGTTTGACTGCCAAGCAATTGCTGCCTCTCTTTTTGGGCTTGGCGCACCATACTTTATATAGAGCCCTACATCCCTACTATGTTAAAGAGATGCGACAAATTGCCAGCCGCTCCTGATTGGGCGAGGACCAAAATTGTCCCCCTGAAGCGGAATAGTTTTGTCCCTCATAGAGTTAGCATAGGGAAAAAAAGTAGCCTTTGCAATCGTCAACAATCCATAAAATTTAGGGAAATTACAACTTTTTTATGGTTTCCTAAATGTGTAAATAATATTCTAAAACCATAATTTTCTTCAAAAATACTTTAGTAGTTAAAAAAAAGACAGTTTTCCTGTAACAGTACGCTTTCTGAATGTATTTATGATGGCTAGGCTATTTAAACATATTATGCATAAAATATTGCTTCATTTATTTTTAAAAAACAGTATTTATTCACTTTATGTGTGTAGAAATCTTTCCACCTTTTAAATATTCAAAGAATCTTCTATTTTCTTGAAATACGAGTATAAAAATTGATTCGCGTGTTTTTCTAGTTGGCTACTTCTTGGCGTCTCTTGGCGAAGATTCTTTTTTGTAAACAAACTCGTCTGCTCAAATAAAAAAAAAATTATCGTCTATCGTGTCACTTATTAATAGTACTGGTAAAAATTGAATTTTTGTTTTAAGTAATTTTTATTTTGTGATTTACTAATAAAAGAATATTAACTTGTATTTTGCCAAAACATGTACGATAAGTGTTAAACCGCCAAGCTCAAACAAGCCTGACCAGTTTCTCGCCCCTTTGTCGCATCTCTTTACACACAGGGATGGAGGGCTCTATACTTTATAGTCTCCAGGCACATGGCATAACCTGGCGACTCAACAACGTCATCATCAACGCTTTCGGTTGTTAGTTATAGCTTTACATGGACACGTTAACAGCTACAGCAAAAGTATTGAGTGCCTTTCAGGAGTTTTTCATTTTTGAAGGCTATATGTAGGGGAATGTTTCTATTTCGCAAAGTTCGAAAATATCCCGGTTTAAAATTGTTTCTTTCATACCTAAAATATTGGCAATGGCGATATCATAAAATTCAGTTTTATCTCCTTTTATAACGAATACAACGAAAAACAAAATTTAAAGAGGACATTTTTACGGCCTTTTTGTTAAAATTAGGGCTTTTTTGGTATAGTCTAAGAGAAATTTTAGGGCTCCTATACAAAGGAGGCGAATACAACGAAATCAAAACGTGAAATTAAAAAATTTATGGATTTTTTTGTAATAAATTAAGGCTTTTTTGGTAGTTTATAGACATTTTAGGGGCTTTTCAATGCCTCCTAAATCCATTTCCAAATTTAAGGGCTTTTTAGGATTAATTTACTTGTTTTATACCAGTTAATGTACTTGTTTGTGTTGCTAACTTACAAAAGTTCCACAAACAACAGAAGATACATATGTTGCCTACTTAAAATTAGCAGTTGTTATGTGTTACTGTTTTACCTTCTTTTTTAAAAAAAAAGTAAATTTCACAAGGTGCACCAAAGCAGCATCTAAAACAAAAGGCAGACCGAGATAACAATTATGTTTTGTTGTACGCTCTCTAAATGACGTCATGTCAAAAAAGAACAATGGATGCACTTTTTTATTGTGGTATTCATTCGTATTAGAAGAACGAAGAATGCATGGCAGGGATTTTGAAAACTCCTGTCTGTGTTGATACTTGTTAGGGTATACGATAAATCGTTTGAGAGAACAAAACAAAAACATGGGTTTCTCGGATTTATTTTTTAAAAATTTATTATTTACAACATATATTTTTTAAAAATTATCAACATATTAATTTTAAATTATAAAATCTCTGAAATTTTCCCAAGTTCCGACCATATTATTAATTTATATACTATGTAGATCGTGTTTTTGAATGTGTTGTTCCGTCAAGGTGCAAATATTTTGACCTTTTGTTTGAAGCTGTGCCGTGCAGAGTATTTACTTTTTTTTCATATTTTGACGCTATCAAAAAACATTCCAAATGGGAATGTTTGAGATAATGTAGTGCTCTTGTTTTCATTTTCCCTTGTCCTGCGATTTTATTGGTTGTTTCAGTTTCACTCTTAAAATACCGTCATATTGATGAAAAGAAACATTTCTTTCTCTATGCAAGCTTTCTTTAACAAATGATTTGAAAAACCAACAGCACATCAAGAAGTTGGCATTTCAAAATTTAATAGGTAAAATATTCTTAGAAAACTCTTTTTCGAATACCAAAACAAAAGTAATTTCAGACACAAAAAAAAATCAGCTGGAGCTGTTGTCACGACGTGAAACAACCCCATCGTTGTTGTTTTTTATTGACCCTTTAAAATATACAGTGAAACACCATTGTGTAGCTCTTGTGCAAGGTTTTGTCGAGAAGAAATTTTTAGGGTTTAGGTAGTAATAGTGCTTGAGAATTTACATTTTGTTTAATGTTTACAAGAACGTTCAGTTCAAACAAATGGACTTTCTACATTATATTGTAGGTTTATTATTCAGGTGGCTTTTATAGTTCGAAGAGGGAAATATTGTCTTGTTACAGCACTGTAAAAATTTACAGTAAAACTATCCGTAGTAATTGTAGGCAGGCAAATTGTTTACCAACTACTACGCTGAAATACCACTATCAGTGAATTCAATAGTCTTTTTCATTAATATAAGAAACGCACAAAGTGTGTTAAAATATTCATGATTTATTCACGCATGATACTGAAGTTATTTTACTCGAAACAGCAGAGTAGGGTAATATGGAGGGTTCAGAATACAATCGAACCAAGGAGAGCTCAGAATACAAGTGAACCAAGTCCACAGTGGACTTGGTTCGATTGTATTCTGAACCCTCCATATGAGTATACTTTTCAGCAATACACAAGAAGGTGACCAGACGTACTGACTGCATTTCGCAGTTCAGCGTAGTTTTTTATTCAACTATTTATCCATAAAAAGTACCCAAACATTTATCGATTTTGTTTTTTATAGTTTTTCTGAACGAAAACAACATAAATAAACTATGATTTATGAAAAAAAATAAGATGATTTTATTGTTTAGAATATAATCACTGAAACAAAACTAGTCAGTCTAAATTCACGTGGTTTAAAATGCTAAAAGTAGTTTTTTTTTAAATAGGCTATTACTAAAGTTTTAGTATTTTCGTTATCTTTATAAGAATAACAAGAATGGGAGAAAAATCATAGAAAATACAATTTTTTTAATCATAATTTTTTAAAAACAACTTCACCGAAGTGTTTAGACGGTTACTTTACTCAGTGCCTAGGAGATACCAAGCTTTCGCTGCAGATCGCGCTATGTCATAGTTGGCAAAGAATCAGATGAATAATTGCTGTTTTTGCAGGAAGGACGTTTCAATTAAAGGAGGAGCATCAGAATATCTCTGTAATTCTGTGAATGTACATTGTACACACATGGGATACTACAAAGCCAATTCAAAATTATTATTATTTATTATTATTATTATTTATTATTATTATTTATTATTATTTATTATTATTATTTATTATTATTATTTATTATTATTATTATTATTATTTATTATTATTATTATTATTTATTTTTTTATTATTATTTATTATTTTTTTATTATTATTTGTTATTATTTTATTTTTATTATTACTATCTTTATTATCATTAGCTTTATTATCCTTATCATTATCTTTATTATCCTTATCATTTTTATTATTATTATTATTATTTGTATTATCATAATAATAATTAATCTCATTATTATTATGATTATTCTTATTTATTATTATTATAATCATTATTCTTCTTTTTATTATTTATTATTAGTATAATCATTCTCCTTTTTTTATATTTATTAGTACTATTATAATTGTTATTATTTAATTTTTGTTATCAGTTTAAATAACATGGAAGGCTTTTATTGTTTTTGAAATCGATTCAAATATTTAAGTAAATTTCAAAAGAATGGGGGGTATGAAAAAGTAATTGTAGGGAACATAATCAAAAGGAAAATAATTTCGTAGAGGATTGAAATAAAAGTAAATTGGTGGTGTTTCCACTTACTTGACTAATATAAACTCTTTGGTTGTAATGTAAAAAAGTGTATTTCGGTGAAATGTAAGAAAGACGTGTTGTTTGGGGATCTTATTTTTTTTTAAAATTAAATTATTCAATTCCTTACTCTAATCTAGATATTAGTAATTATAAATTTAAGAATATTTACATGTTATTCTACATTTTGTCGATAAACATAGGTTATTCTCATTTTAGTATGGAAAATATTAATTATTATACAATTTGTACATAAGTTATTGATTATTTTACATTTTGTTATGAATTATTATCGATTCTACTTTTTGTTTATAAATTCTTTTTACCCTTTTTTATACAGACTTAATTTTTCTTCATTCCGTTTTTAAAACATTAATTATTCTCCTTTTAGTTTAGAACAGCAATAAAAACAAATTAAAATTCCAATAAATTTCATAAACTTGTTAATTAAAAGCATCTGTCAACGAAAAGTAAAACTTTCAACATTCTAATGCAAACTCACTTTTAACCCTCTGAGGGATAAGCCAATTGGTTGAAGTGTAAACTTTTACTGCATGAGATTTAAAAAAAAAACAACTGAAAATTTAATTTCCTAAATTAGAATTTATTTTAATTTGTATATTTCAAAATATGTACATATATTTCAATAGTGGATCGTTATAAATGACTCTTATATGCTTTAAATTTTAAAATTTTACAAAATTATTAAGTTTAAACATTCTTTAAATTTTGTGTGTTGCTAAAACAAGGTCACGTGACATCAGGTATATACGTCAGTATCCCTCAGATTGTTAATAAACAACGCCACAAAACTAACACTACGCATAAGCGCTGATAGCTGACAGGCCTAACAATATAAAAGGTTGTATTTCTTTTTCACTACAATAACAGTACAGCGTTGTTTAAACCAAAAAAAAAAGGTAAATTAAACAAAAATAGTAATGGTCCCAATCTGTCACTGTCACCACTAGCTTCCTGTTTTCTAAAACCTTGTTAAAATACTTCTTTATTAACGTCCTCACATATTCATTCAGAGAGGTTAATCATGCATAAAAATATCTCTTTGGTTGTCTCACAAATATTTCGGGGATGTCGGCAGTCCTTGAATTACAACTGTTGATTTTGTGGTTGTTGTTTACTTTGAATGAGATCATGCTGTTTTTATACGAAGAAACATTGGAACAAAGACGCAATACAGCTTGAACAAATTTAACCTCCTTTTGACTGCTGTATTTTATTACTGTCTATCTCTTGCTACGATTTTTATAATGCATCTGAATTGTATGGAAGCACATTTTGATTGTCAATGAAACTTAACAGAAAATATTCATAATAAAATAACACCGCAAAAACAGAATCACATAAAAATAAACTGGTCATAGAACACCCTCTACCTAGGTTGAATTATAAGTTTAGAATAAAATTTACAAAAAAGTAGAGAAATTTGGCAAAAACTCAATTTGGTGAAAAAAGAAACATATTACATATTTTCAATTTTTTTATGAAAAAAAGTTTCCGTTAATGTCGAAATACTATAAAAGATTCTTTTTTAATGTTAAAACTTAAAAAATAATCTCATAAAATTGAAAAGAGCTGACAAGAAATAATTTTTTTTTCGAGTTGCATTAAAATTAGACTCATTTTCAATATTTTTTGCTTAATACATATTGATTAATTATTAAGGTTTAATTGCACTTAATAACTAATTTATCTATTATTTGTAATTAAAACAGTTGTAAAAAAGGAATAGTCATTTGCAAGTTGAGGAGCATAAAAGATAAATTGATCACACATCCAATTCAATAAGCGGTTTCAAATTTGAAAGTTTTTAAACAGAATTATACCAGTCCCTATTATTATAAAATTTTTTTAAAGGGGGAGATATCTCTGTGGAGTAGCTGTGCTTTTGGAACTGGGAATCTTTCACTTTGGGTTGGAAAAACAGCGTTAAGGGAGAAACACAAATAAATGTATAACGTTCAGTGAGACGACATTGTTTGAATACTTTTGGATAACACTTATTCTCAGCTTCGATTACTTTTTATCCTGTATTTTGGTAAATTCGTATTCTGCATTCCGATTTTGAAAAAGACTTATCCAATGCTTAATTTGCTGGATTCTACAATGTACAATTTTGGCAACCCAAAAGATGAAATCCAACTGATATCGTGGAGTAAAATAAGTGTAATTTTCTCTTGCGTTTTTGCACGATGATTACAACCGATTTAACACTTGATTAGTTTTGACAGGCATTATGTCCTAAAATTATCGTAAATAAACGACTTGAAGTAAAAAGCACTTAAAAAATTATGTTGAGGTTTTTTTTTTTGCCCATATTTGGGTAAGGAAGTAAAACATTTATGTCGAACCTCTCCCATTTTTAAGTAAACTCGCAAAACTCAAACAACAGATAAAAAATATCACAATTCCACTTTAAAAAAACATCCACACGAAAGAGTAATAGAGCTATAAAATACAAAAAGTGAGAGAGAGAGATGGATGTCGAAAAAATAAGGGTAAAATTAGCTCGGTTGGTATGCGCGGTGTCGACGAGTTTCGACCAGGGCGATAGCTGTCATCACGAAAGAGTTTGAAAGATGGTTCCTATAGCAAAAGTATCATAAATCATTGGGAGAAAATTTGTTCACTCGTCGTTAAAAGAGTTGAGGAAGGGCCGCAAATAGCATGGGATATTAAATATAAGTCTCTTTTAACAAAAAAGTAGCGTGGTTTTTTTTTACCCGCCAGGTTTTCCAGCAACACAGATAATTAAAAAAAATAATAATGTTATAATTGAAGAGCTTAGTGGAAGATCGTGCTAAGTGACATTTTTGAAAAAATTGAGATTTTTGTGTCAATGAACATATTAATCTATCCTTTATAAGGATTACAAGTTTTCCCTTTTTCATAAACTTAAACTTAAGTACATTTTTTTACCGTTAGCAAGTACCGTTTTTTACTGACATTAAGTGCAAACTAAAAACTTTAAAGCTCAATTTTCTAGTTTTCAGGGGTTTTCACCTTTTTGTCACTTAGCACGTTCTTCCATTAAGCGCTTCAATGTTATTATATTTTAAAACTTGAAGTATGGATGAGTCATTTATAGTCATCTGATAGAGAAATATATTTTTTTAAAAACTAAAGAAATTAACTGTTTTAGCTAAAAATTTAAATTTTAATATCATGCATAGTGAAAACAAGTTTTCACTTCAGTCAATTTGCTTATCCCTCTCAGAGGGTTATCATTTGTGTATAAGTCATGAGAAGGTTGGCTAGACGTTATGTATTTTGCGCTACTATCTCACATTTTACTAAATTGAAAGATTTTGTAACGGAAATATTTTTATCCATTTCGGGATAGTGTTTAAGTTTATGAAAAATATGTTTTATGACAAATATGTTATAATTTAAATAAGCTATCATACCAAAAACTTCCATTTTCCGTAAGTAAAAACAAACAAACAAAATAGCATGGATATACTTGTCAATTGTCATGATAACTTCAGCGCCATTTTATATATTTGTCCTGGACTAAGCCGAAAGTAAACTCTATAAATTGCGATACAGTTTTTTACTGTTTTACATTTTCTATTACACCGTCGCATTGAGTTTTAAAAAAATATTCATCCTTGTCATACACCAAAAAAACTGCAATCTATGTTAGGCGAAGAGTTTCTATTCCAGACGTGGAATGTCCCCAGACAAATATCTTTAAAAAAACTATTTTTAAGGAAAAAGGAGTCCATCCTAAATTAGTTTTGTTGAGCCATGTTTTATGCCATACATCCAATACATGAAACCCAGCCTGTAGTGAATGTTAATAAATATTCTAGGGGCTTATCTGTTTAAGGTATTATAAAATTTACATATCTCTTTCATACCGCGTCCCTATAAAAAGTTAAAAAAGCGAAAGAATAGCCGATGACAATCGGTCAAGTTTTAAACCATCCGTAAAAAAATACATGAACTTCTCTAAAGTTACGATGCCTTAAATCCCCAGTTGTTAAAAAGGAACAATAATTCCATAACAGAGTTACGCCATCAAAGAAATTCCGTTGTTTTGAGTTCTTTTGTCTATTTACTTGCAGTGTTTCGAATGGGGAACGGTAAATCAAGTCAACTTGACGAGGAGAGTATGTGTATCAACACACAATGGAAAATCGGCGGCCTCGGGTAGATACGTCTAAAGAAATTCCATGCCTCTACGATACGATAGTGATTGTTGGGCTTGATTTTTATGCTTCTGAAATTATAGAGAAGATAGAATCTCACAATAAATGAGTACCCAGGGGTATGGTAAGAAAAACCCTTCCCCCAAAAAATAATAATAGTAGGGTAGACCGGGGGAATCGTGCCACCTTAAAAGAAATGGAATTTTCATGCAGCGTTGTGTTTCAATAATTGTAAATTGTAACAAACATAGCATACTACATTTCATAACTTATCTTGTAGTGATTTTTTTAAACTTGAAATCTTTTATAGAAACTGAATAAAATTGCTTTTTCTAAAAGCTTGCAGAGTGGCGGTATTATCCCGGTATCTGGGGTAATGCCGCCACACCATCAAAACACAACAAATAATCTATGAATAATGGAAAAGGATGTAATAAAGCACAACATATCGCACTAAAATCGGTTTAGTTAAATGAAGAAATTACTTAAGAAGTTTAACAAAAATCACACGCGCAGTAAATGGCTATTACTTGTCTCTGCCATTGTCTTTACTCTTTACTATTCTTAACAAAGTAACACGTGTAATAAATGACTATTAGTAGGTCTATGCCATACTATTCTTTAAATAAAAATTGTGTTGGCCTAGTAAATGGCTATTAAGTCTCTGTAGTTCTAATTTGAGCAAAAATCTGAAAGAAAAGGATGGCGGCATAACCCCGGAGTGATGTGGTGTGGTGGCATAACCCCGGTAAGACAAAATGGCGTAGACGGCTTGTTTAGGGGAAGGTAGATAGCCTAGCGTCCAAACTAGCAACGTGATAACATAGCGAAATTATTGCTCTTTTCAATGATATGTAACTTATTTATCTAACTTAGGGATAACAGTCACTTATTTCTGAGTTTCAGAAGACTCAAAATTAGATGAAACTCACTAAAAACGTATTTTTTTATAACGTTACACCAACACACCGCATGGCCATAAGCCTCGCTCTACTTCTGATTACCGTGTTTCAACAGGACCCCCTCCACACACACCGCTGGCAAGATACGGGGGGTGGCGGCATTGCCCAACAGAGTGGCGCGATTCCCCCGGTCTCCCCTAAGAATAAAATTCACTACACAAAACGCTTGTTCTAACAATTTTACGAATTACCCATTCAAAAGATCTCGAAATCTTGCGTGAAGTCCCTTTTATTCCACTTTCATGTATTGTACAATACTTTTCGTAAAATCTACTACTGTCTAATTCCGTCTAAGTGAAGATTTTTGTAGTGCAGCTCACAAATTAAAAAAGGATTTTTAAATTCTAGAAAAATCTAATTAAATAAAACAGGTTACATTGATTAGTTGCTGTAAGAGAGTAGATCAAATATTCCGCAATTTTTTAACATTTAATTGTAAAATTTGTTGTGACAATTACTTTTTAACACACTTGACTTACACTACGGAAAGCGTAATTTTGCATGGAATTAGCCTACTGTTGGTAATCTTTTGCGACAATAATTAGTATAACAAATTTATTTTCTTGACGAGAAGTAATAACCAAATTAACTTATTAACTTTATTTAGTAATGCATGAGATTCAGTAAACGCACTTCTCCAGGTTTCTACATTATAACTTAACATGAAGTACGTGTGCAACTGTGCATGTTGGTCCTCCCTTGGAGGCTCCTATTCAGAATATTTAGAACGTTCATAAATTGTAAAATTATTTACGATTTTTCACATGCATCTGTGAAACTATTTACAAATTAACAAATATTATAGTAACAAGTTATAGAAACGAAAATCTGTCAAAATTATAGAAAAATTATCTTAGTCATGGCTAGGACCAGTTTATCTAAAACATTTCAACAACTATTATATATATTCCTGATTTGAAAGCTGTTTATCCTAAAACTAAAAATCGAACCTAGAACATAAATATTTGTGTAGTACTCGTTGTTTTATATTTTAGTAATGTTTCCTAAGAGCTTCCGATTGTTTATGCAACAGTAAAAATTTATTCTATGTATATTAATTCTATATATTCTCTATTATGAAGCATTGATGTATAGTAATGGTATAAAATACATGTCTTACGATCACAATGTTTTATTCAATGGTTGTAAAATCGTTTTAATTGTAATCTGATTCATGTTAATACTTTTACTTTATGATAAATATGTATTTTTAATAAATTTGTATCATATATTTAACAAAAAAATAATTTGACAAGAATTTATCACCTTAAGAATATTATTATGGGATGTTTAAGAAATTGCATGGTGCAGATAACTATACCTCTATAAATCTTTTGTTTACGAAGTCATTAAAAAATTTTACACTTTCTTAAGAGTTATTAATTCCAGAATCCAATATATATTGGCAGTATACTATTTAAAATGCAAAAGGAGAAATGTGTACACAAAGAACCAAGAAACGTTAATTTAACATTAGAAAAAAATCGTTAGGTATCCCTTATCGATGCTTTAAATTACCAGTTATTAAAATATATGAATATATTTCAAAATAGATTTATTTACTAATTAAGTTAATAATTTCTAAAACTTGACGCATTTGAACTTAATTCAGGTAATCTAGCCAACGCAATCCGCACGGAAATCAATTAAACAAACAATCCAAAGATTCCGATTCCCGGTCTCATTCGAATCAAACGACGACGTTCGACGACCTTTGACCTTTTGAAAACTCCACACACGGGAAGAGGGAAGATCTCTCGAATAATTCTACTCACCCCTTCCGGACATTTCCCAAAGTAAATCCTTCTTCAGGTTCCAAATTAGGACGAGGAGTGAAGTGTCAGTGCAAAGAATGTTCTGTTCGAACTGTCAACACGTGGTGGAATATTTTTCTTCTTCGTTTTTCACTCGAAGTGAAAGGAACAACTGGAGGATGAAAAGGAAATCCTCTCTCCTCCGAACGTATGCTGCAGAAAGAGTTGATCTTCTGTTGGCGGACTGACTGGGTTACTCCGGCGCAATTTTGCTGCGGATTAGAAAAAATGGCGGCATGTTGTTTTTTACTCGTTCTTTTGAATGGAAGAGGAGCGGTATGTTATTAAACTGCAAATATATCAGTTTCCGTAAAATTTGTTTTTTTTTCCACATTTTTTTTATTTTGAATAGAATTGGACCCGTTTTTTCTATAAATTTATGAATTTGAGTTTCCGAATTTTTTTTACGTTCTTTCGCATAGAATAGGACCGTTATGTAATTGAAATGTAAATATTTGAGTTTCTGTAAAATTTGTTTGATACTGGATTTGTTTCTCTATTTGTAGCATTTGTTTTTTGTGGTAATATAATTTTCATTAAAGTGTTTGGAATTTAGTTAGACTGACAGCTATCTGACAAAAAAACCTACTTCAAAAGTGACTGTTTACATTTCATACTTTCGAAATAAAAAAAAACTGCTTTAAGAAATTATTTTTTATAAAAAATAAATTGTAGAAAAACGGGAACAAAAAGCAAATGTTCTAGTTGAACAACTGAAATGTTACATCCCTTGCGTTTTTTTACGGGACCCTTGGCACGAATTGGTAAGATTACAAGCATCGCCAACTTTTGTAGAGAGAAGAGCAGTAGGAGATAAAAAAAAATCACTTCTAATACCATCAATGAAACTCACTTCTAATCGAAAAAATAAGTATAATTTGTTTATTGTTTGATTTAATTATTATTTGTATCATAAATAGTTTCAACTTTACTAAGCAACTTTTAATACGTGAAGAGGGTTTACCGAAGTAATAATTTTTCAATCATTCAAATAGCAATATTTCCAAAAATGGAAGCACATTGGTTGAAAATTATAAATAAATTGGGCAAACAAGTTTTTAAATTCTGAAACATATATTATAATGCGTGCGCGTTCTACTCCCCCTCTTCCCACACTATAGCAGATCGCACACGGCCTCGCACTGGTATGTGTTTTTCGTTTTGGACCAATCATTACAATGTCCTTTTGTCTTCTTATTAAGATTTTTAACCCCAAGAAATAATTTTTATTAAGAAAATCAGCTTCCAGACCTGATAAATGTGTGTGAATGGCGTACATGAATACATAGCCGATATTAATTGTTTATAAAATCAATATCTGCAACATTCCCCTGATAAATACAGTATTGTTAAAACACAGGTGAAAGGTGCTACAGGTGAAAGCAATTATTACTATAAAAGTTATTACAATTATACAATTATTAAAACAACTTTTTCAACAAAAAAAAAAATATTGAAGAATTTAAAAAAAAGTCCGAACTTTTTTCTATTTATCACCCTTTAACTAAATATCCCAAAGTGGCCAAAGTGGTTCTTTAAAAAAAACAAAAACAAGAAGTTCTTAAAGAACTAAAATAGCCTACTTTCCTGTTACTTAATTACTTACTGAAATTCTAATAGGAAAACAACTATGTTCCTAACCGTAATACCATCAACAATCGTTTCTTCACTAGATTTATACACATTCGAAAAATAAAAGTAGCTAAAGACAGCATTCAGCTATAATTTCAGCTTCTAAGAGGCAAAATCAACTATTTTTCTTAATATTCTTTCGCAAATTAACTTAATATTATTAATCGTCTGCATGATTTATTTGTAGTACGAAGAATAATTAAATATTTAACAATAACAAAAGTAATGAAACTACTCCAAACTGCATTAAAACATAAGAAATGTAAATTAAAACTAAGCATAATTGTATGCAAAAAATATGCCTGGCCGCTTTCTTGGTAAACAATTAATGAACAATTAAAGACTCATATTGTGCTACATTTTATGACGTCATTCCAAACTGATTCATGAAAAAATATTTCGCTTCAAATAATTTTAAATAAATAAAGTTTCTCATATTATTGTTGATTTGGCAGCAGTGATTTAAATGACTCAAAATTGAAATTCAATGCTATTTCAATGGGAAATCGGCCGACAGATAGTAGATTTATGTCCGTCCGGACGTACAGACAGACGGACAAAAAGTATGAAAGTTGGGTCTCTGAGGTCATAGCTTTCTAACAAAAAAAGAATTTTTAAGATACGATCGATAGAACCGATTTTGTAAGGGGGTACGGACACACAGACAGACGGAGATCGACCGCATGTCAATACATACTTTAATAAAGTTTCTCAAGTCATTGTTGATTTGGCAACAGTGATTTAAATGACTCAAAATTGAATTTCAATGCTAATTCAATGGGAAATCGGCCGACAGATAGTAATTTTTTGTCCGTCCGGACGTACAGACAGGAGGACAAAAAGTATGAAAGTTGGGTCTCTGAGGTCATAGCTTTCTAACAAAAAAAGTATTTTTAAGATACGATCGATAGAACCGATTTTGGAAGGGGGGTACGGACAGACAGACAGACAGACGGACATCGACCGCATGTCAATACCTACTTTTTCATTTTTTTAATTCTTTCAAATTAAAAAAAAGAAAAGTAGGCTAATAATGGGGCCAACTAGGAAACACTACATAAAAACAACAAAAGTACACATGCGGCCCGTCACAGGTTCCCAATGGAATCTTTAACAGTTACTTGTCTGGATAACGTAAATAGAATACTTACTAGTAAGAAACAACAGTAGATTCGAATCTAAATAAAATTAAATATTTGTTAACAATTAAAATAATTTGTGTATTACTGAGATGCCTATACAGGTGAAGGCATATAATATTAACCTTTTTTTTGCAAGGGTTGGTAGGATGGCAAGATGGTTAAAACAAGAAGTTCATAAAGAACTAAAATAGCCTACTTTCCTGTTACTTAAATACTTACTGAAGTTCTAATCGGGAAAAAAACTAGGTTCCTAAAGTAAATATCATCAACAGCCGTTTCTACACTAGATTTATACACATTAGAAAAAAAAATCGAAACACAGCACCCAGCTATAATTTAAACTTCTAAAAGCCAAAATCAACTATTTTCCTTAATATTCTTTCGTAAATTAATTAAATATTATTTATCATCTGCTCGTGATTTATTTGTAGTTGGATGAATAATTAAATATTTATTAATAACAAAAGTAACGAAACTACTCCGAACTGCATTAAAAAATAAGAAATGTAAATTAAAACTAAGCATAATTGCATGCAAAAGTATGTCTTGCCGCTTTCTTGGTAGATAATTAATGAATAATCAAAGAATCAAATTGTGCTACATTTTGTGACGTCATTCCAAACTGATTCATGAAAATATTATTTTGCTTCAAATATGTTTAAATAAATAAAGTTTCTCATGCCATTGTTGATTTGGCAAGTGATTTAAATGACTCAAAATTGAATTTCAATGCTAATTCAATGGGAAATTCGCCGAAAGATAGTAGATTTATGTCCGTCCGGACGTACAGACAGACGGACAAAAAGTATGAAAGTTGGGTATCTGAGGTCATAGCTTTCTAACAAAAAAAAAAGAATTTTTAAGATCCGATGGATAGAACCGATTTTGGAAGAGGGATACGGACAGACGGAAAGACAGACAGATGGACATCAACCGCATTTCAATACCTACAGTGATTTAAACGACTCAAAATTGAATTTCAATGCTAATTCAATGGGAAATTCGCCGGCAGATAGTAGATTTATGTCCGTCCGGACGTACAGACAGACGGACAAAAAGTATGAAAGTTGGGTATCTGAGGTCATAGCTTTCTAACCAAAAAAGTATTTTTAAGATCCGATGGATAGAACCGATTTTGGAAGGGGGGTACGGACAGACAGACGGACGGACTGACGGACATCGGCCGCATGTCAATACCTACTTTTTCATTTTTTTTAATTCTTTCGAATTAAAAAAAGAAAAGTAGGCTAAAAATGTGATAACTAATCTTGGCCGATAAACATAAATATGGACCATTTTTTTGGTGATTGAAAGGTAGAGTTAAATTATACCACTCTTTTAACCAAACCTAAATTCTAACAAATTTAAATTTAAAACAATTATAATGAAGTGAGAAACATACAAATAGATCAAAAAGAAAAAATACGAAAATAGCAAGAACTCGTGTCCCCCCCTCCCTCTGGTGACTCAACACAACTGTAAGGGTAACTTTAGCTAGATCGTCACCCGAGAGCTGTATTTTAGAATTTTACAACTTTAAAAATCAAACTAATCTTTATTAAAAACACTGTTCATTATGCATAGATTTCATTCCTTTGTCATTTTCGCATGAATACGTTTTTAACAAGAAGTTCTTAAAGAACTAAAATAGCCTACTTTCCTGTTACTTAAATACTTACTGAAGTTCTAATCGGGAAAAAAACTAGGTTCCTAAAGTAAATATCATCAACAGCCGTTTCTACACTAGATTTATACACATTAGAAAAAAAATCGAAACACAGCACCCAGCTATAATCTAAATTTCTAAAAGCCAAAATCAACTATATTCCTTAATATTCTTTCGCAAATTAATTAAATATTATTTATCATCTGCTCGTGATTTATTTGTAGTTCGAAGAATAATTAAATATTTATTAATAACAAAAGTAATGAAACTACTCCGAACTGCATTAAAAAATAAGAAATGTAAATTAAAACTAAGCATAATTGCATGCAAAAGTATGCCTTGCCGCTTTCTTGGTAGATAATAATGAATAATCAAAGAATGAAATTGTGCTACATTTTATGACGTCATTCCAAACTGATTCATGAAAATATTATTTTGCTTCAAATATGTTTAAATAAAAAAAGTTTCTCATGCCATTGTTGATTTGGCAACAGTGATTTAAATGACTCAAAATTGAATTTCAATGCTAATTCAATGGGAAATTCGCCGAAAGGTAGTAGATTTATGTCCGTCCGGACGTACAGACAGACGGACAAAAAGTATGAAAGTTGGGTATCTGAGGTCATAGCTTTCTAACAAAAAAAGAATTTTTAAGATCCGAGGGATAGAACCGATTTTGGAAGAGGGATACGGACAGACAGACGGACAGACAGACAGACGGAAAGACAGACGGAAAAACAGACAGACATACGAACAGACAGACAGATGGACATCAACCATTTCAATACCTACAGTGATTAAATGACTCAAAATTGAATTTCAATGCTAATTCAATGGGAAATTCGCCGACAGATAGTAGATTTATGTCCGTCCGGACGTACAGACAGACGGACAAAAAGTATGAAAGTTGGGTATCTGAGGTCATAGCTTTCTAAACAAAAAAGAATTTTTAAGATCCGATGGATAGAAACCGATTTGGAAGGGGGGTACGGACAGACAGACAGACAGACGGACATCGACCGCATGTCAATACCTACTTTTTCATTTTTTTAATTCTTTCGAATTAAAAAAGAAAAGTAGGCTAAAAAATCATAGACAGCATCATCCAATAATACAAATTTATAATTTTTTGCTTCAGAATATAAGATAAAATGTCGCAGGACTTGCTCCAAAAAAGTTAATGTATCTCTGAGGAACTCTGAAACCCCCCATTTTTGTATCCATCTATTGGCAACATAAAAAAAAATAACTGGAACGTTTTCAAAGAAATTTGGCATGGATTACGGATGAGATAAACGCCAAAATATTTCGTGGCAATTTAAAAATTCGTAACTTCAAAGCTCACACATTGCAGAATACTTAAAAAGAGATACTTTTTACTTAACTTTTTTTAAAGCTGCAGAACAAAAACTTTTCCTATTGAAACATTTATCTCAGGGCTGTTAAACTTAGAAGTAGTTGTTCTTATTGGAAGTTTGAATATCTGAAACTCGACTTTTCCGAATAAAAGGAATTTAAAATAAAAATGTATGTCTGAGGATACGAAAAGAAAAATTGTACATCGTCTATACTCTATTATAGCTTACACTTTTTTTCTGCACGTAACTACAAATTTCTTTCTTTCAAAGATTAGAACAGTTTTTTAGTATGCTGCGCAAAAAAGTCGGCGGAGAGTTAATGTTTGCCAGAAACTTCAGGGTCATATTAATTTATTAATATTTTTTTTTCTGTAATATCCTAGTGAAATTTCCCAAATAATTTAGAGAAAAAGAAATTATTTTTAACTCCTCTCGAAAAAATAAACGAAAGAACACTCGTTAAAATAAGTTTTTAGAAGGGTTCTACATGTGCAAAATTTATTTTGATATCAATTTCATTAACATGTTAATTAATAGAAATATATTAAATAAACGAATTGGACGATTCTAATAAATGCATTACGAGACAGTTAGTTAAAAGGCAAGAAAAAAAACCTGACATAACTAAAATAACCAGCGATCGTTCTGATACAGAACTTATTATATGTAGTACGGACAGACAGACACATTGAAGAAAGAAACACAAAAAACAAAAAAAAAAGATGTTTCCCAAATCCCATGTCCGACGCCATTTATTTAAAAAAAAAAGAATAGAATTTTGCTACTCTGAAGTTGGAAGAGGAGTCCAGAAAAAAAGAATAAAACAGATCCATGAATGTCTTACATTTCAAACAAAAAGATTTAATTGTTTTTTTTAAAAAATTGAACCGTTACAACAGTGGTTAAAGAGTATAATAGGCAGATTTCGTCATATCTTTCAAATAAAAACTATAATTTCGAAAATAGGACTGTTAATATAAAATGTGAAAGGGGGCCACGGACAGACAAACGGAAAAAAAATAATGAAAGATAAGGTCGCTGTTGTCATATCTATTTTTTTATTAAACAAAAATAGAAGTCTGCAAATCAGAGGGTGAGAACGAAATTTGAAAGAATGGTACAGATATACAGGTTGAAGAAAATTTCTACCACATAAAATTTACTTTTAACACCCTACCTTTTTTTATTTATCAGAAAATTAGAATAGACACTAAGTTAGACAGTTACATTAATTTGACAGTGGCATTTCTCTAGCTAGAGATGTGTTATTATCTAGCTAGAAAGCTAGAGATGTGAAAGTACGTAGCATACAAATGCAATTCTACTACCCCTTTCATTTTATACATTAACATGAGCTTAAAATACTAGTCAATTTTCAAATGATTTTGTAACCTATTCCAGTCGTCTTCTTACCCTTTAATAATTTTTTTTTACTTAGAGCAAGAACTCATTAAATTTTTTAGTTTCGCTTAAATTAATTGGCATATTGTAAAATATATATATATATATAAGCATATTTTGAAATCAGCCATAAAATCATGGGATTTGGGCATATACAATAGCTTTAGAAAAATGTTGGTGTAATGCACATTTTTAAGGCTTCTTACTACATTTTATTTATAAATTATGAAAAATATTTTAATTTAACAATCTTGAATTTTTATACAAACAAAAAGAATCTTTAAAAGACAAAAAATATTTTCTAAATCTAATTTAAATGCAATGTCAATAATAGGTTTTCATTAAAAAAAAAATACTTATTAGATTTAGAAATGAAAATGAACAATAATTTAAAAGTTAAATCAAGTAACAAGGTTAAAATGCTACAGGTAAAAATTTTGCATTGAATAAAATTTCTATGTCTTTGAGTGAAATATATGCAGTACATTAAACCTCAATGAAAAACCTCATGAAGACCACTCTAAACTAAATACATAAGTATTTTTTTTATAAATTCAAATAAATTTTATTAATGTTCTCAAAATATACATTTACAGTATATATATAGTTTCATTTCCTAAATAAAACATGAACACAGCTACAACTGTTTACATAATATATAGAAAATAAACTTGTTCTTTTTTTAAATTTTCATTTTATGAATTGAAAATATGAATAGAGAAATATGTATTTTGTAATTTGCGCTTGTATAAAACTACCTACAGTTATTGTTACTAAAAATAAAAAGTACCCTCCTGGTTTTTTTATACTATAAATAATTAATAAGCTAAGGATTCAAGTCTGAAAACTTTTTATACTATATCATCTTACACACTAAATAGTGTTTATTAGTTTAGTTAAAATATTAGCTTTTTACTTTACATTTCAAATACAAACATTGCATTTTTATACCTCAGAAATTTATTTTAAGTACTTAGAACCAAATATATACACATACATTTTAAATAATCAATCAGAATCCACAGAACAATCTAAACTTTTCCTTACAAAAGTATTATAAAAAATTTCAAAGTTATTTTTATCTAGAAAATGATATACAAAAAACTAATTTGTAAGATATTGTTAAGTACTTTGTCATTCATTATTATTAGTAATGACAAATGTTTAAGAGAACCCAGAGCAAAGTAAGAATAATTTGCAAACTTTATAGATTTATGTTGTAACATAAAGTTTTCTTGAATTAAAAAAAAATAGTTCAAATAATTATCATTAATAATTTTAATTCAATACAATGTTATCATTCTTATGCAATAGATGTTTTTAGGCACTGTCGTTTGGAAAATCCATAAAATCAAAATGACTAAAAGATATAGATTTAATTAGAATTTATAAATACGAGGGCTGTTTTTTTTTCAACCTCCGATGGGCTGTAACAAAAAGACAGGTCGATATAAAAAAGATTTTTTACCAAAAGTCAAGTAAAATACTGCTTATTTCCCCATATAATCATCTTGACGATTAAAGCATTTGTCATATCTGTAAACAAGCTTTGAAATACCCTCTTCATAAAATGTAGCCGCCAATGATTTGAAGGGAGTTGTGACGGTTTCTATGAGCTTAACGTCAACCTGGAAGCGTTACAATCATAGTCACTATGCTTATCAATAATTCACTTATGATAAACCATCGAGTTTCCCTAAACACTTGGTCATCTCGCTGAACAATACTAATGTTCATGAAGAAGGGGACCAAGGAAGCAAGTCTGTCGCTACAGACGGTATTGTTTAGCGAGTTGACCAAGTGTTTAGGGAAACTCAAAGGTTTACCATGAGTGAATTATGGACTAGCAGTGGCTTGGAGGACAGAAAAAAATTGATGTAAAGCTTCCAAATTTACTTTTTTTAAATGAAACCATCACAATTCCCTCCCAATCATTGGCGGCTACATTTTATGAAGAGGGTATTTCAAAGCTTGTTTACAGGTATAACAAATGCCTCATTCGCCAAGATGATTATGTGGAGAAATAAGCAGTATTGTACTTTACTTTTGGTAAAAAAATCTTTTTTATATCTTGACCCGTCTTTTTGTTACAGCCCATCGGAGGTTGAAAAAAAAACAGCCCTCGTACAAATAAACCGCAAAGAGATTTCACATTCAAACATTTCAAATAGTTATTTTAAATATCTATTGAAAGCAGCACCATTTTAATCTGGTCTTATTAACATACTCAATGCTAAAAGCAACTAACATGATATGTAGATTTACATGTATTATTTGAATACAAATGACATTTATTTATCAACTCTTAGTTGGTTTTCAGACAAAGTAATTTTTTCTCCAGGCTTGAAAGCTGGCATACCTAAATACGGGCAACTTGCACAACGGAAGGCATCTCCTAAGTAACACTGGTGAAAAAAAAAGACAATAATTAATTTACTTTAACAGTTCAAACAGTCATTTATTAAAGGGTGATTTAAATACTTCAGGAAAATTTACAATACATATTTATTAAATAAATGACACTTTATTTATTACTAAAATATTGTTAAAAACTATAAGAGTTATAATATTGTGGTTGACAATGAAAGATTAAAAATTAAATGAACTTTAACATACAATTTATCTTATTAAAGCATTAGACTTAATGTACACTCATGTCCAAAATTATCTTTACACAATTTTTTTTATATTTCTTAAAAATTCTTCGAAATGTGTAATTTGCAGTTAACACCTAGTAACACCCACTATGTCACAAAATTTTCCTGCACAACGTCTTGATTGCAATTAGGGAATATGCAGAATGGGAAAAAGTAAAAACATGTTATGGACCATCTTGATCTTAAAAATCTATTAAAAGATGATTCATTTTAAGAGAAGTCATCATCTAAAACCAGATCATCTATAAATCAATCATATCTAAAATCAACATAGGTTTGTAATAAAAATAATATTTCATGTTTCCCTAATGACAGAGTTACAAAAAAGGAAAAATAGTTTCAGAAAACAGCGGCTTTCGAAAGCATGAGGGAATTAAAAGACATGAATAACAAAACAGCTCATTTAACAACATATGGAGAAATTATAACAAATTCTTACACTGCCACATGAAGAAGCAACAGAGCGATTTTTTTCTATTTTTTCAGATTCTTCCTTTTCTAATTCTTCTGCTAGACCGCAAGAGCAGTTCTTACAGGCTTTTCTCTGTTTTGTTGTAGCACATACTGAAAAAAGGAATTTTCATTCACTGGAAATTTTATGCTTAACTTATTTTATCTTTAGTTATAAACCTATGTAAAATCAGTAATTCGCTTTCAAATGAATGCAACCAAATTATAAAGTAAAAAAAAATATATAAAAAATATTCTTTAAGTTACAATGTTGGCTAATTCTATGTAATTAAAGAATTTTCATAGTGTAAGTCACAAGTTCAAAAAAACGCTTAAATTTGGAGAAAATTAAATAAATAAAACAGGTTGCATTATTTAGTTGCTCTAAGTGTAGATCAACTATTCTGCAATTTTTTTTTTCTCATTCAATGTCAAAAGTTTTAGTGATAATCACTTTTTAACACACATGACTTGCACTACAGAAAAGGAAATTCTGCATGGAATTATCTGTTACAAACTTTTGTGGAAATACCTTTTTACAAAAATTTACAATGAAAATCTTTTGGACTGCATGTTTTAACCCTTCTGTATCAACCAGAAATAAGTTCACCAAAGAATCTATAGCATTAATTTATATATTCACTGTTATTAAATTTAACAAAAGTTTCAATTTCACTACGATTAAGTCTTAGAGGCTGCAATTTTGCAAATTAAAAAACTATCATTTAATCAAATTCAATTATCTTTTTAAAAAAATACGCTAACAAAACCTACACTAGCAATATTCATGACTAAAGTAAATTAAATTATGAAAATAAATTTTAATTTAGTGAATGAAGTGTTTTGCTTATTTCAATTTTAATAAAACATTACCTTTCAATGTACTAGGATCAGGTTTCTTGAGATCATTTTCATCTAATAAGTCATCTTCGTTTATTAATTCAACATTTTCATCAAGAGTGTCATCAGCTGAGATCATCCAGACCTTAGCTGCATTGGAATCTGGTTTAGTGGCTATAAAAAAATAGTTTATTTGTTTTTTAAATTAAATCTAATAATCTAAAGCTGGAAATAAAAATTTCTTTTTAAATAAATTGAACTGTGAAAAAACTTAATTTTGTAAATCTCAAATTCTGAATCTTAATGCATAAAAAAAACTAACCTTTTAAGGAATTCAATTTTATAATACTTTTTCTCATTTATTACAAAACAATTGGAGTTTATTTTACTGCAATGATATGATATCCTCAGGATAAGGATAAGGCACAAATGTCAACCAACTTAGACAACAACAAATACATAAATGCACAATTCAACACATGTAAATAACCCAATATGTTTTTAAGAGTTGCCCAAAACACTATTTTAAATTGTAGACAATACACTCAAGTATAGAATATTAAATGCATATTAGGAGTGTAAAATAAAAATTCAAAACATAATTTTAAGCATAAAAAAATTTAATTCCAACCTAATTAGAATTGGAAATAAACTTAGTTTCGTGAACTAAAAAATGCAAACTATAAACATGTCATAAATGTTTTGAGTAGTTTGAAGCACATAAATTATAAAATCTACTTTGTTTCTAAAGAAACTCAAGACAATGATAGCTAATATACTCACCAGGTGCAAGTGAAACTACTGACCCTACTTCAAAATTTGGCTTATATGCTTTAATTTCTACTAATGAGACATCTTTTTCATCATGAGAAAAATGTTTATCATAATCTTCAACATTTGCTTTATCGAGAGGTAAAAATTGGGGCTGAAATACATTACTAGTGTAATTAAGACATACATAGACCAAATTATGATTTCATTGAATAATACAGTTATTAAAATAGATATTTTGTTATTAAATTATTGTAATTGGCATAAAAAAAATACATAACAATGGTGTAATTTTGAACATTGTCAGTGCACAAAAATACCCGTTTCAAAATTCAGTGACTGACTTACTAGGACAGATCTTGTATTTTTAAGGTTTATTAATCACTGAAATCACAAGATTTTTTTTGTAAAATAAAAAATAGTTTAACAATTTCGGGATAGTTGAAATTTAAAACAATTGCATTAGATTAAATGATGGTCTCCGGTTTAGCTTAAGTATCCAAATCTTTCTGTCAACTGCTTTTTATTCCTACATTTTAAAATTGGGTCATCATTGCCACATCACCGCCAAATACCTGATGTGAAATAACAAAAATAATTTTCATTAACATGTAAACTTAATCATACCATACTGCTACTTGAAAAGTAATAGGAAAATTAGAGTATACTCAATTTACTTATATTAGATTTAATATTTTTCAGCTGTATACTTTTGTGCTAGTAAAATACAAATAGCTAGATTTAATAGAACTAGTTTAAATATCAATCATAGAAAAGTAGTTTAAAGAAATGAACATAAAATACGAAATTCACAGTTGGAAATAATGCTTACCTCATTTATACGAACAAAACCAGACAACTTCAGGGCAGAGGCAAGTTTTGAAGCGGTGCGTAAATTAGGCACATTATCTGCATAAAAGAAAGTAGCGCGTCAAAATATAGTATCTCATAAATAACAAATGTTATGTTGTAGTTTAGTTCAAATTTAGTTTTTGAAACTTCAACATTGTATACTATTTTTTTTAAAATTTGTTTTACTGATCACAAAATGAAATGATCCTTAAATGAAATGTTACTATTTTTATAACTGCTCTAAAGAAACAATTATTATGAAAAATTTCTCTGTGGTAAAAAGTTTCTGTTTGATAAAATGTTCTAGACCAGTGGTTCTTAACCTTTTTAAAGATACCGCCCCCCTAAGGATTGAAAAAAATTTCAACGCCCCCTCTGTGAAAATCTTGTAATTTTCTAAGGTATATGGAAGAAGATTACTGAATTATAAAAAGCCAAACTTTTGAGTAATTTTTTCACACCAAATTTGTTTGAGGATAATAACATTACTTTTTTACAATTAAAATGACATGCAAAACAAATGCTTTAAATGTGATTTTATGTTTTAAAAGTATGTACACTTGATTAGATAATTGAAGACAAATACATAAAAAAAATAACGCGCTACAAATGGAATATCAATCAAGAACATCAGTGAGATGGTTGTGTGATTGATGGTTCAAAGCCAGTTTTCTGAACGTTTGGTTCAATGTTTTTAGAGAGATTAAGATGCAGGTCCCCTCTTTCTACGATTTGAAGTCTACATCTCTTTTCTGAAATTAGTTCAGTAACAGCACTGAAACTCTCTCACAAAGGTAAGAGGAAGGAAGGGCAATCTCAAACATTTCTTCACAGCGGACCACAATCTTGGATAGCAGCAACTGATATTAGTTTGAAGCCAAAATTCTGTGAGATGATTGTTATAAAAGTTTGCTTTCATAGTTTCATTTGGTGAGAGTTCTATCAATTCCCCCTGGATATATAGATCTCTGCTTTTTCTATGTCATAAATGGGTTCAAGATCTAAGGGGGGATTTCCATTGCAAATTCATAAAATTATATTTTGCAAATAAATCCGTCATATAAGCAATATCCGTCTTAAACTGCAGCAGTCTCTCTTTTAAAACTACATCTTTCCTTTCGAGAAATTCTAGTACAGAGTCGAAAAGATCCCAGAACCTATTGAGGCAGGCACTTTTGGAGAGCCAGCGAATTTCGGTGTGTAGAAGCAAGCGATTAAATTCTTCATCATTGTCCTTACATAGCAGCCGGAATAACCGATCGTTGAGAGCATTGCTGTGAATTTTGTGTAAAAGTATTGTAAAGAATGATGCAAACGGTCGCTAAGGTTTTTTGCAACCAAATGCTGTCTGTGAATCACGCAGTGAACAGCTAATATGCCTGGGACTTCTTTCTCCAAATAAGAGATAAATCCACGATGACGACGAACCATCGCAAGGGCTCCATCAGTGGCAACAGATATAATGTTCCCAAGAGGAATATTTTTTCCTTGAAAACAATCTTTGACAAATATTAAAACTAAAATATTGACAATATTAAAAATAGACTGACCTTTAGTATCGACAATAAAGCTTCTGGCAAAAAGCATCTCTTGAATAATTTTCCTTCCTTCACAAACCGAACGTACGTTGACAATAAAGTCTCGTTTGTGCTTGGCAAGAAGAAAATTCAGTGTGCATCAAAAGGTTGCATAAAGAAGCTTTAACATCTTTCGACACCTCATCAATTCGCCGTCGCACTGTATCATTGCTTAACGGCAAATGTTTTATAACACTGGATGCAGCTGGGTGGTGCAAAACCGTTCATTATCACGAAAAAGAATTAAGAATGCACTTGCCAGATGGTCCAAATAAAAATACTTAGGATGCCAGAAAAACAAACGAACATTTTAATTTTTAATAATACGAACAAGAATACACGAATTGAATAAACAAGAAGCATTACAGAACATGTGAAGCACTGAAGATGGCACGGACAACAAGTGAGTTACATAAAGAGCGGGGCTTGTATGATAGTCCTAACAATGGTAACCGGGTAATCAATGGTATATTTTCTTTTGGGACTTTTAAAATTAAGTTTGAATTCCCAAAACATGCTAATCGCCCCCCTACCGCCCAAAACATACCCACCTCCAACTGCCCACTGGGGGGCGGTAGCGCCCCCGTTGAGAACCCCTGTTCTAGACGCATAAGTTTTGAAAATTTTTATTGCAAGGGTGGTACAGCTGTGATGCAGAGCGGGTGGTCCAATCATTGGCAACCATAAAAAAGTCGTAGCATAACCAAACTAAGTTGAACTTGAACCTTTACCAAATAATCGTTTCTCATTGCTTGCTAACTTAATGGAAATTGGAACAGCTATGATATAATTGCCTGTCATAATTTGGTGATTTGCGTTATGTTGCCAAAGAACAAAAGTGTGGTAAACATTCCCTGGTAACAACAAACTCTACGTTAAATTTTCAAACTCCCCAACTTGAGACCGGCTAATACATCATAGCTGTACCTGGAAACTGTCAATAAGAGAGTCAGTCCTAAATCAGAGCTATTCAGTTACTAAAAGTATGTGGCTCTGCTTTTGGAAGGTTGGTGAACTAGTATAATGAATATCCCAGGGACCAATAGAAATAAACGGGTAAATTTTAATTTCACGGTACTGCTTGGCAATTTTGTTTTCTCTAAAAAACATCAGTATCCAACATGGGGCAGTATTGTAGGGCCCATTGAAAGCCTAAATATTGGTTTGGGGCCCTGGGCAGTTTTGTTTTACGAAGCAAAACAAAAAATTTAAACTAAAAAAATTTAGTTTTATTCTTTCAAAACTGAATGATAGCTAGCTGTCCAGCCATTTTCAAACCGATAAAAAATTCAGAATTTTAATACGCACCATCCATAATAATCGGATGTTCAAAAGCCAAACGTAATGACGATAGAACAAAAAGAAATTTAATAGAATAAAAATAATTCCGTGCGCACAACATCCGCGCAACCTAAATACCACGCAAGTATTACCAGCGCCGGCGATTGGTCAAAAACTAATTTAGAACAAATAAATCCCACGCGCCTAACATCCGTGCAAGTATAACCAGCGCCACCTAGCCACAACAAAGACGCCACAACGCATTTCACCAGAAAATGCCGCATCACCAAAAATAATTGTTTATCGCTCCCTACAAAAGCGCCAAATCCCTTGGCGACAGAAGTACCATCAAATTAAAATTAACCAATAAACGGAACAGCTAGGATATAATGGCCGGTCACAATTTGGCCATTTGAGTTATGTTGCCAAGCAATGAAAAATGCACAAATGTGGTACATTCCACTTCATATTTCATGCAATTCGATAGGTACCTAGGTTAAATTTTCAAGCACGCCAAATGTCACCAATAAACAGACCATTAAACCATAGCTGTATCAAATAAACATTACCCTTCAGAGCAACTGATTCCCTTATGATAACTGTCCCTCCTGGTTTCAAAACTCGTCCAATTTCGGCAAACACTTCAGTTGGAAGAAAAGCTTGAGTCGGTGCATCCACAAAATATACAACATCGAAGGAAGAACTGGCATGGTCAGCTAGTGAAGGTAATTAAAAATAAATATAGATTTTGGGATATTATATATAGATTCAAAATGAAACTGGAGAAGAAAAAAGAACATAATAGCTTACAAACTAGCACTCGGTCTAGATTCTCAACTGCAACCTGTCCATTAGTGCCAGCATCTTTTTTCAAATTTTCAACACATTTGACTAAATGATCCTTTTTTACGTAAGACCCCCATAATAGGAGAATTTTTTTTGGCTTATCCGAGTTGGTACTCATAATGAAAATTAAATACTTGAGATGATGCAAAGAGAGAGAAAAAACTGGAAATTTAATAACCTAAACTTAATTTGTGCACTATCTTATAATTTAACTTAAAAGAACGATTTATCAATCAACAATGATTAATCAAAAAATAAACAAGCTTCTGCTTAAGAATAAGAAAAGTATTGCAAAACTTAGTAAACAAAAAATATGAAAATCTAGAGGCAAGACCGGCTGAGTTCTGTTATTGGTAAAAAATGGCATGTGACTGTACAACCTAAGTGTACTAGATTTGGCTAAAGGTTACTGTTTTAGCAATGTAAACTGGAATAAATCTGGACTGAAACTTAACTGGAATAACATAACTCCGAAAATATTGTTTTGGTTAGTTCCGTGTTTAGAACAAAGAGTTGGGTTTAGAACACTGATCTGTGAGTCGAACCCGAGAACTTTAGCATTGAGTCCATTCAGCGATTTTTTTTAAAAACAGAACTTATCTTGCTCCGTTGGCTGCCAAAATATCTCACCCGCGGTAACCTTAAATTTGACCAATAGGAGAATCCAAATGGATATGCCCTTAGACGCTTTTGAAAGGCGACAATGTTTAATTCACTTCAAAAGTTATGTTTTTTTTTGTATTATTAAAAAACTAAAGTTATCATTAAATAAAATTATACATCCCTGAAAAAATATTTGTTCAATAAATATTTGTTAGTTCACGTTCAACGAAATTGTTCTTATTTCAGATAAAATTTATGAGAAAAAAACGGGGAGTTTTATTGTAGTAGTTTTTTTTGTAACTGCTGTCGTAACTTGTTTCAAAGTATCAAAGAAGGGCTCGCCATCTATCATTTTAATGGCAAAAAATCTTATCATTTACATTTAATAAGTTAAACCTAAACTAATGAATATGTTTTCTCAGACAGGGATGGTGGCAGCGGGTGGGTTATGGGGGCTCAGCTCCCCGGTCAGGCAAGGCTAGCCGTCGGGGTAAAACGAACTTATGATGCTGGAAAAACATAACCCTTTCAAGGTATCCACCTACATTCGAGATAAATTTTTTGAAAACCATTATTTATTAAGTATATAAATATATTTTTAACACTTATATCGATAAAATATACAGAAAAAAAAAATCGAGAATACAAACTCTCCCCTCTTTAATACGTTGTTAAATTAAGGAGTAAAACGTCGTTACGCAAAATCTTATTTTATAAAAAAAATAATTGAATATATTGATATATTGAAAAGGGAAAAAAATAATGTTCATCGAGACACAATACTAAGGGTTTTCGTTAAAAATTGCCTTTTTTTAAAAAAAGATTGTTACTTTGAAAATCCAGCTATAAAAAATGAAATTACATATAAAACCCTATAATTCTAGTTCAGAGCCTATAAAACAGTTTTATCAATATGCTGATGGAAACAAAATTGGTGAAGTTATCTATAAAACTTTTTGTGAAATCATGCATTACGTGAAAGTTTTTAAAGCAATGCGAATTTTCTTGACGACGGATGATTATTTTTGCGCTTAAAAGATTTGCTTTTTTTGTAAGAAATTAAAAAAAATCGAATATATATTTCAAAATTCGAATATGCGAATGGCGCAATGCAGTACCTGTAAGGAGTGGTATCACAAAAAATGTGCAAAGATCACGGAAGTTGTTTTCAGTATAGGGAAAACTACATTTACAATTGTATGAACTGTCGGTAATTCTGAGCTTTTTTTATGTGTAATTACATGATACATAATATATTTTTATATAATTATATTACATATCATATTTTATATTATTTATCATGAATATACATATATAATAATATTTTATATTTTTTTCACCAACTTCAAGCTTGATATATAGGGTAACGAGTACAGTGATTTGCCCCCTCATTCATTATTGAAAATAATAAGAGCCCAAATAATTAAAGCCCAAAATGTTGTTGCCAACATGACAAACGTTAATGGCGGGAATTTTAAAAACATTTGTCACACCTATTTTGGGCTTTAACATCTTATTATTTTCAATAATGAATGAGGGGCCAATCACTGTGAGGGGGGCCAATCACTGTACTCGTTACCCTAGCCAGATTATAAACTTATTAAATTTGAGCCTCATTGACATTTTTTACATTATTAATTTTCATTCATCATTGTTACAAGGTCATCAATTCAATGTTATTCTTTCCTTTTTGTTAAAAGAAATTTTCTTTGTCTTTTTATATATTATGTATAGAATTATTTTAGATTATTAGTGTACTAACGATTGTACTGAAAGATATGTATTTTTCATTTCAATTTCATATTTTTTCATAAAGATCATGAAAAAATAAAAGTACATTCCATTTACTTTATAGAAAAATGTGTTAGTTACTCGTTATTATTTATAATTTGTTTATTTTGAAAAATTGAACACTCAATAAAAACTAAAAAACACTACAAACTAAGTTCATAAGAGATAAGTAAATATCCTTGAAAACTAAAAATATTTTAATATATATAAATTTTCATATGAAACGCATGTAAAACCTCATGTAATATGTTTATGCGCCTTTATGTATAATAAATTTGCATATAAAACCTCATGTATAATATGTATACAATTTTATTATAAAAAAATATAAAATTTTGTTTTAAATTAAAATCTTGTGTGCCTTTTTTGCTTCAAAATTATCTGGCTTTTCAGTCATTTAACAATATTTTTAGTCGTAGGAAATAAAATGTTTTACACTTTGCAGGCACAATGCTGGTCAAATTTAATAAACATTTTATAACTTTATTTTTTAGTACAAATTCCATTTTTTAAAGAAATGAAGTAACAGAAATAAATTATTTTTTTGTAAATACTAACTGTTTTATTCATTATATTTGAAATAAATGGAAGAATTTAAAACAAATTCTATTTCAGAGAGAAATTTGTAAAATGCTTCAAATTACTTTTAGTATACTTGTAATTTACTTGTAAAATCCTTCATTGCAATATATTTTGATATATATGTATTTTAAATCTGTAGTATTATTCCAGTATTTTATATACATAATTTGCAGTATAAAAATATTTACTTAAAAAATAATTGCACATTTAAATTTTTCTTAAATTAACTAATATTGGAGAGTAGGTGTAAATAAATGATTTTTTAATTTTTTTTTTTAAATCTATAGAATGTTTTAAAGATAAAACTGAATGAATTAGCCCAATTTATTTTTTAAAAAAAATTTCATTGTATTCAGTTTTGTCTAGTTTCTATAAACATTATTCTGTAATTGCCAGAATTGTTTAGTCGAAAGAATTTTGAAAAGGTTCAGACGAATTGAAAAATGATTTTTAAAAAATATATTTCATTTTAAATCGAACTTTTCAAATCGGTCTCTGCTTAAGAATTGATGGGATAGATGGTGCTACAATTTTTACCATTCGCTTATGTTTCTGACGTCATTTTCTCCGGTGGATGTGAAATCGCAAGCACCCAAGAGCCGAGGCGATTTCGAAACTCTTCAAAAGTTTGGGACTATTTTTTTAATTGCTAAATAGTAAATATGAATAAAAACTGGAGTTGTATTGTAATAACATGTCCAAATCTGTCTTCTGTGATTGCAACAGAAAAAGGTTTAAATTCAATGCTTTTGTTTAACATTGCTATGCCCTTAAGTTTCCCAACTAAGTTTCACTATGATTATATATGATTTTATCTTTCATTTATGAAAGATAAAATGATCTGTCTAAGCTATCATATTACTCAAAATTTGTAAGCACAATATCTTTTATGTACTTGACAATGTTATGAAAAAATTCGTTTATAGTAAATGTGTATTTTGATATTAAATATTTTGGTAGAGATTTACTGTACGGTCCCCCTTGGCGAACTTTCCAAAATCGCGCCAAAAGTCCGTATTTTGGCGACTTTAGAAAAAAAAAACCAATATTCAAAGAAAATGGGAATATTTCTTATGAAAACTCAACCAACGGTCCGACAGGGTTGCCGTAAAAATCGCGCCAAGTGGGACCGTACAGTAAAACTGATCCAATATTTTTTGCAAAAGACGATTTTTTTCAATATATTGTGTAGAAATCGAATTCTTGAAGAAAAAGAATAGAATACCTGAGTCTGAAACCATTTTGGTTATTGAAGATCCAGCTAAAAATTTAGGAAGTGGAGCAGCTACTCTGAATGCCTTGCTTGTAGCTGCAGAATATTTAAGTGCAAAAAGAAATTATATGGTATGTTCAAGTGCTTAACCTCTTAAGACCCGGGCAATATCCTACACATATATTCTTAATCTAAACATATTTTTCATACAAATATATGCTAAAAAGTATTTTTGCAAAGTAATTTTTAAAAAAATTATGTGTAATGGTTACTGAGAGACACGCCTTAAGCTCTAAAAATACACATTTTTTGTGCTATAAATGCAAAAAGAAAGAAAGAAGTTTGAAAAAAAAAGTTTAAATACATTTTTTTGAGAACTCTAATATCGTATTGACTCTTGTTCAACTTCATTTTTTATAGAAATAAATGACTGACACCTGTAATCAAAGGCTGAAAACTGATATTTGGATATTTTTCTATCGGACCAGGTCAATTTCGGAACTAATTAACACGTTAATTGTCTGTGAGGATTTTTTAAAAAATGTCCCTAGATGGGGAAGCCAGGTCGAGAAAGGTTAAATGTCTTCAGTGCTATCGCCTGTTGACAAGCACAAAAATATATTTGAATAGAAAAAAATTAAATTGAAGACCAGTGTTCATTTTAATGAAAATAAATGCTAAGAAAATATTTGTTTAATGTTTCAAAGTGTTGCTTTTCAAACATTTATTTCTTTGTAATTAATCTATATTTGAAGCTTGCATACTGTAGAATTTTTGAACTTTTTGAAGCTAAATATAAAATTGTTTCCACATTAATGTACACAAGTGCATTGTGGTACAATAATAAATTGAGTGTTTTTTAGCAAGTTAAGGTTTAACATAAATATTTATTAGACAATGAAAACATTAACGTTTTTTTTTAAACTTCCATAACAGTTAAAACTACCTTAAAAAGTTGCAAAATGGCTACCATTTTGAGTACATTATATTACATATATTTGAATTTGTACATATTATTTTGAAAGAAATATGCTTAAATGTTTACATAGTGTTTCGTTTTAGGTACTGTCTTCAGATGTTTTATTTGATGCCCACATATTAATTCTTCACAATGTAAGTTTAAAAAAAAAATTTGAAGTTTGTAGTAAAGCTTTTGAATGCTGCACTTTTCATAAAAAAAACCCTTTAAATTTTCTTTAAAAAATTTATATATATATACCTAATCCAAACATCCTTCAGCCGAGTGTAGATTTAGTCGTAATAAATAATCAATCTTAAAAAATAATTCTTCCATAAACAACCCAATATAATGCAATCCTTATTGAATAATCAAAATTGAAACATATCTTTAAACATCGTCGATTAACATAATTGAAAACTCCCCATATTTTTATTATCAGGCCCTAGTTAATATTTTTATATCTATTAATTTATATTCAAAATATTATTCTTTCCTTGTTTATGGTTTATTACAAAATTGTTTTAAAATTCTTTTTAATTCAATTTTATATCATGAACGCTTATCTAGCTATCTACATTTATCTAAAATAATATTGCTCATTATAATATTGCAAAAAATAAGTGTTTTAATATTTTTTTCTAGTGTGATGTTTTTTCAATTTATTTTTATGCTAATTTCCATCATTTAAAAAAAATACACAAATTTTTGATATTGTAAATGTTAAGTCCACACCAACTCAATTGAACACTACCTACAAGTTTTCTGTTTTATGCTAAGACTAATAAAAACGAAATTTAAGGGAATAATAATTTCATAGTAACTTTTTGTGTTTAAAAAAAAATATTTTTTTTTCTTTAAAATTTTTTATATTCCAACAGGGTAGAGATTATTTGTATAGCAGTTCTGGAAAAGCATTTATATCACTCCCCTTGGAATACACTCCTGATGATAAATCTAAGCCATATGCAAGTGGCATCTTTAGTAACTTAGAAGTGACTCTACAGCTGATTGAAAAGGTTTGCATTTCCTTTATAATAGTAGTAACACTAGTTATAGTCTCTTTAGGATTACAACGCAAGCGTCACTGTTCTAAACCTACCTTGTTTGAGGATCTGCCGTGAGGTTAGTCGCAAATGCTCTCCAAAAAACCCAAGTAGGATGGAGAGAAAACGAAAAGAGTGCCCTCACGCCGTTTCCTGAAAAACTATGCGTGGAGGTAGGGGAAGCAGGCTTGCATTGTAATCGTACGGATTATAGATATAGTTTAATTAATAAGAACTTTACTGCTCTTAGTTAGTTGCTTACTAGTTTTAATGCATAGAGTTAAGAAGTTGGAGATATTGTGCTGGGAAAAGCCAATATAAAAACTGTTTTGCCAAGTGAAGTCATCGATCGCTTTGTACTAGTTTACTTCAGAGACTTCGTGACTTTCTGACCCTGTAATAAACACTATAATTACAAAGTATTATTCTTACAGGTGAAGGGAATTACTACCATTTTGTGTAAATTCACATCTTGTGCTGCAGCCTACAACTGCACATACAATAATTTTTTTAAAAAATGGACTCCTTTTCAAGAATAAAATGTATTTTAGAATGATGTTACATTGAGTGAGCGGTTTGTTTAGGTTTACTACGGTAGCTTTGCGACCTTTGACGGCTTCACTATTTTTATGCCATAAAGCATCTCCATCTCTTCTTCTTAACAATATGTTGTAGGGGATTGGTGGGGCCCAGGGGGCTAAGGTATCATTCCACTGAAGTTACTTTCACAGGTCACAAATATCATAATAAATATAGTGTCCAGCTGTAGTTTTAAAAATATTTTTTCTATTTTATTTTACTATAAAATAATTTACGGTCAAATGGCTAATTATTTGCGGCTCAGTGACTGAGAGGCTTAACGTGTCCGCCTTATAAGCCCAAGATCGCGGGTTTGAGCCCAGTCTGAGTCATTGGATTTTCTGGATAGGAAAATTTTGGGCACGCATGTCATATGATTATGTGGCATGTAAAAGATCCCTGGAGTATCCTTTTGGCTTGGGTTCTCCCGGCAAAATTAAATCTCGCCATACTTTAACATCCACAAAGAACTCAGATTCATTGTAATCTGCACATCAAAATTGGTAGCCAGATCGCACTAGATCAGGTGCTACAAAAAATGCACCTGCGTCACTTGACTGTTTGGGAATATACCGAGTCTGCAAATGCTTGACACCAATATTGCAGCCCCATTGGAGGAAAAAAAAAGTTTAGCTTCAACAATCCTGAATTCTATATGTTAGTTGATAGATTCATAACTTAAAGTTGAAATTGTTTAAGATAACAATAAAAATAACGTTTCTTAAGAAATGTTGTCTACTTTAAAAGTAATCTAATTTGTAAAAATATAAATTTTAATTGTGTCAATTAGTAAAAACATATATTTTCTAAAGGCCTTTTTATATAGCAAAAATTTCAATTGTAGTATTGCATTTATTTTTACTAATGTGATACATTATATACTTTAAGTTGTCAAAAGAAAGTCCCTATGGAGTTTGGGTTTGCAGTACAGATATGACAATTCTTCATGCAGGTATGTATTTTGGATTTATTCTAACATATAAAACAGTTTGCATGAAGTATTATAAATTTAAAATATGATGGAGAAATAATTTGCTTTAAAAATATCCATTTGACCTATTTTAATTACTCAAATTCTTTAATTGATCTATCTATTTTACATAATTTAAACTTTTAACTGAATTTAGCATTTTAACTAATTTTAGTAACTCAAATTCTTTAATTGATCTATCTATTTTACATTTAGCATTTTAACTAATTTTAGTAACTCAAATTCTTTAATTGATCTAGTTATTTTACATAATTTAAACTTATAACTGAATTTAGCATTTTAACTAATTGTTTTAACTAACCCACATAATGGATACTTTACACTTTTTAAGTTTATTTTCAAAATTCTAATTAACTAACTGTTTAACTTACATATTTGAAATAATTATTTAAACTTACACAATTTAACTTAATATTTATGAGCCATTTGAACATTAATTATTTTTAAATATTTGGATAGAAAGTTCGGTTTCATGGAAAAATGCATCTGATGTTGTGATGTTCTGTATTCCATCTGATTGTAAATATGCAACTGGCCATGGAGTAGTTTCTATTGATGAGGAAGTAAATACATGCATTGCTACCTAGCTTTTATTTCCGATACAAAAATTATAGCCATTTTATAGAAAATATTTATATTTTAAATTTCTGTTAAAAGTTATTTAATTACCAACGTAAGGAAGTTGTATTATTTCTGTATTTTTGTTAGTAGGAAGAAAAGAATACATAGTATCCTATATTACAACATTAGTTGCACTATATCTTTTTTTTAAAAACCTTTGTTATAGAATAGGCATATTAATTTATATCTATATTTACAGACTATAGTTCAGAACTGTTCTAGAATTTTAATCTTTTTATATATCAGCACTTTTACCTGTGACTATTATTTAAATCATATTATTATACTTTTATACTCTGATTTTGAGAGCAAAATAGTTATAATTAAAACTTGTCATGTACTACTATAAAAGAAAACTTAAATTGTTCTTTAAATTGTTGACTTGGGAGATGAATTAAAATATATAAACTTAAAAATTTATAAATTTTGTGAATTGGTTTCTAGAAATTGAAAATATACAGAAGCAAAATTTTTATGCTTTTTGAATATCACAATTATTTAGACAACTTTCTATACAAAACTATTAATTAGTGCCCATATTTACAGGGTTATATTGCTGATATCTGCTACTGTGGATCTACTGAGCAAATAAATACCTTGAAACAGGGTGATGGAAAGGTTCCTCTTGTAAGAAGCCAAATTTAAATAAATATTTTGAAGTATGTTTTTAAATAATGCTTATTTTAAATTATAAATCAATTTTGTTTAGGTTTCTGGTATTGTATTTTTGAACACAAAAGTTGCAGAAAGCTTACTCTCTTTGCATGTGCAGTCCCCGCTTGATAGCTGCACATATCTAGGATTAGACAGTGGAATTAAACCTTTACAGGTAACATAATTTATTAAGGAATTGTTCTTCTTTCATGTTGTGTTTAAATTGTTTTTTTAGATTCGATAACTAAATGGAACAAAATTGTGTTTTAATTTTATCCATATTAATTTGCTATTTAGTCATTTTTATTACACTTTTTATTTAATACATTTTATTATTAATGACTATTGATTGATTTTTATATTAAATATTTAAATGTAAAATACTTAAAATTCTTCTAATTGGGTTTTATTTTTGTAAAAAAACAATCGAGACTTTAAATACTGGTTCTCCTTAAATTTATAATTTTGTTGTACTTATTTTTTTGCATTATTGATATTTTTTAAAACTTTTATCTGATTTTAATGTGATATTTTGATGCATGTTGTTTAGATTCTATCTCTACTGTGTAATTAAAAAATAATATACATATGTTAGCCTAATTTCAGCAATATGTTAAGTTCATCAGGGGCGGACTGGCTAAGTTTGGCCCACTCGGCCCAGTCATGACTTTGGCCCACCATACAAATGTTTCTAGAATTTAAGGTTAGATTTCAAAAGGAAGGAAAGGATTAAGCTTTAAAACTACGTATTATTAAATTAGATTATAACTATCTTGAAAAATAAAATATAAAGATGACTTCGGTTTCGCTAAAAAAAACACTTAAAAAGTAATAGAAAGTATTTCAAGCCAATGACTTTGCGATGAAAAAAATTGTTAGCTTTGATGTATCAAATGTGATAGTTTTTTTTTTAATATTAAACAACAAATATTTTTCAGATTTTTATGAAATAAGTTTTCATCGTCTTTTAAAAAAGTAAAAAACTTTCAAGGAAGGTGGTAATTGGTCTTCATTAAAAAATAAATGAAAGGAAGAATCTCATATATTGACAGTCCCTGTAGTCAATAATAGTTATTTAAGCAACTAGTGCCGAAAATAATACTTTATTAAGCGAGTGGCTTTTATTTCACGAGACCGTAGGTCGAGTGAATTAATGACAAGAGCTTAATAAAGTATTATTTGGCACGTGCTTGCTTACAATATTTTTTATAATAACGTGAAAAAAAGTATTACTACCAATGAGTGATTTTCATAACATCATTTAGTTTCCATGGCGATATTCAAAAATGCAAAGTAGTAAAAGAAAAGTTGTAAAATAATTTTCTATTTTGAATCAAAATTCATCATTTTTGTAGTACTTGTAGTTTCCATGGAGATATTAGAAAATGCAAAAGTAATGAACCGATAGAAATAAGTGAGTTTTATGACATCATTTAGTTTCCATGGAGATATTCATGAAATCATTTTGTTTTTCTACCAATCAGATACTCTTATTTACTTTACTGCACTAGTGCCGAAAGTAGTACTTTCGGCACTGTCTGTGACGTAAGTACGTAAAGTGTCATTTTCGCAACGATTGATGAATGAATATGATATAAAAAGTGAACTTTTTTGCACGTTGTTATAAAAAATATCTTGTATTAAATTAAATATTGTTTAAAAGTATTCAAAAAAATATTTTTGTTGCATTAATTTTTCATATCTTATCTTTCATATTCTAAGAGGAAAAATTAAGAAATTTAATATCGAAAACTTTCAGCAATATTTCCGAAAAAGTTACCCAAGTATTTTAAGCTCATGCAATGACTACACTGTATTCTGTAAAACTTATTGTTGGCTTTACAAAATCCTAATTAAATGTAACTCATTTAAACGCTTTTCAGCTTGTTTCCGGTGCCGTCGCGTCATTTCCAAGCGGCCGGGGCGAGTTTTAATAATGCGCACCCTTCTCCGCCACATTTATTTACAAAAAAATATATATTCTCAACTACTATACATGTGGACCGTAAAAGAGTTTGTTTGTTTTAAACGAAGGAAAAAAAATTACGCTTACATGTTAACATAAAAATATGACAAACAAATATTTGGTCAACGTAAATTCAATTTTAATTTTTTCTGAGTTAGAAAAGTTTTTATTGCTAAACTCGTGATGACTAATATACAATATCCTTAATAATTTTTCAATTATTTTAAATGTTTTGATCTTCATTAAATTTGCAGGCGTTCCCGTTTTTGGCGGCGGCCAGGGGCGATCGTCCCACATGCTCCTGTCATGCAGGCCCTGCTTCTTACAATATAATTATTCATATTTTAAAAATATGTTTCTAAGCAAACAGTTAAACAAATAAACTTTAAAAACAAAATTTATTAAAAAAAATAATGGTACTAAATTTCGTTAATAAAAAGTGTTATCATCTCTCGTTAGTAATAAATATCTTAAAAATTCTGGGTATTATTATTTTTAAGATAAAATATACATTTTCACAAAATAACCCTTACCTGTTGAATTTCCAATCAAATCGGATTTATTTATTTATCACCAACGTTGAATTTGAACCAGTCCTAATATGTTTGCTGGCAACTGTTTTCGGGTTTAATGGTGGTTTAGATTTTGATGCAAAAAACAAGCGTTTCTGGCTTGGATCTGCTGCAGCTATTAAAAAATTTCGTTTTCGCCTTTCGTCTCTTTTTTCTGTACCAGATTTATATTTTGTTTTGTACATTTTATAACGCAGAGATGTAAACGCCTAGCGTATGCATGCGCCTAAATATCCTATATTGGCTATATTCGTTTTGGGTTCGCTCGGCAGCAAGACGTCACTGGCGAGGTGTCATTTACATGTAAGGAATGAACTGAAATGTAATGGAGACAGACATACGAGACAAAGGCGCGAAACACTCCGAGGAGCATCACCTGCTTAGCTTAGACGCCACATTTATTCCAAAAGAGAAAAAAACTACCCGTAATATGGTCTCTTTGGTTATCAGTTTAAAAAATCCAAATAAATAGTAAAAAAATCAAAATCTTGTTCGCACGCCTTGCAGCAAGCAACTCATAAAAAAAGAACAGCAGAAATGAAAAAAAAATCGGTGCCATACGATATTTTATCAGACTTGCCGTTTTCTTATTGTTTTTCCCCTTATATATTAATAGAGTTATTATTGTTAAACATTCAATAAATCCGACGCGTTTTTTCTGTTTTCTTCAAAACACAAGCTTTAAAAAAATTAGGGTGTTATACAAAAGCCGTAAGATTTATTACTCCAGCTGCAAATGTTTATAAATTTTTTAGAACGATTTTAATTGGTAATGGAATTCATTATATTGTTAACGTTGGCTCCACCACTCGTCATCGATAGTTTGGTTTTTAAGTATACTATAGTTTAGTTTGAAATATCGTCGCACTAGAGCTACACGAGCGCTATTGGCGACGGGCGTCATAGTTTAGAACCACAGTCGGGTGACGAGCCTGAGTAGGCACCCAACGCAATCTTTAAGGTAGACATCGTACGCAGGTCGGGACTTTAGAGCATATTTAACGTGTACTTCCTCTACGCGGGGTATTATTCGTCAGACATTTTTAGCTACGTGGGCCGTTAATAGGTCGGCAGTTATTTTGGCGATGCCCAGACCCGAACATGGGACCTTCCGCATGCAAGGCGAACGCCTTAACCGACTGGGCCCCCCAGCCCCTTAAGTATGCAATAACTTTAAGGTTTCGGTTAACCGTCTTTATACTTTATGGTCAAAACGTATATTATTAGGGCTCTTTGGAAAATTTCTATTGTTGACAAAATTTTAAATTGACTACATTAATTTGTGTCTGACGCGTAACAACAAACATGCTCATTTTCATACTCACTACAGATACTTTATAGTAGAAATTACGATAGAAAAAAGCGCGAAAAACTCCTAACTTATAGTACACTTATTTAACTAAGCAAAATATAAAGAAAAAAGTAGTCATCCAAACATAGCAAGGGTCATTGGTTTAAAAATAAATCCGAGGAGAGAAGGGGGGGGGGGAAGGGTGAGGACCGTTTTTGTTATTTCTTTTTTTGCGATAGTGGAATTTCTTTGATTATTAACGAACAAAATGCACTATTATATTTGAAAACGAATTCAACAAAAAAAAATCTGTCAATATTTTATTTCTTTGTTTTTTTTATACTTCCTGTTTGAGAGGATAGCCGTCGTTATCGGCGTCGTAAAAATGTATCTAAATTCTTATTCCCGCCAAAATTGCGATTGGCTTAAAAATAAATCCGAAGGGGGTGGGGAGGATAGTTTTTATTTATTTTCTTTAACATTGCCTAATACCGTGACCTTTACTGATTTGTGAGTGCACAATATAGCAACTCATGAAAAAAAAAAACGGAAAAAAATGAAAACAAAAATGACGCCACATAATATTTCATCAGAATCCGTCTGCTTATCAGGGCCATAAAAAAATTTCTGTTTTGCTCATTCTAAATTAAGTATTTGTAGATTTTTCCCCCTTAAACGAATATTATCATATTGCTCTTGGCCCACTTGGCAAATTTGGCCCACTCGGCGATCGCCGACTAGCCGCCCGGGCCAGTCCGCCCCTGAAGTTCATTATAAAGTAACTGATAACATTTTAAAGTGACTTTATCTATATTTTTGTTATGAATAGTTTAGGAAGCAATTGTCTTTAATAATATTTATGTAAGCTTTATCTAATAAAAATATGTAACTAAACAAATTGACGACTAACAAGAAACCCTTGGCAAACTATTTTGCAATAAAACATTTGAATAAATCTAATTTTTCCTATTTTATTAATTGTAAAAATTATTTTTACATGTTATTGATTTTTTTAAAATTCTTTATAATTGAAAAAAATTAAGTCTTAAGATATTTTCATGTTTTCTCTTAAATTTAAATTTTTTCTTTAATTTTTAAAATTGAATTTTAGGTTTCTTTGTTTTTTGATATACTGGTGGCTCTGTCAACCAAGATAGATAAATCTGCTTTTATATCTGGGAAATGTGGTAAAACGTACAATCAGAAATTTGGAATACAAAGCAAGTTCAGTAATGAATGTCTTATGGCAAGATGTCAAGTTTGGGAAGAGCTTTCCAGCTATAAAATGTCACCAAGTAATTTTTTTTTTCAATGTTAATGTGTTTTTTTTTCAAGAAAATAAACCTATTGCATGAAGTTTATAGTATAAATAAAGTTAGTTATTTTTATTTGATTTAGTTTAAGTTTCACCAGTTCATATTATTTATTTAATTAAGTGTTATTTATTTCAAAAAATAAAAATAATAAAGTAAGAAATGCTGTTGCATTCATTTATTATTCAGAAAAATTACAACAATATAAGCAAATATTTATTTGTCAAAATCAACATTGTTATTTGTCTTGACTCTAAATACAATTGCAGTTAAAGTAACTAAAAATAATGTTCAGAAGTAAGTAGTTTATAGGCATTACAATGTAAAAATGCCATAGAAAATATACCATACTGATACTTAATATAGCATAGAAATATAAAAGTATAAGAATAGAAATATATAGTAAAAAATATAGCATAAAAATGAAATTTTCATATTTCATTTTTCGTTGTCTTACACTTTTTGGAAAAAAGTTAAATACCCTTATGTGCTACCTAACAAAACTATCATTTAAAAAAGATATATATTTTATAGCAATTCAATTGTACATTACAACAAAAGCTTAAAACTAATTTATTATATTTTTAGATATACTGTTTGGAGCGGAGCATTATTACTGGTCTGAACAGCAGAGTGCTGAACACCATACCAAGAAACTGTTTCAAATTGCTTCTTTTCCAGAGATCCATTCTGTTTGTCAGGTTTAAAAAAAAATATTGCTTTGTTTCTTAGTGAACTAGGAGTGTGTAACATTGCAGTTATTTTCAGTTACTATTCAATAAATCAGTATATTTAAAGGTCATTGCCTATAAGGTAGTTTCAATAACTTATAATTTTAAAAAGTTATTTGGCAGCTTTGTTTGCCATGCACAATTTCTCACAAACTTGTCATGACATCCTGCAGGTTCTGGAACTTGCATACAAATTTGAAGTACTATGTACTCTTTTCGTTTTTCAGCAATACCTGTCAAACTAAAAAAGTTCTATGGCAGTTACACTTTGTGCATGGACAATTTTATCAAAAACCTTATTATGATGTCCGACAGTTACTAGGAACTCATGTACCAAATTTGAAGTACTATGTATCTCTTTTCGTTTTTCAGCAATACCTGTCAAACTAAAAAAGTTCTATGGCAGTTACACTTTGTGCATGGACAATTTTATCAAAAACCTTATTATGATGTCCGACGTTACTAGGAACTCATGTACCAAATTGAAGTACTATGTATCTCTTTTCGTTTCAGCAATACCTGTCAAACTAATTTGAAGTGTGTATCTCTTTAAGGCTATGTCCTGACTACGCCACAAAGGCAACAAATCTTGGCGACTTGGCAGAGTCAACCACCATGCTATTGCATTGCTTGGCGGTCGCCAAATTTTGTTGCGTTTGTTGCCTTTGTGGCGTTTGATGTCGTAGTGAGGACATAGCCTAAGCTTGAGCTGTAGAGTGGTTTCAGACAGTTTGATAGAAGGACTAATGTTTCAAAACCACTTTTTTAAAATCAGCACCTTCCAAAACATGCAGAGAACACACAAAAAAAATCCATTTCGAATTTCCGACCCTATTGCAATACTTTCATTGCCTCATATTTCATATTTAGGTAATTGAAAGTAAAAATGTTAAGATAGCAATGTTAGTTTTCAAAAAAATATTGTGAATGCTTTGGTGAAATTTTCTTTAAAATAAAAATTTTACTTTCATTTAAAAACTATCTGATTCGCAATGAATGAAACTCTCACTTTAAAATATATTATTAGCTTATGAAAAGTTATTAAATTTCAGGTCAATAATAAAAATGTATCTCTATCTGAATGCCTTGCCGTGAATTCTACTATTAAAGCTAACATATGCCAAGTTGCAACCAATGCTGTGGTTACTGACTCTTACCTAGAAGCTAATCATTTAATAATTGGAGAAAATGCTTTTTTGTCTGGTGTTGTATTTACAGAAAAGGATTCGGTAAGTTGAAGCTTAACTTGCATTACTAAGCAAAATTTTTAAAATATAGAAATAGATAATTGCAGTAAGATTCCATGCAATAATTAAAAAAAAATTAATTGTATTTTATATATGCTAATCGCGCCAATGAAACTTTAATATAATTACTAGATTGTGTTCCAAAATTATTTTGAGCCCTTTAAACCCTACTACCTTTGCTTTAAAGGCACTAGGGACAGGCTCTGTAAATAATTTTTTATAAGTACATATAACTTGGGAGAGAGGTTTGGTTGTTTACCAAAAAAATCAAACAAATGAAATATTAATGTAGTTAAAAGTATTTGACTTGTTTATAAATTATGGTTATGACTAGCCAAAAATTACTATTTTCCATTTATATAAACTATTTGTAATTAATGCTGAAATTTTGAATCTGAATGTAATTTTTAGGATTTATGTATTCCTAGCAACCTTGTTATCAATTGTTTTCATCAAAATTTCATTCTGATGTTTGGTAAAAGAGAAGAACCTTATGTAAGTATAGATACAACCAGATAAATTGTAATATATTATGCATTTAAATCAAATAAAAATATAGATTGTTTGAAGAAGATTTAAATTCTTCCCCTTTTTTGTTATTTGAAGCATTCTTTAAACAAATAAATATTAAAATGAAGAAAAGTTTTAAAACAATGACATTCTGCAGTATATAGCATTCTGGAAGTTGGTAATACACTGATTTACTCAAGAGCTTATTTAAACAAAAAGTTTAATATGTTTTTTTTCAATTTTCAGTATTTGAGTATTTTCTGCTACTTTATAAATCTGAATTAAGAAATCAAATCTATATATATATATATATTTATATTTTCTATGTATGGTTGCATGAAATACTATATATGCAAAAAGTTTGTTGCAAGTAGCATTGGATGCAATTTGGAGATAACTTGATATTCTACCAATATAGAAATAAGCTATGGATTTTAGTAAGCCATGTTTGTAAAAAAAAATTTAAATGAAAAGCAATATGTTTTCTACTTTTATATGTTTGTAAAATTCTCTGACTACTATTTCCAACATGCAAATGATCTTTCATTTACATGTATAATATTAAACTATTTTTTTCACAGGCATCTATTGATTTGTCTGAGGGCACATTTTGCAATATTAAATGGTCTAAGGCATTTAACATTCTCAATATTACGGAAAGTGATGTCTGGGATTCTAATTTGGTAACTTATAGTAACCATATTTTTTTTATCAAAATAATTTTTAAATTTTTTTCTTCATGCACTTTAAAGTATTTTTAAATCATGCCCTTTTCTATAATGAAATTAATGTGCTCTATTTAATTTTATAACTGCCTTAACTATCATACTTATCATAATTTTATGCATGACAATTCACAACCAATGACATGCATGTTTTGTTCAAAAGTATTACAGGCAGATATAATTTCTGTTCTTAAACATCATTATATTGTACCTTAACTATTATTATACCTCTAAAGCTCATTTATTTTGAAGGAAACATCAGTTTTACATAAAGTTAGTTTACATAATAACTAAATGGGTTTAGTCTGAAGTACTTAATAGTGCATCTTAAATATTATTAGATTTCATAAACTATATTATTTTTAAAGAAGCATTAATTTCACACAATCAATTCTTTTTTCTTAAAATTTTGTTTTCAATTTATTTTTAGTTGATTGAATAAGTACATAGTATGTACTAATATACATTGAACATTTTGTTTTGAAAATCTTATTATTTTCCCTATTTAGAGTTCCCCAGAAAGGAATCTAATGAACGCTAGGTTATTTTCCAATTGTCTATCCTTAAAAGAAGTCATCTGCCTCTTTCAAGATCAAAGTTCAAACCAAGATTTTATCGCAACCTTGCAAAAGTAGGATTGATATATATAATTTATTTTTTTAATTTCTGCTTATGTGTTTAAGCAATGACGTTTTTTATATTTGTTACATATATCATGGCAGTTCTTTTCCGTACATTGTCTAGCAATAATAATAATCATCTACAAATACTAATAAAATGTTTTGTATGCATCAAATATTTTGTAAAAATGAATCTTTCATTAATACCATTATTATATATATATATATATATATTTCGATTTTGAACTTAAAATGACTTTCATGTTGGTAATTTTTAATTTTGTTAAATAAAACATTCTTGAATTATTTTTAATGTTTATTCTTAATGTAATAATATTTATTGTTTCTAACTTGAAAAGCATATTTAGATTTTTACATAAAACTTAATAATTTTGTGTCACTTTTAATTCAACATACGCACATTCAAAACTGTTTAGATGTCAACTGCTAGTTACAGGGTTCGTACGCCTCCTGAAAAACTCCTAAATTTCATTTTTTTTATAAGGGCCCTTATAACTCCTGAAATTTATGTCTCATCTCCTGATATCCCCCCCCCCCCTCTCCTGAAAAAATTGACAACATGAATAATTTTTCTCCTTTTTCTGCCATTTTTCTCCCGTACTTTATCTCGAATAAGTTTACTGTGCATGCGCAGTAGAATGATACAAACATTATAATAGTTAATGTTCCAGAATGCACCGCATATCTCTTTAGAAGATTTTTTCCCCCTTCTGTTTCATCATTTGAAGTGCAGGGAAGTCCTTAGACTAATACAATAATATACAAACATATTCAATTTTATTCCTCGTTACCTCCTGAATTTACATTCCTGCACTCCTGAAAAACTCCTTAGAAACTCATGAATTTCACTATCATAGATAGAGTATGAACCCTGAAGTTACTTTAGGAAGGTTTACTGCCTAGTTACAACTTTTTTTTGTGGTGTAATATTCCATTACTATCTAATTCACTTGAGCCTGTCAAAGTAGCTGTACAAAAACGCTGCTTAAGTTTTTTTTTACTTCATTCATAATTAACATATTTTTCTTTAGGTGGAAAAGTAGTCCACTGTATACTTTGGAAGAAATTTTAAATACTATTGAATATGAAAAAGTGTTCAATCATAAAAGGTAATGTAAAAAACATGTATGAAAATTATTTTGTGTATGCAAATGAAAGATTGAAAAAAGTTACATCATGTTGATTAATAAAACTTTTCCAGATATATGTGCTCAAAAGTATCAAGTACAATTGTTGAACATACTTTATGTGAAAATTTGGATTTGCACATTCTCCCATACTTTCAAGCTTCTTGTGCAGACCAGTGGTTTGAATCTTTAGTAGAAACTCTAGATGATAGTAGGTGAATAGTTTTATCCTTTAATTGAAGAGTTTAGTGGAAGAACATGCTAAGTGACAAAAAGGTGAAAACGAGAAAATGAGCTTTAAAGATTTTTGTTGCACTTAGATACGTTAAAAACGGCACTTACAAAAGGTAAATAAATATACTTGACTTAAAGTTTATGAAAAGGAGAATCTCATTATATAAAGGAGGGAATGAAATGTTCATTGATGCCAAAATATCAATTCTTTCAAAAATGTCACTTAGCATGTTCTTCCACTAAGCTCTTCAATTGTTTGAAATATTTTTAAAGAATAAAATCATTATTTTACCAGTAAGGAGCTAATTATTAATTGTGGTTTCTATTCTTTTCCCTATCAAATTTATTTTAAAATAGGATTTATTATATTTGCATGAAAGTATAAATAAAATTTATTTAGAATAAGGTAAATAAATATTTTCTATTTTACTGAACATTTAATATTTTTGATAGAAGTATTATACCCTTTATATTTGAGTAAACTAAAGGAATCATTGAAGTTTTTTTTTACAAAAAGAAGTAACCTTTAAATATCTTCATATGCAGTTATTATTTGTCAGCAGTCAAGCATAACTTAAGAAAAAAAAAATTACTCGTATTTGTTTCATAACAATATAAAACTAAACATTTTAATCTTATTTTAAAAATGTTCTATTTTCTGGATGCAAAGTATTCTTTAAACATCTTTTGTCAATGGTTTTCTGATTTTATTCTACAAAACCATAATATATTATCGAGTAATTGAAAATTGCGTAAAATTTATTTCGAAGAAGCAAAACTTTTAGGCTTACTTATATCTTAAATGAAAATGTGCTATATTTTATAATAAGTTACATTTCTATTACAGTTTTGCTATCAAATACCAACTCGATTATCAAAACCAGAACTTTAAGCTGCATAGCTGATCTGCTTAGTTGTAAGGCAGGTATTATTGGAGGACTTAGAAGTGGGCCTGGCAGTAATTGCATATGGAGTAATGCATTTGCATTACTTTTGGTTGGTTGAATGTTTTTCTTAGAATACTATTCTTATATTCTTTTTATATTTCTTAAGAGTAAATTTTTCTAGTTAGGAGAGAATTAACTGTTTTTATTTAATAAGCATAAATGAAGTATTAAAGGGAGTCGGATGGTTCTATCTCGCCCATGTTAATTTACCTAACTTTAGGAACATTTATCTCAAGAACTATATGAGATCATTATAAAATTTTTTACATTTTGTTCCTTACATAAAGCTCTTTGATTTAAACTGAGCATATTTCAAAATAATAAAAAATACTTTTACAGTGATTTTTTAAAAAAAATATGTAGTGAAAAACACAAAAAAATCAGATATAAAGTTATATAATTTTTGTTTGAGCAGAGGTATTTAAAATTCCTCAGGTAAAATCATTATACTGTAGCAAATAGATGTTTTCATCAAATGTTTTTGTAGTACACTACTTGTCTGCTCGTGAATATCTAATTATCAACTTCACAAATCAAGTAAATTGTTTATTTGGTTAAAAACTTTACAATTTCTTATATATATATATTTTTTACAAATTTCAATAATTTGCAAGCAACTAAATTTTTTAAAAACTATTTAATGACTTGATGGACTAGGTGATTGAAAGTGGTTTTTATAAAACTTTGAATACCGATTTAAGATAATCGGTGATAACTATGTGACCAACTTAGCTATTTATCCTTGCTGTATCCTGTAAAATATCATTAATCAATTAGAAAAGACACATTATCGAAAGTTAGTTTTATTTAAAGTTAATTAATTACTATTAGTTTTGTTAATATTAATATCATTACTGAATTGATGTCAGTGATTTCTCACAAAAAAAGTAACAATTAATAAATTTGCTCATTTTTTCTCAAATCAGCAAAAAAATTATCACATTCATAAATTTTCTGTTTGATTGTTATTTTCACTCTTATAATTATACAACCTAATTCTCAATTTTATTTCAGAATGGGGAGACTGAAAAAGGTTTGAAGGAGCTTTCACAAAGTAGATCTCAATGGTTATTCAGGCCTGACCATCTTATTAGAGCATCTCGGCATTATGAACGTGCAGCTCAAATTTTGATTCAAAATTCTGTGAAGACAGCTAAAAAAGTGTGTTACTTGTTGTTAAAGTCATATTTTACAGTTTTTTTTATTTGAGAATGTGCATTTAAAAACATACTGAATTTGTAGTACATAGTAAGTTTAATAAATAGTATTTTTAAAAAATCCATTAATTGTGCTCACTTGAAATTTAAGTATTTGCAGAATTTAATACCGTCTATTTGAAGGGTGTAGTTGCAAAACTTCTCCAAAGTATGACTAAATGATAAGTTTTGGACCGTTCATTTGTGACTTTGTCTAATGCATGATTGTCAAAAGTCACCAATAATAGGACAGGATTCTATATCTTAGTTATACTTAAGAAAATGTGAGTTTTGCAATTATATCCTTCATTTGAAACAACCCCAAACTGTACTTTGTTTCTTTAAGTTTTTAGCTAAGAAGTAGTTTCAAGAGTCATAACCCTTTAATTTGGCTTTTTTAAGCAAAATTTCTATATATTTCCTTTTATTTTAAATTCTTCTTCCAAGCAAAGCCAGTTAATTGCTTTTAAGAGTATTAGAGATTTGCAATTTGTTTTAGTTTTAAATTATTGATTCTTAATTGCTAGTTCATTTATACTAAATTTTGGCAAAAGGCAAATGAATTTGTTCATAATGCCCTAAAAAAAAGCTGCTTGATTATTTTTTTACTGTTTTCTTTAAATTACTCAGTCCAAAGTTATTTTCAAATTTTGTGTAATTTAATTCAAATGAAATCAAAAGTTAGTAGAATGAATATAAATAATGCATGTATATAAAAATTAGTTTCAAGTTTTTAATGGAACCTTTAACTTGCATTTACTGCTAATTAATAGAATTGTTACACAAAATTTACTGTTTATTGTTTAACTATTATAATAATTGTATTTGAAATTTTATTTTCAATGCCCTTCCCCTCTTTCCTAATCCTAGAATCTTTGTAATGATTTATTAATTTTGCTTTATGCTTCCTTAATTGTGCCAATACACATTTTTATTTCACAGTACATGATATTAACTTCAACTTCTATGCCTGCAATTGGATCTTGGGTTTCTGCCGAGTGCCCTGCCAGAATAGATTTACAAGGGGGCTGGTCTGATACCCCTCCAATTTGTTATGAGCTTGGCGGATCTGTTGTCAATGTCGCTATTCTTGTTGATGGTAAAGTAAGTTATTTTTAAGGTCATGCAAAATACTAAGATACTTTGAGGGTTTTTATAAATATATTTTGATAAAATTTATTTGATGATGCAATAATGATACAAATCTGGAATTACTTTATTACTCCTACTTGCATTATAGCATTTCCAAAATTTATAAATATGTATTTAAAATATTATTCCATTAAAAAGCTTTTTTAAAAATTGAATTTAGCTTTGAATGTTCTTCAATGAGAAAGTATTTTTTGTTCACTGTTTTGTAAACTGCAAGAATGAACAAAATTTCAATTTGGTCAATAATGATAAAATGTTTAAAGTCTATCATAAAATGTTCATATAATCATTAACATATTAACTGTTGATACAATCAATATTTAAATTGACCATAAATAGTTATATTGACATAATTTATATTTGTATATTATTGTGTTTTAAATATAGATAACTTTCCAATATTTTAGAAACCCATTGGTGCCCGTGCTTGTAGAATAGCTGAGTATGTTATTTTTTTTTCATTTGAAACATGCATTTGTAGTGTAAAAAACATTCTGAAAACTACTTCAGCCCATTATAGCACTTGAGAAAATTATAAAAACCTAGTTATCAAACATCATAATGCATCAACAAAAACGCACATAAATATTAGTATGTAACACATGAGTTGCACGCAATAACATTCCTTCATTTTATAGGCCTCATATTTTGCTAAAAATTATGCTGAAAGAAGCAAGCCAAGATCTTGTAATAAACGACGTCAAAGATATTTTGAATTATAACCAACCAAATGCCAAAGGTATGTAAATAGTTCCATGTTATCTCTTATACAAATTAGTAATTTATTATTCTTGTGTATTTATATATCCAAAAAGTGTACCAAATTTACCATAAAAAGAAACAATATATTTCTTCAAAGGGGCTCTACTAAAAGCAGCTCTTATTTGTACTGATGTTGTTGATACTACTTCAGAGTTAACATTAGAAGAGCAACTTATGAAGAAATTTGGTGGCGGTATTGAAGTACAATCATGGTCGTTGCTGCCACAAGGATGTGGTATGTCATAGAAAAGTTTTTTTTAAAGCTATAACTTATAATTGCATATTGATATTAAGTATTTTGTCATGAAATCAGTGTTGATCAATAATTTATTATCTTCCTACACTATTTGTTAGATATATTTAAAATTTGTATAATTTTTTAACAATAATATTCATTTATCTCAAAATGAAAATTAAATTTGTTAAAAAAAATTAAATATGCGTGAAAAATCTAGATTAAATATACTTTTCCAACTGTTTCTATGAATTTTGAAGTTAATGGCATATGTTATAAAGCCCTTATGTAGCTCTAGTGCAATGTTAATCCCACTAAACCAAACCAAGCCCTTGATTTTATTTGTTAAAGAATAACATGTTATAACGTTCAAAAGAGCAATTTGTAAAGTATTTAACCATAACTTCAATTAATATTCATATCTTTCCATATTTCATTCCTTTATAAATGTGTTTGTATTAGAAATTGAAGAATTGTAAAATTACTATGGAACAGAAAGATAAATAAACCTTATTTTCTGTATAAAAATAAATGTTGACTGATGATATTGCTTCTTCAGGCATGGGTACAAGCAGTATTTTAGCTGGAGCTATTGTCAGTGTTTTGTGGACTGTGACTGGAAAAGCTTTTGACAAAACTGCAATAGTGCATGCTGTGAGTATCGAAATGTAGATTTTTTAAAGTCAATTTTGTTTAAAAAACTAATTTTATAAATCTGTGTAAAAATTAATTTTTGGAAGACTTAGCTTGCCCATCAAAAGGGAAAGGCATTTCTTTAAATCATTATTTCCCCTCTAGTGTGTATGTATGTGTCTGTAAAGTACTCACAAAATTATGAAATGTTTTGCCAGTACTTTCAATGTTAAACATTTTAATTTGGTTATTATATTTTAACTGGTATGACAAAATTCTATTCATTTTGTGTAGGGCTAGAAAGAAGTTAAAAAAAAACATTATTTCACAGTGTTTTACTTCTTTTCATACTTCATTTTAAAATAAAATCAGTTTCAATTTTTCCCACTAAATCTTATCACTAAATTGTATCATTTTATTTATAATTATTCTATTTCTATCACTAAAACTTCCAAGTTATAGCGTCTTTCAAGGGACCGCAATGTTTATAAAGGTATAAAGGAGTAACGTTTGAAACAAGATTTAATATTAAGAGTAATAAATCATGTAAAATAAGTATTATATACTCATATTATTAAAGTTATAAAATAAATCTATCGAATAAATTATAGCCCTATGTGCTATTAGTAGTAGTTTAATTTCTTCTGCTCCGTTCATCAATATTTTTAGGAGGGAAACAAATTTGAAATTTCGTGACTTTTCGCATCATTTGGGAAATAATAATTTAAGTAGTGAAAAAAAATTAAGTCTTGTTTAGAAAGCCATTTCTGATATGATAAAAACATATATTTTTAGCGTTCTAACCAAGGAGTTAATTAAAAATGGCCGTTATAAGCAAGATATTATAACTTTATTGTCTATGAGCAATTCAAGGGATCAAACATTTAGAACTTTTTGAACGATTTATTGTTGTAACAGAGTTTGACTGTATTAGGAATGATTGTCAAAACTATAAACTATGAAATCTTATTTTTTTTTTATCTAGGTTCTATACGTAGAGCAACTGCTTACAACTGGAGGTGGTTGGCAAGATCAGGTATCTGGCATCATGGGTGGAATTAACCGAGGGTATTCAGAATCTTCACTGCCCCTACATGTCAAGGTTGAGCCTTTAGATGTGAGCGAAGCCATTGTTAAAGAATTGAACTCACACTTGTTGCTCATTTACACTGGGAAAGTAAGACTGGCAAAGAATTTACTTCAGGTATTAAATTTATGATGGTGTTTTGGTTTTTGTTTTTACTATTTTGAAATACAGTAGAAGTCCAATTATTCGAAGCAATTGGGAACCAACCACATTTGAGTAAACAGATTTTCGGATAGTTGGAGTTAATAGGAAAAGGGTATATTTTAATTAGTTACTTAATGTATTGGGTTGTGAGATCATGTAGTCCTCATTTCATTTCTTATCAGCACAACCAAACCAAAGTGTAAGTTGTCGTTTACTGCAAAAGATAATAACAAATTAGTACATAAAACAAAAGCACTTACAGTAAGTACAAAAATTCATATGTGTCATATAAACTTTCATATACGGCCAAATTGTGACTGTTCGTCTACGTTGGATGTAATGCATAGTAATTTTTTTAGTCTGCCCAAAAGCAATTACAAGGCATGATGAACAACAAAGACAAACAGTAACACGTAGACCGGGTGGAATTTTTTCTGACATAATCAGTAACACTTCGGATAATTGGAGTTCTACTGAACTGGCGGATTTTTAAATTCAATAGTATATTTATAATTGATAGACATACATTTCAAACCATTGAAAATCGACCAGTGAAAAAAAATTAGTTTCTAGACTATTTTCAATTTAAAAATATCAACTTATTATAGAAAATCATAGAAAATTGAGCAGTTAAATTTTATTTAGTTCTTGGGCTATTTTCGATTAAAAAATATCAGCTTATTATAGAAAACCATAGAAAATTGACCAGTGAAAAAAATTAGTTATTGGACTATTTTCAATTAAAAAGTATCAACTTTTTATTGATTTTTTAAAATAAAGTCAAGACTCCCCCATTTTAATAACTCTGTAATTGAATTACTTTAAGTAGTAGTTCAGTTTTGCAATAAATAATTAACTGTTTGCATTTAGTTACTGATTTATTTAAAAAAACTTTATTTTATAGAATGTGATTCGTAACTGGTATGCTAGAGAAGAAAATGTGGTGAAGTGTTTTAAGGACTTAATATTGCATTCATTTGAGATGAAGTCGGCACTGTTAAAAGGTATGCAAAGTTAAACTCGGTTACTTTTACTTGTTTCAGTTCAATCGACACAGTTGATAATTGTACATTAATGTAAAATTGCAATTGATATTAATTAATTTATCAAAATTACCAAAAAATATTATTTAATGTAGGATTATCTATAGCTTTATATAAATGTTTTAGTTTTTTCACGAGTTCTGGTCCCTTTTTTTGAGAGCCATAACCCATATTTGACTTTGAGATTTAAAAATAAATATCCAATTCATACAGCCTTTTTTTTCTAGCAATCATTTTTTAATCTTTGAGTCAAATGTATGGAATAAAATGTATGGACTCGTGAAAAAACTAAAACATTTATATAAAGCTATAGGTAATCCTACATTAAATAATATTTTTTGGTAATTTTGGTAAATTAATTAATATCAATTGCAAATTCAAAAAAATGACCTCAAATAACATACTTAACTGACAAATTAACTAACAAACTTCTCATACTTTATAACACTGCTATCCTAGTAATTTTTCTTTTGGCCCTCAGGAGATTTCCGTGAAGTAGGCCGGCTCATGAACACCTACTGGGAACAGAAAAAAGTACTGGCTCCTGGATGCGAGCCAGAAAGTATCAAAGAAATCATGGCCATTTTGCGTCCCCATTGTCATGGTCAACTTCTCGTGGGAGCTGGGGGTGGAGGATTCATGTGTGTGCTCACCAAGCATCAAAATGCTAAAGAATCGATTACACTGGCTCTTCATGCATACAAGGTGTGTGGATGTTACTCCTAAATTCCTGATTTACCAAGTGTTTTCAGTATTTCCTGAAACTAGGGTTGACTATTTATTGACAGTCAAAGTTGAGCGATTTCAGCACTGCCGAATTTTTTTCGTTTTTAGGTGCATGGTAGAGCAATGGACAATTTTATGTTAGGTGAAAATTTGTGATTTTAAGAAGATTATTTTTGGGAACCAGGATTTAAAAAATTAATTGAGGATTTTGAAAAACTAGTCGCAAAAACTGTGATTCCATTTATTTTGGTGTCGAATTATTGAAGGATTGAGTCGCTTTTTGCGGCTAGCAACCTTTTATTTCAAACCCTGCTAGTAATAAACTTCCACCTTTCTTTCACATAATGGCTTTACATTTTTTTATGTCCTTTCCTTTACTAGTTAAAAGTAATTTTCACTGAGAAAATCAAGTTATAATTGAATTTCATAGGAAGATTTTTTTTAAATACTTGAATGAATAATTGTTTTAATAGGCTTTTTTCTTCTATATTTAGGAAAGTCAGAAGTTATCTGTTCATACTGTGACAATTCACATGGAGGGGTTAGAAATTAAATGGAGTAAAGAACTAAAGAAGTGAAGTTATGATTACAAATTTAAATAAAATTTCAAAGAACATCATGTTTAAATAAAACATTTTTATCTGAGTTCCTTTACAAATATGTGTTGGAAATTGTTTATTTACAAAGAATGTTTCATAAGATATATATTTTATATTTTTCTTTTGTTTATAAATTTGAGAGCACTTTATTTACATTATATGACAAATTGTTGCACAATTATTTTATAAATATGGTGAATAATAAAAAATTATTTTTAAATAAAGTTGTGGATAAAGTATCCTCTTAATTTATTACTTTGCATGTCTTTAATTTGTAAAACCAAAATAGCTGTCGACCCAGGATCAGATATATGAGTCAGGTAGCTGGTCATGGGACCACTGAACCTGTTAGTATGTCAAGAAATGAGTACCAATCTTGCATCGAAGGTCAGCTAGAGGTTCTTCAGCATAAAAGTAAGATACTTATCAATACTTTAAGTTCTTACATATTGACTATATTTTCAACTAGATACTAAATTTCTGTATAATTGGTTTTATTTCTTTTACTCATATTTTGGGTAATAGATATGAAGTGATCAAATATTGAAAAATTAATATTTTGCCCATGCTTTTTTTTGAGGTTTCACAAAGAAATTATTCTAGAAAATTACTTCCTTCAGTAAAGTATTTAAAAAAAATATTTAAGGGCATTTTCTTGAGATAATATTTTCGTAAAGTGTTAGTCGATTACATTATAAACACTTTCTTCATGAATTAACATATGTTGATCCAAAAAAGATTGAACTGCAAAACTCTTATCGCACATTGTACAGACAAATTCGTCATTGGCAACATGCTGAATTTTATGAATTTTCAAAAGAGACTCCGTTTTAAAAACCTGCCCACAGTTGCTACAACGAAATGGCTTTGAACTCTTGTGAATAACTCTGTGTCGATGGTAACTTGACCTGTATTTAAACGTCTGATTGCAATCGGTACACTGAATGAGTTTCTTAGCTGTGTGTAGAATTGCATGTCCATTCAGCATTTTTTTAGTTTTGAACAATTCCCCACAAATATCACACTTGAATTTTTCTGTGTTGCTGGAGTGGTATTTAAGCATATGTCTCGATAAACTGGTTTTGTAACTATACATGGTATTGCATTCGTTGCATTTGAATTTTTTGCAGTCCTGAGAATGAACCTGCATGTGGATAGTTAGTTGGTGGGGCCTTTGAAAACCTTTACCGCAAACTTGGCATACATGGGATTTGTGTTTAGCATGTTTTAGTTTATGCTGGTGGCAAAGTAACTCAGTTGGGAAAGTGGAGTTGCATATGTTACATGTGTAGGCTGTTGTATGGTTTTCTAAATGCCGTTTGAGACTGCTTGCCAAGCGAAACATCTTCCCACAGATTTCACATGGAAATGTAGTTTGATTGCGTTTACTAGAGGAAGTATTTTCACTGATATTCCCAATTCTGTCATGAGTTTTAAAATGCAGCATGTAATCTTCTCTGTTTTTACATGTGTATTGACACACTTCACATGTGTATGTTTCTGTAATTAAATGGCTTAATTTATGGACATCTAATATTGCCTGAGTTTCAAAGATTTCTCCACAGATATCACATGAAGAGTTGGTAGCATCATCTTTTAATTGTAAAAGATCAATATTTATTGGTGATTTACAGTCAACACTATTTTGTCCATCAAGAAATCTCGATACTGATTTCGAAGAATCAGTTTTATTGAGGGTTATCTTTAGTGCCAATTTGGTCTTTTTATTATTATTTTCACTAGAATTGGTTAATGTTCTGGTAATTGCTTTAACATGTGGCACAGGTGTTGAAAAATTTGTTTTTGGCAAGCTAGGAACTTTTTCAGTTTCACTTCTCACTGTATCTTCTTCAGAAGAAAAATCGTAACTGTGTGATTGGGAATCAGAAAAAAGAGAGGAAGAAAATAGAGAAGACGTGGAATCGAAATCAGAACTACTGCTGTCGAAATCCGACTCGGTAAGTGAAGAACTTGAGTCCATCAAGGTAGGGTTTTCCGAATTCATTTGCAAAGAGGCCATTATTGGCGTTTTTTAAATGTAACTTTTAAAAGGAAATCTAAAAGAATACCATTAATCGTACTCTTAGAAATTCTAGTCTCGTACGATGTATGTCTAAAAAGAAAAGCGATTTCTCGATTCCGAAACTATTTTGTTTCCTCAATTTGATGGCACTTCTGGCTGATTACTTTTTGCCTCGTCATCGTCACGGAATAATAACACTGCTAATATATACTTCGTAGTTTTTGATGCTGCATTTTCGTTTTACACTTTTAATCCTCATTTACCTATTTACTATGCTCCTTCGGTTAAGTACACAGAGATTACGGTAAAGAATTTTACTTATGATAGCTGTACTGTTTACTATTATTACTGTTAATGATCTGTGTTTAAGTGTGTTTTCGGCCATTTTTGTTTGTTTACTAAAACTGTCATAACTGTAACCGTAACTTAAAAATAAAATAATATTTTGATGGTTAAACAGAAACTAAATTACTGAAAAAATATATTATTTAGAAAATATAAGCTCTTTTGCTTTTTCTAAATTTTATACCGTGTTAATTAACAGTTTCTTTCAAAGTTATTTAGGCTATAATTATAAATTTATTAAATAGCTTTTTGTCCAATAACGTTTCATACTTCGAACTTTTTAGAACTCATATAAGCTTTCTTTTAAAAAATGCTGTACATTAAATAGTATTGAGTAGGGAAAACTGCTAATTATCTTTGTTCCTTAAAGTGAAAACAAGGAACTCTCATTAAAATGTCCGTGTCTGTTAACCAAATCTTGAACGATGCAAAACGACTTGTCAGTCGATTACGGGAACAAGACTCCACAGCAGATACAATAATCGGACAAACACAGACATTATATAAAAATGTAGAATCTATGAAAGAGGTGTGTACATTTAAAAGTATCATTTAACATCAAATTAAACTTTTGTTGTGTTACGGTACTTGAACTCAATCGTCACGCTCTGATTGTTTTGGTTATTTTCGATGAGGTTTTCTTAAAACTCGACACTTTTGACATATCAATTGAATTGCATCGTGGTAATATTTGTAAAGCAATTTTATGGAGTCCTTGAAAGTAATATACACAATTGGTTCATTATTAAATTTTTCTGGTTTTATTCGTTAATCTTATTGAGGTTTTAAAAAAATACATTCAGAGGGATAATATTTCCCCTACCTTATAGTATTTTGGTGTTGGTAGATGTTAAATTGAATTGCATGCATATAATCTATTTTTTAGCAATACATGAAAAGATAGTTATATATTTGTGTGTGAGCTTTCATTAATAAAAATAATTCTGTTTACAGTTTAGGTTTCTAATTTCAGAAATTGCTTCATTTATTTTTGTTGTAATCTTAAATTTTTAAAGCATTATATTAAAAAGCTTCAAGCAATTTTAAAGTTTATAGTTTTTGGAAAGTTAACATGGTTGATGTTGATAAAAAATATATTTTTACTATTGCCACGTGGCCTTCAAATGTTTTTTACTGTTTACTAGTAAACAATTGAATAAGTCCTTCATCCTCATGTTTCCTTTACGTAACAAATACCTCTAAAAATGTTCCACATAATGAGGGAAGTAGTTGAGTATATGTTAGTTTGAAATAATAATATTTATAGCAGTCAACAAAGTGTGCAAAATATTTGCAGTCAAGTTTGATACCTACATGTTGGTCAATTCAACAGTGTCAGATATAAAAATTTGCTTAAAGTGTTCACTTAAAACTAAAATGTTTATCCTTTTTTTGTTATGTCAGATACCATGAGTAGATTTTTTTTAAATGAAAAAAATGTCAGAAATTCTTTTTGTATTTAATAATTCTACAGATATGTAAAATTGGATTGCTGGGCAGCTGAAGATATGTCGGGGAGACAATGGGATGCTTTCTGTGCAATGAGGACAAATTAATGTTGATGCTACTAGGCTTTACGGCTGTAAAAATTCTCATCCCCTTTAAGTGAATCGTCAAAACCAATGATAAACTGGGATATTATCTTATTTTAAACTTTATATTATACATGTACATGTATCTCTAGAAAATATTTGCGCTGCTCTCCTGATCTTTCTCTCATGACCACGATCTTTTTTGTATTAGGGCAGTTTGGATTACCAAATTAGGACTTTACTAAACGTTTTATCCTAATCTTTTAAAATTTACAACCGCTTTTTTGTTACAACTAACCATAAACCAATCCATTTCCCAACAGTACAACGAAGAAGTGAACGAGCAGAATGTCGCCAACCAGATCCGCAGCCGCCCCTCCCTGGTGTTGGAGGCACAGCAAGAGAACAAGCACATCCGGGACTTGCTGCGGGAGAACCGAGAACTCAAGGACATGGTGGAGGAACACCAGTCTGCCATCGCACTCATCATGACCAAGTACAGGCACCAGGCCACCTCTCTCATATCTTCTTGCCCTCGCATTAGTGAGAGCAACTATAACAAGAGCACACAGGTAGGTTGGTACTAGACATCGTGGAATTGTTATATTACATTCTGCTTAGTCCTATGAGTCTCATATGCTTATCCATACCTCTTGTAGCAGTACCAACCAATTAAGATAAAGTGTAACTGTTCTTATGAAGAGGATTCTTCTGAAGATAAAAATAGTTCCATATTAAATCAATATAATTTATTAAAATATATTTAAAAAACATGGATTTTGTTTAGGATTTATTAAGTACACAAAAGTATCTTATCTACCAAAATGTAATGAACTTTGCTTAACACACTTTGTTTTTTTATAAATGTTTGTTAAAATATTCCATCTTTTTGATTTTAGTCAATAGATACCATTCTGCGTTTTCCTCTAATATGATTGCTATAATACTTGGCGTTAGCGATTTTTCAAAAGCTATTTTGTTTTCATATTGCAATCGCAGATTCTTTTCTTCTTTTTTTGATTCTTTGTTATTAAAGCAACTTTTGAATATGTTTTTTAAAAAAATAACAAAAAAACTAATATTTGCAATTTTGTTATCTAGCTTCGCTTAAAGTCTTAACTATGGTCTTCTTTTAACGGTTATCTTTCAACTAAGAATTATAATTTTTATTAAACCTCTGAGAATGTCAATCCTGCCTCAAGGGGGAATGGGCGCGATGGACCGGGGATCTCCAAAGCAAAGTGCATCAGTGTTAATCCTATGGAGAAAAAAATATTTTCTCTGCCATATTTCTTCGGCTGTATTAAATATTTTTACAAGCAGATTTTTTTCATGTGATAAATGTAGCTGACTTACAGGTCCTGACCTTCCCACTTTTTGAAATTGGTTCGAATATTTTTTTAAATTTTCAATAAATTTTACACAAAATATTCGTAGCAATTTCAAAAAGTGGGAAGATAGAGACCTGTAAGTTATCTACATTTATCATTAAAAAAAAACCGTTTGTAAAAATATTCAATACAGCCGGACAAAAAAATGTAGCAGAGAAAATAGTTTTTTCGCCATTGGATTAACACTGAGGCACTTGACTTTAGGCGCCCTGGACCGCGGGTCTAGGACATAATCCGGAAAGCCGAAATCCCGACAAGCCAAACTCCCTAAAGCCGAAATCCTGACAAGCCAAAATCCCGAATGGGTCGAAATCCCGAAAATAGATTTTTTGTCCATTTCTCGATTTTTATTTTTAAATATTAGAGATTATTGTGTGTGAGTGAAATGAGTGAGTGGAGTGAGTGAGTCCACTCACTCACGCAATAATAATTTCGACCCATTCGGGATTTCGTCCTTGTCGGGATTTTGACCCATTCGAGATTTCGTCCCTGTCGGGATTATGGCCTTTCGGGATTTCGGCGTTCAGGATTCTGGCTTGTCGGGATTTCGGCTTTCGGGATTGTGTCCGGAACCCCTGGACCGCAGGTCTCCATTCTCCCTTAAGTGTGACTAATTAAATTGACTTATTTGCTAGAAATATTAGACAATAGGGATCCCATATCGTTTAAACCTACCTCCTTTGTAAAATTTGTGTTTGGGCTTGCTTTCTTAGAGTTGTTTATGGGAGGCTTTATTTGTAAAACCTTAATTAATGTTTAAATTATATTTTTATGTATTTTTTTTGTTCTGTAAAAAAGTCTACCTGATGGGTCTAGTCTACCTCGGTGTGCGTCTGTGGGGTAGGGCAGTTAAATTCATAAAATATGACAATGTCAGTGTTAGGAAAAAAACCACCAATATTAATTTGTCTGTGTCAATAGTCCCAATAATAGTAAAATGGTTTGACTATTCAATCCCGTTTTTGCATTGTTTTTTATCAATCAACTTAAACTTAAGATGTGTATATTTTTAATACAATTTTCATTGCTTATTCAAATCATTTAAAATGTTATCTTTTTCATTTCAACAGGAATTGCAAAGGATGGCTGACAATATTTGCGAGATTGCCGAAGTGATCAAGCAGTCTGTGCAATTGGATGATGCTGCGTACATCAATGAGCGGGAGAGAATAACTGAATTAGTAACAGAAAACAAAGGGTTACGAGAGCTTCTAGACATTAGCAGAACCTATGGCTCCTTACAAATGCCACTTGGTACTCCTGAAATGGCTGATAAAGAAATACAAACGGAAACATAAACATTTATTTAATGTAAAGGAATTATTTTTATTTTAATATGGTAATCTGATTCCACATAAAGAAATGGTTTACAGAGGGCAGGAATTATCCTTATCTTAGGCCTGAAATTGGCACTGGTTTGAAGATATAAAAATTGTGAAAACTATCAATTATTTTTTTAGCACATTTCTAAACTTCAAGGCTGAAAGAAAGGATATAATTTCTTGCATATATAACTATTTTCCTCTTACATACAGCTTTTTTCACCCTGTATGGTTCACAGTGACTGTATAAAGTCGATAGAAGACAAATTGTTGTATGTATATAACCACCTTAGGATAGATTTTAGAAAATTGTATATGCAAAGAGGCATCTCCCAACGTGTACAGATATATCACCTTCCAATGTATTTCAACTTTCATATCCATTTTACCCGTTTATATATTTTTGATATATATTAAAACCTTAGATTACTAAGTGTACTACAAAATCCCCTCTTGCAACATTGATCCCTATCTCACAAACAGTTAAGACACTGTCTCGAAATGGGTGGAGTTTGGTTGGATATATATTTAATAACTATATCATGCTGATGAGATAGTTGAAAATACATGACCTTTAAGAATGGTAGTAATATTAATATTAAACCTGCATGGGTACAAATATGCTATGAAAGTAAGACTGGCCTTAGTTTTCCCGATGAAATATACATTTTGAAAGATGTTTTATTAATCATAATAACTTTTATTTATGCTCAGTTAAACCTTTGGATTTTATAACGCTTTTAAGATTTTCTTTTGATTGATACAAAATGCTAAAATATATGTATAATGATGCAGTTTTCATTGGCTATTGAAAATATCTCAGTAACGACTTACATTTTGAAACATCTGTTACTATTCTTTATAAAGGCTGTAGCGGCTCATCACTGGTATATTTGGCACATTTTATATTTTAAAAGATTTAAGTATTTCTTAAGCATGTATGAAAATGGGTTTCATCAATATATTTAACTTAAATGCATTTTATAATTTTTTTTTGTATTTTTATAAGACACTACAGCTAGGCCACTTATAAAAATATATAACTGGTGCTTGCAAATTGTAATTGAATATGACTTTTATACTTGTGTTTAATTCTTCCTTCTTGTTTTCTGTATTTCAAAAAGAAATAATCTGAACATATAACTCAGGACTGAACAGGATACTCAATGTTTAACTAAGCATGTTTTTAAACTCTATGTTAATCCACTGGAAAAAATTCTAAGCCAATTTACTCCAGCTGTAATCAATATTTTTTCTGTTTTTTTATATGATAAATATAGCTGACTTACAGGGATAGATATTTCCTCTTTCTGGAAATGGTTCAAATTAGTTTGTTGTAAACTTATTTATTGTGAAAATTTAATATATATATATATATATATATATATATATATTCAAACCAATTTCAAAAAGTGGAATTATAGTGGAATTGTAAGCCAGCTACTTATGTTATATACAGTTGAACCCCGTTAACACGATCTCGAAGGGAGCACCCAAACATTTCGTGTTAACCGAATTTCATGTTAACAGTCAGGATTTTATTTACATTGAACCAGTAAATAGTTTTAAAAAATTAACATTAAAAAAATCTTATTTTATAATGTATTACACGAATAATACAAGCATATACAATTAGAAATTCAATTAATATAGTTCATTTGGAGTAGTACATACTACAGGAAAATTAGGAAAACTCTTTTTCTTACAAGTTCAAATTGATTTACTGTATAGGTCACTTCAATTTTATCTTGATTTTTTAAAAAAATCGTTGAAAAGGTGCTTTTAGCTACACCATATTTAGACGCAATTTTGGCTTTGCCAAAAGCATTTGTCGTCTATCATTTAAAATTTTTATTTTTGTTTCTAAAGTAATAGACAGCTGCTTTTAATTCATCTTTAATGAAAATCAATAAGTTTAAATGCGAACCAATTCTAATTTCATATTTCTTTACCTTTATCCTCTGTACAGAAACATCTACGCTTTCCATGACGTAATGGATCATCTTACACTTGCCGAATCATTCATTGGATTAAAATTGACAATTCATGGAAGATCTCGTGATTTTTCTCAGAACCAGAATTTATTTTTAGAATGTTCGTTTCCATTTTGTTTTCATGTCTTGTTTCATTTGTTATTGGAAACTGAATTATTAAGGAAAAAAGACAAGTCATGATTTTTTGTTCGGGTTAAGCTGGATTTCGCCTAAAGCAATTTCACGTTAATAGATTTTTTTAGCATCAGCTCAAAGCTTTTTTGTCCGAGGAAATGCTTTCAGTTCATGTTAAGCGAAATTTCATGTTAAGCGAGTTCGCATTATGAGGTTCGACTGTATATAAAAAAAACTGGTTTGTAAGAATATTCAATACAACTAGAGTAATTTGACTTAGAAGGAAAATTATTTTTTTTCGATTGGATTAACATAGAGTAAAGACTTTGGTTTGGAGACCCAGCTACTGCTCCCATTACCCTTAAGTTTGTTAAGAGCTTGTCTGCTTGGTCTTATGGCCAATTAACCAAGGTAATAATAATGAGGCTATCAAGTTTTGTCCTGTCAACATTTGTACTTAAATGTGTGTCCTAAATTTATATGCATATATTCCAAAATATCCATTTGTAATTACAGTTGGTCATATGAACTGAAGTATTTATTATTGCTATAAAAATAATTTTCATATTTGAAGTTGTGTTGTTGGACTGTTAGAGTATTCTTTTGTGAACTGTGGATATAAGATTTGTAGTAGGTCATAGAAATATATTATAAATATATGAATTTTTAGATTTATAAAGATAAAATAAATATTTAATAAAATATTATTAGTTCAAATAGTCTTAGAAATTAAACATTTTGTATATCTTCATATTTTTATTGTTGATAATAAACAAAACTATGCGTTTTTATATTTAAACCAAATCGGATGGGTTTTTTTGTGTTTTATATTTTGAAATTATCAGAAAAAAATTGTTTTAATAATGCAATAAACCCATTTAATGCCCCCTTATCACTAACTTATGCTTCAAGTGTTAGAAATTAAAAATGGACGTTAGTTGGCGTAAGTTATGATATTATTAATTGGATCATCCACCATTTTCCTTTGTGGAGCTCTAGTGCTATGCTAATTCTGCCAAACCAAATTAAAAACCACTGTTTGCCAAATTACACAAATGACCAACTTTAGTTTAGTTGGTTGAGTGTTTTAACATCTCACTAAAGCTATAAAAGTTATACACATATGAGCCTTATTGAAGTGATGATTGCATTGGGCACACAACACAAAGTTTAGTGATAATCTGTGCACTATCAAGACTTAAGGGACCTGTACCAATGTTTTCTGTACCAGCCATTTACACAGAGGATTTGTAGGTCTATAGGATTACAGTGTCAGACTATATTTGATCTTAGGAATTGTGCTTGGGCTGAAAGGCCAATGCCCTAGGCTACTCACGCCCCAACATAGGTTGAGCATGTAATGGAGAGTATCATGAAAAACTTGAATTGATAGTCAATAGGATTTTGTATACTATTTTTTATATATTAAAATCAGATAGGTAAAATAGGTCTTAAAATAGCTCAACTTGGTCTTTAGGTTATTTATTACCTAAGCTGCTTTAATTTGATTGTGGTCTGTCAGACGAACCACAGGAATTATAAATCAACAATGAAAAAAAAAACCAACTTTGAAGTGTTTCTAGAAATATAAAATTCTAATTTTGCGTGGACTTTATATGAAATATTTTTTTTAAAAAAGAGAAAATAACAACACAGACTAGGAAAATCTATATTTGTTACCTATCACTTGAACAGCTTTGACAGACCTGCATATACAAGCCAGGAGTCTGTACAGATATAGTACACAACAGAAAAAAGAGTCGATGTTAAACAATATCGTTGGTAAACAAATCTACATATATAACAAATCTTCTCAGGTTTGGCAGAGCCTAAAATAGTTTTTAAGATGAATGAAAAGCCACAGATGTTGTATAAAAAACATTGTGTAACTATCAAATACAATGAAAGTAAAATATTTCAAATCTTTTCAGTATTGAAGTTGATTAGCTAGTACAATAAATACATGTATTTCTCATAGTAAGATTTATTTTTAATTACTCAAGGAGGATTTTTATGTACAAAGTTTTTCAGAAAATGCAAGTAAAAAAGACAACATTTATATGCATAAAAAAAAGTAAAGACCGAGGATTCTTTTTTTTTAAAGTAACCTATGAAGCATATACATATATTAAAAAAAAAGAAAGAAAAAACTTTTTGTTGCCATCTGTAATATTTGAACAGTTTTAGGATGTGAAACTTAAACAGGTATGAATTAGTCAAGTATTCAAGACAACTAGTAAAATTAAGTAATACATATACTTGCAGTTATACACTTTTTTGTAGTTATTTTGAAATTGTGTCTTAAAACACGATTTAAAGATATTCCTTACCATTTATTAAATTTGTTTGATAATACTAATTTTATTTGTACAAAAGCACTAACTTTTATTGAGTTAATTTAATTGCTTTTTAGTTAAAATAATAGTAGTGTATATATTTGATATTACAGTAATATAAATCAAATTAAAATAAACAAAAAAGATTCTTAAAATATTTTTTTTATAAAAATCAATTTAAACTAGAATGACATTAAAAAAGCTACACTTATTTTAATAAAATTTTATAACAATAAAATGCTGTACTGTAGAAATATTATCTGGTAATTTTTATTATTGATTATTTGTTGATCAATTTGAAAAGCAAAATAATAAGAGGAGATAAAATTGTATTTTTTTAAAAATAAAATTTCATATAGCCGGAAGACTAGTAGTAACTTTTAAATCCATTAAATAGTATAGTATTTCAGTACTAAATATTTAGTACTCATAGTTATAGTCAAATTTTTGGTTTCAACTATTTGCACATGAAGGAAATCACACATAAAAAGCAGCTAATTAAAAAACTTATTTACTTATAGGAATCATGCCTAAATAATGAATGCTACGAAGTTCATTTACATCACATTTAACATGTCATTAAAAAAAATCCTAATCTACATTTTCGAGATAGCAATAATTCCCAACCTTACGGCAAACAAAACTGTGTTTAATACATTTAATAACAAACAATAACTACTGATTCTTCAGATATCATACCTTAAAAAATTTTATATATAGTAAGAGCATACATTGTAAAATGTGGATGTTTTTTTTTCAAATTTAATCTAGTAAAACATTAGAGCCATAATCTGTTGACTTGCTACAGGTCTTGCACTTGGTCAAGTTAAAAAAAAAGTTTTTATCTTAATATTTTCAGCAATTATACAGGGTGGCGCAAATAAAAATGGCCCGACCATAGAGGTAGGAATAAGATAAAAATGCTGCCAAGTAAAAAAGTGCTGCCAAGTAAAAAAGGCTAAGTTAAGCTATTGATTGCTTCAATATTAAGCCCAAACAATTGGCGAATTATTTGCCTTTAACTATACAATCTTCACCTGTTCACTGATGTGATTAACTCGCACATACACAGCAAGTACTAAGATCTGAACTCGCCAATGGTCCATGTGTAGCTCTAGTCTAGTAATCAACAAAACCAACTAATGAAATAACAGGTTTGCAAAGTGAAACTATTGAATAATTAATGAATTCGACTTGGTGGCTTCAATAGTTTTTCTTGCCAAGCATCTCCCAGCTTCATGCCGAGACCATTTTTAATTGCGCCACCCTGTACAATTCACAGATTGAGACGGGTAAAGTATGCTAGTCTTAATTAGGTAGAAGTCAAAGATTGACAACAGAATTTCATGCTTATTGAAAAATAATGTTACTAGTAAACATTTAAGGCCATTTAGTCTGCAACAATTTATTAATTTCACTATTCTCCAATGGGTTTGACAAAAACAGTATATGATTTATATTGGTTTTGTAATAAGAGGCTTTAAAAATTGTTATTGTTACCAAATTAAGGTTGGGAACTAATGTTGGGAAAGAAAAACCCCAGTCAACATAAAAATACTTAGCACTAAAGCACTTTATACATTGATCAAAAATGCAAAGGTCTGGCTTAAGAAAACATTCTGCAAAGGTCATACATAATTACCAAAACAATGTGACAGAAAAGCATCACATTTTTTCGATATATAAAAAAGTCCTAAAAAAAGTCAAATTGCTGAGTATACTTGGACCCTTCTAGCTTGACCATTTTTGGCTCAACCACCAATGCAACATTCTCAGGGTTCTTACTCGAAAATGCTATAACTAATATGCATGTGCATAGCGGTTTTTTAAAAACTAATTTAAGGGGAAATGAGCCCGCTGGATTGCGGGTCTTAAAACCAAAACGCCTCAGTGTTAATCCAATGGTGAAAAAATATTTTCTAAGCCACATTTCTCCGGCTGTATTGAATATTTTTACACACAGGTTTTTTTATGTGATAAATGTAGCTAACTTACAGGTCCTCACAATCCCACTTTTTGAAATTGGTTCGAATATTTAAAAAAAAATTAAATACATAATTTTACACAAAATATTCAAAGCAATTTCAAAAAGTGGGATTATAGAGACCCCTAAGTGATCTACATTTATCATTAAAAAAAACTGTTTGTAAAAATATTTGATACAGACGGAGAAATGTGTTCAATGGGAGAATTTTTTTTTTCTTCCCATTGAATTAACACTGAGGCACTTTAGTTTTGAGACCAGCAGTCGATCAGTCTCATTCGTCCTTAAAGCTAAAAAGGGGTAAAAATATTTTATGACAATTTGATGTTCACTTTTAAATAAAAATGCATAAAAAAAGTTATCTTGTTAAATTGCACAACTAATTATAAAATTAAATCATATGTGCACAATGCGTTATCACCCTTTTGAGGTAATTTTTTAATGTTAAAACAAATAAAAACTATGACTAACCTTCCAAATGTATGAATTAAAAAAATTAATGATATTTTTTTTTATAAAATAGTGGTGATCATTTAAAAAAATGTATTACAAATTTGATTATCAATAAGTAGTAAACTATTGAAATGAACAGGAGACCTATTTTAATCTTGAATTTTTAATGCACAGAAATACGGTTTAATAACGAACCATTCATTTACAAATGCACGTCAGGGACACTACTTTCGCAATAAGGATATTATTGCTTCATAGAATACTTATCAGCGGTACATTAAAATTTTTTATTCAAGGAGCAATACCCCACACAAACTTACAAATACTATACACAACATAGGGAAAACCACAAGTAACAGATTTTTTTAACACATTGCATAAGCAATACCTTTTTGAACACAAAAAGTACTATTATTTTGAAAGGTCATTAATATTAAATTTCAACTAAAAAGATATTTGTACAAAATGTGCTTCTATTTTACAGGGTGAGAGTCCAACATTCTTATTTTGTACATATCATGATTAATCTACATGTTCTTTAAATTTTATTCCAATAAATACCAACAACAAAAATGTCACTATGTGCATCACACCAATCGATCCCCTTGCACATTGTGATGTGTTTCTACAGTATGCACAGCATGTTTATGAGCCTAAAAGAAGAAGAAATTAGAAAATATTAGTAAATATCTGTATGGAAAATTATACACATTTCTTTTGGAATTTCAATTTATCTTACTTATTACCATAATTATACATTTCACGTTTTTAATATGTTATTTTTAATAATATTTTAAACATGATATTCATTATTTAATATATGTCATAATATTATGTTGATGAGTGCAATTATGGCATTTTCTAGGATTAAACATGTATAAAAAGAACTTTTGGAGCCTAAAACATTCAGACTTTGAGTGCACTCATAAAACAAAAAAAAAAGAAAGCTTTTTACCACACAAACAAAAAAATGTACCCTTAATTTTGGAATTCTAACGATTTCGGCATTTCTTCACTAGTTTGTTAACATCTCTCCCCCCCCCCCCCCCAGTCTTATTCTAAAAAAGTTTTTATTTTCAATTAACAAGACACCTGACCCAAATGAGTTAGATTTATTAAAAAAAAATTGAGGAAACAAATTCTCATTGAATACCAAAAAAACCATTAAATTTTGAAATCCAAAATATTCTCTTTTGAAACATCACAATTTTACTAAAAATAATACAGTGTTAAAAATTTTCATTTTGGTAATTTGGTAAATTGGTATTATAATATGTTTACTTGCATTAAATACAATTTAAATTCTTAAGTAAAATCATTAATTTAAATGCATTGGACTTGGGTGTGGTTTCTGAAGAACACTAGTTTATATGATACTTACTTCATCAGGTCTTCTTTCAGTTCCTTTTAACAGTAAATTATTAAATTCTTGTTCTAACAATTGTCTAGCCTAGAAAAAATAAAGGTTTAAATAAGTTATATAGTTCCTCTCTTAGTTTTTAAAACATTTAGCACAATGTACAGAAAATAATACTTATACATCTTACCCTAGTAGCAATTTTTCATCGACTGATAATCGAATTTTCATCGTTCACCGGTGAGCCGATGAGAATTCGAATATCGGATTTTCGTTGAAAATTGCCCGATTGCTCGATAACTTCTCGGTTATGTCCGCTCGATAGAGCAGCCTAGGATGAGTTTTTCCGATGAGATTCCGATCAAGTGTCAAGAAGAAATCGATAAGAATCCGATGAGTAGTAATCGAAATATCATCGTCCGATGGATTTTCGAACACTTTCCGATAAAATTCCGAACAGTTTACGACATGTTAGTACAAACGTTTTAAACGAGATGGCGCCACTATTTTTTTCTGTTAGTCTGGTAATATTTCGAATTTTAGGAGGGGGACAGAACCAGCAATCTCGGGCTCCGCGCTCTTGACTTGCAACTAGGAACTGTGCGTTAGTCCTCACGGCTATGGACGCTTGCACTGTCTTTGAGTTTAAATAAAGAGGACAAAAGGTTGATCGTTAAAGAAGTTTTATGTTATTGATTAAGAAATTTTAATTTGATTTTTCTTTTGCAAGTTACAAATTCCTTTAAAATATTAATTTAAGTTAACAATACTAATAGAAATATGTTAAATTTAAAAATAACTCTTGGTAACTTACGTATTGAAAAGCTGTTTGGTTCATAATATTTATTCAAAAATCTATTTTCTTTAAGTTAAGTTTTTCAAAAATTAATCATGGCCAAAAAGTTAAAAATTAATTTCCAAGTAAATAAAAGAAATAAGTTCTCACACAGTAAAAATATTTATCTTTGCACGCAATTAAAAATGTGTGTAAGTAAATAAAAAAAAACATTACCAGTTTGAACATAATAGCTTTCGGATATGAAGTTTTCGAAAAAATTTAACGCAATTTGTATGTACTAAAATAAAAAAGCCACATTTTTCGTTTTTTTATCGTTGCGATATCGATTCGGCATAATTTTCCGATGAAACGTACATTGATTGAATTTTCCCCTTTGACCGATATCGAATCGATAACTTTTATCGATAGAATTTCGTTCACCGATTGCCTATGTCGCCTCATGCACTTTTGGATTACGGATGCGATCACCATTCTGACTTTAAAAAATATTTGGTTATAAATGTGTACCAAACCTCGTTTTGACAAAAATCTTCCCTAAAGCCTTTGTTTCCTAACCATAGTAATCATAGCATCTGTCACGATCTACACACTGCTTTTGAAACATTACTATAAATACACAATCATTATACTCTTTCTATGATGTAATGTAATTGTGACAGTCGATAACATTCGTTACCTTAGGAAACCAAAAGTTTAACTGAAAATATTTAGTTTCTCAAGCACTAACCTATTAAATTGACCTGCCCAGTGGAACCACATAGGAGTGAAACAGATAGTAGCCTGTCTACTATACCGTTGTATAATATATCAAGGTTCCCTCTCTTATTTCAAAATAAAAATCAAGGAGTTTTTAAGGACTTTTCGAGGACTCTCAAATTTTTTTCAAGGATCTTTATCATAACATGCCATTTTTATAAATGAAACAAAATCTATATATATAAAGGTAGAAATCCTGACTGACTGAGTCATGTATCAACGCAGAGCCAAAAATATTGGAGGTACAGATTTCGAACTTCAGAAGCTGATTCCTTTTGTACTTAAGACATCATTTTACTCATTTAAGTCCTAAAAACCAATTTTTTGAAATTCGAACCAAAACTGGTATAGGAGGGCGAATCACGAAACCATTTCTCCATGGGAATAACATTTTATGTTGTTGTAAGGTTAGGATTGAGACTTTTAAATTTGAATATCTTTATTTTATTTATTGATTTAAAATATTTATTCAATTTGTTTATGCTAATTGGAATTCCTCAACTCGATTCTAATTATATTTCCTAATTGATTTTAATTGATGTTTACAATGATATAAGATATGGAGGAATATTTAAGCATAACTAAGGAATTTGTACTTTATAATAAAACTTTCCCAACCATACAAGATGATGCATGTCTGTTTCATTTTCTTTCTTTTGTCATGTTGTACAGACTTGATATCTGCGGAAGTCCAAGAATTATTATTAAGACATGTTGTAGACAATTGTGTGATATTTGCTACAATGTCTCATGACAGTAGAGGCGATGACTATTCTAGATCAGCTGAATACTTCTCCGAAATGTCAATTCTCTCTACATATAGCATGTTTGTGCGAGTTATCAGCAGCAAAAAACTTTGTTAAACTAACTTTTGATCCTTTATTGTATAAAGGAGCCGATGCCAAAGCCAATGACTAATTTTTAAAACAGTCGAGTCGATGCATAGGTCTAGACCTCAAAAATATAAAGACCGCTGAAGAATTCAAATTATTTTATTATTTATCTTTTTGAAAGTAATTATACATTAAATAACCATAAAGAAGAACTTAAGAGAAACTACATAACAAAACAGCAAATCGCAATTTTTAAAAAAGATGTTTAAAATTGGCAAAAGCTGAATCCACAATAAGATTTTTTTTTTTTTTAAATATCAACGCTAGCAATTGTAACATTAAAATAAATTAGCGATCGAAATATCGCTATGTGATGACAACCATATCATAGGAAAACACAGAAGGATTTGTCGAAAATGTAACTGGTAAATAAAATTTGATTATGTAGAATGCCGAAATGCTACTTGATCTACATAGAGAATAGTTGGCAAGGTTTAAGGAGGGAATGACTTATCAAAATTTGAATTTCATGAACGTTGAAATTCCAGGACTTTTCAATGATTTTTGGTCAAAATCAAAGAGCACTAGAGGATTATTGAGATCAAAAATCAAGGACAATTCAACGATTTTTTTTATCAAAATCAGGGAGTATAAAGGGTCCTTGAAATTGAAAATCAAGGACTTCTTAAGGACTTTCAAGGACCAGTGGGAACCAGTGGCGGATCTAGAACTTTAACATGGGGGGGGGGGGGGGCTAACACGTTGGCCATACCGCGGGGGGGGGGGGGGACAAGATTTATATTTGTGTGTTAACTAATTAGTAAATACTTGAATTATTAACTGCTACTAATGCATACTAATTATTTTCAATAATTAGGTAATTACTTAATTAAATCATGTATAATTAATTACATCGTACAAATTAGTTTTTATTACTTATTGTAAATTAAATATTTATTAAATAATGTGAAATAATTTATTTTAATAATAATAAAAATTAATTGAATTAATTTAAAGATATTTAATAGGTGGTGTTTAATGTATTTCATTGAATAATCACATGTGAAAAAATTAATTTCGTTAGGTAGTAGTAAAACTATTCATATTCAATAATTAACTATATTTTTGTGTAGAATAGAAATAAAACATTAGCTTCAGCATCTTCTACACCAAAAAAAAAGCATAATTAAAAAGACCAAATGAGGAAATGGCATAGTTTTGAGGCATGAAAAATCTTTCTTTTAACATTACAGCTTTACCAAACAAAAAGTATTTGATTTTAAGTTTTACTATAAATTTGATTAATAAGTCCCATTTTAGTTTAAATCTTAGCGGATATTCTGTTCATATTTAAGGCATCAGCAAATTGTTAAACTAAATATTAAAGAAAACATGATCAAGTATATGTGATAACTACTAGACAAATTAACAAAAAAAAATTTAATTCTTTCGAAATTAGTTTTTACTCTATTGACTCTTTCAAAAAGTCAAATCTCACAATATTTGATAATTCTTAAATTTCTTTAAACAACTATGACTAATAACAACAAAAAAATCTATTTGCGCATGGACGTAAAATTGTTGGTAAAAAATTTGTCTTTTTATTTTTAGGTTCTTTAATCTGATCTTAAAGGGATTTTTCAAATTTTAATTTTTTAAGAACATTTCAACTCATTACTTTATTTGAAAACAGAAATATGCTTATCCTTGTGTCCTAAAAATTGCAAACTAAATTTATCTAAAAAAAAAACTACTAAATTTGATATTAAAGACAAGAATCAATAATTAATTCTCTCAATAATTACAATATAAAAGAAGTCGTAATCTCTAGCAAAATTGTCATTGGGAACCTATTTTGAGGCGAGGGCTTTTTCTTTTTTTAAATATATATTTATATTAAACATTATTTATATTTATATTTTAATTATTTATATATTATATTATATATACACATTATGCAATATAGCAATGACCAGCTAGCCATAAGGACATCCCCATTCAATCAGAAATTCTGATTTTTTTTTTTTAACTTATCAAATTGGTCGAAGAGTAGGAAATATTGTTTTTGCATGTACAAAGTGCGAATAGAATTGAAATTGTAGTAAAGGAAAAATATTAATTAAAAAAAATCGTGCATTCATGGGGAGGATTTTTAAAAGTTTCTTTATAAAAAAAACAACACTTGGGCGTCCAAACTTCCTTCATTTCTAGAAAGAATAAGTCTACTATTCTGCGCAAAGGAAAATCGTTTACATATATAATATAAAAATATTTCCTTACCTTATTTTCAACGATCAACAAATGTTTAATTCCGGTAGAAACATTACAAATGTCATGAATACTTATATTAGAAAAATGAACTATATAAATAAATTAGAAAATAATTTATAATTTTCTATCTTTTCATTAAAACACTGTGTAAAAAGTTTTTTTTAAGTTAGTAATATAAGTATTAAAGTATCCCGCAAACCACAAAACTTGAGATCGTGTGTAACATCCATTGGGGGCTTGTAAGTTGTAGTACTAAACATCTTCAGACAAACAGGAGCAAAGAGAAACCCGTTTACAGCCCGCGTGTAGTGTACTTTTTATTGCCTAAAAAAATTCGACAATGACCATGACTCTGCAATCTACATGGCTGGCTGTCTGTCTAGACGTCCTCTTTGTAGTGTACCCCTCCTCTAAGGCTGTAAAAGCATTAATACGATCCCAATCGTCGGCTTTCAAAGAGCGTAGCGAAAATTCTCCCACATCTTTCTTTTACCCTAGTCTGAAAATAGGGGCAGAAAAAAAAGAGATGTGGACTTAATTGGACCCCCCGCAGAGAGCCTGGAGCAAAGAGTGGGTGATGTGTGTGCAAGTGCAATGCTGTCTTGAAGAATGACACAGCTTTTTTGAGGGTGTCAGGTCGTTGTCCAGGGTCTAATGTTGCTAGTCTAAATTGCTATTTACTGTTATTTTTATTTACTATTTCGGATGCCTATGCAAAAGCTATGCTTCAAGATCATCATTTTTAATTATTCATAAATGGATTTTTTTTAAACTGTTAGTTCTCAATTGTTTAACATTTTTAATTCCTACTCCAATTTAATATGTATAAATTTAAATATAAGAAACTTTACTACTACATGATTAGGTTCAATAAAATTTAATGGATATTAGTAATTGAAAAATTATTAGCAATCGAATAAGTAAATTAACACTAATTGTTGACGAGAATATAAGAAAGATACGTTCTAGATACTAATTGAGTGCTTGAGTTGAGTTTAATGTTATATCACCTTGAATGTAGTTGCATTTTTGAGTCACAGATCTCCAAATTGGTACTTTTGATATACTTTAAATAGATATCCTCGATCAATCTGTTATGATTAATTATTACCAATTATTACAGATAATTTTTACATTAGTGATGTTTGATTATATACATTTAATTTGAAAAATTTTGTATTAAAATACATATATTTTGTGATGTGCTGAGTAGACTCAGGAAGCGTGAAATCCGGGCTTTGAAGAGTATATATATTGTTCAAAATAAGTCAATAATAGTTTGATGTTCAACGTATCAGTCTCTAATTCACCGTTATAATCAGAAATTAAAACGAAATAATTGAAATAAGTTGTATTTCAGTCGGTTTCCCATAGCAAGGAGAACCACTGACAATAATCAGGACCTCAGCTCCCTGAAGCAAAGCACCAAAGTTCAGATTATCAACATCTTGAACCCTCAAATTACGATTTTACTAAAAAAAACTGGATTGAAATGAGGAGCAAACGTTCAAATATCAACGTTCCCAATATCCCCAACTTGGACTTGGAAGCCACTTTTACTTATATGTTTTGCGAAGCTACCGAAGTCCGGTGTGTTGATGTTTGAGTGTAAAAGTGGCTTAAGTCAATGTTGGAGATATTGGGTTTTGAATGTTTACTTTTTGTAAAAAAGTAATAGCATTTAAAAAAAGTTTTGAATATTTTCAAACAGTTAATTTTTGGGAAAAACGTTTTTATCTATTATAAGTTTGAGTCTCATGGGGGGGGGGGGGCTAAAGCCCCCTTAGCCTCCCCCCCCATAAATCCGCCACTGGTGGGAACCCTGTATATAGGGGGGGGGTGGCATGCAATATTGACATGATGCCCTCCTATATCATCACCACCTTTTCATTGCTTATAAAGTTTTAGTAAATGGACCACTAATATGTTTTTGTCATTATAAGCGTACAGAGTAATGGGATACACAGCCTACAATCTTCCCTTTTAGGGCGCACCTTTCTGTTATGTTAACCCCCTAAATTTAAATTTAAATTTTGAACATTAATATCTGGCACACGTGAAACAAACCTGTGTATTTGTTGTAGGTATTTGAAGAGCTAGCGCCAATGCATTGTAATCAAAGGCATCGTCCAGAGCGATGAAAGCACCATGAACACCTGATTCTATTAAATTGTTTGAAAATTCCTTTAAGCCTATGCTGTCAATCCACTTTATAACTCTATCGTTAGACCACACCAGTACATCTGTAACAAAAATAGCTCTTATTACCTTTAAAATCTAAATATAATTAGGAATAAAAAAATAAAGAAACATATAGAACACCAAAATATATTTTTTTAAAAATTCAGTTAATTTGTTTGTTGTTTTAAAAAATAGGACAAACTTTTTCATGTTTCATATAGGTGTTATGTATTTCAACTCTTTTGCATAAAAATAAAATCTATAATGCCCGAGTTTCTGTTTAAAAATTTTGTGTGTGTTCTGGGCTTGATTTAGTTGAATTTTACCTATGTAGTTGAATAAAACTTTTGTCTTTTGATGTAGTAAAGTCTTTATTGCGAAATCTGAATAGATAAATCAAATTTAATAGACAAAAACATTTTTAAACAAATTAATAACTTTGAAAATCAAAGGAGATTTCTAAATCTATTTTTTTTTTAAAGTTTGTTTCATACATAAATCCAACATTATGTCATAATAAGTCCTAAAATTCTTAAAAACCAGTTATATTGAAGTAAACTTCATTTGATCAACTATAATCTGCACAAAGTTAACATGAAATGTACTAATTTGACACTTTCATTAAACATGATATTTTGTTTCAAAAGTTGTATTGTGTTGATCTACAAACTTTGGCTGCTATTATTGTAATAAGCTGTTTAAAATTTATAAGTTTACATGCCTTTGATTTCACTTTCACTAATTTTTCTTCTTTCTTCTAATGCATCTCTATCAAAATTCATTCTTTTTAAACAACTAACACCATATTGTAAGCTAGTTCTGAAAAATCGAAAATAAAAACATTGAAAAACAGAATAGTATATGTGTAGCAAGTATCGTATTATTTATACATTTTGTTTTTTATATGTTATATTGGAAACTTTTCTTTTAATTATGCAGTTTTGAGCTATTGGAAATTTAATGACTAATGGGTATTGGTTAATTTATATTGGCCTAAGTTTTCCAGGTTCCATTTCCTAAGTGTTTTTCATTGATTCACAAACCTTCAAGATTTTTTTTAAAGCCTTTAACCGCTTCAGACCTGTTGTCTGGGGTACTGAACATGAAGTTTAAAATTAAAACCGAATAAAAATTAGGAGTTTTTTAAAAAAAACATAGTTTTAATATCTAAACAATACTTTGAAACTGATCTCAGTGACACGATAGGCATAGAGGGCCAAGGCCTGCTGTGCTCATGTCAGCTTATAAGTCAAGCTGCAATGGAGTGAACGACAGCAGATGTTCCTGTCAGAAAGCTAAAAATGTCTGTTGTTTATTTCCTCACCTAGCTTGGTCCTCATTTTACCGACTCTTTAAAGGAATGAGAAGCTGAGATGATTTTGACAATCAGTCTCTGATTTTATATCATCACATGGATAGAATAGACTACGAGGTAAATAGGTAGTATTAATACAGACTGATCGAGTTGAGGACTGTCTGTTAATTAGGAATTAGGTAATAGGTAGTATTATAGCTGAGAAAGAAAACTACTTTACCTGTGGAAATTATCAACCATTTTAAGATGAATTCGAAGGTCCTTCTTAGTTAAGTGATCCAGCATTCGGGCATCTACTAAGCATTCCATGAAAGTGGACCGATATTGTGGGAGTCCCAAAGCTGGCAACCATTCATTTCCCATCCATTCATGGTTCATTTCACCAAATGCTAAACTCTGATACAAGAGAGGGGGAAAAATACCATTTATAAAATCTCAAATTATCCTTCCAGGCGTAACGTTAGTAGACAAAGATCAATGAATTTACTTATGGCTTTGGAGGTCAAGGTCATTCAAAAAAGATCATTTTCCTTGATTTTTGTCTTATTTCTGCCTAAATATCTACTAAAGCCATAAGTGACTCACAAAAATAATTTTTTAATTTATTACACACCCACAAGGTAGGACTTAAAAAACTATAAAACACCATATAGGACCCTTTGCTCTGGTAGTTAAAGGGTCTCAAAGTTGATAATTTTCAAAAAAAAAGGTCACAATCAAAGGTCAATTACTCCATAAGCCATGAGTCAATAACTTGGAGATACAGTTGTAAATATACTACAAATGCTGCAGTTTTAGACACAGGTTACAAATCCATAAGGCTTAATCAACTGGGTGAAAGACATTCCATTTTATATCTCCAATTCATGTCTGTGTGCAATCTATATAGTGCCTTGAAGACTTGGACACAGTGAGTTACTTAATTTTAATGAGAGTTGACACAGTGAGCAATGCGAGTATTGTCTGATGGAGGCATACATACAAAATGTCCTACACACTGCCATCTCCTTTTTCTTATTATTGTGGATGTGGGTGTAATACTGGATTTTTCAAATAATTTAGAAATCTTTAAAATTTATTTGGCAAGTACATTAAAAATTTTTTTTAAGGCATTCTGTTTGATAAGTTGATATGTCATCAAAAGTAGGGCTGAAAATACCTTAAAGGTTTTCATAAAAAATGTCTCCTCATATTTTGTTTGAGAAGAATGTAAAAAGATACTCTTGCGGTTCAATCATTTTCTTTTCTTTAACCAGTATGGAATGCAATATTTCAATTCGCGCACCAGAAAAATAGTAAAACACCATTAATAACTGCACAAATTCCCAGTGGCCAAAAAGATTGGTATTTTCTTTTAATTAAAGAAAAACATTAATCATATCAAATATTTTAAACAAAAGCTATAGGTAACTAAATAGTTTTCCGTTCTTTTATTACAATTAACAATTTTTAAACTAATACAATAATGCATAATTAATCTAATGCAATAACATTTTATAACTTTGCACTCACAGTTCTAGAAGGTTTTGGGGCAGATGGACTTGTGAGAGCAACCATTTCCTGAATGGCCAGCCTAAGCTTTAAGCGATGAAGGGGATTGCTGATTCCTATTTCCCGCTGAATCTCAGTGTCCGATAAAGCTGACATAATGGCACCGCTTTTCACATTAGCTCTACAAGCGGCAACATACCAAGCAGGCATGCCGACCCACAGCTAGAAAAGATATGGTTAGTTAAGTACAATTTTAAATCAAACAGTAATTTATAATTTAAGGGTTATTTTTCAAATTAAAATATTTTCGAAAGATTACACATTTTTTGAAACCATAAATATTTTTTAAATAAAAGGTTGACGTTGATATTTATATCAAAAATAATCTAAAGTCTTTTATACAGGTTAGATTAATTCTCCTTCAAGTTACAAACCAACATGTTTCCATAAGCATTTTGAAGTTTAAAATAAGCATAGATAAATAAACTATACAGTAAGTACAATATAAATAAAGTATCAAAATAAAATATATACACTTTTTATCTAGCCTGGATTAAGAAAATAACTGATTTCAATGTATAATCCCCATTTAGCCATGAAATAAATACTTTGTGGTATGTGTTATTGTCTTTACTAATGTCACATAATGCTTAAGAAATATTGTTTTCTGCCTTACTCATAAAAGGGGTACAACATGAATATTTTTTTCTGTTTTCTCCATGCTTATATACCTCCTGGACAGTTAAGGGAGGTAACAGGACCTTAATATGAATACAATACGGAAAACAACCAAAAATGTGTTAGTGAAATCCAAATTTATAATTATCAATGTATCAATAATTTATGCATTCTTCTAATAATTGTTACAAAATTTAGCTTCATACCAAGAAAATAAAACAGTTTATATTCTATTCAAGACAAGTACATAACACCATTTGATGCTAAGCCACAAATTATATTCTAAAATAACCTTTTTTGCTCTACTCTATCTCATGACCTCACAATTCTGTACATCCATTTTTATACTGTATAAATAATTTAACTTGTAATTTGCAAGCATATTTGTTCGTTAAATAAGCACATTTTTTATTGGAAAAAATAATTGGTATTCATAAGGTTCAAAATAAACTATATTATTTTAGAAAACTTTTTGGAATTATTGCTTACTTCTAACCATGCCACAATTGTTGGTCCATTCCAAAGAGCAAAAGGAGTGCCCGCCTTCATGGATTCAGCTAAAAGCTCATGCCTCACATGAGATGAATGGAAGCTAACAACAAATAAGTTATTTTAGCAATAGTATTAGCATGATATGTTGAAGGATAGAAGAGTTTTTGTCAAATAAAAAATAATTAATAGTTCAAATGTGCTACTGGATTTTAACAGTGTTCACAAAGGCATTGCATTATTATGATAAAAAGATTTTCATGTAAAAATATCAAGAAATATATTAATTGGAATATACTTCATGTAAAATATGTGAACAAATATTCAGTAAACTTTAAATACATGCATGTACTTATAGCTAAAATGTCCGTTATCAATGCAATATTTATACGGAACTAAAAGATTTTTATTTAAAAAATTCTAAATTTAATAAAGCAGTTTAAATGTTGATAAGTTTTAAGCTAATAAAATACCAGTTTCTTAATACCATTAGTTTATATTTATTAAAAACAGAAATTCAGTTTTACTGAGTCAGATGTTGAATTTACTCAATAGAGTAAATGTGGATTTAAATTTCTAGGAAAAAAAATCTTTACAACTTGTAAATACCAAAACTTATTTGATATTTTACTAATTTTAAAATGCAAGAAAAAAAATTAGAGTTTTTACAATAAGACTGGGGAATTGTTTCAGTTACATTTCTACACGAGTTTTTTCGACAAATGTTACCACATTGACAAGAACCCTATTTATAAGCAATACTTTAAAAATTGTTGACTTACTTTTTATTAGTTCTTCGACAAAACTCAGCCTTTTGAACAACACTACCTGAAGGTGGGGTGGGGTCGGATGGTGTAGATGCTTCACTATCAACAAAACCACCACCTAGACAATTGGATAAAAACCAAATGAATATTTAAATAAGATAGAAAACATAATTCAAATAGTAAAAATGTAATATTGGACAAGCAGAAATTTAAAAAACCCTTAAAAACGTCAAGGTTCAACAGTTAGTTCACTAAATACACAAATCAAAAGTTAACTAGAGGTTTTAAATGAACTTTAGTTAATATATAATGCTTAATAGGAATATGGATTTTTAATAAATTGTTTTAAAAAAATGAAAATCAGCAAATAAAGATATAAAAAATTAATTTTAAGTAAAATGAAGTGTTTAGTCGAATAATAATTTTTTATTGTGTACAATTAAACTAAAAAAATGAGCAGAAGTGAAAAAAGTATAACTATCATCTAACTTGCTACCACAATTAATAAAAAATTACGAATTGGGAGAAAAAATATGTTACAATAACACACTTGCCTTACATATATATTTTTTAATTCATTATTATTTATTCATTTATTTTTATTCATTAATTCATCAAACATTCATTTATGGTTATTCATATTTTGTTTAAATTTCAGCATTTTCTTGTTTTGTCTCCAAATGCTGAAACTCACACAAGATATATGCACATTTTTCTCTATCTACTGTGCTATAACTATTTGTGCGTGACAAAAATGGACTCTTGAAGAAGTACAGAGCAACCCAGTTTTGATCTCGTCACCTCTTGCATGCGAGCCCAATACTGAGTACCAAAAGAGCAGCCTAGGCAACCCATTGTCCACCAAATGATCCTCAACGTGAATACCAGTTACTTCGACTTTCTTACAACTGCTTACGTTGTTAACTAGTTTACTGATAGGAACACAATAGTAAATCAGTGCCATTTAGCATGGATGTTATTTTGAGATTGCACAGGTGGTGAACCGCCACACCCTTATTTTTGTTATACTGTCAATGTCAGATGCCTTACTTTGCGACATAAGTTCTTTGTTTAAAGCTTCCTTGGACTTGTTGACCTTCTCCTTCTTGCTGAAGAACCTCCCGAGGGAGGACTTGAATCCTTTCTTCTTGGCGGCCGCCTTGTTGAGGGAGTCCTGAGAGGAGTTGATGGAGCTGATGGGGGAGGTGGCGTTCAAGAGGCTGCTCTCCACCGTGGGCCGGAACGGAGAAGTGTTGCTGCAAACAGAGCAATGTTAGCCTAGACTCAGTAACAACGAATAGAAATATGATAGGGAAGCAATCCTTCCTCAGATGCAAAGAGTTCCATTAAAAAAAATTGCAAATCAATCCACAAAATATGTTAAAATCATTAGTTTTATTTATGGTTTTACAAATGTACATAATATTTGTGAAAAATACTCAAAGAAAATAAGGTTTTTCAAAGCTGAATGGGGGTAGTTCAACAACTGAAGCTTCGTTGTTTGTTCAAAACATCTAGTTGGTAAAATTTAAGTATATAGTTATTCCTTCCAAGCAGTGGGAACTATACGAGGTTATTTTACCTACTTGCTTATTTCATTGTTGGTTACAGTGTAATATCTAAGTAAGTGATTACTTAATCGATCGGTATTAATTAAATCGATTCAAGAAAAATTAAATTTGAAAGTATTGTTTTTATACATTGGGTGATGAAATTAACCATCAATTTTTGCATTAGTTCATTTGGAAGCAGATAATTTATAGCCAGAAAACATCATGAAGAAATTTAGGTATTGAGATTTTATATCTTGCTGCCTTAATAGAACTAAAATTTAGCTTTTAATAAAATAAAAAGTTTTAAAAAATTATTGCAATACTCAGGGAAAATAAATAATATAATGTCACATTTTAAAGCATCCTAAATTTATTATTAAGTATTTTTCTTTTATCTACTGACCTGAGTAAATCAGGAGGAACTGTAGAAGAAGGAATGGATGATGATGTAGACTGAGATTGTGCACTATGTAGAGAACTTTAAAATCCAATGGCAGCAGAAAGAAAACACAAAATTTACTAAATGAACACAGGAAAAAGAATATTAATTAACCAGGTAGTGCTGTATATTTAAAACAATGCAATATGTAGCCTTGTTTACTTAATGTGACCGAAAATATTTTAAACAACTTAGTATTTCAAATTATGATTACACATTGCATCTTTAAACCTCTCTCTTCCAGATAAGTATAAACCTAACCGATTTCTAATCCCAATTTCTTTGTTAATACCAACCTTGAATCCAATGCTGGTCATAAATCTGAAGCAGTCAAATAATTCAGCATATTTGTTTGCTTTCCTGATTATAGTTAATTAGGCTAACGTTAATTTTGAAAACGTCTCTTGGGCACTCTAGTGCATTGATTTACAAACTAAACTTTTGGGGTAGAAAGAAGATATTTTAAATTTTGAAAAGCTTGTATCTGTAGTGACAACTCTGAAGTTTGACTTTCATATATTGTATCAACATTAGTTGGCACATTGGAAAAAAGTTATGTTTTCTAATAAAAAAAAGTTTCAAGACATAATTGGCCAAACTATAGATACATATTATACTTCTAGTTCTTTAGCAGAATTGAATGGCTAAAAATTTAACTTATTTCTCGAGGTTTTATTAAATAATACAATCATAGAAATATTTCCTAGTTAAATAGTTGCATTGGTAGGAAATACATTAATTTTAATTAAAAAAACAGTTGTTCTTGTTATTTTAACTAAATATTTTAAGCTAATGTTTAAATTGATATGGATTATTATGTCATAAATAAAACATGGTAATTTACATAATAAACAGTTTTACTGAAGGTAAGTACTACTATTAATACTTATACACAATGAAATAAATGTACAACCTTCTGTATTCATCAGGATTATGAGGTAATGTTTGAGCTATTCTTTCTAATCTAAGTGAGCGTGGGGTTGGAGGACTTGATTGCCGAGACAACTGGCTGTCATCCATTGCCTCGGCCACAGTTTGTATCTAAAAAATAAAGAAAGACAATTTTGATCTTGAATATTCAACTTCTAAACTAAGATGAAAGACTTTTATGAGTATATTTAGATAATCATTTAAAATAACTGATGTAAAAAAGAGGCTAACTGTTTTATAGAAAAAACAGAAATTAAAGATATTTTTTTAAAAATTGCATTATATCTTTAGAATATTTTGTATAATTATTTCAAATATAATTCTGAAGAAAAATATTAGGTACATTTTGTTCTAAAAAAGTGGCAATGTAACATCATCAAGTTTCCAAGTATTTTTTAATGTAATGGATAGCAGGCTCTAAAGATCATTCAAAATTATGTTTAAAATGCAAATTATGCAATGCATTTGTTATGCAAATTTTCCTACGAAAAGCACTTGTAACATTTTTAACAAACAAGGTTCATTAATCAAGCTACACTAAAAGTTTTTATTGTAGGTTCCATACAAAAAAAGTAAAAAAAAATATAGTCAACTCCTTTTTACCTGTACACTTTGTCATCATATTCTGAAATCACTAATTTTTCATAAATAGGGAACGTATATTTAAAAACTACAGAAGATAAATGATTGAAATTCACAATATATGTTTGTTCTGATGTATAACGCATTATATGTTAATCACTGTTTGAGGTTGGCAAAAAAACACCTACTTTTATGCACAGCCAACCAAACAAAATAATTCAAAAAGTTATACTCAATCTATGTCAAAGCCTCTAATGAACATAGGTAAAAAATATGTTTATTAAAAGCAAATATACATGCATTTTGTGAACCTATCCAATTTGAGCTCTGTTTATACATAGTATCTCTTTAATCATATTCATGCCTTAATATAAAATATTTAACACAGGGGTGAGCCAAACGAAAATAATATTTAACTTTCAGACTGAAACATAATGAAGCCAACTTCTTTTAATGCACAGTACAATATAATCTACATTTTCTATGCATATTATTTTTCTAAAGTTATGCTAAAATATATTATTACAATCTCTATTCTATACCCTGACTGTCAAATTTTCTAATAATATGTTTGAAAAGGGTTATTTGTTTCTACAATAAATTCTGCACTTATAAGTATTACAAATGAAAGTTTGACTAATTGCTTCTAAAAATGGATAGTAAAAGCTCATTTCTAAGGCCAATGACTAAGGGTTTTCTAAATGGATTGACATAAAATAGAAGCAAACATAACTATCAAGAGCCAGTAATATGAAATATCTAATATCAAGCAGAGTTTTTGCATTTGAAAAGCAAGTTTCTCACTCAGAATAATAAACAGAATAGATCTTTAGCCTAAATATTCAAATGAATGAACACTTTCCACATTATACTGAAAATAAGAATGGTCTACCAAGGTAAAATATGATTAATGGATATGAATTACATATAATAAAAAAACCTAAAATATATATTTAAATCAGTAGTTCAAATGATATTGAAAGCAATAAAAAACTGTAAATTATAATTTTTCACAAAATATACAAAACAATGTTGTTATAATAATTAGGCTGCAAAAAAAGTCAAAATTTTAATTAAAAAAAGTTAATCTTCAAAATATCTATCCTAAAATACTTTGTCTGAAAAAGAAGTCCAGTTTGTTTCAAAAGTTGTACATGTTTTCCAAAAATATTAATCGAACAAACTACAAATTGAAATAACTGAAATAAAAATATATGTTGGTAAAAAAAATTACATTTAAAGTTTACAAAATCAAGCTATAAAAATGCACACTCCTATGAATTTTATTTAAAAAAAATAAATATGCAATAATAAAAACTTAAATTAAAACACCAAGTTTCTTTTGAAACATCAATGGATACAGTGCAAGCTCAAAAAACACAAGACAACCATTCAATATTTGGAGTGAGAGAAAATCATAAGTGTAATACTACTACAAATAGGTTTTCAAGACTACCACAAGTCACACACAAATACAACTTAACAACAATTTTGCAATGGACAAATAGGGATAAAAACTTAATAGAGAGAGAGAGAGAAGGATATAGACAGTCTTCATGTTTGAAAGTTTAGAAAATAAATACAAAAAATGTGCATTAAAATTATCATTAACGAAGATAATAGTAGTTTGATTTAGAATATTCAACCTGTGTAAATACTGTGGTAAAATTTAAGGAACACAAAAGTTTGGTGGAGACAATGTAACAGACCTAATTAAAGCTTGATGCAGATGATCTTACAAAGAAACTAAAGGATTCAGAAATTCCATTGCTAGATTAAGTAGAACTGGGATGGAGAATTGCTTTATTGAAACGGTATAAGGACAAAGCATTATTTTTGCTAACAATAAAATTTTATCTACGTGCAAATTATCCATATCCTAATTAAAAGTATATGTTTTCCAACGAAATACTCATAATGGAGAAAATGGAAGCAACATACAGTTGAAGGCGATAGTCAACGAAGTATAAACAAATAAATATCCGTTACTTATTTCCCCATATCCTGTTTCCCAGCAAATTTTCATTTGACTCACCAGAAGGTAATTTGACTACAATGGTAGTTTTCTGAGGAGCATAAGCGTGTCATGAAATACCTGTGGTAGCATTGAATCTGCCAATTGCGGCTGGCTGGTAGAGGCATATTGATACATGTGAGCAGGTGTCATAGTTGCAGGGGCCTGAATGCAAAATATCACAACACTTTATTAGGCGCAACACAACTTCTCAATTCCCATGTTCCGAATGTATTGGCATTGGCCACTTATTTGAATAAAGTCAAAAACAAAGATTTTAACTTTTCTCGCTTCAGGTTTTTGTGATATATAGTATGTTTTATATTTATGTATCATTCAAATAAATAGTTAAGGAGAAAAGTATTAAATAGAAGATAAGTTTCTTGATTTTGTTGGATGAAGGATGTAGAACTTAAAATGAGATGCTTCTTCATAATGATCTCAAAATCATACAAGGTATTCAAATACAATTTCTTTGCTGCGTAGATACAAAATTGTTAAAACTTTAAAGCTTATATTATTGATTAAATCCTTCTAAACTTTTAATAAAAGTTAAGAGTTTGTGATTAAAAGTGAATATTAATAAAATTTTATATTATTTTCGGTCTTAAAATTTTAGCTGGTCAGATAAATTTTTACCCTAATAAGTTTTAAAAAAGGATTACAAAATATTGTACATAAAATTTTAAACTTAAAGTTCATTCCTGGACAAAAGTTAAAAAAAACATATGTGATGGTTATTATGATAAAAAAAATAACCCTGTCAACTGTTCTTAGCTCTTCTCAAAATCAGAATTGATTAAAATGGTACTACAAATTTAAAGCTGCTGCAAACTGAACCTAGATGATTTATTGGAGTAGCATATACATATATGATAGACATACAATACTTTTCTAGGCCAATTTATTCTTGAGGTTGATTTAATTATGCAAATAAATTATTTGAATGGTGCATGGTTTACAAAACGGGATAATCCAAGTGAAGAAAGGAAAATATCTAGGACATAAAGAAAATACATGCCATGCATAACATATTAATAATACAAATTGCATATATATTTATTTTTCAAAGAATAACAAATTTATAGTAATTAGTAAGCATATTCATGGAATAAAATTTTGAAGTATGATAAATTCTCGTAAATTTCTTTAAGTGGCGTCTAGAGAAAAAAAGTTATAAAAATCACAAATTATACATTTAAATCTTTATAACTATATAAGTATACAAACAGTGATGTAATAAGTGAATAAATCATGTCAATCAACAGAGAAAAAGTAAACCTCTAAAATAAATTAGTTATTCTAAAAGTACGCAAGAATTTTTTTAATATAAATTATTATTTTTCATTTTGAAATAACAATCAAAAATACGCAAAAAAATCTTTAAAAATTCCAATTCCAAAATCCAATTATTATAGACTAAATTTATTCAAAACCTCAGACTTAAAATCACTGCAGCTAGGTCCTTCGATAAAACTATGGTGCGAGAGACTCAAAGAGTACTATTTATTGAAGCTTACTTCTAAATAAATTGGCTGTAATAGTGTATAAATAGGAAAGATAATAAAACCTTATAAAAATAGAAACACAAAAACCTACAGTGTGATACTTCTGCAAGTAGTCTCTGTTTGGACTTAAGTGAGACTTTGGGGTTGAACGTCCACTTTGAGGGGGCGAAACCCTTTCTGTTGGACATCCTCTGGCCATAAGTCCCATTGAGTCCATGCTTCCCACTCGAGATTCTAGTTCTTCTGCACGCTGTTCTGTACTCTGCTTTTCTTCTTGGATTAATCTGGAAAAGTATGTGTTATTAGTATTAAGCACAGATAAAATATTTCAATAAATTAGATAAGATTTGTCAAATATCTTTCATTCACAGTCACAAGTAACAATCATTTATATAAAAAAATGTAGCTTTTTTGGAAAGAACAAAATTCTTATCTTTTGTATTGGTTTTTGTCACACACCAAAGTATAAGTTTTACTAATTCTGAATGATGCCTAGCATTGCACACTGACAAACTATATTTAAAAAAAATTAATTCAGAAATATTTATAAAATCAACATAATACATTTTTAAGCGTAAAAATAACAAAAACTGATTTTTAAATTTACATTTTAGTTTTACTTTTTACTAATAACAAATAAGATGTTTCAAAATGTTTTGGCGAAATTTATTAGAAAGGGGACACTTTAGGAAGGGTCCAGGTTAGACATATTTCAGGTTAAACTGTTTTAACGATTTTAAATATTATAATGGGTAATATTAAATAACATCTTTGCATTGATACCTGGCAGCCTTAAAAGCAATCTTAAAAGTTTTAATGTTCAGCAAAAAAAGATAGAAATGGGTAATACAAGAATAAAATGGTAAATACCAACACAATTTTTAACACTAATAAATAGGTTCGCTTATTTAATATGCAGTTAGAGTATTTTTCCTAATGAATTTAAGATATATTAAACAGCTGAGAGATAAGCTTTTTGGTCAAAGTGTTAACTTTTTTTACTGCATTAGATTTAAATTTAAATTTTTGACTCAATAATAATTTTTACTACACTTTTTAAATTTCATGTCATAAATAGTTTTACAAAATTCTTCAATACTTAAAATTTTTTAATTTAATGAAATTTAAAAAATATATATAAGTGTTACTGGAAAACAAACATTTCCTGAAGTCTGCATCCATCAAGTAATAGTTAAATTAAATTTTAAAAAATATATATAAGTATTACTGGAAAACAAACAATTCCTGAAGTCTGCATCCATCAAGTAATAGTTAAATTAAATTTTAAAAAATATATATTAGTATTACTGGAAAATAAACAATTCCTGAAGTCTGCATCCATCAAGTAATAGTTAAATTAAATTTTAAAAAATATCTATAAGTATTACTGGAAAACAAACAATTCCTGAAGTCTGCATCCATCAAGTAATAGTTAAATTAAATTTAAAAAAAAATATATATAAGTATTACTGGAAGACAAACAATTCCTGAAGTCTGCATCCACCAAGTAATAGTTAAATTAAATTAAAAAATATATATATAAGTATTACTGGAAAACAAACAATTCCTGAAGTCTGCATCCATCAAGTAGTTAAATTAAATTTTAAAAAAATTAGTTAAGAATAACACTGTAAAAACTAGGTTACATTACTAAGTTCACAAAATTCTATTTGTACAACACAACTTCAAAATTTTATCCTTGCAACTTTATACATACTACTATTAGAGCAAGGGAATTTGTACCTTATTTCGTTGTTAATGGCGTCCAGCTGTTCTTGTAACATAAGTGCTAATGTTTGTGCGTCTGTATGCCCTGAAGGGGACAATATATCGTCGAATATATTCCCTTCCTCATCTTGACTGCATTCATTATCACTTGTGTCAAACTGTTGTTGAGAAATACCATGGGCTTGTTCAATCTTCTCCCAACTCTGAACACAATTGAAAATATATAAATATACGAGTTTAGTTTTTAATGAAGTGTTGAAATAAAAATTCACTAATGTCAAATTGAATTGTAAGGATTTAAAAGAAATGAGTAGTTTAAGGTTCATTTTATTACTTTGTTGTAGTTTTTAACAATATTTTGAAAACTAAAAGAAAATGAATGCTAGATTAAAAAGTGCATAAAAAGTAAATAAAAGAAGCTTTAATGTTAAAATGAAATAGAGTTGAAGTTTTATACGCCTTTTAAATAGGGTATATTTCTTTTAGAAAAACTCAAAAACTAATATCCTGTTTTTCAGCCTTAACATTATTAGCAAAGTATAGAGTGTATAAATCAAACAACTAATGTGTTTTTTATATACATAAAAAACTTAAAAATTACATAAAAATTATCTTATAAGGAATTACCATATTAAAAAATAACCAAACAATATTTACGTTTAATGAAATTCTACTTTCAACCTCTTATTAAAAAAACCCAACCATTTCAATCAACATGAAGGACACAAAGGTTGCATTGAATGGTTTTATTAATTCTTTAGGTTTTAGCAGTAGCATACTGAACATTTGAGCTACAGTCAATTTACAATTTCAACAACAGTACATTAACTGCATGATGCAATTTTTTATTAAGCTGCCCCTCAAATACGATCTTGTTTCCTAGGATGACACTTAATGTACATAGCAACTCGGAAAATATCTATTGTATTTCATTTGATTCAGTGTTGCATTTACATAAATAGCATAAGATCTGCTATTCATACACTGTTAAAAAATTAGAAGATGTACTTTTTTTTTATCTAATTCAATTTTTCGATTGTGCATGTTGAGTAAATTAGATGCAAATTAGGAAAATAAATAAAAACTACTTATTTTTCTGAAAATTTATTACACTTGAAAATTCTTTAAAAATCTGTCTGTATGCTCTATTTTGCAAAACAACCCACAGGGTACACATGGTATACTGCCCTATGCACTACAATCTAGCACTGATTTGACTAAAGGTCTGAGAGAGCGGTCTGAGAGAGCCCTAACATCAATTCGAGTTTAAATCTGTATCAAGTCCAAGTAAAATCCTAGCCGATGGCCTGGCAACCAATTACAAAATTTAGCAAGCCTAAAAAAGAGCAAAAAATATTTTTTTCTAGTAACCATGTACATTAATAAAAAGAAAAGCATGATAAACTGAGGTTCAGAAGAAAGTAAGGTACAGAAGTTGATCGAGACCAGCTTTAGGGTTACCTCAAAAACCACAAGCAAAGACAGTATTCGGGAAAACATGATTTTCAGATGTCGCCAAGCTCGAAAAGTCGCCGAAACCGCGACTAGGATTAACCTGCCATATGTTTAAAACTAGGATTTTTGGACCCATAAAAGAAAAAGGGATGTGGAAAATGATATAACTATGAGTTACAACAAATCTTTTGAGAACCTAATATAGGAAAAGTCATCAAAGTGTCTCAACTTAGATGGTTTGACCACATTTATATATTTGAAGACGAAAACCCAATAAAAAGTGTAACATTTCATAAACCAGAAGGAAAAAGAAGAAGAGGCAGGCCACAAACAAGATGGCTGGTCAATGTGGAGAAGTGGCTAGGGAGTCTTAGTGTTAACAGACAGAGAGCTGTGGCATCGGATAGGTCAGGATGGTTTAAACTAACCAAGACAGAGCCTTGGCGAGAAACCGGCTGTAGTGCTGAGGAAAAAATATTAAAAACTTAAAGTGGGAACAAAACTCTTACATTTGAATTGTCTTCTGCATTGCTTATTGGCTGAGTTCTTTGGCTTTTTTGTGACCCTGAAGGAGAAGTGGAAGCATAGACATGCCCAACAGATGTGGAAATCGGATCAGAGTTCATCATACGGTTGGGTGAAATGGCACCGCTGGCAGTTGAGTAACTAATCCAGGATGGGGAGAGGGTGGGTTGATTACTGGTGCGCCTGCAAGAGTATAGAGATTCAAATTAAATGGATTTGTGGTGATCACCACAAATACCCAATACTAGCCCTCACGACCAAGTAATTACTTTGTTGCAGGTGGTTTGGTATTGTTCTAGCATGCAAGAGGTTCTGGTATCAAAACTGTGTCAGCTTGTACCTCTTCAGATTCATTCCATACCTATTGTATCTAAGGTTGCATATCTGATAACTTTCACCCAATCAAAGTAAAGTCCTGAGCTTCAATGCAAGCAGCCAAGTCAGGAGACTTAACGCAGGCAGCACCACCTCAATCGTTCCTCCTATGACTCACTGGAAAGGGAATACTGTGGGGATCACAACAAATACCCAATACCAGACCTCGAGGCCAAGTAATTACTATGTCGTAGATGGTATGGTATTGGGCTAGCATGCAAAAGGTTTCAGGATCAAAACCGGGTCAGCTTGATTGGCTCTTCAGATACATTAATGAATTTAATATTGTTAATAATTTTAAGCATTTTTACCTTGATAAAGAGTCGCTCTTGTAATTCTGGAATTCATGTCTAAGGGAATCCATTTCATTCCTCATTTTTCCAAGTTCCCCAATAATTTTATCCTAGAATCCAAATTGCAGTTATGATTTTAGATAATTCTTATCGCATACAAATTATTTTGGTGTAGATAAAAAGCGTTTTGGTTTTCTTAAAATACAATAAATAGGTTTTAATTTGTTTTATTTGGAATATCAATTAAATTATGTTATAGTATAACGTTTAGATTTCTCTCCTAAAGAGATATTCTGATAATTTTTAGCTTTTATTTTATTGTATCAATAACATATCAGACACGTTGGCATGCACAATAAAAATATTGGAACACAGAGGCTTTCTTGAGCATGTTTCTACAACTAGATACTCAAGATATACATGAAAAAAGCTATTCATATGCAGTACTTGGTAAAACTGACATATTGCAATGCAGAACTCAATTTAAAATAACAAATAGTGAGAAAATATACATACTTTTTCAGATTGGGTGTCTTCCAACAACTTTTGAGTGCGGTCTAGGTTTTGAGCCAGAGAATTTTTCTCCTCCAAAGCATGCATTTTCTCTTTCAAATGCATCTGCAGTCTTTCGTTCGATTCAGCAAGAAGTTTGTCAACCGTTGCTGCTAGTCTTTGATTATGATCCTCATTCATCTTTTCCCTTTGACGAGCCTGCAAATTAAAATGCCCGAGGAAATAAATTAAATAGAACCTATTGGTAACATAAAAAAAAACCTAATTAATTTTTCATGCAAAGTGTACTTTTTTAGAAAAACAACAAATTCATATCAAAATTGAAGAGCTTAGTGGAAAAACGTGCTAAGTGACATTTCTGAAAAAATTGAGATTTTTGTGTCAATAAACATATTAATAACTTTTTTAACGATGACAAGTTTCCCCTTTTTCATAAACTAAAAGTTAAGTATATTTTTTATCGTTTGCAACAACTGATTTTAATGGATTTAAATGTAAACTAAACACTTTAAAGCTCATTTTATCGTTTTCTTTTGTCACTTAACACGTTCATCCACTAAGCTCTTCACTAACAAATCCATCAGAATTAATAATATAAAAAAATATTTTAAATTTTAAAGCAAAAATGCCAATTTTTTTCAAGTTGGAATTTTTTTATTCATAAATCATTTGAAAATATATGGCTTTAGTTATAGAATAAGCTTTAAAAAATATTATAAACAGCATTTAACAAAAAAAAGTTGATTTTGATATTGCTATGTAAACAACATTTGAAGTTTTAATTAAAAATATCCGGACATGTATTTTCAATTTAAACTATAATTGCAGGATAAAATATCATTAAAACATTAAAATTTAAATAAATAAAAAATAAATTTATAAGATTAAAAATTATAGTTTGTAATGCATCTTTTACCCTTGAAAGTTCTGTACTCTTTTCATCCAATTGTTGTTCTAATCGAAGAAGTCTTTCTTCAACGCTGCCTTGTCTTTCGTGAATCTATTGTAATATTATCACATAAGAATAGCAAAAACATTTGAATTCATAAACTTTTATTAATAGTCAAACATTGTTTTGAAAAACACACATTATTTTATGTTTATTAGGTATTCTTTGGAGATCAAAAAAGTCTGTCTAATCGATTGTTCTAAAAAAAGTAAATGAAATTGTTTATTGTAGGATTAGTAAACAGGATTAGTGTACGAAGAAAAATAAAAGCTTAAAAGAATAAAAGAGATATTTCAACTTTTTAAAGGTTTTTATTTTAAAATACGTAAATCATAAGCATTTTTTTCATAAAATTAAAAACTTTAAAAGAACCAAAAGCTCGAAAAATGAGGACATTTTCTAAACAATACATAAACAAATCTAAACACATTTCACAATTAACCAAAATATTTTTTAAATAATAAATTAAATCCATTTAAAATGATTTGTCAACCATTTCAGCAACACATGATTTGCTTACTTTCCTAATTTCATTTTTATGTAATATGTATCTAATTTCACAAAGTGGAGGACTTTAAAAGACCCTCTGATAAGTGTAAGCAATAAGATTTTTATATATACCTGACTAAGTGCATCTTGTTTATTCTTTTCATCATTTGCATCACCCATAGCTTCATTCCTAATAGAAAATTGTGCAAGCTTTTGCTCTGCTAATTCTAATCTCTCCATTAATGCTTTAATCTTTTCTTCACTCTAGAAAATAAAAAAATACATAAACAGATAAAAAACGATATCTTATTAACAAAACAATCAATGCCCAGTTATAACTAAGTTTCAGCATGATATTTACTGTGTGAGGTTTTTACCAGTATTTATCACGGTTTTAAGACCTTTTGCAATAACAAATAAACAAATTAAATAACATCAAAAATATAACCGAAAAAAGGAAAACACATTCACAAATTATAAAATGAGGACTAATCACTATCTTCAATGCACTTTAGTAATTAAAGGATCAATACATTTAAAGTACTAATGTACCAATCTAAACTTTTGTATCCTTTCAACATTTTATAATAAAACACAAATTTGACAGCTTTTTTACTTCTAGTCTATTTCTAAAGTTTTTATGAATATTGACAAAGTTAGTAAGAGTGTAAGTGTGTTTGCATAATGTGCATATGAAGACGAAAAATAATAATAAAACGTGTTTCTTGTTACATTTACAAAACATAATTTTTTTTACCCTATTTTTACCATGCATAAAACAGCTCTAGTTATATCATGCATAGTCCTTTTTCTTTTAAGGCACAGTAAAACAATAGAGCTTACTGGAAGACAATATTATGGCGTTTTCTGTTTTAAAATAGTCTTCAGCTTATTTAAAAAAAACTACCAGCTTACCATTTAGTTAGAGATTTTATTCATAGTAATAAAAACTTACTAATTTCAAATGAGCTTCTTTATTCGCAAGCTCTTGTTCTAGTTTTGCATTGAGGTCATGCAAACATGTTGATTCCCTTTGTGCATTTAGGTAACGTTTTTCTAAAGTTGTAATTCTTTCTTCTTGGTCCTCTTTTTGTGCATTATTCTAGAAGTAAATATAATGAATTTTGCAAATATAAAAGGGTTGAATAAAAGCAATCATAATTCATAGGTTATTCACTTAGTCAAAATGTGTCACTCTTTATAATTTTTTGTGTGGAAATAATTATGATATACCAATTAAGAAAATAACATAAAAGAAAATATATGTTCCTTGCCTTTCCAGATATAGCTAGAAAACTAATTGTATTCTCATGTAACATACATAATTCTTTGGGGAAAATACCAATTCGAATTAGTCATAAATATTTCAAATTCTTTGGCTAGCAGGCGCTGGCTGTTAGTTATCAAGAAAAATCGACAATCAATAAGAATTACAAAAATATCATCTTAACGTTGTTAACATTACACACAAAATTTTAAACCAATCTTATTGAACTTAATGGAAAAAATCCTAATATTTGTGGAAATAGTTCTGATTTATTTGATTTGCATAGGATTTTTTAAAAATCTTTACATTTGATTAAAAAACCTAGCTACCTACATCTTCTGAATGCAAAAATTATTTTTTACAAAATATTTGCTGTAAAAAATTTGAAATAAAAGAAATTAACTTTATAAACACAACTTTCAAAGGCAAATTAAAGTAGTTATTAACTAAAATATTAAGAAAAACTTAACCACAATAGAAAAACAAGTCTATTTTTAGAGCCTGACGTAGAATTCAGAGGAGGTGGTGGTGGTGGGGGGACTCTTAGAGTCCTCTTCACAATGTCATAAACTAAACAACACATTTCCGTTGCATTACATGGCTAGGGGGGAGGAAGTAGTTTTTACAGAAAATCAGACTATTATGAACTTAATTTGAGTTTTAAAAAAATGGGGACCAAATATGTAATCTTCAGGTAATGGTGGATACATCTAAAAATAGCAAATTTTGAGGCACCTTGAAGATTAGTATGGCATGCCCTGGCATAGTTGGCTGTGATGCCCTGTCTAAGTGTCCACAAATACAAATTAAAATAATTGAAGAAAGAGCTTAGTGGAAGAACGTGCTAAGTGACAAAATGTAAAAACGAGAAAATGAGCTTTAAAGTTTTTTGTTCGCACTTAGATACGTTACAAATGGCACTTAAAAAAAAAGAAAAATTTTCTTAATCATCATTGGTGCTATAGCCCCTGAAGGGCCCTGGCCTCCTTTAAGGTTTCTCTCCATTCTACCCTGTTAGACGACTTTTGCTTCCAGTTGGTAATTCCCCAAGTCTTAAGATCTTCTTCCACTTGGTCCATCCATCTCATTCTTCGTCTTTCTCTAGGTCTTGATCCGCTTGGGTTTTAAAAATTAACTAGGAATTTTAAAATTAGGAAATTTTTTTTTTAAAAAGGTGGAATCTTGTTATCTTTAATGGAGTGAATAACATGTTCATTGACACAAACATCTAATTTTTTTTTTCAAAAATGTCCCTTTTGCACGTTCTTCCACTATTAACCAAAATATTACCAAAGATTTGACCACAAGAGAAGAACAAGTCAATTTGCAGAGCCTGATCTAGAATTCAGTAAAAGGGAAGCTAGACCGTTAGAAGCCCCATCACAATGTCACTGACTAAAATGTCACACATTTTCATAGATTCTTTTTCACACAATGTACCTCTCTCAGGTCTCTTAACAGCTTGCTGTTCTCCTGTTGGAGCCTGGCCACTTCCTTTTGTGAGGCAGTCATGGTCTCTTCGAGCTCTCGCATCTTTCCGCTGAAGTCGAGGAGCTTGTTCCGACCCACCACAATCTCGTTGGCCTGCTTTTCCACCAGGTCTTGCAGTTCCATCACTTTCGTGGCTTCCCCGCCAACCTCGCCATTCGAAATCTTAAAAAAAGAAACAGTAAATATTGAAATAAATATCATGTTTTTATTTTTAGTGTTTTAAACATGAACTCTTTGTAAACATTCTTGAAAGTTTTAAGATTTCATTTTAATTGAAAGAAAACGTTATGACGCATATTTTGGGTTATCTCCTAACGATTTTAATGAGAATGAAATTATTTTTCTTGGTTTCATTTTTGGTTTCATTTTCTTGGTTTCATTTTTTCTATAGTTTGTATGATTTTTAAATCCTTAAGGATTTAAAAAAAAATTAGCTATAGCTCTATTAGTTTTTTTTAAACCTGTATTGATACAAATGTACAAAGTTCACAAAACTGTTAGCGACAAGATCTATTATGTTTAGTTTTTTAATAAAATTTGTAAAATTAGAAATAGACCTTTCTTATTTCACACTTTTATACAAAAATCTTTAACAATAGCCTAAAGTTTATTGTAAAAAAACTTCAATAATATACATAGACATATCTTTTATTGTATGCCTATAAGTTGTGAAGAAATTAAACTAAAAACACTTTGATTTGCATTCTATAGTTGAAAAATATAAAAATCGATTTTTTCGGGTATTGTGTCTCCGTAATGAGTGGTCATTTAAATCAATTGATTGTTCATTTTAAGAAAGAAATGTATTGTAAGTTTACTTTTGAGTTGTCATCCTTTTTATCTCCTTTCTTCATATCATCGTGCCCTTTTCCGAAACCCAGTGACTTGTATTGATTGAGCTACAGTCATAAAAGTATACATTAGAACACACAAAACTATTTTTTTGACTTAACACATTAGGTTTGTTTTTTTACCAAGTAAAATTGAATCAATTTTCAGTTTCTATTATTGATGTAAATTTTGAAATGATACATAGTATAGATATATGAGGAACATATATTGTAAGGGAAAAAAACCAAAATATTTATATTAAAACAAATTAAATTTAAAATCCCGAAAAAAATCTACAATAAAATTGATTTCTATAAGAGGTTTTTTTAGTAAAGAAAGAAAAATATTGGAAATATTCTAAAAACTTCATACCTCTTCATTTTGGTGAGTAACAATTTCTTCAAGAGCTACAACTCTTTCAATAGCCACTCGAAGTTTTTCTCGAACCTTAACATAGTAAAAATGAGCAATGTTTACAAGAATTTAATATTTATATGCGAATTGAAAGTTTCATAATTTTAAAAGAGGCACACAATTATAGAAAAAACACTAAAAACTTTTAATTGTACTAACTGGTAGATGGTGCTTAATATTCAGGAACAAACATTTCAAGAAAATCAAATATAATCCGAAAATTAAATGTTTAAGTATAAACATAATTGAAGCTATGCATTGCATAAACTTCATAACAATTTATGTGACATTATTATAAAGTACAATTATGAAAAGTTTCTATTATGAGTTCATCATACGATTTCCCTTAATATTTGTGCATTTTGAAGGAGCCTTGTTACACCATACTCCATAGTAGATAAAATAGGTTTTGCAGAATTCAGTCAGCAATTTATTATTAAAACATTTGCGGCTTAAATGCTTTTTAGCTATGTTATTAATTGATATACTTATTATTATACAGGATGTTTCAAAAATGACCTGTCAGTTTTGAAACATCTGCTGAAGGATGACATCTGAACAGGATCTAAAACAAGCATTATCTGCTTTCAAAAATGACCTGCCATTTTTGAAACACGCTTTAGTATTTAGTGTACGAAACTATTTTACAAAGGATCCCTACAGGTTTTTTGTAAACACATTTTAAGAAATTTCCAGGAGTATTATAGATTAAACAGTTTCAGAAATTTAGCTGTAAGGTCATCCTGCCAGGCGGAAGCAAATTGAGAAAGCCTTGGCCTTCACTAGGCCTGCTGATGAAAAGATTATCCATTAAATTAAAAAAAAAAATCTATCTAGTAATAATAACAACCCGTAGTTTTGCCCAGTTGCCGAAATCTTTTTTTTTTCGTGCGAGGCAATTTAGTGCTCTCGATATGCCAATAGCGATCATCCGTGCCAGAGTCTTAACTTGAATTGTTCTACATTATCGGCGAATGAGACCAAATTACTGCGGGTCTCCAAACCAAAGTGCCTCTGTGTTAATCCAATGGAAAAAAACGACTTTTAAGCCACATTTTTCTCCGGCTGTATTTAATATTTTTAAAAGTGTATTTTTGAAATGATAAATTTAGCTGAATTATAAGGGCTCTATAATCCCGCTTTTTGAATTGGTTCGAAAATTTTATTTTCAATAAATAATTTTACAAGAAATATTCGAACCAATTTCAAACAGTGGTATTGCAGAGACCTGTAAGTCAAATACATTTATCATATATAAAAAAACCGTTTGTAAGAATATTGAATACAGCCGGAGAAATGTGGCTTAAAAAATAATTTTTCACAACGGATCAACACAGAGGCCCTTTGGTTTGGAGACCCGCGGTTATTTTTTCTCATTTGCTGTTAATGTTATCGAACAACTCAAGAAATCCTTGATGCTATGGTTAAGACTCTGGCACGGATGATCGCTATTGGCATATATAGAGATCACTAAATGTCCTCAACATGGGTAAAGAAGATTTCGCCAAATGGGCAAAACTATACGGGTTGTTATTACTACTAACTGGATTTTTTTATTATTTATTTGCTAATCCTCTTCATCAGCAGGCCTAGTGTAGGTAAAGGCTTTTCTCAATTTGCTTCCGCATTCATGCGCCGTTAAGTAGTCTCGATACCTATATTGAGACTAGTTGAGCGTACCTTCTCGTCGAGCGCCTTGTGGTGCTCGAAGAGCGACTTGAGTGCTTTGAGCACCTCGACTTCGGATGAGACACCGGCGGGCGACTGCGCTTGCCTTTTCACCACAGTCATCCTCAGCGACCGTTCGTGACGGGACACCAGGCACTCGAGATGCTCCAGCAGAAGCTACAAAACAACATCAACAGCCAACTTGAGAAATAATCCCATCCACAACTTCAGTACAAGAGAAACCAGGGGCCCCTTTGCAATTTCACCCACCAAAATATAACCTAATTGCTACACTATCATAACATTGTATGACGGATGATTTCGTGACGGGACATCAGGCACTCCAGAAATGCTCCAGCAGAAGCTGCAACACACACAACACACTTGAAACATAATTCCATAAAGACTTCATTTGGCAGTACAGGAGAAGCCAGGCGTTTACGCAGGCGCACCGCTTGCAATGTCGCCCACTAAAATGTAACTTAATCGCTATAGTATCGTTACATTTTATGACTTACAGATACTACTTGAGAAACTATCCCATCCAGACTTCATTACAAGAGAAGCTAGGCGTTTATGCCAGGTCCCCCATTGCAATGTCGTCCACTAAAATATAACTCATTTGATATAGAATTGTTACATTTTATGACTTACGGGGAACAAATGCTTGTTGAACATCAAACTCTTTTGGACTCAAATAATAAAAGTTGAAATAAAACAACAAAACATCCAATCTTTTACCTAATTAAGATATCTAAAACTATTGTCTGAACCAAATTCAGGGGAAATTTATAGGGTAGACCTGGGCTACTCCGTTTTCTTTGGCAGTTGGGTACTGAATGACCCCCCCCCCCCCCCGCCTCCTTTTAAAGTATGATTATTACATTTTAATAAGTAATAGCCAAATACATTTAAATCCTCCTGAAACCTTTCTAGCAAAATCCTACACGTATATTCTTTATAGAAAATATAATTTTCAAACAAATATGTATAAAAAGTATGTTTTGCACGGAATTTTTTAAAAATTAACATTTAAAATGTGCTGATAGGCGCATCACTTTTAATAGATGTTGAGGTCTTTAAGCACGCGTATTTTATGTATGCTTCTGTATATTACATTTTTGATATTTCTTTAGTACATAAAACATAATTTTATAGGCAATATAATTAAAATAATTAATAACAAAATATTAATGAACAAAAATTACTCCAAAACCTTTCAAAAATATTTCTATACTGCAGATGAAATTGATTGAGTTTGACATCAGAATAGCATCACATGCGAACTCGTAGAATATGCACAAGTACTGATACGTTTTTAAGTATGACTTTTTTTAGCGTTTTCAATTAACTAGTTCCAAAAATTAAATATTTAAATAAATCTTGGCAATATTTTTTTTAGAATGGAACATGAATTTTTGAAAAAAAAAACAAACAAACGCAAGACAATTTAAACAATAAATACTCTTGCCTTCACATTAAAAAAATGTGAATAACACCACCTGTTCAAAAATGGTTTTTGTTTTGTAATGAAAAATGCTCTGCCAAAAAACTAATTTATAGTTTTGTTTAAGAACTACTTTAAAAAATAAATTATAAAGAGTCCAACTACACTTTTAACTATGTTTAAATGCTATGTTTGGAATAGTCACGAAAACAGTTTGGGAAATAAACTTAACAAGCAATAAAAAAAATCTTACTAATTTGCCATAAAAAAAATTTGGGTACACAACCAGTCATTTGTTACTAGTTAAAGAGTAAAAATAAGAAAAGTTTAAATGTAAGTGTATTGCAAGTCAAAGAACTAAACAAAACATGGAGAGAGATAAAGACCATTGCTACTAATAGGGTAAGGTAGCGGACCATGTTTTGTTTATTTTGTTTAATTGGAATATCGTCGCACTAGAGCTATGGTAGCTTGGTAGCGGACCATGATGGAGGCTCGAGGTACGAATGAAAGAGGTATAAGTAAGAAGTAATGCAAACATTTTTAAAATTTTGAATGCCATTTTAAAAGGACAAATTCCACAGTAAATGTCCATGTTTCAAAAGTTTAATATTACAAAAGCAACGATTTATGCTTAAAATTAAAAGAGATGTATTAAAATTAGAATACATTTAAATTCATGTGCGAATATTAAAAAATGTTTTTTAAGATCTGCTATCCTAAATAATTGATAGTTTCAAAGTGCGTGAGGTTTGCTTTTCTAAGAGTGATGTATTTAAACTTATTTTCGTTATTTATGGGGTGCCATTTTTAAAGCAAATTTTCTCTCTGCTTGTAATTTTAAACATACCTTCACCCTTATAAGACAGACAACTAATTAAATATTTATGAATCGGTACACATTATGTTTTGCCTGAACACAGCAGTATACTGAATTGGAATAGATAGCAACAATATTCATTAATTTATTTTAATAAAATAAATAATAAAAAATTTAACATTTAGTTTTCTTGAAATTCAGGAATCCTTTTATATGTACGTCGATATTTTTTATCTTCAGAATTACAAAACCTAATTTTCTTGCACGAGTACTTAACAAAAGGATAAGTTAGAATATAAAAAAGTCTTCTAAAGTGGAACTAATTATTTTGAAATATTTGGACATTTGTAGAACAAACCACAATTAAAAGATTATGAAAGCGCTAGTTTGATACAATTATTTTTTCTAAAAATGCATAAATTTGTGTTAAGAAACTGTGCACTTACTCGGGTGTTATTTCTTTCAGCCTTGAGCTCTTGGATTTCCTCCTCCTTCTCTAGCAGCAACTCACGAGACTGATTGAGCTCTTTGGTAATAGAAGAGAATTCCTGAAAAGAAAACAACACGTCAGACATTTGAATGCACGAAACTTTTAAGAAGCAGCCTCCTAGTTTCAGTCTCTAATCCTCTGAGAGATACAGACGTATACACCTGTCACTAGACTGTCAGGTTTTCCAACAACACACAGTTTTTAAAATTTATAAATTGATTAATTTTATTAAATTTTAAAATTTAATGTATGGAAGGGCCATTTGCCCATTTATAACCACCCTACTAAAGAAATATATTAAAAATAGTTAAGAAATTAAATTTTCGGTTAAAATTTTTAATTTAAATCTCATGCAGTGAAAACAAGTTTACACTTCAACCAATTTGCTTATCCCTCAGAGGGTTTAAGTCCAGAATCATACATTGCGTTACTTGTTTATTTTTATACTGTCGTAACTGCCAAGGTTCTATGAATGACGTTATAACCGATGTTATCTGTAAACTTATTTGAAAACACTTCGTTCAAACTCACATCCACACATAATTAGGTAATTAAAAATTATTTTTAATAAAATCAAAATGGGATCCACCCTTAAGCACATTGATTGGAAAGGCTATAAAACAGGAATAAAGAGTAAAAGCCTTCTCATAAAAAAATCTTTAAAACATATTTCTTTACAAGCTTCATATATCGGCAGTGAAATCAACGTACAGGAAACAGCATGAGTCTTCATTAAATATCGCAGGCAGCGTTTATTAAAAGTTGTGGGAAAAAACTCTTTGATGCATTACTTTTAAAACAGCTTGAAAAGAAAACCCGCGAACTATTATAAATTTGCAAATATATTGCGAGGAGGAATATATTTGTGCAAGGCTGTTGATAAGATCATCACCTGAAAATGTTGTAAGAGGAAATAAGTTTAATTTTTTTTAAAGCACTTACTTATAGAACGAAAATATTTAGTTTAGAATTATGTATGTGAACTAATAAAATATTACAGATGTTGGCGATGGAAAAATTTGAAATAAATTCATTAAATTTCAGACAGGCGTAAATATTAGAAATAAGTTTGCTAAAGGGTATAACATAAATTGTAATTAAAATTACTAAAATTTCCGATAAGTTTCAAACTACTTCTGGGCTACTGAAGCTAAAATAAAATGTAATTAATTCACAAAATTATGAGTGGATAATGTAACGAAATAACATAGTTATCTTAGTTTGCTATCCGCTCGTTTTTGTTGGTATATCTACTAGTTTTGAAAAATTGTAAGCTTTATTCAAAGGTAGGTGAACCCATTTATACTCTCCAGGATGTGTACTCAACAAGCTATCCACCCCACAAATACCATTATTACCATGTACAAAATATTTAAATCCAACAATTGCACTGCACTTCCTAACAGCCGTTCACGCTAATTTTCACATTGGTAAGGAATCAATCTTGGGAATAGGAAACGTTACTTTAGTTAAACACTATTCTAAGTGAGATTTTTGTCAAAATTTAGTTTTTTTATTTGTCACTACAAGGCCACTTCTTAGATTTAAACGTACAACGCATCAACGTATGTTCGATAGATTTTTTAAAAAAAATTCTTTTTACTTGTGTCATATTAGTATGTGTGTTGTGTCCTTGTGTTTTTATATTACGGAGCACCATTTCAGGGTCTTTTTGTTAATCGAAAGAATCTACCTAAACCCAATTCATTAGCATATCTTAGTTTCTTTGTGATTAATTAGTTGAGAAAATAAAAGGTAAAAAGTAGCTTAAATAACCTTAATTTAAATTTAATGAACTTTGATTACTGTTATAGTTCCAAAAAACTCGAGCAGCTAAAGTAAAATATTTTTAACCTATATAGTACATAGCTCTTTCCTAGAATTCCTATTTTCGAACAATATTTTCGCAAAAACGATTGAATGTCATCTGCAACTGTTTCACACCAACAACGCGAGTAAGTAGATGATAGCAGGCAGAGCAGTGACATGAAAATCACGTTTCTTGCAGGGAAACTAATTCGCCAGGGGGTGCTTTTGGTAGTACTCCCAAAACTCCCGTTAGGCAGAAGGGACCATTTTTCATACCCCAAAGAGAGATTTTTTTATTCTTTTTTTCTGTATTTTCTATTACATCCCCTCTTTTCTGTTATTTGGTCGTTCGGGTTCATGCAATATGCAGCTTCATGAGTCTGACCACAACGTAGTACGTTGAATGCGGTCTTTAATGTTTCATACACACGAACTAATTGTGGGTGAGGTCGCACCACCGATCTTATTGAGTTAAGATTGTGTGAGATCGGCACACATGGAAAGGAAGATGAGAGAGGTTTTTTTTATATCAAACACTATGATTAATTTCGATTCATTAACTTTTTGTAAGATATTATTAAGGATTGAGATTGATATTGATATTTAACGAGAGTTTAATGTAACTGAGATATTACACATAATTGTATTCCTTGGGAAATATACTAAAACTAGGAGCATGAAACACCACACGACTTTCATTTACCACTCATTAATAGATATTTGATACACGCTAGAATTCGGGTAAACATTTGTACAAGGTTTTCTTTTTTAAGCAATACCTTTAAAACTTAAGAAGTTCTATAACAGCTATGCTTGGCGCATGCGCGATATTTTCGAAAATCTTGTTATGACGTTCGACAGATACTTGGAACTAGTGTACTAAATTTAAAGCCCGATTTTCTTTTTCGATTCTCTGCAATACCTTTTAAACCAAAAAAGTCCTATGGCAGCTATCCTTTTTTTTCATGAGCGATTTTCCCGAAATCCTATTAAGTTATTAATTAAAAAAATATATAAAATTTGATATGAAAATTTGATATAAAATTTGATATATTGTTTTGATATAATAAAGTGGCATTTTTTTTACCATATTTAGCTATTTTCTGAGCATTACTCTTCTAAGGTTATTTTTATTTACAATACTATGTTCACGTTCATAAAAATAATAAAATAAGTTTTATTACATGCGTTAAATCTGTTTAAGAATAGTTGAAAAATTTGCCCCATCCACGTTATTGTTTGAAGTCTGGGAAAATGTACCCCATATACGGGGCGCATTTTTCAGCTCAACGTGCTTGCATTTGACCAATTTTTGTCAGAAAATTATATTTGTTATTCAATAAAGTAGCAATGCTAGTTTGTAGGTAAAAGTGTAGGGAAACCCACGATTTCCCGTTTTCCTAAAAATATATAAAAGTAAAAAAAAAATGTACCAAAAAAAAAAGAAAACCACCGAGAAATCTAGCTCCTGTCTCCTCTACTGTTAAATACAAAACTTAAGAGTTTTACTTCAAAACAGTAGAATACAATAGACTATAATTATCAGCATTTTAGTTACGAAAATGGCTACGTAAAAAAATTTAAAAGTGAAGCATTTATCACTAACACACACACCACTCCTGAAATAACTTCACTCCTTCAAAATATGCATACATAAACATTTTCAAACATACATTATTGAAAAGCACCGTGGAAATTACAAGGAAGAAGGCTTTCTTTAATAACCTTTTTCCAACAAGAAAAATTCTCAACAAAAGTTTCATCACAAAACGTAAGTATACGAACAAAATAAAAATGGGATGTTTTTAAATTTTCGGAAAAGGGGGTAAAACAAAAGAAAATACAATTATCCACGATGAATGTTTATCTCAAAATGTGATAATAATACACTGTGAAAGATTAGTTTTCGCTGTAATAGAAAACGATTAAAAAACGCAATTAAAAGAGGGGTTGAAATAACAAAAGAAAACATAGGTCCTTTCTTCAGAAAAGGTAAGCAAGCAAATAAAAAAAATTAACTAGAGTTTGAATTTCTTCTACGAAATTTTTAGATAATATTAACTCTTTTTGTAAGATGTTATGTTGCATATTTTAGATTCCACACTACGTTTATAACGTAAAAAAGTGGAAGGTATTATAATCGTTCAGTCCGTCCGTCTGTCACCCACTTTCACAGAACGAACCGCTATTCTCACAAACAAGTGGGATACGTCATTTTGAAGCAAAAAATCAGGTTAGACTACATTCCAAATTTCATTAAAAAATTTAATTTAGGAGTTTATTTAAAATTTAAATAACTAAAAATTTTAACTACATCGAAATAACATGCAAATTCCATTTTTATTCAATATTTTCACTGTTGCCATTTTGTTAAACGTACGAGAAACTTTATTTAAAATAAAAATAAAACTTTTGAAAGAATATTTAATTATGTGATATAATTCAGTAATTTTGGCGTTTAAAAGTTTGAATTAGAAGTCCCTGATAGGCGAATTTCTTTCTGAGGTGTTTTAATAGTGTGTTTCTTGTTGAGCATAAATATTGTGTGGAAGTGGTATAAGTGACAGATTCTGTAACAAACCTACTTGTTTATTTTTTTAAGAGTGTTTAAAAGTGTTTTTGAAACTATTTATAACTCAGAGCATTTGTAATTTCAACTTTTAAGTAAAAATAAGGAAGTCTGATTAAAATCATGGTATTATTGATGAATAAGGGCAGAGTATTTAATGAAAAGGAAAAACCGTTATAAAGTTTAAAGCAAAATAAAAAATGTTGGGTCATTACTGTTCTATCTGATAGAAAAATAAAAAATAAAAATTAGGAACTAACATAACTTGCATTTAACTTTAATCGAATGAAATAGCTTGTAGTGTTGTAGAATATTATTGTAATTTAAATATGACGATCATAAATGATTTATACGACCATAAAAATAGACTAATAATGCTAAATAGGTTTATAAAAAAATTCATAAAAAAGTTAAATTCTGTTAACACATACTAAATTCTACACAAATTGAATTTAATACACTTTACACTTTTACGACTTCAATTTAATAGTAATAAAATATTTTCTTTATAAAATTAAAATAGAATTCCGAAGAAATAGATAGAAAAAATTAGTATTTTTAGACTAATAAATTCTAGAATGTATCTTATTCAAATACCCAATATCTTAGATAGAATAAATGTGATAATAAGAAATTCAACCATGGTAACGCCATTGATTAGTTTTATGGAAAAGAACATCTTCGAGGCGATTAGGCGATGGAATTAGCCATGCAAAATAAAACCGATGTATTTTCGATACTTCCACAAAGAACTTTCAATGCTGTAAGAAGTTCTAAAAGAGTTGGTAGTGGGAAAGTAATTCTTATGTTACATTTTATAGCAAGTTTTTATTTGTTGATATTATTTTTACGGACAGACGGACGGAAACCTCCACAATGTCAATACCTTCGTTCGATTTTTTTTAATTCTTTCATGTTAAAAAAGGAAAATATGTTAAAAATGAAGGTAAGCATAAAGTTTGTTGTAGTGCTATGGAATTTAGCCAAAGTTACTCTTAAGGGCCTCATAATGTGAGGTTGTCCCAAGTTGCATCAATGTGAGATTTACACAATTTTCGTTTATATTGGCTTACAGATATGTAGATTACCAAAAAAAGGTTGACTGGTAATTTGCGCGGCATGAGCCAGAGTTGCCAAAGCTGTGAAAATACATTAACTCATTTGGAAGATATACGTGATGACGTACGATCATCATGTATGATGTGAAAGCATTTGAAAGATATTGTAATTATGTACAGAAATATCATGTCTGTAAATCAAAAATTCGTGAAACACAAAAGAGTTTAAAAGATCATACTGTTAAATTTCACTTTATGTAAACAAATGAAATGTCAAATGATTGTTATTTCTTGAACATCCAGCAGTCTTAATTATGAAATCAATCTGGGCACGATTCATTCCCCTTCGATCCAAACTCTTGTAAATGCCGCTCAACAAGAATAATGGGATGCTTCCACGTTTTTATCATGGTCCGGACTCGGGCGATTATGTTACCGATTGGATGTTAGCTGGGCACGAAGAAACGAGGGGAATTTGCATTTGAAATACAGTTTCTTTTATTTGGCCTGACATGAAACATATGGTGGGCGAATAATTAAATTAAACGACATGCAAATGCAGTTGTTCAAGATAGTTTTATTTGATATTAAGCAAATAAAATATCTCACTTGAGAGGATACGGTACCCACAATTATTTTTGGTATTTTCAACTATAAAATTCGAATAACAGAATTTTTAGGTAGCGTTAACATAACAACACTTACATTAAAAAAAATATGTATAAACAAGTTTTTAATTTGAAATTAATTTTTTAGATATCTTTTCAAACAATCCTTCTACAACAGTTTTGAGCTCTTTAAAATATTTTTTTAAAACTATGTTCCTTTAGCAACAAAACTGGTGATGCATAGTAAGATAGCAATTGTAAAGGCTTTGTGTAAAAGTGTTGAAAAAGTTGAGATTTTATTTTTTATGTTTCGAACAAATATTAATAACAAGTGTAAATGTAAAAAATGTCAATGTTAAAAGTTTAAATGTTAAGATATAAGAAAATAAACACGATAGACATTATTCCATCCACAGTTTTGTGAACTATGTATATATGTGTCAAAGCAGAATAAAATTGTGAAGTTCTAAGTTATTTTCAAAAGCCTTAGGGTTCAAAGTATCTAACTGAAAAATAAAAAGAGGCTGAGATAATTAAAAATAAATTTTCAATTCTTCCATATTGAAAAGGCTAGGAGATACTTATAAAATTCTTCCTAACTTCTTTTTAAATTAAGATGCAATTAAAAACCTTTGTGTTAATGTTCACAAAAACTTACTTAAGAAAATAAGCCAATAACAAAAGTTTGACGGCTCATGGGCACTGTAGCCCTTAAACGATTTTTTTAGTGTAAAAGTACAGAAAAATATCTCCTGGGTTAAGATCTTTGTTAATTAACTTGGCTCAAAAAATCCACATCTAACGACTATAACAAAATATCTTTTTCTTTTTTCTTAACACCATATTATTAATAACTATGAATAGTATAAAGAAAGAAATCATTTTAGAAAGAAGTTATACATTAACTCAAGACTAAAACACAAGCAGAAGTGTCAATATATTTTTATAGATGATGTTAATTTAAATAATTCTTTATTGATGTAACTCCGAAAGTATTACAGTGTCATTTCACAGTACTTAATCATACATTTGGAACGAATTATTTTACAATAATCATTGTATTCATTCGGTCATTGCATAATCTTGTTTATTACTTTTTAATGACATTTGTAAGTCACGCACAACATTTCTTGAATAGTCCTATGAAGCATATTCTGGCATTATTCGTTGAATACCTCTAACATTGAAAGAAATCTCAATATGGAAACATTAACTTCCGTAATCTACGCTGAGCCTGCTGTATTATGATAACACAACATGCTCTAGGCTAAGCCGGAGAGCTTGATAAGTCAAAGAGAAAAAGCTTTAACGTGTGCCAGAAGAACATTTATCATACGCTTTCCAGTTTCTGATAGCTTCTTTTTTTTTATATGTTCTAAGAAAAGAATATCACCCCTAATGTGCATACACAAGCAGTATCGCATTAAGATAGGTAGTATAAATTGATTACTTTATTCGTATTCAAGTTTCTTTATTTATTGGAAATAATGATCCGTATATGTTTTTATATATCTGCATTTCATTTGTAGTAAATTAATGTATTTTGTGAACTTTTAAATGAGTTAGATTAACGAAAAAATATAGATAAAAAAGTCGTTACTACTTAGGTGAGTAATGTGGCTTCAAATTAGACTTTCATATCAAAAAGAATTTATGTTTAACAAACTGGAAGATAAGTAAACGGGTAAATCTGTAAACTTGTTTTCCCTGCATGGGATTTCAATTTAATAAAAAAGGGACGAAATAGTATGTAAATAAACGAATACCTTAAACTTTTAAATTATTAAAATGATAGTTCATATAAGTTATTAAATTATATATGCGTTCCCTAGGAGAAAAAATACGTCTGCATGTGTTTAAAGTGGGCAACTTAAGAGTTCCATTTATTTTTCTCAACTAAATAGAGCCAGAATAAATAATTAGTAATTTTAAACCATTAAAACTATCCTCTGTGCTTACTTATGGGCGTACAATGAGTACACAGTAGAAAAATAAATATTTAAAAGAATAGCATAACTAACAAAACTTTTAAGTTTCGAAAGTGTGCAGTGCCAAAAATATAATAAGAACTGCATTAAGCATTCTTTTCCTTTACAAATGAGCTACCGTAGTGAAGGAACATTGACAGTCACATAAAAGAGGAACTAACTAGAAACTTAACGATAAAACTTTAGAAATGTGATGCTTAACTCCTAAATACTGAGTCCATATTTTGAAAAGGGTAAATGTCAAGCCGTTTGCCCTTTACTACTGCCTCTTTCAGAACTTTCATTACAACTAAACAAATAAGTGTTTATTTATATATTAAGTATTTTTACCATCGAAAGTAATATAGTTGTACAGAAATGACTTAAATTCATTTCAACCGAATGCGTTTCATTCAATTTCGAAAACGATAAATTGACACATAAGACGGTTAGTGTTTGTAATTAACGTGAAGCAATAAATTCTCTCCATTAATAATTGGATTATAAATTAAATAAATATATGGTTATTCACTACTTGCGAGTTTCAATATAATGGGACAATTCAAATGACTCGATAAATAATAATGAAATTATAAATATTTATCTTTGCATTGTAACAAGTTTATCTTATTTAAAAAAAAATATATATATTTTAACAGATTAAACGATTCTAAAAATATGTGCTCAATTAACCCAGCAGAATGCGCATGAAATGTTTCACACCCCAAGAATTTTTTTGAGAACTAAATATCCTTATTTATCTTTTTTTTTTAAAGCATGTAAATCCTTTAGATTTGATTAGAAGGTCACTCGATCAACTTACGTTTTAAATTTGTCTACGTCAGATACTCTTAAAAATAACCATTATGGAAATATGTCGTCAATAGTATGCGCGTGCTCCTGAGTTAATGTTTAAATTAAAATTTCAAAACAAAATAAAGTTTTTTTTAAAAAAATTAGCCGCTCATTACACGCCACAACAACATCCCACGCGCCCTGAGTAGCAGTAAGCAACATAATGCAGTAAGCAATAAAAAGAGACTTAACGAAGTTTCCAATAGCCGCCCTTAATTATCCCCTTTAGTTGGGCCGGAATAGCAACGGCCAACAAGATTCTTTCTTTATAGTTGAATCGCTAAAAGTATTAAAAAAAACCAAGTTCATTAGAGAATTTCCAACTACACTTATTTCTTTTAATGTTTTAGTGAAAGAAGAAGCGTGTACGGAAATCTTCTTGTGGACTCAACTGTTTCCAGAGATTGTGTTGACCACTTCTTTGTTTCTGTTTAGTGGGGGAGTTTTTTTTTTCGATAAAAGTCGGCAGTGGGGGACGTTCATGCAGGAAAGAAATGGCCGGCATAGAGTTAAGAAGATGGAGATGCTGCCGGGCGAAACCCAAAGCAAAAACTGATTCGCCAAGTGAAGCCATCGATCGCTTTGTAATAAGCCTAAACAAACGCTCTCGGCGAAGTATTTGACACTATCCTAAAGTAGAGTTTGCATAGGCTTACTACATCGACTTGGCAATTTCTGAGTCTCTAATAAACACTAATTACAACTCATTTTCCTTAGCTGTGAAGGAAATTACTACCATCTGGAATAAATTCAGATATCGTGATATAGCCTACAACAGCGCAAAGAGTCTTCTTTTGATTTTTACCCAACGCTTTTTAAAGAATAAAATTTTACTTTGAACTAACGTTGGGTTAGCGGTTTGTTTGGCCTACTAGGGTTACTTGGCGACTTTCTGACGGCTTCACTTTATTTCGCGCCAAGCCTCTCCATCTCCTTTGGGGCAAGTCGTTATTTCGATTTGATGGGTTGTGATGGCTCGGTACACAGCGCTGATAGGGATGGAGTTATAAATAGGTGGCATACGGTGTCAAGCATATGTGTATAGGGGTGTGTTTTATTTGGTAATGTAGTGGGGGTTATGTGGCCAAGAATTTTTTTGTAATCACTTCAGTTGGGTATACCGGATACAGAATTTCTTTGCTGTTATTTATATTCAAAATAAATTTTAGACCAAAATTTTTATTTACCTCAATTACAAATAAAAAAAAAACTTTTCATGGCAGTTTTACAAATTGCAAATGCAGGATTTAATACCTTAAAATAACCATGCATATATTTTACACAGATATATTCGATATTTTAAATTGTTCCAAATTGAGTTTTTTCTTCCATAATGTACCTTTAATTTTACCCTGAAGTATAATTACACTATATTGTTCAGTTAAAAAATACTTTTAAAAAATCATACAAAAAAAATATCCCAAAAACTAAATTGAAACAAACTAGGCAAATACTTAAACCTTTAATAAATTACGTTAAGTTCAAAATACAATACTTTTGATATCGAATCAAGATAATGTCAAAATTAATGAAGTTTAGTTTTTTTTTTAATCGAAGACTGTATATTCTGCAATTGAGTCAAAGTAAATTGACTATGAAGCTTTTAGAACAACCAAGTGGAATAAGTTTGGATGTAATTTTGTGATAAAACTTTCTTGAACAATAACTGATCGAAAAAACATTCATTTTCAAAAAGGTGAATTAAATCCAAATAAATTTCCTATTCAATCTACTTGACAAAAAAGGTTCTTAAGTCATAAAACACCCTTTTGTATGCTTTACATTAGAACGAAAGTAGCATAAGTATAAAAAATATGATTTCTAAATAGTTGTGGATTTCTATTATGCATTTTGACTTGGAAATCTAATAATTGAAACATTAAAAAAATAAGTGTCAATTACTCAATTTGAATGTTGATTGAAAAATTCTTTTTTCACATACCCTACCTACAAGGCAATAAATAAAGCATTGCAATATAGAATTTAAAGTTTATCAGGCTAAATATAAAAGTTTAAAACATACATCTAAAGACATTAAAAATACTATTCTCTTAAAATGTACTGAGACTTAGTTTAAAAGTTTTTATAACAAATTAGATGAGCTTTATCACAAAAAAAAGCGTTACAGAGACAAATGGATAGAAAGTTTTATAATCGAAATGCCCACTGACGCACTTTTAAATCGAAATTGATACAATGTATGTAGAATTAAAAATTACACATCGTTGTAATCAAAATGATCAATTTTTTAAAACACAAAATATAAACTTTTAAAGTCTTTACAGCACCTCAAACTAGCAGAATGCGACTTACGCCTTTAATGTTCTGAGCTGAGAAAAGTTGCAGCAGTCAATATTACGATGCGCGTTTTATTTTCCTCAGTCCAAAAGTTTAGAAGCATAAAGAAACGCGATAAGCAGATGAGATTTGCATCGATTTTCGGTATGTAAGAAAGATGCCGGTGAGCAAAGTTCTAAATTCTGAATGAACTTCCATCCGCGATAAAAAGCGACGTTATAAATCTTTCTGCCACTAAAATAGAAGACAGGTATAGAACATTACTTGTGAAAGTGAAAAAAAGTATCTATACCAAAATTGGAGGTAGAAAAGTTTTCACGATCAATCGTACAATTGGGTATGCATCACGACTTTCTATAACGATTCTTGCTTTAGATCTGTCATTATTGCATCGGTATTGACCATTATTATAAACGGAAATGCCTGAGTTTCTGGGTTCATTTTAGAATTTATTTAAAATCGACAAATAAAAATAGAAGTGCACATTTTTCATTCATTAAAAAAATAGGCTTTCATTTGGTTTTTGTAATGAAAATGTTGGAACTGAAGGGTTTGTATAAACAAATGAAGCATGATAATGTTGAAATATATTTATAATTTTTAATCTAAACTACAAAACACAAGTTTGCATGATGGTCCACAAATACAAATTAATTAACAAAAATAATTCTAAAAATCATATGAAGAATACGATCAGTTATAAGTTTCTGCGTTCTTTCCGTGCTTAGTTATAATTATGATTCTTTTTAATTTGATAATGAGAGTATGATGATATCAAACAAACTTCTAATAAACAAGTTACATTTGTTTGGAAGTAATTATTTTTTTGGTTAAACTAAAAACATTTTTTGTATGGAAATCCATCCCCTAGTCTTAATTATAGGGTTTCTTCATACAAGTAACTGTCCAAGTTACGTGATAACTGTTTTTCTTTAAATATGCCAAATTTACAAAAGTTTAAACTCTATTAAGATCCGCATTAATATACCGATTCTATTAAGATCGCTAATTTACTACAAAAACTGGGGGGGCTGGGGAGCCCAGTCGGTTAGGCATTCACCTATCATGCGGAAGGTCCCAGGTTCGTGTCCGGGCATCGCCAAAAATGTCCGACGAATAATACCCCGTGTGGCGGAAGTACACGTTAAATATCCTTCAAAGTCCTAACGCTGCGTGCGATGTCGCCCTTAACGGTTGCGTTGGGTGCCTACTCAGGTGTCGGCTCGTCACTTGACTGTGGTTCCAAAATACGACGCGGGTCGCCAATAGCCCTCGTGTAGCTCTAGTACGACGATAATTCAAACTAAACTACAAAAACTAACTTTCAATTTAAATTAAGTATTTTTTTGTGAAAAGTGTGTTTATAAATGTTCGAACTTCAATCAATAGAAATTTTTTTAATTCATGGGTGTCCAATTTTAATTAATATATAATACATATTAAATATAATCTTATTAGAATATGGGTATTTAGGAATACCACCTTTATATATCGACTAGCTGTTATACCCGACGTTGCACGGGTAGAGGTGGAAAAATAATTTAACAGTCAATTTAACTATTTTTTTTCTTTCATTTTAGTTACATAAGATACGAAGATTACCCAGTAATTTTCCATTTAATTACCCAACTTGGATATAGTAATGATTGATATTAATTTCAAAATACCTTTGATAAGAAGCGCAAATTAAAAGAATACATATTTAAGTAAAAAATAATCAGTAAGAATTAAAAATGGAAAAAAGCTAAATCTTAAAAGGGTCTCAAACATTTATTTTAACGCAATTCAAGGGAGTTCTCCAATAAATTAAGTAACTTTTTTTTGGACACTTTGTAGATATAAATACAATATAAGCAGTACAAAATGGCAGAAAAAAATGCGTTTAGGACAAAGATTGGTATAATCTGTTCTTCCAAAGTAGTTAAAATTTAAATCTCACTTTAAACTGATCACTCTTGGTCTGCGTGCAGAAAATAAAATATTCTTAATGAAAGTGAATTACATGATCTAATTGTTTAGATGTTATAAAGCTACTCCAGCAAACAACAAACGATTTGCATTTTTTATATTTATTTGTTTTTTTAAACTGTGATAAAGATACTAAAGCAAACGATTTTTATTTTTAATATTAAAAATTTTTCTAACTGCTAAAAAGCTAGCAAACGATTTTTGTTTTAGATGTTTATTTCTAATTTTTAGCTGTAATTAAACTAAATATACTTAAAAATCGTTTTAAACAAATGTGTTAAATAAAACTAAATAAACAATCCGTGAAAACGTGCTGTTTAAGGAGCAATAAACCTCTAAGGTCTTCAATGCATTGAATGGGAAACATAAAAACGTTCGAAAACGATAAAAGGAATGGTCTGATTCGAAAAATTCTTAGCCTATGTTTGTTCCGGAGATGAGATGAATTTTTGTGCCAAATTTCGTGACGATCTGTTGCGTGGTTCTTTAGATCTCGTGTCTTAAAGAAACAAACCTTTATTATATGATGATTTTAGCTTCTAGTTACAGACATATAATGAATTTTTAATGATTATAATTGTTATAAATGAAATTGATAGAGTAAATTCTCGAGCTTTTTATATTTTTAAGAACAGAAATTAGACTTAAAACCTTAGTTTGATTTTTTTACACATTTGTACGCTTTGAGACAGTAATATATTCATTCTTACGAAAGTGAAACATCAATTTCTGTTAAAATTAAATGCGTAAATATACGCATTTAACTTTTTTTCTTACATTTTATGCATTCATCCAATCACTTGAAATTCGCAAAATTTTTCCAAATATTACAAAAATAATAAACAGAAAGGTTTTTTATTCCATCAACAAAAATGTCAGTTCATTATAAAAACGAATATATATCTACCCACAAAAAAATCCCTATTAAATTTAACAAAAAACAAACAAACCGCATGCAAACAATTCCGAATACAAAATTAATTACATATTAAATATTTATCCAATTAAACATTTTGTCATCTACAAAACATCCATTTTATGCGTTCTTCATTTATATTTGACAATACATTTTCCAAAATATTAATAAATTTTGAAGAAGTAAATAAATTCTTCCGAGATTCGTAATCGTACCGTAGTGAAACAACTTTTACAGATACATAATTCGGAAACTAATAAGAATAGTTTTACTAAACAATTTTTAACTAAAAAGAAATAGGTTTTGTTAGCGCTAAATCAATACTTTTAAAAAGACAAGGGTTTAATGTTTAGAAAATATGTTAATTTTCTTCACATTTTTAATTTGTAATTTTCTACGCAAACAAAAATTCTCTTTTATAGAAAGTAGTTTTGTAAAAAATTTACCCTGGGATAGTGCAGGATAAATTTTAAATTAAAATCCGACTTAGACATTTGATGAGGAAAACTGACAAGGAAATAACTGGATAAATGGGGTTGTTTCACGGAGGATCTGGCAATAGCTCCGCGGTCTTGTTTTCCTGTCTCTCGAATTACTTTTGTTTTTGTTGGTTGGTAGAAATAATCAGGTTTGTGTGCTGACCAAGCACACTAACCTGAATATAGGTCTACCAACCAACCAACTTAACCAAAACAAAAGTCATTCGAGAGACAGGAAAACAAGACCGCGGAGCTATTGCCAGATTCTCCGTGAAAAAACCCCATTCACCCATAAATATAATTTTCAATTTGGAAATGACACGTCTGAGGCACGCACTACAATAGGCGCGTTTGCAATCTTCCCCTTCACAAATGAACTACCGTAGTGAAACAACTTTTACAGAAGCATACTCGGGAACTATTAAGCATGTTTTGACAAAAACATTGTTTTTTTTTATATAAAAACATGTACTTTTTCAAATGTAGTTTATAAAACTGTTACTAAGATAAGAAAATACAAAGATTCACACTTCTTTTTACATCAAAAAGCTTTCTAGTTATTTTCAAGGAAAATTAGCATCAAGATCAAAAGAAAATGTCGTGCATACCTAAACGAGATGAGACATGAAAGGCAAGAAGGGTATACTACAACGTAATACAAATAAAAGAAAAAAGAAGAACTTTTAAAAAAGAGAGACAAATCGATTGAAAGATATCACTAACCATGAACATTAGTTCAGTCTTACTTTTCTTTTTAATATAAAAGAAAACCATAAGTATTTTGATGAATCACTGTTTTTAAAAATTAAAAACAAATAATAAACAGTGGACTACTGGCTAATTTCAGTTAAGGGTCATTCCATGTCAAAACACCCAGGCCATGTAACCCACCGACTCAGATTTTCTTGAAACTTTGTACATTTGTTCTCCTATATGATTTAAGAATATATGCCAAATACTTTTGGTTTATTATTGTAACTTTTTTTTATATTAAATTTTAAAAATTGGGTTTTCTCGGAATTCGTTCTGGCCCCGATCGCTGGCCAGAATTGTATCAATTTACAGAAATGCTTAGAACTTCAGTATTTATGGAGCATTTGGCTTCACATTTTTTTAAAAACTTAATGAAACCTTACAGTTAACTTAGCTATAGCAAGTTAAGGGGTAAAGTAATATTAAAAAATTACAAAAATGTTGATAATTCAACTTTTTTATATTTTTCAAAAAAAAAATATGACTATAGAAATGTGCTAATGACTTTTTTCTACCTCCTCTCAGGAAGTCGATTTTGGTGTCTATAGATTCCTTAGGTTTTACGCTTTAAAATAATAAAAAATCAGAATGGTGTTTTACCTTAATGGATAGATAATCAAGTTTAAAAACAGAAAAACGATTTTTTTGCACATCAACATTCAATTAATGTTTCGAGGCCAGTTTATATCTTACTATTTTTGTAAAAACTCATTTTATTACTTTTAAGATAGTAATTGTATTAAATGTCCATGAAACTTATAAAAGTGCTATGTACCTAGTAAAAGTGCAATGAATATGAAACTTACAAAAGTGCTATGTACCTACCCATTTAAGGTTGCAGAAAAAAATAATTTTTATCTTTTCTAAACTAATAATATCATATAATTTATTATCATATAACTGTAATTTTTTGTAGATGTTCGTTTAAGTCATTTATAGTTCAAAAGGCCTAATTATATATTTTTGAAATTTTTCAAATACTTCAGGTATTCTTCCTGATGACACATGAACATACTTAAGTTTAATTTTTTTATAGTTTGTATATTTTGTCAGATCTAATTTCTATTATTTTAATTAAAGTATTAGAAGTTTTTAATAATCTAGCATTGTCTACTAAAAGTGGATGTAATAAAACTTACCAAAACTGTTCACACAATTCAACATGTAGGATTTTTGAAATTCTTCAAACAGTTAAAATGTAACAAGTTTCAAAAACTTATCTGGCCTAATATCTTTACTTGGACTAGGTACTGAATAAGTAGATTGGTAGCACAAAGCAGGAACATAAAAGATGCAAAGGAGCTCATTTGTTTATTTCAAATCAGCAATTCAGAGAGGCCCTTTAAAGGGGACACCTCCTTGAAGAGTCAAGAGGCTAAGAATGTGGCATACCATGTGCAACCATTTGACTAAACTAAATTTAATTTTTGCTCATCTGCACTCACTTGATCATTAGAAACTGAATAGGAAAGTCAGCTCTTCTCTAGTTATTTAAGATTTTCAAAGCCATTTTTGCTAAAAAAAATTGCTTGAAACATCATGAGATTTCGAAACATAAACCTTAGTAAAAACTCTTCAAAGTTTTTCAGCATTGAGTGAAGAGCAGCAAGAATTAATATTACTAAGGTCCGGTGAAAATTGTTCAAAATGCTAAAACATTTAAACTATAATAATAGTACTAACATCATTAGTACTATTATTTAAAAGCATATGAAACTCGTCCAAATAAAATTGTTGTGATCCTAAAAACATACATAAGCTGCCTGTGAAGAAATCCTTGTGTTCAATACACTTGGCTTCATCTAAATTGTTAAGAGATAAGAAAATCTTTGTAAATCCAGGATAAAAGTTACGCATAACTTATTAACCTGTCGCAAAATTGCTAAACTCAGTACAGTACTGAAGAAAGTGACTTAGTAGATGATCCAGATGTGACATTTCATCTACCCTGAGATGTATAAGTATAGAGGATGTGAATAAAAGTTTAGATTCTTTAGGATGTTCTCCAATTAAACTTCATGTTATTCCAAGCTCCAGAAAGGCATCACATCGAAAACGAAAATTAAAAAAAGTTATTGATGTTTTAAAGAAAAAAATAATTACCTAATATTAAAATAGGTTTTTCAAAATTTTGTGAACCAAGACCAAAATGGTGTGTTTTAGCTGGTGCTGCAGGTACACATTCAGTGTGTCCGTTGTCTGCACCAAAATGTAAAGCTCCTCTTATATGCCTTCAAAATTCAATAAAAGGATATTAAATTAACAGAATTTTGTAACTTAAAATGGAATAAGAACCAAAGCACTATAAAGAAACTTATCTAAAATGTTCATCAGTTATTATAAAGTTAAATTCTCAGGCAGCCAATGGTTACCTTATTTAAAAAATAAGTTCAAAACTGGTTACAAAAAGGGACAGGCGAGTGATTTTGTTACATAGATATCAAATGTAATTTTTTTTTATTTAATCTATTTTATCATGTGTTGGTTAATATTTTTCATAATTATTTACTGGCTACAGAATGCTTATTTTTTACAATCAGAAGAATGAAGTACTTTTTTTAAATGTTTTTAAAAACGATAATATTTAATTTTGTAAAAATTTACTTTCCTATTTATGCGTAGCATAAAATTGTTATTAAAGCATGTTATTCTATAATATTTGTTAATCTCAGTGTTTTCTATAATAGTTGGATTATTTTCTTATCATACAATGTAGGAAATTAATGCATACCAAAATAATGTAATATAAAGACCTTGTTTAAGGTAAAACAAAGATCCAAATCTTAATTAATTTTTTAAATATATTTTAAGTGTGTAATTCTTCCAGAAAGGTTAAATTGAATCTTTCAGGTATGTAGATATTTAGAAGCATTGAAAGTTTCCTTAAAATTGCAGTAATGTTTTTTTCTTTAAAAAGAATTGTAAAAAATAAATATATAATCCAAGACATTTAATACAATTACTATCTTAAAAGTAATAAAATGAGTTTTTACAAAAATAGTAAGAAATAAACTGGCCTCGAAACATTAATTGAATGTTGATGTGCAAAAAATCGTTTTTCTGTTTTTAAACTTGATTATCTATCCATTAAGGCAAAACACCATTCTGATTTTCTATTATTTTAAAGCCTAAAACCTAAGGAATCTATAGACACCAAAATCGATTTCCTGAGAGGAGGTAGAAAAAAGTTATTAGCACATTTCTATAGTCATGTTTTTTTTGAAAAATATAAAAAAGTTGAATTATCAACATTTTTGTAATTTTTTAATATTACTTTACCCCTTAACTTGCTATAGCTAAGTTAACTATAAGGTTTCATTAAGTTTTAAAAAAAATTTGAAGCCAAATGCTCCATAAATACTGAAGTTATAAGCATTTCTGTAAATTGATTCAATTCTGGCCAGCGATCGGGGCGAGAACGAATTCCGAGAAAACTCAATTTTTAAAATTTAATATAAAAAAAGTTACAATAAGAAACCAAAAATATTTGGCATATATTCTTAAATCACATAAGAGAACAAATATACAAAGTTTCAAGAAAATCTGAGTCGGTGGGTGACAAAACACCCTATTTTTGGGTGTTTTGACATGGAATGACCCTTAACTGAAGATTTTTGTAGTGTAAGTCACAAATTAAAAAGCCTTGAAATTTGAAAAAAAAATAATGAAAAAGCTAATAAAATCAAACTAGCTACAAAATTTCAAAAAGTAGATATTCCTGTAAAATTTAAATAGTTTTGAAGCATTACAAGAAATTAGAATAACGCCTATCTTAATCGATAGGTAAAAAAACACCACAGATAAACACAAAAAACGTTATTCAACTCAAGAGCTCTTCAACGCAACCTCATCTGAATCCCATTTCGAAAGACAAAAAACTACACAATTCCAAAATATCTCGAATAAAATATATAAAAAAAACCACAACTACGCTCTTTTCAACTACTTACATTCCCCGCAGTAAATTCGAATCACCGAAATGTTTCTTTTATTTCTTGAAAAAGGGTAGAAATGCATTACCAGGGTCCTGTGCGTGACCTCACGAGACAAGAGCTCATTATGAAGATGCTCGGTTATTTTCTTGGCGAAAAAAATAATGTGGCAGGCATAACAGGCAACGTGCAACAGATAAGTGGCTGCATGGACAGGAGAGCGGTAATTTAAATGCCAAAGGCTAAAATTGCCATTGAATAACGGGCATTACCTGTGTTAAGAAATGGAAGTTTTGAGTTAGGGTTCATAAAGGGGAAGATAAAGGTTAAGTTGAAATTACAAAAGGAAACTTTTATTTTTTATCGCTCATTTATTTCGTTGAAAGTAAGACCAACTTTTGAAACAAACCAATTTAGCATCCGAATCTAAAATAATATCCAGTAACATAAGATAAATTATAGTTAAAATCGATAATATGAACCGGATTTGCTAACGTGCCTAACCCGCCAAATAAAGCACATATAGGCTTGCTTAGAAAAGACGATTTTACTTATAGTTCGGTAGAAATTATGTAAAAAAAAACCTAGTTAAATTTTATTGTATAATGATGCTGTAGCAACATTAGCATAATAAAAAGATAATTAAGCAAAATAATTACACAAAGTAGGTATTGCGGATCAATCCTACGCAACTATACATCCAATTTTAACCTCAAAGTAACCAAAACTACCATTTCCCTTTTAGAAACAGATACTTCCCTCAACCACAACAAACTATTACCAACAACATTGTACCTCCAATAAAAACCACCAACCAATAGTTGAAAGGAAATAAAAGCACCCATTATACTCCTTAAACAGAAAATCCGGAAAAGACAAAATACGCCATTCTCTGGCACTATAATCGGCCCTTCTCTGTCTTCAGCAAGGCGGGCTTCTGTTCCCTTGTATGCCCACTAAAGGGAATTCTTCCAGGTTTCTAAAGCATTTGTATGCCTTCTTTCTATGCGTTTCGGCCTTGCGAATTAGGCCCTTCCATTTGGTAAAGAAAGAGTTGGTAGAGGTGGAAAAAAAATAGAAGGACCTGAAGAATGGCTGCTAATTTAGGTTTTGCTGTTAGGTATGTGAAATCAAAGAACTCACTGTATTTTCACCCGTTCTTTGACCCATTAACGAAGCATTTGTGAATACCATTAACAATTAACTTCCTTACCGAATAAAAACTTTACCGCTAAGTTTTTAAAATGCGTTTTTCGTGTAACGTATTGTTTTGTTCAGTGCTATGGTCTTCATCTGTCTCATATATTGCTTATTGGTTTTCGTTTTAAACTTAAGCAGAATGTTTATTTTAGCATGGTGTATTTTCTTGCCGATCGTCGTGAATGAGTATCATATAAAATCTCTTAAATATTTTGCACAGTTAGTTTATATGGGTATAATTCTTTAAAAAACTTTAAAACATAAAAATCTTCAATTTTACATATCTAAACTCAAAAAGTAGGAGTCACAGGAATTTCGAAGCATTTTTTTATGAATTCTTAAAAGGCATTTTAATACTTAAAAAAATTAAAAATTACATAACCATATGATATTTTTTCTTCAAATTAGTTTAATGTTGCTGCTATGACGATCCTCATACCTGGTGAAAAAGGGAAGAAAGCACTATTTTCACAGAAGTTAGGATTTCAAAATTAATGCATTAGGTCTATGGGACTGACCACCCCTCCTAAGTATAAACGAGAACTATGGGCATCTGTTCTCCAAAGCAAGCCTTTCATTTACATCTCCAGTTGCTGCCAGACATTGAAGACGGTGATATGATTTTGTTCCCAATATGGCCGCCTCTCCCTTTTAGCGAGATTGTGAGGCCCCACTGTGTATTGTGTGATTGATTTCAGATGTGGGATTAGTGGAATAATAAGGAAAAGCCGAGGAGTCTTCTGGTGTTAATGAAATTCGCAGTCGGGATAAGAGTGTTTGTGGTCAGAAGTTGTGCCGTGCAACAATATCAATAAATTGTTGCTTGCGGTTGGGGAATGGGTGGAATGTGTCTTGTTGATGCTGTTTTTTTTTATTAACGTCTAAACTAGGGTTTCCAAATACTCTCTTTTTACCACGGCAATTTTATCAAGAATTACCTACAGCGTTCAATGTAAATCCGTAAATCTTTTAAAATAAAATCTACGATACCTTTTGATTTAGTGAGGTGAAAAATACAATTACAGCCTTACGTACAGCTGGGGAAAAAAAAAAACGATCCACCCTTCATATTTCGGCTGCTATTGGTCAAGGAATTTGTGCAAGGTGTCATTTTTCAGCAAATAGCGTAAGGAATTAAGAACTGGCAACCAAAATTGTATAAGGGGTCGTCTACATATTAAAATGAGTAGCAACTTTGAAAATTCCAATGGCAACACCCAATTTTTTTTACACAAAAATGTTCAGCAACTTCAAAATACCCCAGGTATAAAAAAGAATTATTCATTTTGCTTTATTTGCTGAGATATTAAAGCATTAATTTTCAATTCGTTTGGGGGGAAATCTCCAAATTGATAAAGGTAATATTTAGGGTGTCTTTTCGAAACGTCAAGCTAACAAAAGGGTTACCATAATCTCGCCAAAAGATGCTAGAATTAAACCTTTTTCACTAATATTGTGATTTTTTTTTATGTTTTTACCTTTTTTTTAAATTTTGGATTTTAAAATTCAGAAATAAAATTAAGGGTAGACGAGAAAAAGTTGTAATTTTAAATTAAGTCACATATACGATTATTTATAACGAACATATTTTTAAATGCGATTAGTTACAATCAGATAGACAAACATAATTATTACATTTAGGTTTTACATTTTATGCAAATTTTTGTTTCATTCATATTGCTACAAAAGGTTGGTTTAAAATTCGGCACACTGGGTCTGGGACATATCCCGACAGCCGAAATCCCGACAAACCAAAATTCCGACAAGCCGAAATCCCGAATGAGTCAAAATCCCGAATGGGTCTAAATCCCGAAAATAGATTTTTGCCTTCTCGATTTTTGATTTTTTTTAAATATTAAGATTATTTATTTATTTAGTATTAGTCAGTATTATCATCAGTTAGTTAGTCAATTAGTTATTAGTCATCAGTCAGTAAGTTAGTCAGTCAGTATAGTTAGTTAGTCAGTTAGTCAGTTATCAGTCAGTTAGTTATCAGTTAGTCAATCAGTCAGTTAATTAGTCATAGTTAATCAGTCAGTTAGTTAGTCAGTCAGTCAGTCCGTTGTTAGTCCGTTAGTCAGTCCGTTATTAGTCAGTCCGTTAGTTAGTAGTCAGTCATCAGTTAGTTAGTCGTCGTCATATCCTCGTTATAGTCCTCCTTAGTTAGTCCAGACTGACTAACTTAGTCTAACTGACTGTCAATTAGTTAGTCAGTGAACTGACTGATTCACTGACTAACTAATTGACTGACTGGCTAACTAACGGACTAACTGACTGACTAACTGACTGACTAATTGACTGACTGACTAACTGACTGACTAACTTACTGACTGACTAACTTACTTACTGACTGACTAACTTGCTGACTGACTAACTTACGGACTGACTAATTAACTGACCGACTAACTAACCGACTGACTGACTAACTGACTGACTAACTAACGGACTGACTAACTGACTAAATAACTGACTGACTAAATAACCAAATAAATAAGTAATCTCTAATAATTAAAAAAAATCGAGGAAATAACATATTATTGGAAATTTTATAATAAAATAATTATAAATAATATTGGAAATAACATACATTCAAAAACATAGTAATCGATATAATTTAATGTTAATTATACAAACAAAATACATTGTATGCACTTGAAACAAGAAAAGATTTTTAGACATTTGACAGAAATCAATAATTTGAATAGACATTTACCAAAAACGCTTTTCAACCACCAAACGATAATGCAAATTAGTGTCCAATTTGCTAAGTAATTTTTTACACGGTCCCTAAAATTCGTTTTTTTCAGTATTTTTACAATAACTCGGCAAATAATTGTTGTTGAATTAAAAAATTCGGGATTTTGGTTCTACTTGATCTACTTTATCGATTTATGTAAAAAAAAATTTGGGTTGCTATTCATAATTTATTTTTTCTTATTTAGATTTAAATAAAAAAATAATAATAATTAAAAATTGATGAAAAAACTTGTGTGATTTGTTTTTGGAAGATTAAGAAGTATATAATGAAAAAAAAATGTTGGTTTAATTCATTTTATTTGTGGAAGTATAAATAAAAGTTTGTGAAACTTTTTTAACATTATGGGCCTTCCACTTCGAATGCTTATATCTCAACATATAATGCAAATTAATACATTTATTTTTGGATCTGGGGTATTTTGAAGATGATAAACATTTTTATATAAAAAAAATTGGGTGTTGCCATTGGAATTTTTAAAGTTGGTACTCATTTTAATATGTAGACGACCCCTTATACAATTTTGGTTGCCAGTTCTGAATTCTTTACGCTATTTCCTGAAAAATGACACCTTTCACAAAATTCCATGACCAATAGCAGCCGAAAAACGAAGGGTGGATCGTTTTTTTTTCCCCAGCTGTACACGTCTCAATGCGTCAAATAGGCCGTTAATGGTTTAATGCATAATCTGCAAATAACGTCTCTGTCTGTAAATTTTGCGAATACAGCATAAAGCTGCGCCTTTTTTAAAAAACAAATAACAAACAATTTATTACCAAAACTAAAAAAAAAATCTTCTTTCAAAAAATTAACATAAGTATTGTGAGTAATTAAATTGTTCTATGTCGTTATATTTCAAGCAAATATTTTACAAGAAAATTACATTCAACATACTTTTACATTTCTGACTCGAAAATGAGATACATTTTATTAGACCAATGATTCACTCTGTTTAGTTATGGCTTAGAGTATCATTGTATAACAAAAGCTAAACAAAAAATAATTAACTGCCTGCAAATTGCATGCTTAACAGTTTATTAAACACAAAAATTAAATTATCATCGATTTTATGTTATCTAATATAACTTTAGATTTATGAAAGCATTTGTAATATTGTCCTTCATTTGTATCAGCATTTTTCTATCATAACAATTAACACATCAAAATTTTAGAAATATTTACTCATAAATAAATATTTGATATATGTGTAAATACATACTACCAAGGTACGCATTACATCCAGAGACGCGTGCGCAAACTTTCTCTTCACAAATGAACTACCGTAGTGAAACAACTTTTACAGATACATAATTCGAGAACTAATAAAATAAATATTTTGACAAAACCAATTGTAACATAATAGCAGGTTCAAGCTTTATTACAGTATTTGAATTGACTTTTAAAAAGGCAAGGGTCTAAATAATAGATAATCAATTATTCTTCGAATAATTGATTATCTATTATTTAGATGTTACAATTGGTTTTGTCAAAATATTCAAGTTTTAACCGGCAAAATAATATTTTATAGTTGAAAGAACTAATTCATTTCAAAGAAATATTCATTCCGATATCAACCTAAATGTAAATACTTAACAGGGTTGGTTGTGTTACTGAAATGACTAATTTTGAACTCAATAATTCTGTTTAATATGTAATAAACAAACAAGGTTTTAAGTATTTAATCCCATGTAATAACAAATACAAAAAACATTTTGTAAAATTAAAAAGAAATTGATATTTTCAGCATTACATCGTAAAAAGCTTTAATACATATCACTTATTCATGTATATATATATATATTTTAAAGTAAAATATTACTTTCAACTTAATGAATTATAATAAAGACACGTTATGTGCAAGCCTGACTACATTTCAATCTAAAGAAATTCTAACAGTAAATATTCATAAAATGCGTAAGATGTCATGTTCTTAAAGAACTATGTAAAAGACCATCTATATTCCTTCCATCTTATTCCACCTTAGAAGGATAAGTGAAGTACATTAAATAAAATTTTCATTCAATTAATTTTTATTCAAATTGTAAATAATTTTTAATATGAACTTTATTTTTTATTTAAAAAAACATCACAACAAATTATTACAAATACCTTCGATCCTCTTAACCTGTGGCAAATGTCTAGTCCATTTAGCACCGGCCCTAAGTAAAATAAACGACTATCTCCATGGTTTCATTTCTCTTATTCAAGACTGCAAAGTTTTGTAAAAGCCTCCTTTAAAAGTTGAAGGGAGGCTCTAATGCGATATCCGTGTCTCACGTTGTCCCTCTCTGGAATAGAGATAGAGCTATGTCCCTCCTCTCCCCACAACTGTCTGCTGAAACGTTACTTAGAGCTTCGTATTTTCCTGGAAATCGGCACTTTCTAATTAAGAACAATGCACTTCTATTACACTATTGTTTTGGGGGTGCCAATGAAGATTTAGATGTTTTGGTTGTGCATGAATTGTTATTTAATTGCCTGGAATAAAACATGGTTGAGAGTAAGTTTAAATTTTTATTTCATTTTGTATTTAAGTTTTAGTAAAATAACAAGCAGCGAAAGTTTTATTACTTTCTTTAAGAAATTTAATTACAGCGTTGACAAAAGGATATATAACAAATATCTTTAGTAAAGGAGATCAAAAGTTATTCCGCGATCGTAACCCTTTAGTTCAGATTAACTGTATTTTCTTAGCCTAGTTCTTTGAAAACATTTATCTTCCCTAAATACGTCTGCCAGGCGGTTGGTAGCGGATACATAAAGAAAAGGCTCACCCCGGCTATTTTCCTAATAGTTTCCCACCACTAAACGTTAGAAGTAACAAAAATCACTGAAACTTTCTCTCATCGTTAGTTATAATTGGCTACGCGGTTTCAGGTATTCTCAGGGGTTAAACTGTACTATTATCCGTAGTCTTAGCAAAATAATGAACACTGTTTATCTTTGTGGTAGAGATAATACGTGTCCTCGTTAGGTTTATTGTTATGGGATTGTATAGTAAATCGTTTCTTTAGTTGTATTTTTATGGAATTAATAAGAGTGTTTGCTAATTCATCACCAACTCGAAAAAAAGGAGAGTTTGAATTGTACTCTTGTATAGCAATAAAATTAGGTAAAATTATAACGTTTTACCTTCTTAAGACGTGAAATCCATTTAAGCGGATGTTTTGTGTTACGTTCCTATAACAACATAATTTATTTTAAACTTAAGGAACTGAAATGGTCTTAAAGATCTTCAAATCACTTTTCAACCTTTGATTACAGGTACAGGTATCAGTCGACTTTTTATATAAAAAAAATAATGAGTTGCACAGCACAAGGGTCAACACGAGTTCTTGCAAGTTTTTTCAGCAGTATATTTGAAAGGCATTTTGAATTCAAAACAATGGTAGAATGAACTATTAATTACAAAAAAAACCTTGTAAGCTGCTCAGTAGATCTTTACGTTGCTTTTTATACTTCTTTACATTTATAGCCCAAAACAATTGTGTATTCTTTGGTTTTAAGACCTCAAATTTCATGAAATTGACGTATCCCCTAGGTAAATATTATTTTTTTTCAAAATTACTTGCAAAACGTACTTTTTAAAATATATTTGTGGAAAAATATGTTTCGATGAGAAGAATACATGTCTGGGATTTTTCTGGGGTCTTATAAGGTTATTTTGTATGTTATTTCGGTTATACTTCAAAGGCATCATTGCATTGGAAATATCAAGATTTGAAGCGCTTTTTTTAAATCAGTATATATATAACTTTACAAATTCTTCGATATATCTTTCCCTTTTTAATCATATAATTTTTCGATATGAAAAATGCACTAAACTAAATTACTATTTTTAATCTTAGAACTTTATATTTGTGTAGAAATATAAGCTTTTATAATACACTAATTTGTATACTATTTCTTCTGTGTGTTTGAAGAAAAAATTCAATCATTTGAAATTTTTTAGTGTTTAAGTAAAAAATGAAAGTAAAAAATGCGAACTTGCTTCACACAGCTTAAGATTTAAATTTTAGAACCGTTTTTTAAAAATATATTATATATTTAATTATTTTTCTCTAATAATTTCAGTTTCCCGTGTTTAATAATGTCATCCTTTCCAAAATGTTTGCTGAATTGATGATTAGTAAATGCTGCACTTGTTTCATTTGTACTAAACGAGGCACATCGAACTGCAGTCCTAATCTTGTTATAAATGGACAATTACAAAAGGACGTGATGTTAAAAGAAAAACATGTTATTTTTTTATTTGTTCTTAAAGTTCTCTCAAGCCTTTGATATCTAAACTCAAGTTTCGGGTGAAGTTTTCGCTGAGGCAATCTAAACTAGAAAGTGTCTTAGAATAAACTTTAAATTCTATCAGCTATAAAAGGGGTCTTTTTAGGTACCGGATACGACCATTTCGGTAGATATAAACACATATGGTGGAACCGTAAGTGATATATCATATCAAAAAGCAAAGAACTAGTGTAGTGTTTTTTATTCTTAAGTTTTTTCTTCAAATTTATCAGTATGTTTATTTCGAGTGATATTTTAGAAAACTAAATACACACTTTAAATTTTTATTATTGTTCTTCTGAAAAATCAATGAAAAGGTGTTTAAAACATTTAATGCACATTGAAACTAAGTTACTAAGTTTTAACAATAGTTTTAATTAAAAATGTAAGTATATTGTAATTTCTTTGTTATTTTAAATGTCTTAATATCTACATTTAAATTGGTACTGCGAGTAAAATACATCGCGAGGGCGGGAATTCTTATGCTATAAAAGACCAGTGGATGGGAAAAAAGTATCAAATCTTGTTCTCATGCATATGGACATTTGTATCTATCTTATATTTGTGTTGCTTCATAGAAAAATCATACCATTTGAATAAAAAAATATTAATCATCTTAAAAAAATATACTAAAATTCACTTTTTAAAACAACAAGAACACAGAACAGCTAGTTTATGAACAAAATCGCGACATTTTACATCCAAACGATTAAGTCAGTAGAATTCCTCCGTTTTAATTGGAAAATTTTCTCAAGCGAACCAGTCATTGTTTGCTCCCGGATATCTCAAATCCCGAAACATCCTAAATTGGGAAACAGGGCTGTTGCTATCGTTTTCTGCAATTGTAAAGGTTTAGGTATTCTCCGCATTGAATAAGATTAATTAAGTTGTTTGTTAGAATTAAAGTTACATTTCAACTGCACAATGGTCTGTAAGTTACTGTTCGGGATGTATAACGAACCGAAATAATACCCGAAAACGCTAGGTTGCTTTGTGTGCGTGTGACCATGATCAAATTGAAAACCGATCTTAGAACTGGAATTAGATATTTGTACAGGGTGCTTTAAATAAAAGTTGGGCTTTAAAATGGCTACAAAATACGAACTACTTATCAGAATGATGTAAAATTTTAGAGGAGCAACCATTATGTATACGCATAGAAACGTTTATGATGCCAACGTGCAAAAAAGACGATCAACTAAGTTTTTAATAAAAAAAAAATAGGCAAATTTTAATTTATTTAGAGTACACTGCGATAGTAATATCTTGAAAATTTACTTCAAAAACCATTATTTCACATTTTCACGATAATCTATTCTGATATCATATACATAAAATAGTCACGTTTCAAAATGAACTAATATAATTATCTTTGGAAATATTTATTTTCCGTTATTATATATTACGCGGAGTTCCATTTCAAGATTCATAACAAAAAGTATTAGCCAAATACTAAACATTATGCCCTTCTGACACTATTACTATAGCTTGTTATCACTTAGTTGTCAAAACTATCGATGACACATTTCCACTAATATTATTTGGAAGCAAACTAATCAACTTTATAAAACAATTATATTTCCAAAAACTAAAACTTAATAGATAGATTTATAATAGTTGCATAAAATGAGGATTTGTCTTAGATAACGTAGAGTCCAGAAAACAAAAATTCTATAATGCAAAATTTTCACAAATTTTCCAGACAAAACATTAAAAAAATATTTTTTTTAAAGGTCGAATTCTCCAAACAGCAGTAATTATTTATCAAAAATGCAGACTTAATACACATAACAATTAATTACAAAATTTAATAATTGTTTTCTCAACCCCCTTCACATTAACATTTAAGAATATTCATGCAAAAACATTATTACCTAGATTTTTGTTTTAACAGGACACCATCAATTTAGTTTGGACAGATTTAATATTCTCTTTTGCTAATGCAATCCAATTAAAAGGCCAAGTTAAATATTAGTTTTCTCATTAAATTGACTTTTTAATAACGCGTATTATCCAAGGCCTGTGAACATATTTGATAAAGAAAAACACGTCGAAAAAGGGTGTAATTAGTCGAGTATGCTCTCAATCGATTGACTTTGTTTTCGTTTAATTTAATAGAATTGCATAGTATGAAGTTGAATAAATTCTTAGGTTCTCTTACGGTTTTTTTGTGTTGATGAGTGCTTTAATTATTTCACATTTTACGTAATCAAATAAAAAGGGAATTAACCCATGATATTTACATTTTTGAATCTATATTAAAAACTGAAAATCTACATCAAATAAATTTCAAATAGAAAAAGGAAAGTTTTCACGACCAAAATTAGTCTTATTTCTTAAGTTTTATTTTTATAAAAAAAAATATCATAGGGTTGGTTGGGGTGATGTCAAAATAAATATCGACACTTCTTACTTAAAGATTTAAAACTTAAACTCAAGAAAACCTTGTAACATAATTACCAATATAATCGTGAGACACTTGTTCTAACTTCTTTTTATCATTGGACAAAAAGACTTTGTTTATCCATAAACAGTATCCTAAACATCACATCAAGGGTTGAAAGTTTAGAAAACACTCAAGTCATTCGACAAACTCATGCATTTATTTATGTATTTAGTTCAACTATGTGGGTTTTTTTTTAATATAGAAAACCAAATAGTATTTTTTTTAACCATAATAACTTATACAGTAGCCTTCTGGTCCCAGGTTATAGTACACAATTTTAATGGTTAACCTAAAATTAAAAAAAAAACTTGCTATCTTGAAAATTAAAAAAATAGAGACTTTCCGTAGACATGGTTAAGCTATAACATAATAGAAACTTATCAACAAGATAATCCAATTATTCTCTTAAAATTCAGGTGTTGCCAATGTTGAATTAAAAATGACCTTAAAAGCCAAACGAAAGAGCAGTTTTCAGAAGACGAACTGAAAAAGGCACAGTTACGAGAAGTACGTGCATGCCGATAGAATGAATTCCCGCCAGAGACAGCGACAGAATTTCGAAGGTAGAACAACACAAATAGAATTTTAAAACTTCGTCAATGTTTACTGGAGATAAGAGAATGTGTGTGAGAGAAATTTTTGTTATTCTTATAAAATATTTGTTGCAGGAAAATTGTAAGGTGAAAGAAGCATTAAATATTTCAGCAAAAAGATACACGGGATCATCATACATTTATACCATCTACATGATAGGACTAATAGGAGGATAATCTACACGATAGGAATGATAGGAGGATAAGACTAATTCAAAAATGGTCTACTCAACTTTCAAAGCCAGATAAGCTCTCCCAAACGGGCGTGGGCGGAAATTTTGGACGTCATTGATCCAAATGCCGAAGATGAAGAATCCTGTTCGGAACCCTAAAAATATAGTCAGCCGTGGACGAATGGTTCCGAACAGATTTAGAGATCAGGTGTCTTCACCTTCGGTACAACAACAATTGGAGCAGTGACGCCAAACTTCCAACCACGGACGTGTAAAGGAGCGAAGGGGAGCTTCTCTGGCCTTGTAAGTTGAGTCTAATCGTTTTACGCGTAAAAAAATAATCTATCGAATGCTATATTTATTCATTGAACGGCAATTTAAAAGCATTTTTAATAATAAATCTCAAAACCTCAAGGGGACTAAAAGGGAAAAAAGGATATCGAAGTTTTTTTCTTTAAAGGAAGCCTGATTTGACGTGAACAGTGAATCTGTCCCATTAGAGGACACAGAATGGCAGTTTACCGCGGGCGGTAACCATCTATCCCTTGAACAATCCCCAAGACTCCCCTGATGAGGGAAGGCTATAATGCGATAACAAATCGATTGCCCGGGGCTAAAATATAGACAGATGATGACAGAAGAGTAATGGATGCGGTGAGTGGGCAAAAACAATCGATGTGAGCCTCATTTAACTTTCATATTTGTCTTTGGAGTAGGAGGTACTTGCGTACACAAGACTGATGAAAGGGATACCTAAGTACACACACGCCTACGTTGTGTTCGAACAATAATCGAGCATTTATCATGCTACGATTGACAGGACTAGGTTAAGTATCTACATCAAAATATAGTAATCGTTTAAGAAATATAGCTTTTGAAGAATTTAATATTTAGTTTGCAGCAATGATAGATAAAGTATGTTCTGGGGAAGGAAAAATAGTAAAAACGTAGCGAAGACAATTTTTGCAGTGATTGAATGTACATTATATTTTAGAACGTGGCACTATTGATAATATGCCTTGTAATTTATTTAGAAGTTTTTTTAATATTGTAAAGCAAGGCTGGATACAATTTATTCAATTGAGGAATTTATAAGTGGAGGGATTAAACTGTTGACCAAAAATTAAGAATTCGCCCATAAAAAATATATATTGGCACCATTTAACGGAATAAACCCATTGAAGGTTTAATGGAGATCATTAAATTGTTTGAAGATTAAATTACGAGCAACATTTAACTTGCTGATGGTTACAATATGGGAAGCTGCTGTAATAGGAGCGTAATTCTGCAGCGGGTTAAAAAAAATACTTTTATACAGAATCCAACAACACAAAATCTGGTTTAACCTTCCAAACGTCCTGGAAATGGACAAATATGTATGGTTGTTTTCACTACATCAATTTTAAGTTTAATTTATTTAAAATAACATATTTGTTTTAAAAAATTAGAATTTGGTTTATGTTTGAAGAATTTGGTTTATGTTTGAAGAATTTGGTTTATGTTTGAAGAATTTGGTTTATGTTTGAAGAATTTGGTTTATGTTTGAAGAATTTGGTTTATTTCCAAATCAAAATAGTACATTATGAATAAAAAAATTATGAATTCTAAATGTTTAAATTTTAAGGTTATTGTAAGAAAGACTGATGTACAAAATACGGAAAAAGCCGGGTCTTACGATGATTGAGAGAGTTAATAAAAAACAAGTAGGTTTGTAACAGAATCTGTCACTTAACCCGCTTCCACACATTTGTGTTTAACAGGAAAAAACGCGCCAAACACAACATTAATTCTATATTAAACATTTACACGCTAAATTTGGCTAGTTTCATTTATTTTATTTCGAAAATTCAATAATTATTACTTATCGTTTGCAAAAATTAATTTATATTTCAAAGAATAAATATGTAATATTCCTCGCTCTTAAATAGAATGAAAACATTTCATATCAACATACAAAGAATCCGTAGTTAAATATATTTGACGTCATTTCAAACTGATCGATGTCGCAAAAATAAAATTATTTTAATTTATTGTCTAAAAGAATTAAAGTTTCTCGAGCGATTGTTGCGAATGGCAAATGTGATTTAATTCTAATAAAAACAGGGCCTTTAGCTATTTGTAATTCAAAGTTTTAAACGCCAAAATTAACTATTTTCATTAATCTTCTTTCTCAGATTTAATATTAGACTTTATCGTTTGCTAAATTTGTTTGAAGTTCGAAGAATAATGATGCAATCTTTTTTAATAAATATCATTGTGTCGCCTTAATTTCCCATTTACATTTCTTTCAAAAATTCACTTATTTATAGTTTGTTAAATTAATTCACAGTTCAAAAAATATATAATTAGTACAATTGATGCTTTAAAAATAAAAGCGAAACTTTGCATATTTTATATGCCAAGTTAGAATTCTCTATGCTTCTTTCTTCATACATTATAATGAACCATCAAAATAACTCTATTGTGATATTTCAACAATCCAAACTGAATTATATCGCATAAATAAATATTTTTTCAATTTTTTTAAATTTATTTTAACTAAAGTTTCTCGTACGTTTAACGAAATGGCAACAGTGAAAATATTGAATAAAAATGGAATTTGCATGTTATTTCAATGTAGATTAAATTTTTAATTATTTAAATTTTAAATAAACTTCTAATTAATTTTTTAAATGAAATTTGGAATGTAGCCTAATCTGATTTTTTGCTTCAAAATGGCGTATTCCACTTGTCTGTGGGACTTGTGGATGGCAACAGTGAAATATTGAATAAAATGGAACTTGCATGTTATTTCAATGTAGATTAAATTTTTTAGTTATTTAAATTTTAAATAAACTTCTAATTATTTTTTTTAAATGAAATTTGTAATGTAGCCTAATCTGATTTTTTGCTTCAAAATGACGTATCCAACTTGTCTGTGGGACTTGTGGTTCTTTCTGTGAAAGTGGTTGACAGACAGACAGACGGACGGACAGACAGACGGACTGAACGATTATAAAACCTTCCACTTTTTACGTTATAAACGTAGTGTGGAAGCTAAAAACATGAAGCCAAGAAGGTTGTTCCCCACCCCACTTATTTCGCCAAATCTGCACAAGCTCTCTGAGAAGATACGCAACTATTAAACGGTTCACGCGAAAGTTCCATCACGGTCAATTGGGGTTGGGGGGGCCCTAAAATGGCAGAGAGTTTCCCGGAATAACCATTATGGCATCAATCTGTTCAGGAAAGTTCGATGGGGAAATGTTAAACGACCTCAGCAACCAAGTTCCTACGTCAGGTGCGGAAACTTTTGCGGAATAATTAGGTAAATGGGCTGGAAACGCGACTAACTAGGATTGAGCCCACTAACGATAGTTGGAATTCGTTACTGTGGTCGAAATGGCGATGAGGTTTTTATGGTAGGTACAAAACTGCTTTGATGGAAGAAAGTGATGGAGTGAGAGGGATCTAGAATAAATATAGTTCAACACAATCGAAAAAAAGGGTTTTTTTCCTCCCAATGATGTTCGAAATTTTAACTACAAGAAAAGAAAAGCTAAACAAAAACTATTCAAGTAAAGAAAATATAATAAGTATAATAATGTGATTATAGAAATTATATAAAATAAAGATGAGGTCCTATATAAAGTTTGCACGAGTCTACTTAAAATAATAGTGAGGGTCTGGTGAACAACAATGGGTACTTTCCACTTTAGACTATGACAATTTTGTTCATTCAAATTTACTACCCACTGTGTATTGTGTTTTATAGCAAAAGTAGTTTAATTAAACATCAAGCAGTTCAAGTTTAACAGCACTCAAGTAACAAGTAATGCTGTTTAACGTCTTATTCTTAAACGATTAATTTTAACTTATGCATACAATAAGATAATGATAAGATTTCGTAGAGGAAAAAATATTCATCTTTAAACACACGCATGTCGTTCTACATATTTAAAATACTTCAGTTTTAAGAGGCTATCTTCAAAATGTGATAATAATCTAATATTTAAATGTATTTAAAAATAAAACGATATCTAACGTACTGAACTTCCTCAACCATTCTAAATTCAACAATGGAAATAATCAATGCACCCATTGCTATGCAAAACTTAGGCACGCGAAATAGTTTGAGTCAAGAATTGCGTGCTTTATTTGAAATGGATAAAAACTAATGGGGTAGAAGTGTGGGACTTAATCTAGCATTTTAAAATAGAACATATCCGACCAACAATATGTAAATTAAACACAGTTAAATGCGACTCACCAAAGTTGCTTGGCAGATAAATTTATACACAGAGAGATAATATTTTTTTGACATTTATATTTAGAAGTCAACAGATACAGTAAAAAATAGGAAATCTAAAAGATTGAAGATAAACTCATCTAAGCAGCAAGAGTTAAAGTAAGAAAAGTATTTCGAAACATTTAGGTTACAATTTTTTTTAATCTACTTTATTTTTAAAATTGGATTTTTTTTAAAATGGAAGTAGGTTATTGACATGGTGGAGATTTTCGTCCGTCTTTCTGGTACTCCTTTTCAAATTCTGGTATAATCCTCAGATTTTAAAAGTTATTTTTAGTTCAAAATTTGTAATCTCAAATGCCTATTTTTTATAAATTTTTTCGATCTATTTGTGCGTATGTACTGTAAAAATTTCTGTTAGCATTAAAGTAAAAAGGAAAGTAGGTTATTTGAGTTCTTTCAGATTTTGTGTTCAAAACTAAAACTAAATCTTTTTCTTTTTTTTATACCTTCTGTTTGTGCTAAATTTACTGTTTGACAAGAATTAACGAAAATACTATCTAACCATAAAAAGTTTTTCGTTAAATTTTATAACGTTAATTTTTCCATACCAATCATTTAAACTGTTTTTTTACAAATTTAAATAAAACAACTAACCATTGAAAACTACTATTTGAGCGTATACTGCGCAAACCCAATGCAACTATGAAACTGATAAAGGGGGAATGGGCGCGCTGGACCGCGGGTCTCCAAAGCAAAGTGCAGTGTTAATCCAATGGAGAAAAATATTTTTTCTCTGCCACATTTCTCCGGCTGTATTGAATATTTTTACAAACGGGTTTTTATGTGATAAATGTAGCTGACTTACAGGTCCCGACAATACCACTTTTTGAAATTGGTTCGAATATTTTTTTAATTTTCAATAAATCATTTTACACAAAATATTCGAAGCAATTTCAAAAAGTGGGAAGATAGAGACCTGTAAGTTATCTACATTTATTATAAAAAAAAAAACGTTTGTAAAAATATTCAATACAGCCGGAGAAATGTGGCAGAGAAAATAGTTTTTCCCTTCATTGGATTAACAATGAGGCACTGGAGTTTGGAGATCCGCAGTCCAGCGCGCCTATTCCCCCTTAACTATTTAAATCAGAAATTGAAACACAATGCACAAAGCAAAGCCTACGAAAATTATGTTTCGGTAGATCATGCACCAAACGATTGAAGGTCTTTAAAATGACAATAGTAATAAATTATTTAAATTAATATTGATCCTGAAATCTAATTAAATTAAGTAATTCAATTTTTTTCACTTTTACCATTATTAACTTTAAGAATATGCATAAAGCATTAATTTGTTAAAAAGTATTGAAAAAATTATTTTAAAAAAGTTTTTACAAACAACCTATTTATAATTTCTACATCCACAAATAAAAAACCATTGTCAATCAAACCATTAAAAAATTAAACCACACATCCTCGTAAAGACCATCATAAAATCATGACCATCATAAAATCATGACCATCATAAAATCATTGTATGAAAAATAAATTTAAATAGTAAGAATTAATTTTACAAAAAAATCCACGAACTACTTCATTCTTCATAACACTTTTGAAACTATAAAACCACCAACATCCTCAGGCCAACCCTTCCATAAAAAAAACCTAAACCACACACTATACCTAATCTCTCCACCTTAAAACTATCATAAATATACTGCTTTGTTAAAAATAAATAGATTTATATTCGAAGTAGCAACTCAATTGCTTCATACAATACATATACACATATATATACATATACACATACATATACACATATATATACATATACACATATATATACATATACACATACATACACACATATATATACATATACACATATATATACATATACACATATATATACATATACACATATATACATATACACATATATACATATACACATATATACATACACATATATACATACACACACACACACATATATATATTTAAAGCAACGTTCTCAGTCAAACCCTTACAACAAAAAAAAACACACCCAACACCACAATAAAACCTCACAGCTCCTTAAGATTTTCATAAATGTTCTACTTGGTCAAAAACAAACTATATTTAGAATTTAACTACTTATTTATTTCATATATTAGGTACTTAAATAGTTACCAATCTTTAAAAATCACAAAACCAACATTATTTCCAGTCAGGCTCTAGCCAAATATAAACCATACACACACAAAAACCTTTTCCTCTCACCTGCAGGAAATGACTGAGGCAGTGCGATCCGTGATTGGACTTCAACAAGTCGTGGAATCCCGGGACGTCGTGCTCTGGAAACATTATCCGGCCATAGTCCCTTATCCGTCTGCACGATCACAACATCCGACCGCCGCGCAATCAATGTGCTCCCGACCATCCGCACACCATCTTGGCCACCGTGGAAAGGCGCCCCCTACCAACACGGCAACCGGGGAGAATACAAGTGAACCAAGTCCACTTTTTGTCATTTTCGAGATGGCAGCGCAATTGCATCCCCTAACCAGAGCCTGATCGGGGCCCTTTGGGACAGATAATTTAACAAAAAAATACATAGTTTAAAAAAAAAGACCTTTTAAAGTAAGGTCAATCATCAAATTTAAATTTTTAAAAATAAAGTTATTAAATTTTTAAATAAATTAAAAAAACAATAATACTTTTAATTACTTTTGCCGTAAAATGATTCGAAATTGTTAGGTAGGAAGCAAAATTTAGAGGTATAAAGCCAATTTTAGGGCCCCCTAAAATAATGTTCCCAAGCCCCGTGTTTTGTAGGCCTAGGCGATTATCAGGACCTGGCCCTAACTGTGTAGAATTCCAGTGCAATAATAAAAAAGTTCGAGTTCAGATAATATCCGCTAGGCAGCAGCAATAAAAAAAATGTTAAGAGGTAATTTTGTTATAACGCTTTAACTTTAAACCTCTGTAACACTAAGAAGCTTTTTATGGACGTGGTTCACTTGTATTCTGTGCACTCCAATTGCATCCTTACGCGTAAAAGTCGAGTGCTGCGTGGCATAGTGGGTTAAAACATTAACATAAAATAATAATTATTTTTTTTAGCCGAAACATGGCGACTATTTCACTCGGCAGTTTTTAGATGCGAGTATTTAAATAATAAAATGTATGTGTAATTCCTAGTTTGAGTTATTGTTGAAAGCCGTGTTCAAAGCTAGAATTTCGTTGGAGTACGAAATGATGTCGCGATCAACAACACGCGGATCAACAACACGAAAATCACCCAAATATATTTAAAAATAGTTTTGGGCATATATAAGTGCTATATTGTAATGCATTGATTCATTGTTTATGCTAAACGACCTATGGCAAGGTATCATGGTTGGTTTGTCGCACACTTGTCGAACTGAGGGCAATTGGTGACTTCACTACACTCGTAATTTTTAAATTTGAACTATGGTCAAGTAACGAAGCCGACATTTGGGCGGACACCTACGCGGCGTTAGAACATTGAACCAGAACATATTCAACGAGATCCAATAACATATACACGGCGTTATTTATTAATGGCATTATTGTTCTTCCTATTTCTGAAGCAGAAAGTAGTGCAACGTACGTCACAGACATGATTTTGTGTCTCCGCAGATGTCCGGTAGAACTTGAAATCTCCAACGATTATAATTTCGGAAATCGGCCGGCGATTCTAAAATCGAAAAAATCTGGCGATACTAATATCGGAAATCTTCAGCGATTGCAATATCGGGAAACCGACGATTTTACGATTGAAATTTAAAATAAATAATTATAAACACTTTGTAAAACTTAGGTCAGTATTTATTCATAAAATAAAGAAATCATTTAAAAAAAGAAGTTCATAAAGAACTAAAATAGCCTACTTTCCTGTTACTTAAATACTTACTGAAGTTCTAATCGGGAAAAAACTAGGTTCCTAACAGTAAATATCATCAACAACCGTTTCTACACTAGATTTATACACATTAGAAAAAAAAAAATCGAAACGCAGCATCCAGCTATAATTTAAACTTCTAAAAGCCAAAATCAACTATTTTCCTTAATATTCTTTCGCAAATTAAGTTAATATTATTTATCGTCTGCTCGCGATTTATTTGTAGTTCGAAGATTAAATATTTAATAATAACAAAAGTAATGAAACTCCAAACTGCATTAAAAAAATAAGAAATGTAAATTAAAACTAAGCATAATTGTATATAATTGTTTTTTTCTAATATGTATAAATCTAGTGTAGAAACGGCTGTTGATGATATTTACTGTTAGAAACCTAGTTTTTCCCCGATTAGAACTTCAGTAAGTATTTAAGTAACAGGAAAGTAGGCTATTTTAGTTCCTTATGAACTTCTTGTTATTCAATATTTTCACTGTTGCCATTTTGTCAAACGTACGAGAAACTTTATTTAAAAAAGTAGGTTTGTTACAGAATCTGTCACTTAAACAGCTTCCACACAACATTTGTGCTCAACAGGAAACAAACTATTTATACACCTCAGAAAGAAATTCGCCAAACAGAGCCTTTAGCTAGTTGTAATTAAACATTTAAAAGATAAAATTAATTATTTTCATTAATCTCCTTTCTCAGATTTAATAATTAGACTTTATCGTTTGCTAACTTTGTTAGAAGTTCGAAGAATAATGTAATATTTTTTAATAAATATCTTTGTGTCGCCACAATTTCCCATTTACATTTCTTTCGAAAATTCAGTTATTTATCGTTTGTTAAATTAATTCACAGTTCGAAAAATATATAATTAGTGCAATTGATGCTTTAAAAATAAAAGCGAAACTTTGCATATTTTTTATGCCAAGTTAGAATTCTCTATGAATCTTTCTTCATACATATATAATAAACCATCAAAAGAACTCTATTGTGATATTACAACAATCCAAACTGAATTATATCGCATCATAAATAAATATTTTTTCAATTTTTTTTATTTTATTTTAACTAAAGTTTCTCGTATTTTTAACGCAATGGCAACAGTGAAAATATTGAATAAAATGGAATTTGCATGTTATTTCAATGTAGATTAAATTTTTAGTTATTTAAATTTTAAATAAACTTCTAATTAAAATTTTTTAATGAAATTTGGTATGTAACCTAATCTGATTTTTTGCTTCAAAATGACGTATCTCACTTGTCTGTGGGACGTGTAGGTGGCAACAGCGAAAATATGAATAAAAATGGAATTTGCATGCTATTTCAATGTAGATAAAATTTTAGTTATTTAAATTTTAAATAAACTTCTAATTTAAATTTTTAAATGAAATTTGAAATGTAGCCTAATCTGATTTTTTGCTTCAAAATGGCATATCCCACTTGTCTGTGGGACTTATGGTTCTTTCTGTGAAAGTGGGTGACAGACGGACGGACAGAACGATTATAATACCTTCCACTTTTTACGTTATAAACGTAATGTGGAAGCTAAAAGTAATGAAACTACTCCAAACTGCATTAAAAAATACGAAATGTAAATTAAAGCAAAGCATAATTGTATGCAAACAAGAAGTTAATAAAGAACTAAAATAGCCTACTTTCCTGTTACTTAAATACTTACTGAAGTTCTAATCGGGAAAAAAAACTAGGTTCCTAAAGTAAATATCATCAACAGCCGTTTCTACACTAGATTTATACACAGAAAAAAAAATCGAAACACAGCACCCAGCTATAATTTAAACTTCTAAAAGCCAAAATCAACTATTTTCCTTAATATTCTTTCGCAAATTAATTAAATATTATTTATCATCTGCTCGTGATTTATTTGTAGTTCGAAGAATAATTAAATATTTATTAATAACAAAAGTAATGAAACTACTCCGAACTGCATTAAAAAATAAGAAATGTAAATTAAAACTAAGCATAATTGCATGCAAAAGTATGCCTTGCCGCTTTCATGGTAGATAATTAATGAATAATCAAAGAATCCAATTGTGCTACAATTTATGACGTCATTCCAAACTGATTCATGAAAATATTATTTTGCTTCAAATATGTTTAAATAAATAAAGTTTTTCATGCCATTGTTGATTTAGCAACAGTGATTTAAATGACTCAAAATTGAATTTCAATGCTAATTCAATGGGAAATTCGCCGACAGATAGTAGATTTATGTCCGTCCGGACGTACAGACAGACGGACAAAAAGTATGAAAGTTGGGTATCTGAGGTCATAGCTTTCTAACAAAAAAGAATTTTTAAGATCCGAGGGATAGCACCGATTTTGGAAGAGGGATACGGACAGACGGACAGACAGACGGAAAGACAGACAGACATACGAACAGACAGACAGATGGACATCAACCGCATTTCAATACCTACAGTGATTTAAATGACTCAAAATTGAATTTCAATGCTAATTCAATGGGAAAATTCGCGACAAATAGTAGATTTATGTCCGTCCGGACGTACAGACAGACGGACAAAAAGTATGAAAGTTGGGTATCTGAGGTCATAGCTTTCTAACAAAAAAATTTAAGATCCGATGGTTTAGAACGATTTTGGAAGGGGGGTACGGACAGACGGACAGACAGACGGAAAGACAGACAGACATACGAACAGACAGGACGGATGGACATCAACGCATTTCAACTACAGTGATTTAAATGATCAAAATTGAATTTCAATGCTAATTCAATGGAAATTCGCCGACAATAGTAGATTTATGTCCGTCCGGACGTACAGACAGACGGACAAAAAGTATGAAAGTTGGGTATCTGAGGTCATAGTTTCTAAAAAAAAAGAATTTTTAAGATCGATGATAGAACCGATTTTGGAAGGGGGTACGGACAGACAGACAGACGGACATCGACCGCATGTCAATACCTACTTTTTCATTTTTTTTAATTCTTTCGAATTAAAAAAAGAAAAGTAGGCTAATAAGGCTTGCCGCTTTCTTGGTAAACAATAAATGAACAATCAAAGAATCACATTGTGCTACATTTTATGACGTCATTCCAAACTGATTCATGAACAAATTATTTTGCTTCAAATATATTTTAAATAAATAAAGTTTCTCATGCCATTGTTCATTTGGCAAGTGATTTAAATGATTCAAAATTGAATTCCAAAGCTAATTCAATGGGAAATTCGCCGACAGATAGTAAATTTGTCCATCCGGACGTACAGACAAGCGGGGAAAAAGTATGAAAGTAGGGTCTCTGAGGTCATAGCTTTCTAAAAAAAAAAAAGAACTTTTAAGATCAGATGTATAGAACCGATTTTGGAAGGGGGTACGGACAGACAGACAGACGGACATCGACCGCATGTCAATACCTACTTTTTCATTTTTCAAAAAATTCTTTCGAATTAAAAAAAGAAAAGTAGGCTAAAAATAAATTTAAAATCCGAAAAATAAATTACCCAAAAAATTATTTTGATTAAAAAATTGAAATATTGATGTCTTGTCTAATGAATTTCATACAGAATAGGATTCATTGTCATTTCCAGAGCGTGTAATGAGGTTGTTTTAGACGATATAACTCTCCTATTTTCATTTCTGCATTTCCTGAGGTTCATGTATCATGGGTTGTTTCGATTTCACTCTCAAAATGAACGTGGCTATTTTTTTGTCTTCTCCAATCTATTTAGAGTTATTTACGTGCAACTTGTTTTTATTCCTGCTATTTGTTAAACTTTATCGGTTTTGATTCGATTAAATTTCAAGTATGCAAACCATTACCACAATGTTGTTTGAAAACTTCGGTTTAAATGATATTTTGTCTTAGGCGTAAAAATTAAGCGAAATTGTGGGACAGCAATTAACGTGATTAACGAACAGAGGAAAAGCTTTAGTTTTACTGAAAGAAAATTTTGTACACAACATTCGTTTCCATAAAGTTGTATTGTTCAAAACAAATGTAATCCAAAAAGACCAAAAATGAAAACAATACCTGGAACTGTTGCCACTCACAACGTGAAATACCCCCATTCAATAAAATACCTGAATTAAAAGCTCTTTCCTCGAACTCAAGTTCGTTTACCTTTGTTCACTAGTCCCGAAATATTTGAATTAATACGTGAAAGGGGCGCTTCATGATGGGGGTGGTGGGAGTTATTCAAGAAGAGATTTTAAAATGCTTGGTGGTGGTCTTTGAACTTGCTACACAGTCTAGAAAATTGAATTTTAATTAGAAATCCTCGTATTTGTTGCTGTACGGAGATTTAAGCTTCCTAAAATTAAATTTCCGTGCTTTATGTTTTGAATATAAAGGAAGACGTTGTATTGCATTAAATCTTTTATTTAAAGAGGTTGAATGAGGAATATTTATAATATATAATTTTTCAAATTTCATTGCTTTATATTTTTTTTAAAGGAAAAGTAAAAAAAAAACACTTATTTTTAAAATATATTTGACAAATTAATTCAAAGTTAGACACACGTAGTTTATACACTGATAAAGGGCTTTTTATTTATTCTATGAACAAAGTACCTAAAAGAAGATTTTTCCTTCATAATAACAAATTAAAACTTATGATTAATTTGCATTACCTGCTAGAAAATTAAAATTAAATCTACCATCAAATTTAGATTTTCTAAGAAATTCTTTTTTAAAAAAAAATAGCAATTCGTTACTACGTAAATAGACAAAGAATTCAAAAAGTACAGTTTCTTCTTTCAGAAATATAATAATTAACTGAATAATATGAAGTACAATTAGAATTGAAGCGTTTGTGAAAAAATCATCTTAGTTACTACAATCCAATTATTTTAGTTAAAAAGTCAAAAGAATTTTTTCTTCATTTATAGCAAAATCAAATAATAATAAAGGTTCTTGGTATGAGTGTTGTAAGTAGCTACTAATTGTATAAAAAAGTAGAAAAAAAGAAGCAAAGAAATTGTTTCTCAATGCACATAATTATTTTCAAATCCCTACTCAGAGCAAAGGTTTTCGATTGTTTTATTCATTACTGAAAATATTTAACGAGAAATTATTTAATAAAAGTATAAATTGGTCGAATAAGTAGAGTTTTTTAAATTTTATAATTAGCCCAAAGTTTAGTGACAAAAAAATTTTCAATTATAAAACCGACAGAAAATTAGTTATTTTCCATTCTTTCATAGGACATTTCTTTTTCAAGTAATATTTGCTAAAAAAAATTCAACATTTAATAAAAGTATTAACCGTGTGTTAAACTTTCGAGACAGCCGAGTGTAACTTAAAATAAATACAGTGTAGCATTTGTAGTTAAAACTAGAAAATGGGTGTCGGACAGACAGACGGACGGACGGACATAGCCGTTATAAAAACTTTCATTTTTTAATGTTATGAACGTAGTGTGAAAGCTAAAAAAAATAAGTAAATAGTACTGATATTACTAAAGAAAGGTTTATATGTAATGTGTACTTTATATGTGAATATTTATTAAAGAGGTAAATAGTAAAACAAGAAAGCACTGATACTATAATTAAAAAAAACTTAGTAAAAATAAATAGAAAACAGATAGAATTCGGTTTAGTTTTAAAAAATGTCAAGAAAAATGAACGTAAAACTCGTTTTCCTGAGATACATTGTACACCAAATTTTCATACGAACAAAAGAAATTCAGTAACCCGAATTTAACACTTTTCAGAATACTGTTATTCTTTGCTCCTGTTCTTCTCTTTATTAAGAGTTTTTTAGCTAGCAATTTTTGAAGCTGTTATTACATATTACAAAAAAAAAACAGTTGTACAAGTTATATCTTAAGGGGGAATGAGCCCGCTGGACCACGGGTCTAAAAACCAAAGTGCCTCAGTGTTAATCCAATGGAGAGAAAAAATATGTTCTAAGCCACATTTCTCCGGCTGTATTGAATATTTTTACAAACGTTTTTTTTTATGTGATAAATGTAGCTGACTTACAGGTCCCAACAATCCCACTTTTTGAAATTGGTAAATGAATTAATTGATTAAAATATTCTAAGCAATTTCAAAAAGTGGGATTATAGAGACCTGTAAGTTTAAATTTATCATTTAAAAAAAACACGTTTGCATAAATATTCAATACAGCAGGAGAAATATCGTTAAATTTTTTTTCCCCCCCCATTGGATCACTGAGGGACTTTTTTAGTTTGGAGATCCGCAATCGATCGGGCTCATTCACCCTTAAACGCAAGCAATACGTTTTTAAAGCACACACAAAATAAGTGTTTTTGAAAATGTTTTTATGGGATTTTTTTTATTATAAAATTTAAATGATCTGCATTATACTAAGACAAAAGCTAAAACAGTTTTACTCTTAGTTAAAACTGTATTCTCACATTTGCATCTACTGGCACTTTATTTCGGAAATCATACAACAGGTATCCTAGAACATGACAGATGTTTTGAAAATGTTAACTTAAAATTTCTCAAAACGCATATTTTATCTCAAACGCATCTCTCAAAACGCATATTTACGAATCTGTCAATTGTGTTTGTAAAAATTGCTAGATTGGTAGAAAAATATCGTTTTTTTAATTAACTAAATATCACATCCAACATTTTTGACGATACTAAAATTTGATTTTTAAATTTTTAACCAAACAATTTATTAGAAAAACTTATAAAAAAATAGGTTTTGATTATTTACATGAGTTTTACATACAGTTTTTCATTTTTCCAGTTTTTTTTAATGAATAACTAAGAATTACAACAATTGCTTAAAAAAAATTAAACCATGAAACGTAACAAAAAACGTACTTTAGATAAAACCCTATTTTTTTTTAAAAATATATATATATTTCTTAAAAATTATTACTAATACAAAATATATACTTTTTTAGTTCTTTGCCATTTATAAGAACATATAAATACTTGTTTTTTCTTTAGCGTTTCTACAAGAGCGAAAAAGATAGAGAATGAATAGAAAAAACTTTAAAAAACAAACAAAATAACAATGCACGCGAAGATTGAAAGTGATTCCAGCGTTGCATTATCTTACAGGCAGTGATAAAAAAAATATTATAATAAATGAATAAAGAAATAAACGAGTGAAAAATTCGAAAAAACATGCAAAAAAATGTTTTCTCATTATTTTAACATATCTGTTTGAGTTTTAGCAATCTCGATACCACAGTTTTAAAGAGGGTAAAGGCGGCAGGTAAACAGTTTTGGAATATTACGACAAAGGGTAGAAAGAAAAAAAAACTGAAAATATTTCATGACTGAATAAAAGTAAATTCGGTAAATATGGAAATATGAAAGGAGACAACGCCAATCGATAAGAACACGAATTTAGAATCATTTTTTATGCAACAGCGTTTAAAATAAAGGGTGTTACATTGTAATAAACCAAGGGAAAATTAAATCGACAACGTATTATTAACCTTATTTATGAATTCTTTCGGTGTATTTTCTGTATCGGTTTTTTAAAAAAATTTAAATAAACATACAGCATTGTTTCTAGGCACCAAAAAGTGTTATTAATTAAAATTAATAAGTAACAGTTATTTATTATTTAGTATATTTCATACTTTAAAACATACTAATATCACATTTATCCTTTACTGCAATTGAAAGTCGAACACCATTTGAGGTACTCAATTTTATGTTCCTCTCATATAAAAATAATTAATAAGAAACTTTTTTTTTCTAATCTATTACTTGAAATAAAAATTTTTTAAAAATTCAATGTGCCTATTATAGTGCAAATTTCACTAACTCGATGAGCAGCTCGAAGTATGCAAATTATTTGTCAAAACCAGGTAGTGTACGCAAGAACTATTTACGAACATTTTTAAGATTTAGAAATCGAAGAAAAGTTGGTGAATATTTCTGCTGCTTTAAAGAGCTGCTGGAATAGTAGTTTCTGGCGCTATAAATAACAAAAGCATAAGTTAATACAACGATTTTAATACTACAATAAACTTGGAACATGTAATGATTCAACCTATCAAATACCAGTAATACCACACTTGTCCAACCCTATCCATTCACATTTTATTAGAAATCATACAAATTCTTAAGATCTGTGAGAATACTCAGGTATATTCTTATTTAAAAGGGAAATGTATTCACCAGATCAAACAGCATCCAAAGACACCTGAACATAAAATATTCCCAGCAATATTTACCAAGGGAAAGGAAGCAGCAGAATTTCATTTGTGAAATGGGTTTAGAGAGCAGTTATTCGAGAAATACACTGTGTGTTTCTACAAACGTGAATGCGTTTGGCTAGTTTACCCACCGATGATGTACGATGTGTCACTGTTAAATTTTTCTCGTCCCGAGTATTTTCTTCGGAAAGAGAGAATAAATGGAAAATATATCAGTTGTATTGCATAGGGTAAATATTGGCAAAAAGACAGACACTTTAAATAGATTTCAATTTGCAAAAAGCTTTACTTAGCAACGATTGATTGAACGAATTATAATAGTTCTAGTAGTTTTTCGTGTATAAAAATTAACTGTTTTAATTGACTAAATGTAGTTTTACTTTACAATAAAAAAATAGATGCGTTAAAAGTAACCAACTTAAAGGTAGTCAGATAACAAAAAAAAATGTATTACTATACAATAAATACAGATAAATTAGATCCTTTCCCTTCATGATTACATAATTTATCACTATTTTAAATATCCATGTGTTTTCGTTTATTTTATTACAAAAAAATAGTTGGAAAAGCGTTTAAATTGCTTAAATTCTTCAGTTCATGATTATTTTATCCTTAAAACATTATACATTTTACATTTTTCAATTTTGTAAAAAAAAATACTCAAATTAAAAATTAAACACTGCACAAATATATTAACCAAAGTTTAAAAATGAAGCAAATGCGAAAAGTATAAAAAAAAGTAAAAGTAAGAGATTGAAGTTCATAAGTTGATTCTCGATCCTTAAATTTTATTGGGTATTTTATATCCACTTGGACTTATATTTCTATTCATAAGATTCGTTTTCAGTCAGGCAAAGACTTTTCCCAGAACGTCTACAAAATCTAATAAATCAATCGAATGAAGAAACTCAAAAATATAAGATCCGAAGGAAGCAACGTTAAATGTTCAATGAAATTAATTTTAATTTATATTTGTATTAATTTAAACATATTTGTAATAACTAATTAATATGATTTATACAATAAATTCTTTGCAGAGAATTAGAGTTTCTCAATGTTTTTACAAATTTCATATCATTTAAAGTTCATGTTAACTATAGTACTATAACTAAAACTATGACACAAAATCGTTTACTATTGAAGAAATCGCTTAACTGTAAATTACGATATTAGTTAAAAAGAACAATTGGGTACCGGATTGGGCGAGGATGACTCATCCTTTCATCCCTTAAGTGGGTCGATAAAATGAGGACCAAGCATGTTTGGGAACTAAACACTGGGGGTTCCGCGTGAGGTTGACCACTTAAGCGGGGGACATGCCTGGCACCCCAGAGCCCTTGGTCACTTAAACTGAAATGGGCACTGCAGGCCTTGGTCCACTAACAGGCTGTTTCGTCGAGGAGCTAAACTAAGTTTAGCATAGTAGAGTGGTTTCAGACAGACAGACTAATGTTCAAAAACCACTTTTTTTAGAATCAACATCCTCCAAAACGTGAAGAAAACACAAAATCTTCATTTTGGATTTTCGACCTCATCGCAATACTTTTGTTAACTTATATTTCATATTAGGCGATTGAAAGTAATTAGTATAAACAGAATCTTCATAAAAAGTGTTAAACATCGCCGCACAAATTTAAATACTAAATTTTATAATATAACTAATTTATATATCATAATAAACTATGATAAACTAATAATAATAGTATAAACTATGATAAACTAATAATAATATTATAAACTATGATAAACTAATAATTATAATAAACTATTTAAAATATATAATTATAAAATAATTAAATTTTATTTTTTGTAAACTCTAATTTATACTCAACATATTTATTGAAATAATTTTAATTAAATGAGCTGCATTGCATTTTGGACAAGTTAATCGGGTAACTTATTTCGAAAAGAACTATTTTAGTAATGGAAAAGAAGCGAAATCAATGAATTGAATTCGGTGAAAAGGAATTGCATAGAAACGTATTTATTACACGAATTATTAATAGCTTCCAATGTTGATGCTCGGACTAACCTCAATGCATTGCCTTGGCTCAATTAGATTTCTATAGATTGCTTTTCCGATGTATTTATTACCAGAGACAGTTAATTTCAGTTACAGATATCAATAACGAATAGCTTCCATTCGACAAGAAATACTATAGATTCATAAATAGTTGTACTAGATAAAATCGTGTTATTTATTAGGTCGGATAACTAGAATTTGCAGAGTAAATAATAAGAAAGGAAATTTCAAAGGATTTATTTTAATCATTAACTTTAAATTTATCTATTCCACAATAATGAAATCTATTCCAAGAAATTAAATTAATCCATATCCTGAAAATTATTTCATTGGATTTATTTAGAAGTTTAGATATTCGAAACAAATATATAAACTACAAGTTAGTAATATTTGGAATGTTAAGTTCAGAACTTGTATAATTAAAAAAAAATGTCCGGATGGATGAAAAAAAAAACGTATTCCTACTAATTTCTTCCATTTTCCAAATATTTATTATATTTGGAAAATGGAATATTATATTTGGAATGGAATTCAAGTTATGATTTCTAATAAAACATTTTAATTTGTTAAGTTACTTCAGATGTTAATTTTGTAAATTGATTGAAATAGCGACTGTAAGTGTTGGTAGAAATAGCGAAATGCAGAGCAACATCGGAGCTGTTTTCCTAGCTTTCTAAGTACAATAAAGGAAAAACAACTTTTACAGTTACCGTTGGTGCAGCGAAACAGACAAGTAGTAGTTTTACTAAACGTTAATTCACCTTTGAAAATTCAGTATCGTACCTTATCGTTCAGTACCTTATCGTTATGTTTACTTAATTTAAATGGTTTATTTTGCAAAATAATTAAAAGCGTTCAATACATAATGCGAATGACGGTAGAAATAGCGGCAAATGTAGAGCAACAATTTAGATATTTTCCCAGTCTTTAGAATAAGATAAAGAATACGCAACTTTTACAGTTAACTTTAGCGCAGCGAAAGAGCTAGAAAAAGAAAAACTAAAATTGTGTAATCGGACTTTTTCACCCTCAAAACTAAGTTTCCCCCCCTAAGGCTCAAAGGTAATAATTAAGATAAAACTTTCGCAGTGTACAACAAAATGTTTGTGTGTAATGAGAAATGAAGGAGTGGTGAAGGCAAAAATAAACAACGCGAGGCAAATGTTCATTTTCACGTTTTCCATTGAAAATTCAAATAAAACAATTACATAAGAAAAATATTTGAAAAGTTTAAGAGCAAAATATAATTTTTAAAAAATCCAAAAAAATAACTGGAAATCAACAGGAAAATGAACAAACTGCAAATAAATTGTAACCTTCTTTAAAATGTTAATTAAAAAAAAAATTCAGTTGATTAACCGTTTAAAAATTAAATGTGATTTTCCACGAGTATAAAAAGTACTAACCTGCAATCGTTAATAGCCTACAATTTACTCTACTGATTATTTGTAAATGCCAAAAGAGTTAAGAATTCAATTAAAAACATAGATTTATCAACAAAACATTGAACAAATCCGAAATGTTACCAAACTTAATTTGTTGTTCTTATTAATTACATTCACCAAAAATACGGAAAATTTAAAATACATAACATATGATCATGTATTTTTCAGAATGCAACAAAAAAAAATAACAATAACATGTTTGCAAACGATCTTAGTTCAAGGAAGGTAATAAAAAAAAATAATGAAGGATTAATCTAACATGCACAGTAGAGTAATGAAATTCTTACGGTCAATGAAAAAACAAATAATATTCGAAAAACTTCTATTTCAGTAAATAAATAATTAAATTAAAAGGAAGGCCTATTCTTTTTAATCTTAAAAAATAAAAAGTGCTGAAAGCTTTTATTCTTAAATATTACGTTTTAAAAATGTACTTTCTAATGTACTAGCTTTTATACCCGGCGTTGCACAGGTGTAACATTAATAATGCACCGAACAGCTGCAATATATAGCGATTGCTTTCCTGAGGAAGTGTTGCCACTCAAGACATGACCCTTATCTGAAAAAAAAAACTACATCACTTTCGCTCAAATCCGACATTTTTTCCCCCTTTCGTGTTGCTATTAGATCGTTCGGAAATCAGCACTCCATAAAGCTAACACAATGAACGTTTTGTGTTGATCTTCATTTTATTACCAAATTTGTCATCAAATTGATTGATTGGAATTTTTTAGTCCGTGCGAAGAATGGGTATTTATTTTGTAGTTATAAATAAAACGAACGACAGAAAAACGTGTAAAACTTCATCTCTTCTCTTTTAATTTCTCTAATATTTCAAAAATGTATTGCCACAAATCAAACTTTTTAAACTGAAACTTATAATCACGCACATAAAACACACTCAAAACTAGTTATATAAAATACCCAAAATTATATTTATAAATAAGGGTATATACCAAGGGTCAATACCCAAAAATACCCGGTTAAATAACCAAAATTACCTGGGAATTTATAAATTTCTCTATATTTTTTTCCCTAGTTTTAAGTTATTATTTTCTTTTCTATTGGATTTGTAACTATGTTTATCAACATATTTTGTATGTCAAAAAAGTTGTACAGCAATTAGTAATAGGATCATATAGGAAATTATTGTAATTTATTGTAATTTTCGAACGAGCAAACACAGAAACTTTTAAAGTAAAGGTTTAACTATTCCGTTCCATTCGGCGTATTTTGACACCTTTCCCATATATCTATGTTTTGTGGTTCAGACAGAGATAGATTTCAGTCAGACAGACGAACAGATACACGATTACCCAATAATAGTATAGTAGATAACTTGAGTATTTGAGCGTCTTGTTAATGATAATTTTTTAGTTAATATGCACTGTAACATGATGCATAAAAATAATTAAAATAATTTTTTTGAATCATATTTTTTATGACTAAACTATGCATTTTTGGTTTGGTTGAATTAACAAGGGTTTCACAAGTGCTATGCATTTTCTTTGGACTATTTCCACAAACAAATTTTTTGCCCGTACAATATAATGTTACAACTAATCCTACTCCTTTAAAGTGTTGGTCGTTTAAAAAATATCAGCAAACAAAAGAAAAAAATACTGCTGTATATTTTTTTTGAAAGAAAAGGGTTGTAAGGAAAATGGCAAAAATTATAAAAACTTAACAATATTTTAAACATAAAAACATTCTGGTTTAAATAGTTATTAGAGAAAACATGTTTACTCACTAATATTGCATCTTCAAATAGAAAGAGCTATTTTTGCATTGACTTATGTTTCAAAAAACGATTCTTCGATTTACTATATTAATGTGAAGGTTATTGGTTCCGAACCCCACAAAATTAATGCAAATTGATATAGATAAACACTATTGGGAAATATGCTTATTGTTAATTGAACTAAGGCGTGTAAGATGTGAAAAAACCTACCCATTTTAAAGTCTTTGAAATTAAAACTTACAAGGAGTATAATTTAATAATTAAATTAAACTCAGAAGAGCCACAGCCCACAGATGGTCAATGCATTCTGTGCCTGTTTCAGCTTACAAGATCAAGAGCAATGGAGTGCATTGCAGTAGATATTCCTGCCAGTTGGTCTGGCTGTTGCGAAAAACCCAATTGTTTAGTTCCTGAGATAGCTTAGTCCTCATTTTATCAACCCTCTGAAGAGCTGATTAAAAATAAATATTTCAGTTAAAATGCATCACCCATGCAAGATTACAGTTAAAATTCAAACAATAGTTATCTATTCAAAATTATTCATTATTGTATGGATGGAATTATGCACTCTTATTATAGAGATTTTACATTACATATCAAATAATATTTTAAAATAACATTTTAACCAGTAGAGAAGTTTTCATAGTGTATAAGTTAAAGTTACATCCATTTGCAAATTTTACATTTCTAGTAATCAAAGTATCTAACATGCAATACAAAATTACCCCAGATGATATCACAATGAAAAAAATGTTGATTATAATCCATTGTACAAATAGTAATAAGTGGTGTGAGCAATGTTGTATTAAATTACGGACTTTGGCGGTATAGACACCATAAATGAACGATTCTTAAACATTTAACGAAAGATGAATTTGGCATTCATTCCTAAAGTAGCATAAGATAACACAGAATATAAGTTATTATAAACCTTTTAACATACATCAAAACATCTTTATTTTAGTAAAACTGTAGCTCGTTGGATATTCTTTCGAGCTCCTCTTTCTTTTATTGCTGGGACAGTTGTGGTATTTAATCCTATGATTTACCGCAAACAGAAACACCCCCTCTGTTCATGCTCTGTCCCCCTGAAGAAGTAGTATGAGCAGAGTGTTTGTTGTAGTTTTTTTTGGTTTCATTTATTGTATTGCTACATATTTCATATGATTTGCAGCTTTAGTGCAATCATTGAATTAAGTTTTTTGGATTATTTGACTCATTTTCTTTTGGTTTTTTTTATGCATTTGTGTTTGTTTATACTGCATTGACTCCTAAACTAGGCATACATTTGCATTGTAACTTGGCTCAAATAGTTTATACTCAAGTTATGATTTTTAAACTTTCTGAGTTTAAAATGTTCTATTTGGTTATTCTAATTGGTAAGTTTCTATTCCCAATCTGGCCCATTATGCCAAGTTGAATAGCTGGTCATGAATCCGCCCCTCACTGACCTTACATGATTAGTACAATTCACGTTATAAGAAAACGGATAAAATGGTAGTAAAATAAAAATTACAATACATCAGCCAACTAGCACCATCATTACGGGCAATCATACATAACATTTTCCGTAACCCCCCCCCCCAACTAAATTTGTAATGCCTATAGTCTGAATTTTAGTAGATCAGGTCCTCGTAACAGGTCAAACTCAGTTTTTGATTCAAGTTTTTGCATGTGTTTATTATGACTTGAGTTGGGCAGCCCATCATGGCCAACAGGGAATTATCTAGGATAACACGGACTATACACACAAGAAATTTTGGAGGCCACCCTAAGGAAACTTTTGTGCATGGTTGCTCGTATAACAGTAATTGTCTGAATCAAAATTGAAAGCTATAGATTAAAAAAATTGAAAATAATCATTAATCTAATTCATTTTGCTGAAGTTGTGTATTTTAATGCTTTTTTTTTCTGGCATAATGCAAAGCCACAAAATGACACAATTTCCTAAAAATTCAGAGTGGAACACAAATTAGCTTAAAGATCACTAAAACGTGGGGCCCTTTAACACTTGGGGCTTTTAGTAACAACAGGCCCTGATGGCCAAGCACTGTGACCACTGGTCAATTGTACTATATTGTGTTTTTAAAGATTCACTAATATGTCCCTATCCATGCAGCCTATTATTCTAAACATATTGTGATTTTACCTGGGGTAAATTCGCCTGAAGTTGCCTCTGCAGAGAATCCCTCTCCTTGTTGAGGTCTTGCATTTTGATGTGAGTGTTGGCCAAGTTCTCCTGGGTATCCCTCAGAGTCTCCAAGAGTTTGTCCCTCTCGTCCAGAATGTTGACCATCAGCTGCTCGAAGTTGGCCTCGTCGGCCGAGAACTGCCCCCCGCGCTGACCAAGGCTGTCTTCAGCGATGGTGGGCATCACGTCACACATCATGTTCCACATCTTGTTACAAGTGCAAATGTACCTTTCCCCAAAAACGAAAGACTAATTTCTTGTCATACTTGAGGGCTCTTGGCTCTCCAGAGATGTACGGCCATAGCACTCTTCGATCTCATTCCTGGTGTGGAATAAAGTTCGGTGGGAAACTTGGGACACCCTTGGAATGTTTAAAATTGTCGGTGAAGAGAAGGATGTGGAAATCAGTGTCGGTTTTCATTTGAGCCGAGGATTGAACCGTTTCCATGGTGAATTCACTTTTAAAAGTCATATACACAAAGGTTCGTTCACAAAGAAGCGAATCGGAATGATTTGTATGACGACTTCTTGTTTATTTACTTTGGGTGTACTTTGGGAAAAACAACTTTACCTAAAAATCAACTTCTTTTTCTCTCCTGTATTCATTTTTTTTCCTCACTGCACTGTCAAGTTATCCCACAATCCTTTGCACATCCATAATCTCGATAGCAAAGCGATATTATAAATATACTTAGGTATTTTTTTATTTGTCTTAAAAAATATTTATTTAACAACTCATTTTTGATTCTTTTTTTTAAAGCGTTAAAATAATTTTTACGCAAATTTATACACAATAGTTTTTACTGGAATAACATTTGGCAAAATATCTATCAAGATTCTGCGCATGCGCGTTTTTGGGGTTACAGGCTCCTGCCCTGTGGCCATGGAGGCCTGCTGGTGATGGTTTCAAAACAAACAATATGACATTTCTAAGCACATTTATTTTATATTTCTTTATTTTAAGTCCTTTTTGATTTATAGATCCTAATATGATAACGTTCAAAATTTAAATACATTTCTGTTTTGTAACACTTTTGCTAAAGTTATGTCTAAAGGTGGAAAGAAAGAAGCCCGAAAAAACTTTGAAATCGAATCAGGTATAATAAATCTTAAAAGTTAAATTTATATTTTGATTTAAAAGTTAAATTCATTGGATGATTTAAGTATTGATAATTTCAGATCTTCATTTTTTTAAGTATTATTATTTGCACCTAAGAAGCTCAGAAAAGAATCCTGCAGAGACATGTTGCATCACGTATTATATGTTTACTCTAAACTTACTATTTTGCTCTAAAATATTTAACAAACTATATTATTTCTACATAACTGTTTTTAAGATTAGTTGCATACTGAATATTTTTAATACACCTAGTTAAACCATGACAAAATAATGTTGATTGAAGTTAAGGTTGTCTGAAGAAAACTAATTATAATTATGTTTTACTATCTCCGTGATGGGCATTCGTTTTAATTGACAAGAAGTTGATTTTCACAACATCAGATACAATACAGTCTTCAATAATGCTCCCCTAAACAATAAATTGTGTTAAGAAAATGCAGATCAAGCTGCTGCTTGTTTATATTAAACTTCTTGTGGTTCAATATCTAATGCTCCTCACAGTGTCACATTTAAGTTGCCAGTTGAGTTGGGTGTTAACCCCATTACTTGACCAAAGTTAATAATAATTAAGAGGCATGTCTTTAATGAGGCCTCCATACACTAGAAGATCTCAAGCGAATTGAAGCTAGTTGCATGTACTGCTGTGGGCAGGTAAACTGCAGTAATTTGAATAATGACTTGACTGTTGTCAAGGGCGGATCCAGGGTGACAATTTGGGGGGGGAACTTATAATAAATAAAAATTATTTTTAGTTAAAATTATTTTTAATTACAATTATTTTTAATTACAATTTTTTTAATTACAATTATTTTTAAATACAATTATTTTAAATACAATTATTTTTAATTACAATTATTTTTAATTACAATTATTTTTAATTAACATTGTTTGGATTAAAATTAATTTTTAATTTATTTTTCCATTGTAAATGCAGTTTTTTACTATTAATTTAGTATGTATTACTAATTACTTTTTATAAGCATTAATTAGTTTGTATTTTACATAACTCATTTGTATTATTTAATAGATAATTAATGTCTTATTTTTTAATAAAAATGGGGTTGTTTCACGGAGAATATCTGGCAATAGCTCTGCGGTTTTTGTTTTCATGTCTCCCGAATTACTGTTGTTTTGGTATTCGGGAGTGAGATTCCGAAGAGAATATTTTAGTTGTTAATTTTTTAAATTCCAACTTCTTTCAATGCAAATTTCCTTGATAAATGATTAAAACAACCAACAGTACAGCAAGAAGTTAATTTAAAAAATAACAAAACTTAGAAAACTCAATTTCGAATAGCAACAAAAGTAATTTGAGAGACACGAAAACAAAACCGCAGAGCTATTGCCAGATCCTCCGTGAAACAACCCCATTAATAGTAACAATTAAGAAAAATTTAATTATAGAATATTTTTATTTAAAATTTAACTACTTAGATAATTTAAATCACCTGATTTGTTGTACAGAAATTAAACGACAAGCTTCTATTATTAAATTTAATTGTAAAATGATTTGTGTATAAATCATTTTACATTTACTTAGTTTATAAAAACAGTAGTATATTTAACATATTTCAAAACTTAATTATTTAACTATACTGGTAGTTAATGAACACATTTAATTAAATAGTAATTATTAAAATATTAATCAATATTCTATCTAAATTTTTTTTTTAAAAACCTTCTTGATTTGTATGAGAAGTTTATATATCCATTTTAAATAACTACAACTATGGCAACCAGTCGCCAATAGCCCTCCTATAGCTCTAGTGCGACGATAATTCAACATAACCTAATCATTTATGTCGTTAAAATATATAAAAATAGTAGCTAGTTTTTATAAAACATGTACTTAAATTTTAAACAGCAATTAAAATGTAATGAAAACAGAAAGCTTATTATAAATATTAAATACAAATACATCTCAATGAAATAAATGTTAATCGTGCAACAAATTGCAGTTTTGATCCATTATCATTAATCTCGTTAATCATTTAATATCATTGAGTACAGGAAATGTCAGAAATTTTTATAAATTGGAACTTACTCATTGATTAGATGAAGAAACCCCCTATAAACTATCTTTCTTACTCTTACTCGCATGACATCTATTTTGCTCCTATGAAATGTAATTGAGACATACGAAACCGAAGGCGCGAAAAACTCCGATTGAAGCATTGAGTCACCTGCTTAGACGCCACATTTATTCCAAAAGAAAAAAACAACCACCCGTAATATGGTCTCTTTGGTTATCAGTTTAAAAAATCCAAGTAAAAAAATCAATATCTTGTTCGCACGAAACAAGTAACTCATAAAAAAAAAAACAGTACAAATGAAAAAAAAAATCGACGCCACACCACACGATATATTTTCAGACTTGTCGTATTCTTATTGTAACCGATCCGACGCGTTTTTCCGTTTTCTTCAAAACACAAGCTTTAAAAAAAAACACAAAATTATAGTGTTATACAAAAGCCGTAAGATTTATTACGCCAGCTGCAAATGTTTAGACATTTTTATAATTTTATAGAACGATTTTAAATGAAATTCATAATATTGGTCATGTTGGCCTCCACCGTTCGTCATCGGTAGTTTGCTTTTTAAGTATACTATAGTTTAGTTTAGTTTGAAATATCGTCGCACTAGAGCTACACGAGCGCTATTGCGACCGGCGTTAAATTTAGAACCACAGTCAGGTGACGGAGCCGACATCTGAGTAGGCACCCAACGCAACCGTTATGGTAGACATCGTACGCAGCGTCGGGATTTTGGAGCATATTTAACGTGTACCCCTCTACACGGGGTATTATTCGTCGGACATTTTTGGCTGCGCGGGCCGTTTATAGGTCGGCAGATATTTTGGCGATGTCCGGACCCGAACCGGGGACCTTCTGTATACAAGGCGAACGCCTTAACCGACTGGGCTCCCCAGCCCCTTAACCTTAAGTATGCAATAACTTTAAGGTTTCGGTTAACCGTCTTTATACCTTTATGGTCAAAACATATATTATTAGGGCTCTTTGGAAAATTTCTATTGTTGACAAAATTTTTAAATTGATACATTAATTTGTGTCTGACGCGTAACAATAAACATACTCATTACAGATACTTTACAGTAGAAATTACGATAGAAAAAGCGCGAAAAACTCTAACTTATAGTACACTTATTTCACTTGTATTAAGCAAAATAAAAACCCTAAAAATGAAATTAAAAAAATAGTCATAGTGGAATTTCTTTGATTTATTAAACGAACAAATTGCACGATTATACTTGAAAACGAATTCAAATATATCTGTCAATATTTTATTTCTATGTTTTTTTTTATACTTCCTTCCTATTCGAGAGGATAGCCGTCGTTTATCGGCGCATAAAAAATGTATCTAAAATCTTATTCCCGCAAAATTGCGATTGGCTTAAAAATAAATCCGAAGGGAAGGGTGGGGGGGATAGTTTTTATTTCTTTTTTTTTAACATTGCGTAATAACCTGTTTCCCCCAAAGCGCCCGAGCTTGTAATATTTTTTTCATGTTCTGACTGTTGTTGCACCTATAAGAAACTGTACTGAAAGACTGATTATTTTAGAACAAAAAGGGTCCATTTTATTGTTGCGTTTATTGCAGTTTACCTGCCCACGGCAGTGTAGCTCCAAGTATCAACTTTTCTTTGCCAACAAACCACTCTCAAACTAGATTGCTGCAGAGTTAGGGTGCTTCAGTGTGGTATGGCACATAACCCATTTTTAGATGTTATGTTGATTCTGTACATTCGCAAGCCAAACACACTGCTTGAGTTTTAGATGTTAAATAAATGTAAAAATGAATATATAAGGCTCTGACCCTACCTACCCTATGGCTAATTTCATGTAAATGTCAACCTATGGACTAATTTTAAAATGTCATAAAAATGTATTTATTTTGGTTTTAGCATATAGGCAAACGTTCAAATTGTCTAGCAAAGTTTTTTGTTTTTTTTTTTTAATGAAAAGGTAATTTTACAGGAGTTATTTACGGGTCATTCCATATATACAGCATTAGCTCCGACTAACTAAAGCCTAATTTCCTTCATTCCCCAAACAAAACTTTTAAATATAACTAATTTTTATTTAAGTAGCAAATGTTTCTTTTCTAATACACAAAAGAAATATTCATTGTTATCAATATAATTCTCTAGTAATACTAAATAACTGAGAACATATTTAAAAAAAAACTATTCATACAAAATACTTGCCACTTCATTTTCTCTTTAAATAAGTCAAAATAAGGTATTCTTTCAAAATTTATGAAAAAAGTTTAAATAAGAACTAAAATAATAGTTTTAAATTTGTCATGTATGTCACAATTATCTGAAGACGCAAAAAGAGCTCTAGCTCTACAAAAATGCGCATTTTAAAAAAAACAAAATATAATACAAATACAAAAGTGTTTAGTTTGCATTTTTGATAACAGATGGCTCTGCTTCCACACCAAACTCATTTGGGAGTTGAAAATTTATTCTATTTATCTAATTCTACATGTGTTTATATTCCTAAACGGTTAATTTCATTTGTGACAGACATGACATCAGATAAGCAACGGAGCACATTTCATTTAGAAAATATTATTTGAAGATTATTATTATTTTTTACAAAAGTGTATGTCTAAGCTATTATTTACTAAAGTTTCAAAATTTTAAATTGTCAACTTTTTTAACAAAAAATTTAAAACTCACTGTGACAGAGAATGGACAAATAATCTTGTGGCCTCTACATAACTTCAAAACTCTCTGAATATTTATTTATAGGTTTTTTTATTTGATTAGTAAGGGCTTCATCTATTTCCATGTATTTTTATTTAAGAATAGAAATGTAACTTTCTTGTGAGTAATTTTTTTATCGTGTGACAGACATAACAGCTCTGAATATTCAAATATAAAATCAAAGAAAAATAAACTTAAGGAAAATAAATATTCAAGAACTCATTATATATCAATCATTTATTTAAATTTAAATGTATTTACATGAATATTTAAAATTTGTGATAATCACATGAATTTAGCAATGTAGGTACAATGTTAATATTTTGAATAATTTTGTCTGTAGTATACCATACAGCGAATTTGAACTGTCCTTCATTTGATGTTGGAATTAAGCATTTTATACGATGCTGGCCAGTACAACTGTCTAAGATTATTCAAGGAAATTTTTCTCCTTCATAGAATACTTGGAACCATTGTCCAATGCCCCCCACTTGATGTAGTTGCCATAGGTTGTGCAGAGTTATTTTCATTACGGACATTTTTTAATTCATGTGGTTATTACAAATTATAATTCATGTAAATACATTTAAATTTCAATAAATGATTGATATGTAATGAGTTCTTAAATATTTACTATCCTTAAGTTTATTTTTCTTTGATTTTATATTTGAATATTCAGAGCTGTCATGTCTGTCACAAATTGCCTGTCATGTCTGTCACACGATTACAAAATTGCTCACAAAAAAAGTTAATTTCTATTCTTATATAAAAATACATGGCAATAGATGAAATCCTTACTAATCAAATAAAAAATTCCCATAAATAAATATTAAGAAACTTCAGAGAGTTTTTAAGTTATGTAGAGGCCACAAAAATATTTATCCATTCTCCGTCATGTCTGTCACAGTAAGTTTTAAATTTTTTGTTAAAAAAGTTTACAACTTAAAATGTTGAAACTTTAGTAAATAATAGCTTAGACATAGACACTTTTGTAAAAAAAAAATAATCTTCAAATAATATTTTCTATATGAAATGTGCTCCGTTGCATCTCTGATGTCATGTCTGTCACAAATGAAATTAACCCTATGACAAACTCGACAATTTTTGACAATTGTATTACCTTATAGCTTAAGCTGCTAATTTTTTGTGATTAGCAGCACAGAGCACATCCAGGAGGTTCCCATATTGGTTTAACCTCCCGGGTGTGAGACCCGTTTCTTTCTGTATTTTGTGCATCAGTCTTTCTTGCAATAACCTTAAATTTCAAAATTTTATAAATAATAAATTTTTATTCAGAATGTGCTTTTTTCATTTAGAAATGATTTAAAGATCATATCTTGAAAATTAAAACCAATTCAATGTTTTTTAAACAAATAAGTTATTTGAAATAAATTTAATTTTAAAATTTATGTACAGTGAAAACAACCATACATTTTTGCCCATTTCCAGACCGTTCGGAAAGTTAAAATGTAGAGCTGAGTAGTAGTTTTTTTAATTAATTTTTTCATCCAGATTATAATTATAAATGAAATGGTTAAAGTGCATTTAATATGCCATAAACTTTTCAAAATGAAGTTTCTTCATTTTATTTTTTTTTAATTCTTCTAGATATTAAGCTGTCTGATTTTGCAAATAGTTCAGCGTCTGGTGGAAGAATCCGAAAATCTGTTGGAAAGAATTTCATCAAGAATGGTAACATATTTTTTTTTATTTAAATTATTTTGTATTCAATTCAATATTTCTAAAATCAAATTATTTATAATATGGGTTGTATAGTGTTGTGTATAAAATGAGTCTCTGCAATTCCGTTTATAATTGGGTCTCACATCTGCTAACGAAAATCCTGCATTTACTTAAAATATAATTACATTTTCTATAACTAAACAAAATATTTTTTTGCAGCTAAAGAAATAACTAAAAATGAAGAAGAGGAAGAAATTCTGTGGTATGATAGAGACCTTGATGAGTTTGAATTCCTTGACCTGGGAAATGGAGTGAAAAGTAAAAATTTTCAATTATTATGTTTCATACATTTTCATAATCCGCCTTTGCAGTGTTTAGGTGCAATAAAAATAAAAGCTGCTAAAGCATATATAATAATAGCATTATTAAATATATATCAATTAAAAAAATTTATGTGTTTAAAAATATATTCTTAAAATTATAGAAAAGGTTTCTCAAAAGCATTAAATTAATATTTTGAAGAAAGTGTTATTACTTTCATGCAGGGTTCGGAAAGTTACTTTTAAAAAGTAACTATGTTACAGTTACAACTACTTTATCAAAAAAGTAACTGTTACAGTTACTTAATATGAAAAGTAATGCGTTACAGTTACTTAATACGAAAAGTAACGATTAACAGTTACTTTTTGAAATTTCAAGTTACAAGAAAAATTTAAATTTAGCTATCTTACGATTTTTCAAAGAAAACCACGATTAACGATACAAATACACAAACAAAATGCTGAAATTATAATTAATAGACATTTTTTAAAAAATTTAATTACAATCCTGTATGCTAATAATCAGCCGACGACGTCCATCAGCAAACTCGTGCCGGTAGTCAGAAATAGGTGTAAATGTGCCATTCACCCCCCCCCCCCCCCCTTCCTCAAGGGGAGAAACTTTGTTGTTGGTATTGTTGTAGAACCCATTCATATAACACAAAGGGGTTTGCATTGGTCGAAACTTTCCGAACGACAACCTGCTTGACAGTCAGCGTGATTTATTTCAAAACCCTTCTTTTCGGTAGATGCTTGTAATTACGGGTCTTATAATGTGATACTTGGATAGGTAAACAGACATTGAGAAACATTCGTACTTTAACAATTCTTGCTGAAAGCTGCCGTCACGCCTTTAGCAGCCAAAGTGGACAATGCTTATTTGCTTTTTCCCTACCAAGAAAGGCTCGTACTTCGGGAATATGAAATGTTCCCTTCTAGGAGTGGAATTTCAAAATAAGCATCAGACAGTCTTTGGAAAGGAACGGAAAAGTAACGAAATTTTCCGTTATTTCGTTACCGCTAAAAGTAACTAAGTTACAGTTACTTTCTGAAAAATGTAACGGCGTTACCCAACGTTACCTTAAAAAGTAACTGTTACAAGTAACACAATACTCCAATCCCTGCTTTCATGTCTTTAGTTTCTAGCACTGTTTTATAAAAATTGGAACACATTGGTTACAAAATGTGGAAATGCATCAATATTGGCCTCACTATCAGTAACAGATTCCAAAATTGTTTGGGGCAGGGACCTGAGGCCTATTTGTTATCCATTGTAATTCTTAAGATAATTAATTTTATTTTGTAATTAAAATATTATTTCTTATAATTAAGTGCAAGATAGCCTCCCCCTCCCTTCTGGATTTGGTACTATCATCAATAGAGTTATCAGACGTACAGTTTAGTTTGTTATTCATCCATCTAGCTATAAAAATTGTACAATAGTCTCTGTTTAATTTTTTCATAGTTTTTGCTAACAAACACAATGTAAATAAAATAGGATTTATGAAAATCTAATGATGGTTTCATAGTTGTAAAGTTAATCACTGCAACAAATCTAGTCAGCATAATTCTAAGAAAATTGTGATTTTACCTGTGGCAAATTCGCCTGAAGTTACCTCTGCAAGGCCTTGCATTTTGATGTGAGTGTTGGCCGAGTTCTTTTTTTAACTTTTTATAGTATTTTCAAACTAAATAAACATTCATAAAATAAGATTTATTATGAAAACGTATTCGTCTTTTTTTATTACAAAAGTGAATCCCTGAAACAAATCTGGTCAGGCTAATCATCAATAATATTTATGTTAGAAAAATTGTTAAAACTGTTTAATGTTTATTTATTTTCCTTTTTCTTCCTTTTTACAGAAAAGCAGTTAAAAACAAAAGCTTCATCAGGCGAATCTTTTAAGGGTCCTGGAATTCAATTTCCAATTGATGTTTGGTATCTCATTGGACAGTATGTTAAGCCAGAAGATGTTAAATTATTTGCAAATATATGCAAGGATTCGTACAAAGTCAGCAGATCATTTTCATTTTGGATGGAAATGTACAGAAGGTAGAGTAAATTATACGCTTATTATTTAAATGCTTAAAAAATTTAGTAGATTTTTATTACTTGCTAACACTGAACAATGTAAATTTTTCATGTATGAGGTTTGATTAATAAAAGCGAAAAACCTTTGAAAGTTGTCAAAACAACAATCCTTGTCTTTATACACCATCAATTCATTAAAGCACAAACATGCATGTCGTTTTAAAGATTAATTTAATTGGGAAAAAAACATTTGCTGAGAAACTTTAGCACTTAATTTTTAAATACTGTTTGTTATTTAAAGCTGCTGTTACTTTCTCAATAGGTTTTCTTTAATAATTATTTTCAAAACATTTCCTTTTAGCTTTCTCACTACGTTTATAACGTAAAAAGTGGAAGGTATTATAATCGTTCAGTCTGTCTGTCCGTCACCCACTTTCGTAGTCTAAACTACAATTGCTACAGGCAAGTGTGATACGTCAAAAAATTCCACGCATCGAAATTAGAAGACATTAAAAATCTCAGAAAAAAAATCGGATTCGAAGTACTTTAATTATTTAAAAAAAACTGCACAATTTAATGCTCATTAAAAAAGCATTAGAAGCCATTTTTATGAGAATTAAATCACTGTTACCATTCGCAACAATCACTCAAGAAACTTTCTTCTTCTTCGGCACTACAGCCTAGGACAAGGCCGTCTCAATGAGTTTATGCCATGTTTTCCTATCGGAAACAATTGACCTCCATTTAGTGGCACCGATCAATTGGAGGTCTTTTTCTACGCTGTCGAGCCATCTGGTGGGTGGTCGGCCTCTCTTTCGGGCTCCATCTGGTTTTGTAAAAGTTACTTTTTTAGTTAGTTTGCTGTCGTCTGATCTGTAAAGGTGTCCTATCCATCTAATACGATTTGCTTTGATATGGATGATATCTGGTTGTTTATAGAATTTTTTATAAATCTCAAAATTGTAAAGGGTGCGCCACCTGTTATTTTCGTTAACAGCGCCGAAAATGACAATCAAATTTATTTCACAAAGAGTCTTTGAATTTATGTTGATATAAAATGTTTTGGTTCTATTTAAAAGAGATGAATATTGCATATTCTTTGAAGTATAAATTAATTTTTGCAAACAATAATAGTTATTGAATAATTACACTGGACAACAAAATTTCAAAAATTTTCTGCGACTGAGATGATAGTACCCGATTCTGAATGGTTTCAACGTGCTTAACACGAATGTCACCTTAAAAAATGTTAGTTAGCTCTAGTTTTTAAGTTACGGTCTTTTATTTCATTACATAGGATACAAGGAAATGAATAGGCGCACCAAACGCAAAATAAATTACAGTCGATTTTGTTTACTGAAACTCCGAAATTTTGCTCATGCATGCTTTATTTGATACTATCAACAAAAGGGCAGGAGGAGATGATAAGTTTCAAGGTTTTTGCACCCATATTATCAGCTTAATAACCCTTAATTAAGTAGAGTCGTTCTCACGTCAAGAGGTGTTTAAAAAAAAGAGCAATAAATTCCTTGCATTTCGTCCATGGTTGTTTTTAGAAGCTGTAGCATATTTAGCAGACGCATGGCTACGTCATTAAAACTAAAAAAAATATTGGAAACTTTGGAGCAGAGAGTCCTTTGTCATGTTGGACCGGACTCAGAGTAGAAGGAATTTTAGGTTATTTAATTTTTATCTTTTTCTAAATAACACATCCTTTAACTGATGAGATGATGCAAAAATAAGTCCTTAACATGATTTGTTGGTTCCCTCCTAATCATAAAATGGCATTCCCTTTCCTTCCATAAAACGGCATTCATTTTTCTTTCCAGAAAATGGCATTACCTTTTTTTCCCCCATGAAGCCTAAGTGACAAATTTGCTACACAATACACAAGTCTAACAACATACTTGAGGGGACCAGCATATTTTCTGGTCCCTATCTTGTAGCCAAAATACAAATGAAACGCTTTCTTAACTTGCAGTGATGCTCTTTTTTTTGTGTGCAGAAAATGGTACTTGGCCGCAAATATAAAATAAGTTATTAGCACTATTAATGCATTTACAAGGCGTTACAGTTATGGATTTATCACTAATTTTTGATATTCTACAGCTTCTAAAACAACCAAGGACGAAATACAAGGAATTTATTGCTTTTTTTTCTGCACCTCTTGGCGCGAGAGGGATTCTACTTAACGAAGGAGTATTAAGCTGATAATATGGGTGCAAAAACCTTGAAACTTATCCTCTCTTCCCACCCTCATGTTGATAATATTAAATAAAACCTGTATGAACAAAAATTTGGAGGGTTTCTGTAAACAAAATTGACTGTAATTTATTTTGCGTTTGATGCGCCCATCCATTTTGCTGTATCCTATGTAATGAAAATAACGACCGTAACTAAAAAACTAGAGCTAACTAACATTTTTTAAGATCATATTCGTGTTTAGCACGTTGAAATCATTCAGAATTGAAATAATTATTGAATTTTAGAAATAAAATGAATGACACTAGCCAAATTTAGCATGTAAATGTTTATAATATAATTAATATTGTGTTTGGCGCCTTTTTTTCTTTTGAACTCAAATGTTGTGTGGAAGCAGGCTAAGTGACAGATTCTGTTACAAACCTACTTGTTTTTTTTAGGTTTTATAAACCGGTTGATCATCTCCCCACCCGTTTACAACCCGAATGCATCGAACAAGAATTCTGCCTCAAATCCTCAGTCATCCGCGCCTTGTACTTGATGTACCCCAAATTCATCACCCAACTCTCGTCCCGCCTACCCAACACAGACGTAGTAAATGAGCTGTCCAACTTGTGCTGCAGCTCAATGTGGAGACTCCAAGTGAACGAAAAATGGGTATTCCACTTCAAATTCCAGAACGTTACCCACTCTTCGGACACTCGCATAACATACAGGGTTGCCATAAAGGACCTGTGGACTAACCATGGTGAAAAGCAAGATGTTTACGTCAACCACAATCCTGACGCGGGTTGCAAGATCTTGCGGTTCACGAGCTCATATTTCATGGTTGTTTCGCAGAAGGTGATCGGGAGTCGCTTGTCGGGTGTGCGCATTAGTTTGGCACATGATATGCGTCGGCATAAGCTTCAGCTGATGTTCCGTCACTCGAACTATAACCAGTCCGATAATAGATCGAATATGAGCAAAGATAACAGCGGAAGCTACAGTGATATAGTTGAGTTTGATGCTGTTGAAAATGTGATGGTTTTAAATTGGTGGCATCCGCAATATCCTCTTGGTTATAATGTGTAATATGAAAGTTATTTATAAACTGTGTTGTTTAAATGCCATTTTTATTTGTTACTTTTTTTTTACTTAGTTTATTATGATTTTTTTTATCAACAGAACTATGTTTTTATGGCCAGTAATGAGATTATTGTATACAATATCTAAAACATGGAAAAATAAATTAAGTTGAAAGTATTCTGAGTGTCCTTGATGATTTTACATTTCTACATAAACATTGCAATCACAACTTTTTTGTATGTACATTATATATTTTTGCTATTTGCTGTAAAAATACCTGGGCAATTCTACCATAATTTTTAATTTTATATCCCTTGGGCATAACTTAAAAAAAATTGATGTTTCTTTTCAATTTTTTCTTATTATACTAATAGACTGTTCCTTATATAATTGCAAAATGGAATTTTAAAGCAAAGAAACTCTAAAAAAAAATTAGGACACAAAACAATGCAGAAAATCCCTTACCTTCCCATGTCCCGAATGTTACATTTTTAGTTTAGGGCTCAAACTAACACTTTTTTTAGCTAAAAATTACATTCATTTGGATTTTAAATTGAACTAATACTATATCTTAACAAATTTCTTCCATAAAATTTTGGCTTTTAATATTTATAATGTGTATTTCGCTTCTCCTAACTTTGTGCCTGGGTTTTGGTACATTCACTGACCTCATTACTAAACTGGCGAAGAGAGGCACTGGATGGAGCTACAGTGATTCTTCAATAATGAAAACTGTATTGCAGAAAACTCACATTTCAGTTAGTAGCCGCATTTTTTTTATTTACTTCACCATTAAGCCCAAGAGTTAAAAACCCCAGTAAAATTAGCTGCGAGACTTTATTACTTTCTTTACAATCCCCCATGGTTAAGGTTAATTTTTGCTTAGTAATTGGAATTTATTTCTATAAATATGTTTAAGTGGAGTATAAGGACTAAAAAAAATCAATTTTTATTAAACTGGAGTTAATTTCAACACAAAAAAGACCGGAAAACATTGTGAATTTCCTCACCGTCCGTTCTTTACCTTCCTTTCCTAACCGTCACAATGATCTAAGGATGGAAAACCGAAACCGGTTATAAGACTAACCGGTTTGTTCGGGACTTCGGTTTCATTGAAAATTAGTTATTTTCATAAGGCCAGTTTAAACCGGTTTCTTTGAAACCGTTTTTTTTTAAACTGCCAACCCTAAATTTTTTGTAAAAAACTTCAAATGAGCCTTGCTGAACTTTTTTTTTGTAATCCTATAACCCTTATAAACCTTTTTACAAATATTTAAAGTGATTTTTAAAAAGTAAATTTCACAAGTTTTTTATAACTGAAATTAAAAATTATAGTAGAACTGCCCACCTTATATTATATGCATTTAAGCTTTATTCTTATGAAAAATCTGCATATTTTTTTTAACTAAAAGTATATATTAAATGAACTCTGATGTTCTTTAGTATCAATGGGTAAACTATAGCATTTTATCAGCTTAGCAGCCTGAAAATTACACTCAGTATCAAAAAAGTTGTAGTTGATATTATTGGTTTGAGTATATTTTGTTGTCTTGAGAGTATTAACATTGTTCAAATAATTTTTAATAATGTTGAATAGATAAACAAAGTGTCAAAAACTTTGCAGTCATAACACAATTTTTTATTAACAGTAAAAATTCAATACTTGCTTGACACACAAAAGAATAACAATGATTTTTCAAATCATTTAATAAAGCTGGAATGTATATAAAACCTTTTTCCGTATAATAGTTAACGTAATTGATTCAATCAAGATATGGCATTACATTATAAATAAAATAGCAGTAAAACAGTCCACAAATATTAGTATGGAGCGAATTTATGACATGTTAATTGATTACTTGTATTAAAATTCTGAGTCACAAGCAAAAACTTCAGCTAATATAGAATAACATGTATCAAAAACATTTGTACATCAGTATTTACATAATTTATTAGAAGAAGAATTATTGTAAAGTTTAAAAAAATTAAAGAGTAGAATAATTTTGTATTTATTTTAAAATACTAATACGCTAATCATCTGCAGATAATGCAGTATAGTTTGATTTAAAGATATACAGATATTGTCAGTTAATGCCCATGAAATAGAGGAATTTTTTTTTTAATTATAAGCAATCATAAATAACTTGTATGCAAGTTTAAAAAAATTTATTGAATATAATTAGTTTAATGAATGCAGTTCCTGAACATTGAAAATTCCTACTATATAGTATTTAACAGCACCCTTGTCGTCTATACTTACAAAAATATATTAAACATTTGGATGGTCAGGTTTTGAATTATTTTATAATTTTAAGTATTAAAAATGTAATTATTAAATGTTCAAGCAACTGAAATATTATAGTCGTTCCCATTAGATCACAAGCTTCGAATTCTCTTTCATCCCCCTCGTATGGTTTTCCAAAAAGTAAAAAGAAGGGAGTGTTGCTGTTTCCATTTTCCCCCCACCCTACTTGGATCTGGAAAGCAATTAAGATTAACCTCACAGCAGAGGCTCAAATAAGATAGGTTTAGAGCGCAGTGACGCCCATACTGTTTTATGTAAAACCTCATGAGGGAATAAGGAAATAAAGCGTTTTCGAAGCTTGTGTTGCAATCAAAAAGTGTATAGTATTGAAAAAGCAATAGTATTTTGCCGTTTGGTTGGTGATTAACCATGAATATCATACAGGGTGGCACTTTTAAAAGAGGCTTCTCTAAAGAGAAAAACTTATTCGTTTTGGTCTTCAAAGTGCCACCTTGTTTAATATACAAAGTGGCACACAAAGATCAGTTAGAATGTAATATCTAAACATTGCAGATATCAAATTTTACTGAACGAAAAAGACAGAAAAAAGTTTTGAGCAGACATGTTGAATAAGATGTGTGGTTTTTTAAATGGTCCATAACTTGCAACATTTATGAATACCAAACAAGTTATTAGCTTCCCCATATATAGCAGGCTACTGACAATAAGAATTTAAAAAACATGCATGCTTCAAAAATATCGAACATTCACAGAACACAGCTCAATATCATATAACAATAGGTTCTGTACAAAACATGCAATGATGAGGCACACAACACATAGGACTCTCCTTGAAAACGAAATGTGTTCGTTTCTACTGCTTAGGAGAAATAAAATATCTTACAGTAGAAGATCAAGACAATTTAGATAATCACATTTATAACAACTGGAGAGAGCTCTCTTCATAATTATGTGATAGATATTTTAATATTTCTAGAAATGTCAAGTTATAGTTGGTCAATCATCTTGATTGCTTACGAATGGCCAAACTATGTAAATATTTGATAAATTCCTTCAAATACAACATGATACACCATCAGGATAACACTTCATTAGACTTCAAAGACAAAAAGGTCAATTTAAATTACTGTGTTAGATAAAAAAAAAGTTAAATGATGCATGTAAAATTATGCTAAAGCAAAACTATATGATTAATTTCATAAATAAAACTTTTGAAAGCCTGAAAAAGTGATGCATGACAGCTTCAATAATAATGCTATATTGAAAGTTGTTACTATTATTGTTTACGATTGAATATAGCCCTTTATGGAAATAACATTCATAAAAAATTTCAACACATTATAAATTCAACACCACAAATATTAACATTTAAATACAGATACATTTTAAGTATATTTTAAATTAACTAAGTTAAATAAATAATACTTTTAAGATGATTGTGAGGAGCTTAAATATTTGCCTTATTTTTACGAAATTTATATAACTTTTGATTTGTAAAAATATACATAATGGTTAGGGCGTTAGGCTCATGACAAATTCAAATATTTTCATATTCTTTAATCAGAAGGGTTTTTTTATTTGATCACTTCATTTGTATACCAATGCTTTTTATTTGTATAATAACAAAGAATGTATCATGAAATATTTCATCGCTGTGTACTTCAAACCTTGTTTGAATATAACAATTTACAAATCATAACTATTCATAGATTAGGTTTAGATTAAAAATGCATCCATATATAACCCCAATACAAAAATTACATATAAATAAGCAAATTAATTATTTTAGGCAACTTATTTAAAAACAATTAAAAAAACTTCCACATATACTGTAAATTCCACACATTACAATATTGCCTTAACCACCCATATACCATAAGGATAGAATATGAAAATTTAAAAGAGTTAAACATAACAATAAACAAGCAATTATAAATCTTCCATCTCCAATTTATTCAACACCACCTTTAAAGAAAACCAGCCTTTGCACTCAAACAGAGACAATGCCTGATCTGATGAATCTCAAAAACTGCCAAACTATTAATTATGTCCAATTGTTAAGACTAATCAGAGTAAACTTAATATTACTATTCTAACCATATTATATTAACAGTGCAGAGCCCATGTCTATAAGAGGTGTTGATATAAACCCATAATCCTTATAATAATAATAATGCAGCTCTAAATGGAATGTAACAAACCATTTATTAAATAAAAGATTTCCAGTATCACAGGTTACCATGGCAAAAGTTAAAAATAAAACAAAACAATATATTTACATTGCCTGAATTATGTTAGTCTTACAACTAAAATAAACTTAATTTATTGAAATAATACTTTAAACGAATGAGATCAAATGAAATATGGAACAAAATAATTTTTTAATGGAACACAAAATGGTAAAATAATGTACTCTCAAACTTAGAAATATAATACTATGTGGGCAAGAAAAATACATCAACTGACCTTACAGTAATAAAAGATCATAAAACAGCTTACTTGCGATCTAGAGTGATGTGAACCATAGAAAGTAACACATTTTATTGTAGTTTATCAATCATTAAGACAAAATTAATGGCAACAGTCATTTGTCTGTATGAAAACATAGTAACTACAGAAAACTAAAACTTTACTCGTGTAACATATTTTAGATTTCATAATACAATTACCATTCGTTTGCTAAAAGTTTAAATTTGCTAGATAACAATATGAAGCTCAAGAACACTAGTTAGATTTAACAGTACTCCAACATTGCCCAAATCAAGCACTAATTAAACAGGTTAAAGTAGATATTTTCAATACAAATTCAGTTTAAATTTTAATACTAAGTAAAATCACTGTAGCTATTCACTTTGACTGTTAGTGCATTTTCAAATTAAACATAGGTAATTGTGTTTTGCAAATTATTTTAAGGATTATAATAACACAATGATAAATTGCTCACAAAAAGAGTCATGCATCAACATAAAGTAGTGTTTAAATTAAGTAATATACTCGATACAAAACATAAGTCTTCAATAACAAAACTCAATAAAAAAAATACTATAAGAGAAGTTCAGAGTTTAAATACATAAGTGCAATTCTGAGTTGTCGCATATTTGCTTTGGAAACTCTGATTTATACCCCCTAACTGGTTTGGAATCAGAGGTTTTCATAACAAAAATGAACCACCAGCAAAATTAGACTTTGGTCCTTATTACTCTGACATACCCACATGAATCTATACCATATTTAAAAAAGAAAAAAACTCAACAACTATCTACAATTGTTCATAATTACATTATAAATATAGTATCACATTCATTATTAGTTAAGTTAGAATTACAATAAATAATTTCTAATTTAGTAATTTTAATAACAAAAACCAGTCATGCGTATATAAAATCTAAGAAATAATGCGTACATAAAAAGTGCATTGAAATATTGGTACAATCAAATAAAAATTATAAAGAGATTATTAAGATAGTTTATCTTATAGAAATCTTAAGAAACACCTAGTATAAAGGAAAAATATATAAATTTTTTCACATATTTTTTTAAACAAGGCTGACAGCTTTGATTTATAATTCCATTGTATGAATACCTCAAAACGGAAAGAAATGAAGAAATTTCTGTAACATAAAAAAAAAGATTTTGTTTAAGAAAAAATCTTCAGGGTTCTTTTTCGATTAAAAGTAAATTTCCATCATTTTCAAATACTTATAATTGATGTAATACTTTCTAATATTTGATTTTAATAATTAACCTTTCGGGGAAGATTAAAAAAGATAAGTTGGTAAACCAACATAACAAAAAATGATTTGCCCATAAATAATAAATTAGTGATTAAGTTTAATTTTTTTTCCTTGTATATTTTTAAAGCAGGAAAAATCAAAATGTAATGTATAGTATGGCACATTAGAAATGTATAGAAGGATATTCATTTTATATAAATAAATTGGCATTTAATTCGCTTTTACTTATCAACTCATTATATTATTTTACTAAGATCATAACTTTTTATAAGATACTTTTAAAAGAAACAATACAAAAAACCTCTCTGATGGGGAAAAAAACACTCCAATAATTAAAAAATAATAATAACAAAATAGAAATTTAGTAAGAGCTTAACTATGTGACAATTAAAATGGATTAGGTGTTCTAAATTATTTTAAAACTATGTTCCGTGAAGAAATTAAGTAAAAGGCTATAATATGTAAAACCAAGTTGCAAACCCCAAACCAAACAGTAATTAAAATTGGCAAACCTAACAATGCAAAATTGCAAACACATTTCTACTTGTTTCACATCTGTATAAGATAGGACAGCACAAATAACAAAAGCAATGTCATGGACAACAATGTAAGATGATAAAAATGGCACTATTGAAAAACATTGTGCAGGAATAAAATAGTTTGTATTTGGCAAAATATTTACAAAATAAGATAGCTAAAATAGTTTTAAGCTAAAATAGTTAGAACATTTAATGGCACTTAAAAAATATGTTGTAAAAACACATTAATAACTTTTTCAAACTTTATTTAACAAAACTGTAAAGGAATATGATGCAGTTCAAATACTTTATAAATGAATAACCTTTATAAAAATAAAATCTTAAACATATCCCTTTTTTTAAAGTTGTAAGAAAAAAATCAGATATTTGAATTATATATATATATATAATATATATATATATATATATATATATATATATATATATATATATATATATTTTATATATATATATATATATATATATTATATTATATATATAATATATATATATATATATATATATATATATATATATATATATATATATATTATACAATAACAATGTTGAATACTGCACATTTTGCACAAACAATTCCTTATATTGCTTGTTACAATTTAAACTGAAACAAGAGTAACTTACAAACTTTTAAACTTAAATAAAGTTAATCAATAAAATTCAGTTTAAAAAAAGATATTAAAAGTGAGCCTTTGAATGCAAAAAAGAATCATTAAATTGTCAAGTATATACAAAATAGTTTTAATTTCAACTTGTATATGGTGCATATGTTTTTTGTTTTGTTTAATTTTCACAGGGGGGTCAAAATGCAAAATTAGTTTGATTTAAATACACATAAAGAATTCTCCCTTTGTCACACACAAAATATTAAAATGGGAATGTTACAAAATCTTGTCCCAGTTAAAATCGTCTTCAATTTCATCGTTATCATCCCCAGTCTGAGATCCTGGAGTTGTATGAACAGAAGAATTAAGAGAAACGTGAGAAGGCAATGGCAGTGGACTTGACTGCAAAAAAAACAAAGTTAATGCAGTCAAAGATTAATATTTTAATTTAAAACAAATGTAGTCAAAATAACAAATTTTGTACGATATCACACTTTTGAGTCCAATGTTGCTTATAAACACAGATTTATTTCAATAGCAAACACAACACCCAATTTTTTAAACATATATACATTTCAAAATTTTATTTAATAATTTAAAATATTAGGCGTCTTTAAAGCTATTTACAGCAGAAATATAATTTTTAAAATAACTTTATATTTATATAACAGTGAACTCTTGGGCCAGATGTAGCTTATGGATACAGATTTCTTACAATTGCAAACAAAACATGTAATTTTGTTATTAATATTTATACATTTTAAAGTTTTATCAAATAATTTAAAATATAGAAACAACCACTTAAAAATTAACGAGTTTGCAATTGAAAATTGAAATCTCCTGCAGTGAAAACAAGCTTATACTTTCACCTATTTGCTTAACTCTCAGGGGGGTAAATAATTTTATGTGCTATGTAATCCATTAACTTCAAAACAGAAAAATTATCAATATGAAGCCTTTAAACAGTCAGGATTCCAGGGAGTAAAAAAGTCAATTAATGATTAAAAATATTTGATTTAATTAATAATTATAAGACGTTAACTATTATAAGAAGTCAACATTTACCAGTACAAGGAAATTTGTATAAGGAATAATTTAGAATAAAAGATAAAATCATTTACTAGTTTAACTTTATGTGGCTTCTTATAGATTTATTTTAAATTTAGCCTGGAAACTTTCAATTAACTGTAACCAATGTGGTATGATATCTAATACCATGTTGCTTAAATACATTATTTAATGCATTGTACTTAAAATGACAACATATGAAAAATTGGAATTTATATTTTTAAATATAGAAGAAAATGAGAACAGTCTACATACCTCAGCTTGAGAATGGTAAGATAAGTTACTACTCTCAGCCGAAATATTATGAGGAGAGTTATTAGAATTCGGAGCAGAAGAATGCATGCAAGATTCTGAAACATAATTTAAAACTTAATTCATTGGGTAGTAAAAACATTAACACTTTAACACATTCCAATTTCATTAAACACCCCTACTGATTCAGCACAACAAATATTACAATAAATGTTACAAAACCGAAGCACAAAATTCTTTAATTAATAACTTTACTTTTGTAACAATTTCCAGCAAAAATTTAACTTTTCCAAATAATTTATGATTTTTTTTAATCTATAACTGATTACATATATCAATAAAACAACTAACAATATAACTCAATAAAATATTAAATTTCTTCAACTTAAGAATAATATACTTTATTTAATGTTCTAAGAACTTAAAAATTTAGTATTTAAGAACATTCCCTACCATATACTTCTATCAATAAATTACAAGAAAACTATATGGATAATAAAAGATGTACCTCTTGAATATGTAGTATTCACTTGCTGTGAGCCGTAACAAGGTTGCATGGTGTCAGCTGAAGCAGCGGGAGAAGAAGCAGGCTGCAAAACACCTGATTGCGAAAAGAGAGCATTGAGAGAAGAGTTTAAGTCAGCCAGCTGATCCTGAGACAGAAGAGACATAGAAGGATCTCGGGCTTTGATATTTTCCATCATAGCTACAAGAAATATAAATAAAATAAATAAAGTGAAAACTGGTTATTCAAGAGGTATGATGTCATTTAACCACCTGAGAGATACAGACATAAACCCAACAGCTGACTGTCAGATTTTACAGCAAATCACAGTTTTTAAAAATGTATAAATTTAACAATTTTACCTTATTCGAAAAGTTTTAACTTCTAATGCGTACCGTTGATACCCTATAACTTTGATCCATTTTATGACTTTACATTAAAATATTGTTAACGTTCAGCAACTTTAGCAAATTGTGGCCAATTGCAATCTGAACTGATGTTTTAGAATAAGCAAGTAAGCTATTTTTTTAATGATTTTTTGTTGAAACAATTGAAAAGATACAATTTCCTTAAATTTAAGGCATCGTCCTCAAATCTAAGTCTATGGCAATGCCAGTGTTTTTTAAAAATGTATTTCAGTGCAAAGAGATTTTTATAAATATTTTCCCATGATGTAAGACTATCAAAGATGAAAATATATTGTTTTGGTGTAAAAATAAAAAAAATCCTGTATTAGAGGGTTAAGTATTGAGGAGTCTTTTAAAACGATTTACTACAAATATAAAGTTTTAAATACATAAAAAAAATACTTTAATGAGTTGAACAATTAACTTTAAAACTGTCTCACAGTGATAAAAACTATTACACTTCGAAAAAATTGTGTATCCATCAAACGGTTAAAATAACTGCATTTGTTGTTGTTGTCGTGTCCATGTTGTGTGCAAAAACTAGATGGATCCCAAGCTGTCGTAAACAGCTTTCGCTATTTCTTCTGCATCTTCGGAGAGAATTAAAATTTCTGGGTCTTCAAAGCCAATCCTGAAGAGCCTGGCTTGAATTGCTGGTCAGCCAAAGATATGCTGCGGGGACAGTTGGACACCAGGACAGTTTGGGCAGTGTGTGGAGAAGCTTATAACTGCATTTCATTATGATAATATACATACAATAAAATATCACTCACTTTGAAAATGTGACATGTCAATATCCTGTAATCCGTTGCCAGACATTTTTGCACTTTCCCTCAACCAGTCCAAACTTTGAACAAAGTGCTCAGCTGATATTTTATCATTCACTGTAAGAAAACAACAGATATTCTCAAGATAAGTTTCATTTGAAACTTAACTGTTAATAAAGTAAACTTGTGCCTCCCAGTATACATAATATAATTTGGGAATATACTTGTCTTGTATACTTAAGCTTAAATAAACATTAAATACCATTTTGCCAAGGATTAGATTGAATTAAAATAATAACATTTAAAAATCATTCTCTATAAACTATCAGGAATTCCCTTAACTTAAATAGAAATCATAGTCAAAAAGCTTTGGGTTTAAACGCTAACATAATTCATTGATAAGGATTAAATTTTTAGATTAGGCTATAAGAAATCAAGAACCGTCTTTTATTAATAATTATATTTAATAATTTTATTTAATAAATTATATTACACATTGTAAATTTAAATTTATTTACAGACATAAGATATTTTATTATTTTTACAAATGAAAAATAATTTTAAAACACAAATCCAGGTTTAATAATTTAATTTACTTACTTGGATAATGTGATATGTCATTATCTTGAACACTTCCATTGCCAGGCATTTTTGCATTTTCCCTCAACCAGTCTAAGCCTTGAACAAAATTGGAGGAAGATAACCTTTCAGTATCTGCAATTTAAAAAAAAATTAATATACTAGAGTCTTTTTTTGTGGCATAATTTCTAACAATAAAGAAGCAATTTAGCAGGTTTAAAATAGAAATAAGAATATTATTTTATTTTTAATGCAATGAACATTTATTTATGTTAAAAAAAATGTTGTGGGGCTGTAGTAACAATATTTATGAACTATTGTTTAAATAAAGTCCAGTTGGTTCAATGGCACTGTTGCAGTCTAAGGTGACAGAATTGTTTCAACTCCTTTTGTAAAGTTATTGATGCTATAACTTAAAAGGCATTTGAAATAAAAAAAACAAATTGGTTTAACATATGAGAACATCGCTCTAGCTTCAAAACTCACATTTTCCAAAGTATAACTAAAATGTAGGGTCCAGCCTCTTCATTGGCAATTTCAGTTAATTGAATTTGAAATAATCAGAAGTCGCCAATTAAAGGACCGAACCCTATATCGTAGTAATACTTTGGATAATATTTATTTTGCACAACCAAAACATACCTTTGAATTATTAAGTACCAACTCAAGTGTGCAATATGCACATTACATAGTGGCTTAATTTATAAAAAAATATATAGATATTCCGTTAGTTTTAAATAAAAAAAGGATAACCATGAATGTTTTATTAAAAAAAAATATTTTTAAATAGTTCATTTCATGTTACTAATTTTCTTAATGCATGAAAATATCTGAAAAAACTTATGTAATCACTGTTACAATAATTAAAATTATATTTAAAAGTGACAATAACTCCTATTGTGAGAAGAAATTGTTTAAACTCATCCCTTAATTCTTGAAAATGAAAGTCCATGCCTGGATTTGGTAAAGAAGACACTTAGCATATTGTAAATCTGAATATATAAAGACGCAAGATAAGGTACACATAGAAAAAATTTATGTACAATTAACATCAAATTAACAGCAAGTTTTATTCTATTTTAATACCTTGTGCTTGGGACGTATTCATGTTAAATTGTTGAGGATTATGATTGCAACAACTACTGACACTATCTGAAGCCATCATGTGCCCTGAAGCATGACCTGTGGAAATATGCAAAAATAAATAATTTAGCTCATTTAGTAGAAAGACAAATTCAATATATTTTTATGATTAACTGACAGGAACTCGGTTTTAGTTTGACTTCTATCCAAAACGTAAGACAATATGCAGGAGTTTAGTTTTTCATACGTGGGCAACTAATTAAATAGTCTGACAAATATTATTCAAAAATATATGTCAAAATTGGAAAAGGACCAATACAAAATTATATAATAATAACAAGCCAAATAAAGATGATAAAATTAGTTTTAATATTAAATTTTTAATATTACGAACATACATAATTTTTAATCAACACATTATTTTCTTTCTAAAGAAGCAATTTAGAATTAATAATGAACGTAAACATTCAGAGAAAAATATATTTATTGAAAAACCAAACTCAAGTGGCTTGACTTTGAAAGAGGACCTAAAAGTTCTCAAGGTGGAAAAAATGCAAGTTGATAGCCAGGAATAATATAATACAGGACCTTTAATCTGGAAATTGTAGGATCTAAGCTTTCCTTATTAGGGAATTTTACGGATTATGGGTTAACTACCTAATTTTCAAGAATTTCAAAACCAAGAACCCATTTAGGGGGGGAAATGTGATCATCGAATCTCGTTAAAAGCACCATAGAATATAAATACATTTAATGCATATTTGAAAGTCCTATTAAATTGTTGATGGAACTCAATTTTGAAAGGATAATGATAAAATTCACCAATAACATTCATTTAGAAGATTTCACAAACATATCATGCAGTGATAACTGCTTTAAAAATTTAAGTATTTTACTATTTAGCTTTTGATTAACCTTGTACACAGTCATTAGTTTATGTTTTGAAATAAATTCTTGCTATCCCACAATGTTTTTTCTGGAAAATCGCAAAATCTGAATAGAAATTTTCCGGACGATCAGAAAATGCTTCACACGAATTTTTTAGACGATCTCCGAAATTCCAAAAGTGTCCTGATTAACGGACATTTCAAATTATGAGTGTCTGGATTAGCGGTTATGTATTTCATAGCTTGAAAGCAACTTTTGAAGATGAGTAAGGTGGTTATGACAAATACAAAATATCAAGGAGGAGAAAAAGAAAAAAAATAGCTCACCCATTTCTTGAAATGCAGGATGGGAATTTACCATGTTTGTTCTTTCAGGATTCATGTGAGCCTATATAGAAAATAAAGTAACAATATGAATAATTTTTAATTTGATTAATGTAAGACATAATAATACACTATTAAAACTTTTTGTGAAAGGAAATTATTTTGTATTATTTCTTTGTGCAGGATTATTTCACGAGAGTATTTCATTTTCTCTCGAGACAACTTGTCCAGCGTCTCGCACAGTTTTGTCTTTTTAAAAATCAGTTTGTCTTTGGCTTTTCAAAAGTCAAGTTAGATATTTGGCTTTGTGAAATATAATAAGTTCATTTGTTCTGAATTCTCTCATTTATGTCCACTGTATTAAAGAGCCATTCCGCGTCAATTCAACACACTTTTCGGCAAAATTCTACCTCACCGTCTCAGATTTTGCTGAAATTTGGAACAACAGTAGTGTTTATATAGTTATTTGTGAAATTAAAATTTTTATTCACAAATATTGATCCGTTTAAAAAATATGGCACTTTAAAAGTTCGAAAAATTGGTCAAAAAACCGCATCCGACCAATTTTCAAATTGACCTAGAAGCTTTCCTAATTAAGCTAGAGACCTGGGATAGGTGTCATCTGACAGAGATTTGTATGAACTTTTCAATGATATGTAACACACTGAGGATATAGAAGATTTTATTTAAATTAAAATTTAATTAAATTTCAAAATTTAAATTTTTAAAAATAGTACATAATTTAAAATTTTGAAATTAATTACATGAATAGTTGGACTATTTCACATCATCTGACAAAATATCATGTTGGGATGAGAATGGGTTCATTGATAAAAAAATTCAAAGCTTGTTTTTCATAAATAATTGTTTTTATTAATAAACTTGATCAACTAATTTTAAAAATGACCTAGATGGTTTCTTAATTAATTTAGAAATGGCGTTAAGTGCTAGTTTACAGCAATTTATAAGACAATTTTAATAAAATATAACACACTCAGATTATAGAAGATTTTATTTAAATTAAAATTGAATTTAAAATTATTTTTTTTTAAAAATGCATACTTAAAATTTTAAAATTATTTTCATGAATAAGTGGTATTTTTTTTTTACAATATATGGGTAAAATATCATTCTGGTATAAGAATTGGTTCATTGCTAAAAAAAATCAAAACGGAAGATTGTTTTTCATTAATAAATGTTTTCACTATTAACCTTGATCAAGCAGTTTTCAAAATGACCTAGGAGGTTTCCTAATTCAGCGATAAACCTGTGGTAGGTTTCATTTTACAACAATTTGTAAGACCTTTCTAATGACATGTAACAAATTTAGAATATAAAAGATTTAAATTAAATTACAAATAAAAAAGTAACAGTGGAGCTTGTTTATCATTATTGTTAGTTAATAATTCAGCTTAGGAATAACACAAGAATACTAATATTAACACTACCTTTATAATAAATCTGAATGATAACCTGAAGAAAGTTTCATTTGTAGTTTGAAAAAGCCACATTTGTTTGGAAGACATCACTTTGAAGTAGAACATAACTTCTTCCAGTGGGAGTCACAGGATTAACTTTTGCTAGAATGTCCACTACTGACACCCACAAAACATCAGCGTTTCTTGGATACGAGAATGATGCAGCTGGCCCAAATGGGTGAAGAAAAGTTATCTTTACCTCATCAAGTTCATTTTTCTCCAATCTCTGTCTCTTTACTGAGCCTCCAACTCCGTCGCAAGGCCCTTTACCATGCGATGTGGCTGAAAAGTGCCACTCTGCTTTTACATTAAAATCTGTCTCGGTGTATGCAGGAAACTGGTGGCTCGGGTACGTTTTGGAGAAAAATGAACTTGATGAGGTAGAGATAACTTTTCTTTACCCATTTGGGCCAGCTGCATCATTCTCGTATCCAAGAAACGCTGATGTTTTGTGGGTGTCAGTAGTGGACATTCTAGCAAAAGTTAATCCGTGACTCCCACTGGAAGAAGTTATGTTCTACTTCAAAGTGATGTCTTCCAAACAAATGTGGCTTTTTCAAACTACAAATGAAACTTTCTTCAGGTTATCATTCAGATTTATTATAAAGGTAGTGTTAATATTAGTATTCTTGTGTTATTCCTAAGCTGAATTATTAACTAACAATAATGATAAACAAGCTCCACTGTTTCTTTTTTATTTGTAATTTAATTTAAATCTTTTATATTCTAAATTTGTTACATGTCATTAGAAAGGTCTTACAAATTGTTGTAAAATGAAACCTGGTTTATCGCATAATTAGGAAACCTCCTAGGTCATTTTGAAAACTGCTTGATCAAGGTTAATAGTGAAAACATTTATTAATGAAAAACAATCTTCCGTTTTGATTTTTTAGCAATGAACCAATTCTTATACCAGAATGATATTTTACCCATATATTGTAAAAAAAATACCACTTATTCATGAAAATAATTTTAAAATTTTAAGTATGCATTTAAAAAAAAAAAATTCAATTCAATTTTAATTTAAATAAAATCTTCTATAATCTGAGTGTGTTATATTTTATTAAAATTGTTTATAAATTGCTGTAAACTAGCACTTAACGCCATTTCTAAATTAATTAGGAAACCATCTAGGTCATTTTTAAAATTAGTTGATCAAGTTTATTAATAAAAACAATTATTTATGAAAAACAAGCTTTGAATTTTTTTATCAATGAACCCATTCTCATCCCAACATGATATTTTGTCAGATGATGTGAAAGAGTCCTAACTATTCATGTAATTAATTTCGAAATTTTAAATTATGTACTTTTTTTAAAAAAATTAAATTTTAAAATTTAATTAAATTTTAATTTAAATAAAATCTATATCCTAAGTGTGTTACATATCATTTAAAAAGTTCATACAAATCTCTGTCAGATGACACCTATCCCAGGTCTCTAGCTTAATTAGGAAAGCTTCTAGGTCAATTTGAAAATTGGTCGGATGCGTTTTTTTTACCAATTTTTTGAACTTTTAAAGTGCCATATTTTTTAAACGGATCAATATTTGTGAATAAAAATTTTCATTTCACAAATAACTATATAAACACTACTGTTGTTCCAAATTTCAAAAAAATCGGAGACGGTGATGTTTAATGAGTGTGTTGATTTGATGTGGAATGACTCTAAAGTAACATGGCTATATTTTTAATATTATGTTGATTACATAACTACAATTTAATTTCGTAATCCCAAAAGTGTAGGCAAAGAACATTAAAATAACAAAACATACAATATTTCAAAAATGTAAGAAAAAAGATTACAAATTATACAAAATTTTTTACAAATATTACAAATTATACAAATTTTTTTACAAAATATTACAAATTATATTTAATATTTATACTACAAAAAATATATACAAGAGCGATTTGTAAATTATTTACTTGAGAAGGGTTGAATTCATTCAAGCATATCATTATTATTTTGATGTTAAATTTTAAATTAAAAAACACATACTGTCATTTGCTGATTAGGTTGTGAACAAGAAGCAGTCATTTGATGACAATGGACTGGACTTGATAAACTATTACTTGAGCTGTTATCTGGACTATATGGAAAAACCTAAAAATAAAAATTCAGTTTTGAATAAAATACAGTCTTAATTAATTTCTTTGCTGCATTCCACCACTTAGTGCCATGACCAGGGCAAAATCCCAGGCTTCACAAATTATATTATTATGAAAATTTTGAATGATTCCAAGTTTTGGAATATAAGAATCAAAGGAAAGGGCTGCTAGCTGCTACAATATATTTTTTATTTGAAAATAATAGATATTATGTTATGGTTACAATGAACTTTGTAAAATATGACTATTTCTTCTGAAATACTTAATTCAAAGGAAAAGTGCAAGTAAAAGGGCTCAGCAATTAACAAAAATGAACAAAATGGATCCATATTATTTCTTTGACATAGATGTATATTTTTATTTCTTTAGTATACAATTCTTTAAATTAAATTTTATACCTGTAGTGAAATATTTTGAGACCAGTTTATAAAAGTTATGGGTTTTCTAGGACAGTTTAAATATATTTAGGACTGTATAAACGAAAAATCAAAAATAAGTTATCAATTTTTTTACATTTTAATTTCGAACAAAATTTTATTTTGCATGCAAATACATTAATTTAAAAGTTGTGGAGTATTAGTACTTAAACATTTAATTAACAAAGGTCTTTTTTATTTTAAAGATTTAATTAATCCTATTTCCTCCGTACGGGACCATTTAGTTGCTATTTATCAGAAAAAATTTACTTATATTGTTTTGACCACTCCCAAAAACAATTTTATAATTTAGGAGGCTTTTACGTGTTTTTTTTTTAAACCAGCGATAGCTTTGTAATAATAGCAACTTTACTTACTTTATCCCTCTGTCGACATTTCCTTCTACGGCAATCATCCACTTCTGAGGGTGTATGATCGATTGCCCAGTATGAGCCCTAAAATATAAATAATTTTAGTAGTAAACAGTTCGTAATAGAATACAGAGTTTGACATGTACAAAAGTCTTCCTTTTTAAAAAAAAAAGGTATTTCTACAAGAATTTTATATTCTCATAAGCAGTATTCAATAAATAAAATTAAAAATATTTTTTTATTAATATAATATGATGTAAAATTTTATTTTCCAAAAAAAAAAAAAAAATTTTTTAACTTATTGTAATTTTAAAAAAAAGTCTGGCTTGGATTGCTCAAACAACTATTGTTTAAATAATTAAAGCTGACTTCTTTTTGAGCTGAAAATATTTTTTAAAAACAAATTTTTCTGAAAGAGAAAAGGCTAACTTCCAACGAGTTTTGCTATACTTTGATTTTTTTTTAAATGGGCGTATCATATTAATTTTAACATGGTTATTTGCATATATGTCACAGCAAATTTATTATTTATATCCATAATACAAAAATTAATATCTTATTGAAAATGTGGTTGATTTCTTTATTAATTTTAACTGTTCGTATTGGTTAAAAGAAATAATTCTTGAAATCATCTTTATTGGTTATAAATGAATAACCTGCAAAACAAACTATTAAATTTTATGATGGTAGCGATTAAATAAAATTACTTTAAAAAAACACAATTTTAGCATTTAAAAAAATTTGAAAAACCTAACTTACTTTTCCAGGATCATCTTTTGGACGAGGAACTTTTCGGAAGTACTTGTTTAAGGATAGATTGTGTCTGATAGAATTCTAAAAATAAACAGATCACTGATCAGGTTATGTGAATAGCACAGAAAACAGTCAGAAAATTAATTGGAGTCATTAGGATTGAACATAAGCCAACAAAATATATTTATGTTTAGTTAAAATGACTAAATATAGGATTCCCACAAAAAAGGGGGATTATTAAACAAACTTTGTTACTCATTGAGGTAACGTTAATGATGTGATTTGAATAAATTATTTAAAAAAAATTCTTTTCTACAATGCCTTTATAATTTTCTATTTATGAACACAATGCATTAATTTTAAATTTGCATTTTTTACTATATACTTTTATTTAAACTTAGTTTTTTGGAAAAAATATAAACATAGTTAATAAAAAAAACTATCAGATATATAGACATAAGACAATAACATATGTCTTGCAACTTTTTTTTTTATTTAACATTTGTCTTTTCTGAAAGTCAGCATTTCAAATTTGGATTTAAATTTCAAATGCAGATAATAGATTGTTTCCTCAAAACCATAATGATAATTTCTAAAAAATTTGATGAGATTTTGTTTTTCAATTAAAGTTTTAGTGTTTATTGTTATACATGTACTATGTGTTATACATGTTACATTTTACTTTCACAAGAACTTCAAAATATACTTTTGCTGAATTCTGATTAAAAAGTGTCCAGCTTTATATAAAAAACGATGATTAAAAGTGCTATATTGCATACTTACTATATGCTTAACAAAAAGTAAACAAAATAAAAATTCCTTCAAAGCAATCAAATTTCACACATTTAAGAATGGGAAATTTAAATGTATGTGTTCAAAAGAAGAAAAATAAAATAACAACAATTCTTACTTTCCAACCATCGCCAGCTTCTCGATAATATGGAAAATTAGAACATATCCAATTATATATTTCATTCAAAGTCATTTTTTTCGAAGTGGAGCTATTAATGGCATAGGATATCAATGTGGCGTAGCTGTAAGGGGGTTTTCCATCTTTTTGTCGACAGTTTCTGCTATTTTCGCACGATATGGAGTTCCCGTCATGTGCGTTAGCTCCATTGACAGGTCCTCTAACATTCAATCTTGGTAACCAGTCCATAGATGTCAAACTTCTGTCCAGATCACCCATTGTAGGAGTTATTTAGGAGAATGCGAATCCCCATATTAGATTAATTTCGATAAATCTTTAGAAATGGCATTCATTTGCTCGAAATTTAGAAAACAAAGCATGATATTTGTGTGTTTTAATAAATTAATTGCGCAACTAGGAAACATAACTTCTTCACGCCATGATAATATTTCTGCAATCCAAAACAATTTTTTTTTAAGTTTGAGTTGTATTGTGCTGCTGTGTGTCAAACTAATTCTTTTATTTTTATATCTTAAATATGAATTAATGTACATTTTAAGTTGCATTATTAAATTATTGCTCTAAATTTAAATTTAATACATATTATTTGTTAGATTTTTGAAGTTTTTGGCATGAAAATTTATTATATAATGTGCATAAAGAATCTATATCATTTTATTATGTACTAAAATAATTATTAGCTAATTAATTTAAATTATTTGGATAACAAATCTTATTTTAATCAATGAATGTCATAGAAGGTCATTTTTGTGCATTTCAAATGATTCTCCATCGCATTTAGAAGAAAGCATGTGATCTTTAATTTTTTATTAAAATATTTAACATCGTTAAAATAGCTTTAGACATATCTTCACTTAAAGATGAAGGGTAAATAAAAATTGTATATAATTTACTACTTTCATGGTTACCCTTGATCAATCGATTTTCTCATTAACATTTTATCTTTAAAAAAAATGCACTAATTGGCAACACTATATACTTAAATGTTGTGAAAACTTGTTATTTTAGACTTTTCTACTATTAAAAAAAGTCAAATATTCTCTGGAATATATCTTTTAAATATAAAAACAATGTGGATCATTGTGTGAGAAAGGACTCCATAGGTCACCGGTCTTGCGCCATGGCTCCATGCGTATTGCGTAGCTGCATTGGTGTTTCCCAGGCCATCAGCTGGTCGAAATCGGTCTTGTTGCTCAAACGGGGAATCATGACAGCTTGCCGGTCGCCCCCAACCTACCGTAAATGCCACTCTTACGGTGTTCCAAAGTTAAGTCCTCAAGAGGTAAGTCTTTATTTTTCTAAGTCCAACTTTTAAATGACTAATATAATTTAAAATATTTAAAGTTTGCGACTTTACGAGCAATGGTCATCATAGGTTTCGGTATCAAGTGTACACTTTACATAAATGTCACTAGATTCAATTGTATCTCAAATTATATTATTTTGGGGTTTTTTTGCATTTTGATATCTATTGTTTGCATTGCATTTATAAATGTTGCAAACTTTGTGCGCTTTAATTATTTGAAATGCATATAGCTCTAATGGCTAACAACAGTAATCTTCAAGGTGAATTGCAACTATTTAGACAACTAATTACTACATGAATTTCTACCTCTTTTTATGTTACATGCACCGCCACTTTTGTAGCTGTTCTCAAAAAGTTTTCCTAGTTACTAAGTTAGTACTGTATAAATTAAATAAAGAGTTACAGAAACTGGTATGTATTGCAAATATTTTGTGTCGTCAAAATTTCCATATCTGACTCAAAATTTATTATTTCTTATCACTAGAATGACCTTGATATTTCAATTATACATGTCTACTACTTACTGAAATTTGTATCCTGTTTAACCCTACTATAGTACCTACTTAACTTAAGACTTCATGTCCAGCAGTTAATAAATGTTCCTTAAATTATCTTTTAATTGTTCAAAGCTTATGTGTTAAAGTCTGCCCCAGTCCATGAAGTTAAAAGTGTTGCCCTTAACTCTGTTTCTGTACCTAGTTATGGGACCCGATGTACTAATATTAGCATTGACTTAATGTCAATGTCGAATAGTTAGTGTGTCAATGAATCACCCACTTAAATTCCCAAGCATGTTTACCCAAGCTCCTTTTTTATCAATCCCAAAAAAATGAAGGACTAATGGAATCATCTCTAATCGTATACAAACCAGTACTACCGACAGCATTGGTGTCAGACATGCTCATCACTAATACTACCTTGGCTGCAAAGCTTAGAAATAGCTATGAGAAAATAATTCAAATAAGGAAATTTAAAAAAGAAACCAGCAGTTTTCATAGGAGCCTAAGGGGGAAGCCAAAACTTCTTATTTTTTTTCCTATAAATCAGTATTACGAAAAATTGACTTTATACACTGTGCAAATGTTTTAAAGAAAGTTATCAAAACTATGGTAAAAATGTACATACTTATGATTATTGTAAATAAACAGCCAAATTCAGTGTGTGAACAAAGTGTCATTCAGTTAACTCTCCATATTTTGAACTGACCAATTCAAAAATTAAACCATGTTTAGATATTCATAATTTATATGATATGTTAATGTCTAATGCATTTTGCTTGTAATTTTATTATCATTCAATTTTCTTCTTTATTCTTGTTGTAGGTTTCTTCTATCCTCAGAATAAATGAAGCCAGTTATGATGTCAATTCTTCTTCAGTTCGAGCCTTTGACGCCAATCAGCTCTCTTCTAATATTCCCATCGAAGACAGGATATGTGTCGCAAGGTGTAGATACACTACAGGTATGCTTTTTGGAGTGTTTGATGGACATGGCGGTGCTGACATAGCAGAAGTGGTTAGTCAACGACTCTTTGACTATATTGCCTTGACATTGCTGCCATTTTCTATACTCAAAGAACTGGTGCAATCCAACTTAGATTTATGTGGTAGACTAACAGAGACCTATACTGAAGTCACACTCTCACCTAAACTATTGCATATTCACAATAAAAGCTTACGGAAGTATGCAATTCAAATTCTGGAGACGGGAGAGTCGTATGACTTTCAGATGCAACAAGCACTCTCACAAGCATTCTTAAAACTGGACAATGACTTATCAGACGAGATACAAGATATAAAGCATGCAGACTTAGAACTTCTTCCTTTCGCTATCATGGGAGCATGTGCATGTGTGGCGCATATTGATGGCTCCCATGTGCATTTAGCCACCAGCGGGGACTGCCGGGCAGTTCTCGGAATTCTCTCTGATGCCAACAAGTGGATCTGCAAGCCTATGGGTTACGAGCACAACACAGACAATGTAGATGAGATGAGACGGGTACTATCCGAGCACCCCAAGTCTGAAGCAAACACTGTGATAAAAAATGAGCGACTCTTGGGTCAACTGGCTCCCTTGAGGGCATTTGGCGATTTCCCATACAAATGGAAATCAAATCTCTTAAAGAAGTTGCTGCTACCTGCCTTTGGTATCGGAATCATGCCACCTAATTATTACACTCCCCCTTACCTAACTGCCAAACCTGAGGTTTTCTACCACCACCTAACCGCTCGCGACCGGTTTCTCATACTCGCCACAGATGGCTTGTGGGAGCAAATGTTGCCACACAAAGTCGTGAAGTTTGTTGGCGAACATATGAGCGGGAAGCAGACCCTAGACTTGCTGAGACTTCCTCGGAAGCAGATGACTCTGGATCAGATCAATGAGATACTGATGCAACGACACATTGGACTATCAAAGAAACCCATCGACACAAACGCCTCCACTCATCTTATCAGGAATGCTCTTGGCCGAACAGAGTATGGGGTAGAGCACAGCCGCCTTTCGGCCATGTTAACCTTGCCAGATGAGGCCGTGAGAAACTTTCGGGATGACATCTCTGTTATTGTTGTGTTTTTTGACACTGAGTTCCTCCGTCACAGTCCGGCAGAGTGATGGACATGTCTTCAAATGATGGGTCGAATTGCATAACTCGCATTCTCCAAAATAAGGCTTAGTTAATGGTCTGTTCATTTAACCACTTTTGACAATCCTAAATTCGATTGACCAAAGTCGCCAATGAGCTGGCCATCTTACTTATATTTTGGACAATGTTAGTTTTGCAACTAAACCCTTCAAATAGAGATAGCTTGAATATAGGCCTCAATTAGTGATTATGAACCACTTTTGTCTACATGGGTAGAACAGCCATGGTAAAACATTAAAACTGACAAAATAAAAGGTTAATAAGAATAAGAGAGAAATAAATAAAGGTAAGGTAAAATAAAGGTTATATGTTAATTGCATTATGTAAATCTATCTTTTTTTAACATATGCTTTGATTGAAATGAATGCTAAAATTAATCATATTTATATTTAATGTATTTTGCATTCAAAGAATTTTTTTAAAACACTTATTGAAATAAAAGTAATAACAAGCTTTTAGTCCAATTTTTATATTGAATATTAATTTATCCATTTTTAAAAAAACTTTTGCATGTAAAATTAAACTAAGTCAAAGGGGTATTTAAAGTTTCAGCTTTGAGTAGGTATGCTATGTATTCTATAATTAGAGATATACTATTTTTAATCCTCTTAACAAGGCATGGTTGTTGATATCTAATTTTGTGGAATTCAATGTTAAGATAAGAAATTAAGCCAAATCAAGTTGCCAAACTTAATTACAACATTTAATTGAATTTTATATTCAAGCTTTGTCTTATTGATATTTATTCATGTTAAGTGTGTAGATTCATTTATAATTTATAGAGTATTATTCGTGTGAATAGGTAGCTTTAAAAATATATGAATGTTATATTAGTATGGATGTTTGAATTTTTTAAGATGCATTTCCATTCAAGAGACAATCTAACACAAACTTTAAGAATTTGCTTAATCATTAAATTTTCTGTACACTATTTTTTATTGCACCTCAGCATTTGTTTTCCAGACACCACTTTCAGAAGACAATAAATCATTTAGGTACTTTTCCGTTTCATCAGTGTGAATATTGCCAAACTGAAATTTTCACCAACACAAAGAAACTTCTATATTTAAAATAAATCTGGTAAGCATGCATTGTTTTTCCATATATTTAGAATGTTCTTCGGTTTGTATGTGCTGATAAAAGTGCAATAAGTTAGTTATGAAAATGTGGTGGCAAAAGATTGTCACTGATAGAAGGTATATTCTGTTTGACATACATCGTATCATTTAGCGACATTGTCTGCTTCAGTGTAATGGAAAAGCACTATTATTTATTATCTAGCACACTCACTTTTAGTTCATAAACCGCCTTTCATAATATTTTCACTATCATATAATTCACTCTCAAAGCAGCTCATACTAAATCAAAATGTGCCACAGTTAAAGAATGCTCAAGTTTTCTCCAAATGAAGTATTTTTTATCTAGATTCTCTTACAACGCCAAACAGTATGTTAGTGTTTTAACATGTTAATGTAATGTTTAGGCTCTTGACCGTTTTCCAAATATTCTGCCTTATTGAGTGTCTTCATATATATTTTTGAAGTGATACTTTTAAAGAAATAGTTTTTGATTAAATAATATTACTCAATTTTAACAACTGCTTGTTCTCTAATTGCATGATTAATGCACTGTTGCATTTGAATAGTAATTGATTTTATTAGCTAAGGACAATAATTGCACATTTCAATTTGATTCTAAGGAAATTCTCGACATTAAGTACTTTAATTGTTCTCCATGCAGATAGTAAATGTGTGCATTTTATGACGTTTCGTGCACTATGAATTTCAAAATAATGTTATATTTTTCAATAGTAAATCCCCTTTATTCTGTTAATTTATACTTAATATACTAGTTATGACAATTTTATTTCAAACTAAATAGCTTTAAATATTTTTTTAAAAAATTCAGAGTTGTTTGAATTGTAAAATGTCTGGTCAAATCAAGTTGATTTTTTTAAAAGTGTATTTATATATACTTAAATGTGGTGCTGTTGTTATAAATATAATGCTTGTAAAATCTGTTGATATTTAAGTATTTTATTTATTTGAAATCCAGTTGATTTTCCTAAGTATATTGCATAGATTTATTTCTTCTAGATTTCTAAAAATTTCAGTAGGCTCGTTTCATATGTAACTGTCCGAGTAATGTTTGCCATAGTTATAGTGCCGAATGGTCCCAGGAGCAATGTTAAAGGAATTTTAAATGCTGAAAAATATGTTGTAGTACATTGCCACTGCAGAAGCATTTTACCCATTAAAGCCAAAATTATTTTCTCGATAAATTTTTAAACAATTATAAAAACACGAAAAAGGCATAGACGATAAACTGCTGGCGAAACCGGTTATAGATGTTGTTGTGTGCCTCCAGTGCATAGCCTAGAAGGCAGGAGTGGTGTTGTAGCTTCCATTGGCACAAGGTTTTGAGCCCCCATGAGGGTGGAAATCTGACTTCGGCTCCAAGAGTTTGTCACTTCTTCAATTTAGGCACATTGGAGAAAAATGAACCTACCCTCCAGCAGACACACTACACCCATAGTACTATATTATGACCTTCCACAGGACTTTCGTACCCACAGATTTAACGAGCATGTTCTCTGCATGTACTCAGGACAACACAAATGTCCAAGCCTAATTCGGAATCCTATCCCCGGCCCACTCACTTGACAAGCAGGGGTCGAAACCACCGTACCGGTGGGTGGCTTACCTGTTATGGGTAATTTAAACTATTAACAAGCTTACTTAGGAAATGATTTTAGGTATATGAGGAACAAAAATATTCTTTTATGTTTGTAAAACATATTTTTAGCTGTGACCATATGGTAACAGTAGGCTTTAATAGGTTAACATTGTCCTTACTGGATTGAAAACAACAGGTTAAACTGTAAGTACGGCTTTAGTCACATGTGAAAGATCCAATAGGCTTAACATTGCCACTGCAAATCTCTGCACCTTAAGTACGGGGAACATTACCAGAACCATTGCCTGTGAAACAGGCCTTGGTCTTTCAAAATAGATGCAAAATTCTTTAAATCTTAGTTTCAATCGTAATTATGCAGTTTCTAAAGGATCATCTAGGTCAAAAGACGGCCCTTTTTGTCATGGTATTTTTGGGTTGAAAGTCCATAGGTAGCAAAAAAGAATGTAGCACTTCCATATTTATCACCATGAATATTAAATCTTCCGCAATGTGCAAAGCATTTAACTTGTGCTATAAGGAAAAATTGGTTTCACATTAGTCTATACTCTATTTGTTAATGATTAATTATAATTTAGTAACTAAAAAAGAAATTGCAGAAGTTCAAGTTATGGTTTGAAAAACTCAGGTCACTAAAACAAAACATTTCCTTAAGGTGCTTCCTTTACATTGTGATTTTAAATTCTCTACAGAATATTTTTTTGAAAAAATAATGCTTGGTTTTAAGTTGTTACTTGCTCAATTAGTTTATTATGTTATGTTTGTTTTCTCTTTGCCATTTTTTAGTTTAAATAAATGTACTCGATTGAATGAGAAATATTTTAAACAACTTTATTTTGTAGTGTAATTTCTTATTGGAAATGCAAATGCCAATACTGTTTAATTCTCTACTGTGATAATGCTATTAAAAGTTTTGTTAACTCTATGTTAGCAACACCATTTATTGCCATGTAATATATCTTAATGTTATGTCTTATATCATGCCTTTTAAAAATCACTCATAAAGTGCATGATTACTCTATTTTTGTTGTTAGAACATAGTTTAAAGCACTCAAGGCAGCTTTAATAAATGAGGAATGCATATAAAAGTACTTGAATCTTTATTTCTAGTATTATGTCACTTCACATATTTCATTTTTTTAATATCAGGGTAGAAAGAAATAACAGAGCACAGAGATTGACAAACTTTTGTTACTCAAAAAATGATTGATCAGTATAACGACACCAAATGTATAATTTTTAAAATAGTGAAATCTTTTTTTGTGAAATGAAAGAATGTAATTTTCTAATGAAAGAATAATGATATTTCATACTATAAGTTAGGCACTTTAGAAAATCTATAGTATAATCCATTGAAACTGCACAATCGCCTAAGCCATTGTATTAAAAATGGCTTAGGTAATTAAGTTTTGAAGTAAAATACAGATTGTTTTATATCACCAATTTTCTGATACTTTTGTGAACCTAATAGCAGAGTTTTACTATTTAGTGAAATCTTGGTATCTTTTATACTTTTTTATCAGAGCAATTCGAGTATAGTATTTACAAAATTAAGTTTCCATTAATTTAGTTTCCGATGCAAAATTAAAATGATTATTAAAGTCTGGTCAATATATATCATAGTTCTATTGAAACGTAAAAAGTGTAGACGAATTACCTATTATTATTTTTTGGCTAGGAAAGACTCTTGAAATTATTTGCAGTTTATATGTTTTCTTGTAAAATTAGAAAAATGATAAATCCTCTTGGCTGAGTTTCATATTTCACAACCCTCTCGGCTATTTTTTATCGGCATTTTGTTGATAAAACTTTCTGGGTTTTATTTTAAAAACTTGTGCGTTTAATTTTAAAATCGTATTTTTTCAAATTTTATTTCATTTATAATAGTAGAAGCACAGAAACAGTTACTAATAAAGTTCGTAACAGAAATAGAATGCCTCCGTCATTGTTCAACGCGCGAGCTCTGTTACATAGGTCTTTATCATTGCAAAGGCATGCTTCAACTTTCAGGTACTGCTTCACGTCTTCCCCAGGAATTTCTTGCTTGAAACAGCCTTTCTTACGGTTTGGATTGCCTACACACATGTATGTCACGTTTTTGGGTGCTGCAAATAAAAGTTAAGTGTTGTTAATGTGAAGAAAGAAGATCCCGGGACGAAGATCCTAAGGCTATGTCCTCACTACGACATTAAACGCCACAAAGGCAACAAAATTTGGCGACCGCCAAGGGCGCCAAGCGATGCAATAGCATGGGGGCTAACTCTGCCAAGTTGCCAAATTTTGTTGCCTTTGTGGCATTTGTGGCGTAGTCAGGACATAGCCTAATATAGTCTTTTGTCATTGTAACATGGTTGTGTAAAATGTGTCTAATAGCCCCAGTGTAGATAGTTCTAAGTAAATATAACTAAACGCTAAATTTGACTATTTTCATATTAGGAGGAAGGGCTGGCTTGGCTGGAACATTGCAAAACTGTCTTTAAACGGAGTAATGTATAGAAGGACTATAAATATGGGGCAAAAGAGGAATACTCATTCTGTTTTCGGAGGCGCCAAAATTTAGTGCAATAGTTATTAAAATTTTAAGTAGATGTTCAAAAATTTAGTAGATATCTCCTATAATGACGTAACCCTCTGAGGGATACAGACGTATAAACCCGTCACCTGGCTGTCAGGTTTTTCAGCAACACTCATATTTTTTAAACATTAATAGATTTAATAAATTTATTAAATTTTAAAATGTAAACCATGGTGGAGCAATTTATAACCATCTACTATAGAAATATAAATTTTTTTAAATTTAAGAAATTAAAATTTCATTTGAAAATTTTAATTTAAGTCTCATGCAGTGAAAACAAGTTCACGCTTTAGTCAATTTGCTTATCCCACCCCTCAGAAGGAATGCTTATTCATTTCTGTCTCAGTAGAAAATGGGTAAGAAAAGGACTTTTCTCCCTCTCCCATGATCATACAGAAGTAACAGAACAGTAAAATATCAACCCTTTGAAGTATAAGCTTTTTGGGAAAGGGTCAACTTGTTATCACTGCATAAGACTTTAAATAAATTATTTCTTAATTAAATTTTTTAGGTTTTGAATTTTATTGTGTAGCAAATATTAACCTCCAAAATACTTTAAAGAATAATATATAATAAAAAAATTATTTATTGCTTTAAAAACTGAGTCTTTTTCGTGAAATTCAAAAGGTATTATAATCGTTCAGTCCGTCTGTCTGTCACCCACTTTCATAGGCCAATCTACAAATGTTACAAGCAAATGTGATACGTCAAAAAATTCAGCGCATCGAAATTAGAAGACATTGACAATCTCAGAAAAAAATTCGAATTCGAAGTACTTTAATTATTTAAAAAACTGCAAAATTTAATGTAATTTAAAAAGCACAAGAAGCCATTTTTATTAGAATTAAATCACCATTGCCATTCGCAACAATCACTCGAGAAACTAATTCTTTTACATAATAAATTAAAATAAATGTATTTTTGCGACATCAATCAGCTTGAAATGACGTCAAATATATTTCACTAAGAGATTGTTTGTATGTTAATTTGAAATGATTTGGTTCTATTTAAAAGAGAGGAATATTACGTATTTATTCTTTGAAATATAAATTAGTTTTTGCAAACGATAATAATTATTGAAGAAATAAGTATTGAATTTTCGAAATAAAATAACTGAAACTAGCCAAATTTAACGTGTAATTGTTTATGATAGAATTAATATTGTGTTTGGCGACTTTTTTCATGTTAAATACAAATGCTGTGTGGAAGCTGGCTGAGTGAAAGATTCTGTTACAAACCTACTTGTTTAGCTTCCACACTACGTTTAAAACGTAAAAAGTGGAAGGTATTATAATCTTTCAGTCCGTCTGTCTGTCACCAACTTTCATAGCCCAAACTACAAATGCTACATGCAAGTGTGATACGTGAAAAATTCAGCGCATCAAAATGAGAAGACATTGAAAATCTCTGAAAAAAAATTCGAATTTGAAGTACTTCAATTATTTAAAAAAAACACTTTAAAATTTAATGCTCATTTAAAAAGTATGATGAGCCATTTTTATAAAAATTAAATCACCTTTGCCATTCACAGCAATCGCTCGAGAAAAAATTATTTCTTTTAAATAATAAATTAAAAGAAATTTATTTTTGCGCCATAAATCAGTTTGAAATGACATCACATATATTTCGCAAAGATATTCTTTGATTGTATGTTGATATTAAATGTTTTGCTTCTATTTTAAAGCGAGTAATATTACATATTTATTCTTTGAAACATAAATTAGTTTAGCAAACGATAATTATTGAATTTTTGAAAGAAAATAAATGAAACTATATACAGATTTAGAGTGTAAATGTTTAATATAGAATTAATACCGTTTTTTGGCTCGTTTTTCCTGTTGAACACAAATGTTGTGTGGAAGCGGGCTAAGAGTGACAGATTCTATTACAAACCTACTTGTTTTTTTGTTGGTATTTTCGAAAACAAGTTTTATTTCATACGTATGTGTTCATAAATAATACAATACATTTACCGCCTAACTCTACAAACCAAGCCGATCTAAGTGCGTGCAATATTTAATTTTTTGTTTTTTTCGTGAGCTTGATTAATCATTTTCCTGAAATTCCAAAACTCAGCTTCATTCCTTACTTTTTAATTCAGTTGCTATCAATATCAAATTATAATCGTTTTTAATAATAGGCAACCTAACTTTATAAATGAAACTTTGATCGTATATCTAAACTTTAATTTTTGAAAAACGTAAAAGGTAATTTATGGAATATCGCCGCCAACGGAGTCTGACATACAACGATTCAAGTACATCTGATTCTTCTACAAGTTCGGGAAGCGACATTACAAATGAAAAATCCCGCCAACGAAAGGCGACAAGAAAGAGACTTCGCCCCAAGTTCCAGTACCAGAAAGTCACTCGTCTGGTGAATTGGCGCAGAAGTGGCCGACGAAGAATGCCAACCTCAGCCTGGAAACCAGACAGGACTCCACCGAGAAGACGGCCATCTACAAGTGATTACGGTGACTCAAGTCGCGAAAATCAGGACGATTCAAGTACATCTGAATCATACAACGATTCAAGTACATCTGATTCTTCTACAAGTTCGGGAAGCGACATTACAATGAAAATCCCGCAACGAAGGGACAAGAAAGAGACTTCGCCCCAAGTTCCAGTACCGAAAGTCACTCGTCTGGTGAATTGGCGCAGAAGTGGCGACGAAGAATGCAACCTCAGCCTGGAAATCAGACAGGACTCCACCGAGAAGAGACTTCGCCCCCAAGTTCAAGTACCAGAAAGTCGACTCGTACTGGTGAATCTCAGACAGTCGGAAGCAAGTGGAGACGAAGAATGCCACCCAGCGGAACGACGAGAGAGACGCATCTACAAGTGATTACGGTGACTCAAGTCGCGAAAATCAGGAAACCAGAGGAAGACCAAGAGAACGGTGTTCGAGACGAAGGCCCACAAGCAGTGGGTCGTCAAATTGCGAAGAGGTTCGAACACTCGAAACCCGGGGAAGATCTCGTATTCGACGTCCACCTAAAGTTTGGAACGTAACTGGCAAAGAAACTTCGGTTGTGGACTTTTTCATGAGATACTCCATGTGAAACTAGGAAATGAGGGGTAAAACAGTTTGATGCTTAGTTGTGGGCTAAATTTGTTTTAAATTCCATTTAAAATCAATGTTTAATATCATTGAAGTTGGTACCTTCCAAATATAAAAATTGAAGTGATTTTTTAAAATCTTAATAAATAGAGAGTTTTATCGCTTATGTTTTTTGGGTTTATAGGTATTGCATTAATATTTTTAATGTATACACTTTTATAGTACAGTTCGTTTAGTGCACAAAAGCAAATGGTAGGTTTGTCGCAGTTTCTTTGATCCAGGACTGAAGACAAAAGCCTTTTACTATACATATAGTAATAGGAGTCCGTTGAGGAGAATTTTGAAAGAGATGGTTTCGGTTTCATATATAAAGTGCTGTTTTGAGATTATAAATATAGCAGCTCATATATCTGTTTGATTGGATGTTAAATGGTGTGTCTACATTCATGCTTAAATCTTGAAACTCTTCATAAATCATAGCCCTCGCGTAGCCCTAGTGCAACGTTAATTGGACAAAAAAAAACTATAATCCTCTGCCCAAAAAGTTAAGATCACCCTTTCACTCCCAATGATTATATTTGGAATCATCAACCTTGCGAATTTTTTACTCACTAAGTTAAACTCGCACTTATTTCAAATAAATTTTATTAAATTCTCCATACATTTTTGTATAAAGTTATATTTTTTTTTTGTATTATTAGATGGAAGAATCATGTATTTTAAAGAATAATGTTTGTGGTAGTAAATGAAAGTATGAAAAACACGCTAAAAGTAAAATTGACTCAAACCATTTTATTAAATAAATTGGCCCTAAATTCTTCATGCTTGCATTTTTTAATGTTTAAAAATTTAATGTTAACTATTTTTAACATATAAAGTTTCAAAATTTATTACTGTTAGAATTCGTTAAAGAATTATGATTCCAAAATCCCCCCCTATCCCAAAAACTTTAGTTAAAAAATTAAGATTTTTCCCCCCCTGCTTTTCACCATTTCACTCTGGATGCATAATGAGTCTATTTCACAAATTTTAGATTTTTAGAATAAAAAAATAATAAGTTGGGGTTGCAATGGTTAATTTCACGAGATAATGAAGTCTATTAAAATGAGCCTTACTATCAGATATAAAGCTATAAACGAGGCACACTTGCGATTCGTGTTTGCAGGGTTCTTTGGCACAGTAGGCGTCAAGCTCCTCCTTGCTGGAAGGGGGGTGGTCAAGCTGACCTCCGATGAACGGCTTCACGATGGGGTATTTCAGTTCCTCCTGATTCTTGTCTTTCATGTACTCGTCGTAGTCTGCTGCCGAATCACTCCACGAGCACTGGTAACATGTTAGGCCGTTTATTTCTGCAAATATTAGTCCACGCTTATGTTAGGACCGTGAGCTGGTAAATTGCAGTAACCACAGCAATCAATTGGATCATTTTTGCTGTGAAATAATCAGTCTTTCTTATAAGTTAGAGGGGGTGGGGAGCCTAGTTGGTTAAGGCGTTCGCCTTGCAAGCATAAGGTCCCAGGTTCGGGTACGCAAACGGGCCAAAATAACTGCCGACCTATAAACGGCCTGTGCAGCCAAAAATGTCCGACGAAGCATATCCCGTGTAGAGGAAGTGCACGTTAAATATGCTTCAAAGTCGTCCCAACGCTGCGTACGATGTCGCCCTTAACGGTTGCGTTGGGTGCCTACTCAGGTGTCAGCTCGTCACTTGACTGTGGTTCTAAATTACGTCGCCCGTCGCCAATAGCCCTCGTGTAGCTCTAGTGGGACATTAATTCAAACTAACCAAACCTATAAGTTAGAGTTATTGAGCGCTTGCAACAATGGTCTAAGTGTTGTTACTGCAGTTTACCTGTCCACGGCAGTATACCATACAGACGTACCACACACCAACGAAAAATATTTACTCAACTATTTAACACTTTCTCTGCGGGTGATGTCTTAAGGCATAAAGAACTTAGGATCCTATAATGCTGTTCCTATGACATGTTACGCGGCAACAAAAACTAACGTAGTGAAATTGTTACGAAGATTGACAAGAAAATTTGCATGAAAAAAAAATTCTGATTAAGTTAAAAAATTATTTTAATTTCAACCTTTTAAACTTTTTTTTATGCTTATGAATGAAATTAAGTTTACTTACCATTCACTGTGCATATAAATAAGCATACACATACAAAGATTTTCACTCCCGGATTTGAAAATCCCAATGTCTCCATCACCGAAATATACTTGCTTTTTATGTTTATTAACACAGCGTGTGTTTTCACTTGTTAATCATATCTTGCTTATCATTGTGCATTCTATAAAAGCGATAATAACTCGAATGACAGTTTTTGATAAACGGATTAATATAGCATTCTATATCAAAAGATTAATGTAAAATGAAAGTACTTCACGTGTGTACGAAAAGTCAAAAGCAAAATTAAGCTGTCGAATTCCACTTAGATTTTTAAAAAATCCATCATCAACGAAAAAAAAATCTCACAATTCAATTTCTGGGAGGATTTAAGTGCCAGGAAAGATGGCTATTTAAGCGCTCCCAGAACATCTTGTTATAATTACTTTGATAAGTATTTTTTAATTGTTGGGATAAAGGATGTTAATATGTTAAAGTACATTCATAAAACTTACATTTTATTTCGAAAAAAACTACAATAGAAAAAAAATTAACATTTTCCCCTACAATTTTATTCAAGAAATAAAATTCATTTGTCGATTTGTTATTTTCTCATATGGTGTTGTTTAGTACTGTTTAATGATTTAAATACACTTGAATGAAAGTTACAGAGATTATATCTAACAACATATTTGCACAAATAGATTATTACAATTTAAAACATGCAATTATTTTACTATTTTATGCATTACAAAAATAAAAAATTATGCATGAAATATGATAAAGTAACGTAAAAAGTATTAAAACAATCAAAGGAACACTGACAAAATTATTAATTCTTCATGAAACAGAAGCAGTAGTATAAGTTTTAATAAATATTTCCATAAATTGTCAATATGTAATCACAAGAAAATTTATAATATTTACTAACCTCTATATTTTAATAATATTACATTTAGATAGACTAGGTGGAATAAGAAGAAATATATCTTCTTCTTACAAATCTCAGGTTGTCTAGCTTAGCTAGACAACCCCCATGAAACCAAAAATGTACAAAAAGTCTAAAAACTGCATTGGGTCCTGAAGGACTTCGTAGAAATATATAATAATATATAACAATAACTTTTTTTTTTTAAGTTCTAACACGAATATGTATAATTTAAACAGATAGCATATCAAATAGTTTTCAAATACTACAACATTGTCAAATACAACATTTCAAAGATTACAAACATTAAACGAAACAACAATTCTAAGTAATTTGTAAATAAATAAAACCTGGATTTTTAGTTACTTCAATATACTGTATTACAGTATTATTCCAAGTCAAAAATAACTCAGAAGCGTAACAATTTTGTTTTCTGAAAAATCGTTTTTTTTTCGTCAAATCGAGAAAAATATGTGTTTTTAATTTTATTAAGACAAATTTCGCCATAAGTGAGATTTTGTTCGCATTATTTACTTAATATTTTATATTAATTATAATTTGTGAGCTACTTTCAAATAAAGTTGGTATGGCATGAAACAAGTTCAACTCTCACAATGCACTATGATGAGGCACACAAGCTACTAAACTAGAGAAAAGTTTAGTCAAATATTGTAGAGTTATTTTTCCGTCACATCGTTCGATCTTGTAACAGGAGTGAGGATAATTTCGAAATGAGACTGAAATAAAACCTATCATGCCATCATATTTTAGAGTTATTTTTTTGTCACACCGTTCGACCCATGTAACAGGAATGAGGATATAGTTTCAAAATGAAACTGAAAAAGAAACACGTATCATTCCGAAATAAACATTCAAAATCTCTTCATGGGGTACCACTCTCCAAAACCCTCGTCAAATATGTCTTCGTCGAATCCTCTGGAGTCCACTTCTGGAAAAATACGACGTTGTCGATCGCCTTCGACTTCTTGTTCGAGTTTCCGTAGTCTTTGGATGTTGGAATGTTCTTTAGCAACGTTAAAGTCGGGATACGGAATAATAACGTATGGTTGTGGAACACGGTTTGGCCGCTCATCATATGTAGCTGGTACCGGAGAAGTTGATATCAAGTGAAACATTAGAAGGCAAACTGAAATGCTGAGTTGAATCATTGGAATGCAGATCTTCATGTTTATTTTTTGAGAATCTGATGAATGAAATAAAGTACATTAAGCTACATTTTAATATAGAAGGAATGAAGTAAGTATTAGACTAAATATATAAGGCTTTTATACGTGTATATATTGTGTAAGTATTCATAATTTTAGTCTATCAAAGTGTTTCATTTTTAAATAGTGTTTACTCAGTTTCATTTTTTTAGAGAAGATCATTTTCATATATCTTATTCATAGTCATAGATCAAGTTTAAAAACTACTTCATTGTTCTTGAGTTATTACAATTAAAACTGAAAAATGATTAAAGATATGATATTAATCACTTTTTTTGCAAATAATCTATTACCGTTTGTTTTAGAAAATGAAAATTTTACATAGATTATCAGATATTTTTAGGAATTTTTGAACTCTTTATTCAATTGATGTTTCGATTTATATTTAAGGTACTTCCAATTCAATGAACTAAGTACAGAGAAGTCTTTTACACAATATTTAAACATCAAATCGGCTGCCAAATAGTGTTTAATTATAAGGCTTTATATGTTAATTCTTTTATTGAAATAGATATTAACTCTAGTATAATTACTCTTTATGACAAATATTAAATGGAGGCTATGGATCTTTACTAATTTACACAAATGCTTGCGATGCTTTCAATTGTGTGTTTTGAATTCAACTTAACATAAAGGTTATTGCCGTTAATAGTGAAATGATTAATAATTTATGAAATATTAAACAAGATTCATTTATTTTATAAATGTTTATAATTTGTATGTCAATCTAGAAGTAATTATCAAAACGCATAGAAAATAACTTTAGCAAGCTAAATTCTTCTCTTGATATTTCAAATTATTCTGCGAATTTCAATAGCATAAGTATTGAATCAACTTAAATAAATATTCTTTGTGGTGTTCTGAAATGTCGAGACAGATTTTGTTTTGTTTTTGAGCATGTGTTTGTATAAAGCCTAAATGCTTACCGTGAAATGCTTAGAAATTAGAGCTTTCTATAGGTATACGATGAAGGGAGAGTTGACGACCACAACGAATTAAATAGTTAAAATACTAAAACCTTAATACGCTACTCCCAACTTGTTAGAAAATTGATTTTCGACTGCTACCCGTATATTTACAAGTAATTGACGCAAAACTTTCGTATAAATGTAGATAAATTAACTGCGTTTAAATTTCCAATTGAAACTATCCTTTTTCCATCATTTTAAATTTCCTATAATTTCTTAATGGTAAAATTTTAATGAGTAGTAATGTTTCAGTTTCCCTGAAGACTTTTAAGTTATACATGTATCTTTATGAGCGGAACTTTTTTTTAAAGTTGTGTAACGGTTAACATATTAAAACAAAATATTAATAAGAAATTTACTATTTTAATTACAATAACTTACCTTGGGAAATAATCGCTGTTAAACCATTCACTTGAACATAAGGAACTGTAGTGTACTTCGTCGAAAGAGTGCTTTTAACTAAAAGTAAGTATCTTGGAATTACTTTAATGCTTGGTAACTTTTAATAGCTTTCATAGTTCAATAGTACTTCACAGCGTAGGAAGTGTGAAAATTACGCCGAAATCTTTTTGCGGTTTGCTTTGTATAAACACAAATATTTGATATCTCACTGAAATAGTAAAATACGTCCTCTTAGTGACGTCACATGTTCCGAGCCAATCCCATTTTTTCTGCGAAAACACGCCTTCTTTGCGCGTAGATGAAAGTTCTATTTTCTTAGAACAGATACGGAGCTTCCTACGGAAGTGAAGACTATTGTTTTAATGGCAAATAATTCGTTTAATTATTTGAATTCTTAAAAAAAAATTTAATTGCTTTATCTGAAATACTTTCATTGAACTCTGTAAGGGAACCGTTACTTGAATCCGTCACCGCTAATTTTACGGTCTGGAACCGTTTTCTTAAAATAGTTTATAGTTTAAAACCGTTTTTTCCAAAACTTGCCCTCAATGACGTCACGTTATAGACATGTTAACACGTTTGCTTCTTTTGTCTTTAATCCATCAGATTTGGAGCCCGAGTTGGTATTACACATTACCAAATTACTTGTACCCTAATGGGTGAGGCTGCGAGTTGTGCTTGACGCAAAATTATTTCTAAATTTTAAAACGTTGCTGTGTATTTAACGAGACGAAACCGTATTTTAATTTATTATATATATTACATTACAGCCGTATTCGGAATTTAATACAGAAATTTTTCGTATTTTTAATTAGCCAGTTTAAAAACATAAATTTGTAATAATTTTTTTCAGCGTAAAAATGGCTTGTTAATGATGTTAAAATTAGTTAGAATCAATTTAAAATTTAATTGTTTTAGTTTAGTTTGAATTATCGTCGCACTAGAGCTACACGAGGGCTATTGGCGACGGGCGTCATATTTTAGAGCCACAGTCAGGTGACGAGCCGACACCTGAGTAGGCACCCAACGCAACCGTTAAGGGCGACAGCGTACGGAGCGTTGGGACTTTGGAGCATATTTAACGTGCACTCCCTCTACACAGGGTATTATTCGTCGGACATTTTTGGCTGCATGGACCGTTTATAGGCCGGCAGTTATTTTGGCGATGCCCGGACCCGAACCTGGGACCTTTCGCATGCGAGGCGAGCGCCTAACCCACTGGGCTCCCCAGCCCTATTTTATTGTTTTAAAAATATAAAGAGGGCATCTAACCCTACTTCTTAATTTCGTTTTGAAAGGCTGAAGACTCACTGAAAGATTTGAAAGACTATTTTTTTTAAAAAAAGCACACATCTGTTATTTCTTTAAAATGAATTCTATCTTTTATCGTTAAATATTGATTAATTTATTGAAAATTTCTGTAAGATTTTACCTCAGATTCTTCTATATGTAAGTTTTAAGAAAGGTCCAAATTGCCAATCTTCTAGTACATAATGAATATTCACCTGTAGGATACAGACGTATAAATCCGATTTAAGACTGTCAATTTTTTCTGCTACATGTATAATTTTTAAAAATTATACTTTTAAATAATTTAAAATTTTAAGTTTTCGAGGAGTCTTTTAAAACCATCTCTTACATAAGCATAACTAAAAAAAAATATGTATTCACAAACTGTAACTAAAATGTAATACAAATTTATAGTTGAAAAATTAAATCTCACGTTTAAACTTTTTCAGATTTTCTTATCTCTCATTTAATGTTATGCTTCCTTCCAAGAGCTAACTGCAGATTGCACCCTCACAGTTCTCCCAGTTTATCGCAATCTACTGTAATGCCCTTGAGTCCTATAAGGGATAATTTACCCCCGCTTCTTTTCTTTTCCGCTTTGCATTTTTTGTCAATAAAGGCAACTGTAAAACGTTCTTTCTTGCAAGGGGTGTTACTAGACAGAGAAGCAATACATTTGGTTCGTTTCACACGGCTCCAGTAATGTTCGCTTTACTTACGGTGTCGGATGATCGCACTTGCAATGTCAAGTCAATTAGATATTTCACAAGTGATGGTTTTTTTCTATGTTAGCGAAATGATAATTTATTTTTACAATAAAAGATTTTGAATTTTAAATGCGAGATTTAATTTATACCTAATGTATGATTTAATATCATTCAACAGATGAAAAATTTGAGTTTATCTACAAATATTTGTATTCGATTCTGTTATACAGAACAAGAGAATGTTCACAGAACGGGGTTGCAGCTAGTTGTAAATCTACCCGGGTAAACGTGAATGTCACAGTTGTCACATAAACATAAAGTTCGAAAAACTAGTTCTTTATAAAAAAGAGAAAAAAAACTCCCCATGGGAGGGTTTTCTACTTCAACATTTATGCGAACATCTTTTTTTGTCACACTCGAAAATAATAAATTATTCCTTTATTGGGTCCAGAGATTGTCTTTCCAGAAGTCGGAACTAGGTTGAAAGTTAAAATTTATTCGAATATGTTTTTTACAAAAACTTACACAATAAATTTGTAATTTTGGGAAATAAACGTTTCTTGAAAGAGAATAGCATAACATATATATTATTAATATAGTACTTTTACGTCATATACCAGTATACTATATAATTTATACGCTTACATATTACAGTCCATATACATTTTTGGGGAGTAAAAGTTGACATTAACGTCTTACTAAAGGTTTACAAGGATTATTGTCGATCAAGTAACGAGGCCAACCCCTGCGCTAGCAGCAACCGCTACCTATTAGCGACATTGTAGGCGGCTTCAAGACTTTGAACCAAGGAAGTTATTAACTTGCACGATCCCCATATAAAGTGTTTTTTTTTTAATGAGATACTACTTTGTCTGGAACGATCCGTTTACATAGGATATGGGCAATTCTACCATAATTTTTAATTTTATGTCCTTTGGGTATAACTTTTGAAAAAATAATTATTCCTTTTCAATTTTTTCTTATTATACTAAGATTGAGTATAACTAACAGACTGGTCCTTATATAATTGCAAAACGGAATTTTAAAGCAAAGAAACTGAAAAAAAAAATCAGTCACAAAACAATGCAACAATGTCACTGGAGCCACATTATTAAGGCAAACTCGAAGCAAAGCAAATTCTAATTGATGAGAAGCTACAACTGTTTTAAAACACATTTTAACGGCGAAATTGATAATAAAGTTTCTGAAAACCGATCGTTTTAATGCCAGAAATTATCACTAAAACAATCAAAGTTTAAACTTTTCGAGGAAGTTTGATTGGGAATCAATAATCATATTTTATAATTATATTTAAAAAAATCAATGCTGTCATATTTAATTTTTTCTTCTGCACATTTAAAAAAAAAGCCTTTAGGTGGTAATTCATATAAAATTGGAAGGGAGAAACAATTAGTATTCCAAGATTATAAATGTTATAGTGTATGAAGATGATTAAGAGGAGTTTCAAAAAACTTTTTAACAAAAAAATTAATAGAGCCGATTCTTCATCCTTGCACTTTTTTATGTATTTATACACATAAAAACAAGAAAAAGTGAAAACAGCCTACTCTCTGAAATTCTTATAGAAGAAGTAGATTTGCAACAGTAACTGTTACCTAAAAAAGCATCCATTTATACACCTTGGACAAACCACCTTTTGTTTTTAAATATTACTTTGATAGAAATTTTTTTCTCATTTTGTTCCCTAAATACAAATTAAGGTATGAATTACCCTTATTTTTATTAGTTAATTCACCTGGTAAAAAAAAAACTTTTTTTAAAAAAGAAGTTGAATATGGTATTTGGTTAAAAACTAATCTAAAATAACCTTATGCTATTACAAATGTTCACTTTTTTTTTCGTTTGCATTCTGTTTCTAAGAGAAAAATAATACAGACACTTTAAATATATTTATTTTAATAAATACATATTAAAAAATATGGTATTTAAATATTTCGACAATAGAAAACATGCACTTTTTTCCAGATATAGAGGCTTCTCATTCTTTACGAATAAGTAGATAAAGCAAAACAAATATTTCATTTATACATATTTTACTTTATACAGAGAGTTTCGGTTTATGCAAGATTGAGTATAATTTTTTTTTACAGAAAATATTTAGAAAAACAATCTTTCCAAATACAAAGTTGAGAATCTGTTATACTGCTATATAAAACTTAATGGTTGTATAAAACTTAATAAAATTCAAATACATTAATTTTTCCATGCCCGGAACTTTCATTTATAACAAGTTATAGGAGAGAAATTAGAACATTTATTTTTAATTTATAAAAAAATTAAGTAAAATAAACTTAAAGAAACTGAATATGGGTCCTGAACTAAATATTATGTTTCACAACTTCTATTAATTCCAATGTTTTGTATCTTAAAGGAGTTAATAATCTTAAAGAAGTTATCTTAAAGGAGCGAAATATAAATTTTGAGATAACAATAACATATTTTTTCATTTGAATTGGTTAGAATTAGGTTTTCAAAATATACCTAGCTTAACTTTTCATTTTGTATAGTTTTAGAATTTATTTATAAATTTAACAAAATTTGTGTTTTCCATTGTTTATTTAAATTATCAACTGCTTTAACAGTGGACATGTTTCAGGACTTCAGTGGCAACAGAAATGTTAAAAAGTCGAGTTCGAGTCTCGATTGGTGAATCCATGTCATGTGGGAATGGAGGACCAATCGGAGAAGCAAAAAGAAATCTAGAAGAAATTTCGTCACCTGAAACAACCCAATTCTTAGCAATTGTAAATTTATGTTTGCCTCCTGTGCAAACAGTCACATTTTCATAATACCACAAGCAACAATTTTACCCCTCCTTTACTATCAAATAGTACCATGAGTTCATTGATGTGTTAGTAGTCGTATCAATATTTATTATCCAAGTTGTAAACACTTACAAATAACAAAATACCCCAAATACTTTTCGTAGAAATAAATTACTTTTTAAAATGCTTAGGAACAAAAGCAATTACTATTCGTTATACTCAAAATAGTCTATTTTTTTCTTCTGTCCGTTCGAAGTAGCGCCACTGCTGAAGCTCTTTGAGTCTGCTCTCTGGTTAATGACAGGGGCCGGGCCTTTGCGGAAACCCATATCTCTTTGGACAACTGTCATTATGCTTACAAAAGGAAGCCAGCATTTAGTCCTAAAAAAATATTCTGTTTTAATATTTCTTCATGCAAAAGAAAATTAAATAAGCTTAACCCGGTTATAGCGTTATTCAAGGGACTGTGATGTTTGACGGTATAAACTAGTAATAATGTTATAAACAGGGTTGAATATTAAGTTTAGTAAATCATAATATACATATTGTATGCTAATATTATAAATTAAAGTTATAAAATGCAACTATTGAATAAATTTGATTTGAAATCATTTGGTGAATAAAATGAAAATGAAATTTTTTTTCTGTAGGAAGGCATTTTGGATATCATATAAATGAATAGTTTAAGCGTTATAACCGAGAAGTTAATTAAAAATTGTTGATACAATCAAGAGGTTATAACATCAAGGTCTAAGGGTAAATCAAGGGACCAAACATTTATAAAGTTATAAACAAATTGTCATTGTAACCAAGGTTGAATGTACTTGAATGACATATTAACAGGGTCTAAAAGATAAATTCCCTGACTTTTCTAGAATCAATTTCTTAATATTCCATGCTCAGTGAAACTCCTCAAGCACATTTTTTAGCATTTGTTCAAAGCTTTACAGGTCATAAAAGTGCAAATGGCTCATCTTGGTGAAATTTTATGTTAACCCTCTGAGGGATACAGACATAAACTAGGGACGCTGAATAAAATAACTCAACTCCGTTAAGTAAGGGACTCGACATTCTCGTCCACATTTTGATTGGTGGATCAGATCGTGTATCCAGCTAAGCCTTGCCGAATTTTTCTCCCATAGGATTTGTATGGAGTGATTGACAAGGGTTTGAAAATCCATTTCATCAGAAAAATTAAAGGTATGCACAACTTTTATATGACTAAATATTGATTTTAAAAGGTTTAACTAACTTTTGCACTAAATATTTTTATTGGAACTTTATTCATGCAAAAGTAATTCTGGTTTAATTCGAAAGACGTTGATCAGTCGTATTGGTTTTTTACCTTTTATGTCTTTCCTCTAATATTAATCTTGTGTTTATGTGTTATTTCCGATAGAATGTTTTTATACGCTAAACAATATCATTAAATGTAGTATCGATGAAATATTGAGCAAGATATAACTAATAACAACTTATTTCTGCAGACGACTTTTGGCGAAACTTTGGCGTACTTTTGAAATCGTTTTGGCGACAGTTTATTTTTTTAAAAAAGCAATTACAAATTAATATTGAAATAAGAACTTATATGTTTGAACTTTATATTTTTAACAACAATCAGTTCTAAAAAATATTCTTCATGAATAATTTAATAAAGTAATCTGTATATGCAAATCATGTTTTCAAAATCTGTATATACAAATCGCATTTCGAAAATTTGTATGTAGGTACAAATCGTATTTTCGTTTTGATGATTCAATTCAATAATCTGTATGTAAATTTTGCATCTTTTGTGTATCTTTCAAATGTTTTGGTTCAGTTCAATGTAAGTTTTGATACGTAATGCGTAATACATTTTTTAATCTATATTTCTTTACACTTGATATTATTGCAGTTCGTTTAAACTTTTATAATTTTCAGTTTAATATGTAATAAAAAATAAACATATTAGAAAACAATAAAATAAATTCTTAAAAAAAATTCTATGAACAGGGCGAAATATGCTTTATTGCCGCTTATAAACTACATTTACAATCGCACAATAAAAAAAATCAGTATAGAAGTTTAACGTATGAAATGAAATAAGAAATAATAGCATAACTTGTCTCAAATTAAGGTTTATAGAGCAGCGCAAAAAGTTATTTTTGTTTTGATATTGGCGATGTTAAAACGGCAAACCACAACATTCTGTAGCAATCCCGCCAGTCGAAGGAGGTTACCGATTTCTCGTTTTCCCCCGTCCATTTCGGAATCTGTCGGGACCCTTACTAGACGGAGTTGAGTTGTCCATCGAGTGACCCTAATAAACCCGACACCTGGCTGTCAGGTATTGCAGCAAACTCACATAAGTTTTAAAAATTTATAAATTTTATCAAATTTCAAGTACTTAGTAGCCATTTATAATCATCTGCTACAGGAAATAAAATTTAAAACAATTTAAAGAAATTAAATTTTTATTTCAAATTTTAATCTCATACATAGAGTGCCAAAACAAAATTACACTTTTAAGCCAAATTGTGTATACCTCAGAGGGTTAAGCAAGTTCCTGTTAACAAGGTTTAACTGCCATACATTTGGAATGAAACTTACTTGTGTGCAGTCACAACCACATTCTTTTTGGGTTCCTCGTCATAACTTTCAGTTTCACATCCAAAAAACTCTGCAAGCTCATGAACAACTCTCCGATGCTCTCGTTTCATGGGAGGAAAGGAATGACTCCTGCATTTCTGCTTGGACTGCACAAAGAACATTTGCATGAAGTAACTCTTTCATTTTAACCACTAATATTTTCCAATATTTCAATCAAAATCATGATTGGATTTGTATAACTAATAGGTATCTAGTTACGTTCACTTTTGCCTTCAAATCTGCTTATTTTGATGGTTGCAAAAATTGCAATAAGACAAATTTCCGACCTAGCATTGAGTTTAAATTCCCATTTAAGAGGGGCATCTACACAGGCAATTTTAAGGGTCTAATTGTTTCAAAAAAATTGTGTAAAAAATACAATTTAAAAATCAATGAATTCAGGCATCATTGAGTTTTCATTTCCTATACATTTCCAATTGTTAAAAATTTAATTTAGTGAAGGTTATCTTTTACATACTTATATTATGAATAGTTCCTTATAGCTTCAAGTAATTTTTGTGAATGGTGCTTTTTAACAATACTTTTGCAGAGGATCTTTGATTTAAGGAAATGAATTTTGTAAAAAGTCCTTTAAAGATGGGCAACTTCTCTAAACAGACCCCTAGAATTATTTTTTTTAAAAATATTTCGTTTCAGGTAACAATTTGGCAATCCAAATATTCCAAACAAGCATAGTAGTTTCCGACTGCTACAGAAAAGCAAAACTATTTTCCTCCAAAAAACTATAATGGAAAGACAACAAGAATTATGTAAACAAAATATTTACCTCTTTTGCCAACTGAACCAAGTCTGAAATTTTACTGTATATTTCAGCTACGACAACCGGGTTCTTTTTCGCTTCCTCTTTGAGGAACTCAGAATAACTTGGAGGGCCGGGTGAAGTGGACAGCTCAGGGTTCTGTATTTGAAGCGCAACTGCGAGACGCTTGTTTCTTTCAATTACTGCACACTGCTCATTGCATTGCAATCTGTAGGGAATGAAATTATTAGCTTAAATACAAGGTGTCCAGAATTAAAGTTTATGGCTTTCTGTAAAGCCAACTAATGGACAGAATTACGATATATTTGTCTTTTATTAGTTTGTTGGATGGAATTTTAGTTATTTCAATAATTTTCTTTGACAATTTATGTTTAAAAAATAAGTTTTAAAATATTCTTCTGTGCATATATTTTCATTAATGATGAACTTTAAATAATTTTTAGTTGGGTTAAAAGAAATGTGTTACATAAACCAAAATTTTAATCATCAAACTATTGCCTGTCTTTAAAATAAAGGTAGCCATTTTAAATTTAAGTAATCTATTTTCCAATTTCAAATTTATTTTTACTTTATTTATTATAAAATTTAACTTTACTTAAACAACCATCAACATTTAATTTTCGATATTAAAGAACAAGTTGTTTCTTTTTATTTCCAAGAACTGGCTCAAAATTACAATTTTTTTTAAATAAAAAGAAATAATAACAATCAACAAATACATGGAGTTTTTTTTTATTTTGTCTAATCCAAATTTAGAGCTAATCAAGACAAATCACAAAAAAATAGCTCCTTTGTATTCTAATTTTAAGGTTCACATAAAATTTTAAAATATTAAGGAGGGGAAGCAGGTTTAAAATATGGGAATGGTGCATCTGAAAGAATGAGCATCTCTTTGTCGATTAAAGAGATTCCAAAGAATTGCATAGAATCATCAATACTTTATACAGTAAAAAAGCAAGATTTTAATGCAGTAAAAAAAACAAATTAAACTATAAGAATCTGCATGTGAAACAAAAGCTTAATAATTATCAACACATACTTGCTATTCTTTGATTTCTTCCCAAGAACATCATTGAGGTTAACTGACTGACCATCTTTGATTTCTTGCATTTTGGTAGCTAACATGGAAACTGACATGAGGCGATAAGATTTGGTACTATCATAGCATGTCGTAGTTTCTGATCTATGACCACAGGGACAAGTCAGTGTGACCTACAACAAAGAATATTTTAATAGACTCATATAGTTATTTTACAGCATTAACTGTACACAATACTTGACGGACAATTCCATGCATAGAAAGTATCTTTGTCAGGAAATTAACCAGGTTGTTATTAATTAGAACTTGAATTTGTTTTGTTTTAAATTAATTATATAATACAAGTATAAATTTTAGAAAAAATGTGTTGAATGTACTTAAAGTTAAGCAAGGAAAATATGTCTTCTTCTATTAATATACATATATCTATTAATATACATATATCTATTAATATACATATATTAAGTACACTAACTTTAAAATTATATTCTTTAAAAAAAACACTATGATTATATTATCATGTTACAAATTTAGGCACGTGAAATGTTTTATTATATGTGTGGCAATTTAAAACACAATACATATGTCACATTGCTGCATCATTTTTATATATAGTGCAGTAAACTTTAAATATCTATCATTCATCATAGCTTCTAAACCAATATTCCAACATAAGTGAATAAAAAAAAGCTATACTCAAACGGAACCTTACACTTGGTTGAGCTGATAATGCCCGACACGATAACTACATGATCCCAAAAAGTAAATGATTAAAATATACCCCTTTTCCAACTCCAATTATCGGATTGTGGTTAGGTCCAAATGCTTCGGATAATTGGAGTTCTACTGTACAGTCCCTGGACAAATTATTAGACGCACTGCAAGATTTCATGTATCAATGATGAACAAAATACCTTTAGAAGGACATTTGTGTTCCTAAACTTAAGCTATTGAATAGAAAATACTATCTGCTATACTTAATACATATATCAACATCTTTTTTAATGATATGGCATTCTTTGGTATGTTTTCATCATTACTAAAAAAAATACAGTGCGTCTAATAATTTGTCCAGGGACTGTACATGTAAAAGTTAAAAAAAAAACGCAAAATTCAATGCCCAATCTTACCTGAGCTTTGCAGGGTGTCTCTGGACATGACCCCTCATGACACTGGTTCCCACAGGGGTGGCTGCAGGATAGCCGAGGGGTAGAGCAGGGCTGGGTGCATTTGACGCCATCTTTAAAGCAGGGGCCATCGTGGCAAGTGGACTTGCACTTGTGGGTTCCACATGGCAGGTCCTTGTTACATACCATTCCACAGGAAACACCATCCATGAAACACATCACAGTACCACATTGCTGGGGGAAGAAAATATATATTCTTAATTGACTTTTTATTAATTGCTGGTTTTCGGTTTCATAAGAGCTTAACATTATTCAGGGTTTGAAATTGATGTTGCCTGTCTCAAAATGCAACTATATCCTACCTTTATAAAATGTAATAGCAGTAACTGCGACTATTTTTTTTTTTAAATATCGCTATCAACTTTTTTACAAAGATCTCCAATACTCCTTACAAAGGTTTCCAAAGATCTTGCCGAAAATAAAAATGTTAAAATTTCAAAAATTCAATAATCTTGAATTTTTCAAACTTCCTTTTGCGATACCAAAATTGCAAATCTAAGGCAACACATTAATTGCCATTTCTACCGATCGTAAAATGTAGAAACTGCCGATTCTGATTCTTACAATTTTGAAACTCCAGCTCTTCTAAAATTGCAAAACTTGTGTGATTCTATATGTCTGTGTGGAAATCTCAAAGTGTCACTGCAAATGTCTATCCGAGTTTTGAGGATAAATTAATATCCTTTATAAAATTAGCATTTTTTCAAGAAGTCTCCCAGAGGATATCTATTTGCATCTAGTCTTTTAAAATTAGTAGCTCCCAAATTTTTACATCCAATTTCTAACTATGGTCAGGATTTTACTAGAATCACAAAGTAATTTCTGGTTAAAAAAAAATGTCTGATACTGCCCAATATCTAACTTACGTAAAAATAATTATGCACCCATAAAATGTCTTACTTTATGGTGGCCGTAGCACCATTTCACAGTGAGTGACGTGCAAGGCGGACAGGTTTCATCACTGTGGCAAGTGTGCTTCACTTCATGCTCACAGGGGTGGGATCGGATGCAGAGTTTAGAACATTCCGGTGGCTTTGTGCCACAGTGGATGGGAGGATATAAAACAGATTCACCGCAGTGGCACCTCAACTCATCAAAACCTGAAGAAAATAATGTTTAATGTTATTCAGAATAACAGTGAACAGCATTTTGTAAGTGGAATAGCTCGGCACTAAATTTTCAATCACAATACTTTTACAATTACATTTTTTTCTCAGACAATATTAAGGTCTCATATAACATTAAGCTAGGTGACAACTGATCATTTATTCAGAAGAAGTATAGTAAGGACAATAATAAGACAAAATTTAAAATTAATAAAAATAGAGCAGAATATATCTTAGATGTTTCTCAAAAGGGGAACAACTGCCAACTGTCAAACTTTAGCCACAGGAAAAATCAGGTGGCAATAATATATTTTAATAGAATTTGAAATTTTATAAAATTGGCATGTTTTAAAAAAAACAGCCATCACATACCTTACAAAGTTAGTTGTATAGTTTTAAATTAGCCAATGATCCAAAATATTTAATAAATTTTTTGTGGCGAAACCTTAATTAAGAACCCTAATATCCTTTGGAAGTTTTTTTAAAAATCATGAAGCCACATTCTCATTATCAAATTACAAAGAATCATAACTTTGCAACAAAAGAATACTGAAACTTGTAACTGGTCATATATTTCACGTTATATTTTGGAAAAATTGTGGTGAATATTTCATAGCTACAATCCCTGGACAAATTATTAGACGCACTGCAAGATTTCATGTATCAATCAATGATGAACAAAACACCTTTAGAAAGACATTTGTGTTCCTAAACTTAAGCTATTTAATAGAAAATACTATCTGCTATACTTAATACATATATCGACATCTTTTTTAATGATATGGCATTCTTTGGTATGTTTTCATCATTACTAAAAAAAATACAGTGTGTCTAATAATTTGTCCATGGACTGTATATGCCTAGTATTTACGGAGCCTTTGTTGGTCAGAAATACAAACAAACTTTGTGTTTAATATTTTAGATACATAAATAGAAGCTAGCCTGGTAGAATTATTAATATATTTCTTAAAGTAAAATAAATGACTTTTAATACAATATTAAGCAAATCTTATTAAAATAAATATATATATTAAAAAAAATTTTGGCAAAAAAATGGTATAAATGCAAATATAAACACAGGTAGGATAAATATCAATTATTTTCTATATCAAACAAGCAAATCAATAGTGCTTGTTAAAGAAGTTTATACATTTATTTTCAACAGTGATATCAAATATGAATACCTTATCTTTGAATTTATTATCTTATCTTGGAATCCTTTAGAATTTTTATCTTTAAAACATCTTATGTTACAAGAAAAAACCCATAAAACTCAAACAAAACACTTACTGACATTCCAACAAGTAGGGCAGTTTCCCATATGACAAGTCTCCGGACACTGATGAGTCCCGCAACTGAGCTTCTTATTGCAAATCAGCTCGCATCGATGCTCAATATGGATGCAACAATTGTTTAAGCATTTGTGTCTTCCACAGTCCTTACGTCGGTTGCAACGCTTCTCGCAAAGGAACTGGAAAGATGGTGTAATGTCGAAACAACTGAACTCTTTGGTGAAGGCTCCACAGCGGCATTTTGTGAGGGTTGCAAGAGGGCACTTGGGACAATCTCCTTCGTGGCATTGCGATTGACATGTATGGGGGTTGTCTGAAATAAAAAATTTTAATATATTTTACGGAATAGCTTTCGTAATCACTTACTCAAATTGAGTAATAATTTCCATCTCTTTGATGTAATTTTTTCCAAGGGATAATTTGCAAAGTTAGAATAAGAAGTTAACTTTGCTGAAGCCAGGTCTGAAGAGGAGAAGCACATGGGAGATCTAACCCAGTTCGAATAGTATTTTGCAGCTACAATTGAAGGGTGTATATATATAGTTGCAAAATTCATATTTTCCAAAGTATGACTAAGCTATAGGGTCTGTTCATTGACAACTTTGGATGAATTCACGTGGAAGAAGTCTTAAATGAAGGGCAATACCTAAGTCATACTTCAGAGAATGAGTTTTGCAACTACACCTTTCAATTCAAAAATATTGTATGAAGGAACACTTTAGAGGAGGTTTTAAACATTTTTTTCCTTTTAATGGTTGTTCAATGAGGATACTTAATTTTAACAAATTTCTTTTTTTTATTAATGGATGTTAATTTAATTGCTCAAAATATACTTGAAAATAAAATTGTATTGTTCACTGAGTTTTAGGGAATATTGATTATTAAAAAACTAAATGAATAACAAATGCCAGACTATAAAATCTGAAGACTTTAAAAAGTAAATCAACATTCCATATATACTACAAAAAGTAATAAAAACACACCTTTAGGTCCACAGGGCAAAAACCTATCACACTTTTGATCACATAATGGAATAGGATCCATACAAGACTTTCTTGGTTTTATCTTTCCACAAGCAATGAGTTTTTCTTCGCTCATTTTCCCACATGGACAGTATTTCACCACTTCAGGGGATCGGCTACAAGGTTTACATGTACCTGGGTGGCAGACGCTAGTGCAGGAATGGTGTCCGCAATTCAGTTGACCCAAACACACTTCGCCGCAGGAAAATTGACGAACGTTTGCCGATTCTTGTGTGCAGGTGACAGTTTGGACTTTTTTCTTGCAGTAGCATTCTGAAGGAATTTTTTTTCAAATTTTAGATAAGGGCCTTGTGTGGTAACATACATTGATGCTATTTTAAAGGGGTAACTTATTTCTAAATAAAGTTTGAGACAGATACTCACAATTTTTTAAAAAACAACACAGAATAGCACTATTTAATAGGTGAAAAGATTAGGTAAAAAGAGTTTATTGATCAGATTAAGAATGATTTAGTGATACCATCATGTCCGAAAATTTTGTGAGCATTTATGCCATATTTTATTCAGCAATAAGTTTAAGGGTTTCGATTGGAATTGTACAGAGATTTGTTACCATCAGGGTTGGGAAAAAAAAAACATGTTTTTTTAAAAAAACACAAAAAAAAACATTTTTTTGTTTAAAACATGTTTTTTTAAAAAACATTTAAATTTTGGTTATTGTACAAGTTGTATGAGTTTTTAAAAAAAACACGGTTCTTTTTAAGTTTTGGTCTTCTATATTTACTTCCATCCCCAATAATTTTAGGCATATGCCTTTCATCTTTCTTTGTCGAAGAATCATAGAATACAAGAAATCCTTCGATTATCTGGCGATTCGGTGTCTTCCTTTGATAGGTATCCGCCTACGTTAAAATACCTATTTTTAATGAAATTCAATATAACTTTTTTATTTTTTAGCTTTATAGCCCAATTATTCTAGTTTCCAAAAATTTAAGAAGTTTAATTTTACGTCATCTAGAAACGAAGTTATGATTATTTTAATAATTGACACACAAAAGTAGTAGAATTCACCCAGAAGTCTTATTTCGAAACCAAAACTAACTTTTTAATTGCTTATATTTAATTAGTAACTTTTTTCTTAGTTTTTTAAAATTAAATTTTAATTTCGAAGGTGTTATAGCAATTCCACATTATTTAAGTTTCTTTGGTATTAAGTTTTGCTTTAGTATTCTGGCAATATAAATGATTGATCGGTTCCTTTTTCAAAACATGTTTGTTTGCAGAGTAGAAATGTCAGAGCACATTTCTGAGAAATGTAAATTTTGCTTTACAAACCTTCACTCAAAACATAATTTAACAAAAAGTTTCATAAATATCTTCAAAAAAAAATTTCCAGCATATTCAGCAAACTGTTTTACAGGCAATGAACTAGAATCATACTTTTCTATCAGTATTTTCATTTTTTATAGCTGGTTTTTCAAAATAACAATTTTAAAAAAATGCAATTTTTAACGAAAACCCTGAGTATTGTGTTTCCACAAACAATAACTTTTCCCCTTTTCATTATATCTCTTAGATTTTAGTCATTGCCTTTAACAGGATTAGCATTGTAACATAGTAAAAGGAAATTTGGCTATCTTAAGTAGTTTTTATGATATTAGGTTTTGCATAATGGTGTTTTACTCCCTAATTTAACAACAATATAGCTCAAAATTTATTAAAAAGGATTTTTTATTCTAGATTTTTGTACTTTTTATTTATATTTTATGCATATTAGATTTATAAATATGTTTAAATGCTTAATAAATAACGTTTTTCAAAAAAAAATTATAGCAAGTAGGCGGATAAATCAGATGAGCTAATAGAAGAATTTATAAACTAATAATGTAATAGTTTATGTTTGATATTATTTTAATTTACTAAAATTATATACCATGTTGATAATTAGCATAAATAGGTTTTTTTTTAAATTGTTTGAAACATGTTTTTTATTACAATGTTTTAAACATGTTTAAAACACTTGTTTTAAACAAAATGTTTTAAACATAACAACCCTGGTTAACATACTAAACCCTAAAGGATTAAAATAAAAAAAATTGTGAAAAAGTACAAGTAGACTTAATTTTATGAGTTAATTGATATATTACTTTCTTTTATTCCAGATATTTTGCAATAATTTACTGAAAATTAAGTTTTAAATTTCAATAAGAATTATTGCTATAAAAAAAGGTCATTTTGTAAGCAAAACTATATATGTTTAATGAACAATAAATGCATATCGTAACTAGAATAATAAGATAGCAGTTTACATTAAACTGCTTAAAAATTATTTTTTAAACCTTTAAATAATAATAATTGTTTTGAAACCAGAGTTACTAAATGAACACAAATCATCTCTTTAAAGAAGCGTCAATTAGAAGATAATAAAATTGAAATCAAAATCATTATAATAAAAAGTTTTTAAGTGTTGCATACCTTGTACAATAGTTTCTTCGCAAGGTTGACATACTCCAACATGGCAATTATTTTTACAAATATGGACACCACAATTTAATAACTTATCACAATTATTTTTACAAGGCTCTTCAACAGTTTGTTTGCAAGTAGTAGTCTGGAAAACAAAAAAATAATAATAAACAAAAATACATGTAATTTAATACATGCATCATTACAGAAGCTTAAATTTTTTAAAAACAAACAATCTCCACTCATTCCAGTTTATGCATATTATCAAACTTTCTCCAATTTCAAAACAATTTTTAAATTTATAGTTCATCAATTAGTGTTCAAAAATGTTTGTACACTATAACCAAAATTTATTTTGAGCATTGATTATCAAGTTTTTATTTGAAATTGGAGTTTTCTGAAATTCTAAACTACTTAGATAAAACTAGAATATTCAATGAGTTGTATGGAAAAATTTATTCTCTAACGTGGATTATACTGAACTGTGAAAATCCTCAACTTATCATAAATACTCGACAGGTTTTTTTAAAAAATCAATACCATAATTAAATTTCTTTAACTAGTAATCATAAGTCCCATAAAAAAAATTATACTACATGAGGTTAAAATCTTATCATAAGCATATTCTTACACTTCAATTTCACTCTTACAATAACAAATACAAGAACGCATTTGAAGAGTCCAGTGGAAAAAACCCTTCATCGACAGGATATCTTTCCATATAAGGCCTCCTTGCTGAAGATAGCGAATGTAAGAAATTAAGGTTTAAGGAAACCTTGGTTCTTCTCACGCGGCAACACTGATTCATGCGAGACCCGAGTCCCATGTTTGTATAGCGAGATAAGATCCAAGGAAGAAATTGGTTTCCTGTTGACAATCTCCGCCAAGCAGACCAGAATACAGGAAGATTCCTAGTCAATCAAGGGGTTTGTCCCCTGGACTCTTCATTTGAACCAACTCAACAAATTACCTTGAATGTCTTCCCACATGGACAAGCCTTCTGCACCACAACAGAACACATTGGGCATGGGCCTGGATGACACAGCTCTTTGCACAGATGTGTACACTCTGGTCGTTTCCTGCCACAAATTTCCCCACAGCTGTGAGGGGTGAGGTGGTAGTTGACAGGGGGTTCTCTCTGCTTGCCACAGAAGCAGAAGTAGTCGTATGGGACTTTGGAGGTGGCATTTCTGCAGGTGGGACAGCCCCAGGTGCCATCTGATGGAATATAAATTTTTCAGTGATTGTTTTAGATTCATGAAGAATAGTGATAAGAGGCAGTGGCAGTGGATAGGGTATTTATCAAAGGGTACCTATTAAAGATTTAAAAGGAAAGGATGTTTTTGTTCATTTTTTGGAAAATATTCGACGTACAAATATTTCCTGTTACGTCCCTTCCTGAGAAAAGCACACAAATGAAACCAAAACTAAAAAACCGTCAAGTTTAATTATATTTTAGTTCTTAGAGATGTTTTTTTTTCTTAACAATTTCAGTCTTTCATTGCTAATATCTTTAGTTTGAATTGCTTTTATTGGCTGCTAAAGGTCACATAATAACCTCCCCACGAGAGCTTATTTTATGTTACAGTTTACTTTTTGTAGGTTCTCAAAACAAATGAAGGAGGACAAAGTTGTAATTCCTTTTTCAGTTTTGCTAATATCTTTATACATAAAATAACTTCTGTCTAATAATTACCCCATTTCATAATTTTATAGCATTTTAAATAAACTAAAACATGGGATTCGGTTTTGAGAAATTTATAAGTAACCATAACCATTGTATTCATGGATTTTAAGTATTTATCTTGGGTATATGTACCCTAGGTATTTACTCTTATAAATAAATACCAGTGTATTTTACATCACTAATCAAAATGGTACTTATTTTAAAAATCCATTTTTTAAAATGAAAAACGGCTGTAGAATACACTGTTTGGCGTAATGCCGAGATTTGGGATTTTTCATAGGTTACTTTTATCTTAGGGTTACAGGAAATAGCAAATAGAAGGAAGCAAAAGACGTGAAAGGAAGGGTGGGTTATCAGATCCCAATGTTTTTGCTATTCAACAACAAATCTTAATTTCTAACTGCACCAAACAGTGCATACTAGAACTGTACCAAACAGAGCGGGATAATCTGAGAATGAGCATGATAAGCTTTGTTACAAAATAATATGGAAAAGTAAGAATTAGGAAGTATTATGAAATCAATTATATTAAATGTTAAATAAAAATACTGCATAGCTTCTTTAAAATACTGCATAGTTAACTAGAGAAAAGCTTAACTATATAAAGTTACACAAAATAAGTCACATTTATCAATCATGATCCAGTTTGAAGGGAAATAAGAATAAGACCATTGAATACCTTCCTCAGCAGCATGAGGAGAGCGTGCCCATTTCTTTATACATCGTAGATGAAAAACATGGTAGCAGGCCAAGCAATGCCACGTCTGGTCTTTGACACGAATTTGTTCACAGCATACTGAGCACTCACATTCCCCTTTATTCAAACGCTGGATTAAAAGTTCTGAAAGAGAAAAAAGTTAAATAATATACATATTAGAATGCAAATCGGAAAATATTTTAAAAAGTAGTTCTTAGTAGAGAAACTATAAATTTTAAAAACTAAAAATGTCAATTCTGTCAAAATCTTAAAACAGTGTCAAAGTATTTCAATTTGATGAGGAAGTTACACAGAAACACAGTCGTACAAAGGACATTGTGTTAGGTCACCCAGGTTGTTTTTATAAATAAATTGGATAATATAATTAGAAATATAAGTTTCACCAACTATTTAATTAATTGAGCTTAACTTCTTAAATGATTGATGTATGTTTCCTTTCAGGGAGTAAGCATAAGAATTTTATATGAACTTTAATCTGAGGTGAGCAGTAATAAAATTTTTTATAAAAATGATTTTTTTTAATAAAAGAAAAACAGCTAGCTTTAGAGTGGTTTTTTTTTTATATGAAGTTTTTAGAACTATAGATCAATAACATTACAACTGATTAGGAGATCAAGTATAGAAGTATAAGTAAATATTGGCTGAGCTGAGTTAAATACATGTTATACTTATGTGGCAAATATATGATAAAGAAATAAAAGACAAACCTCTTTGAGTTGCTTCATTTTCATGATAACTAGTAGTACTCGAAGCTGCACTTTTAGGATTTCTCTCCCTATTTGGTTTAAAAGGTTTTCGCTCATTGGCATTTTGTGATGAATAACGATAAACATCGCTTGAGGCAAAAGAATTTTCAAACCCATTTCCTCTTTCACTGTGAGCATAAGGAGTCCGTCTAGAATAATCTTCACCATTTGAAGATTTACCAGAATAGTTCCTCCGTTGTTGTTCATTTCCAGAAAACGTCCTTGCCTGACTTTGCCTGTTCTCGGAAATGATATTCTTATTCCTATATGAACTACTTGAGTTTGGCTCGAAGCCCCTGTCATCTGTTTCTTTTTGATTATGAGAACGATAAGGTGGGTTGGAATGTTTACTAAACTGTGGATGAGATGTGTTCGAGTTTGATTTAAAATTTCGGTCTTCCAGTTCTTTTTGGTTACGAGAACGATAGTTAGATGTTTGGCCAGAATGTTTATTAAATTGAGCATTGTTTAAGATTGGTTCAAAGTCTCTGTTTTCCTGCTCTTTATGATTTTGAAAACGTTGACTAACAGGTTGACTGGAATGTTTTCGAATGTATCTACCGCTTACTATGTTGCCATGTTTTGGAGCGGCTGGTTCAGCTTCATATCCTTGACAAGTTGCCCCCACTTCGTTAGAATTTAAACTATCTTGTGTTTTTTCGTGGACTTTGCTGTTTTGGCGAGGATAGCTGTTCTGCGAGTGCTTGGAATTGGAAGCTCCATATTTACCCTTTGAATAATTGGTGTACTCTCGGGCTGCGTAAGAGTTTCTTGGCATAAAAGATGCACTTGCTTCATCTGGATCGACATTTTGTGATGGGACATTGTCATTTGAAGGAGGATTTGAAAATTGGTTTCGATCACTATACTCATTTTGATATTGTCGACTACTGAATCTGGATCCTCTGCTACCCCTTGATCTATGTTCCCCATGATGCTTTCCCTTATCATTGTATCCGTAATCCATCTTTGATGACACCTAAAATGAGTGCAATATTTTATAATCAAATCAGTAAGCTTATTTTGAAAAAAAATATATAGTTAACCTAGGGAGAATAATGGTAAGGTATTCTTAATAATGTAAAAGTTTGTCTTAATAATGTTTTAACTGTCTTACTAAAGTAAATAAAAGCGAAAAAATGTTAAAAAAGAAAAAAATCAGATGACATGTGTTACAATTACAGAATTTCGAGTATTTATCAAAACACAGAAAACCAAGCTACGTATACAAAAAAAATATAATTTTAGAGATATAACCTCAAAAATAACAAAATTTAGTTGTTAAAGGAAATATTTATAATCATTTTTCATGGTAGAAATAAAACTGATGATGGGTAATAAAGTTGCAAAATCTTGTAAGGTAAATATGAAAAGAAATTTGTTAACTTACTGAAAACTATGGGAACAGTTGCGTAAGAAAAATACAAACGTCTACCACCTTTTGTCCGGAAACTTTTTTCTAATCTAAACATCAAACCACTTTAATATTTATTTTGCTGCGAAAATTGTGAAACGTTGTGCAACAACAGAAAGATGTGATATAACAATATAGAGAGATTTTTTTATGACTCGTTGAACCATATTGCATAATTTGGTTTGATTTTGATTCACTTTTACGGCTGTAGGTGAAGATGGCACATTTCAGGTCTTCAGTGGCAACAAAAATTCTGAGTGAAAATAAATTATTTCTCAATCTCGATTGGTAAATCAATGTCACTAGGGAACAGAGCACCGATCGAAGAAGATTCAGAAGTGAAAGCTGGAAGGGGTACGTCACTTGAAACAAGCCAAATTGTCAAGAAGCCGCCTTTGATAATTTGAATTATTTATTTTAAATTAGGTAAGATTTTTTTTAACATGAAAGAAATTATAAACCTTGTAAAATTTCTTAAAAACTTTTTTAATTGCACACCAGCATTTTTTTTACATCCGCACCAGTAAGTAATTTAGACCTTAGAGTTTTTGTTTTGCAGGTTGGTTTCGCAGGTTGGTTTCGTTGGTTTGCAGTTATTTGTATTTGTGTTTGTGTTTTCCTAGTTTTTCTGATAGCTGTGAAATATATAAGCTAATAAGGGGGCAAGAAATAGACAGCCGGAACTATTTCTTATGAACTGCCCATTTTTAAAATGAATAAACCACAGTCAGCTGGTACCTCTGAAATACTGAGATCGTCACAAAAAGACGAAGAATATTTACATTATTTAAGGAGCTTAGTAGCTGATATCACGCAAAGATGTTTAGGTCTGTGAATTTTTTTGCCTTTATAACTATTTGTCGGTATAACTATTGAAACGAGAATACTACAAATATGCAATACACTAATCTCTTATTGAAAATCTTTCCTATAAATCATTTAGTAAACGTTTTTAACATGAGACCCTTGTTTTAGTTTCATGAAAATTTTAACTTATGATGGTTTAACTTGAAAACTGTTACAAAAGTCTTAATTTCACTCCTTACCTTAATCACTAGGGTAGAAGGTTTTGTTAAGATGAAATAAGATTCCTTTTTAGCATTTCTCGAAAAGTTATGTTACAAAAATAGAACTGTTCACCAATATACACATGAGGACCTATAGGGCCTCACACAATTTAATTTCGTAAAGACTTGAAGTTAAATCAAATTGTTGTCTTTTTTTTACTGAAGTATCAATACACCGCTGATGAAAAACATGACCTTAAGTTTCTTAAATTTTAATTTCTTTCATGTTTGTAAAGATTAAAAAATCATTTAAGTTTCGTCCATAAAAAAAAAATTGCTTCCATATCTTTGATATCTATCCCCCCCCCCCCCCTTCCTTTTTGAATTTGCCATGAACTTATTACCATAGTCCAATTCGTTCAATACTTTTTTCATTGAATTTTAGGTATACCAATTTGGATTAAATGGAGGGAATTCAGTAATACCTTTTCAGATGCCCTCTTCTACAGCCTTACCACATTATCAGGTGAGTTATTAGTAAAAGTACCAGATATTTTCAAAGTTATATGTTAAAAAAATCTGATATTTCATTATGCATACCCTGCCAACAATTTTTTTTAATTGAATCACATTAGCAGATATCTCATTATGATTGAATGTTTTTTTATTGTGGATTGTTTGGAGAGTGGAATACGATTCAAGTGCAGCAAATCCTGAACTGACAAAAAGATGCATTGTAATACAAACCAAACAAATTAAACGTTTCAACTGTTGGAAATAACAAAAATCTATGATCAAAATAACAAGATCATTATGATTACTAATGTTAAAATCAGGGCTGGGCGGTAACGTGTTACAAGTAACGCGTTACTTGTAATAATTACTTTTTACAGTAATCTTATAGGTAATTCGTTACATTTGAGAACCCAGTAATTTTACAGGTAATTCGTTACATAATTTACGAAAAAGTAATCTTTGTTACAGTAACGCGTTACTTTCATTAATTTTATCATTAACACTCTAATAAATGTCCCAAAAAAAATGGTTTAAAACACGAAATAAAAAACTTTCACATGCTCTTTGCTAAGAGGAGAAATATTGTTAACACAAAAATGAAACGTTCCCTACTGATTGCAGTGCGGTACCTTTAGAAACGGGCGGGACATATGTGTTCCCTTGTCCAAGGGCAATGCCATTCTCCTCACATGTGGGGTCTGGCTTACCTGTCATCGGGAAAACAGATAATTGCAGGCTACCAGTAGAACGGTGAAGGGTTGAATGGGTTCTTTGTTAAGAAAGTCGTTTTTCCTGCCACTGGTTAAGGACAGTCATATGAAGTTGTTATGTTCATATCAAAGGCATTCGCTCTGACCCAGAACTCTGGCTAAGTTTAAAACTCATTCTTGTGTGAAAACTAATGTTTTTATAACCTTCAATATTTTATCTACTCAACATTATTACTTATGAATGCTTAAACTAAATACTTAATATTTTATATTATACTTTTTTAAATTACTATAATATTTAATTGATAATTTTCTTTTTGAAATGCCTAAGCGAAAGCGGTTTTTAAGTCAGTTGGAGATCGACAATTTGGTTTCAAAATGGGATGAAGTGTGACCAATTTTAATTGATGTTAAGTGTTTATGAATATATACATTTATTTCTTAAATACTATTCAAAAATGAATTGTTTTGATTTGCAATTTCTCAATAATGCATATTTTTCTAATTTATAATACAAGTGGTATAATTTAATAATTCTTAAGCTAAAATATGCAATGTATGTAATCGTTAAATTTTTTCATAAATTCACTTTCTAAAACGGTATATTTTTTAATTTGCAGTTTATGTTTCAGTTTCATAACTTTAAAAAGTGATAATAATATAATTGAGACAAGAGAAGAAATTTTTATTCGGGATATATATTTGAAAAATAGGGGGGGGTGCAGAAATAAAATAGAATAGATATCAGTAAAATAAATAAGTTAATAATTATTTTTTTAAAGGGACTTTCAAAGACCTTTATTTGATGTGCAACAATGACATGGTAGATATTTTATTTGGACGCATTGATATCTTTGACTGACAATTTTTTAAAAAATATACCTAATTTTTCTAATATTTCTTTAAACAAGTACAGTTTTATGCTAAATAAACTTAAGCCCAAAAAATTTTCTATCAAATAATCAAAGCTTTTTTTTTCCAAAACACTTTTGTGTCATTTCGGGTGCAGGTAATTTATTACCAATACATATAGCTAAAATTAGTAAACAAGCTTAAGATTTTTGCAATGGCTATATTCCGTACTCCCATTGAACATAATCCCTCCACACTTTGAATAATTGAGTTGAGTTCAATGGCTTTTCTGTTTTGTCATAGAGAGAATAATTTATAATCTGTCGTTGCAACTGAAGAACCAAACAAGAATACTCGAATATGAGTATGCCGCTGCGAATTTCCTAGAAACCAACCCCCCCCCCCCCCCCCCCCAAGTCAACTGTGACAAGAAAGGGGAGAAGCACACCCTTCTCAAAGGGTCACGCCCTCATTGTGTCCACTGTCGTTCTTCGACAAAAGTAGCACCACTCCTAGGGATTATCTATTATGGAAAAATTTCATACCTCCATTGATAGAGAGCGCACGTCGACAGCACAATCTCCAGGAATTTTTGCGCAGAGTACACTTATCTAGCAGTGATGATGATTTTTTTTTTTTTTGAGAATCTAAAAACTTAACATCCTTCCGCCGAAGCCGATTTTGAGTTGTCTACATCTCTCCAAAGTAACGAGTATAAGATGACTGTATTCTGTACCCTACTAACAATTAAAAGCATGTTCATAAAATATAATACCCCCTTATCAGCCAGTACGGCTGTTGAAAGGTTAGTTCTGGTGGTTTATGTCTCCGGGGGGACCCAATCGTAGCTGTGTAGATGCAGCTTTTGTTGTACCCCAATAAGTAGATTTTCTGCTAACTGTTTAATAAAGTCGATTTTAGAGAAAAAAAAATCATTTATTCATTTATACTTTATTTTTCCAAAACATTTGTAAATATGAAATTTTGTCGTAAAAAGTAATCTTAAAAGTAATTGTAATTGTAATTTGTTACTTTTGGAAATTAGTAATTTTACAGGTAATTAGTTACTTTTTACGAAAAGTAATTGTAATTGTAATGAGTTACATTTAAACAAGTAACGGCCCAGCCCTGGTTAAAATGATAATGATAGTTTAAGGAACGCTTCCAACTACTCATTTCTAGCCTCTGACAAACAGATAATTAGTCAATATTTCCTCATAATTGTATGCTTCATCTCATAATCAGCTGTAATTTTATTGATCTCTGTTTGTAAAGACTTCAGACATCTATCCAGATAGTTTATTATTCATCTATGCTGTTTCAATTGAACAAGTTTTGAATTAAACTGAATGGGTCGTTTGAGGGGAAAACAATCTTAAAAAAAAGCAGCCATTTATTTTATTAATCTTTAAAACTCTTGAGTACAATATAAACAAATTATTTTTAGGTCTTCAAACACTGGGTGAAGAATATTCTAATATAATCCAAGTAAACAGAACATTAAAATCAGTTCCACCAAGATGGGTAAGATATGTATTTATGACACTTTGTGTTAATTACTGAAACATTCTATATTTTTAAATAACTTTTTAACTTTTCATCAATAAGGCGATGGATAGATATTCATTCTATCTTATAGTTGCAATATCAAAATAATAAATAAAAAGAATTTGTAAAATTCTACATTTGTAGAAATTTATAAATCCTGTGATTTCATTGTCTTTAATACGGAAGCAAAAAAAAAAATCTGTAAAAGCAACTGGTAAGCAACTTTTTTTAAGTGCAGCTGACTTACCAGAAAAAAAGGTTAATTTGACAGAAAATTGCTACACAGTAAATTCCAATTAAAATATGGTTTTGTCCTTTTAAATTTTGCTCTTTTTAAAATTGAGAAAAGGTTATGTATCAGGCCCTATTTGAACCCACAAACTTTAAATTACTAGTGAAGCATCATATCAACTCAACCACCAAATCTCTGTATGGATATTAGCCAACTGAAGTACTCTTGCTGAGGTTTATGACCTCCCCATGAAGTCATTGTGGGCAAATTTTGGAAGAAACTGGTTTTAAACTGTAAACGAGTGTAATAGTAAGGTTTAAGACTGTAAAGTGGGAAAGAGGTTTTAATTTATCGACATTATAGTAAATTTCTGTAAAAGTTAAGGTTTTCTTTAGCAGTGTATAAATGATTACTTTAATAACTTTTTGTATATAGGTGAGAATGACTGATGTCAGTTTCAGAACATTTGGTTGTTATTTTTTGCTCAAACTTCAAACCTGGTTAGAGAAGGAAATAGCTGAACTCTCATCTGCTACTTCAGAAGAAGATGATCCATTGCTTGTTAACATTAAAGAATACTTGCCTGCAGTTTTTAAAGCCCTTGGAGTTATGCAAAGACTTCATCTGATTGTGTTCTACTTATATGGAAATTATTACAGTATTTCCAAACGTTTGACTGGAATAAAATATGTAAGTACGTTGGGTTTTTTTTGTAGTTGCTTTATTGTTTAAAAATTTTATTTTGCTGCTGTTTACAAAATTGTCGTAACATTAATATATTTATTGGAGATCATCACTTTTTGTTGATATTTTTTTTCAATTCTTAAGAAATATGTTGAATGTTCATTTTGAAGATAATGTTAATTTTAAGTATTGATTGTTAATTTGATAACATGTTAATTTTTAGTACTGATTGTGAATTTCACATTAAAAATGTTTATTATACTATATTAATATATATATATATTATATATTATATATATATATATATATATATATATATATATATATATATATATATATATATATATATATATATATATATATATATATATATATATTATATTATATATATATATATATATATATATATTATATATATATATATATATATATATATATTATATATAATATATACATAAAAGGCAACTTCCGTTTGTTTGTATAAGACACGAGATCTAAAGAACCACGCAACAGATCGTCACGAAATGTGGCACAAAAATTCATCTCATCTCTGGAACAAACATAGGCTAAGAATTTTTAGAATCAGACCATTCCTTCTATAGTTTTCGAACGTTTTTATTCGAATTTTGTGAAAAAACTACACCACTTTGGCTCAAATCCGATCTTCTTTTACTTTCCTGATGCCATCGGTTGAAAAAATTAAATAAAACTTTTAACGAAAACATTTAAAATTGAAAATGTTTATTTTATTCTGTTGCCATTACCTTCAGAAACTAATTTCATTATTTGAAAAATAATTGACATGTTTCAAGTGACGTAATTCCGCCAGTCTCCATTCCCGGATTTTATTGTGGGCTTATTTGACTGCATGTATGTATGTATATTTAAGCAATACATGTATAGTTAAGCTATTACTGAACCATGATGGTTAATAAAGGCCATCGCACTAGAGCTGCATATTAGTGTTTTATGTATTTATTTTTTTGCCAAATACGTTGCCAAACTCTCCAAATTATTAACTAAATCTCGCCAAATGGGCAATTTCTTTTATAAATATTTATAATCTGGTCGGTTGTTTGAAGGTCATTGTGTTTTGGGTGTGTTTATCTATTATATGGGATATCTATTTTCTCGCCAAATTTTTTCCCAAAACGCGCCAAATGAGCTAAAAGGTTTTATGTATTTATGAGGGAATTGTAATGACATTTAGGAGTGCATTTTATAGCGTATTTTTTATTTTGGAATTTTAAGGCAATGAAACGGGATTTTATACTTTATAACGAGCGGGAACAATAACATAAGTTTATGATCATATAACAGGTTATATGGTACACATATTTGGAACGATCATTCAATTATTGTACATATCTGCATTGATTTAGTACTGTATACATTTGCATTGAATTCGTAATTTTTCAGCATTTGTATTGAATTATGATAGAAATTTGTACTGCTTATATTGTATTTATATCTATAAAGTGTCAAAAAAAGTTACTTAATTTATTATAGAACTCCCTTGAATTGCGTTAAAATAAATGTTTGAGACCCTTTTAAGATTTAGCTGTTTTTCCATTTTTAATTCTTACTGTTTATTTTTTACTTAAATATGTATTCTTTTTAATTTGAGCTTCTCATCAAAGGTATTTTTGAAATTAATATTAATCATTACTATATCCAAGTTGGGTAATTAAATGGAAAATTACTGGGTAATCTTCATATCTTATGTAACTAAAAGGAAAGAAAAAAAATAGTTAAATTTACTGTTAAATTATTTTCCACCTCTACCCGTGCAACGTCGGTATAACAGCTAGTATATATATATTAGTATATATATAGTATATAGTATATATATATATATATATATATATATATATATATATATATATATATATATATATATATATATATATATATATATATATATATATATATATATATATATATATATAAAATATAATATAATATATTACATATACATATACATATACATATACATATATATATACATATACATATATACATATATAATATATCATATATACATAATATACATATATATATAATATACACATATACAATATACACATATCACATATACATATACAATATAACATATATATATATATATATATATATATATATATATATATATATATATATATATATTATATATATATATATATATATACATATATACATACATACATATATATATACTAATCTGAGTGCTAAGTCAGTTGAAAGTTCAGTAATCCGACAGCAAGTATGCGTTTGAATGGTGTTTATTTTTGTTGCTTATAGATTTATGAAATCTATCAACCCTTTGAACCATTTGGCCAGGTTTTGGTAGTGATAGAGGAAATGTTACAACTTGGGTCTGAACATTTTACCAGCAAAAAAAAAAAATACAGTTTACAAGTCCATTGTGTGGTTTTTATTTGTGGGCATGTTCGATTTTAAATGGTTAAAAAAAGGAATATGAATACCTGATATACATTTTTATTTAACTATTATTGTTTAGTCAAACATATTTATAGGTTTCCTTTTTGAAAAAAAAATGTATATTTTAAAAACAAATTAAAAAGTTTTGGCCTTTTTTACGTGACAATAATCTGTCAACCTGAACTGGTGTTAGAACTTGTAATCTAAAGAATTTTTAGTTTCATGATGCGAGTCATTGAAAGCATTTTAGCGAAATTTCTTATTTTAAAGTTTTATTGCCCTTTATATGCGTATTTTTTTTTTGTCCGAAATCAAAACAGTTAAATTTACTGATCCTACATTTTATATGCAAGTAATTTAAGGCAATGATAAATTATTTTATTGTTAAATCATCTATTATCTTTGTTTTGGGTTTTGAAAGACTTTATTGTTTATTTTGGTTTCAGGTTGTTATTCGTCGTTGGTTAGCAAAACCTGATCAGCAGTTGTCCTACAAATTACTTGGCTGGATTGCTGCTACTCAGCTTTGCTTGAGTTTAGCTGTGACCATCTACTCTAAAAGTACAAAAAGCTCACTTGATAGTTCAACACAGCTTCATTCTGAGTAAATATTTTCCTTTATTTTTAAAACAACTATTTTAATAATATCTGCTAATAAGGATATTGGTCAAGCTGGTGGCAAAACGATTCCAATTTTTAATGCATGTTATTTAACTTATAATATATTGGAAAATGTAACATTTATTATTTTATTTCATTTGTGTATACTTTCTGCTCAATTATCTCTACTAAACAAAAGAGAATGTATTACTTAAAGATAACTGCATGCTAAATAATCAAAACGGTAGTCATGTAAACCAGTATAAAAGTTTTTATTCTTTGTATTTTATCAAAACTCAAATTTAACTTGTTAATACTTCAATGAAAAAAATTGTATAATATAATAGGGAGTTTTATTTTTTAAGTAACCTATAATGCATTTCCAAGTGCATTATTGATAATTTGCATTTTTAGGACTTCTGAAGAGCTAGTAACTTCAAAGAACCAATGCTCTTTATGCTTTGAGAAAAGGAATAGTAGCACAGCAACTCCTTGTGGGCATTTATTTTGTTGGTCTTGTATTACTTCTTGGATGCAAAACAAGGTACTTATGAAGAATTTTTCCTTAATTTTTTTTCATAAGAATCTAATTTTCCTAATACGTAACTCTGCACCCTGGACGTAAAGGAACTTATATAACTGTTTGTTCATTCTGTGATGATTGTCATTGATTCCAAATAAAATGTATTGCCAAGTAAAAAAATAATAATAATTAGTTCAATTTAAAAAATGATAATTAACTCATTCATGCGCCGTAGCTAAAATATAGGACGCTTGTTTGTTCCTTTTTGCTTAAGTTTAGCTAAATAAACAAAATATATTACAAATGAAGAGCATATTCCTTGAATTTATGTAGGAAAACAAATTCATAAAAAAACTGAAAAAGTTAATGTTTTTTTGGTAATAAAGGTGTTAATGGTATTCACAAGTTGGATGTTAATGGGTTAATTATTTGCCATAAATAATTCTTTAGAGAGGGAACAAAAGGTATGTTTTGTGTGTAGTAACTGGTTTATTGTTGCGCAAGAGCTGCGATGATACCACATATAATCCCATGATAAATGCAAAAAATACTTTGTTAAGCGGAGAATCTGACAGCAAGACTAAAATTACTTAGTACAACAAAAAAGACACCAAGTTTTCATTGGCGATTTTAGAAGGTTGACATATAGGATTGGTATAGGAGAGGTTTGAAAGTGATCATCGCAATAAGTCCTTTTATTTCAGGGTGCAGAACTATTGAAATAAATTTTTTTGATAAGTAATATTTGGGTATCTTGTTTCAGGAAGAATGTCCATTGTGTAGAGAATCTTTCCCACCCTCGAAACTCATACTTTTACAGAATTATTATTAATGTTGTGGAATTTAAAGAGGTTTATATATATGTGTCATTGAACAATGTAATAATTTTATACTTTTCCTTTTTATTGATATTTTCATTTTATTATGCTGCTATATTTGTATGTATATTATAAGGTACAGAAATAAACTTTTTATATTTTGTTGCATAAATATTTTTGATGTGTGTTTGCCTTTTGGGTTTAAGTTGTTATATTACTTAAGTTATGTAAGTCAAATATTTTAACCAAAATATATCATCTCCAAAAGTTTTAGTTAGCAGGTGCTGTCACATCCCCTACAGATAGCTTGTTTTCTTCCTTTCCATTAATGATGAGTAAAATTTAAAGTTTTTTTTACACTTGAAATAAATGATTCATATACTCTTATAGAGAGCACTTGGAGGAGGTGCAGTGTCAGAAAAGACCCATGGACTTAAATAACCTTGCAAAACCTACTTAACACTCACGCCTTTAAAATCACCTAAGATGGAGTGAAAGGCTTAACATTCTAAACCAAAAATGTCCAACAATTGAGTATAATTGAATACATCAGAGAGAAATTTTTTAACAACTATTAACAGAGGAAATAATTCGACAAGAAAACAGAAAATTTGCAAGGCAAGCTCCACAATGTTATTTTTTTTATTAAATCATAGTTTTTCGTGTTTCTCGAACGCTGTTTTTTTGTTGGCTAATTTATTTGCTAATAGATAGTAACAATGTATGTAATATCCGTTAATACAAAATACGCATAATGTTAATGTGTATATTTTTTAATTGTTACCTACCCCCAATAATGTATTTAACTATAAATAAAAATTTGAACAGGTTTTTTTTGGTGGCCAATAGATCCGCTTCATTATCCAAAACAATGTAATACCAATAATACAAAAATATGCAAAATGTTAATGTGTATAATTTTTCATTGTTATTTTACAATAATATTTTATAAGTAGAAGAAAATATCTTGCAATATAATAACTAAACTTTCAACTGGCACATTCCTAAAGTTTCTCTGTCCAAACAGTACTTAACATTTCTCCTATGCCCAAATTTTCACATTATATTCCAATAATTTAAGAATTTGCTTCTTTTAGTGTTAGGATTTAATATAATTCATCCCTAAATAATATAAATAATGCAGAATTCTTTTTTATATGGATTCATCTTGATTGTAAGTAAAAATCATCTTTAGATAACTTCTTTTAAGTATTTTGATGCATTGTTGTAATAATTTTGTAGTATTTTTCATTTAAATCAAGTGTGGCAAGTCCAGTTTAATGTTTGTTTATAATTGTCCAGTTTTATGAAGTAACGTTACACCTATTTTGTTTAGTGTGTACAAGAAACTTTATACTAAAATGATATTTTATGTAGTTAATATTTTTATGTGGGCACTTGTGAATCCACCAGGGAACAGCTTTTCTAATTCTTTTCTCATTAAAAAAATGTAACTGCTATATCAATGAAGTTAATTCTACCAGTTTTATGGAGTAACGTTACATCAAAGGTTTTCTACGTAGGATCTGCATGTTTAGTTAGTGGGATGTAGTTCAGTATGCGTTTTTGACAACACTTATGTTTTTCTTATCAATTACTGTTCAGTAATTGCAAAGAAAAGTAACAGTAATAATTCAGACTCACTTTCAACTGATTGCCGCTTTCTTTGTGGCAACTCGCACTTAAAAATCGAAATGGCTAACACATTTTACATTACGGTTTAATTATTTATATATTTCTATCTTAATACAATTAACATTTTGTTGAATTGCACTTTCAACTTACATTAGTGCTCAATTCAAAAAGCTTTATAGCACGAAGTTTAATTATTAGATTTTTTTTTAAATTGAGGTTTAAAGATTTTTATATACGACTGCTACTACATTATATCTATTAGACGAATTTTTTTTTTAATTTAATTTTTTTATCAAGAGTTTTAAAAGTAACGTATTCACAAACGCAAATAAAAAGTTAAACGATCTTTAAAAAAAGCGCCGTTTCGTGGGTCTTAAACGAAGTTCCGTCTTCAGTAAAAATGATAAATGAATGAAAAATTATGATGTTTGTTTTTCATACAGTTATTGTTTTTCTTCACTGAAGACGGGACTTCGTTGAAATCCAGAAACCGAAACGGCAGAATGCTTTATAGGATAATTAAACTTTTCATTTGTTTTTGTGTGAATACGCTACTTTTTTAAACTCTTATATTAATAACACGAAGGTTTTTGTATCCCTTTTTTATATTACTTTATTATTCTACTTTTTACAAGAATTAGCATTGAAGTATGCAAATGTTATAGCCTCTGTTTGGGGTATAAATTAGTACTATAAATATAATTTTGAATAACCTCGTTATTGCACTCTTATTTAATAAAGACCAGTTCCATCCTAGAAGAGAAATAATAAAAAGAATCTACTTTGTTTTCTTCACAATGCAGAAACAGGAGTGGGGGGAAATGCCGTCGTTAACCAATGTCCACTTACTCACTTAACAAGAACACTTAAACTATCTGGGATCAAATTAACCTCTTTGAAAGTATTTAAACAATTAAACATGCTTCGTGGCTCTACCAAACGGAAAAAATCGGCAAAATAAAGAAGATAGATTTGAAGGGCTTTACTGCAAGTAATTTAGGCAATATATTGTCGCCTTACATTTTTTTTATCTGCAACAACAGTAATTTCTCCAAAAGTTTAATGCGCCCAACAAAATTTTAAAAATAAATTGTTAAAGTATATTTGGTTATGAATTAATTAAAAGATCATAAATAAATTTAGAAATAGGTCTTTGTTTTATAGCGTATTTAATAAGATATGTTATTAATATTTTTAATAATTTATTTATTCAAGCTGAGCTTTTAAAAAATAGTAAAAATAATATTATTCGCACGTATATGATTTTCACTTGAATGCTAAAAAAACATTACTTAAAACTACTTTTAAAAAAGTTTATTTAATATTTAAATTTTAATAAGAAAAATTCATTATAGGAATACTTAAAGTATATAATATTTTTTTTTTTAAGTATACTGGCTTACTCTTTATACACTGGCAAAAATTTATTTTACGTGTCATTTTAATTAGATATTATTTTAAATGAGGGATTTAAATAATGTAGAAAGAATGGGGATTTTTTTGCTTTTGTTTCTACCAGGAATGTCAAAGTTGGCCATAAAGCTTCAAAGTTAGCCTAGTAATCGGAAGGATTTTTTAGAACAGTTTTGTAAGTATTGTAAAAGCCTCTTTTACTCTATGCTTTTTAAGTTCCTGCACCCAAACATATAATATTTTTGTTTAATGTGGCTGCTTTAATATATGATAGTTTGTTTTTCAGTTAATTGCTCTGTTAAACGTACCGATTCTTGCAACTAAAGGATTCGAAGATGTCAACCTTTATGACACACCAAAACAAAGCACTGCCTTCCTTCGATATGAAATTAATGCAGGACATGAACCTAAAATAAGACACAATCGCAGTGTAAACATTCATGTTCAAGTTATGACATCGAAACCATGGTTTGGCACAGGGCAGGATGTAGTTGGCAAGGATGAACTGGACGATTCTGTTCTAGAGGATATTGTAGGCGGGAATAATATCAGTGAATTATGTAAGGAATGTCTTCGTAAAAAGATTGAAAAGTAAGTATAATCCGAAATATTATTGATACGTTATGTAAATGTGTTTTAATGTTAATGTTAAGACAGGACTATACATTATTTAAATATTCCTAAACTTTATAATATTTTTACTCTTTTGATTTTCTGTTTTTCTCATTGTCTCTCAATCTCTTTTTTTTCTAATTTAGATTATCTTGATTTTTTTTCTGTTAAAAATTATTGAAAAGCAAACAGGATATCAAAGCTTTTTTGGCTAATAATTTTATGACCCCGGGTCCCCCTCTTTTTCCCTGTGATTGTACGCCTAGACCCTAGTGTCCTGTGTCTCTTTCAAGAACCCATTCTCCAAGTCCCTGTTTGAAAAGTTTGCAGAGAATTTTTTTTTTAGGTTTTGCTCTTACGACCAACATTTCATTAGTAATAAAAAGTAAAAGTTTAATTTAATATTTAAAAAAAATGATTTTTTGACATGTTTGGAATGGAAGATTTGCAAGACGGCAAATTTTGTGGTCAATTAGATCAATCTGACACGAAAAGTGTTTAGAGCCAGCAGCCAGCTTCGCCCTCATTTCATCGATCCACTAAAGTCTGATATTTTCATTTGATTATTAAATATATATTACTATTGGACGCTTTACGCTTATAAATAAACTAGTGCAATGCGGTTTAGGAACGGTTGAAAACTCGAAGTCTGTACTCCACTGTGTATTGAGCTCAGTGGCTGGTCGTCATTTAATTGATCCACTAACGACTGATATTTTCATTTAAGTATTAAATGGTATTTATGACGCTTGTAAATTCAAAATGTCCATCTACAGAATGGAGTTCCACCTGATGCCGGCGCATCCCTGCGACAGATGGGACCCGGAATCGAGCACATGCTGGCTCGACCGAAGCATCGGGGCTACAGTGACGCTCTCTCTTACGTTCCGAAACGCAGAGGGCAAAATGCAGTTGCCGGCCGTCACTTGGCAGCAGGAATTTCATGTACTGCACCAGAAGGATCGAATTTTCTTTGCAATCACACCCGGTAAGTAATTGAAGATTTTGAAGTAATTAAAGAAAACTATATAAGGGTATTTATCCTAAGTTAACTCATCAACGACGACTTTGTGAACACCATTAACAGCTTCATTTCAAAAAATAAAAACGTTAAATTTAAGTTTTTCAAATTCGTTTCTCTTTTAACTTAATTTGTCTCATATAAATTATTCAAGACAATGGTCTTCATTTGTTTTAGATTTTGTAATTTGTTTGGTTAGATGAGGAGGTGTTCATCAATTTTGTGAGACGTTTTTGACACCCCCTCCTTCCTACCTGGTGAAATTTTGTAATATTTGACTCTCTTATCAACTTATTAACTACTAGCTGTTATACCCGACGATGCACGGGTAGAGGTGGAAAAATAATTTAACAGTCAATTTAACTATTTTTTTTCTTTCATTTTAGTTACATAAGATATGAAGATTACCCAGTAATTTTCCATTTAATAACCCAACTTGGATATAGTAATGATTAATATTAATTTCAAAAATACCTTTGATAAGAAGCTCAAATTAAAAAGAATACATATTTAAGTAAAAAATAATCAGTAAGAATTAAAAATGGAAAAACAGCTAAATCTTAAAAGGGTCTCAAACATTTATTTTAACGCAATTCAAGGGAGTTCTATAATAAATTAAGTAACTTTTTTTGGACACTTTGTAGATATAAATACAATATATAAGCAGTACAAATTTCTACCATAATTCAATACAAATGCTGAAAAATTAAGAATTCAATGCATATGTATACAGTACTAAATCAATGCAGATATGTACAATAATTGAATGAAAATAAATACAATAATAATTGAATGAAAATAAATACAATAATAACGCTAGCAAATTTATACCCGTTCTTCGCACTGATTAAAAATTATCAAATCGTTCCAAATATGTGTACCATATAACCTGTTATAGGATCATAAACTTATGTTATTGTTCCCGCTCGTTATAAAGTATAAAATCCCGTTTCATTGCCTTAAAATTCCAAAATGAAAAATACGCTATAAAATGCACTCATAAATGTCATCACAATTCCCTCATAAATACATAAAACCTTTTAGCTGATTTGGCGCGTTTTGGGAAATAATTTGGCAAGAAAATATATATAGCTTCAAACACACCCATTATACAGCTCTAACACAATGACCTTCGAACAACCGACCAGATTATAAATTATTTATAAAAGAAATTGCCCATTTGGCGTGTTTTAGTTAATAATTTGGCGAGTTTGGCAACGTATTTGGCGAAAAAATAAATACATAAAACACTAATAGCTCTAGTGCGATGGCCTTTATTAACCATCATGGTTCAGTAATAGCTTAACTATACATTTATTGCTTAAATATGCATACATGCAGTCAACAGAAAAATCAATGAAAAAATCACATCAAATAAACCCACAATAAAATCCGGGAATGGAGACTGGCGGAATTACGTCACTTGAAACATGTCATTTTTTTTTCAAATAATGAAATTAGTTTCTGAAGGTAATGGCAACAGAATAAAATAAACATTTTCAATTTTAAATGTTTTCGTTAAAAGTTTTATTTAATTTTTTCAGCCGATGGCATCAGGAAAGTAAAAAAAAGATCGGATTTGAGCCAAAGTGGTGTAGTTTTTTCAGAAAATTCGAATAAAAACGTTCGAAAACGATAGAAGGAATGGTCTGATTCGAAAAATTCTTAGCCTATGTTTGTTCCGGAGATGAGATGAATTTTTATGCCAAATTTCGTAACGATCTGTTGCGTGGTTCTTTAGATCTCGTGTCTTATACAAACAAACAAACAAACGGAAGTTGCCTTTTATGTATATAGATGACTTTGTGAAAACCATTTATTCGTGTTACTCAATTTGCCTCACATAAATTGTTCAGGACTAAGGTCGTCATTTGTCTTATATTTTGTTCATTTAGATATACTTAAGCAGAAAGCTAATTTTCGCCTGGCATTTTTTTTTGCCATCGTCGTGAATTGGTTAACGTAGTCAAAAAAGTAGATAGAACACTCTAATCCTAAATGGATGAGTTATACATAATTAATTAATAATGAAAATATTATTTCAGATAACCTGTTGTGGAACACTGCCATCAGCAGCAAAGGCCATGAGTTCAGGATAAGCCCCATTTCCGATGCGGACGTGGAACCCAATCGGTTCTCGGCTTCTGTTTCAGACGCCTCAACTCCCATTAATAAAGTTCACTTTAAAATAAGATTAATTCCCATCGGTAGGTAAAAACAACTTCACTTGAGTTTCTTTCTAATCATTGTAAAAGTAGTGTTGCGTATGCGTTTTTGGCAATCTTCAAAGTACATATACAGAGGGTCCTGAAAAAAGACTCCCTGATTTCAAACATTTATATCTGGAAAATGGTTTTAGTGATAGAAATAATTTTTTTTGTGACAGCCAATTACTTTTTTTAAAACTATAAAGAATTTTAGTTTCGGCACTAGCAACAACATTAAAGTTACGATATTCTCGAAATATTGGACATCAGCGGCATGGCATGCAATGGCCAATGACAGGGGTTGTAATCGCTTACAAAAAATATTATTGTGTGGATGTGAAGATCATCTAGTACGGTAAAAAATCCGACAAGGAACACTTTCAAGGGATCCCAGCAGTTATCCAGCAGCAGTTTTATGGGATCCCCCATCTTACAAACGCACTACGTGGCCTTAAGTCTCTGCGTTGAAAAAGTCTGCAAAGAATTTAATTATGAGTTTTTTGCCCGTATGGTCAACATTTAATTGTTTAAGTAATAAAAAGTTTAATTTAATAAAAATTTTAAAAAATTGTGGTCGTGGACAATTTTGAAATAGTTCAATAATTTTTTTTTGTCAAAATGAGTTATTGTCGATGCAAGATTATTAAGACACCAAAATGATGTCATGTCAAACGCATTATACGTGCATGCATGCAGAACGCGGTTTTAGGTGGTTACGAACGAACAAACCATAGCCTCCTACATAGAATGCCGCGTATACTCGAGAAATAACATAGATTCACAGGCTGTCCTCAAAAAGTACTCTGGGCGCGCCATCTCTTGGTAGTCGGTCGCATATTTTAGTAGGAATGTATTCGCGGTGAATGACGGATCCAGCGGGCTATTTCGAATACCGTTCGGTTCGAGTAACATAATAAACAAATGAGTTCTTTTTTTATTTTGTTTCTGCTTCCAAGCAATATTATTTGCCAGAGAAATTCATAAAATACCATTTTAAATTTTAAAAAATCTTTCTTCAACATGTTTGCATAGTGTAAAAACTGTTACAGAATACTACTGCCAAAAATCACAATTTTTAGAAATTTAAGATTAAAAAGCTAACAACAGCAAGCACATATTTTTAGAAACATAATCATGTAATGAGTGTCTTTGTTTTTTTAACTTTAAAAAGAAACGCTATAGAACTATTCATTTAAAATCCCCATATAAGAATTTTCTACTGGAGATTAAAACACTAATGAAGTAATTTAAAGTAATGAGAACCTTGTTCAGACGTTCCATTATTAAAAAAAAAATTAGCTTTGACTTCTTAAAGAAAAATTAACAAATACTATAACACTTATTAAAAATGCTTCTGTTAAGAATAACAGTCCCTTAATAATAATACTATAATTTCGAACAACAACAAAATTTTAAAATGAGATAGATCATTTAAATCTCAACTATAAAATGCATTTGAAGTATTAGAATTTATGCTAATATAGATATTGAAAAGTTTTTTTTTCAAAACTTATTAATTCAAAAGCACATATATTAGAAAACAGAATGCCCGAACTAAAATGAATATAAATCTTCTAGATAGAACAAAAGTAAATATGTGTTTAAACTATATATTATGAGGGAAAAAACAAAAAATAATAATTAATGCATTACGAAAAGATTCAAGAATAAAAATATTTAGAAATTTTCACCAAAAAAGAATAATTTTAAAAACTCCTTACCTTCCATTTCGTAGGAATTCCTATATGGAAACACCGTGTTGTTTCCTTGACTTATAGGATAGTATGATGCAAAAAAAATAGCCATTATTTGTTGCATTTACAAAAGTTTACAAAAAAAAATTATAAATTTCGAACTCTGTAACCAAAATTTCTTATCACAATCACAGCGAACTGGGTGTAAACAAACAACACATGTCACCGAGCACATTGTTTGTCGCGCCATGGCGCCATCTATTGATAGCTTTCTCACGACTTTCAATTTTGATCGAGCTTGGACGGCATTATATGTAGGGGGCTATGAACAAACTAATTAAACCTATTCTGGCAGAACAACAATACCGCGACCGAGAACCACCGCATCACCTGTCCTATTGTATGTTTTTTTTATTAAAGACGTCTTTGAACTTTAGATAAAAAAAGTTTCTGAAAATTATTTTTTACTACATTTTTTTCAGATTTAGGGTTTGTCTACCCAGGAGAAACTTTTGTCGTCAACATGGAGAGTTATATATCCCTCCCGATCGAATCGATGGCTTACCAGTGGTACATGGAAATGGACACCGAAACAGGGATTCTGCCTAGCAACATGAAAGGCAGCCCCTCAGGAAGTGTGCTCACCATATCCGAACTAAGGAAAGACCAAGCCGGAAATCTCTCGTGCAATGTGTACACCAACCTCGGATTTATGGTTGCCAGGAAGCGATTTATCATTCGGAATATGACTAAAGGTAAAATGAAACTAATGAACTTTGACCTTAAAGGTTAAATTTATTCTTTATTACACCTTGAATTGAATTGAATTAAGTAAGTGTTTGAGAGATTACACTTTTCTAAGTACACTATTTTTTTTTATCAGTAACAAAACTGCGGCCTAATCTCTAGACCGTGGTGCAAAATTACAAGGCTCTTCGCCAATAGCCCTCGCGTAACTCTAGTGCAACGTTATTTCAACCAAAACTAAACTTGACGTTTGCCCATTTTTTTGAAGTTGAAGACAAAGGAAGACTGCAGAAAGGCCATGCCTACGGTAACCAACCTCAAAACTACGGCAAACAAATTTCTACCCCCCACACAAAAAGAACGGCAACTAAGCTTCGCCTCGTTCTAATCGTCCATAGATTTCGTTTACTTTTGGGTATATAAACATCGTGTTTAATCGCGTGCATCTTTAGGTGACGTATTTTATTACGTTATAATAAATTTGGAAAATAAATACGCTTAGGATTGTAATCTGTAAAGATTTTAATATCTATATATTGAATACTATAACTGATAAATTAATTATAAATGATTCTTTTATTTATAGAAAACAAGCTTTTGAAATCACCAGAACACTCTAATAAATCTAAAGTTTCTTCAACAATAAAAAATAAAGTGGTGGATAAGCGTTTTAAAATTAAGCGTAGAGACGTCCTGTCAAAAGCACAGAAACAACTGGAAGCAGTTCTTTGGGCCCTCAAATATCACAATGCACAACAAAGTTCGATGGAAGATAATTCTGAAAATGACGAAACTTATAAACCGCTGCCATCCGAAACAAGATATTCTAGTAATAATAATGAAAGACAAAAGATAGTTTCTCGGTTTTACCAACCGGCAAGAATGCAGAAACAAGAACTAGGTGGAAGAATGTTTGGTCAAAATTCTCCTGAATTTCAAAAGCGACTTTCATCCCGCCAACAAATGGATTCTGGTGGTCATTATTTCAAAGCTGGAGATCGACCATTTCAGCCATTAAATGCCGTAGCTGGTTCTCGTACAGACATTGACCAAGGCCCAAGAACAAGGTATCAAAATGAACGACCAAGACCGATTCAACAAATCATACCTGAAGTTCAATCTCAACAAATTACAAAGTACCTGATATCCCAAGACTTACAGCAACCTGAAATAGGACTCAGTATAAAAAACAGGATGCAAACAAGATTAAATAAAGAACATGATTATGATGAGATATCTTATCCTGATGATCGAATATCTATATTAATTGCAAAATGTCAAAGGAGTGCAGAGTGCTCGAGTCATGCAAAATGTGTAATTCAGTCAAGCTATAAAGGTTTTTGCAGATGTCTATCGAGGTATAGAGGTAACGGCATAACTTGTTGGGAATTCAGCTCAAAATTAAATACACCAACCATTGAATGACTTTTTGATGAATTGAAAGTGTTTCTTATGAAATGATGAAATTTTATGGACTCAAACGAAAAAGAGGCAGAAAGAAAAAAAACTCTTATATACCATTCTCATAGCTTTTTTTTTCATGTATTCAGAAATAAAAACATAGTAAGAATGATTACTTTTAATATTGATGTCTTTCATATTTTTAAACAAAGAAAAATGTAAGAACGTATAATAGCTTAATAAATATCTTGTATTTAAGTTAATGTGTTTGTTTATTGTAGAAGTTTTTATTTCAAAAACAATTTAAATTCATTTTTTGTGATCAACGTAGTTTCGTTCTATTAAAACCTCCACTGACAAAAAAAAAAAACTCTGAAAAGAGGATACTTCTATATAGTGGAAGAGTTCCACTTTATATTCACTCAGGGCCTCCTAGAAGAAGAAGCGAAAGGGAAAAAATATTATCGAATTCGGGCGAATATTCGAATATTATTGATTCTTGGCATTGAGCCTAAACGACCGCTGAAACGGCTTTTGCAATGCATTTGAGTTAGAATTTCCATATTTTTAAGCTCAAAAATCAACATCTATATTTGCTTAAATTATAATAAAATGCAGCAAACCCGATATTAGTATGTACCAAGTGTTCATATAAATATTTTAGTAGCTTTGGCAATAAATTGCATGTTGTTTTTAGTTGATTTAAAATGCGGTAGCTAGAATAATGACTTGGAGCATTGTTGTAAAAAACGCAATAACTTTAACCTTCAAGGAAATATACTAAAAGACTGATTATTTCAGATTAATAATGGTCTAACTCATTGTTGTAGTTTTTGCAGTTTACGGCAGTATAGTTATTCCTCATGATTAACCCCTAGTAACCCATGATTTTTTTTAAAAATTGTATTATATAACTATCTACTATTTCGTGTGTAAAAATCAATATAAATTATACCAAGAACGACAATTATGGTTATAGTAATACAAATGTAAAAAAATACGTGATAACTTATGATTTATGAATGTTATTACTTTCAATGACCTAATATGAAATCTAAGGTAATGGAAGTATTGCGATGGGGTAGAAAATCCGAAATGAAGATTTGTGTTTTTTCTACTTGATTTGGAGTTACTGATTCCGATGAGGTGGATTTTAAAAATTAGTCCGTCTCTTTAAAACCACTCTACAGCTTGAACTATAAGAACTATGTACTTCATATTTGATATACGCTATCCTGATACCTGTCGAACGTCATAATAGGTTTTTGAGAAAATTGCGCATGCGCAATCGGTAGTTGCAATAGAACTTCTTTGGCATTATAGGTATTACAAAAAAAGTACATGCTTCAAATCAAATAATAATTCAAATATCTGGAAAATATCCACTCTTTCTTTCGTGTTGCTTTGTATGGTAAACTTTTACAAAAATAAAAAATATTTAAAATTATTTTTCAAAAAATATTCACAATTTTCTGCTTAAATTAAATAAATTAACCTTTTGTCATATATTATTCTATATATTATTCTATTATTATACTAAAATGAAAAATGAACCCATCGAAATCGTAACATACCGAGTAAAAACAAAAACTTAAAACCGAAACTAAGGAAATTAAATGCAAATTTATAAGTGTTTTAATGGAGTAAAATAAATAACCTGTTATTTACTTTCTGGTAATACTCGATCTGTTTATAATTTGATACACTACAGCTTGTAAGAAATATCAAGAAAATAAGAGACACAGGATTTATTGAGAAGTTTATGGTAATCTTACCTAATTAAATGCGAAAATTTGGCTTTAAAAATTCCTTCATAATGTACAAGATTTAAATATTTTTATGTAAAAAAGTTAATATTGTATAAATTTTTAAACAGATTTTTATGTTTTGTCTTCGACTGCTCTAGAAATAGCAAATCAACGATACAAAAAAAGCCTTTTTTATTCTTTGTTTCTTCCCCGCTCGTATTCAGTAGTGATCAGCGCCGGTCGTTTAACGTCTAGTCTCAATGTCAGATTTCGGAAAGAGCCAGGCCCTGTCTACTGTTTTTTCCCTTTCTCTTTTTCTAGGACGCCCTGATTCACTACACTAACTTCTAAGGAAGAGTCTTCTAGAGAACATAAATATATCGGGATTTCGTAAGACTCCCGATATATTTATGTTCTATAGAGAAAGGATATAGAGACTCGTAAATATATAATGATTTCTTTTTCCTCTAAAGAGACTATGAGAGGGAACTAATGAGAATATTTCTTGTGATGTCACGCTCTCCGAACTGCGATTTCATTGTGTTTGTTTCTTTGACAAGTGTTGAAACATCATGGTTTTTAGCACACTCAACTCGATTATGTTTGCTCTTGCAAGTGTTGAAAGCCCATAACAGAGATATAATTTTAAACAATTTCTCAAAAATACTTTAAAAATGAATGGGAAAACGCATCTCAATAGCGTATTTATATCAATTTTTCCAAATAAGCGTTTTGATCGTGACGGGTGTTTAGGAGACCCAGGCTTTAGTAAGGACTGAAGACGTACGTCGGGGCGCTCTCCCTGCTGCTCGACATCAGCGTTTTACGGTGTATCTCTTCCGAATAGGTGGATAAATGGCAATTTCGCACGTTTTGGACACTCTAATCAAACCACGACAGATGCAAGTTTTACGAAAGCCGATATAAACGTTAGTTTTGACCTAACGATCACGTGACAGCTAGAGCCAATAAGAAAAATGACAATTCGGACGCACATCTTATCTGCCGATTTTGTGTTCTTACAAATCAGGGCTTATTGCTTAATTTAAATTTATTATAATTTGAGCCCACCCAGGAGGAAAGAGTAGCTTAGTTTTGATTTATAGGTTTTGACCTTCCCAAAACGCTTTGCGCGTTATGGCTTCAATTCTGCGATACTCCGCTGGTAGGGTAGGTACGTATTTATTCCGGCTTGTGTGCTTGATCATGATCAGAGACCCGCTTATAAGCCTTCGTCAAGTAAGACAGACACAGAAACAATTTTTACTGACACTGAGAAAGGAAAGTACACCCAGGGCAAAAGCGGAAATTGAACCTGCACCCATCACAGCGCGCAAGTTACTAGTGTAATGCTCTGCGATCCAAACCACTAGGCCATTCAGATCCCTACTCCGCTGTGCTGTCCATTTTCTTTGCTCCTTCTAGTATTTTACAGTCTCCACGCAATGCCAATTTTAGTATCGTGTAACTCCTTATAAATTCGACGACACTTTATTTAAAAAATAAAATAAAATTCTTTTATTATAATATTCAAAAACAATATTCAAAGTATATTTATGCAAATTTAGCGAGAAAGTAGCCTAGTGGAGAAGAACTACACTATAAAAGGTTATTGGATAACGTTAGCCATTTCTTTGTACCTCTACTCTGTTGTCTTTCATCTCTTCGTGAAAAGCGTTTTGGGTGGTGCTAAATTGCACTTAGTCTTTAAATTTTGCAAAGGCGTCAAATTTTATATAAAAATGTCTTGGCAGTCATATGTAGATAACCAGATTTGCGCTCAAGTTAGTTGTAGATTAGCAGCTATTGCAGGTTTACAAGATGGAGCAATATGGGCCAAATTTGAAAAAGACTCCAGCGTTACGCCGGTAAGCAGCGTGCTATTCAACATGGTGTCTAACCCTAATGTCTGAATTAAAACTTTAAAAAAAAAACATATCGGAACTTGTTTTCAATAATTGTTTAATGAGTTTATAATGTCGACAATATTATAAACATCCCCAAATGAAGTGTAAGATTTTCTATGACCAATTTTCTGTTGTCTCTGTTACCTGGTGTACAGCCATGTCATTGTGCTCCTAAAGTTTTTAGTCAATTAACTGCTAATTCAGTGGATTCTTATTTTAGTTAAAGTTGTTTGTAGTTATTAATCTTGTACCTTGCAATATTTTTCGTATTCTTTGCTTATCTAAAACTTTCTGTGCACTTTCCTTTGTTTAATCTGACGGGATTAACAAAAATATAAGAACTTTTAACGTTATTAAATTGAAACTGAAATGATATTGTAGCTTTTATTCTAAGAAGCCTGTTTAATTTTACAAGCTTAACGAAAATACCCATGATTGGCGTAAGTGACGTTATCGTTAGTTCCGTTATCGCTTTGTGTTTATGACTGATTTTAATGACCAGGGAAGTAGGAATGGGCTGTCATGTAGAGTTTTAGTTGATATTAAGGAACAGCTATGATATAATGACCGGTCTCGATTTGACAATTTGCGTTATGTTGCTAAGCAACGAAAATTTCCTAATATGGTAAACATTCCACTCCATATTTCATACAACCTGATAGGTATAGCAATCCTATGTTAAGTTTTCCACTTCGCCAAAAGTCTCCATTGAACAGACCAGCTGCATTATATCGTAGCTGTAGAGATTTTAAAGATCTTTGAAAGTTAGCCAACTAATTTAAGAGCCAAACTACTGCATTTCTGAACTTGTTAATGAAGGATATTAAACCAATGCATAAGAGAAAATAAATATTACCATATCAAAGTTAAGCATTTCCGTTAGTCCCAAAATTAAGGTTTTTAAGGGAACCTGAAATAGTTGGGGAAAAAACTCAATGATCTAGGGCCTGGAAAATATATAGAATATCAGATATCAACTAGTTGAATAACACATAATTCCAAACATGAATATTTTTTATAGAACCCGAGATTGAATTTTTACTTTTGACAATTTGAAACAATTAATTTCTTGCTATTTAAAAATATGGGAAATAGGAGTCGGTTTGCTTGCTTTTTCAATTTCTTCCTCAACTTGGACAGAATCGGGCCATAAGTAAGATGGATCTGCTGAGTTTAAGTTTGGTTGTTTGCATCATAACAACCTTTTAATTTCAAACCTTGTTTGTCAATCTTTCATCATAACAGGTCCCAAAACAAATAACAAATATTTCACTAGGGCAGTGGATTTAGGTTTGAGGACGCCCTAGGCCCGAGACGTTATGGCGCCCTTTTTCTTTTGTAACATATATATAAGGCTAATTCGATTTTCCGCCCCTGTATATATATTGCAGTTTGTATTGTATTAAAAATTTTGGCGCCCCTCAAAATTTGCTGCCCTAGGCCCGGGCCTAAGCCTGAATCCGCCTCTGCACTAGGGCTTCTAAAAATTTTATAAAATGTGTGGAAAATAAGTTTCATCCCAACGCTATGTCGGCATGTATTATACAAGGTCAATTTTTCGACTTAACTATTTGAGGAATCAAATCATTACCTAATTAAAAATAGATCACTATCCTGTTGGTAGTTTAAAATTGTTTTGTTGAAAAAATTTAAGTCTAAATATTTTTCTACAAGTAATTGTGTTATTTCCAGGTGACACAGCAGGAGTTGAAAGTGATAGGAGACACCATGCGCTCTAATCCGGGATCGTTCACGGAAGCTGGAATCTACCTTGGTGGAGACAAGTATTTCTGCCTCTCTGCAGAGAACTGCTTAATTAGAGGCAGGAAAGGAAGCTCTGCTCTGTGTATTGTTGCCACTAATACCTGTAAGTACTTCTTGGAGTTTATTTGATAAATTATCTAAATAAACCAGAGGTAAAATAAGATCAAGGGTGCTGTCAAGCCTTAACCCAGTACATAGTTGCCCAGTGCAGCCCTCCGGATAATGATAAATTGATCATAGAGTAGGATCATTTAAACATTGGATATGATGGTCAATTCTAAAAATATAGAAATTCTGTTTCCGAGATTGGTTCTTAAAACAATAATATAAAGATTTCTCTTAAAATAAATTCGATTTGTTGAAGGTGTTGCATCACTTTTAAATGCTATTCTTGTACGCATGATACAAGATTTGTCCATAAATTTAGATATAAAGCTGTAAAATTGGCTTTAAAAGTATTTTTTACATTCAATCATTTGTTAAGTGGCTTATGTTAATTCAACCAAATTAAACCCTCAGATTGTCTTTAAATACGCTTTCCTTTAAACAATTATGCAGGAAAATCTAGATAAAGTCTTGAGTATGTAAACTAGATCTACCACGTATCTAAAGTAGTGGTTCTGACAGTAGGATGTTGGCTATATGAATGTACTAGAGAGAAATTTAAATTAGTCTTTATTAAATTTTAATGTATTCCTGCATAGGTTTGCTAGTAGCTGCTACTACAGATGGATTTCCACCTGGCCAACTTAACTCTGTTGTAGAGAAACTAGGCGATTATCTTCGATCTAATAGTTACTAGGTAAGTATGTTTTAACCATATTAAGTTCTATTTTTTTGAATACTAGGTTAGGAAAAACAAATCGTTCAAAATTGTTACTTGCAAATTAGGCATCATTTTGGAAATGGCTGAAATGAGATTAAAATGAAAGGCTTTTGTTAAAAAAGTTCGGCAATATGTTTTAGAAGTAAGAATCTTCAAATTGTTTTAAATGAAAGAAAAAAAACACTAATCTTGGCACATTTTCAGATTTCCCAACAAAGTTTATGTATTATCATAAAATATTTATTAGTTCTTTAATTTAAATTTAATTTTTTGTTTTCGTTAGTCACTGGGTGAATATATAAAAAAATTAATGTGTACGTATTCGAAGTTCAACTAAAATTCTAATCCTAGTTCAAAATCCTAAACTTGGGTGCTTCACAAAAAAATGTTTAGCGGTGCTCAATTAAGACCGCTTCCACACAATGTATGAACATTAGAAACCAAATTTGCAAACAGCATTTGGTTCTAATTTAAACTTTTAGTTGCCATCCATTTTGCTAAATTGATTTGCAGTTTAAAAATAAAAATTGCTTGCTCTTTAAATAAATAGAAGACTCGTCACTTATCATAAAGTTCATATCTTTTAGAACGACTCACAATTTTCAATCAATCTATAATTTCAATTTTAACGTCTATACAGTTATACATAAGTAAACAAAGTATAAAACTAAAAGTATATTCAAATTGAGAAGAATCCAGAAGAATTATGCAAAATATTAAAACTTTTTGTTTTATTATACAAATATAAATGACCTATCGGAAGAAATCTATTGTGATATATATATATTCTATGACTTGATTCCAAGCTGATTTATATTGCATAAATTTCCTCAATGTTTTATTTTCATTATAAATTAAGGTTTTTCTGAGCAGTGAAAATATTGAGAATAGGAATGGAGTTTTAAGTAATGCAGTTAAGTCAAATAAGTACAATTTTGGAAAATGTTTTATTTTGGCTTGTCTTTCTTCCAGGTTTGATGGCCTTCACCCCCTTTTGTGTATGAAAGAATCTTCTACATGTGTGTGAAGACTTCAGCTTGTGGCATTATCTGTGTTTTCGGAGAGGGGAACAGATGACCTCCTCCCTTTTGGAACATCCTCTCCCACATTTAACACTTTCTAAATAACTTCAGATTTTTGTACTTAATAATTCTTTTGATATGCATACTACTACCTGCTTGCTTTCGAAAAGTTCGTGGCAGGAACTAGTCACCAACCGGCATTTGGATGCCTTTCTCGCGCTACCTCCAGCTTTGATCCCGAATGAATTGAAGTTTAATTTGGCTTTTAAGAAGTCGTGTAAAGCTGTAATGGATTCAGGCTTTAAGTTTAATTTTTTAAATTATTTATTAGTTGATGCATTATAATTTATTAAATTTGTATTTCATAAGTAATTTTTTTGTGCTGGGAGTAGCTTGGAAAGGCTCGTAAGTGCTGCGAAGATTTGTTTCAATTGGCATGTCGAATCAGTTAGGGGGGTGAAAGCAGGTAATCTATTATAGTGAACTGTGCTATTGTTTTAAAAAGTTATTAGTGTGGTAGAGACCGAATAATTAAAATCATGTATCCGTTTAGTAAAATATATTTGCAATGCTAATAATTGAAAAAATAAATGTTCGTGTTAGTGTTTTTGGTGATGCATTTTATAAAGGTTCTTGTCATGCATAAGTCTTCATACATTTGGTTACAAATTCAAGGTGTTATCTACACCACCTGGAAAATAGATTTGTTTTGATTTGAAAGATTTTAGCTATTTAAATTATATTTAATGTTTTTGTATTAAATAGTTTTTCAAAGAATTGAATTATTTTTAAACTTATTTTGAATTGCTAATATTGGAATTTGATTGGCTTGCTGTTTTCAAAGTGTAACATTCCATTGAATTTTTACTCCTCTTTGGCATGTGTATCATTTAAACTCCTTCAATGGATTCCGATATTAAATATCCCTAAAACCTGCTTTTTGTAAAATTGGCACCCACCATGGGGTTCCCAAATAAAAAAAATATTGTCATTCCACATTAGTTTTTCTTTTGTACATACAATACACGATTACACATACCTGGTCAGTACAACTATTTTCAGTTCTTGCTGTTTTACTTCAGGTATGAAATGAAAACATGACTTTAAAAGGTTCTGTATGGTTAAATATAGTGGATGATTTGAACAGGACGTGTGATGTAGGTGTGGTCATTACAGTTGTCCATAGCATGTAGACAGTGTAAATTGAGTATCCTTTCGGGGTTCGGAAAATAATTTTGAGATTTATAGAGCTAAACAATTCTATATAGTGAATCCAGCTCTTAATTTCTGCCGATTAGAGTAAATTTTTACTTTTAATTTGACTGGTTCTAAAATACAATGCCCATCACCAATACAAAGCCCTCCTGCAGCTCTAGTGCGACGATAATTCAATTTGACTTTACCTTATATTTCACACTAATTTAAAATGAAAGTATTTTTTGGATGTATTCAAATATGAAATTTTGTTTTCTACTCGTTTTGACTGATAAAAAAAAAGGTGGTTTTGAACATGGGTTCGTTTGTGAAACCACTACAGCTTGAACTGAAAGAGCTATGGATTTCAAATTTGGTACTTGAGTTCCCAGTACCCGTTGGACGTCATAAGGATTTCAAGGAAATTGCACAAGCGGTAGCTGCCTTAGAACTTTTTAGTTATTTATTGAAAATACTTTAAAAGTTAAGTAGCCTGACAAGATTTATTTCAGTGATACACTTTTCGTAAATTACATTTTATCAATTTGGTTGTTTGAAATTACTTTAAAAAAAGTAAGTAAAGTGGAGACTACAAAATTTTATAGCTATGATTCAATAACAAACTAAACCGTACTGCGAAATGCAGTACGTCTGGGCCTGGACACCCTATTTATAAGGTATTATTAGTACTTTTAAATGTGTATTTATATTGAGCGAAAAATTACAAATTGTTAATGGTTCCGCTACAAATAAGAATCTTAATTTATTTTCAAATTAATTGGTTAAAAAAACTAACACTTTTCGTTCAAAATGAACCTTGTTAATATTTACGTGAACTGATGCTTTGATATGCGCGTCATTAGTGTGACGTCATGATTGGGGACGATGACGTGAATTTTACCCATCCTTCCTGCAAACGTGACGTCACCACTAATTGTGTGTACAGAGGAAAGACTGCAAAAATTAATTCTGTGACACAATGTATAAGAATAAGATTTTATTTACAAAAGACAGTCATCTTACTTAGCAGTCAGTTGATAAGGATAGCCTTGTTTGCCAAGTCTAAACTTCATTAAGCAGTTCATTTATTGCTGATAGCCTTCACATTTTGGATGTGGTTTGAATTCACTTTGCATTTTCAGTTTTAAATGCTTCCGAATCTTGAGTGCCATCAAACTCTTTACCGGAATTATGGTAAAACTCTTATTTAAAAGATAAATTACGGTTGTAAGAATTAGATGAAAGAATTTAAAAATTTTGCTCTATGTGGTGAATGATTCTTCATTGTGAAAGAATTTCCTCTTGAAGTTTTTGTGACATCCTTGGAGCTTTTTTATTCTTATCCAGTGATGGTTTTCGTTTTTCTAGTACTTGGGACAGTTCGTCAATGACAGCCTGGGGCATGTGATGAGAACTATCTGCAAAAGAAAATTACTATTACACTAAGTTGAAGTAAAAGATATAGAAGGTAAAATTAATTGAAAGTTGTTTCGCCGAATAAAGTTAGGTCGAGAAAACTTTGAAAGGATTGCCTGCAGATTTTTAGAAGTACAAGGTAGTTGTATTCACACTGTATTCCCAGAGTCATTGAGTGTAAGTGAAGTACAGCTGTGGACAAAAAAAAAGTAAACACTAGGATTATTTCGGCCGTTAGTCATCATAAAGAATCGGACCTTTTTGACTTTGTGAATAAATAACATTCTGAGTTAATTGCATGAGACAAAATTTGCACAAGGGGCCGTCTTCATATTAAAAATGTTACGAACTTTAAAATTTCCAATAGCAACACCCAATTTTAATTACTTAGAAATGTTAAGCACCCTCGAAAACCCCTAAATCTAAGTTTTTGTTACATTTGGATGAATATTTGACGAGTTATTTAATCGAATCACTTGATGTCCTTTGGGGGACCATCTCTTAAATAACAAGCGTAGTCTATAGGTTCGTCCGAGGGGAAAAGCGAAATATTGAAATATAAGGTAGAATATGTTGAGGAGCCCTGTAAGGGATCAAAAGTTAATGGTGATGAAGTCTAATTTTTCCCCCCTATTTGCAAATTTATTTCAACTGTATAGTTAACATTTTAAGTTTATTTATTAAAGTTTAAATTTTAAATTTTTTTTGTGTATGTCAAGGATTTCTATACTGGGCGCCATTGAGTAACGAGACAACAATATTTATTTTTTATGAGAGCAACGATATGTTTTAAGTTTAGGTATATGTTTTGTTGGTAAATTTTAAAAATACCGGTTGGTAAAATTTAAAAATACCGCGCATCGCTTCTATGTTTAAATAAAAGATGAATAAAGCAGAGCTAGATGAACAAATATTTTTATTGAACATCGATTTTAAAACAATATTTAAAAGTAAAAATAATAAATAAAAGCAAATAATAATAATTAATAATAGATGAAATATTAGAAGGCCTACTACTATTAAAAAGTAATCAATTTAAACGTAGCTATTTTAGAGATGACTATGAAAGTGATAGACATTAACCTTATAATTCGATAGTTTATATTTTGCTTAAAATATAATAAATACTTTGGTTAACGTTACTTATTCCAAATACACATTTAACTTATGTTCACTCAGTGCTTTTCCGGCACTTCGGCAGTTGTATATATATATATTAATATTTAATAGCCCTCGTGTAGCTCTAGTGGGACGTTATTTAAGCCAAAACCAAATGAACTATCATTAATCAACCTTAAAGGCGCCTGTTGTGTGATACATCAGAATTTTCAAGCTCGTTGGTTTAATGTTTTTTTTCCTTTTGCAAGGCCGTATTTGTCTATCAAGTTCACATATTGTAATCTTATATACAGTCCCCTAAAGGGTAATTAAAAGGTATTTTGTGATTTACTCAGCAAATTATGGATAAAAAAATTTAAAAATTGGGATTTCGCTTAAACTTCATGTCTTAAATTCATTTCTGTAAAAATATTAAGGGGTTTCTATTCATAATTTTTAAAAAAATTAATATAATAATTATTTAAAAATATAAAATTTCTTTTAAATAGCCCAATAGTGTATGCATTTTGTTTGGGTTATTATAATTACTATTCAGTAAAAAATTCTTTTCATTATCTTAATTATTTATAGAGTGGGATAGTTTTTTATGTGCAACTCATTTAACATTACGGCCCCTAAACTTTGCACGTCTCTAACTCCACTAATAATGCTCAAAAACTAACAAAACTTAATATTTATTGTTAAAATATGTCATAAATGTGAAATATGGACTCAAAAAGGGATGTTTCTATTCAAAATTTTGAAGTTGGTAACATTTTTAATATGAAGACGGCCCCTTATGCAAATTTTGTGTCATGAATTAAACTCAGAATGTTATTTGTTCACAAAGTAAAAAAGGTCCGATTCCATAGGATGACTAACGTCCGAAATAATCCTAGTGTTTACTTTTTTTTGTCCACAGCTGTACCATTCACTTACCATTCCAAAGCCTTTTACCATTCTCCCTTAAAAATAGTAAAATATATAAGACCTCTTTTTTCAAGTAATTGCTTTAATTTCTCTTATACGACGTACCAATTATAAAGAAGTATTACTTTTCCCCATTCCAGATATTAAAGATAGTTGATAAGCTTTAAAAAAATGAAAATTTATTTTATTAGTCATTTCTTGACATTTTGTGTGTGTTGTGATTGTTAAAAATGGATTCTTTTTTATTTTATTCGCGATTCAAGATTTAAAATCATTTATTATTCATTTTCAAACCTATCTTGTTACGTATTTAATTGAAGCAAGGAAAAAAAAATCTAGTACTACATTTTTTAATGATCAACAACATTGAGCGTCTACCCCAACTAATTTAAGGATGGATGGATGGATGTTTGGGTTTGATGGCGCAAGAGTATCTAAAGCCTATTAAGTAAGACTAATTTAAGGCCTTTTACCATTCTCCCTTAAAAATAGTAAAATATATAAGACCTCTTTTTTCAAGTAGTTGCTTTAATTTCTCTTATACGACGTACCAATTATAAAGAAGTATTACTTTTCATTAACAACAACTGATAAATTGTTCGAGACGAGTAAACGTATATCGAGAAGCATTTTTAAAATCCAGGTCAGTCCACCTTCTCTTTCGAAGCCCTCCAGGAACTAGGAACGAAAGAAAAAAGTATCCATAAACTTCTTTTCTCGAAACAACAAGGTGAAAGCATCTCTATCCTGCCCTTTTGTCTAGAAGTGACCAGAAGCGGTCCGAAATCTAGTTTTCACTTGCAGTTTCCACTTTCGTTCTCACCATCAAAGTAGGTTGTATAGATGTTGAAGAAAAAAGTACGGCTTCTTTCACCAGTGTTTTACATTTACATAAGCAAGGATGCCGATTCAGACTTTTGCATGCGAAGCTTAATTGTGTTTAGAACTTGTGAAAAACCTAACTATTGAAATAAATTCGAAATAATAAAAGATTAATAAGACAGAAAGGTAGAAGAAAATTTAACGTCCTGTAAATAGGGCAGGCGCATTAATTAACTAGAGGGGGGGGGGGGGGGCGGATTTTGAAATGCAGCTGTAAATAAAAAGGATGACCCCCCCCCCCCCCCTTGGGACCTGAAATTTAAAATATGATCCCCCCCCCCCTCTTAATCTACTAACAAGCAGTTCCACAAACCTAACCCCTCGCCCCCCCCCAAAAAAAAAATCTTAAAAATAAAATATCACGTACAATATAGTTTTCATTTGAAATGTTAAGATGACATAAGTAGGTAAACTTTTTGAAGATTTTTTTGCGGAAATTGTTTATGTTCTCAAAAGTTGGGAATTGTCGTTGGAAATAAGCAGATTTTTTTTACAACTGGGTTGACTGTCTTGCTGTTGGTTGAAAAGAGAATCTTCAAATGTACTATTTGTCGATTTGGTAAGTTAATCAATATGATGCAGCTCACAGTAATTACGATATATAATTTAGAAAAGTTTTACTTTATGCATTTGTTGTATAACTAGCTTATTCGGTTAAATTTGAAAAGCATCAATTTTACACATTTAGTGTGATATGAATTTTATATGCTTCCGGTAATATATATTTTTTCTGAAGACCTTAAAACTTAATCATAATAATTCTACCCCCCCCCCCCCACTCCTTGGTAAATAATTGGAATATTAAAACCAGACCCCCCTTTCAAGGATAAAATTTAATCATGACCCCCTATAATCCTCCGGCCACCCCTCTAACTAAATAATGCACCTGCCCTTATGCCACTCTAACCTAAAAATATTTTTGGGACAGAATGGAATAATTTGATAACTAGCTGTTCTTAATAATTTTTGGTTTAAGGATTCCCTAAAACAAGGGCTGAATTCTTCCACAGTGGTACTATAAATAAACCGCAATAACTCTCACCATTGGTTGTTACATAAGTTGGCTTACTGCCTTCCCATTTCTATACTATACTTTCCATGCTAATCATAGAAAATGCTAAGTTTTTTTTATCGTCGATTTCTATGAACTAAAAAACATAGTACGCAATACGTGATTATTTGTTTTGGCATGACAAATTGCAAGAAACTTAGCTGCTTACCATATGCTATTTATTTTGCCTATAATTTAAAAAAAAATTATTACTGAAAATGCTTGAACAATGAAAAAGTTAAAAAAAAAACAAGAGCAGAGCACAAATAGTATTCAAAAAGATGTCTTTCCATGTTCCCAGCCGGTTGGTCGTTGTGCCACTGGCCTTTATGTTTCTCCCATGTCCGACCTAACCTACTTCCGGGACTACCCTTTCGGCCACTTTCCACTTTACTCAAAATGTTTGATTTCTTAGAAATAGTTTTTAAAATTTTATAGTACACGCTCAAACTTTCAGATTTGTTTCATTTAAGATATACCGTTAAGGCTCAAAATAATGTTTTTGTCAATATTGACTGGGGAAAGGTAAAATACCACATTTTAGTCCTAGGGTTGCGAAATCTAAGAACAATTATTGGTGTTAATTTTTGACTCTTAGACAATTTAGCAAATGTTCTTTTTCGATTAATTTATATCTTATTTATTCGCCAAGGAATGTGGTATTTCAAACCACAATCCAGATAGTAGTTGGTAAATATTTCTAAACAGTCAAGAGATATCTTGTAAAAATAAGTATCATGAAATTGCAAAATATAAGGCCAGTGTCCTAAAAAAAGTAACTCTTTTGTAAAAGTATTTAACTTTGTGTGGGTAGAAGTTAGCACCTTTACCTTCTTAATGTCTGAAGTTCTAAAAGATAACGAAATTGATTAATCAGTATGTAATAAAGGTTAAGATGTCTATTCACTGATATCACTTGCTTAAGGATGAAATCATGGCAATATACACAATACCGTGACAAAGTGAAGTTGGAAATGTTGAAACATGACTCAGTTATTCAGTCTTTCCTCTTATGGTATTAAATTAAAATAAGAGAGGTTGTAGTATTTTAAAATTGTGAAAGGGAGTTTATATAAGAGAACTTATCACCTTATAAAAAATGCTTTGCAAATTTATAAGACATTCTAGCTCCCATGGAAATGACGGGGTCCAGGTTTCCGCACTCTATTTATCGCTCCCGTGATATTGCCGGGATAAAGTGTTCAGTAGTAAAGAGTCAGTAAGCTTATAACTAACTTATATCCACCAATTGAAGCGCAAATGGCTGGAGGTGAAGTTTTCAATAGTAACTCTCCAAGAAGATTAAAACCTACTTAAATCCACCAATTTAATGGCTGCAGTATTAGTAGTAATGCGCCAATAACATTAATACTAACTCATATATCCACCAATTAAAACGCTAAATTTGTTAGAAAATTTAATGGGTGATAATAAAAAGAAATTGTAAAATTACATTTATCGAATACGTACAAAGATGAAGGTGCAAAAAAGGATTTTTTTTTTAAAAATTTAATAGCTGAAATTTTATGAAATGTTTAATAATATGTGTAAACGTAAAATTCTATAATATATAATACAATAATTTAGTGCAATACAATTTAATTAACAATATTGTCAGAGAATTTAACTTGGCCTATTGCATCTTTGTGGTTAAATTTTTTTTTTTAGTAACGAACAAGTAATTTTAAGTATAAAATTTCAAAGATGTGCAGTAAAAAAAGGGAAAGCTTTTCTATGTCATCGTACTTTTGGAACAAAAGGGCAAAACTTCTTTTTTTTTCTCAGAATTATTTTTAATCATTTGACAGTTTCAACTTACATCTTACGTCCACGTAACTTTTTACCGTTTTCTTATTTTCTTCGATTGTCTGCTTGTTCATGTATTTCCTTTGTAAATTTACCATTATATGTTTCAATTTAGTACGAAATTGTGCAATGGTCTTCGACTCGCGAGGAACCAAAAAAATTAACTAGGCAGCAATTCAACCTTTGTTCATTTTGAATAATTAAAAAAAACGAGTTAAGGGGTTATGACATATTTAATAGCTGCCATCAAAACCTTAAAAACGATTTGTAGCGGTATAAAACCTTTTTCCAACCCCCTCACCCGACGTGTACATGTACAACACAAGATTAGATCATGGTTATAAAATGTGATGACCCATCTAGGTAACTCGTGTTAAGACGATTTAAGAGGAGTTTTTATGTAACACCGTGACGTGCTTATCAACCGCAAGAATTGAAGGTGCTGTGAGCTGATGAAATATAAATTGTTTTTTAGGAGATTAAAATTGCTTTCTTGGAGCTAGCCTAATGTAATAATATTCATGCCTTTTAAGTAACTACCCTAAAATAAATTAGTCTTGACCTGGAAAACTGGGACTCTCTTCTTAGTTTCTTCATTTGGAGACAATTAGTTTGTTTCAGTATTTATTTTTAATGAAAATATAAATATCCTCTGATTAAAAAGGTTTCAAAACAAGTATGGTAAAATATTTACAAACACTAAACTTCGGATTGGAAATAATAGTTAATTTTGATCAAAAACGATTGAGATATTTGTAAGTTACACGTATAAGCAATAAGCACGTAATAAAATTCAAATTTATAGGCGTTATTATTATTATTATTTTTTTTTAAGATAAACGAAATGCAAGAAACCTTTTAGCAAAGTTTTAAAATTTTCGATAAAAACACTATCAAACGTATTCAAAAATTGTTTCAATTATATTATATAAGCAAACATTCGGCCGTGAGTTCAAATATATTCCAAATTGAACACAGATGCTTCAAACTTTAAAAAGTGGTTGTTATGTTACTAAGACCTAACCTTTAAGTGTGTTTCTGTAGAGTGAACCGAATTTGTAGCCTTAAAGAAACTATATGTAAAATTATACCTACATTGATTTTTAGGCTGGCTTCTTTATTTTTTTATTGCATTTGACATTGGAAGTTAATAAGCCCCTTGTCTTTACTTGTTTGTTTCTCATTAATGAACTTAAAATGTCATGACAATTAAGTTACAAGATTTTAACTGTCATGTATATTTTTATGTTTGCCTAGAATGTAAAGCCTCCACGCTTAAATTAATTGGGAGCATTTCTGTAAATTTTTATGCACTAAACAATGTGTGCATAAAAGAAAAATATAGAGAAAGGCTCTAAATTTATTTTAATCCAACTGAACAGAACAGATGAATTTCAAATTTTTTTGCAGTGTAATAATATTTCAAAACTGCTCTGCATTTTCAATTGAATTTGATTTCATTTGCGATGCTGGTATTAATTATAATAGATCAATCACATACAGGAGAGGAAACATCAAAAGTATTTTCCTTTTAGAAAACCATTGTTTTTACTTATTTGATTCTCATTAATTAAGTTAAAATGTCATGACAATTAAGTTACATGATTTTAACTTTTATGTGTATTTTCATGTTTGCGTAGAATGCAAAGCCTCCACGTTTAAATGTTTACAGTAATTTAATAAACCAAATGTTGAATACAAAAAGAAAGTTATTTAAAAAAATAATTACCTTTCTTTTTTGACTTATGATTCTTTTTGTGGTGGTGGCTTTTACAACGCCGTTCTCTGGATCTGCCTCTTGCGACTGGCTGAACATGGGCAGTATCCGGATTCAGCAAGTTTCCTGGGGGCACACTGATTGAACGGAGTCTTACTACACTAATATGAGGTTCATTTTTTACAATATCTACTGGCGGAGCCTCAGCACACAAGAAAGTCACGGAAATTTTATGGTCAGCAATTGTTTTGTCCACCTTTGGAGGTTCAGTGTTTGCCAGATCTAGTTTCTTGTTGGCGCACAGACTTTTGAAGCCTTTCTCCTGTTTCGCGACAGTCAAGACAAAGCTCTTTTTGACAACCGACTGTTGTGTCTCCTCATTTTGAGGTTCACCATTTACAGCATGGATTTCTGAAGCAGTATTTTTAATAAGGAGATTAATTGCTAAGGCTTTTTGGACGCACTCTGATTCCGTTGAAGATACAGCCGATGATTCACTAACACAGTCGGATGAGGAACTTGAAGTTTTATCTGAAACATCATTTGACTGCGATATCGTGATTTTCTCAGTTTCGGAGGACACAACTTCGTTGCTGTTGACATCCAAAATTTTGTCCTTGCAGTTTTTCTTTTCAGAATTCGACGCAATGGATTCTTCATCACTGTCTTTCAAACCATCAGCTTTATTCTTTCTGTATGTTTCTATTAAGTCAAGTTTCTCGAACCGTACTACCTTCTTTGGTGTGAATTCCAGATCATTTGAGGAATCCCTAAGTATGCTTGATAACGTTCCTTGAACTAAACGTTTTCCCGGTTCAGTTGATGAATAATTTAAACTTATACAATCTATGAGATCATTAAGTGAAGAAGTTTTGTTTTTCAAAATGTTCACTGGTATTTCAGTGGGTAGTTTATTATTGTCTACAACTGATTCTAGTGTTGAATAATCAGGAGTGTCAATATGGTAAGCGGGTATTTCTTCTGAAATATTATTGTTTGAAATAGGTTGATTTATTTTTGAACATTTTGAAATATCCGTCTTCTGGTTGAAATCACATAATGCTTTTTTGTTCTCATTTATTTGGTTTTCTAAAATTTCAGCTAGCTTATTAGTCGAATCAGTTTCGCATTCAGAAACAGTGTGTTTATGAATTTCCGCAACAGTTATATAAGTATTTGAATCAGAATGAATTTTGTTTTTCACAGTGAGAAATGTTTCTGAATTCTTTAAATTATTAAGCTTTACTGTTGGTGCAGTCCTGTTGTCCAAATTCTTCTCCTCGTGTTTACCGTTACCATTCATGGAATGAAGCTTTCTTGCAGGTTTCACCATTGGAGACATTTTCTTTTCAATAAAATAATTCGTACCAACATTACCGTCATGACCATTTGGATTTAAGTTCACATCACAATTAGACTCCTTCAGAGATACATTCGGAGGTTGAGGTTTAGGAGCTTGGCATTTCTTTCTGCCTGGCTTAGGAGGAACCTTTGATTTCACTTCATTCATCTTCGGTTGTCCCATTTCCATGTAAATATCCTCCTCGACAACATTCTCGGTACTATTTCCACCAGACTGTGGTATGCTACCCCGACCTTCAGAAGGCAACCGCGTCACATTCTTCAACAGCACACCACAACTCTGGTCTGCAATGGTCCTTGCATTTATTGAGTTGGTTCTTCTTGTACCAGTCACCACTGTCTTACCACCGATTTCTGCGTTGCTCCTTGCCTCTCGTTCCTTCTTGCGACCCCTGAGCCAACCGCTGGCTTTAGCAACGCCGGGTGGAGGAACTGGTGCACCTTGTGACGGTTCTAGGCTTGGTGTGTGGTATCCTATGGTAAGGCGGTCACAGCTAATGCCTCGTACTTCGGACCGACTGCGGCGTGACTCGTTGTTGGTGAGACCGAGGTTGGTCAGGTTGGTATCGCTTCTCTGGCGACTCAGGCCCAGGAAACTCTTTAGATTGATGCATTCTGTTGTCTTTAAGGACGGCTTGCGGGTGAATCCTGTTTCCTGAAATGTAATTTATTAGATAAGTTATATTGAGTAATAAACCGTCAGGAAAAAAAGTATTATTTGCTTTATTTGTAGAAAAACAATGCACAGTATTTAAGGGTGAATGAGCCCGAATGACCGCGGGTCTCCAAACCAAAAATTCATCTGTATTAATCCAATGAAAAAAATGTTTAAGAACCATTTGTCCGGCAGAATTGAATATTTTTTATAAACGGTTTTTTTATACGATAAATGTAGCCATAACAAACACATAGTAATGTAGAATTACAGGTCTCTATTATCCCCCTTTTAGCTTCCACACTACGTTTATAACGTAAAAAGTGGAAGGTTTTATATTAGCTTCCACACTACGTTTATAACGTAAAAAGTGGAAGGTTTTATAATCGTTCAGTCCGTCTGTCTGTCACCCACTTTCACAGAAAGAACCACAAGTCCCACAGACAAGTGGGATACGTCATTTTAAAGCAAAAAATCAAATTAGGCTACATTCCAAATTTCATTAAAAAATTTAAATTAGAAGTTTATTTAAAATTTAAATAACTAAATTTTTTAAATCTACATTGAAATACATGAAAATTCCATTTTTATTCAATATTTTCACTGTTGCCATTTCGTTAAACGTACGAGAAACTTTTGTTAAAATAAAAATACACTTTTTAAAAAATATTTATTAATGTGATATAATTCGGTTTGGATTGTTGTATTATCACAATAGAGTTCTTTTAATGGTTCTATATATATGTATGTAGAAAGATGCATAGAGAATTCTAACTTGGCATAAAAAAAATATGCTAAGTTTCGCATTTATTTTTAAAGCATCAATTGTACAAGTTATAAATTTTTTGAACTGTAAATTAATTTAACAAACTATAAATAAGTGAATTTTCGAAAGAAATTTAAATGGGAAATTGTGGCGACAAAAATATTTATTAAAAAAGATTACATCATTATTCTTCGAACTTCTAACAAATTTAGCAAACGATAAAGTCTAATTATTAAATCTGAGAAAGATGATTAATGAAAATAGTTAATTTTGGCGTTTAAAACTTTGAATTACAAATAGCTAAAGGCCTTGTTTTCATTAGAACTAAATCACATTTGCCATTCGCAACAATCGCTCGAGAAACTTTAATTCTTTTAGACAATAAATTAAAATAATTTTATTTTTGCAACATCGATCAGTTTGAAATGACGTCAAATATATTTCACTACGGAATCCTTGTATGTTGATATGAAATGTTTTCATTCTATTTAAAAGCGAGGAATATGACATATTTATTCTTTAAAATATAAATTAATTTTTGCAAACGATAAGTAATAATTATTGAATTTTCGAAATAAAATAAATGAAACTAGCCAAATTTAGCTTGTAAATGTTAAATATGGAATTAATGTTGTGTTTCGCGTTTTTTCCTGTTAAACACAAATATGTGGAAGCGAGTTAAGTGACAGATTCTGTTACAAACCTACTTGTTTGAAATTGGTTCGAATATTTTATGAGAAATCATTTATTGAAAATTTAACGCTTAGCTCTAGCGGGACATTAATACAAGCGAATCAAACCACATTTAAATTATTCTATTCAATAGAAAAACCTTTTTAAAAAGAAATATATTGCAATTAATATTTTCATATTAGTAACTGGTGTATTCATTGTGCTATGCAATAGTTTTTTTTAATAATTTCTTTTACTTAAAAAACACTGAAATTGCAAAACAATTATTAGTGCTTAATTAAAAAAAACCCGTCTATAATATTAAATTTTTTAAAAATAAATCTTTATGCAATCATATAATTCTTTTTAAATTGAAGTGCCCTTTTTTAGTAAAATATTATTAAATTCTAATTCAAATAAGAGGGATTAAAAACATATTCTATAAACCATAAGATATCGAATTTTAGAATGAAATTGAAAATAAGTAAGAGCTGTTAAGCAGTATTTATATTTTGTATGTTGAGACAGTTTATCATGTATAAAAGTATGCATATGAATCCAAAAATCAAAAATAATTTTTTAAGTTCTATTTTTTTGGTTTATACGTTGACTAGGAGCTACATGAAAAACAATGTTTATAGCAAAAATATATTTTAATTTGATAAATTAAAAATATCACTTTTAATTAAAATATGATTTTAGGTTATAAAAAAAATTATTTCACATCAATGGAAATATTGATTCAATAGTAAAACGTTAAAAGCTTTTAACAAATAAATAATACCAAAAAATCCATACCTTATAACAACACGAACACTTTTTAAAATTCCATTTAATTTCATTACAATAACTCGTTCTACCTATGTCATACAAATTAGGAGCTGACGAATGATGACGGAAAAAAGAACAAGTGCATAAAGACGACGAACTAACGCAAAGCGTCTTCATGTTCTATCTGCGTCTGTACTCATCACAAAAATATCAATCATTTAAAACCTCCATTGCCATTTTTTCAAATGGATTCATTTTTGGTAAATGGATTTCCAAATCGTGCGGTCTAGTAGTTTTCCAGTCTAATTACCCTCCTTCGGGGGGAATTTCGCATTAGATGGTGGCATCACAGAACGTCTGATATTCTATATCTTCGTTAATTGTGTTTATTTTTCTGCTTATGTAGGTTTTTAATATCCTCTTGATCTGAAGTGTGATGTTCCGATTGTTCTAATTAAATTAAGTTCGCTTGAGTAGAGAACGGAACTGAGGCGAGGATCTAGTTTCGTTCCGAGTATTATGATGACAGGAAATTTTTAACCCCTTCGTAAATGTATCACCTTGAGCATAACTTGGATTTAGATCGAAAAGTATTAGTTTGTTATAAATGGTTTTCCCAACCGAGTAATTTATCTATAATAATAAACATGAAGTTTTGTGTGTGTGTTTGTGGGTATGTCTCTTATAGACTCATAAACTAGACATTTGTTTGACTCGTAACTTGGCACAAATGTGTAGTTCATACTTAGATTACCTATGATTTTTGAACTTTCAGAGCTCAAAATGTTCTATTTCTGGAGAAAATTAGAATATTCTGAAAAAAATACACCACTTTTGCTCAAATCCGGTCATTTTTTTACTTTCCTGATACCATCTGCTGAAAAAATCTATAATAATAAAAATGAAGTTTTGTGTGTTTGTGGGTATGTCTCTTATAGAATCATAAACTAGACATTTGTTTGACTCGTAACTTGGCACAAATGTGTAGTTCATACTTAGATTATGATTTTTGAACTTTCAGAGCTCAAAATATTCTATTTCTGGAGAAAATTCGAATATTCTAAAAAAATACACCACTTTCGCTCAAATCCGATCATTTTTTTACTTTCCTGATGCCATCTGCTGAAAAAATTAAATAAAACTTTTAACGAAAATATTTAAAATCGAAAATGTTTATTTTATTCTATTGCCATTACCTTCAGAAACTAAATTCATTATTTGAAAAATAATTGACATGTTTCAAGTGACGTAATTCCGTTCAGTCTCCATTCTAGGATTTTATTGTGGGTTTAGGTGATGGATTTCTTCATTGATGGTCCTGTTGATTGCAAAAATGTGCATATTTAAGCTACTTCCGCGAATTATAACTATGATGATTGTTCAATATCATCGTACTAGAGCTACATTTTAGGGTATTGTTTTCATTTTTTCGCCAAATACGTTGCCAAACTCGCCAAATTCTTACCTAAACGCGCCAAATAATTTTTTTAAAAAAATTATAAGCTGGTTTGTTGTTTGAAGGCCATTGTGGTAGAGCTGTATAATAAGAGTGTTTGTAACTATATCTCTTTTCTCGCCAAATTCTTTCCAAAAACGCGTTCAAGGCCATCGTACTAGAGCTACATATAAAGGGTTTTGTTTTCACTTTTTCGCCAAATATTTTGCCAAATTCCTACCTAAACGCGCGAAATAATATATATATTTTTTAATTTATAAGCTGGTTTGTTGTTCGGAGGCCATTGTGGTAGAGCTGTATAATAAGAGTGTTTGTAGCTATATCTCTTTTATCGCTAAATTCTTTCCAAAAACGCGCAAAATGAGCTAAAAGGTTTTATATGTTTGTGAGGAAAGTTACGATGACTTTTATGAGTGCATTTATAGCGTATTTTTATATTTTTGATTTTTAAGGTAATATAAGTAACAGTATTTTATACTTTATAACGAACGGGAATATTAACATAATTTTATTATTCTATAATGGATTATATAAATTGTACATATACTTGAATCAATTAAAACTTTTTTTTTAGTCCGTGCGAAGTACGGGTATTTATTTGTTAGTTAATAATATAATTGAATGTGTGTGTAGTATTTAGTTAGTTATGTTTATTGTATTTTACCAGGTGGTTAAAATTACATTTGAACTTCGGGAAATAGTCTACTCTATTAAAAATACTTAAAGGTGGTCTTATACTTGTGTAGCATTTGAAACTGCCCTGCATTTGCTATGAAATTGTCCTGAACTACTGCCGAATTTAAAAAATATTTTGGAAAATGCATGTATTTGGTAACAGAGTGCACTATGCGATACCATACCACTAAAGTAAAATCGAACATATGTTGAAAAAAACACTATTTTTTTTATAAGTAATCATATGGGCATTAACTTTATATTATATTTTCTTGCTTAAATTCCCTATTTACCATACATAATTTTTAGTCATTTTTCTATAATTCCTAGTTTATTTGATCCCCACACATAATAACTACCGTTCACTCTACGAATTAAAAACTTGACATTAATGAATTCTTATATACATCATTTAAGTAAAAAAACAATACAATCATTTCAATTGAAAATATATAGATGCACTTTGGAAAAAATTAAAGGTAAGCTGCATTTTACGAAAACAATGGACACGATAATTCATTCTTCGTTATCTTGATTAAGATGAATTAGATAAGGTTATTGATTTTCCTCCACATTTTGACTTTGGTTAGCGGTATTCAGAAATAACAATGAACTTATGCTTTTGAACAATACATTCAGATAACCAAGGTGTTCTTACATTTGTACTTCTGATAATTGTAGGCGTTAAAAACGGTTTAAATAGAGTAAAGTATACTGAAGATTAGATAAACGAATTAATGATAAAGTTACCAACATCTATTGTGGAGAAAATTAATGTAAAACTATACTACTTCGAATTGCAAATTAGTTTAACAAAAAATAAATTATGTTATTTGAGTTTGCGAAAGAATGTTAATGAAAATGGGCAAGTATGGCGACTAAAACTTTTTAATAAGGAAAACGACAGAGAACATTCCTTTTTGCATAAAAAATCTTTTTTTTTAATTTTTAAAATGATGCAAAGGTAAATGATATAATAATAAGTTTCGCTTCAATTAAAAAAAAATACTTCATTATTCTTCGAATTTCATGGAAATTTAGCAAACGATAAAGACCAGTAATTGAATCTGCGAAAGAAAATTAATGAAAATGATTTGTTTGGCGGTTAAAATTTTAAATTAAAAGTAGCTAAAGGTCGTGCTGAGTGATTTTCTTTCTAAGGTGTATAAATTGAGAGTGGAAGCGGTTATAAGTAACAGTTACATTTGCAAAAATCTAATTTTCTCATGTAACCAAGGTGATACGCTATACTGGGTACATAAAACACTGTAATAAAATTAAATTTTGAACTTTCTTTAAAGATTTCTATTTATTTTAGTAGGTACTACAGTTTACTCTAAAAGTGCTGTACTATAAAAATAGGTACAAAGTTTAGATTTAAATAATTGAACTGCGCACATTTTAATCTTAAAACCCAATTGCTCTATGTCCAAAAACATTCTATTTAACGCATTCGTATATAAATAACATTGCATTTTAAATTTGGAATATCTTACGAATAGAATTTATTTTATCGCACCATCAAATGAGCCATAAAACTGAGACAAAGGTAATATTTTAGGCTCCTTTAAGGAGCCTAAAATATTACATCATTTTCACACAGTCCTCAGTTTGACGACGCGCAAAATAGACTTTTAATTTCTAACTCTATGAGAAGACGACTGGAAAATAACGACTCCCGAAACCATAAATTACGTTCTAATTATTGGATTGCGTCTTCTTCTAAAGCGCATTGAGTGTTCTGAAAATAATTGATGCCATTCCTGAGCTTAGAAAAGATGTGTCCTGCGGGTGACGAGATAAAAAAAATTTACCGGAACTGATAGGGTGTGCGAAAGGAGTCGATTTAATGCTTGAGAAAATGGGAGTTGATGTCACGGTTAAAGATTTCGAAGCGTTTTACAAAATTTGTTATTCTGTTTTCAGATATTGATACGAATTTAATTTAATTTTCGAGCAAGTAAAGTGACATGGCAAGTGTGTCAACGCATTCTATTATATTGAATAAGTCAATTATTTGATTTTTTTTCTATTGGTAAACGTTACTAGTTGTGTGAAATTACAGTTCAAGGCAGAAGTAAGTTTGAGGTGCTTAGAGATTTGTCCCTCACATATGGAAGATAGTTTTTTCCCCATATTACAACTTTTTTTTTATTTCATGCTTATTTATTTTACATATTACGAATAATTAAAATGGTAAATAATTTAAAATTACGATCAAAAGAAGAAATTTCACAACAGAATTAATATTAACTGATTCTTTAATGAAGATTTGTGTCTGTTTAAGTTGATTGACTACTATGAGAAGAGGCGAGATTGATGCTTTGACATATTTTGAACAAGAATTAGGAAAATAATAATTTCTACTTATGGAAACTATTTTAAATTGTTTTTGAAATCCCCAACAAAAACCCTTCACCCATTAACTTTTATTTTGTAGGATGAAAAACCACATGAATATTTTGAGCAAGTAGGAAAATAGTTTCTTTTTTCTGAAAACTATTTTAGAGATTAAATTGTTTCTGAAAACACCTAAGAAATCCCATCACACATTGAATTTTATTTTTAAGGTGAAAAACCACTATAATATTTTTAACAGGAAGTAGGAAAACAATTTATTTTTCTAACTATTTTAGCGATTAAATTTTTTCTGAAAACACAATAAACTCATCACACATTATTTTTTATTTTATAATGGTTGCAAAAGCATTTTCTATACATTAAATTTTCGTGAAACTGAAGTTAGTAAACAATTGTGCTAAGGCGTCTAACGGACGATTCAGAGGAATGATTTGCTTTATCAGCATTGCTTAGTTACTATAGGGTCAGGTGGGGCAAAATAGGTAAAAAAAACACCATATTTTGCATTCGCACCCCCAAAGCAATAAAAATATCAATTCAACCGGTGTAAAAAATATTTAGGATATGTAACTGAACTTTTCTTATAACATTTAAAGTGAAATTTCTCTGAAAAAAAAATGTTTTTGATATTGATAAATGTGTTTAGAAAAGGGATGTTTTTGACCTATTTTACCCAATGGAGTGGGGTAAAATAGGTTAGTAGTGGGGTAAAATAAATCATGCTGTAAAAACAGCTTCAATTACTCAATTTTTAAAATTTCTTTTTAACATTGTTTAGAAAGCAATCAGGTAAGATGATATAAATCTTCACGAGAACTAATACTATCCCCTGAGGATTAATTCTGGGTAGGGAAGGATTTTTATAATTTAAAGAGCATCTCCATCCGAAACACCATCTCTTTAAGAGAAAATGAAATAAGAACTTTCTTTTTCTCTTGAAAATATTGCTGTGTATAAGTCTTCTTCCATTTGTGAAAGAATACCCAGATATAACTTCTTGGTTTATCCCCAAAAACTCGACCTGGACCCACTTTCTTTTTTGCAGTGAATTGAAATCTATCTTAGCTCAATGTAGTTTTTACACATGTAATGGTTTCATTTCTTCTCTGTTTCCCTACAGACATTTTTTTGCAGATTTCTTTTCCATTCTGACATTTTTGATATGTAGTCTATTTAAAGAAGTTGAAGTAGTTAAAATTTCTCCCATTTATTGTTGCATAAGTTTTCTCTTTCTTTTCATTCTACATGGCTGCAAGCAATTGCTAGATTGGAGAAGTGTCTCTAAGATTGCAGATTTGGTGTGCTTTAAAGGAGAACCTGTACTTGACTCATCTTGAAGGGTAGCTCAAACAGTCTGACGTGTTGTAGTTACCGACGTAGATGACGCTGCTGCAAAAGTTTGACTTTTTTTTTAAATTGATGATGTGATTGCCATTGATTCAACTGTTGGAATTTTGTGTGGGACATGGCTTTTAAGGATTTTTTTTTCATACAATATCTTTCGAGGAAATATCCCACTTCTTTTGAAACCACCAACACTGTTTTTGGATTGAAATTCTCGAAAGCGGTTTTCAATAATGAAGGAGACAATGGATTTCAAATTTTCAGTCATTTGTGAGTAAAAGAGTGAGAAACCAATATTAAAATCAATTTATAAGAATGGTAGTTATCAGAAAGTATTTAAAAAGAAAAAAATTATGTTAGTTGTATAATGTGTGTTTAGCCGTACCTATATTAAAATATGACCTATTTTACCCCACTTATGTTTTTTTGCTCCAAAAATTTAGTTATTCCTTTTTTTTTTTTACTTTGAAACTTTCTGAATTTATTCTTGAACAGCATCTGTACCCAATAAGATAAAAATTTAATACACAAGTACTTCTAACTTTTCTTAAAACAAAAGTTTTCTACGGCTAGACTTTAAAGTTTCCCAAATGAAAACATATAATGGCAAAAAACTGTAACTGTACAGTAGAATTTACAGTTAGTTTTGCATATAAAATGATGAACAGTATCAATAAAATATAAAACTGGCATCAGAAGAAGAAAGAATTGTCTTATTTGTTTTTAAGGAATTTATTTTTAAAACTAACCTATTTTACCTCACCTGACCCTAGTTACTTAAACGATTGCACTAAAACTGGATTTGTGTTAATTATATTTTGATTAAAATATAAAATAAGAAAATATTTTTTATGGATTCTTGAGAGAACAACGAATAGAAATACCATATACTTAAAATTGTTAAGTTAAAATGAAACAGAAAATAAAGTTATATTTTCAATGTTTGTTGGTTGGTTCCTACTTTAGTTTAATAGTTTTTTCAATGCTTGCTACAATACGATCCAATAATAATAATACCTGCTTAATAATGTATAACAAAAGCGGGTATAATCATTATTTTTGGATCAACTTGTAATATTTATGCTATAAATGCATGAGAGACAAAGCTTATAAGGTTGTTTAGAACACTGTTAAAAATTTTGTGCTTGGTTTCACCATGATATTGGTTCCTTGTAGCTGCAACGGCTGAATGGTGAAACGTTCCACCATATTTTTGGTATTCGGTTGAACCATTTCTCATGTTTTTGTTTCCAAATCCAGAAAAATGGTTCAACCAAACACCGAAATAATGGTGAAACATTTCACCATTCAGCCGTTGCAGCTACAAGGAACCAATATCATGGTGAAACCTACCAATATCATGGTGAAACCTTGCACCAAATTTTTAACAGTGAACTATAAGAACCTAAGTCCAATTATAACTATGATCATTATTTCTTAGTTTCTTACTTCTTAGTTTTCTTAGCTGTCTTAGTTCCCTCACGGTTTTTCTGAATGAAAATGGGTTAAGTCATAATCGGTGTTGGTAATTGTTGATCGAACGCTAAAATTTCTTACCTGTTGCTTGGAATTGGTTTCGTTGTCGTTCGGTGTTTCTTCTTTGCATTGATTGTTGTTGGAGTCACTAATACCAACCAAACTGTCCTTGTTCCTCAAACATTCCAAGGATCGGCTATAAAAATAAAGAATGAATGAATATTATTAAAAGAATGAATATCATTAAAAGGACAGTTAATTTAGTATTTTTATGCATTAAAACTTGAATTCGATACAAGTAGATTTATCAAACGATTTTAAACGCATGTAAAAACGAATACAAAATGAAATTCCTTTTTGCCTACAAGTTAACCTTGCCTTTCATTAATCTAAAATTTTTAAAAAATTGATGTTTCAAAAATGTTATTTTTTCGTTATTATTGGTAATGGCTTTCATTGCATTCTCTAATAGTTTTTTTTATATCATAGTTAATTTACCATTTACCCATCATTCCAAAAATTATTATCTAATTTAAATAATTTAATATTTTGCATAATTACATAATAACCTCTAATAATGCGAGCTTTTATTTGTTATTCAATGCTTAAAGAGAAATTAAGTTCCTCGTATTTTCAAATTTTATTAAAATGGAATTGGCGTTCAAGGTTTAGAAAGACAGGATGTCAAAATAGTTTAAACTAGAAAAAAATAGGTTAATTATCAAGCAAGTTTGTTTCGAAGCAAAATCAATTGAATTGAACACAGTTAAACATTTCAGTTTAGCTGATTAGAACGTAAATTATATGACCTAATTTTCTACGCTTATTTGAATTATTAGAAATCATTAAGAAAAAAGGAAAATTGTTTGTACATAACAAACATAAAGTTATTGGTCTTTTTGAATGACATATGATGTGTTATTTCACTCGATTAATAACAATTATTTGAAATTAAATCAATTATTTTCGAATTAGTCATCCTAATGTATCACAAAACTATTGAACAGTTGTCGATTTAACGAAAAATTGTCCATTCATAGTTCCTTTTATTAACCACAATACATTAATAAAGTGAAAAAGGGGGAAATATTACAATGACTTTGTCCGTCTGTCTGTAAATCACTCACTTTCACGGTCCACAAACAGCACAGACAAATGTAATACGTATCTAAAATTAAACACTATGTCGAATGTATGGCATTAACTTCAGTTTTCAGCCTTTAACTTAGTCTTAAAAATCAGCCTTAAAAATTGCTGTAAAGTTGAAATCTATAAAAAAGTTGCCCTGATTTCTTAAATTTTGTTATGTATTTAGTTTTTTTATTTATATATATATTTAAATTTTTAATTGCAATGAGTCAAAAATAAATTAAAAAATGGAAATCTCAAATAAAACAAAATATATTTTATTTTATTTTATTTATATTTATTAATTTAATGAACAGTTCTTTATTAAAAGTATAATGATGATAAGATTATGTTTAACAGTGTTTTATTAAAATAATTTTAAATTTATTTAAAAGTAACAGTTTTAGTTTAAATAATTTTTTTTGTGATAAATTTTTATTTTTTCATTTATAACATTTATAAACAAATTTTCCGAATAATTTTAATATTAAGTGAAAGTGTGAAAGCAATTCCTTAAAGTACTAGCTTATTTAAATTTTAATAATCCTAATCATAACTAAATGCTTTCTTCATTAACTTTTGTGTGGAAGTGATTGTAAATATAACTGCTGTCCTACACCAACTTGTATTTTGTTAAAAAATAAAAAAAATAAAAACGACCGTGGAAGATTTATAATAAAGAAAATTTATGTATGGTTCTATGCTGTGAGATATCTTTGCAGAGCATATTGATGGTTAAAAATAAAATAAAATGAAGAATTTATCTAGAACATAAAATTTTGTTTACTCCTTTTTTTAAAGCAACTGTACGACTAACAAAGAGATGGCTTCAAATGATTGTAATAAATGATAAACTATTATTTCATGAACCAGTTTCAAGAAATAACTTGACAAATTGTTAAATTTAACATTGTAGTTAAACGTTGAAATCTGCATTATAATCAAAGCCATACCTAAATATAACGTGAACCAGTACATTAAAATGCCAGTGTGCTTATGGTATTGTAACAATTAAGAACCAACTCATAAAGCTCACTGTGATAAATTCCCAAGCAACGTTTCCAGAAAAAAATGACTTAAAAAGTTAATTTGAAACAAAAAATTATCATAATTATAACTGTTTCTGTATGGAACCTCATTTCATGCATTATGGTTTCGAACAAATTTAGAATAAAAAAATTATTAGTACGTATCACCAAAATGCTCGTAAGGACTGTGATACTGCGTTGCAGGTCAGTGTCAAATGAAAAGTCTCTTAGTGTTTCGCTCTGTTAAGCTTGAAACTTCCAGCTGTTTTGTTTTTCTTCTATTCCGTTACCTGTAGATCGTGAGCAGATCATCTACTAACTGCCTTTTTCTTTTAAATTCTATTGTTAAGAGTTGAGCGAATAAAAGAAAAAAAATTCAATTGCGTTATCGGTTTTGGAAAAGTGGTTGAGAATTGTGTTAAAGAAATGCTGTTTTTATTGTTTTGTAATTGAGATACATTTGCAATGGTTATATTGTTATAGACAAGGATTAGTTGTGAATGAAACTGCGTTTAAAAAGGACTTTAATTGAGAGCTTCTGGTCAGTTGATGGGAAATTAGATGGGAACACGTGGAGCAATGGGAAATTGTTTGTCAAAGATCAATGGAGATATGAAAACAACCAAAATTTCATTTTTCCATCTAGTGCTTCGGTCGAATTTCAGTTTTTTTTAAAATATTATTTCTCACTTTACAGTAATTTATACATTTTATTATAATTTATATATCAATTTACACATTTCATATTAATTTATATATCTATTTATACATTTCATATTAATTTAATTTATATAAGAATTTATACATTTCATATTAATTTAATTTATATACCTATTTATACATTTCATATTAATTTAATTTATATATCTATTTATACATTTCATATTAATTTAATTTATATATGAATTTATACATTTTATAGTAATTTATATATTTGATAGTAATTTATCCATTAATTTATACATTTTATAGTAGTTTATATATGACACATTTTAAATATGAACAGGTTTTAAATAAACTCCTTTTTTCGAAAAAATCCAATCAATTCCACTATACTGCTTTATTATCAAATATAAAAATATTTTTATGATAGATTCGGAAGTTATGAACCCAAAAACGTTTATTTTATTTTTAAATTTTTGGAAAACAAGAATTAATTTAATAAAAAAATGTCCTAAGGACTTAATTTGTCCACTCCCTCATGTATGTTTTAAAACTGTTTACGTTAGTAAAGAGGGCATTTTAAACTGGTAACTTTTATTAAATTAAAGGTATATTTAGGATTCGATATATTGTGCAGGTTTTCAAACGTTATATCTAAAAACAACGTTTTGATTTTAACAATAATTGTTTTGTAGCTTGACTGATATAATGTCAAAAATAAATTTTATTATTTAAATAACGTATCTGAATGCCTCCTCTAAATATTGTGTTATAAACTTTAACATTTGAAAGGTTTTTATTACTCCCTTTTTTTACAGTGTTTTATCTGTCAGGTAACTTTGGCTCAAACATAAAAACCAACAACTGCCACAAATTTTTAACTTGTGACGAATATTTTACCAGAAATTTATTGAAAAAAATGTCTTTCTTTAAATCATGTATAATTTTTTATAAGTTAACGTTACCCCTAAGGGCCAAATAAACAACAGTTTATCACGCAAACTAACAAAATATTTGTAACACTGACCCATCCCATTCACTCTTTGATCCTGTTCTCGTTGAGCGTGGATATCCTTTTACGAGCAATTAATACAGTGACAAACAACCCTCAATTAGGCATCGCTAAGAAGGAATTGGAGTCATGAATCAATGTCAATTCCATTAGAGGAATTGGAAGCCATTACAAGTGCTTATGGTTAATTTTTATGGTGTGAAATGTTGTTAGATAGTTCACCTTGAGTTTTTATATAGTGCAATTCGTTTAATTACTTATAAACAATCACAATAAATTTGTTTTATTACTAATTTTGGTAAGAGCATGGTTTAAAGATTTCTCAAAATTTTGAAATTTAATAAAATTATACATTTTTAATTTGTATCCCGAGTTCTTAAAGAAATTGAACTTACGTGTAATGTATACGGGTCATTCTCTGTAAATGGGACAAATTGCACTTTTAAAAACTGGAAAAAATAGTTTTCTTATTGAATAATTTTCTTTATATGTGTTGCACACATTCATATATAGTAAAAAAAAATGGTTCAGATCCATTTGATGCCTTTTTAAAAAAAAAAATACATATTTTCCATACTTGACAACTGAGGTAAACTTCTTTAGATACTGAGCATGCGCAACAGACAGTATATATGCGCATGCGACACCGAAAACATTGCATGCCTTTTTGACTTGCCCCAAAAGTTACGCATGGTGTGTTTCAGTTCAAAAACGCATGATTTAAATCTATGTGGGGTTAAGTTTGGTTGAATAAAAGGCGCACTAAACCTACAGTAGACAGAGTACACGATATATATCTCTATAGGAATGCGAGTTTTTTCTTTAAATGGGAAAGTTTGGTTGGGTTAGTTTAAAATACCGTCAAACTAGAGCTACATGAGGGCCAATTGGTGACTGGCGTCGTAATTTAGAACCCTGGTCAAGTGATGAGGTCGACACCGACCATACTTGAATATTGGCATTTTGTCAAGTATAATTTCAATGGAATAAATTGTGTTAAATAAGTATAATATGCGTATGACGTGATTAGAGTAAACAACTCATTGATCGACTCCTGATCGAGAAGAGCGGCTTAAAAAATTGCAACCGCATTTTATTTTACAGTTATTCGTCATAAATCTCTTGATGATAACGCGACTGTGGTTCTAAATTACGATACCCGTCATCAATAACCCTAGTGTAAGGATAAATAAAACTAACCCTAACTCTTGATCATAACGTAGAAGAAGATACGAATAATCACTCTCGTGAAATATCTAAAGACATGCGTTTTTAAAAAATCTACAGTTGAAGCGAAACAACCGATCGGTATTGAATGCGCTTGGAAAGAAAGATCCAAGATGAAGTTATCCAATGTGGACTGACCTTCAAGGCTGATATGTGAGTTAGTGACGTGTGAGTGAGTGACGATTCCGTAGGAAAAGTCAAATAACATCATTTTCAAAGAATTTTTTATAAGGTTTGGAGATTGTATGTTAATTTACATTTAAATGCCCACAATTTGAGACTAGTAAAAAAATTCTCGCACTTATCTATAATCAGTAAATGAGATTGAGTGAGTGACGACAGTAAAAGACTCCCATGATATTTTTAACTCTAAAAGTACTGTAAAAACGTTATCACTCATGGATCAAAACAACTGAAGGCTGATTTAGAAGCCTCAATCCTTTAAGAATAACATGCCAATTTATATTCGATTTCTTAGTCGTCTAGTAAGTTTTTAATTGAACTTTAAAGCAGTGTTATAGGAGTGACTCTATAACCCAGGGACATTACATACTCATAAAATTACATAAAACTATTGATAGTAGAAAAACATCAGATACATTTTCGGAAACTACAGAAACTAATTAACCATTAATAGTTCCGCCAAAAAGGATTATATATTTAAAACGGCCTTTTTCAGGACGTTAAAAGTTGTAAAAGTATGCAGGGACAGTGTGAGGGAGTGACAATTCGGGTATTTAAATGAAATTTTATGTAAGTAAATTATAACTATTTGATATTATTTAAGTGGAACTAGTTAGGTTGTGGGCCAGTTTACACTGATAAATCACAAACATGCATATATAATTTGAAAATAAAGAGCAAAGTGTCCGGGACATCGATTTGTCCCTTTTACAGAGAATGACCCCCACATGATAATATGAATTATAAATTTCATAAATTATATTAAAATACAAATTTAAGATGCTTATATACATGATTTAACTTTCTTAAAAAAAACCCATTTATTTCTACTAATATTTGTAGACAAAATTTAGTCTTTTAAAAGCCTGTAATCGTAAATAAAATGTAAAACAGCGTTATTAAATGCCTTTTAAGATATTTAATAAAATTAATATCTGAAGAACTAAAAAAATTCTAATCAATCTTATATTGAGGAAAAATGGTAACTTTTTGTGTGACATGAACCGGATTCAGCCAATAAAAGTTATACTTTTCAATTTCGATACAAATGTAAATCAAATTAAAATTCTACTATCTCCGTTTTAAAACAATAAATCTATTTTCAATTTTTTCCTCCAAAGCAGTGTAATTGAATATTGTTCCAGGAAAAGGTTCCAGGCCATAGGTCGAAAAAAAAAGGTCGCATTTGTTGTAATGCAATTTTTTTTCTATGGATATTTCGAGAAGTAATCGGTAAGAACAGGGAAATGATTACAAAAAAAGAAAAATGAAAAATCATCTTGTAATGTTAGCGGTATGCCTATGAATATTTTTTTGAAAATATGTAAAATCAGTACACTTAATAAATTTGGTTTCATTAAGTAAATTTTTAACAAACAAGTTATTTTCACCTCAGACCAACATTATACAATCTCGTTTTCAAATAATAAATCTATTTTAGAACTTTTCCTCCGAAGCAGTATAATTGAATATTGTTCCTAGAAATTTCCGGGTCATAGGTCAAAAAAAGGTCGCAATTCTATCTTGTTGTAATACAAATATTTTTTTCTCTGGAATATTTTGAGAAATAAACGGTAAGAACAGGGAAAGGATAAAAAACAACAACAGAGAGATAAAAAAAAAAAGAAGGATTGTTACAAGCAACGCGACACTGTATCGTTCAGTCATTCTCGTCTCATATGAGGCGAAACTAAGTACCGACGTTTTATTCGAGCACGCGTTTGGGTCTCTCAAAGCCACTTCCTCACTGGGTGATAAAAAAAAACAATACTTTTTATCTTTTAAAAAAAAGGACTAGGAGTTGTGGTTAAAATTTGTCGAATATTCTACTTAAAGATCTTATTTAGTGTAACATTTTACAATATTTTAATTTGAAGTCTTTTCTTTTCTCTTGGCATCTTTTCTGAAATAACAAAGTGTTTTTTTTTAAGTTCTTAAATTTTTTTTTAAAGTTTTTTATTTAAAGTATTTTTTGGGGAAATAAATTCTTTTTTGAGAGATAAATATATGTAAGTTTGTAGAATTTTTGAAAAAAGTATCTCGGACACTTGATTTAAACTTTAATTTACTTTGATTGAGTAATAAAAGTGATATTTTTGCAAGGTAAAAGAAAATTGTGATTGAGAAACGAGAAATTTAAAAAAGCAAATCTTTTTTAGTTAATAAAGAGTAGATAAAATGTAGGATTAAAATAAAAGAATTTTTTTTTGTTTAAGTTAAAAAGTCTATTGTACATGCTGGTGTTTGAAATTTATAATTTTGTGCATAATGTTTTCATTTTAATCCAATATTTTAAAAGTTTTAGTTCAATAAATAAAAATATGAATTAAAATTGCGAAAGTAATTGCTCAAAAAATAATTTGAAAGCCTTTAACTTTACTTTAAATCTGGGGCATGTATTGGTATAAAGCGGCTCTCGGAATCTCTGGATGACTGATAACCCAAAGCAAACTAACCCCAAGGGGATACGGTACCAAAAATTGGTCAAAATATCGATTTTTCAGTTTTTACTTCTTATTATTCACAATATCTTTTTGAACATTTACTGAAATTTCATAATGATATCTTCTGGAGAAAAAAAAAGTTATTAACTATTTTCTGGAGTCCTCTTCCTATAAGTTTGAATACGTATTTCTTCTGCTTTCAACCTGTTTCGGAAACTACAGAAACTAATTAACCATTAATAGTTCCGCCAAAAAGGATTATATATTTAAAACGGCCTTTTTCAGGACGTTAAAAGTTGTAAAAGTATGCAGGGACAGTGTGAGGGAGTGACAATTCGGGTATTTAAATGAAATTTTATGTAAGTAAATTATAATTATTTGATATTATTTAAGTGGAACTAGTTAGGTTGTGGGCCAGTTTACACTGATAAATCACCAACATGCATATATAATTTGAAAATAAAGAGCAAAGTGTCCGGGACATCGATTTGTCTCTTTTACAGAGAATGACCCACACATGATAATATGAATTATAAATTTCATAAATTATATTAAAATACAAATTTAAGATGCTTATATACATGATTTAACTTTCTTAAAAAAACCCATTTATTTCTACTAATATTTGTAGACAAAATTTAGTCTTTTAAAAAATTTAGTCTTTCTTCTCTGTTTCGCGTTTTTTCAATTCTTGTGTTTAATAAATCCCTAATGCTTTTTTGCTAATTAAGTTAGAATTTTAATATTTTTAACCTGTGTTCTTATATAAATGTTGCACAAAATTGTGCATGGAATAAGGTCTACTATGTATAGTTTTTTTTTAAATGTTGAAATTTATAATTTGTAATTTTTTGTGATTTTTTTAGATTTTCAGTATAAATGCATGTTACTTTTAACTGTAGCTCACATTTTAAAATCCATGCACAGTTCTTGAACAAATAATTCTAAAAACAAACTATAAAAGTTTGGTGGAGTTATTCTCAAAATTGAGAGGAGTAGCGTTTTTAAAAAGTTCAAAATTTTGACTTTTTTTAAAAACATGAAAAACTACTTGTAAATATTTGTTTTTATTGCTAGAAAATGTTTATTTGGAGTGAACATTATGTAAAACCACTATAATTTACAAGTCTATGTTTAGTTATTATTTCTAGAAATAATGTTTTGGGTACCGTATCCTCTTAAACTAACATAGCCCTAAAACTAATCTTATTTAAAAAAATAAAAAATAAAAATGGTTTATGTTAGAAAAGATTTCTTTAAAACCCCGTTGAAACGAAGAATATATACCCTCGCAGATTAATTTTTGTCCCTTGTTACATTTTATATTTTCTAGAGGGAACAAAATCATTAAATTTGAACTGATTCGCCGATACCAGATTGGGAGAAATCATTTAGACCATAACTGTTATCATTTTATATTCTGTACTAAAGGGTGTCAGATATATAAGGTAATTTTTTCGCTTTAGAAAATATTAGTGTAATAAAGATTTCCTGAATGCATTTTCAACAATTTGCTTGGAGGTATTTGAAATATAGCAGTTACAAAATGAACTCTTAGATTTGATATAATTTTCCAGCTTTGCATACATGTTTTCGATAACAGTTATTATAATTTTATATCCTGCGCTAAAGGGCGTCAAGTTATACTAATCATAGTTATTTTCTCCACTTTTAAGGTGATAGCAGTGGATGTTTTTGAATTGCAATTGAATTGGTTGTTTAAAGCAGTTGAAACACGTGTTTATTGTAAGGTTTGTAAAATTATAAATTTTGTATCCGTATCTCACAGCCAGGAGGCAATATATTTTCAAGTTTTACTTAATGGTATATTCAATTTAATCTAGGTTACAGTTATTTTATTTAAGTTCAGTGTAGAATGTTAAAATCGAATATACTTCAAATAAAATAGCAAGAGAACAATGTTTAAAACATCTCTAAAATACTTATACTAATAATTTATGGTTTATCATATACAAAAAATTAGCATTAGCGATTTAGATCTATATTTATAAAGAAGAAGTTTTGACGCCGCGTTTAAAGAAGGTATTAACGCCGCGTCAAAACAATTGATGGTAGATATTCCGAATTTTAGGAGCTTATTGCTCTTGTACTGAAGGCGTCATTTAAGAATTATTTTTTCAAAATTCGAAAATAACGTGTCTAAGAGGGCAAAACGTAAGCTGATTTCTCCGTAGGAATAGCATTGTGCATTGTTGTAAGTTGGGATTTATTGCAATTTTTCATTTGAAAGAAATTTCAACGCGTGAGCGAAAATGGGAATATTTCTCATGATGTCATGCTCTCCGCGATTTCATTGGTTGTTTTGTTTTCTTTGACAAAGTGTTGAAACAAGCCCATTAAGTAAAAGTACGGAGAAGCACGTCAGTTAAATAGACAATATTTACTTGGGCATGTTTCCCGCCATAAGTGGCAACAGTTCTAGCTGTATTGCTTTCATTTTTGGTCCTTCTGGAATTAGATTTGTTTTGGTGATAATTCGATTTAATTTTTTCAATTTAACATAAAAATATTGGAATTGCTAAAAAATTTTGGACGCTATGTTTTCATAGCGATATCTTTAAAGAAGAAAATTATATATGTGCGAAAGACGGAAGTAAAAAATTATTTTTACAACTTTCACTTGTAAATGCATAGCACATTCATGTATGTACCCTTCACAAATTACCTTTGCATAAAAATATGATCTGATGGCTGGAAACAATGATGAATGATAAAAAAACAAAAGGCTTTGTCTTTTTATTTTTAAATGATAAACACAATTGAATTTTAAAGGTTGGAACTGTATTTTTAGATTTCTTTTTATAACGATAAATATATTTTCTTTGAGTTGCCTTCTAAGTATATCCTTACTTTTGATACATTAAATTAAAACTCAAAATAATTTTTTATTTAAAATAAAAATAATTTTTTAAAAGTACAAATGGTGTTTCTTTTTCGAAACTTATACTGCTGTTGTAATTTGAATCATTCTTTTTTGTTAATGTAGGAATGTATCTTTTAAGGGGATACGGTACCCAAAAATTGGGCAAAATATCGATTTTTCAATATTATTATTTACAATTGTTTACAATGTTTTTGAACATTTACTGAAAGTTTCATAATGATATCTTTTGTAGAAAAAAGTTATTAAATATTTTCTGGAGTCATTCCTATAAGTTTGAATACGTAATATTTCGTCTGCTTCCAACCTTTTTTCTCGGTTTCGCGTTTTTCAATTCTTGTGTTTAATAAATACCTAAGGTTTTTTTCTAATTAAGTTAGAATTTTGAAATTTTTAACCTGCGTTCTTAGATAAGTGGTGCACAAAATTGTGCATGGAATAAGGTCTACTATGTATAGTTGTTTTAAAGCAAATGTTGAATTCAATAATTTGTAATTTTTTTGTGATTTTCAGTATAAATGCATGTTACTTTTTAACTGTAGCTCGCATTTTAAAATCCATGCACAGTTCTTGATCAAATAGTACTAAAAACAAACTATAAAAGTTTGATGGAGTTATTCTCAAAATTGAAAGAGGAGTAGCGTTTAAAAAAAGTCAAATTTTTGACTTTTTTAAAAATAAATGAAAAACTATTTGTAAATATTTGTTTTTATTGCTACAAAATGTTTATTTAAAGTGAACATTATATAAAACCATTATAATTTACAAGTTTATGTTATTATTTCTAGAAATAATGTTTTGGGTACCATATCCCCTTAAACAAACCTAAATACACATATTTGTAATTCTGATACATAATAAATTGAATATTTATTATATATTTTTTTTGCCCAGAATGCTGTTAGTAATCAATTCAATATTAGAAAATTAACATAGGAGAGATATGTGTACCTAGGGCTAGTTATTTTCAATTCTCCTTAAGTCTATGGGTGGACTGATTTCAAGTTTGTAACTTTTAAGTAGGTATCATTAGACCAATAAATTTCTATTGAAACTGTGTTATATATTTAAAATAATAAATATGGGGAAATGTAAGACTTAATTGTTTTAAGTGACCTTAGGTACATAACAGGTATTGTACCTAGGTTCGGTAGCGTTTGAACCTAGTTACATCATTCTCTAAAATTTAATTTTTACTCTGCAATGACAAATGTGGTTCTCATCAATCATGATTAATTTATTAACTCAAAAGCAACGAAATAATAACGAGCTGCAAGATTTCTGTTATAAATAATTCTTAATCAACATTTGAGAGACCAATACCTTAAGACCAATACTTTAAGACCAATGCCTAAAAGACCAATACCTTAACCAATGCCTAAGAGACCAATACCTTAATCAATGCCTTTATTAAATAATAGTTATCTTTCACTTAAATAACCCCCTTTTTAGAGGTATTTGGTTTGGAATAAACGTTGTTAGCTAGACGATCATTCTCATGTAATATTCTTGCAACATGAAAGTATAGATATTGCAAAGATATTTCACTTCAGATCTCTAAAAGTCTACAGATTCACTAAGAGTATAAAACATATACATTATCCGTAGAGTTGGAAACGTCAATTTTGTTGTATAATTTTATAAATAAAAGTCTTAATTTCATAGATGTTTTTTTTGCTTTGTTGGTTATTGCAATCGTAAGATAAAATACTGGTAATTTGATTGTGGTCACTTGATAAGTAATTATTATGAGTATTTATCCGCAGCTATACATGAAAAAGCAGCTTAAAATAAGCTACCACATAGATAATATATTTTTTGGTTTATTGAAGTTTGGTACAATTTATAAACTATCTGTGAGTAAACTCTTTATGCGTATAATTTGCTCATATATTCTTACTTTAGCTTCCATTTTTGATGATACTTATGTAAAAACTTATTGTATGGAAAAAATATAGTATTAACATATTGCAAATAAGGATCGCCATAAAAAAAATTAGGTTTTATTTTATGTGCGCCAGAAATTAAAGGTTATTTTTATGAGGGGGGGGGGGGCGTGGTAAGGCTGGGGAGAGGAGGATTGGCTCCCGCAACCCTTATATATGATAAAATATTCCAAGTAAAATCGTAAAAATGGAAAAATGTTTGGACGCAATTAAAACTTCTAAAACTTTTAAAAAGTAAGTTACAACAGCTAGGACAATACTTTTTGTAAAATTTCTAATTAACAATCATATGTATTCCAAAATAAACTCTTCAAGTCTTAACATATAATATCTATACAGTATAACTCGGTTATAATGTCACACCATGGACTGCGATATTTATGTTATTATTTTACGTTATAAACGAGAAACGTTATAAACAAGGTTGAATATTAAGTGCATGAAATTATATTAAATACGTATTGTATACTCATTTTATTAGTTAAAGTTATAAAATGATATCTATTGAACATTTTTTTTAAACTCTATGCGCTATTTCGCAGTTTAATTTCTCAATCTCCGGTTAATAATTTGTTTTGACGGGAAACAAATTTGAAATCTTTTCACATCATTTGGTGAATAAAATAAAATTTTAATTGTAAAAACGGAATTTAAATAAAAATTCTTTAATAAGGCATTTTTGATATCATATAAATGCATATATTTAGCGTTAGAACCCAGGATTTAATTACAAATCGTCGTTATAAGCAATATATTTTAACATTTAGGTCTATGGGCAATCGGGACTGAACATTTATGACATTATGTCGCTGTAACAGAGTTTTGACTGTATTATAAAAAGCGAAAACACTTACTCGGCAGAGACGCACCTCGGATTCCTCGCAACTTTCCACTTCATCATCTTGGCGAGATCTTTTCAAATCTGGCAGAAGCGAGTCAATTCTCATCCTATCAACACGTGCGATTCCAGCATGGGGCCATCACCATCTTTAACACGGAGCGCCATCTTCGACAAGATTTGGGTCACAAGGTCCGCCTTCACGCCAAAAAGTCGCCAACGCACTGGTGACTGGTTTTTAGACAGAGCTGTAACTGACCGAAGTAGTTGAAAATGGTTTGGAAAATGGGAGTAATTAGGGATGGTTTTGAAAATATAAATAAAATTGTTCTAATTAAATTTTTAAAATGGAAATAGCTCCTAAAGTTTGTCTATTGAAACTAAATCGTTTGAATAGTAGTCATTTTTAATAGTTTCATTTCTGAATAAATTAAATCAACCAAACAAAAGTAAATGAATATTGGGTGGTAGGTTTTGATTTTGGTTGTTTTTCAGATATCTAGAGAAAGAACATCTAATAGAGATTCGTATGATGAAAAGAAGAATTAAAACAGAGAAGTCAAGCAGGCACAGTGGAAACGGGATGGGACATATCGAAAATTAAATTTAAAAAAAAACACACACACTTAGCGGATAATTCCAACATAAACCTCCAAAACCATAAAATAATGTGAGTTACAGCTCTTTCAAAACATCCACATCAAACCGGCAACGTTCTCCAGTCTTTTTTCACAAGCTTTAACACAGCCAGTTTAAGACACCCAGAACCTACAGATGACATCCTCTCTGGAAGACATTCTCTCTCAACTCCGTTCGAGCCAGAAGCGGAAACTGTTCTGGTGGAAGAAGAGTTGAAACTTTGAACGTTTTTCTTCGTCTGTGAAATTCTTTTTTCTCGAAGAAAAGAAGTTATTCGATTTTCCCAGACGATTTCTGTTCTGGCTGGTTGGAAACAGTGTAAAATTTCACCGTTCGTGTCTCCAGGATATGTTCCTTGTAGAAAAAGCGGGGAGGAGGAATTATTTCGGGAAATGATAAAAAAAGAGCTTAAAATAGAAAATTTCTCGTTTGATATAGTTTTGCAAATTAAGGTCACTATCTTGTGGTCGTAGAGAAAACTTTAAAAACTGAAGGAAGAAGTTCAAAACCAATTTATTTTAATGATACTTTAAAGAATTGGTAATTATGAAAAGAAAATTGAAATGCAATTAAAAAAAATTCAGATGAATCAAATTGAGGAAAATGTCAAGGTCATCATCCAGTAAAGATATTTATGAAAATTGAATACCTACAGAAAATACAATTTGTGTATGAATTTGGCAAACTTTTATTTCCCCATATACTTTTGTTGTAGAGATACGACTTATAAAAATAATAATTAGAAAAAAAAATTTCTCTACTTATACGAATCCATATTTTATGACCTACACTAACACCAAATTTCTACTATAGCTGCTTGGAGGTTTTCAGTACAATATTTTTTTTTTATTTATTTGGTCACTTTGTGATGGAAAAATTCCGATATACAAGGCAGAGTTAACAAAAAACATTCTTAAATAAATTGTAAAACCTTATTTTCCTGCGTTGTAATAATTTATTTATTGTTACATAAAATTGTAGAGCATTTTTTTTGGTTAATACTCGACTTCTCACCTTCAAATCGAAAATTGAGGAAATTAGAATATTGGGGGTAGAAATCCCGTTTTAAGATGCTTTCATATGTTACCAGGAGGTATTTAATTTATTAAATATTAATTAAAAAAATTATTCGTTTATATTCCGCCATTCCTCTTGTTTTTGTTGTGATTTCATAATTTTCGTATATTTGCTCCTATAACTCGGGTAATTCCTATAGGTATTTAAGCCAATAACCAATACAAAATCTAATTCGAAATAATTAAAAAAAAACATCACGTAATATTAATGCAGATACATTTAACAATAACTGTTAAAAATCATCTACAAAACATAAACACAACGCAAATAAACAAAACCGCACCAGTTCTAATACATTTTATTTTCGTTAAATTTCGATACAAAAAAAATCTTGAACCATGACAAAGCGAATCAACTGTATAATCCGCGGAATTGTATGTTCACTTCCCATAACACTGTCAACATATCAGGATCACGATTAACGCATTTTTCTGCACTCGAATAACTTGATCTTGCGCTTCGAGTTACTTTTTAATAAGTGCATTCCACTATTCCGTTTCCAATTTTAGATGATTAATCTGATTCAGAATTTTTCATTAGAATTGGATTTCAATGAATTATCTTTATAATTAATTCAATCACAACGAAAAACAAGATATTTTGAAGGAACTAAAACATCCAACTTTCTAGTTATGCTAATACTTATAAATACTTACATTTACAGACAGACAAACAAATGGACAAAAAGTATCAAATATAGGTATCTAATGTGTTAGTACCTTTAACAAAATAAAACAAAATCTGACTGCTTGGATGAAAGTTTAAAGGTTTCAATTTTTTCTAATTGTTTGAAAAATTAATTTTTAAAAATTGAAAATATCGTTTTTTAAAATTTAATACCAAAAATTTTTTTTGGTAACGATCATTTACATTTTATTCGCATAATGAAAGATTTCGATTCGGTTAACAAGTTCTTACAAATTTACAATTCATGTTCCGAATTTTAATTTGGGTTTAAATTGTAGGTTTATTGTTTTATTATTTATTTTCAATTTTCACATTTAATTTTTAATGCTTGATTAGATTGACATAACTTTATTCGAATTATATTTCCAAAATCAGTTTAATCTTGAAGTTTAAAAATGGCAAGATGGCGGAATTTTTATACATAAAATGGGGAGTTTGAGAAGGTTCATTTTATTAAGGGTACATCCGTGCAACGCCGGGTATATAAAGCTATAGATTAAATTAAATCAAATAATTCTTCTCGTATTAATTTGACTCAAAACATCAATATTTTGTTATAAAACGTTAGATATGTCTTTTTATTAAGTTACGTAAAAGTTTCTAAAAACGTTCGATTTAGAGCATTTAGACTTGTAATCAATTTTAATACACAGGTTGAGGAAAGTTTACAAAAATCAAATTCATATTTGACACAAACAGTACCCGAACAGTTTAACCACATCTTAAGGCCAATAAACTTATTAAAGCGTCTACAAGGAAGACATATGGTTGTATTTTGTATGGGATTTTTGATTTGTCATTATTTTATTGTTAAACTAGCAATTTATACCGTTCTTCGCACGGAATAAAAAAATATCAAATAGATTCCAAATATGTGTACCATATACCCTGTTATAGGAGCATAAACTTATTGTTGTTTCCGCTCGTTATAAATTATAAAATCCCGTTTCATCGCCTTAAAATTCCAAAATGAAAAATACGCTATAAAATGCACTCATAAATGTCATCACCATTCCTCATAAATACATAAAACCTTTAGCTCATTTGGCGCGTTTTGGGAAATAATTTGGCGAGAAAATAGATATAGCTACCCACACCCATTATACAGTTCTAACACAATGACCTTCGAACAACCGACCAGCTTATAAATTATTTATAAAGAAATTGCCTATTTGGCGAATTTTAGTTAATATTGGCGAGTTTGGCAACGTATTTGGCGAAAAATAAAGACATGAAACACTAATAGCTCTAGTGCGATGGCCTTTATTAACCATCATAGTTCAGTAATAGCTTAACTATACATTTATTGCTTAAATATGCATACATGCAGTCAACAGAAAATCAATGAAAAAATCATCAATAAACCCACAATAAAATCCGGGAATGAAGACTGGCGGAATTACGTCACTTGAAACATGTCAATTATTTTTCAAATAATGAATTAAATTTTTATAAAGTAATGGCAAAAGAATAAAATAAACATTTTGAATTTTAAATGTTTTCGTTAAAAGTTTATTTAATTTTTTCAGCCGATGGCATCAGGAAAGAGAAAAAAATGATCGGATTTGAGCGAAAGTGGTGAATTTTTTTCAGAAAATTAGAATTTTCTTCAAAAATGGAACAAATATGAAAAAACTAAGCCTCAGGTGCACACGTTAGTATTAAAGGGAATCTATCTTAAAATTTCGAATTTCTGAGGGCAGTATAAGTAGGTCTTTTACGATCCGATAACAGACACACAGACAGACAGACTCTTTCTTTTTATTATTATAGATTATTGACATTTTAATTTGTTTTCTACAAACTAGGTTATATTCACTAAGTTTCCTTATAATCAAATAATGGATTTTATTAATAATATATGTAGTGTTATAAGATTTATATTAGCCATAATACAATATGTTTGAGAAAATGTGAAAACATTTCGTTAACTATATTTCAATATTATATGTCTTGAAAAAAAATCACCCGTTTTATTAAATTTATGTATACATATACTTCAACACACACACTGAAATTATATTACAAATACTTTTTTTAATAAGATCAATAAAATGGTAATAATAACGGAAACATTGGTTTTAATTAAAAATTGACACAAGTCAAAAATTCCCTAGAGCGATCGAAAATAGGGTTGAAAAATTATTGAATTATGATGGAGTATATTAAAAATTTTATTAAATACCAAATAATATGTTACATTTTTATTTGGTTTTAACTCAAATTAATTTATGAAATTACATATAAAAATTGATTTTTTTCATAAAAATAAATGAATTTGTTGAATAAGATTTTCCCACATAGAAAAGGGGATAGTCCAAAAGCCTATCCACCAATAGCTCACGTATTAAACACGTGGTTTTGGTTTGAACGTTTACGGTTGTCTATTTCTATCTTGAACGCATCCAAGTAAAGAGTGAAACGCTAATCCAAAAAAGCACAATGACCAAATCTCTATTTTGTTTAAAAGGAAAGATGTCACTTTGCGTGTCCATCAAGTTGTTGTAAAAATTATTCCAAACAGAATTAGAACCCTTTATTATCGAATGTTTTCTCAGGTAAACTAGGCTGAAGACCTTGTTCCAAAGATGAATAAGCTGACTTATACTTGTATGGAGGTAAGAGTACGATTTTGATGGTGTCCGGTCAAAAATAAAGCAAAAAATAAGTTGGCCAATTGAAGCCCATATCGTTACCATAATAGGCCTAGTTTAGCTCTTGGTAAATAATTAGGTGTTGTTATTTTTTTTTAAAATGTAACTAAGCTATGATACGCCAAACCTAAGTGCATAACTATAAATATACTATAAATAACAATTTAAATCATAGGTATTCAGTGGGGAAAAGTTAGAACCTGAATTAATTCGAGTCTTGTACTGCAGACTACAACTCACTGTTATTATTTGAGTTTTGACCCATAAACGACGATTCGCAAGATAATTTGAAGATGAGTTTTTTGCTTAAATTTACCCAAATAAACAAAATATAAGGCAATTGAAGACCATAATCTTGAACAATTTATGATAGACAAATTAAGTTACACGAAAAATGAATTAAAAACCTAAAATCAACCTTTTTATTCGGAAATGTAGGTGTTAATGGTAATCACAAATTCGTCGTTAATGGGTCACCCTTACCATTTTAACGAAATCGAGCAAGATTTTCCGTATTGAAGTTATATTAGAAATGTGGTTTGTTGGGACGCAACACAGTAATTTGGCGACTTTTAGACAGCTTCACTTTTTCTTCGCCAAGCATCTTTACTTATTCTAACTTCCATAACTACATACTTTGGGTTCCGTGATGTCTTTGTGATGCACACTGTTAAGAGGGAAACAATTGTTGCACGCCACCAAATGTGACACCGTGACAAATTTCGATAGGATTTATTAACCTATTTATTTGACCGTTCATGGGATAATTCATTCAGAGTCAAGTGTTGTAAAATTTTAGGTTTTATGATAAACAGTGGGCAATTGATCGATTATGTATACTGGGTTCCGATTTTCGAATAAGACAGTGAAGTTCTTAATTGTTTTTACAAGGGCCCCAAATATAATCTATAATTAATTTTTGGATAATGTTGAATTATTTTTCATATTTTACTTCTTTTTTTGTAATTAAAGCCAGAAATAGATGAAAATTTTCTACGAATACAAAATCATTGAAAGTTGGGAAATGCGACCTGAAATGTACAAAATATAACCAAGAACGTTCTGAGCAAAATGGGTGTGTATAAAGTTTAGCGAAATTTTTCCTTGTCGTCTATAAATAATTTGGTGAATCGTCTTTAACAATTTAAATGTCTTTAAATAACATAGGTAACAACTTGAGTCTTTTATTAAGAAAACTATGTTCGATCCCAAATAAAAATAAATAAGCTTAAGTTTTATGTAATATCTTATTTAAGCTATTGAATAATTGTTCCGTAAGTTGACATTTCATGTCCCTTTGATATTTAATAAAACCTGAAAGTGATTTGATTTTAATATTGAATACAAATTCAAAATAAATAAGAAAACATTAATTTATTTAAAGTTTCGAAAATGTGCTATGTTGAATACGGACTAAGAAACTCTTTAATCGAAAATGAATTACATTTTATATTGAATTTTGTTGCTTAAAATGGTGTGAAGAAACATAAATGACATACGTATAATATTTTCATAAACAATATTAATATATCCACAAAGTTAAAACAGCGTCAATTGTTGGCATTCATTAACACTGAGAAATAAATATAAATTAGTAATATCAATAAAATCAAAGATTTTAGACGCTTGTGAACCACTTCAAAATATCTCTGTATGTGACCTATAAGAATTAAGAAGGTAGCTGTTTTAAAATGCATAATAAGTGCGTAGTTTTCTGTGCTGCAGAAGATAAATTGTGCAAATTATCCTGTTTTACACGAAAGCTACGATAAGTGATGATAATTTTCGAAAACTTGTCACCTAACTCAACGATTAAAACATGCAGTGAACCCATTTTCAACTGCCTTATAATACCTTTCTTTACTGACCCGTGAAATAACTATGAACTTGAAAATTGATCATTACCAAAAATAAGTTTTTTTTTAACTGTGGACTGTTTTGTGCAACAATTTTTTTACTCATAACTATATTTTTTTAAAAAAAAGTTGCATGTGCCATGGCAACAGCATAAATAAGTATAATAAATTTCAAATTTATGTTAAAACTCATTTGGATTAAAAATACTTTATATTTTAGGCTACCAAAGAAAGTGCAGTTAAAGTTTTAAAAATCTACTTTCGAATCAGAATCTTTTATATCTAACATGCCGAGCTTAAATTGTACCAATTATACATTACGAATTATAGTGATGGTAATACTTATAGATGATATCTATAAAAATATTTATGCATGAAAAGTGATATAAAAGTGAGCGTCTATAAATTTTATACAAAATAAAACTTTTTTAATGCACATATTAACAAATATGTTCCGAGACAAAAGAAGTACAGAAAATAAGAAAAATAAGCTATTTCCATTAATTAAAATAAATTAATTGCATTTTTATCCGAATTTCTAAATTAAGTTTTTGCGAAAAGCATACGTTTTTTTAAAAATTTATTCAATTTAGAAAAATACAATACAAAATTGTTTTGTTTTAATTCACGTTTGAAATAAGGGAATAAGAAGACAAATCTTAAAGGTTTGAATCCGTTTATGGATTAAGGTAAGTAAGTATCCGTGTCTGCGTCTGTGCGGTCTAACGGACAGGCAGATTGGTTAGTCTGAACTCACCAACCAGTCTTCATAGAAGCTGTCCGTGTCTGCTCGGACACGGACAGCGGAATCAAACATTTATATTTATGTGCAAGATAATTCGCCACAGTTTAAGCCAAAATTGAGCTATTATCTTTTGACATTACTTTGGTTGAACACAAAAAATACAAGTATATTAATATAGATACAGATTAAAAATTAAAGAAATATATACTTTTCATAAATTTTGTTTATTATATCTACTAAAATATAATAAGAATCAAATTGTATTTTCTAAAATATTTTTTAATACATAGTTTAATTAAACGCAGAAATATAATTTTAGCTGAAGCAACTGCTTGCCTGCAAATTGAAGGTATGAACAGTTTGTACACAAATATATTTTATTGTAATTAAACTGAACCGCATTTTTAAACGGAATTTATTCATAAAGTATGTATTTTAGCGAATACCTTACATTTAAATCAAACGTTAAATTAGAGACACACAATAATTTAGTTAGTGAAAATACATCGATCTTATCACTTACTTACTTCAAATAATTAAATGAGGTGACATACGAAAATACAAACACTTCCTCTAGGCTTTCATCATCTTCATAAACCTTGTTTACTTCTCACAATTTGCATATCATTAAGAACAATATTCTCATTTATAAGGGAGAAACAAAAAACGGGTGTGATTAAATTTTAAGACAGCTAAATTCTAGAAACACCAAATGGTATTTAAAAATTAAGGTTAGGTTAGGTTAGTTTGAATTATCGTTGCACTAGAGCTACACGAGGGCTATTGGTAACGGGCGTCGAATTTTAGAACCACAGTCAAGTGACGAGCCGACACCTGTTTAAAAATTAAGAGCATGCTATACCTTGTAAGAAAATTTAGATTTCATGTAAATTAAAGGTTTTAAAAACATCTTTTGAAGATGTATGTATTCTTATTGTTGAATGCCGTTCAAAGCCAAAATAACCTGCCTCATGTTTTAACTTCAAAAAAGATTTTTATAAATTTTTAGTTTAGGTAAATTTTTTATACTTCGGGGCTGTATACAATATCTACGCATATCAGTTTTGTATTGATAGTTAGTGGAAATATATAGATTGTATCACTTATTTACTCCCGATAATTAAATGAGGTGACATACGAAACTTGAAACTCTTCTTCCTCTAGGCTTTCGTCATCTTCACAAACCTTGTTTACTTCTCACAATTTGCATATTATTAGGAACAATATTCTCATTTATTTGCAATTGACACATTTATCTTCATAATTGGTTACTGAATGGTTAATTCACCGACAATAAAACAAGTAGTGATGTATTTAGCAACTTCATAACATGATTTGAACATTTTGTGTTTTCGTATAATTTTTTTTCATGATCTATTAGCTTAATTTCCCGCGATGCTCGGGCTTTGAACTGGGAAGCAAAATATTATGTGTGGCATTTTTGTTTTATGTTTCGGTTGAGTTATCGTCGCGACGCGAGGGCTGTATGAGACATTTAATTACCTGTTTGTTGTTTGAAGTTGTTTATTTTAAGGGGGGGATCGACAATGGTCTCCAAACCGAAGTGCCTATGGGTTCATCTAATGAAAAAAAAAATGATTTTCTAAGACACATATCTCCGGCTGAATTGAATATTTTCACAAATGGGTTTTTATATACAGGGTGTCCGTAAAAGAATGTTTGAGTCCGTAGAAGAATGAACGAGTTTCAAATTGTAATAGTATTGTGGTTGAAGTGTAAATTGTAATGTGGTTGACGGTGACGAATAAAGAATAACTCCAACAGTTTCAGATAAGCGCATGCCCTTGTACCGCTACATCATTGCACAGGCTGTTGCTTCCATTACTCTGGACTTGCTGCAGACAGTATGGGAAGAATTGCATTTTCGTTTGGATGTGTGCCGTATCACTAAAGGCGCACACATTGAGCACTTATAGGAAAAACTAGGCTAGTTTTCCTTCAATGTCATGTATGATTTGTTATATTTAGTATAAAATAAAATAAACTCCTGTAATATACCATTAAAACTCGGACATTCTTTTACGGACACCCTGTATTATAAATGTAGCTGACTTACAGGGCTCTATAATCCCACTTTTTCAAATTGGTTCGAATATATATATTTTTTATTTTCAATGAACAATTTTACAACAAAATATTTTAACCAATTTAAAACGTGGGATTATGGAGCCTTATAAGTCAACAACATTTATCATATATAAAAAAAACTCGTTTGTTAAAATGATCAATATTGTCGGAGAAATGTGGTTTAGAAAATATTTTTTTTTTCCAATAGTGCCTTAGAAAATATTTTTTTTAGATAAACACATAGACATTTTGGTTTGGAATTCTTCGGTCACTCCCCCTTAAAAGTCGCAATCATAATATAAATTATGTCGCATTTGTTTGTTTTTAGTTACAATGAATGGCCTAGTGAGAAGCATTTTTAGTGAAACAAATGAAAATAACTTGACGGTAAATTTAGAGAATTAAATTATTCAAAGTGACAAAGGTAAAAACTAGGGGTGTGTAACACTACGCTACTTTCAATAACCCTTCAATAAATCATTATCTGAAATGTTGTTTTTGACTCTTTGTTCGTGGAATTTTGCCATACGAAAACTGCTGTTTGATATTGTGTACTAGGTAAAAAAAAACATACATATTTTTTTTATTGATATACATTTAATACTGCCGTGAAACCACCAAACCAACATTGTTTCATGCGCTTATGTTTATGCAACTTAAAAGTTCTACATAAAAAAAAATATCTGATAATTTTATTTAATTTCTGAATTTATACAAAGAAAAACATTTCTACATCTCACTTGAGCTTTTTTTTATAAATAAAAACAATAAGCAAACAACATTTTTAGATTATGAATTCAACTTTTAAAATAAATATAATTACTCAAAAATTTTGGCCTCAACGTGTACTGATAAATAATTTTAATATACTAAAAACTTATCATAGTTATTCAATGACTTCTTAAAGATAATGCAGTTAAATGTAATATAAATGCCATTTGTGATAGCTTTTAAAAAGAGCTACCCAAATATGGTAAATCCTTTATTTCGCGGGTCAATTATTTTCTAGTTATTATAACGAAACGTTGACAAAATATGGAGAAATATAGATGTTAGTCTCATGACTAACACACTTTTCTCTTTATATCCATAATTTGAAATTTTATATCAAGGCTAAATTCCGCAATCAAACGCAATTAGCCGATAAAGAATGACCAAAGCTGTTTCCTTTACAAGTATAAAGTTTATTTTTTAATGGAATTAACTACCCGAATAATTGGCTCTTGTCATTTGACTGTCGACCTTAGTTATTTTAATAATTCGCCTAACTTTATGGTTGTACTTTGTATTGATAGATAGCAGCACTGTCTTTAGAAGCTAGATCGTTAGGTAGATCGAAGCAGGTGGATCGTTCCTTGTATTGATGTTGGATTGGGCTTCGAGTAGTTGGATAATACTTATTTTATTTCGGAAAAATAAATTTCGTGTAACGAAAAAGAATTTTTTATATTACTCGTTCGATCCAGTTTAATCCTATATTTCAAAAGAGACACACGTTTTACAATTTTTATAATAGGCTTACTTCATCATAGAAATAACCTAAAAAATATTTATATCTTTGAAAGTTTATGTGTGACAAATGCGATTAAAATATTCTTAAATATATGCATTGTATAGAGAAATCTTGTACCTTTATTTTGTTTTTTAGTTTGAGAGACAATTCGTACCTTGTCCATAATGTGAGTTAAAAAAAAGGGTGTAAATAAGGTTTAGTGGCGACATCTCTATGAAAGCATTGAAAGTAAGAACCTATTCTTTAAGTCTGTCACATAAACTTACTAATTTTGATAAATGTATGTGAAAAACAAAAACGGGTTAATTGAATTATAGATAGCTAAATTTTAGCAACAAATATCGTTACTATAAAACATAAGAGCCCCGTAGGAAAGGGAGATTTCATGCAAATAATTTTTTTTTTGAAGATCTTTCGAAGATGAATGTGGTCTTAACTGTTGAATGCCGTTGTTTGCCAAAAATGGACTGACTCAATTTTTAACTTTAAAAGGTTTTTTATTTAAGTGCTTGGGTTAGGTCAAAGTTTTAAACAATTTGACAATAAGACCTGTCTTAAAAAATATTCTGTATTTAAAAAAAAACTCTACCCTACAGCATGAAAGAGCTTTGTTCGCTCATAACTGAAGCCGGATTTTTTTACATAATTTCCCCTGTATTTTCAAACAATAGAAACTCGTGATTTGTACACATAGATTACTGACTAAAAAATAAATTGGTTGGTTAAGACAGTACTTGCACTAAATTTTTTTGGTTACGATATAAGGATAGTGTATGATTGCGATTGTAATGACAGTATAAATTCTTTTTTGACTAGACATAATCCGTATTTCTTATCGATTTCTACGAATATCAGTTTTGTATTGATGAATAATGTCAGAAAATATTTTAAACTTTAGGTAATCAAAGTACTCTATATAATCACTTTTTAAAAATGAATCAATAAAATTTCATGAAAAGTTCCTTTCCTGCGGATATCTAATCGTAAAGCTTGACTATAATATACCATCTAACTATAATAAATTTGCAGTTCTTAAACAATGTTGGGAGTAAAATTAATCGTTAAAATCCGTCATGTTATTTTAAATAAATCGAAATTAAATTCTGTTGCGTATTATAAGTAGGTAATTTTATTGATTAGCGCGCTAAAACCAATAACTAGTTTCTCAAACGAACCAAAGAAGGACATTAAATCTTTCAGAAAATTAGGTAAAATCTTATTTGTTGAAATTTATACTCCATTTATAAATTGATTTGTAACACATTATTTCATGTCATGTAAGCATAACATACATTGATCAAGAGATTATTTTCCTTCGTAAAATGTAAACTAGTCTTAAAAAAGATCTCTCCTAGTTTTAAACAATATGTATTGTTAAGAAGAAGTTCGGAAGAACTAATCTAACATAATTCTCTTTTATATTTTAATACTCACAGAACTTCTCATAGTACGGACAAACAGATAGATATACAAAATGTATAATAGGTTCCTGATGTAATATATTTAAAAAAAAAAAAGGATTATTAAAAATCGGTTGTTTTGAACGGGAATTGAAAGGATATGCGGACAGGTGGACAAAAAGACGGACTACAGACAGATGGACAAAATGAATAAAATAATTTGTTTTTTGATAGGAGGATTTTTGAAAAAGAAATAAATTATATTAATGAGCTTATATTTGTGATTCATGTTATAAAATATTATTTATTACAACTATTAAAGCTGCTGTTATAAAAGCTTATTTATTACAACTATTGAAGTTGCTATTACACCGTGGACTGCTCGGAGTCTCTTAAGTTTACACCTGCATTCAGTTTGCAAGCTACTGTAATGTAATGTAATCGTTTCCGGCTGCCTATTTCTAGCCTCCTTTAGGAGCTTTAACACAGCCAACTACGCCTCGTAATTTAGAACCCTGGTCAATTGACGAGGTCGACACCTAAACGGGCACCCAACGGAACTTCGAACGATATCGTACGCTAACGCCGTCGGGACATTCGACACCACAGATTTAACGAGCACGTAGATCGCAGTGTGCTCGGGCACCCGGTGATTTTTAGAAGATTTTTTCCTACCAGCACGAATACGTCTATAGTATGGCTAGGACAAGGACGGAACCAAGAACCTTCTCGGTGAGAGGCTCGTCGCTTACACCTCTCGGCCACCGGGGGGCCCAAGCTACTGCATTATATGTACATTGTACACTGTAAAAACTGTTAGTTTTACAGAAATAAACCTGTTGTATAGAAAAAAACGATTTATTTACAGAAAAATACTGTTGTTTCTAAGCAGTTTTGTTTTGTAAAAATATGCTAGTAAAAACTTTTGTTTTTAACTTGTTTATGTTTAAAAGTTTATGTTTTTAATTACGTAAATATTAGTGACAACATTTTAACTGTTTGTTAAAACTCTGTGTGACCAAAATATCTCAGTTGGGAGAGTGTTGGCCTGAAGATCTGAAGGTACCGGGTTAGGCCGATTATTATCCTTTGTGGTATTTTGGTCATTATCCCCGAATGTGTCACTGGTGTGACCGAAGGTTCTATTTCCCGCCGGGTATTTTTTGTATGTATCTTTTTGTCTGTTAAAAACAGCTTTTGCGTTTAAAATTACAACTTGTTCGTATAAAATAAACAGATTTTCTCTGTAAATTAAACGGTATTTTTCTGGCACACCATCTACAGTTTCATTGATGTAAAAACAACAAACTATTTTTTACAGTATATTAGCAATGAATCATTGAATCAAGGAGTTAGTTACAAGTTAATTTAGCTATGAATCTAGAGTCATTATAATGATTTGACCCAATTTCAGCATTGTTTTGTATCAGCAACGGATTTACAAACGAGATACAACAGAATACTAAAACGCCAAAATAAACTTTAATGAATTCTTATTAATTTACGACGTAATTTGTTAGAATTAGTTAATTTATAAATTACTCTCTAAACTTTAACGCAAAAAATTTAACGGCCCCCACCTTTACTCAAACTACAATTACGTTCTGTTTAAAAAGTATACAACATTCGGAATGCTGAACAGTTACAAGAGTGATTTGTCAATATCACAACCTCTGGGAAACAGTGATAATGGTACCAGTTTTCTTCATGACGTCATTCAGAAGCGGTTTTCGCCAGATTTCTATCATTAACTCTGCTTATTTTAATACATTTTTTCTTCCAAATTCTCTTGTAATTTCGGAAATGACAGCCGAAGGGGGTATCGTTTATGTTGACTAAATAAAACATCTTCTCTCCTATTTAGGAATTTTTCAAATTTTTTTGCTGTGTTTATAAGTTATTCTTGACGCTGCCATTCCAAACAGATGCCATTCCAAAATTTTTAGATAGTTATTTGTGACAATATATGACATTGCAATAGTTAAAAGACTTTGAGAATATATAGACTTCACTTTTAAGGACAAGTGTTTAGCTTAGTTCAGTGTGTTCACAAGTGTTTAGTCCACAGTCTGATTCAGTTCAGTGTTAAGTCTAATTATTTATAAGTGACTCACACTAGAAATAATTTGGGTATAAATTAAATAGTGATGAAGAATAACTTTACCTTCAAAATGTTTAATGTTTCTTCTAGTAGAACAATGGAAATCTAATAATTCAAAACTATTACAGAACATTAAAGTTAAAAATATCAATTATATTCGAGAAATGTACACATTCTTAAAAAATACTCTTCAAAATTTAGCAATCGAAATACAAGGTTTTAGTGAAAGAATATATTGTATTCACTAAAACCTTCACGAGAGTATATATTTAAATTTCGACGTTCTTTTTGTTAAATTTTACTATTCCTCTTCTAATTAATTTATAAAAAAAACCACTGTTATAAATCTAAACGCTTTAATAAGAGTAAGATGTATGGAAAATATATAGGAATTGCTACAATGATTGTGATGTAAGGTTAAAAATACTTGTCAAATTTCTTTTATTTTTTTATTAATATTAGTAGTGATTTTCTTCACTAAAATACCTACTTGGAAAAACACGTAATAATGATTCAATTCCCTCATTTATACATCAATGGTTTATAACGAAAAAATTATTAAATTTATTTATTTTATTTACAAAAAACAAGTTTTTTAAAGATTTAAAATAACCCTACGTATATTCAGTATGCAAAAAAGCATGCAAAGTTGTTTTTTTAATTATCTTAAAAACAATTTCAGTAAAATTATTCTGAACAGTTCAAAAAGAGAAAGGTTCAAATCCTCCCTATTCAAAGACACAATCGAACACTTCCATTGTAGACTTTTCAGGGGATACCTCGACCTACTAAAGCTAGATATTTAAAGGACGTGACGTAATCGGACCCTGAGACTGCAGAACGTCAGTGTTGAATACAATGGTTTTTAAACTTGAAAAATGCACTTGCTCTTTCGGGACAGGATTTTTTTCTTCCTCCTAAGAGGATACAGTTCCCAATTTTTGTGTGATATTTTAAACTATAAGATGCACAAATAAAATCCTGTCAAATTTGCGGTTTTAAACTGTCGTTGGAGTTCAAAATATAAGTTAAAATTAATATTGTAATAATGAAAAATGATATTTTGTATGAAATGTGGTTAATTACAGTTTTCTCCCGTCAAAAAGCAATCTTGTTGACTTAAAACACGTCCCACAACATACGAACATTCTAAGTTCACTTCACAGAGTAAGCGAAATGGTTTTACCGGCAATATTTAAATATATTTTTTTTAAACTTCAGTGTACCAAAGCAATGCATGTATTATAAAGATTTTTTTTGTATAAAAATAAGTATTTCAAAGTTTGGAAAAATTCTATTTTTTTAAGATTAAAAAAAAAAACGAAGCGAAAACGAAAAAACCAAACGGTATATAATTTGATTTTTTGTTGTTGAAATCTAATACTTGGCAATAATATTGCATATTAGCATTCATATAAGATTTATTAGAAAAAATTACTGTAGAAATTTTAAGAAGGGAAAGAATTTTTATAAAGATTATCTTTAATTTTTATTTATGTCTACATATTAAGTTTTCTTTAGTTACTTCAGCAAAAAACTAGGGGTGTGTAACATTGCAGGTCTTTTAAATATCACTCAATAAATCAATGCAAATTTAAATGGAATCATATACCCCATAAAATAATTTCAATAACTTTAAAACCTAAAATGTTCTGTGGCAACCTACCATTTGCGCATGCGTGATTTTCTCAAAATCAATATTCCTGCCATTTGCGCATGCGCGATTTTCCAAAAAAACAATATCATTACGTCCGACAGGGACTGGAAACTCGTGTACCGAATTTGAAGCCTGTAGCCATTTTCGTTTTTCAGGAATACCTTTAAAACCTAAAAAGGTCCCTACAAATAAAAGTACTGCAAACAACATTGGCAATGATTTTTACGGATTTTTTTATGTGTAATTACTTGATCCAGGACTGTGTTATTTTCTCTTTTTACATCTACTACTCAAATACTGCATTCCTCAAGGTTAAAATCCATCTTATTGGCAATAATAGATATAAAAATGAAACGAACATAAACTTTCTAGCGTTTGCTGCTGATTAAATAGAAGATTTCTGATGGGCAATGACGGAACCCAATGCAAACAATTTCATGTTATATTCGTGGTACTTCAAAATCATTCAAAAAAATTTATCACCGAAATAACAAATGAAACTTTTTTTTATATAACTGCATATAAATGATCTATTTTCTCACATATACACTGTTAAAATTTGTGTGCTTGGTTTCACCATGATATTGGTTCCTAGTAGCTGCAACGGCTGAATGGTGAAACGTTCCACCATATTTTTGGTATTCGGTTGAACCATTTCTCAGGTTTTTGTTTCCAAATCCAGAAAAATGGTTCAACCAAACACCGAAAAAAAGGTGAAACATTTCACCATTCAGCCGTTGCAGCTACTAGGAACCAATATCATTATGAAACCAACCAATATCATGGTGAAACCTAGCACCAAATTTTTAACAGTGTATATTTTATTACTAATTCTTTTTCAATAGACATTTAAAAAAAGTACTATTGAGTAAGAAATCGAAATTTAACCTAATTATGATCCATTTATATCAATTTTAAGATTAATAAATCTACAGGTTTTAATGCCATATGTCATTGTAGAAATTAATTTTGGCTCAAAAAATGTTATGAGAAAGGTTATGATCAATCAATTTCTTTTTAGAACAACTCTAAAAATAAGTCTTTCAGGAAGCCGAAACGATCGTTGTATTTTTACCTTCGATAAGATACGTAAACGAACTTTTTTAGGCACTTTTCATACGTCACGCAATGTAATACCGGGAGCATCGGATATATATAAATACAATCAAACATATGACTAATAAATGATTAAAGCTACATGAAGCTCCTCTGCTAATATATTGAGTCGAATTATGTCAGACATTATTGGATTTTTTTCAAATATAACCTTCGTTTTTTTTTCTTTTTTAAATCTATAAAAAGTTGCATCGTAATTGTTATGTTTTAAATTCAGATTTATTAGCAATTTAATTTCTTTATAATATGTAATAAAAATTAAAGTGCGGTTTATGTAAATTGAAGAGCACTTTCTCTACCAATAGTAAAAAAAAAATATTAAGATATTCAATTTACAAACTTATACGGGGTAAGCAGCCAATTTGCATTACTTTATTGTCACATGACTTTCTTATGTACTAGTACTAATGTAATGCTTGCAAAATCTATTTTCATTGTAAAAATATAATGAATTTGTAATGATAAAATACTTAGAACTTTAATTCCTAATTTTTCGTCATAAAAAACATACTTTCTTTAAATATTTTGATTTTCAAAATTTCATTCATTAAAAAAAACCCTGTTATTTCGTTCAGTAAACTTCGATAAAAACAAATAAAAATTTTCGCCTGAAATAAAATTCCTTTCTGCAGCATGCTCACATTTTATGGTTTCAGTTTAGTTTTATGAGTTAATCGCATCATAAAACTATGAAAAGTCACTATAATGCTCAATTGACTTGTTGCATGTGACATATTTCTTTCCAGATTTCATTCCTGTTGTTCCTACGATTGGTGCTCTATTCTCACTTGACATTGATTCATCAATCCAGGCTCTAAAAGGAATTAACTTTAAGTCAGCATTTCTGTTGCTGCTCAAGACTGAAACATATGCCCATTAGTTATTTTAGAATTACAAACTTTTTAAAAGAGTTAAAATTATTAATTGGAAAAAAAGAACACAGAAAGTATCATTACCAGTTACTAAAATTTCAATTAAAAACATTTTTGAGTTATGAAGTAGATACCTCGAGGTCATAGAATATCCTTTTCTCCAGGGTAATACTATTTGTATTCTTAGAATTTATTTAATCCTTTATTTACTCATGTAACTTACCAACAATTTACGCTTATTACGCAACAAGAATTACGTAACATATTTATGACGTATAAACGAGCAATACTTTACGTTATCAAAGGTAGACTCGAGAGACGCTACGAAGATCAGAGCCTTGAACTATAATATCTGGTTTATAACTGGCGTTTCACATATTAAAAAAAAAGAATACCGAATTATGTCCAGGGTTTAAAGAACTAAGTTTCTTATCCATCAAAATATTGTTTTTAGCCCTGCATGGTAACAAAGCATTTTTATAATTATATATTTTAAAACTTGCGGCTTACGATTTTTACAAAACTTTAAATAAGAAAAATCTGCCATTTTAATTCCCAATTGCACATGTTTGCGGGAATTAATTTTTTTGGATAATGTTTATTTTTACCCGAGTGTGTGAAAATTGTTTTGCTTTTAAATTTTATTGATGATTCAAAAATACTTGCAAATCTTCGCGTTGAGGTAAAATAATATTTTATTATCGTTATTTCTCTTAAATTGAAAAACCCGTTAAAAGTAATAATTACAAAAAAGATTTATTGTGATAAGTATTGACCTTATTAAAAAAATTTAATTTTTGTGTGCGTAATAGTTATTTAAGCAACTAGTGGCGAAAATAATACTTTATTAAGCGAGTGGCTTTTATTTCACGAGACCGTAGGTCGAGTGAAATAATGACAAGAGCTTAATAAAGTATTATTTGGCACGTGCTTGCTTACAATATTTTTTATAATAACGTGTAAAAAGTATTTAATAATTTTTGTAGTACTTGTAGTTTCCATGGAGATATTAGAAAATGCAAAAGTAATGAACCAATAGAAATAAGTGAGTTTTATGACATCATTTAGTTTCCATGGAGATATTCATAACATCCTTTTGTTTTTCTACCAATCAGATACTCTTATTTACTTTACCGCACTAGTGCCGAAAGTACTACTGTCTGTGACGTAAGCACGTAAAGTGTCATTTTCGAAACGATTTATGAATGAATATGATATAAAAAAGTGAACTTTTTTGCACGTTGTTATAAAAACATTGTTTTGAATAAACGGAATATTTCAACAACTTTATGAAAAATATCACAACAGAGTTGGTAATTTTACATACAGTGTAGATATTGGGGTTTATTTATTGAACTTTGCAGGACCTAGGATCATCTGTTGCAGACAATATTTCTGTATTTTACTGATAAGTCTAAAATTGAAGATTTCTTATCATTTGAGATTCTATATTCAAGTTAAGTGCCTTAAGGGGGAAAAATAACGAAATCGTTACTTAGGAGTTACGTATGAAATAAAAGAACATGAATGGGTTTAAGATAACTTTTTTGATATAACACACGAAATAAAAGCGAAAGTCTGAATAAAATGTTATTTAAACTCTATTAAAGAATTATTACAACATAATAACTTCCAATTTGACATGGCTGAAAAAAAAATTTAAATCAGGGACCAAATTTGCCTTCGAATATTAATTTTAAATAAAGTTTATCATGCAAATGTTGATGTGGAAACAGCTATTAAAATGAATAAAAATTGATTCTAGCCACTCTACTCTCATTTTACGGTCATGTTAAATCGGAACTATGATTACTTAATACCCCTATATTTCAATTACTTCTCCTGACAGATTTAATAATATCATGAACCTGAAATTGTTTCAATTGTAACATTGTTCCGTTTAAGAAACATATGTTAGTTTTAAAAGGTCACCATGTGTTCCTCTTTCAAAGATCACTTCAATAAGGAAATGGGAATTTTCCATCACGATTTGACAATTTAATTGATAGTGTACGTTATTTTACCATACAGCTGTTTAAGGGTATATGTGGGAATAAAAACTGACGATTTCACTTCAAACAAGAAGCTCTAAAAGAATTAAAATAATCTACTTTCTTTCGTTACTTCAATACTTACTGAAATTCTACTAGAAAAATGATAAGATTCGTTACAGTAAATGTCACTCAGACCGCTTCCACATAAGATTTATACGCCTTAGAAAAAGTCGTCAAATACAGCATTCAGCTGTAATTAAAACTTTTTTTTAAAAAAATTCTAATTATCGCTTTAGAAATGCAATTGCAGATAGTTGTGTAAAAGTAGTGACATCGTTTACAAATTATAACGTAAAAATAATCAAGCCAACTATAGATTCACCCATAAAGTTTGCATAACGAAGTTACTCATAAATCACTTTCATGTGTCTACGCTTTGATTTGAATCCTAACATAAAGTTATAAAAAAAATGAGTTGAGTTTAATCGTTTCCTAGAAATATTTATTGTGCCTTCAGCTATGTTTACAAATATGTTCTAGCATGAACAAATGTATCCACAAATGTAAATTTTTAGATAAAAGCAAAATCATGGTAATTCTAAATTTGATTTCATTTCAAAATTAAATTTCAAACATTATGCAGTTAATTGCGGTAAAAGTACGAGTATATAACAACGAAGACTATACGTATTTTGATTAAAAATATTCTCAATAATTCTTCAATCATATTGGTAATTATATTTTAGCGTAACCACACAATTTTGGATTACATTGGATGATACACAATTGCAATAAGCAGTTTAATAAAAAAAAACCAGTAGCTTATAGAAATCAAAGGTCATTGTCAACCAGCTTTCGTTGCATCCGGATATGGAAAGCTTCCGATAAAAAGATTTCCTGTGCATGATAGTTTAGATCATCTTAAATGATTTTAACACATTTTCGAAAGATTTTTTTTCTAGCAAATTGAAAACCTTCCACTTAAAATTAACCTTGTATTCGCCCATCCGTTCATAATTATTTTACCAAAGATTTATGTCAGTGGACATTGATAATGCCGCCACCTGTAATTGCACCTCATTTATTTGCTACCTTGAAACTTCTTCCAATCTTTTATCTTCTGGGTTGTCTTTCAAGGTTGTTGTTTTTTTAGAAGAAAATGTTGTTAATGCCATGGTACTTTCACTTTTGATTGGTTTGCACGAGAAAATTCATATTTTAGAGGAATTGTAACTTTTATGGTTCATTGACAATCATATCATGTTTTTCTGAATGTTTTTTTTTTTTTTTGAATAAGACTGATAAAAAAATGTTTCACTCTATACAATTTTTTATGAATTTACTAAGATTTAAATACTTTGTAAATAGATTTTGTTTATCAATCGTGGAAATATCGCAGAATACATAGAATAACTAGCCTAGTCTACACTTTAGGAGAAATGATTTTTAGAAAACAGAATATTTCTGGTATTTTTCGACAGAAAATTTCTGTTTTCTAAAACCTTGTTGACTGTAAAATTGCATCTCAATTTGTCAAAAGATATATTTTCCAGGTAAAGAGATAAAATCTTTAACAACTGCAACATATTGAGCCTGTTAAAAACAGATTTTTCTGTTTTGATAACCGAAACAAATTTTCAAATATCATCCTCGGCCGCAACGTGCTGTCGCCTATGTCATCGACGAGGGTTCGTACACAGGTCATTGGTTCAATTTTATTTTTAACGTATTATAAGCTTTATTTTAAGGTATGTTAAGCTTTATTTTAATGTATCCTGAGTTATAAAAAATATACGTTCTACGAATACTTCTAGTATTGCTTAGCTACTGGAAATTCCGTAAGCGTATTTTTTCAGTAGTATTACGGATATATTTTCTGGCAATTTTACTGCCAGAAATTTTCTGTATGTTTACAGTATTTTTTGTATTGTATAAAGGACAATTTGCATAGTTTTTGGATAATGAATACTACCTAAATAATAAATTTCTCTAAAAATCTCCAATACCCATATCGGTTAAGACTTAAGGGCCCACTGACAGTCAAATAGCGATTATAAAATATTAGGAAACCAAGTTTTTTTTCAGAAAAGTCTTATTTTAATAAATGTTAACTTATTTATAGCAAAAGAAATATATTTAAAACATTCATTTTGAAATATCAATCAATTTTTCAATATCATAAAATGAATACATATTTTATCATGAAGTTATATGTTATTGTAGTTGTAAAACCTAATTTTTAAGTTCGTCTATCTTTTACGCTAGTTCTCAGGAAATTTTTTATCATAAATATCATCTAACATTTAAATACTAAAATATAACTTCGAAATTTTAATTTGAGAATTAATTTGTTAACCATGTTAAATAGGTGATCTAATATTCATTCTTAATTAAAAAAAATACTAAAATGTGAGATATCTCTGTTCTCATTATATAAGACAGCTTATCTTAACTCTACTTAAGGGCGAATGAGACCAAATGACCGCGGGTCTCCAAACAAAAGTGCCTCTGTGTAAATCCAATGGAAAACATATTTCCTAAGCCACATTTCCCCGGCTGTATTGAATATTTTTACAAACGGCTTTTTTATATGATAAATGCAGCTGACTTACAGGTCTCTATTTTTCCACTTTTTGATATTGGTTCGAATATTTTTGTAATTTTCAATAAATAATTTTTTTAAAAAAATATTCGAATCAATTTCAAAAAGTGGGATTGTAGAAATCTGCAAGTCAGCTACATTTATCATATAAGAAAGCAGTTTGTAAAAATATTTGGCACAGCGGGAGAAATGTGGCTTAGAACAGATTTTTTTCCCCCATTGGATTAACACAGATACACTTTGGTTTGGAGACCCGCGGTCATTCCGTCTTATTCCCTTTTAAAGAGCCACGTTATCTAAATACCTTTATCTTAAACCATTTACAACATTTATTAAGAGACCGGTTCGAACCAATTCCTCCAATTGATGCGTACCAAGAGTCACGGCACAAAAAGTCACGGACTTGTTTGTGATTGAACACCCAAACTTTGATAAAGATGAAAAGCAAAACTGTCATTCTTTTTAGAGAACAACTTCCTACAGAATAACTGGTTCTGTTATTGAACTTTTTTTTTTTTGATAATTGTATTCGGAATATGATTTTTGATATCATAGTCTGTTATGATGACATTTCTGGCGTGGTTTTTCTCGATTGTATGACGCGTGTATTTTAAGTATACAGTGCTGCACAAAAGTTTAGGCACAGACGCAATTCATGAAAAAATCGGCAATGTTTATTATTTTTCAGTAGTTTTTTTAATATATATTCTTTAGGCAGCATGAAAAATAATAGGGTAAAAAATTGTTCCAAAAAATATAAATAAATTCGACTTCCATCAACAAATTAAAAATTTCAAAACTTTCCTTGCCACAAAAGTATAGGCACACGTTTCAGTTTTATGCAAATTCTCTAGAGAAAGTTATTGTGTTGTCAAAGGGGAGGGTTTTTAAGTTGCTTTAAAAGGTTGAAGGTAATTTTCAATGCTTAGAACTATTCGGAAGTCAACTGAATTTTCGTATGAAGAGATTATAAGGATATGGTAATTAAAATTCAGAAGTAAATCTGTTTCTGTTATTTCTACTGAATTAAAGCGTTAGAAACGAGGTGTTTATAGTGTGTTAGCACGCGGCGATCAATATCAACCAAAATCGCGGTCTGGAAGACCTCGAATCTCCAGCAAACGAGAGGATAGACAAATAAGAAAATTGGCTTCAGATAAACATTGCTCTTCAAATCAAATTAAAAGCCTGATTGGGGCTAAATTTTCACGTGAAACTATCAGGAGGTGAATCAAGGAATCAGGATACTTGACAAAATCCAAGCTGAAGCGCAACCCTAGCTTGCTATCTCATCATAAAGATGCAAGACATGCAATGGGCTCAACAACACATGTCTTACAGCGACAAATGGCTGCAAGTGATCTTCAGCGACGAAAAATAATGGGACCTAGATGGTCCCAATGGGTATTACTACTACTGGCATGATTTGCGTCAAGGTCCCAGGATCTAATTTAGCCGGCGCACAGTGGTCTGGGAGCGGCCAAAATGCCAAATTTCGAAGTGTTAGAAAAATGCAAAATGAATAGATTTTTAAATTAATAGATAATTGAATAGTAAGATTACCAAATATAAATCATTAAAAATAATTTTTTGTTGTATTTATAGTTACGAAAGGTCAACAAATGAAAAATAGCCCGTTTTGAGGCGATACAATGGAATTCAAAATACACGATTTATAATTTTATTACACAATTTTTTTGCATGTTTTTGAGTTTGATAAAAGGTTTTCTTTTATTTTACCTGATTAAAAAATACAAAATAATTTTTAAATTAGTTTTTGATCTTAGTTTCTAAAATACTATGTTTTTAAATATTTGAAAGAGTGCAACTTTCTTGCTCCACTATGCTCCAAAGTCTCATTAAAATTAACTAGTTTTCCAAATCGTATATAAAAGATAAATCTAAATTTCAGCTGCGGAAACGTACGGACACCATAAATACAAACAGAAGTGTCAAAATTTGCTGTTCAAAAATCGTCGAAAAGCACAACGCTGCTGCGCGTTGCTCCACGACAGCTGTTAATCTAGAAACAAAGTAGCAAAACCGACAGGTGTTTCGACCACTTCACTTACAAAGAGTTTAATTATAAACAAATAAAAGAACTTAAATACTGGTGTCATCTCTGTAGGAGATAAAAGGTCTGATTTGCTTTCAATAATAATGTTTTCAAGAGATGCTCATTGGCTTTTGGGAAGGAGGGGCGGAGGGGGGGGGAGAAGTCCAAAATTCATTCTTATAAACAGTTCCTATACAAAATATACTTTTCGACAAAGGTGACCAAACAATTTCAAACCTCTTTTACCAGACGTTCGATAATGTTTCATCGGTAAGGACGAAATGGCGAGTTTTAAATGTTGTTATAGTGAATTAGTAGAAATTGTTTTAAAGAGTCAATTTGATATCGAAAAAAGCATCGACGCTTTGAAAGTATCTTACCTATTGATAACCTCAGATCAACGAGAAGGAATAAAAATGTATTTATCCAAAATATTTGTACCCCATTTTCGTAAAAGGTGGCTTGATTGTAGTCGCAACAAAAAAGGGGTTTATAATAAGTATAAGAAGTGGCTTGCTAACACTTATTCCGTAGAACTTGTAGAGTCAAGTAATTCTGCATCGGGTGCTTACAGCACACATTATATGGAAATAGTAGATCCATCTTTTTCCGCACAGGCTAGCTCTAGCACACTAGATCAACAAGAACCATCTACTTCCACGCAAGCTGGTCGACCTGAAAAGCCTTTTGACGAATGTTCTGATCGAACAAAGCGTCGGAAAATTAAACAAATTCATGATAGTGTATCGAAATAACTATTAACTGCTGCATCAAAGAAATACCAAAATGATACTGACTTTTACATTGCTGAAAAAGCTCTTGCTATACTAAAAGATGCCTCCTTATCTAAACATGATTATAACATTCTAAGACAATCATCAAAGTAACTAGGAAGCAACATTTTCCCGTCCTACGATCAAGTTTTAGAGCAGAAAAAGCTATGCTACCCAACTGAAATTGAAGTATCAGAAAGTCATGCGACAGTTAATATCCAAACGTTGCTGGACCACACAATAAAACGAATTTTTCTCATAAAATTCGAAGTCGAACCAACAGTGTACAAATTTAAACTATTTTGCAAGTGGGAGTGTGATGGGTCTGATGGTCACAGCCAATATAAGCAGATGTTTGAAAACGAAAAAGAGACCGACGCCAATCTTTTTATGACGACCCGCTGGTTCCATTGCGTTTAACAACAGATGAAGATACTCTTGTTTGGGAAAATCCAAGACCCTCATCCACACAGTTTTGCAGACCAATTATATTTCTTTTTGCAAAAGAAACTCCAGATTTAGTTCGACAAGAAGTTGGTAAAATGCATGAAGATATCGAAAAATTGAACGTAACAATACTTACCTACAATAACAAAACAACAATACGCGTAAAACATTGTTTAGTGCTATCCATGATCGATGGAAAAGTTACCCAATATTTGACAAATACGCCATCAATGGCAGTATGCCCAATATGCAAAGCTAAGCCTTCAGAAATGAACAATCTACAACTTTTGGATACTAAAATCATTTATGAGGAATCAATTAAGCTTGGTCTCTCACCACTTCATGCTCGTATAAAATTTATGGAGTGTATTCTTCACATTGCCTGCAACATGAGTTTTAAAAAGTGGAAAACTACGCAAGAAACCAAAGAAATAAAACTAAATGCAAAAAAGCAAATCCAAGAAAAATTAAAAAAGGTTTTAGGATTAAATGTCGATGTGGTCCTACAAGGAATGGGCACTTCCAACGATGGTAATACATCTCGAAGATTTTTTAAGGATCCTACTATTACTTCGGAAATTACCAAAGTTGATAGAAATCTAATTCATAGATTTAAAATTATCTTGGATACAATCAATAGTAGTGCTGAAATTGATCCTCTAAAATTTCAAAACTACTGTAGAGAAACCGGAATTTTATATGTTGATTTATACCCCTGGTACTACATGCTAAACACTGTTCATAAGGTATTGTTTCATGGAGGGGAAGTGATTTCATCATATATGTTACCAATAGAAGCTTTGACCGAAGAAGCCCAAGAAGCCAGAAACAAATTCTTTCGGTGGTACAGACGAGAACACTCGAGAAAAAGTTCAAGGAAAAATACAAATGAAGATGTGTTTAACTTCCTTACTATTTCATCGGACCCTTACATAAATACCTTTCGCGCAAAGCCTAAAACAAACAACAAATTAGAGCTACACGAAGACTCAAAAAAACTATTATATTAATATTGTAATCTTACTTAAATTAATTATTAAAATTAATCATCTTATTAAAATTTTCTTATTATCATCTTATTAAAATTAAACGAAAATTCATTTAAAATTCATTAAAAAGTCTTTAGATGAATATTAATACCATATTTGGCCTTAACATCTTCAATAATAAAATGCTGTTAAGCTTTAAAAAACTGTTGGCGGTTAATTTGAAAGTATATGTTCTGTGTATTCATATTTTTGTACGATATTTTGATATTAAACTTGATATTATTCCACAAACTTAAATGTTTAATATTATATAATTATTCCACAAATTTTAATGTTAAATATTTTATAATTATTTCACAAACTTAAATGTTTAAGATTATATAATTCATGTGTTCAAAAATTAGTACAAAAATATTCACATTAAAAAACTTTGGTTTCAATTAATTTTATAAGCTAAATTGAGAGCAGAAAATATTGAAAATAGTGTAATTTTTTTTTAGCTCAACGTTTCATTTTTAAAAGATTTTGTTAGTGTTTTGGCTTTTTGTGACTACTTGACGTACGATTACATATTACCATGACCTAAACATACGCATATGCACTTGCACAATACATGTTGATTAAAGCGTTATTCTTTATACGCAATTTTTACATTACATTTTCACATACTATTTTTTTTGCATTAACTGTAACTTAAAATCTATAGGTTTTACAAACTTGATTGTGTCCTATATCGACTCAGATGGGTCAAAAACCTACAAAACCGAGTTTTTATGCATTTTTGTCAACCCATAAAAAAATAAATGAATTTTGACCGTTTTTCAGCCTTTTCCGACCACTGTGCGGCGTCAAGGTGGTGGTTTTAGGGGAGTCAGGTAATGGTTTGGGGAGGTTTTCGATTCAACGGCTAGACTTCCTTAGCCTTTACCAAAGGAAAGCAAAACTCGGGGGACTACCAGGCAACTCTAGACAATAACTTAATGCCTTATGGGGAGATTTTAGGCGGCCAAATTTGAAATTCCAACGAGATAATGTCTCCATACATACATCAAGGTCAACTAAAGAGTGGTTTAGAAACAGTAATATCACAGTTCTTGATTGGTCTGCTTACACTCCGGACCTTAATCACAGCGAAAATGTTTGGAGAATCCTTACTAGAGTAGTTAATGCCAATTGTAAATAATATTACACCGTTCCGGAGCTAAAGGAAGCTATTGAAAACGCGTGGTATGAAATCGACCCTAATACCTTACAAAATCTGGTACTTTCTATGAAAACAAGGGTTTTCTAACTAATAAAACAACGGGAAAGCTACACGAAGTACTAAAATGATTTATTTAATTATTAAGTTATTATTTTTATTAAGTGTGCCTAAACTTATGTGCAGGAGATTTTTGTCATTCTTGTCATTTTGGTGCAAAACTTTCCACATATTTGTTTTTCTTAGTATTTAATGTCAATTATGATTATAATATGATTTGATGAATAAATCATATAAAGATTTTTACTTTGTGTCTCAATACTTTTGTATAAAACTAACTCTTTGTGTTGTGCCTAAACTTTTGTGCAGCACTGTACCATTACTGTAGGGTGTACTTAATTAGGTAGGATTCATAATTATAGTTTGATTGCACTGCATTATACAATAATTATATTCATTTCTATATGTTTCTCTTGAATAATTGATTTTATATCATATTTTAAAAATGATTGACGAACTTATATTGGAGAACAGGATTCTAATTTCCTTTCAATTCAATCTCTGACTATTCGATTACTTCCATATTAAAATATTGGTTGATATTAATCCTGGTTGATATTGGTTATTATGACTTGAAACAATTACTCCATTTCAACTAATGGGTCATAGTGCTTGTAGACAGATATATCTGTAAAGAGACAAAATAAAACAATGACAATTCAGAAACACTATTATTTTGACACCTCGAAACATAACAACACCTCGAAATGAACTTGCCTCACAATGCGATTATTAAAGTACTGTTTGGAAACATGTAGTAATTAGCAGGTTTTCAAATTCTTTAATCATTTGGTCTTTACTACTCTTAATCGAGTGTATACACGAAAAAGAATGGCATTTTATACACAGTGGATTAGACTATTTTATCATCACGGTGTCTCCATATAAACTGTTTAAAGACGATGACTAAACGGGATTGTGCAGTTATCATTTAGATACAATCGCTCTTATTGTTTGCCATACAAAGAGATAACGTTTTATTTGATATAATCTGGTGGTTTTTAACCATTGATAAAAATTGGAAATTTTTTTTGTAAACTTTAAAGTTGGAATAATTTTTTGTGGGTTTTATATTTTAAAAATTATCATATTAATTGCCATGCAATGCTCTTATTATTTCCCACATAAAAGAATTATTTTTTATTTGATACATTCTTCTGATTTTTAACCATGAAAAACGAAATTTGTGCATATATTTTAAGGTTGGAAAAGTATTTTAGAAAATCTTATATTTCAAAAATATAAATCATAGTTATTATTAATTTCCAGATAGATATTTATAAATCCTAACACAACGGCAAAATCCTAACCACATATTTTTAAGGTAAACATATTTTTAAAAGTATGTTTTGCAGAGAATTTTTTTAAAAAAATAATATTTAATATTTGCTGAAGGACATTTTAATTTTAACGCATGTTCAGGTCTTAACACCCTAAAAATACAATTTTTTTAGGGTGTAGAAACATGAATGCACAAACAAGCTTTGTAAATTTTTGGTAATTAATATTCCATTCTAACAGATACTGATCCCTGCAATTACGAAGCATCTGTTGTCTGAAATGCAATTTTTAGATTGTTTTATATCGAAGCATTTTAGTTTTTAAAGTTTAAAATAAATTTGTATAGTAGTAACCAGAACATTAAACAAAAGCAACCATTTAAATGATTCCAGGTCTGAAATCCAGAATCGCATGTCACTGATGGCCAATAAGGCATTCTTTGGACTTCGCTCCTTCTTGAAATCTTGTTTCCTCTCCAGAAAAACTAAGTTATTAGTTTATAAAACACTCATCAGGCCGGTCCTAATATATGGTTCAGAAACTTGGCCTCTAACTAAAAATGGGAGAGTGCAGAATTGCAATATTTGAAAGAAGGGTTCTGAGAAGCATTCTTGGTGGCGTCAGGGAGAATGGCGCTTGGCGAAGACGTACTAACTCTGAGATTTATAGGTTGTTTAAAGAGCCTGATGTAAAACTATCAAAATAAATAGGATGAACTGGGCTGCGCATATAATACGCATGAAAGATGAAACCCAGTCAAAAAGGTATTTTCTTCCAAATCTCTCACAACACGAAGACGAGGTAGACCAAAACTAAGATGGATTGACTCTGTGGAGTCGGATTTTAAAATCCTAAAAGTAAAAAACTGGAAAACCCAGGCCAAGAGTAGGTTGTCTTGGAGGAGTCTCGAACAGAAGGCCTTGGCTCCCCCTAGCTGTCGTGCCAAATATGATGATGATGAACATTCCCTTCTAACAGATACTGATGCCTGCAATTACGAAGCATCTGTTGTATGAAATGCGATTTTTAGATTGTTTTATATCGAAGCATTTTAGTTTTTAAAGTTTAAAATAAATTTGTAGTAGTAACCGGGACGTTAAACAAAGCAACCATTTGAATGATTCCAGGTCTGAGGAGAATGAAGATTGAACTGTTAAAATTTAATTATAATATTAAACGAAAAATTATTGAAGGTCATTTTATCTGAATGGGCATTGAAAGTGACGTTAGGCTTCACATTCAAAGTGTTAAAGTGCAAACAGTTTTTGTGTTAAAAGTTTAGAACACGTGGCGGATAGCCTTGAATAAATATTTAAATGCACATTAGAAACTTGAATGGTGTTATAACGTCATAACTATCACAAGCTTTAACCCTTTGGCTATTAACAGTCCTTATTTGTCTCAACAAATGTTTAAAAATGACTAATGGCCTTATTTGTGACCTTTTTTTTGTCCTCTTTAATAATACAAGAGACAAAAAAAAAAAATTTAAATTAGTAGTCAAAGGGTTAAAAGAAGGTGAGGTTTAAAATTAAAATTAAAGAAACGTACAACTTTTAATGCATTGGATAACTTTTACTGCCCAAAAAGGTGCTTTAGACTGCTTAATAAATAACTAGTAATATACACGTAAAAATCAAATCGAAACTAAGTCTTTAACTCGTAAATAGAGTTAATGTACATAATGGGAGTAAATGTTGAAATCAATGGCAGTATTTTCATGTGTTTATTTTTTTGATACCATTCAACCCAATAATCCAGTTGATATTCTTGTCAAATTTGACAATATTGTAAGCTTTTCCATATTAATTTTGTAAAAATGATACTGAATACAACTGAAATGCTCTTAAAGTTTATTTTAGTTATTTCGTTCAATTACCTTTAAATGACCTGCTGCGAAACTTATTTTGGGGACGTAGGAAGGATAAACATGACATGTACAGCTGGAGGAAAAAAACGATCCACCCTTCGCTTTTTGGATGCTATTGGTCAAGGAATTTTGTGAAAGGTGTCATTTTTCAGGAAATAGCGCAAGGAGTTTGCAAGGGTGTAAGTTTTGCAAATACATGAAGCACTTTGGAGACAAATGGGATCTGTGTAGTGTGTATTCAGAAAATGACTGAAAATTGAACCAGTATATGTATTTTTTTTATGAAAATCTATTGTAGAATCTTTTTTACGGCTGGTAGGATGTTGTACATAGGGTGTAGTTGCAAAACTCACCTTATTCCCAGTATACCTAAGATATAGGGTCCTGCCCATTCATTGGCGACTTCGTCCAATTGAATTTACCATTATCAAAAGTCGCCAATGTGCGGATCGCGGACCTTATACTTTAATTATACTTGGCAGTTTTCAAACTACACACTTCATATGTCGGTGTGGTTGATAAAGTTTGTTATTATGGTGTTTCAGGCAGAAATTACATGTTTCATATACAGAGCAAATATTTTTAATGAGCCGAATTTAAAAGTTGAGTAATTCCGGAATCAGAGTTAAAGCCAACTTTATGTGATTCATTCTTTCTGCTATTCAATGCCTCAATCCTAAAAAATCACCTGGAACTGACCTCATCTTTGGCCAAATGATAATTCACCTTGGGGAAAATGCTAAAAGACTCTTGCTAAACATCTTCAACATCTCTTGGCGCTCAGGCAAGCTTCCCAAGATCTGGAAGAACTCTGTCATTATTCCCATCCTCAAGCCAGGAAAAGACGCTACCAACCGCAAAAATTACCGACCCATCTCATTAACCTGCATCCTCTGCAAACTCATGGAGCGCATTATACACTCAAGGTTGATGCAGTGGATCACACAGAACAATGTCTTGCATTTCTACCAAACCGCATACAGAGCAAAGCACAGTACCGTCGACCAGCTGTTTTACCTCTGCCAATCTGTGATTGATGGGTTTCAAGAAAAGCCGCAAAAGAAAACAACTATGGTCCTCCTAGATCTCTCTGCAGCTTTCGACAGAGTATGGAGACAAAAACTGATCAACATAATCCATGCAACAGGCATATCATCAAACGCTCTGATCTGGATAAATGATTTCCTCAGGAAAAGAAGCTTCAAAGTCAAAGTAAATGGCGCCTTTTCACACACTCACCATACGAAGGCAGGAGTTCCCCAAGGCACCGTGCTTAGCCCTCCTCCTGTAAATGAATACGATCGACCACCACTTAAGCAATGAAGTCAAAGTGGCCTGTTATGCCGATGACATCGCAGTATGGCCTACACATGAAGACTTGGAGACTTCACAAAAAGCCCTAAATGAATGCATGCAGGGCATTGAAACGTGGTCAAAAGAGCTTAAGCTCACTATTAATCCAGATAAAACAAACCTTTGTATTTTCTCAACTGACAGGAAAAATCGACGCTCCTTCCATCAAGCTCTTTGGCTCGGAAATCAAACAAACTTCTAATCCACGATACCTTGGACTCACTCTTGACGCAGAGCTTAGATTCTCGCAACACCTCAATCATGTCTCAAATAAAGCACTAAAAAAGCTTAACATCCTTAAGAGACTTTGCGGTGGATCTTGGGGATCAAATCCAAAGACCCTTCTTAATACATATACCTCCATAGTCAGGCCCATTCTTGAATACGCTGCACCCATCTGGGCACCAGCTATGCCCACTGCAAAAGAAAAGATCGACAGGATACAGTACAGGGCATCAAAAATCATCATTGGAGCTGTCTCATCAACGAATAACATCAAAGCTGAAAAGGAATGCGGCCTTACTCCTTTGGAAAACAGAAGAAAATTATCCACAATTAAATTCACAAATAACATACGGAGCCTACCTGAAAACCACATTTCCAATATAACTTTCAAAGCATGGAGCGAAAAATCCAGGCTTAAAAAGATCCTCAACCCTACAGCATGATCTGGAAATCAGGAAAGATATCAACCTCCAGCATAAGTCACTTGAAATTCCGAAAGAACCTATTCATACTTTGCACCTTCACCCGCAGACAATCGTAAACCTAAACCTCCTACGACCCTGCACCAAAAAAGAACCAGTCTCGATAATTAAAGAAAAAGGCGACCATACCATCAATGAACTCACCACCAAAGCCCAAAATTTAGTATTAGCCTACACAGATGGCTCCTCCGATTCAAATCTTGATGGAGGAGGTGCAGGAGTTTTCTTAACGGGTCCAGGCGATGAAAATGAGTGTTACAAAATTCCAGTAGGGAAAATTGCCTCCAACTATACATGCGAACTCGTTGCCATCAAGAGCGCGTTGGAGATTTTCCTGTCCAAAAGCATCCACAGATCCAGCGGCATTACCATCCTTTCTGATTCCAGATCTGCCCTGCAGGCCATTCAGAAGGGCAAGTGCCAAATCAGCCATGAAATAATCCTATCCATCAACAAAGTCATCGCAGCCAAGAAAATCTGCACGTTACAGTGGATACCAGCTCATGTTAACATCCTTGGAAATGAAAAAGCCGATGAGCTTGCCAAAGAATCAAGAGCTTTCCCCCAATCATCTAACCTCATAACTCTCGTTGACGCCAATGCAGTTGCCAGCCGTAGACTTATCAAAAATAATTTTAAATATTCCATCCCTGCTCTAAATTGTAACCGTAAAATATCTTCAATAATAGCCAGACTACGAACAAAACATTTAAAAGGAATGAAAATCTCAACGGAAGGACAAAGAAGCTTCTCCACACACTGCCCAAACTGTCCTGGTGTCCAACTGTCCCCGCAGCATATCTTTGGCTGCCCAGCAATTCAAGCCAGGCTCTTCAGGATTGGCTTTGAAGACCCAGAAATTTTAATTCTCTCCGAAAATGCAGAAGAAATAGCGAAAGCTGTCTACGACAGCTTCGGATCCATCTAGTTTTTGCACACATCATGGACACGACAACAACATGTGAGTTCTATACTATGGTCGAGTGCGTCCTCGTATTGCTGGAGTTTCAGACTTCAGTTAGACTTGGTCTTGTGAAGCATTTCATTAATTTGTTTTAAAAATAGCTGCAGTTGTTAAGCATGGGACGTATTTAGATATACGTTCTATTTAAGGTTTGTATATAAATATATAGGCGAACCCAAGAGAGGTTTTGATATGAAACTTTGTATGAAAGTTATTTTATAAAAGTATGTGAAGTAATGAATGTATTGAAGAATTTTTTGTTTCTTTTAGTTTAATTATGTTATTTCAGGAAATTGGACGCACAAATCTATAACATGATTTTTTACAAAGTTGAGGTTATGCAACGTTAAAAAAATAGTTCTCGAATTTGAGCACCATATGTGACTAAAAATAATTGAGGTTAATGGAGTCTAACTTTTATGTAAAAATATTCTGAAAATGAGCTTTTTATTTAACTACTTTACATTTTGAGTATGCGTTTTTTAGCAAAGTATTTGTGGCAATACTATTAAACAGGAAAGATCAGTGTCCTTTTCATTGAGCAGTTGTATGTCTACATTTTTCCTAATGATAGTTTTTACTAACAGAGTGTAACAATAAACTTCCGTGACCAATTTGACAGGACAATTGGAAATCACACCTTTCACTAAATACAATGATTACTTTTTAAAGAAAGACACCCCATTCAATGGCGCAATTCAACACTTTATGTGAAGAAATTATCGAAGATTAACTAGATAATAACCCGTTTCACCCTTTCCGTAACTTACAACACTACTTTGAGACACGAACGAAGTAACGCATGAGGAAGATTGCACCACTTTTCACCAAGCATATAATAATTCCTTAATTAATTTTTGAATGACTGTGTGTAAGCAAAAGAGGTGTAACTCTATCTGCGGGTTATTTCACTTTTAAGTTTACTACACTTTTAAGCTCGATAATCCGTTGGCTGTGGGATGAACCGAGAACCATGAATGAGTTGCAACATTTTGTGCCAAGAAGGTGTCAAAGACTTCTGAAACCTCAAATAGGGGATAATGTGGTTTCGGAGGAATCAAAGAAATAGCGTGATATTTCCCACCAGTTATTGCAAATTAATTTGAAGATAATTTTTAATTTTTCCAAGAATTGTTTTTTTAGAAGTTGGCCTTTACGGATACCTGTGTTGAAAAAGATAATCTATTAATTTTGATGGCTACATTGTCATTGAAAATATATGATATACAAATTATGATAATTTTGTAAATTGTTACTCAATCTTAATGATAGTAAATAATGATTTATACTTTAAAATTTTTGCTGATATTTTTACTTGAAATTAAACTGTTATATAATTATTATTGAAAAAACAAGAAAGAAAAATAGATTATCAGAACATATAAGTATTGAATTACAATTAAAAATAGAATTAAAAGTTTTTGGAAAGATTAAAAAAATTACTTTTGATATTGCATTTGTTTTGAAAATAACTAATTTTCTACTATTAATTTAGATTTGTAAAACTTTTTGAATTTCAGAAACCTTATTTTTTGATTATCTCGGTTTTTTTAAATGCTTAGTACTTTTAATTTTTTGTATGAATCCTTAAAATATTTATCAGAAGTTTGACAATTGACATTAAATACTATATATAACAAATATATAAATTATACATATCTACTTAAAAAATATAGAGAGATAAATGAAAAGGGATGTACAATTTTCACCAAAAAAACCATTTGCGCCAATAATTACGTTGTTTTCTTCCCTCTAATAAATGAAAAGGGTTTTGGAAAACATTCAATTCAATCATTAACTACCCTTCAAAAACATCATAAACATCAATTTTCCAGCTAAAGTGTTTTACTACGCCTAATTTATCTTCAAAACCGAATCAAATTCTCACCATTTAGCAACAGCTATTCCAATTAACCTCCAATTTATCAGACGATATCCCAGAATTTCTGATAAAGAAAAAAAGAACGTTTGGCGGTCAGTCGGGGTCCTTGGAAGACGTATACAAAGCCTACCCCTTCCCTCTTCGAGTCGCAAGGACTTTCGAACGTTTAGAAACGGATGGACGCTCCTGCGTGCTGTTTTCAACGTGATATATATTTAGTTATTAGGAACTATTCAACCTGAATAAGGCCTTTTATTGGTTTTGAAAAAAGCGTAACTGACATTTCGTCAAAAATGATTTGGCCATGAGCGCTATGCTTAACACGAGACTGGAACACGTGCGTTTGGAAACTACGTCTTTGTCTAACACAGACCATCCATCAAGTAGACTGGGGCCTATGTCCTTGTCTACGTCATACAAATAGACTGGGACCTTTGTCCAGGTCTATGTCGTATACAAGTGGACTGGAACCTACATCCTTGTCTACGTCGCACAAGTATAGACTTTAACCACGTCCTAAAACAGGGTACATCGCCAGAAGCGGAATTCGAACCCGCAGACTTTGATACGAAGAGCCAGTGATGTAAATATATTGCCACATAATCAATAATATGATATGCTTGCCTTCGATTTCGTGTGTTGTATAAATATATGGCTTGCTTGGTCAATATATATACAGACCATGTAAAGAACATACAACACCAAGAAACATACCAAGCATTAACAATCATAATTTTTAAGAACGGCGTTTTCACACAATAAAGAAGAGACCCTTGTGTTTTCAGATTCAGTTCTACTAAGAAATTTGAAAATCGGCTTTTATGTGTCGACACTATTAAATCTGCATATTTAACCAAATACAAAATTAGATAACCAAAAACAAGCTCGAAACCCAAACATACTTATTCTGAGTAGTCTGTCCAGCTTCTTTTAAAAAATATTTCACATTGTCAGCACCTGCAACATACTCTGGCAGACCATTCCATTTATCTACAACTCTAACATAAAAAAGTTAACCAAAATTCCTAGTAAATTTAAAAAGCTGAAACTCCCATACCTTTTACCCTTCTCTTTTCTTGCCTATAAATATTTAATTCCTTCTTTCGATCACGATAACTTGAATTTCCAATTCCTCAACCATTTCATTAGCTCTATTTCTTTTTAACAAACTAGATTTGTCACAGTTATTTTCATCAAAAACCTTGATCTAAATATTTTAAAATTGAAATCCATAAGTTTCAACTTTTATCTCCAATTCATTCTACTAAACCCAATACGACAGCTTTTTCGAATTAAAAGAAGAGTTTTTGTGTTTGTTTTGAGATGCTTTCAAACTTTTTTAAGAGGTAAATTTGTATTTATAATGGAGTTTTGAAATGGATTTACGTAATCAGCTTCTATGTCATACGAGTGTTAACAAAAACGCAACTGCCTACGATTAAAAACTCTTACAAATATTTATTGAATGGATATTTTATATAAAAATCCAATAAAATATAATGTTACTAAATTGAGTCAGTTTAAAAATATTTCTTTCTGTATTGAAATTTATCCTTAAAAAACATTTTTAAAAATGTAAAATTTTCATCAAAATGCAGTGAAAATAAGTGTTTGTGATCATCTTGCTATGTAATAAAGGACAAACGGGAATCACATTAGTCTCTTTTTTAATGAAAACGATTGTCATCGAATTAAAAATACTATAAATAATACAGTGGAGTTGACTCTATCCAAAACAAATTGATAGTAAATTATTGAAATTGCTTTTAAAATATATAACTACCCTCGAATGTATGCAGAACCTGATTTCCGACAGGGCAAAGGGGGCACATGCCCAGGGCCCCCTCTTTAAGGGGGCCCCCAAATTTGCTTTAAAAATATTATGGAGGTAAAAAATTTATCAACATTAGCTGTCACAAAAAAACACTCATGAATATAATACTATTAAACCAACCCAACCACCATTAATTTTTGAAAAGCGAGCCCATTTAATCATTATATCTTTTGTTTTTCTTTATAAATTATATCCTGGCCTCTTGAAAGAAAATAATTTATGTACTTAAAATATGCATGATATGATATAAGGTCTCTGAAGTCATATCTTATGCATTTTTTAAAAATATGTAAGATATACAATGCTTATACGCAGGAAGCTAAGATTATTGTTAAAGGTTACTTATTTGTAAAAATTTAAAATGAAAACAAAAAACCTCACGTTCATAAATAGGTTAATAAAGTATGTTGAAGGGGGCCCCCAAACCTGCTTGTGCCCTGGGCCCCAAACGTTGTAAGTCGGTCCCTGAATGTATGTATTGACTTATTGAGTGATAATTGAAAGAAGCGCAGTGTTGCAACCCCTAGTTTTAATTTAAATAATTAATTTTTTTAATACTTACACTCAATGCTTACCTCCAACACTTACTAATCTTTGTTATTAGTTAAAACTGATTTTGACCTAAATTAAATAAGATTATAATTGTACGTTCGAATTTCTCTTTGCTTTGTAAAATATTTTATTAACCTATTAACTTATCTTTTATAATACCATCAAGGTTCCCGGAAAATAATTCGAGAATATTTAAAATATTCAAATTACTCTCCAAGGCTCAACTTTTGCATGCTTTCCTTTACAGAATGGATTTACTTCTCGCTGCTCACATTACATCCTCGCTTATTAAACAAGATCTAACATTGAGTTTTGTTAAAATTGATTAGAAGGAGTTCTTTTAAAATAATCAACGGTAGATTTTTACAGTGATTGTATGGCAACAAAGAGCAGATAATTAATAGATTTACAAAAAAATTTGGCAGTGACGTAAAAGATAAAATAATACGTACAAACTAATGTCTTATTTGGAACTGTTATCTATCCTTGGCCTCTTTTAATTGACGAATTGGCAAGAGAAATAGAATGAAAAGGGTCTAAATTTATTTATTCTGTCAATTTGTGTGATTGAAATGATTGCATAGTAAAAATAGTGACAGGAAGTTGTGGTTAGAATGTACGAATGAAGTCGCCGTAGAAAGAAAGAAGTTTTATTTGTGTTATAGCACATTAACTTTGACCCTTTATAAACTGAATTAAGATTTAATTTGAACTATGTGCCGTTGCCTATTTTAAAGTTAGCTGTACAATTAATAATAATATATTGCGGTAAAAAAATAGTTGGAACATAAAATGCGCTATGATGAATTTATTTTCCTTTTATTCCTTTTTACTAATTACTACATAACTAAATTACACCAACCAACAATTAAATTTTGTTGAATGAATATGAATTACCGTTTCAGTCTTTAATGTTTTGAAACCAAATACTGCATTGATAAAGCCCCACTACTGTCTATTTTCCCTCAAACGAAAATGCAAAATAAAACAACAATCTTTTAGAAGGGTTCTAAGTCAGGAAAGTCTGGGCATAACGAGTTGGATAACTAAAGTAAAAGTTTTCTGAAGAATTTACTTTAAATTTGTAGACTTTAGCGTGCTAAAACCGAACGAATCAATCAAAAATATCCACTTCCTCTCATTTTTTCCCCGAATTGAACAATGAAAAGTAAAAACAGTGCTCTCTTATAAGTGGTATTTATAAGTTACCTTCAGTAGGTAAAGAGTTAATGGTTGGAAACTTTTAATTTGTCCATTTCAATACAATTTGTCAAAACAAGCAAGATATAATATTTCTATGTGTAAAATGCATATTATAAAATGAACCCTTATTGTTTTATCATTAGAGGGAAATAAAATACTGAATGCAATCCAGTAATTTTGTTCAAATTTTAGATATGGAATATTAGGGTAGTTTCAAATCTTAAACTATAGACTTTAAGTTTAGCGATAAAATACAAACGGTTGGCTAAACAAAAAATAAGTAGTAATTATATATTAATTTGAATTAAACATTCCTTAATGACAAAAAAAGGCAAAAAAAATATTCGAATAGCTACGTTTCGAATAATGTATCAAAGATTGAATCAAGTTCGACGGCACTTCAATACAACACATAAATGATATCAATAATTTAAACAAAGATATAAAGAAACGGGCTGTAGACCGTAATCGAATTAAAGTTGTAATTATATTAAGTTAGACTGCACCTTCATTATTAGCCGTAAATGATATCAATAATGTAAACAAAGGTATAAAGAAACGGGCTAAAGACCGTAATCGAATTAAAGTTTTAATTAGATTAAGTTAGACTGCACCTTCAATACAACACATAAATGATATCAATAATGTAAACAAAGATATAAAGAAACAGGCTAAAGACCGTAATCGAATTAAAGTTGAAATTAGATTAAGTTAGACTGCACCTTCATTACTAGACATAAATGATATCAATAATGTAAACGATGATGTGAAAAAGAGAAAAAGGCTATAAACCGCAATCGAATTAAAGTTGTAATTATCCATTAATTTCAAATATCTTCATTTCGAATAATTTACCAAAGTTAGAATCAAGTTTGACTACTTGACTTTTTTTTATGCATTTGTGTTGTTGTATAATGATATCAATAATTTGAATTATGGAAAAAAGAAAGGGCTATAAACCGTACGTAATCGAATAAAAGTTGTAATTATCCATTAATTTAAATGAAACATTCCCTAATGACAAGGGAAGACTGAAAAATATTAGAATCTCCTCATTTCGAATAATATATCACAGTTATAACCAAGTTCAACTGCACTTGATTTCAAGACATAAATGATATCAATAATATAAACGATGAAGTGAAGAAAAAAAATAATCTAAAACCACAATCGAATATTTTTTCTCTAAATTTCGATTTTCTCTAATAAAACTCCTTTCAAATAAACAGTTACTATGACAACAAAAATACGAAAATTTCGTCACCAACGAGCAATACCAGTTGCCTCATAAGAGTTCCGGGGGGAAAATCCGGTACTCGACAAAACTCCCATAAAAAGGCATGGGCTGGCGGGATCAACAAGAAATGTTCAACTTTGTTCGACTGATGCACACGATCTCTCTTCGCAATATACACCCACTGTTTATCAGATATAATACAATATAGGGATGTTAAGGAAGTCACAATACGTTCACTATTTTCACCTATGGTGATTGAAATAAATTTGTGTTTAAAATCAGAAACTGTTCTTTTGAGAATGGATAACTAAAAGGATAGGACTTCTAAGGGATATTTTTGTAAATTCTATAATATGTTCATTGAGTAATAATTTGAAGGTAAAAAACCATTGCGCAATAAAATCAATAATATATTCACCGAAAGAAAAAATTGATGCAAGTCTAAATGAAACTAATTTCCTACTATTTAATAATTAAAATATTAATTACTGTGATAAACATTTTCTTCACTATTCCGGCTTGAACAAATTACGCTTGAATTTTTAGTTGTGCGAGACACATTTATCAACATCAGTAATATAAATATTGTGAGAACCAGTAATGTCTAGGTTATCAATATAAAAGGCTGCGTTTTAAATACATTTGGAGGGAATAAATTTATGAAAATAAAAGTTCTTTCATTTTGGGGTCCAAAGGGCACTTGCCTAGAATTCCCTGCATCTAACCCGGACGCCAAAAAACCCGTCAAAAAATTTCATTTCTTAAAAATTATTAACACATTAACAACGGTGTTCAAGAAAATTTGCCACTCGAAAATGGACTATCTGCTTATGTTTGCTACAGAATATAAGACAAATGTAGACCTTAATCCACAATAACTTATGTAGAACACATTAAGTAACACGAAAAAACGAATTTAAAAAACTCAAAGTTAACGTCCCCCCCCCCCCCCATTCGGAAATGATTACTTTAATTCACAAAGTCGTCGTTAATGGGTTAAAGATAATAACAACTATTATTAAAAATAACAACCTTAACACCAACTCGTTATCAAAAATAATGATGCCTCAAATCAACAACTTTCAAAATCAGACCGAGTTACACGAATACCACCCAGTTACAACGAATTCCAGTAATCTTTGTCCTCCCGTTCGAAGCCGTCGGGAACAGGGTTCCAGAACTTAATCAATGAAGTTTTATTGTGTTTAATGGCGTCAAAGGCTGACTTTGAAACGCGAATGCTGTTGACCAGACACTTCAGAAGAATAGCTCTGTCAACATATCGTAGTTGGCGTTAGAGAGCTTTGCTCGATAGATTAACGGAGTTTGAAGTACAATAGGTGCTTCCGCCTCCTTGAGGGTATTTTATTTTAAAATATCTCTAGGGTTACCATAATATAACATTGTGTGTGAAATTAGTCCTCATTTTTTGAGAATAAGGTTCTGAGTTTTGAGAACAATGTTCTCATTTTTGGGAACATCGTTGTTTTTTTTGTGGCTCCGAATACATTTTTATGAAATTTTTGAACATGTATTCAAAAATTTGAGAATGGTTTTGAAAAAAAATTATGAGACAACGACTCGATTTCACAATGCGAGGATCGGTCCACGCAAAGCCTAGTAAAGTGTGCTTTATAAAACTGTGCCATCCTATTGCCAGTAGCAAGTGGGTCTTTAGGATATGTGAATTTGTTAAATTTATGAACATGATATCAAATTTGAGATTTAAAGTTTTTTTCTTAAAATAATGTTTCCACATTAAAATAAGAAGATTCTTTTAATCGTTTTTGAGAGTTTTATTTCTAGTAGTTCTATTTTGAATAGCGCTCAAATTTGAGGTTTAAATTTATTTAATTTTGAGAACACCCTGGTACTCTACTTATTTGAAAGTTTCTTTTTTAACAGTGAATCCTCTATATAAGCAACTGGTTATGTTAAAATTCAAATTATATTTTAAATTCTAAACAAAATGCCGTAAAAAATGTCTAGACAAATAATGAGAATAATAACTATTGGAGAAAGAACCCGATTTTACATTTCAAAATTACTATATTTTTCAACAATAGAAAACTTATTTTTCTCGAGATCTCTGATTGCTATGTAATGATTGCTACATAATTTCTGTATTTTGTGTTGCCTAGTATCAATCGCTATGAGAATTTTTTTTACATTAAGAGTTCAAGTTGGAATCCGACAATGATTACATTGACTTTAAAAAAAAGATAAATAACTTACACTTACATTGTTTGATAAGGAAACAGCATAATAAAAATTATCAAAATATATGAGAAACCACTTTTTATAATAAATAGAAATTTTCTGTAATAAATCACAAAATTATATTAAAATGGACATGCCTAATGTACATCTATGTACACAAAATTATATTAAAATGGACATGCCTTATGTACATCTATGTACATTACAAGAACTAATGTAATTAACTATTATTCCTTTATCCATAACAGGTGTTAGGAAACCGGAAGAAAAAAAAACATGCAACGTCATCAGTTATTGCAATTTTAGTGTTTTTAATTTTCTTTGAGTCTCCTGACTTTACCTCCGATTTTTGTATATGTACCTTACAACTTCAGCAAAAATTTTAACCTTCTGAAGGGTACGAAAAATTGTCTGAAATATAAACTGGTTTGCACTGCATAAAAATAAAATTTTAATTTTAAACAGAAAATTTATAGTGTGTTTTATTCTTTAAAAATTGTATTTATGTAGCAGATGATTTTTATGGCTCCTCGTTAAATTTAAGAATTTATAATTTTTTTAAAAAAAAAATACGTGTGGAAAACCTGACAATCGATGACGGTAGATACCTGACAACAGACAATGCCTGACAGTAGTGTATCCCTCGGAGGGTTTAAAGAGTGGCAACTTAGTTATTAAATCTTAGTGTTCTTAGTGTTGAGAACATTTTTTGGTAGTCATCATTTTTATTGGCGTCTAGCTGGGCACAATGTTCTTTAAATTGATAATATGAATTTATGTTGGATAAGTGTAAAAATATGCTAGGTGGCTTCGTGAACTCTGGATCACAATTTAGGTTCGATGAGTATTTGTGTGAAAACTTGTAAATTTTTTAAAAAAATTTCTTTCCCTTATAATATAAAACAGTATTTTTAGACCATATATATTATTTATAAAATATGATCTTTTGTATTCAATATATTGAATAAAAATATATATTAGTAATTTTTACTATTTTGCTAATGGTTATTATACTCAATTATACAACTGTCACTTGTGCACTTTCTAAATACTAGGTTAAATAGAAATGCTCTTTTATCAAAAAAGTTCAAAATTTTGTTAAGTAAATGCTTAAACTAATACAGTTAATAAAAATTAATATAAATGTTATAGAAGTTTTTGTTGCTGATAAAAGAAAGAACACATTCGTAAAATCTACAGGAATTGCACGAAATGATGTACCTATTTGATATGTTTTACCTAAATTGTGGCAAAGAAATTTAATCATCTATTTTTGATCATCTATATTGACACTTATTATCCAAACTATAGCATGATCTGTTCATCCAAAATTCGGATCGACTTATTTTTTTTTTATAAAAAACTATTTAGTTATATGTGTTGCATATATTGTCAAGTGAATACATTGAATGTCATGATGCATTAAGAGAGGAATGTAGCGACGCTTCAAAATATAGAATATTTATTTCAACTTTTAATCACTAAAATGAGTATTTACGATATAACTTATATATAATATACATTTGTATAACGGGCTAGTGTTTGTTAATTAATTTCAATTTTATCTTTGTTTCCAGCTGCAATTGTCATTGTTTCAAAACACCGTTTGTAAGTAAACTCAATTGTTTTTTAACAAAAATATTGTTGTTTAATAAAAGCTCTGCCAAAAGTTGTAGCTATTCACAAATAGTGTGTTTTAAAATAACGTTGTCTTTTAATTTTAGGAAAATTGATTAGACAGTTGGTTAACAAGACTTTAACGATAGCTGATTTATTATAAACACTAGGGGGCACGCCCCCTGCTCGCTATCGCTCGCCAACTCCCGGAAAACAGCTTGCACAGTTCCCTTTGGATTGCTTCGCTCGCTCACCGTTCATTGAAATATTTTAGTCTAGCCTTTAGTATCCTTTTAAAATAAAATTATTACAAATTATTGGTTATAAAATTTTCTTTAATGGGATGTATCCGACTTTTTTTGGTTGATTTTACGTGGAATGACCCACATGTAGGGTGACCAGATATTTTCAACATCAATGCAGTACCATGTTATGGAAGCAATAAAAATAATTCCGCTCATTTCAGTATTGTCATTTTGTACAATATTATTTAGTTACAATATTAGATGGTTTTTAGCACAAAATTCAATATTTTTTTTAATTTCAGAATTATCAATTAATCGAATAAACTTGTTATTTTGGGTAGTAGGCTGTAATTGCATTTAAGTGAAACAGAATTAAGAGATCACGTAGAACAGTTTATATCCTTAAAGATAAAACCAATTTCATTTTGCACAGTGAACCTTTAAATTATTTGTCTTTTTAACACAATATTCTATATTTAATTTCTTGTATTTTTATAATAATCAATTATTCTAATAATCTTATTATTTTGGGTAAAAGGTTGTAATTACTTTTAAATGAAACATAATTAAGAAAGCACGTTGAAAATTTTATATCCTTAAAGATAAAGCCAATTTCATTTTACATAGTGACTATTAAACTAGTTGGCTGTCAACGGAAAAGAAACCCTTAATCATCCAGTTAATTATCACTTCCGAAAAAAATGCAATATCCGTCAAATGACATATATAAGCTATGAATACAAAATTACCACACTTTACAAAGCCTGTCAGTATTATATTGTAGGTTTAGTTTGGTATGATGTTGCGGATATTATTGACACTTCTTATGGGGTGATATTATAGCAGAGATTAGTCAATTACATATTTTTGTATTTCTTTAAGTATAAGTTGAGTTCACTAGAACTTTTCATAATTTTTTATGAATGTATGGGGAAGTTACGTTGCATGTTATTTTCAGAAACGTTTATTCCGAAATGTACGAGTAAGGTCAAGCATCCCTAATAGGTGGAACAATTATTCCTCTATAATGGGATACTCGACTCAATTCCTCTATAATGGGATACTCGACTCAAGTTTTAAGGATACTGTTGAATGGTGTAACTTTGGCCCAAGCATAAAACCCTAGTACTGACTTTCTTCTTGAGTATTTTTTTTAAATCATAGGTCAAGGCACAGTTGCCACTAACAGAAAGAGGCAAGCATATTAAAAAAAAAGTGTCTTTAAAGAGAAGTTATTAGTTTGAAAAGCTTGGGGGCCAAAGTTACCCCATTCGATGGTATATTACCTTTTTTCAACTTTACTATTAAAACCTTTTAATAACAATAATTAAATATGGTATAAAACTGAATAAAGTATAAATATACTACATTTACACACATACATTTTATTTAAAGAAATTAAAAGGTTAAGAACTGCAAATTGTGACAAATATCCCTGATTTTCCCTACCGAAAAATCACAGGCTTATGAATACTTTTTGTCAATCACTATAATGTGAACAAGGATTTCTCTTTGAGTTACCGTACGCATATAACAAGTTACTCGTTTAAATAACACGTTTTCAAGTTGTTGTCGTACTTATACAACAAGTTAATTAGCATTCGATTTACATACTTATTAAAGTCTAGTAATTTGTTGCTTAAGAAACTTACTTCCCCAATTAATTTACTTAACATTTTTGGGCATACTTTAAATTATCAATTGCCTAAGCTGTGAAAAATGTTTACTGGCGCATTGGAAAGTAACTCTTGAATATTTTCATAAAAATTTAAAACTTGTTGAGATTCCTCTAGTTTAAAATTCAATCCCCATTAAATTAATATGTCATACCCTAAATATTATACCTTCTGAGCAGCGTGGAAATGGGCAAAATTGTAAGGTTGTTTTCTCTGTATAAATTTTAAATTAATTTTTTAAAAATATTATATCTGTTAAAAATTTTAGAATCAGGTTTATTTTTGAAATAGTTATCTGAAAATCCTTTTCAGCTGAAAAAATAAAAATAGTATCAATAGAAATTTATCATTTTTAAAATTAAAAAATTTATTATTATTGCTGGAACGAATGAGGCATAAATTACGAAAAAAGCAGAGTGTAATGCTCAGAAGGTTATCGTAAGAGTGGAATACAAAATACTTATTACAAATATTTTTCGACGCAAAGAAAATATATTTTTCCCAACTATTTTTCCAGTCATACATATCAACAAATACAAATATTTTCAACGTTTTTGTGAAACAAGCTAAACAGGTTCCACATTACATTTCCCATCGTTTTTTTTTTTATTTCTAGCAACTTAATAAGGGGTTCTCTCTATCTCGTCATAAAAGTAGTTTTGTCTGAAATGAACCACCCTTCTACAATTAAGGAGGAAATACTTGCGGGAAAACGACCTTGATAACAAGGCTATCGAAGGCAGAAACACACACTAACATGCGCCGTTTTTTATAAAATGGGGGGATAACCTGATCATGAATGTAAAGTAGTGTTATGTGATGTGATATAGATTTGAATTCAAGCTCTTTTTTTTCAAGCTCTTTTTCGATAATAGTTCAAAGTATTGGATGACAAAGTATAAAAAATAAGTAGTTAAATTTTTTAATTCATTAAGCCCAACCAAGGGATTGTCAATTAAAAACAAGAAGTACTTAAAGAACTAAAATACCCTACTTTTCTCTGTTACTTAAATACCTACTGAAATTCTAATTGGGAAACAACTAGGTTCATAACAGTAAATATCACCAACAATCGTTTCTACACTAGATTTACACACATTAGAAAAAAAAAAACGCTAAACACAGCATCCAGCTATAATTTAAACTTCTAAAAGCCAAAATCAACTATTTTCCTTAATATTCTTTCGCAATTAACTTAATATTATTGATCGTATGCTCGATTTATTTGTATTTCGAAGAATAATTAAATATTTATTAATAACAAAAATAATGAAACTACTCCAAACTGCATTAAAAAATAAATGTAAATTAAAACTAAGCAGAATTGTATGCAAACAAGAAGTTCATAAAGAACTAAAATAGCCTACTTTCCTGTTACTTAAATACTTACTGAAGTTCTAATCGGGAAAAAACTAGGTTTCTAACAGTAAATATCATCAACAGCCGTTTCTACACTAGATTTATACATATTAGAAAAAAAAAAATCGAAACACAGCATCCAGCTAATAATTTAAACTTCTAAAAGCCAAAATCAACTATTTTCCTTATTATTATTTCGCAAATCAATTAAACATTATTTATCGTCTGCTCGCGATTTATTTGTAGTTCGAGGAATAATTAAATATTTAATAATAACAAAAGTAATGAAACTCCAAACTGCATTAAAAAAATAAGAAATGTAAATTAAAACTTAGCATAATTGCATGCAAAAGTATGCCTTGCCGCTTTCTTGTTAGATAATTAATGAATAATCAAAGAATCAAATTGTGCTACATTTTATGACGTCATTCCAAACTGATTCATGAAAATATTATTTTGCTTCAAATATGTTTAAATAAATAAAGTTTCTCATGCCATTGTTGATTTGGCAACAGTGATTTAAATGACTCAAAATTGAATTTCAATGCTAATTCAATGGGAAATTCGCCGACAGATAGTAGATTTATGTCCGTCCGGACGTACAGATAGACAGACGGACAAAAAGTATGAAAGTTGGGTATCTGAGGTCATAGCTTTCTAACAAAAAAAGAATTTTTAAGATCCGAGGGATAGAACCGATTTTGGAAGGGGGGTACGGACAGACAGACAGACGGACAGACAGACAGACGGAAAGACAGACAGACATAAGAACAGACAGACAGATGGACATCAACCGCATTTCAATACCTACAGTGATTTAAATGACTCAAAATTGAATTTCAATGCTAATTCAATGGGAAATTCGCCGACAGATAGTAGATTTATGTCCGTCCGGACGTACAGACAGACGGACAAAAAGTATGAAAGTTGGGTATCTGAGGTCATAGCTTTCTAACAAAAAAAGAATTTTTAAGATCCGATGGATAGAACCGATTTTGGAAGGGGGGGGGGGTACGGACAGACAGACAGACGGACGGACAGACAGACGGAAAGACAGACAGACATACGAACAGACAGACATACGAACAGACAGACAGATGGACAGACAGACAGTTGGACATCAACCGCATTTCAATACCTACAGTGATTTAAATTACTCAAAATTGAATTTCAATGCTAATTCAATGGGAAATTCGCCGACATATAGTAGATTTATGTCCGTCCGTACGTACAGACAGATGGACAAAAAGTATGAAAGTTGGGTATCTGAGGTCATAGCTTTCTAACAAAAAAAGAATTTTTAAGATCCGATGATTAGAACCGATTTTGGAAGGGGGGTACAGACAGACAGACAAACGGACAGACAGGCGGACAGACAGACGGACAGACAGACGGACAGACATACGAACAGACAGACATACGAACAGACAGACAGATGGACAGACAGACAGTTGGACATCAACCGCATTTCAATACCTACAGTGATTTAAATGACTCAAAATTGAATTTCAATGCTAATTCAATGGGAAATTCGCCGACAGATAGTAGATTTATGTCCGTCCGGACGTACAGACAGACGGACAAAAAGTATGAAAGTTGGGTATCTGAGGTTATAGCTTTCTAACAAAAAAAGAATTTTTAAGATCCGATGATTAGAACCGATTTTGGAAGGGGGGTACGGACGGACAGACGGACAGACAGACAGACGGACAGACGGACATCGACCGCATGTCAATACCTACTTTTTCATTTTTTTAATTCTTTCGAATTAAAAAAAGAAAAGTAGGCTAAAAATATGCCTTGCCACTTTCTTGGTAATCAATTAATGAACAATCAAAGAATCACATTGTGCTACATTTTATGACGTCATTCCAAAATTATTCACGAAAAAAATATTTTGCTTCAAATATTTTTAAATAAAGTTTCTCATGCCATTGTCGATTTGGCAACAGTGATTTAAATGACTCAGAATTGAATTTCAATGCTAATTCAATGGGAAATTTGCCGACAGACCGTAGATTTATGTCCGTCCGGACGAACAGACAGGTGGACAAAAAGTATGAAAGTTGGGTCACTAAGGTCATAGCTTTCTAACAAAAAAAGAATTTTTAAGATCCGAATGATAGAACCGATTTTGGAAGGGGGGTACGGACAGACAGACGGACATCGACCATTTCATTAAAGAAAATCTTGCTGGTTCTTGTTTATTTGGTATTACATAAGCATAAAAAATAAAAAGTTTTAAACATTTATTTGGAAATGGAAACCATGCTAGTTCTTGTTTAGCAAAGCATTATATAAGCAAATATAACAAGTTATCAAAGATTTTTTTTAAAGAAAACCCAGCTAGTTCTTGTTTATTCGATATTATATAAGCAAAAAAATAACAAGTTGTTATGGTTTTTACATCTTGAATTTGACAGACTGCTAGAATAATCATTAACGTTCCTGGAATCTTAGTATTCTGGAGTAGTCCATCTCAAACACGATAGAATTACAGTTATGTAATATAAAGTTTTCGCGGTCGTCAAAAGGTTTTTTTGGAGTTCGAAACCTTGATTCAATAAAAACAGTAGGCTAGTGAAAGTAACCGTCACTTAAAACCGCTTTCAGAAAGATTTCGACGCACTCTTCTCAAACTGAGTTTCTTCTATTTGAGTGCTCAAATTGGCTACTTTAATTGCATTTCTGCCTTGGGATATATTTAAAAGCGAAATGCTGATTTTCGAAAGAATATTATTTTGCATTATTTTCGAATATAAAAAAACTTATGATTGAAAAACATTTTTTTTTTCATTTTACAATCCACTCATTGTTGTTATTTAAAATGTTTTAATTTAACCATTTAATGAAACATATATTTAGATAACATTAAAAAATTTATGTAATTAGCCTTCTAATAATATTAAATTGTATCATAAAGTAAAGCCTTTTTTAATAATATTTATTATACTTCTCTTCTAAATTAAATGAAACTAGAAATTATTATAGTCTTGTTATTATTTACAATTTGACGTATCCAATAGAAAACTTCAAGGTTTTTTTTACATTTCTATTCAATGAAGAGTGTTTGAAAATAAATAAATATTTTCAGATTATTTCATTTGTTTTAGAACAAATATTTAATCCTTCACCGAATAATTAGCATTTATGATTGAAAAATCTATGTTTATAATTTTTTAGTTATTTATTTAGAATAATTAGTGAACTTATTTTGCACATTATGTTAAAAAGTGCTGCACAATGAACTTAATAATATATAACAACATATTCTTTCAGAATAATAATTTGTTAAAACAAGCCACATGGAAAGATAATGCAAAAGAAACATGTAAAACACCGGGAGAAGGTTGTAACTCGGTATGTTTGAAATAGGTAAAATCGTATTTTTTTCGAAAATGTTTTGCCAAATACCACATTCTTAAAAAAACTCAACAACGTAGGCACATATCCTATTTTCAAAACAACTAGGGTGACCCGGGGTAATTATTGGACACGGAAAATCGGGGTAATTATTAAACAGGGCCCAACAACCATAATGCATCATAATTTATTGCGTCTAACAAACCCCAATTTGTTAATTGCATATCCAGCAATGCTCTATTTAATTATTGGGATATAGATTATTACTTTTTCTCGAAAATTATATTAATAAGCCAAAGCACTTAAAAAAATGGTTTAAACTTTTGATCAATCGATGCTAAATTGTGTATAATTTTGTTTTATTTTACATGATCTTGAATTTTGTAATGCCAAGTCTTAGATATGTTTATGAAGGTGGTTTGTGCTGAAAAACACCATTGTAGGATGAATGGTAACATATGACATGCATGTTTAGTTACGGGGTAATTATACGAAAAGTGGGGAATTGCTGGAGGTAAGACAGATAGCATCGCAATATGATTAAATTTACTTGGTATAGTTTGTGTGATTAAGAAACACCATCTACGCAATGTTTGAACTTGGAAGAGAAAAAAAATGAATGTTTGGTAATTTTTACTAGATTTCACTGTTGTACATTTTTACAGAAGCCATGTGGTATTAAATAATTATAAAATACACAGTAATATAGTACACACCATATCACACAATTTACCCCTTGTAGCTAGTCTGAATACTGTGCAGAACAGGTTGAAAACTACTCTCCAATAATTACAATAGGAAATTTTTGGACACGTGTTTATTAAAAAAAAAACTTCTATTGAAGAAATAGTAAAGTTCAACAATGGTACCCGACAGATATATCTAATAGTCATTACGAAAAAAATTACTGGTTAGAAAATTACATAAACGTGGAAGCTATTGTAAAAGTTTGATTTTTGTCCAATAATTACCCCGTGTCACCCTATAGGGTAAACTCTAAAAATTTAAAAAAAAAAACCAGAAGGTATACACGCCGCAGTATACCTCCTTATACAGACCATATAGTACTATTTATCCTCTTCGCTCCAGAGGTCCACATCCGTGGACCTTCGTAAAATTCACTTCACAACTTTATCCCACACTTCTTCTTAATACTAAATTTTTTTTTTAATTGTAAAAGCATTCATGCTCCCAAAAATACTAATATTAATGGATTTTACAAGTATCAGTCGAGATCTGTATAAAAAAAGACGTAGCACAATATCAAGCAAGATTTCATAGGTGTTTCCAAAAGTTTTTTCAGCGGTATATCCATCAGACATTTTGCATTGAATAAATGTTGGAATGGTCTAGTAATTACAAAGAACTGATAGAGCTTGATTACAGCACAGAGTAGAGTCATAGCACAAAAAATTATGGGAGTAATAATTTTTGGAACAGCCTATGAGGGATACGCAATTTGGTGAGAAGTGTAATCTCATTTTCACAGCATGAAATTAAAATTCAAAATTTTAACTGAAAAATTAATTTCTTTAAATTGTTTTCAGTTTCATTTCTGTAGCATACCTTTATAAATGATTGCTTCATGCTTTAAATTTAAAATTTGGTAAAATTATGAAATTTATATATATTTTTTAAAAATTATGTGTGTTGCTGGAAAACCTGATAGTCCGTTCATGGGTCTGTTTATCTCAGAAGGTTAAACCTCGAATTCCAATAATTTATGTCCCTCTCAGTAATTCTTGTAAAGCCTACTTTTGAATACATATATTTTTGAAAAGTATGTTTATTTGCAGGATATATATATATATAGAATTTTGCTGAGGATTGAAGACGCTATATTTATATATTGCTTTTGTAAAAATCACTCAAATAATTGAAGTTAGTATATATTCTAAAATAATTTAGGCATTGAGTAAAGAAAACTGATTCAAAACTTTTGTACTGTAATTGAATAAAAGAACTTTGATTGAATAAAAGAATGTGAGGGTTGAGTTTTAAACTTTTACCAAAGGGTGAAGGTTCATCATCGGTTTCTTCTGCAAAAAAGGGGTTATTTCACTCCATCCCTATGTGCTCCACTGGTCAAATGGAAAGTTTTGCCGTTGTGGGCCTTGAAACAGGTGTTGTAAACAATGTTTAAGTCTTAGAAAGGTAACTCTACTATTTGAAGTGCCATTTTGACTTATAATTTGTGGCCGGCAAAGACAACTGCTAAGATTTCTTAACAAGTATGTAATTATAAATTTGTATCTTGTTGTGATTACATCTGTAAAGGATTAATAATTTTATATAAATTTGTATGTAGATTATTAGAAAGTAAATATTACTTATAATTAGTTCTTGTGTTACATACGATTGTATTTTTGATAGTATTTATACACAATTATTTCTATGTTTAAAATTGTTACCTTTTGCTTATCTAAAACAAGTATAACATTATGAATTCAATATTTTTTTTAAAAAAATTATTGGAAGAAAGGTGTACATACATTTTTATAGCCACTTTCTTGACATCGTATAAATATCTCTTTAAATAAATCTAAAAAAAGTTAAAAAATAAAGGTAGTTCATGCCCTACGCCATAAATATGAAACAGCAATTAATATATGGAGTAAGAAGAATTGAAGGTGATAATATTTTTATACACGTTTCATGCGAATTAACATGGGATATGGGATTATTTCTAAAAAAGTAAAGTTATATTCATAAAAGACACTTTGGACATGGTGCAAAAAATAATCAAAACTATTAAAAACAAAAGCTTTGATCTCTATCTTGTAAGGGTTCATTTTGAAATTAACACTTTTTTTTTACCCTTTATATCACATTTTCCACATTTCTACAACTAATGATTAAAAACACATTTTTGTAATTTTTTCACCGAACCTTAGAAATACTGACGAAAAATAAACATTTAATGTAGTTTATACTAAGCAAAGGGTGTTCATAAATATGTTCACAAGAATTGATTCTTGCACTAGTATGTTCCTTTTCTAAATGAGCGCAAATATTTTACCATAATTTTAATTTAATACATCTCTTTATATATTTACTGACGAAAGTAATTGATTAATTTCTAAACTATATTCAATGATCAATTGATTAATTATAAACAATATTAAATAGTATACAATAAATAAACGTCAATTAGGTTGTTATAAAATAAGAATGAGCAAGCCTTATAAATGTATACGGATATATAATAAAAATAGCAAAGACGGAGTACTCCTTTTTAAATTTACGGAGAAACTCTATAAATTTAACAGTTTATTTTTAGCTGTGTGGTGACAACGGTATTTCATAAAATGTAAAAACTAGATAAAAAAGAGATAATGGTGTCATATTTGGTTTTCTTAAAGATTTTCAAAATGATTTTTAAGGTAGATATAAGAAATGTACGTTATTTTTAAAAAATCCTTTTTCATTTTTGTTTGCTTACTTGTGGGTTCAAGGCTAAATGACATTAGTTAATATTGCAATTTATTATTTATAAATATGTCATCCAGAAGAGAACAAAACCAATAAACCTCTTTGAGGAATGTTATATTAATTTTATGTTCTCTTCTGAAGAACACCGCTTACCCCCATTTATTGTCGTCAAAAAATATTGTCAGTGGCCGGATATCGGGATATGGTATATGACTAAATAAGTCTTAACTCTACGGTTAATATGGATAAATATATAATTTTTTTTATCTACTTATTAAACATTAAAATTATTTTTTCCATGTTATTTTTGAACTCCAAAAATATTTGTCCGGTGAACTAGGTCTTGTATCGTGCTGTGTTACTTAATAAATAGTAATCTGGAAAAGGAATCTGGTTAGTGATACTTTTTATATTGATCAGAGTAAAAATAGGGCATCCCATATAATCCTGTTTTGATTTTTTAAAAGAGTAATTAAATAAATTTCACCTGATCTTTACAATTATACAATACCGGCACCGTACCGTATACAATACCGGTAAAATGCCGGTATTGTATACCTAGGGACATTTTTTATTTTTCTTAATTCTTTTATTTCCTTATATTTGTTATTTTAAGTACTCAATAGGATAGTTCCAATAGGAAAGGATTGGTCGAATGATATATCTCTGCCATAAATTTAAAATTTTTAAATCAGCTCAGTTGTAGATTCTTGGGGATTTGAAAAAAAATCTGGCCCTTGATGTACATGTCTCCAACATTTGCAATAAATCGGATGCGAATATGCGATACGATATTGATATCAATGATTATTAAGTTAAAATATAAATTAATAATTAAATGCACGTTTCTTGAAACAAGCTAATTGAAAATTAATAAATAAGTTTTTGAAATTCTTCAAACTTAGTTCCGATTTTTTTAAGTATTGTTCTTAGAATCATTGTTTATTGTCATGGAACGAACCCTATACATTCAAAACACATGTCACCTTGCAATTCCAATTCCATATTGTTTATAAACATTAATTCATAAACTATAATTTCACAATGCTTGTGAAACCCAGTTGCAATCACTTCAAAATCAGCAGACGAAGTTGCGCTTCTAACGTATGCGTTTTATAAGGCAAAGATGATGCTACGCCATTTTGAACAAAGACCGCGTCGTTGTGCAATTCGATCCCGAAGGACTTGTGTCCCGACCCCACTTATTCCGACCCCCCGAAAATGACTTTGCAATATCTTCAAAAAAGGAGTAAGAAGATCGTCTGCGTAATTGTTTAGAATAAAAAAAGATAACTTCACTCTCCCCCATCTTCTCCCACTTGCCCACTCGAAGGAAACGATAAAATGGAACATCTTTCGGAACTTTCTTCATTCGAATTTTCGACTCTATTTGTGGCGCGAAATTCGATATAAATAAATTGAGTTCAAAGGGATAATTGTTGTGAGTTTATGTGAATTAGTTGAATTTTTTTTCGTAATAAGGAAGAAGAAAATTTATATTTAAAAAGCCATCGTAATAAAAGTTTTGAAGTGGAGAATTGAAAACTGGTGTAACGTAAGTTACAGCTTTTGGATTTTCTACCGCCAATAACCGCCATTCTGTAAAAACTATGAATTAAATTTAACTATTTAAATTATAATCTTTTAATTTCATATTTAAAAAAGAAACTCTTAAAAACAACAGACTTTATCATTTGATCAACAAAATAGGTAATATACTTTAAAACGGCAAATCAACTCACATTTGCAAAACAATAAAATTGCAAATAATATCGAAACAATTTTCAATGAGCATATTTAATTCGAAAGAAGTATATTTAAAGCAGTTATTAATTATACGTAATAATACATCATTCCTTTTCGTTTTCTCATAATATCTAGAATGTCTTAAAGAAATTTTCAAGAAAAAATCACTAATACTTAGTAGTCTATTTTTTTCCGAAACATTTTTAGGAATGACCAAAAAAAAAAAAAAAAACATTTTTATTTAAAACCCCCATAAATCATGTTTTCTTTATATTACAATAATGTAATAAAATAGTTTGTTTTAGAAAAAAAATCTGATTACGTTTTGTTTATTCAGTTAATTAATGTAATTTTAGTGAATGTTTCGTCATATAAATAAGTTTATTATATTTTTAACTATAAAAGAAAAAACTTTCAAACATTTATAATGAGCACTAGGGGAACGGGCCTACTATACATTTTCGTTTGATTAATATTTTTTAGTGATTAGAAAGTAGTAACTAAATTGGGGGGGGGGGGGGGGGGACTTAAATAAAAGGAAATACGGCAGTTTTTAAAACTAATATAGTACATAAAACATAAGTATTGAAAACGCAATTATTTGCTTGATTTCATTTTGTATCTTATGGTACCAAGGACACATTAAAAAAGAATCAAAAATAATGCAAATGTAATAATTGTGTCAAAGTCACAGGTCTGCGGCTATGAATAAAATATATGTTATATAAGATGTTTATTTTTATTATTTAACCTTGTAAGTTCAATACACGAAATTTCTTCCTTTTAAAATAATGATAATAAACTGTTAACATTAATGAATATCTTAGGCTGTGTCCTAAATACGACATCAAATGCCACAAATGCCACAATGCAGCAAAACTTGGCGACTTGGCAGAGTCAGCCACATGCTATTGCATCGCTTGGCGCCCTTGGCAGTTGCCAAGTTTTGTTGCATTTGTGGCATTTGATGTCGTAGTCAAGACACAGCCTTATGAAACTACTATTTCAATAAAAAATAATTCAGTTATTATGATTTGTATTCGTTTATTTTAAGAAAAATACTTTTTTCCGCGAAATAAGTTGGGGGAGTTACCACAATCAAGGTCCATAAATAATCCATTTATTTTTTTGAAAACTTTTTCAACCAGAAATTGCAAATCTACTTAGAAAAACAGAAACAAAATAAAACAACGAAATCAAGATTAAAGTGGTTTTCAATGAACATTAAACCCCGCCCTCTTCCAAATACGATGATGTCACCGCCAAATCCCCACCTCTGATTGGCCAGCAGCCCACAGACAGTGTATATATTCTCGGTATCGGGCTCTGACGTACCTTTTTCACTCCCGTATGGTATCCCTGCAGTATTGTTTGAAATTGTTCATCAATCCTGCTGTAAACCTGGATCCCCTTTATTTATTTCAAGTAGTTACTTAAAGTTTCCACCATTCCGCTCATAAATTTCTCAGAAGTTCACCGGTGGGAAATTTCTCATCAGGTAAATTATATTGGTTTATTTCTGGCCTAAATACCATGTGTAGAGATCAAATTTCTCATAAATTTTGTGTATATATTTTATTTTTCATAGTATTTGTCCATTTATATGTATTTTTTAGTTTGTATTTAAGTATTTTAAAGTTAACAGAATGAAAATGGCTGTCTAATTTCATAGTTTTCTGTAGTTTTTGAAACTGTTCCAAGTATGGCGCACAAAGTCACGTTCTTGTATCATGTGTCTGAAGTAGCTCCATTTCAATCACTATATCTTGAAGCAAATTTTTGGACTGCCTACTGAGAAATCTCTATTTATATAGCTGATTACCGTGTTAGTTCTAATTGTAAATACTTTTATCGGTATACTAGTTGTATTACTTATGACCTTTCGATTGCATGTGTCCATGTGATGTTTATTGCAAATCGCCAAAATTAGCTTTTTAAATCTTCTTTAATGTTTTTTTTTCTCAAATTTTTTTTAAATAAGATATTGTGTTTTTCATTTTGAGATCGTGCTCATTAATTTACGTTAAAGATTGAGATGAAATCATGATAATTTAAGTTATTTACATGATTCACCACATCAAAATTTTGACTTCCGAAATTTTGTGAACAATAGTTTGGTTAAGAATTCTCTGGTTACAGAAACTTAAAAAAACTTTTTGTCCTTGTATGAGTATTTTTGTTTTTGTCAAAGTGTATTATTTCTGATTTCTTGAACTACAACATCAGGCTAGCCTTATTGCCTAATCTGGTTAAAATCACACAAACCACATTTTAGGGTTATGTCGAAGCATGACGTTTAAAGGTTTATTTTTCAGTTTTATATTGTATTTGCTTATAACTTTAATAGATTTAGTTACAATCCTATAAGGGTTGAAAAACAGTTATTATTTTTCTTTAACAGAAATCTGTAAACTGACTAAAAGTAGTTGATGATAATACTAACTATGCCAGCTTATCTTTAACATCTTAAATGTTCGACTAAATCGTTCATTAAAAGCGCCCATCTATGGTATCCAAGTCTGTAGAATGTAGATTCAAGTCTTGCTATTAATATAAATTCGAAATCACTGCAGTGGTTCTCGGTACCTATATATACACCTAGTTCTTGTGTTATAAACCTTCCAACAGACTAACCTGAATATATTATTCCTGAGATATTGAATCGTTTAACCCTCTGAGGGATAAGGAGTAATTTGACTTGTTTTCAGTGCATTTATTTTTCTGTAATTAGTTTAATTTTTAGATAGTCTAACAATTTTTTTAGGTAGTAAATGAAATGGTTTTAACAGCTTTCTCGGTACTTAAAATTTTTAATTGAGAAATAAAAAAAGATAACAGATTATGTGTTACTGAAAATCCCTTTACTGCTTTATACATCTGTAGGGTAAATTTTAATCCTACGGTACTGCTTGGCGCATTTAAAAATGCCAACTTGGCGAATCTCGCGTGTTTTCCGTTGCCAGATTCCTTCACGCCGATGCATTAACCCTAGCTTCATCGAATTGGTTGTTAGCGATATACTAGCGCCGCTTTTCACAAAAGAAACCAAACTCACGGTTTTGGTTTGCTTTTGACAACACAAACAAAACTCTACAATAGGCTAATAGTGACAATCCATTACGCACGCGATGGGGGCTCCGGGCAATTTTGTTTTCTCTAAAAAAAACATGGATCAGTATTGTAGGGTCCATTGAAAGCCTAACCGCTCGTTTTGGGCCCCGGGCAACTTTTTCAAAACAAAACCCAAAAAAGTCTCAAGAGAAAATTTGCGTTCAAAACCTCGCGAAATGACGATAGAACAAAAAGTAATTTAGAACAAAATAATTCCGATGCACACAACCTACCCAATCCATCAAGTATATCCGCACATAGGACAAAGTATTTAGAAAAAACCCATGCGCATAATCCGCACAATTACCAAATCCCCAGTAACAGTGCCACTACACACGCATATTGTCAGAAAATGCTGTATCACAAAAAAAATTGTTTATCGCCCTCTACAAAACGCCAAATCCCTTGGCGACTGAAGTACCGTCAAATTAAAATTAACCCTTCTGTAGGTTAAATGTACGTGATTATGTGTACTCAATTATTGCAACGTATGTTTTCTACATTATATTTATTGTGTTTGTAGGGAAGGCTCGCCTTCAAATACCCAGCTGCAGTTTTCTTCTTGGCTTACGAGTGCAAAGGAGCTCCCCCTTGGGATACCAGCTGACTAGACCTACGGGACTGATAGCTAGCTATGTAAGCCTCACTCTTTTTTAATGATTATTAGTTGGTACCTTTAATGTATAAAATGTTTTGTTGTTTTGAAGTTTGATAATGTAATTTTATAGTACTATTCTTTGTTCTTCTAGCAGATAAAAATTTTACTCGCTGTGTATATATTTTTGTTATCTTACACATAAATTTTTTTATTGATTAGTGTCGTTAAAGCAGTTTTCTAGCCAAGTATAGATTTTTATTTACAATATTGATTACATAGGTTTTCCAATTACTTTTAGTTTGTTTAAATTAATTTCATTCTACAAATTCATCCTCTTATAAGTTATAACTAAATGTATGTTAAATATGGCCCTTTGAAAGAGCAATTTAACAGCTCTATTTGGTTAGTACAAGAAAATAAAATTTTTACAGAAGTTTTTCTTGGATTCTTTACCAATTTTCTTGACTTGAAATAATAAGCATTCACAATCCCTCTTTATCAAATTATTACAGGGTGGTTAAGATCCAGAAATTAAAAAGAACACATTGTTAACTGACATGGTATTCAATCCTTGACTAACCTTATGTTTTCTCTTACAGATTTGAAGCATTTCCTGGAACCTTCCATAAACTTTCAAAACTTCAGGTTATTTCTTTTCCTATCAATTTCCAGCACAAAAATGAAAGCAATTGTTGATACCCCAACTGTTGAGCTGGTGGCTGACAAGACCATCTCTGATGTCATCACCAAAAACATTACCAACATGGTATGCTTCTGTTATTTGTTTACTGCAGATACTTAAATTTATAGAAATGATGATGTTGAAATTATTAGTCACAACTGTTTAACTTGATGTTTGTTAAAAATGATTGTTTCAAATAAAATTTTCTGCACCATCTTTTTTGTTAACAAGAAAAAAATGTCAATATGCTTTATATGGAAGTATGTCATTAATAGTGACTTTTTTTTTTACATTTGTACTGCTTATTTTAAAAAACAGAACTAATGTTAATCTGTAAAACCTAAATTATTATTTCAATTTTTTTTATTATTTTAACTTCGTACTTGGTTTATTACAATTAGGTATTTATACTGTTTGATATTTTAGGAGCAGGAAGAGCCCTTCATTGTGGCTGATCTTGCTGACATAGTTTACAAGTTCAAACTGTGGAAGTTGAAGATGCCTCGAGTAGAGCCATTCTACGGTAAGTAATCATGCAGTTCTACAATCAATTTATTTATAAAAATATGCTTAATTCCATTTACTATAATAGCCTTTTAAAGAACTTTCGTAAACTATCTTAGTTTTTAGTCATTAGCCTAAAAAGACCTAGCTTTTTCAATTTTTAAAAACTGAAAAATTGTCTTTAAACATTAATGAATAATAGATATAAATTTAATATGGTACGTGTAATTTCATATGTGTGTGTATATATATATATATGTTCATATTTGGATTCCTTATTTGCAGCTGTCAAGTGCAACAGTGCACCCACAGTCATCCATCTGTTAGCTGCTTTGGGAACTGGCTTTGACTGTGCCAGCAAGGTAAAGACATTTAATCTTTAAGTTTCTAATTTGACACAATCTATTATATTGTTATATTCTGTTTTGAAACAAAATTTAGTTGGGCAGTCTAAGAAACTTGAGGTTCTAGTTTAAGATTGGAACTTATGACTACCAGGTGGAACTAGATCCACAAAAAGATGATTATATAACTCGCACACACACATTTCTTTGTACACTTTCATTTGAAACAAAGCTATTTGTAATCCTGTTCTTCACTTTTCATTTTAATATTGATTATTTATAAAGAGATTAAAAACAAAAAGAGGTGTGTTATGTGAAATAATCGAGTTAAAAAAATTGCAATATTTTAAGTTTCTACAGATAAGTACTTGTCTAATAGTTGAAACATTAAGCAATAATTTCCACGAACAGTGTGTTTGCATTATTTTTTAATTTTAAAAACGTTCTTATATTTGATATACATACATTCCCTTATTTCCCCAGGCTGAAATAGAATCTGTGCTTAGTCTTGGCGTGGAGCCCTCGCGCATCATCTATGCCAACCCCTGCAAGACCAAGGGATTCATCAGGCACGCGGCTAACGTGGGTGTCAAGATGATGACGTTTGACAACGAAATGGAACTGCACAAAGTGAAGGCCATTCACCCTGATGCTGAGTAAGTTCGGCTGCTTTTTGGATTTTAAAAATAAATTGAATACAGTAAATACAGGTATTTTTGCGGGGTTTAAAATTTCCTTTTATTTTTTCCTCGCATTAAAGTTGTAATAAAAAATCCGACAACTTTCTCTCAACTTGCGTAGCTATTCCTTGACTACTATAAATATAATAATAATGGTTTAAAATATTTATAAGGTGGTTTGAAGCTTTTTAAATGATCCCATGTGTGTTTGGCTTCAAAAACATTGAATCTGTACACAAGCCAAGAATTCTGATTCTGTTTTGGCTGTGATTTTAGCTGGTCAACATATTCCTTCCCCTTTGAAATTTATTCTTATTAGAATATGCTGCTTTTTCAATAACATATCTAATTTTCCAAATTTCGGTTCTATTCATATAAAATCAAATGCCATTACCAAATTATTTAATATATTTCTATCAGGGCTGTTAAATTTCTAATGATTTTAACTTATTTGGCAAAAAAGACTTAAATCTTAGTACTGCAAGATCATAATTCATGGCAAAGAGTAATGTATTTGTATAGACACAATCATTCGTTGGCACTAGTGCTCCACCTAAATATACAGAATTAAATTTATGAATATTTGTACCTGATATTTTAGCAAGTAGCAATATATATCTGAGGATGTGATTTTTATACTAGTATTTTCTTTCTTAGGCTTGTGATCCGTATCCGAGTGGATGACAGTAGCTCTGTGTGCCAGCTGGGAGTCAAGTTCGGCTGCAACGTCAAGGATGTTCCTCACCTTCTCAAAGTTGCCAAGGAGTTAGATCTGAATGTAATTGGTGTGAGGTAAGCAAAGTGCTGATTTCAACTAAATATAGTTTACATTGGGCTTATGGAAGCTGTTAAATGTGAATTCAATGGGTAGAGTAGTTTTCTAAAATGACATAGCACAAGTGGAACATCCAGAAATCGATCCTCTCCTTTCCACAGAGGGGCTGGAGGAGGGCTGAGTTGTATTTATTATCCATTTTAATTAAGAGGTTAGTTTATTTGATCGCAATCATAATTGAAGAGCTTAGTAGAAGAACATGCTAGGTGAAATTTTTGAAAAAAATGTGATTTTTATTTCAATGAACATATTACTAACTTTAACAATAGCAGGTTTCCCTTTTTGTCAAACTTTAAGTTTATTTTATACAGTTTGCAAGTACTGCTTTACTTTTAATGGATCCGGGTGGAAACTAATAATTTTTTCCGTTTATTTTCTGGTTTTCACCTTTTTGTCACTTAGCACATTCTCCAATAAGCTTGTCAATTATTTAGAATATTAGTTAAGTTCCTTTTTAAGAACTATTTATTGTCCATAAATTAAATTTGAAGACAGATGTACAAATTAATAAATTATGCATTTTTCTTACAGCTTCCATGTAGGCAGTAACTGCCGAGACACCTCAGCCTACAGCTCTGCCATTGAAAACTGCCGACAGATTTTTGATCTTGCTGCTGACATTGGCTATCACATGGACTTCTTGGACATTGGTGGTGGATTCCCTGGATTCAATGGACCCTATGCATCTTTTGAAGAGGTATGTTTTGAAGTCTTTATATTTAATGGTTAACATCCACTTTTTATGTTAAAAATTGAGTCTTTTTATTTCATATTTTACGTAGTACTTCCTGCAGTGTCAGAAATGAATACCCTATTAAAATAAATTTTAAAAAGTCATGTTCATTTATATTTTAAATATTTAATTCGTTATATAACGTTATTAGTTTGAATACGGATATACATGTTAATATTGGAGTTTGGTACTATGTACAAGAATATTTAACACTTCACTGCCAGGACGTACACTGTGTTCATTATCCACTCTATAGTAAACAGCTGCAGCAACAGCTTTGCTAGCCTGGTCTATAGACTTAAACTCGAAATTTTAGCATGTACATAAAATAACATATATACGGCTTAAGTTTTTATTAAATGAAAAATAATCTGTAGGATAGCTTTTAATATACGAATTCCTATCTTTGTCTTCAGATTGCAGAAGTGGTGGCTGACTCTCTTGATGAGCATTTTCCCATCGAAAGTGGAGTCAAGATTATCGCAGAGCCTGGCCGCTTCTTTGTTGCGTCTGCCTTTACTCTGTGTGCCAACATCATTGCCAAGAGGGAGACAGTGTCCGAAGAAGGTAGTCATTGACTTTCTTTGTCTAATTTTTGAAAAAGTATCAAAAATTCAGAACCGCTTAGTAGGGGAAATGATTAAGTACAATTTTAAGTAATAAGTTGGAATTTTATAATAGTTTTGAATTTTTCTTATGAAGAATTGAATTTGATTGATTTAGTGCTTGCATCAGTCAGAAACTTTGAAAATATGACTTTTTTAAAAGCTCTTTCTCTAATTACTGCTCTTTTATATTGCACATCTTCTATAATTTTATGATGGTTTGTAACTTGTTAATTTAATGCTTGCAGGTGAACCCATCAGCATGTACTATTTGAATGATGGTGTCTATGGATCTTTCAACTGTCTCATCTTTGACCATGCTGAAGTGGAACCTGTCCCTCTTGTGGTAGGTGTTTAAAAATTTTTTTCTCAAGTTTGCTTTAAAAATTGAAATATTTTACTTCTGTGTGTTTAGACCTTTATGGGCCATTTCTCAAAATGCATACTATTTTATTGCAGTAGTTTAAAATAAATTTTTTGAACCTAACCAAAACATAGAAATCAATTAAAATTCACATTAAAATTTGAATTTAATAATTATCAAAATTATATTAAATTCAGAACTTATTTATATAAAAAAGATATATAATAAAGTTACTGACATATTTGTACAATTATTGTTGCTGGTATGATATTCAATTTGATAAAAGTAAGATAATATTTGAAAAATTTGACTTCTATGTTTTGAACACTTTTCGCGTCATACTCTTTTAAATTGAGAAAAATTGCTTTTGATCTGCTTCCGTAATAGAAATTTAATCACAAATCAAATGATTTTTCCTTATATCCGTGGTCTATGCATAACTATTTTTTCTAGTTGTTCAAGTGATAGTTATTCAAAGTGGAATTCAATAATGGAAATAAGCTTTTTCTTTTCAAACTGTTTTGCATTTATAAGGAGTCTTAATTATATTAGCAGACAAATATTTTGCTAATACATATGCCTTTTATTTGTATTGTTTTAATTGTATATATTGTATTTAGAATTGCAGTATATTACTAATAAACAAGTGTCGCACTGCATTTTTCAAACCTTTCTGTTTTCCTTTCACAGGACACCAAATACAGATCTGTTATGAAGAGCAGTGTGTGGGGGCCAACATGCGACAGCATTGACTGCATTTTGAAGACCTGCCACCTGCCCTGCATGAATGTTGGGGAGTGGGTGATGTTCGAGAACATGGGGGCCTACACCATCTGTGCAGCCTCCACTTTCAACGGTTTCCAGAAGCCAGAGATCAAGAGCGTGCTTCCAGTTCATATCTTGTGAGTGATACTGCTCGTTTGGCGTATTTTTGTTGGTGGGGAGAGGCTGCGATTGAAGCTCCAATAACGGGAATAGGGAATTGCAGCCTATTAATTTTCATTTAGATTAGAGGAAAGGCTATCAGGAATCTGAATATCGCGTTAAAAATTTAATTATGGTTTTTAAGTAAGAAAATTGACAGTGATTTATTTAGTGCTCAGTGACTGTTATTGTGCAGATTCGAGACACTATCTACAGCACTCGGAGAACATCATCCATCTGCCTTCCTGCTTTGAGATTGATATCAAAAATGGCTATTTTGAATTAAAGTTATGTAAGCAAAATGCAAAAGTAGTTCTTATTCAATTTGGGGCTATATGCAGTCAATTAGAAAGTTTCTAAATTAGTCATGGTTACCCAAGTTTTGATGTAATTTACTAAAAATGCTTTTGAATTTACTATAATTTACCAAAATTGCTTTTTGCTTGAAATTGTGGATTTAAAAGAGTTTGTTTAAGTTGTCGAGTACTGTATTGCTGAAAACACAGATTTATCCTTGTATTGAGAATAGTCAATGCATTTAGTATTTAGTCTATTATACTGCTACTGTAAATTGCTTGACTGAACGTTGTTTAGTATTTATAATTACATAGTCTCATTAGTGTGAGACAAAGATTTCCTTTCTTGGCTTGTATGGGTCATTAGTAGAAATTTCGAAAAACAGCTTTATTGAAATTGCATCCGCTTTGTATATATTTTTTAAAATTGTTAATGGTATTTTGTTGCTAGTATCTTTACTAATATAACTAATTTCCCCAGGCAATACCTGCAAACTCTTCCGACCTGGCCCAATCTCCTCGAAGCCTTCGGCAACCAAGCTCTGGACTTCACCAATGCCAACATCAACACCGAAAATCTGACCACCAATGGCGAGATCCACCTTCTTCCCCACCCAGAATCCGTCACAGCCTGACAGGAGATCCACTTGCTAAACTCTCTCTCATTGTTTGTCCCTCATTTGCTGCATAAAACGTCGATATCAACTCTTTTACAACATACTCCCGCCCTCGACTTAAGTTCTTTATTTATTTCTTGTAACACAAAAGTGCTTTCTGCTTCGGTTGTGCGGACTTTTAATATGCTCTTCATTTTAGTGCGGTGGTGGTAGTTCTTTGTATCCTTTTAGTTTGTAAGTTATTTTTAACATTCCATATTACATTTGTACTGTATTTTTAAATATGGGCTTTTGTTAGCGATTTGGATTGCAAAATAGGACGAGTTTGGAAGCTTCCAGGAAATGTTTTCTTTACAATTGTATGGCTAGCATGACCTGTTTTTCTTTTAAAATATTGTACATTGTTTAAATAAGATTTTTTTCATGTATTTATGAAGTATTACACCTTGTTCTGTACTCTTACAGTATTGAATAAATTTAAGAGTTAATATTATTTGCGTTTTGCCTTTATTATTAGAATTGATTTCAAAAGGGCATTTCAAATATTATGTCCAGGGGTATCTATGAATTCTTTTGAAATAAAAATATTTTAGGTTTTGAATTGATAGATTTGAAATTAAATATAACTCGTACATTTTTAAAAATATACATTTTAAAGTTTAATCTAGTTTTGTTAATGAACTGACATTAAAATCTTTGAGATAAAAATATCGATAAAAGTCTAGCCCAATCAATTAACCATGAGATCGCATTGTTTGATGCACTTTTGCCGTTTAGAATGCTTTTATATTTTACCTAAATTTTTTAAAGTTAAACTCAAGTTGCTAAACGACACCTTACCATTTGTATTTAGTTGGATTGATAACGACCTCGTGGCCAACCTAACTTGGGTAAAAACAAACAGTGAAAAGTTGCGGTGCAATGATACAGGGCAATAAATAAATCATCGCAGCCCGGCCCACTGATTCAAACGAAACAAGAAAAAAAGTTTCAATCAGCCGTCTGGTTTGGCGCCAATATCGCTTCAGTTGGCCTATTGTAAATCGTATTACAAATATTTTCTTTGTGCGTAATAAGGATCTTTTTTTAAAGCAAGGTAGCAAATACAAAAAATATCATTGTTACTAATAAAAAAAATACTTTGTTTAAATTCTTGATTCTAAAAAGGTTTAATCTTTTCCTGTTTCTTCAAGTTAAGTATTAATTTAATATTTTTGATAAATTATATAGTTAAATAAATAAATGATGGTTATGAGATGTTTTGATTTTGTTAATAATATTATATTCAATTTCATTATTTAGCTTTGAATAAAAAAAATAGGGTAAGAGGGGTGGGGTAAATTTATTAAAATACACAATTTTTATTTATAAGCTCTCAGAACAGTAGAATAATAGTTCAAATTTTGATGAGAAATTTATTAAAAAAAATTGTTTCAAAATTAATACTTAAAAACAATATTTATATATTTTAATTGTAACAGTGTTTTCATAATTGTTTTAGCTAGAACTGTACACACTCTTTACATTCGAGGATAAAAATCAAATGTAATTATTTTTGCAAAAAATTGCAATTTTTTTTATTATAACTATTTTTAAAAGCGAAAAATAAGAATACATCACAAACATATAATAAACATGAGAGTTTAACTTCTTATTCAAAATTTTAAACCATCATTTGAGTATAACACCGCAAAAAAACGTCAAATGTTTTACGGTATTGTAAAGTGTGAATTCCAAACTTTTAATTGCAATTAAAATTGAAGCAAAATCTTGAGAAAAGAGATAAAAAAAACTGTACAACAAGTTTTTTTTTTAAAAAGTAAGAAAATTGAATTGATAGTTGGAGATTTTTTTTTCTAGCCATTTATAGAAAACATGCAAAATATTTCTGAAAACCGAGAAACTGTTAACAAAACTAAAAAATTTGAATAATGTACATCACAAGTTTTCACAATTCGTACAGTGCGACTTAAAAAGTTACAAAGGAAATAAAAAAAAATCTGTATGACAGTTATTGAATACTTGACTACAATTACCAACGACTTTTTCCAAAAAAAATTTAAGTTTTTAAAATATATCTTTTGTTTAAGCAGATTGAGCAAATGATTTGATAACTTATATTTTCCATTTAAGGAAAGAATTATGAATTGCCTTCTTTCTTAAACAAATTCATTTTCAATCGCCAATTACACAGTAAATTATGATATAATGAAACAAGAAGTTCATAAAGAACTAAAATAGCCTATTTTCCTGTTACTTAAATACTTACTGAAGTTCTAATCGGGAAAAAAAACTATGTTCCAAAAGTAAATATCATCAACAGCCGTTTCTACACTAGATTTATACACATTAGAAAAAAAAATCGAAACACAGCACCCAGCTATAATTTAAACTTATAAAAGCCAAATCAACTATTTTCCTTAATATTCTTTCGCAAATTAATTAAATATTATTTATCATCTGCTCGTGATTTATTTGTAGTTCGAAGAATAATTAAATATTTATTAATAACAAAAGTAATGAAACTACTCCGAACTGCATTAAAAAATAAGAAATGTAAATTAAAACTAAGCATAATTGCATGCAAAAGTATGCCTTGCCGCTTTCTTGGTAGATAATTAATGATAATCAAAGAATCGAATTGTGCTACACTTTATGACGTCTTTCCAAACTGATTCATGAAAATATTATTTTGCTTCAAATATGTTTAAATAAATAAAGTTTCTCATGCCATTGTTGATTTGGCAACAGTGATTTAAATGACTCAAAATTGAATTTCAATGTTAATTCAATGGGAAATTCGCCGAAAGATAGTAGATTTATATCCGTCCAGACGTACAGACAGACGGACAAAAAGTATGAAAGTTGGGTATCTGAGGTCATAGCTTTCTAACAAAAAAAAAATTTTTAAGATCCGAGGGATAGAACCGATTTTGGAAGAGGGATACGGACAGACAGACAGACGGAAAGACAGACAGACATACGAACAGACAGACAGATGGACATCAACCGCATTTCAATACCTACAGTGATTTAAATGACTCAAAATTGAATTTCAATGCTAATTCAACGGGAAATTCGCCACCAGATAGTAGATTTATGTCCGTCCGGACGTACAGACAGACGGACAAAAAGTATGAAAGTTGGGTATCTGAGGTCATAGCTTTCTAACAAAAAAAGAATTTTTAAGATCCGATGATTAAAACCGATTTTGGAAGGGGGGTACAGACAGACAGACAAGCGGACAGACAGACGGACAGACATACGAACAGACAGACAGATGGACAGACAGACAGTTGGACATCAACCGCATTTCAATACCTACAGTGATTTAAATGACTCAAAATTGAATTTCAATGCTAATTCAATGGGAAATTCGCCGACAGATAGTAGATTTATGTCCGTCCGGACGTATAGACAGACGGACAAAAAGTATGAAAGTTGGGTATCTGAGGTCATAGCTTTCTAACAAAAAAAGAATTTTTAAGATCCGATGATTAGAACCGATTTTGGAAGGGGGGTACAGACAGACAGACAAACGGACAGACAGACGGACAGACATACGAACAGACAGACATACGAACAGACAGACAGATGGACAGACAGACAGTTGGACATCAACCGCATTTCAATACCTACAGTGATTTAAATGACTCAAAATTGAATTTCAATGCTAATTCAATGGGAAATTCGCCGACAGATAGTAGATTTATGTCCGTCCGGACGTACAGACAGACGGACAAAAAGTATGAAAGTTGGGTATCTGAGGTTATAGCTTTCTAACAAAAAAAGAATTTTTAAGATCCGATGATTAGAACCGATTTTGGAAGGGGGGTACGGACGGACAGACGGACATCGACCGCATGTCAATACCTACTTTTTCATTTTTTTAATTCTTTCGAATTAAAAAAAGAAAAGTAGGCTAAAAAATCAGCTGCCGCTGTCATAATAAATAAATCCGATCGAGACGGCAACCATAGAACGCGAAAAAGAAACGATGATCCGTTGGTTGGAAACTCTTGTAAAGTAATACTTACATACAAAATTATCTAAATAGAATTTAACAAAAATATACCTTTCCTGCTGATAAAATTGCCAAATTTTCTCAGATAATATTAAAATCTGTTAGACCTTAAACGAAATTAATGTTTTAAATAAATTTTCTGGATGGATTTGCAAATAATTTATGGAACTCTTTACATCCGCGAGGTTGGCCAGGAGTTATAACAATCTCGCAGCCCAACAATAAATACATTGATTAAAATATACCTTTTTTCCAATCAACTCCCACTATCTCAATTTCCAATGTGAACCTGAATGTGATTATGTCCAATTGCTTTGGATAATTACTAAATTACTGTAATTACTAAATTAAATCAACGCACAAATCCTAAATTAAAAATAACAAGTAGGTTTGTAACATAATCTGTCACTAACCCGCTTCCACACATTTGTGTTTAACAGGAAAAAACGCGCCAAACACAACATTAATTCTATATTAAACATTTACACGCTAAATTTGGCTAGTTTCATTTATTTTCTTTCGAAAATTCAATAATTATTTGTTATCGTTTGCTAAAATAATTTATGTTTCAAAGAATTAAATATGTAATATTCATCTCTTTTAATAGAAAAAAAACCCATTTCATATTAACATACAATCAAAGAATCTCTTTGTGAAATACATTTAACGTCATTTTAAACTGATTTATGGCGCAAAAATAAATTTATCTTAATTTATTGTTTAAAAGAATTAAAGTTTATCGAGAGTTGGGAGTGGCAATGGTGATTTAATTCTAATAAAAATTTGGCTAGTTTATTTTATTTCGAAAATTCAATAATTATTCAATACTTATTATCGTTTGCAATTTATATTTCAAAGAATAAATATATAATATTCCTCTCTTTTAAATAGAACCAAAACATTTCATATAAAAAACAAACAAAGAATCTCGTAGTGAAATATATTTGACGTCATTTCAAATTGACCGATGTCGCAAAAATAAATTTATTTTAATTTATTGTCTAAAGGAATTAAAGTTTCTCGAGCGATTGTTGACATGGCAATGGTGATTTAATTCTAATAAAAATGGCTTCCTATGCTTTTTAAATGAGCATTAAATTTTGCAGGTTTTTTTTAAATAATTGAAGTAGAATTCGAATTATTTTCTGAAATTTTCAATGTATTCTAATTCGATTCGCTGAATTTTTGACGTATCGCAGTTGTCCGTAGTATTTGTAGTTTGGACTATGAAAGTGGGTGACAGACGGACTGAACGATTATAATACCTTCCACATTACGTTTAAAACGTAAAAAATTTGGCTAGTTTTATTTATTTTATTTCGAAAATTCAATAATTATTACTTATCGTTTGCAAAAATTCATTTATATTTCAAAGAATAAATATGTAATATTCCTCGCTTTTAAATAGAATGAAAATATTTCATATCAACATACAAAAAATCTCGTAGTGAAATATATTTGACGTCATTTCAAACTGATCGATGTCGCAAAAATAAATTTATTTTAATTTATTGTCTAAAAGAATTAAGTTTCTCGGGCGATTGTTGCAAATGGCAATGGTGATTTAATTCTAATAACAAACAGGGCCTTTAGCTATTTGTAATTCAAACTTTTAAACGCCAAAATTAACTATTTTCATTAATCTTCTTTCTCAGATTTAATAATTAGACTTTATCGTTTGCTAAATTTGTTTGAAGTTCGAAGAACAATGATGTAATCTTTTTTAATAAATATATTTGTGTCGCCACAATTTCCCATTTACATTTCTTTCGAAAATTCACTTATATATAGTTTGTTAAATTAATTTACAGTTCAAAAAATATATAATTAGTACAATTGATGCTTTAAAAATAAAAGCGAAACTTTGCAAATTTTTTAATGCCAAATTAGAATTCTCTATGCATCTTTCTTCATACATATATAATGAACCATCAAAAGAACTTTATTGTAATATTACAACAATCCAAACTGAATTATATCACATAAATAAATATTCTTTCAAAAGTTATTTTTATTTTAAATAAAGTTTCTCGTACGTTTAACGAAATGGCAACAGTGAAAATATTGAATAAAAATGGAATTTGCATGTTATTTCAATTTAGATTAAATGTTTAGTTATTTAAATTTTAAATAAACTTCTAATTAAAATTTTTTAATGAAATTTTGAATGTAGCCTAATCTGATTTTTTGCTTCAAAATGACGTATCCCACTTGTCTGTGAGACTTGTGGTTCTTTCTGTGAAAGTGGGTGACGGACGGACGGACTGAACGATTATAAAACCTTCCACTTTTTACGTTATAAACGTAGTGTGGAAGCTAAAATTGTGTGGTCGTGATGTGGTTAAATCATGTATATTATTTTGTTTTTGCAGTATCCCTGCAACCGTGAATCTTAATTTGCATGTTACGTATTTTGTATACAACTCAACTCGAGTATTATCGTATATAAGTAGCGTGCCGGCTACGGAAATGTGTGTTCTCCTTATCCTATAATAAATCTAAGTTTGTTGACACTTGTGTACTTTCCTTCCAAGCAAACACATTTCAAACTGGCGACGAAGAATATCGAACTTACATTAGAAGTTTCTTCTGCCTTCCACCATGTCTAGTACAGGTAAAATCTCTGAATTTCATCCGGAAAGTGACGACGCAGCAACTTACGTTATGCGACTAAAGCACTTTATGGTTGCTAACAAGATTGAAGACAATAATAAACTGTCCGTTCTAATAACTGTATTGGGTTCAAAAGTGATCAATACTCTTGTGGATTTAGTTACCCCTGATGAGCTTGATAGCAAAACTTATGATCAAATTATTGAACTATTTTTGAATCAATATAAACCTGAGAAATTAACGGTAGCGGAACGTAACATATTTAATACAAGAAGGCAAAAACAATTTGAGTCGGTTCAAGAATATACATTGTGTTAAAACACCTAGCTTCGACGTGCAAGTTCGGAACTTTCTTAAATGAAGCTTTACGTGATCGTTTAGTTAGTGGCGTTCTAGATGAAGAATTGCGGCAAAAACTAATAATAGAAGATATCACATTTACAAAAGCATGTGAAATTGCTGTTAAGTATGAACAGGCCCAAAAGCAAAGTAATATGTTCCAAAAACAAGCAGCGTTTTCAAACGATATTAATTCTTTAAAGAAATTTAAATCTAAACCAACTAAATTCCCGACGAAACTTAAGTTTAAATGTACCCGGTGTAACTCAAATTCTCATTTCCCAAATACGTGCCGGTATAAAACATTTAAATGTGAAAGATGTCAGAAAATTGGACATCTAAAAAGGGCGTGTTGGTCAAACTGGAAAATTAATCAGGTAGAGCGGGAAGACAAATATCGCGTACCAAGATACGCTCGCGACCAACCAACAGATGATTTAGATAATCATCTGTACGCGGTCGAATCCAATCGTAAAAAAGGCGTTAAGCAAAAGTCAAATAAAGTAACGGAAGACGAGCTGTCTACTTTAGGATTCGTATGTGAAATGGAAATAGAGGGTCGCAAAATGAGTCTACAAATTGATACAGGTGCATGTACATCAACGCTTCCCGAAAGAATATACCGTCAAGTTCCCCAACTAAAACGAATTCCAGTCATTCCTACTAAGTTGTCGCTAAGCACTTATCTTGGCGAAACGTTAGAAGTCAAAGGGAAGATTTATGTTAAAGTTAAGTATAAAAACGGCGAATATGTTTTACCACTTATAGTGGTTAATACAGCAAACGAAAAAGCTCCAATTTTATTAGGTAGAAATTGGTTAGAACACATTAAGTTAGATTGGCAATCTATTTTCGCGGTAGAAAATAACAGTACTGAAATACTGTTAAAAGATCTTAAATCTAAATACCAGGATGTGTTTGAGCCTGGAACAGGTATTATTAAAAGTAAACAGATTGCACTTCATGTTAAAGAAGATGCAGTGCCTAAATTTTGTAAACACCGTCCTGTGCCGTTCGCGATAAAACCTCTAGTGGATAAGGAAATAGACCGTCTTTTGGAAGACAAAATAATTAAACGAGTGAAAACATCCGAATGGGCAACACCCTTGGTAGTAGTTCGTAAACCAAACGGGAATGTCACACTATGTGCAGACTACAAAATTACTCTAAACCCCGTATTGGAAGTTGAGCACTACCCACTTCCGACTACTGAGGAATTATTTTCAGAGCTAGCGGAAGCGAAAGTGTTTACAGTGTTAGATTTATCTCACGCATACCTTCAACTGCCGATTAAAGAAGAATCCCAAAAGTTACTGACTATAAACACCCATAGGGGTCTTTTTTCATATACGCGTTTACCGTATGGTATAAAATCCGCACCTTTTGCCTTTCAACAGACAATGGATGAAATACTGGAAGGTATAAACAACGCGATTTGCTATTTAGACGATGTATTGTTAGTTAGTAGTTCTAAGGAAGAAGCAATCAAGTTATTGAATCTCGTGTTAAAACGTTTTAAAGAAAAAGGAGTAAAAGTCAATTTCGAAAAATGTAAATTTCTGTCCAATAAAGTAACTTATTTAGGATATGAAATTTCCGACCGTGGAATTTCTCCGACCGAAAAGTTGCTAGAAGCAATTAAAAATGCCCCAGAGCCACAAAACGTGGAACAGTTAAAATCGTATGTGGGTCTCTTAAATTTCTACGGAAAATTTCTCCCAAATCTTTCTGGTAAAATGTCAAAATTGTACGACTTATTGAAAAATGTACCGTGGTCTTGGTCAGATGAGCACAAACAACTATTTGAAGAAAGTAAAGGTTGGTTAACGTCAAAATCTTTACTATTGCATTACGATTCTACCAAACCAGTAACATTAACTTGCGATGCATCAGCTACAGGAATAGCTGCTGTGATCTCGCATACCACAGAATGTGGTCAAGAACGACCAATAGCATACGCTTCTAAAACCTTATCGGACGCGGAAAAGAAATATTCACAAGTAGAAAAAGAGGCGCTTGCTATAATTTTTGGCGTAAAAAAATTTCATAAATACTTATTCGGTAGAAGTTTTGTGCTATTCACGGACCATAAATCTTTAACTACAATTTTTGGGGAGAAAAAGGGCATTCCGGCAGTAACAACTGCCAGGCTGCAACGTTGGGCAATCGTGCTGTCAGCATATGACTATAAAATAATTTACAAAAAGGGATCAGACATAGCAAACGCCGATGCTTTATCGAGGCTTCCTCTTACAACTAATGAGGGGGATCTGTCTAATGACTGGTCGGCTATAAGCTATGTTCAAAATTGCTTAGCGTTTTTTGAATCCGACACAACGGACAACCCTTTAACAGCAGATGATATAGCCCGTGAAAGTAAGAAAGATGTAATCTTGCTAAAAGTTTGGCAATATACTATGCACGGGTGGCCCAATAAAGTTCCTGATAACCTAACCCCCTTCAAAATAAGACAAAATGAAATTACCACAGAAAACGGATGCTTAATGTGGGGTACTAGGGTAATCATTCCAGCAAATCTTAAAGAAAAAATCCTTAATTTACTACACGAAGGTCATAATGGAATTACGAGGACTAAAATGCTTGCTCGCAGTTATGTGTGGTGGCACAAAATTGACGACGACATCGAAAATCACATCAAGTTGTGTCTAATTTGCCAGAGCTGTCAAAACTCCGCCCCAAAAGTTCCCTATAGCCCTTGGCCAATTACTAAACATCCTTGGCAGCGTATCCATATAGATTTTGCTAAGGATACCAGTGAACAACTGCTTCGTACAAATGAAGGATACTATCTTTTGTGTGTTGTAGACACTTATTCCAAGTGGATAGAAGTGTTCCCCATGAGAACAATGACTGCTCAATTAACTGTTAATAAATTAAGAACTCTATTTGCAGCATACGGACTTACAGAAGTGTTAGTCTCTGACAACGGAGGGACATTTGTGGCTGAAGAATTCCAGGACTTCTTAAAGAAAAATAGAATAAGTCACAAGCTGATACCTCCCTACCATGGTTGTTCAAACGGAGCAGCTGAAAAGTCTGTTCAGACCGTAAAAAAAGCTCAATTGAAGCAAGTTTTGGAAGACTTCGGGAAAAATAAAAGCAGAACTATACAACATAAAGTTGATAATTTTTTATTCAATTACAGGAATACTCCCAATGCAACCAGTGGAGTGAGTCCCGCCGAGGTGTTCTTGAAAAGAAGGCCGCGAACTAAATTAACATTTTTACTTCCTAATTTAGCGGACCATTTATCCAAAAAGCAGCTGATCTCTAAAAGTTTTGAAGATCAAAGAAGGGGTCCGGAACGTTATTTTGGAGTAAGCGAGAAAGTGCTGGTCAAAAGTGTCAGAAACAATAGAATTAAATGGTTTCCTGGAGTTGTTTTGCAGGTTCTTAGTCCAGTCACCTACAAAGTTGAAGTAGGGGAAGAGCATCGAATGTGCCATGCCGATCATCTCAGGAAGTGGTCGTTGCCACTGCCTAAGGAGCCAGTGACTTCGTCCAGAGCTGTACCTTCACCTGAGGTCAACCCACCCGACCTTTGGCAACCACCTTCCCGGACTGAGCCAGCAACGGATCAGTCTCCTCCATCTCCTCTCCCGGTGATCAGGGAATCATCGCCTCCAATTATGATGTCACCAGCCTCACCGCTAAAGCCGGTGGAGTCCCAATCGACGAGGCCCAGTCTCCCGGCACCAGGTACTCCAGCCGCACCTTCTAGCCACATGCCGGAATCGGATCCGGTATCCCAGCCTACGGTGGAGGTCCCACCACTTAGAAGATCTACCAGGATCAGAAGACCTCCTGATAGACTTGTGATTAGCCATAAGGACTGATATTTTAATTTGGTTATAAAAGTTATTTTAAAGGGAGAAAAAGTGCAGTATCCCTGCAACCGTGAATCTTAATTTGCATGTTACGTATTTTGTATACAACTCAACTCGAGTATTATCGTATATAAGTAGCGTGCCGGCTACGGAAATGTGTGTTCTCCTTATCCTATAATAAATCTAAGTTTGTTGACACCAAAGAGTTCTATAGTAGGGTAGAGACTGAACCTGGCAACAGCACCATGGACCAACACGGAGACAATATAGGGTGGCATGTGGGGCCCGATGGCCGAGTGGTTTGGATCGCAGGCCATAACGCTAGCTGTCGGCGCGCTGTAACAGGTGCGGGTTCGATTCCCGCCTTTGCCCTGGGTGTATTTCCTTTCTCAGTATCAAAATTATAAATTAACTAGCACTTTTGCCACTCTATTCGGGCTCCGTAGTGAGCCATGGCTGCCGATGGCAGCTCAGTACGAGTCGTTCCTCTACCCTACTATAGAACTCTTTGGTTGACACTTGTGTACTTTCCTTCCAAGCAAACACATTGCAGTTTTCACATGAGATAACTGAATTTCGTGTTTGATTATTTTTTCCATCGGCTTTGACCGATGGGGGGAAAAATCGGTCAATCGGTGGATCTAATTTTCGTCATAGTTTTTATAAGTCGTGCAATCGCGGATTTGTTACGTTATACGTGCTTATTATTTGGTGAAATAGGTACTTAAGAAGTGTTACATTTTATAATGAACTTTCGCTGCGCACCCTAGTGCTGTCTTCTGTTTAAAACGTGGAGTCACTACTTTATAGCGCCGTTTTTATGTAAAATATCCAATAATACTATAATATTTTTCTTAAATTCTTCATATCTGCTTACTGAAAATATTATATTAGCAATTCTAGTAAGAGGAAAGCTTTAATTCAGCTTAAAATTAATTGGATTTCATCTCTCTCTCTCTCTCTCTCTCTCTCTATATATATATATATATATATAATATATATATATATATATATATATATATATATATATATATATATATATATATATATATATATATATATATATATATATATATATATATATATATATATATATATATATATATATATATTATATATATATATATATATAAAAGAAATTCGTGTTAGTAAGACCATTTATAACTCAAGAACGGCTAAACGGATTTGGCTGAAAATTGGTGGGGAGATAGCTTAGAATCAGGAATAGGCTATAGGATACTTTTTATTCGAACCCAAACGGTTGTAGGAGTGCAAAACGTGAGCCAATTTCCCCATAGGAATAACATTGTAAGATTAGAATTTATATTTTTTACTTCAATTTATAAGAAATTTCAGCGCGTTCAGCGTGAACGAAAATTAAAAAGAAAAAAAAAAGAGCACGTTCGGTTTAATTTGCTGGATTTTATTTGAATATCAGTATTTTATTGTTGATTTTAAATCTATTTTTTATGGTGGATCAGATTTCCCAACTAGATTTTATTACGTTCCGAATCAATTTAATTGATGTTTACAAATGGTAAGGAATGATGATATGGAGAATATAGTTAACCTAAAGAATCGTGGCCGATTCGTGAATTTTTAAAAATGTCGCCAACTCGAAGTGTAACAAAACCCGGCACTTGTCGGCGAGATGGTTACCATCTCGAAATGACTAAAAATACTACTAATTCAAAATGGCGACTTAAAACAGCGAAAGATTCATTAAATTGCAGACCAGATTATAAAAAAAAAGTGAATTTTTAAAATGACGAAGAATTGATTTAAAAAAAGTAAATAATTATTTAAAATCAGCAAGCATCTAATTAATAAAATATTAGTATAAGAAAACTTCAGAATAAATTATATGCGTTTAAGATTTAAATAGATTAACATTTAGAAATTGTCAATGCAATTGCTAATTTCGCCAAAGGTTGCCATCGGGGTTACCAGATTTGGCGTAAAATTGCCGGCCATGATTGTTTAGGTTAACCGGAATATATTCGGCATAAATAAGGAATTTGTACTTTATAAAACTTTTCCAACCATACAAGAGGATGAATGTCTGTTTTTTTTCTGATGTTAAGATGGCGTAACGGTCGATTGAATTTTCGCATTGGCGGCTTTTGGCGAAGTTGAAAATTTAACGTAGGGTAACTATTCCCATCCAGTTGTATGGGTTAGGGTTAGTTTGAATTATCGTCGCATTAAAGCTACACACGAGTGCTATTGGAAACGGAATTCGTAATTTAGAACCACAGTCAAGTTACGAGCCGACACGTGAGTAGGTACCCAATGCAACTTTTAAGGGCGACATCGTACGCAGCGTTGGGAATTTGGAGGATATTTAAAGAGCCCTTCCTCTATACGGGGTATTATTCATCGGACATTTTTTGGCTGCACGAGCCGTTCATAGGTCTGCAGTTACTTTGGCGGTGCCCGGACCTGAACCTGGGACCTACCGCATGCAAGACGAAAGTCTTTACCGACTGGGTCCCCCAGCCCTATTGAGTTGTATGAAATATGAAGTGGAATGTTTACCACATTTGGGCAGGTTTTTTTTGCGCTAATTGTGAAATATAAACAGGCAATTTAAAACATATAGCTGTTCTGGCAATTTGAATAGGGCCCTATGGGAAAGCCCTCAAACTCCGGAAGGGCCTGGATAAAATCAACCCCTCATATCAGAATGGGAGGAGATTATATAATATCCTGATGGAGTGGACCACAGTGGAGGGATCAATTGGTATAAAATAAAAGTTTACATAAAACCCCCCCTACTAATTAGGGTTATTAAGGGTCCACCCGTGCAACGCCGGGTTTATAAAGCTAGTTTTATATATACTTAAAATTTCATCAAAAATCTTTGCTTTATTGTTGGCATCGCGAGGCTCTGTGCGAGTGCACATTCGGCACACAGCTAAGGGCAAGCTCTGCTTAGCAACGAGAACTGTGAGAATGGGGCAAATCAAAAAAGATTGCCGAAAAGTTATCTTCTATGGTGTTGGTGAAAAGATAGCAAGGAAGTTGCATAATGTTGAAAATTATCTTTATATATAAATTTATATAAAATGGGATTTATTAAAAAAATGGGTATAGGTATGATATAATGGGAACGGCCAGTCGTTGGCGACATTTGGCGAACTTGAAAATTTTACCTAAGATTTCTGTACCAATCGAGAGGGAAAATCAATCAAATTTAGGGACTTTTGTTGATTGGAAATGTAACGCAAACGCGGCAAATGGCCAAATCGAGTCCGGACATAATATCATAGCTGTTCTAAAAATTGTTGTTGCAGGATTAACGAAGCAGTTCTTATTAGGTATTGATATATGTAGTTGCTGCTTTTTTTACCACCAAAATTTAATTTTACTACTGGCACTCCAGGAAGAAGGGTATTGATCTTGGGAACACGTCAGTGGAGTCAACAACCCAGCCGATTGTGCCAGCAGGGGCTTACCAGCATCCAAACTGTCTACTTTCGATCTTTGGTGGACTGGCCCTTCGTTCTTATCAACCACTGAAGTCATTCTAGGGTAACAGGTGCCAATTGAAAATGACGAGGCATTAGTTGAAGAAAGGAAGGTAAGACCAATGTTCAACGTGTGAGTTGGAACCCTCGTAAGCGCAAAATGAATTAAGGCGAAAGAAAAAAAGATTTAAAAACTAAAGGAAATTTATTACGATAAAAACAACTAGAATTAAATTAACGTAAAAAAATAAAGACGCTGCAGAAATAATGTGCCGTAAGGGCCAAAGAGTAACGGCTATGTGTAGTCAGAAAGTAAGCAGCGTGCCTTATGCATGAAGACACCAGTAATTATACAAAAGATCGACTTGAAAATTTGCATAAGTAGAAATGTTTGCGGTGTTGCGGTGAACGGCACGGTTGGTGGCTCTAGTCAGAACGAGCACTACAATTGGTTCGAGAACCGATAAGATCGGGCTAGTTGAAAAGGTTCGGACGTGGAGTGCATCAACCATACCGCCCACCTTGAAATCATTGGATTTCAAAACTAAATGGCCTAAGTTTAAATACAGGAAAAGGAAATTTCAGCAATAACACCGAAAAAGTTCTTGAACTTCTTGTTAGGTTGAAGTTAGTCCTTAGTAGGCAGAACGCACAGTTTGTTGATGTGCCGCTGTAGCTCACCATTTGCTGTTTTAATGGTAACTACTCTTACCAGACCGTCAGCTCCTGGGTGCAGATCGATGATTCGACCCATCTTCCACTTCAAAGGGGGAAGCCGCTCGTCCTTGACAAGGACCAAGTCCCCAATTGGAGGTTGCTGGAGATCTTGTTCCACTTGGGCCGTTGCTGAAGGTTAGCCAAGTACTCCTTGCTCCAACGGTTCCAGAAGTGCTGCACCAGACGCTGAATCAGCTGCCATCTGGTCAGTCGATTGAGTGGTGTAGTGGTAACGTCAGGTTCGGGAAGTGCTGTCAAAGGCGCTTGGATGAGGAAGTGGCCAGGAGTGAGAGCTGTAAAATCATGGGGATCATTAGACAAAGAACATAACGGTCGCGAATTAAGGCAGGCTTCCACTTGCACTACGACTGTATATAGTTCTTCGTAAGTTAAGGATATATCAGTCAGTATGCGTTTCAAGTGAGATTTGACCGACTTGACAGCCGATTCCCACAGGCCACCCATATGTGCAGCGGAAGCTGGATTGAAGATCCAATTAATTCCTTCCTCTGCCAAAAATTGTCCTACAAGTTCATTGTTGATTAAGTCTTTCAGTAAATTGTCTGCACCCACGAAGTTAGTTCCACAATCACTTCGAATAGAATTAGGTTTTCCACGGCGTGCAACGAAGCGTTTTAGGGCTGCGATGAATGTGACAGTCGTTAGATCACTAGCGATTTCGCAGTGAACAGCTTTAGTTGCAAAGCACACAAAGAGTGCTAGATAGGCTTTGCAGGTTTTAGCTCTTGAAGCTTTAGACATTCGAATTGTGAAAGGGCCCGCGTAGTCGACTCCGCATTCGAAAAAGGGACGAGAAACATTTACCCGAGCTGGTGGTAAATCACCCATTTTTTGATGAGCAGATTGTCCTCGTTGACGAATGCAGGTTACGCATTTGCGATGATTCGCCGGATCACATTGCGGGCGGCTATAATCCAGAACTGCTGCTGAATACTGGCTTGTAGGAGCTGTGGGCCTGCGTGAAGGAGAGATACATGGAAATGTTTCACAATTAGTTCAGTTAAGAGCGAAGATTTTGGCAGGAGGGCTGGGTGTTTATGATTCAGATGTAGTTTAGAGTGACGCAGTCTACCGCCCACCCTGAGAATTCCTTCAGAGTCTAAGAAAGGATGAAGTTTTAGAATGTTGCTCTTTGTAGAAATGCGATTAGATCTTTTTAGGGAAGAAATTTCCGCAGTGAACTCTTCTGCTTGCACGAATTTTAGCCAAAAGGTTTGAGCATGATCGAGTTTTGCGTTGAAAGAAACTGTAGTTTCCGTTTTTCCACAGTGACCCTGCAGTTGTTTATGAATCTGAAGAGGTACGCTGTAATGCGCTTAAGTCTGGTAAGTAACGAAAATCTTTACAAGAGTTCAGCACAAAAGGACGTTTTCTCGGCAGTAAGACAAGTTAAAATTGGTCTTACCTTCCGAGAAAACGTCTAAAGAAGAGAAAAAAAAAATCTAAAGGTCCCTGGTTCGTTCCCGGGTTTTGGTTACTCTATGTGCGACAAATGTCTTCCAGCGGCTGGGGTGGGAGGAGAGCCAGGCCAGGACGATAGTTGAATCGGGCCAGCACCGCACCTGAGAATATTTGAAGTTCATAGCTTTGAGGATGAAACTTACCAGACTTGCCAGCAGTACCGTACCAGAAAGTTCCAGTCGAGCAAGAGACTGAAGCTTGATCGGACTGGCTCGAGTCTTGCTTGCGATGAGTCTCACCCTTACTTCACCCGACGAAGAAATACCGAGCATAGACAACTGCTGAGTATGCCATTTCAGAAGAGTCGCAGAAACCATGAATCTATGTAATTAGAGGGTTAATTTGAAAGATGTACCTTGGTATTGCGAAATTCTGTATGTTGGGTAGACCTTGACATAATGACGTCCACTTTGATAGTACTAAACCTGGGATCGGGTCGTCCCAAGAGATGTTGAACTTCCAGAGCTCTTGCATGAAGATCTTTAGGCTAATACTCACTGGCGAGATCCATCCTAAAGGGTCAAATATTTTAGAGATATACGAGAGGATAGAGCGCTTGGTGGGATTCAGAGCTGCATCTGGAATAGAGAAGGGAACATTAAATGAAAATGAATCACTGTTAGTATTCCACCAAACTCCTAAGGCCTTCACGTCAATCTTAATCTCTAGTTGAGGACTTTTAGCACACAGTTCTGTTGGAATTTCTTGAAGAAAAGACCTTTCATTGGAAGCCCACTTTTGAATGTCGAATCCACCTCTGAGTAAAAGTTGGCGAACTTCTTGGTAGATTGTTAAAGCCTCTTCTACTGTGTCAGCTGTCATCATTAAATCATCTACGTAAAAAGATCCGAGAACTGTGCTTGATCCGATTGGAAAGTCATTCTTCTCATCTTCGGCTAGTTGTTGCAAGCACTTCGTAGCCAAGTGTTCCGTAAGTCACTGTGTTTAGGCAGAAGTCGTCGATTGGCTTACTTGCATCCTATACCGTTGAAAATGTTTTTCACATTTGCGAACTATCTCCTTTTCCTTTGTCACTGTTTAGTGAAGATGGAATGCGAAGGGGAACTAAATTATCTTTTTTTTTAAGCATTTACGCCAACCAATGATGATTTTATTCAAGGAAAAAATAATTTTGTAATGGTGGATGGAGGCCACTTTCTTCACAAAGTTGTTTGAAAACGGAACATTAGTTTCTTGGAATATAGCTAAAAGCTATCTATTATAGCTAAAAAGCTATCTATTATTTAGCTATATTGGAATATAGCTAAAAGATTGGGGCGCCTCCGCTGGCAGCGCCCCAAGGTCAAACGTCGGACCTTTTTTTTAGTTTTTGCAGATTTATTCCCTGAAGGGATAGTTTTACAACAAAGTAATTAATACAACAATTAAAGAAGGATAAATATGCTACAATTTGAGTGCATGCTGGTGTTGTTAAGCCTAATAGTTCCTGAGATACAGCGCCTCAAAGTTAGTGTAAATTGTGAAAAATTGGTCATTTTCAAAATTTAGCAATTTTTTCTCTCTAAAGGATTTATTTAATAGCAAGGTTATTATAGTTTAATTAATTTGTACACGTTCTCATAAGGTAATTTAAGGTTTCGGGTGCTTTTTTATGTTTGTGTTACATTTTTAATGTCAAGAAAAGCCTTGCCACCGCGCGCGCCCTAAATGGAAAATTTGGATATCCCGCCCCAACGTTCAGTAAACCTGTTGTAAAAAAGGGGGTTAGTTTACGGTGGTCATGTAGTTTTAAATTTTGATATGCTTTATGTACTGGAAGTATAATTAAGAATCCAAGTTTTTGACCTTGGAGAGGCGCACACATCAGATAAACTTCACATCAGATAAACGACGAAATTTTCTTAATTATTTAGTTTTTCCCGATTTACTCTCGGAAAGGTTGGTTTAAAAAAAAAGTAATGAGAACAACTATTAAAGAGAGATAAATATGCTACAATTCGGGTGCATGCTGGTGTTGTTAGGCCAAATAGTTTTTGAGATACAGCTCCTCAAAGCTTGTGGAAATTGCGAAAAATTTGCCAAATTTCACAAAATTTGCTCAGTTTTTCAACCTTAGGTTTTTTCAATTAGACAAATAGTTACAATTAAATTACACTTTTTTGTTCTACAAAGAGGGGAATTTGAACTTTTCCGTTTTCAAAATATAGTATGCAGTATTAGGTCCTTCTAGGGAAAAACCTTAATACGTATCCATCCAAAAACAGGTAGAGTAAAGACTCTGTGTTCTGGTTAAAACTCCTCCGGCAAATCTACAGGATCCAGTTTCCTCTCAATATCTTACATAATTTCGTTGTTTTAAAATGTCTTTTGTTTGTCAAAAGTTATAATTATGCAATAGAATTACAATAATTTTACTGTATTATTTTAAAAATCGATGAGGGTTAGACGCGAATAAAGATTCTTGATTAGTTTACAGAAATGATAAATTAATAAAAAGCTTTCAGTTTCAACTGGAAGTAAAATAGTTATTTATATTTGAGACTTTACTTCTGCTCCCATTTTCTCAAAGTGAACCTTAGGTCTGGTTTTCAATACTTTTACTGAACAATATAAAAGGTAGTAAAAAATATCAATACTTTAAATTACACTATTTTTATGTTCTACAAAAGAGGGACGTTTGATTTTCTCGTTTTCTTTGGAAAGTACTATAGAAGCATTCTTAAGAGTCACTTCTACAAGGAAAAAACTTAAAGTACACCTACATAAAATCAGGTAGAAAAAGGTCATAAAAGTGAGCTCTTTGAAGATGAAGATCTTAGTTTGAAACTTCGATTGCGCTGAGCAAATCTTTTTAAAAGAAATCCAGTAAAAATATCCATCAATCAAATAAACTTACATGCCATTTCGTTGGTTTAATAAAACTGTAACTTTTTATCAGTTAATGCGCATAGTTTTATATAAATTGCAACTAGTAATCAATAAACAAGTAAGTCCCTTAATACTTATTATTTTAATAAAATTCTAACGGGTGCAGAAGTTAATTTGATTTGGTATAATAAAAACGTAATTACTGTTTCAGTTCATGAGAATTGTTTTCATAAAACTGTAACTACTACCTGGGTTAGACTGGGTGTTGGCGCATTTTTACAGCGAAGTCAAAAGAGGCTTCATTTATGTAAGTATTTTGTAATATAAACTACAACTATGTTATAGCCGGTGTATAGACTCATTAATTCAAAATTGTGTACCTAAAAATTAGAAAATTACTTGAATTACTCCAGAAGTGAATAAACATTTAATACATCTATTATTAAACAAATAAGCTTCACACAGAACACAATGGGTTATAAATGAAGGATAACAACAAATCTCTACAATGAGAGAAAATTTTAAAATAATTAATTAATGAAATTTTATGATGAAAATTTAAAAATGTAAAAACATTATAAAACGCATCTGCTGAAACACGAGAAACAAAAATGTCATTTGCTACACTGTCAAGTAGAAGTACAATTGCGAAAGAAAATAAAGTCATATCGACTTTCTTAATTTTGTCTCGCAATTGTTTCTTTTCGCAATTGTTCATGTTTTTTGTATTCAATCTGGAGTTCTATACACTCTTAAAAATTTTCAAGATCCCCACCTTATAAAAGTTCTTTAGACTTTACTTAAGAGTTTATGTGTATGAGATTTAATGTGATAAAATTTATACAAAAAAAACAAATCCTAATGCACTTCATTCATTAAGTGTGTTTAAAAGTCTAAAACTAGTTATTAGGTTTAAATATAACATCTGTTTAAACAGAAAAAAATTGAACATGTATTTCATATAAAAAGATAATATATTTCAAGTACGTATCTATTCCTTAAATTAGAACTTTTAAAGTGGCTATTTCGAAAAATTTAAGTTCTTGGGTCAATTTTGCAGTACAGAACGGAACAGTGGATTCACAAAATATAACTTGATTAGGCGGAATACTACGATTTTTAAAAAGATATTTCGAAGCTGTCTCGCTCATTTTTTTCTTTACAGTATCGTGATACTAGCTAGACCCCTACTAAATAAAGAGCACTAAGAATATTTTATCGATACATAAGAAAGGTTAACTTCGAATGCACTTTTTTTCTTAAAATTAACATTTTCTATAATTGGATATTATTTCCACATTTATAATATACTTTCCGAAATATTATAGCAAATAAAGAGCATTTTAAACAAGTGGTTTCAGTTTTCAAAACGATAAAAGTATAGATTTTACGAGATGTTTACTCTACTTTCAGTTTTTGCAATCATTGCCAATATTTTTACATCAAATGGAATTTTCTATGAAATATTTACTATCACCTTATCGTTACCATTTGTTAAAGTAAGGCGGAATATTACATAACTTTATACTTTATCAAAAAATTCCACAAAAATTGAATTTCAAAATTTTTTTGAGTACTAATTACCAGAAGGTCAAGTGCTTCTCTTAAAGAATACACTGCAAATATATTTACACAAAAATAAACACATTTAAGAACACTTTTTGTCCTTAAATTAACAACACTTTTTGGTGTTCTTAGCTAGAACACTATATAAGAAACACAAATACAACACTTTATTGTGTTGTGAAGGTGTTTGAAAAGTGTTGCTGACTAGGAATGTGTTTCTAAAATAGTGTTGTGATGAAAATGTGTTTTTACACTAGTGTTTAATAGTGAAACACTTTGTCCTCAAATTAACAACACATTTCAAGCATCACGCACATTTTAGAACACAATGAATTAAGGGGGAATGGGACCGAAAGATGGGTCGTCAAACCGAACGCTTCGCTCTGTGTTAATCCAATGGGGAAAATAATTTTCGGTTCCAAATTACTCCGACTGTATTGAATAGTTTTACAAGCAGTTTTTTTTATATGATAAATGTAGCTGGCTTAAAGGTCGCTATGACTCCATTTTTCTTTATTGGTTAGAATATTTAATTGTAAAATTATATATTCAAATCAAAAAAGTATTCGAACTAATTTCAAAAAGTGGAATTATAGGGACCTTTAAGCCAGCTACATTATCATATAAAACAAACTACTTGTAAAAATATTCAATACAGACGGAGTAATTCAGAACCGAAAATTATCTTTTCCATTGGATTAACACAGAGAGAAGCGTTCGGTTTGGAGACCCGACTTCTGGTCTCTTATCCCCTTAATACAATTTCTAAAGCAATATTCCACAGAAGCACTAAATTATTGAATAATAAATTGCATCGAACACAGTTGTATTACATTATAAGGGCTTCTTGGGGGGAATGAAAAAATTATAACATTAAAAGACTTCCAATTAGAATTTTATGGGAACGTATTTTGCATCAATAAAGGAATATTTCATAAGAGTATTCAAGTAATGAAATTGTATATAGGTACACAATTTTTGCTAAATTGCTGTTATTTAAAACTCTTAAATTTTATTCAATTCCTTCCTTGGTTGAATAATAATTTAAAACTTTTTGTATACTGATGATACAGGGGAGGTTAGTAAACGTTCAATTCGGATAAATAACATTCACAAAGCCACAATTTACATAATATAAATTTTATTGCTTCATAAAAACACATCATTTTAACAATCGGATCATCTGTCGTGCACGCAGGCCTAATTTATAAAAAATATCATTTATAACTAAAAGTGCTAGGGCACCCATTGCCTGCACATGCTCTTTTGGATAGTTTATTTCCATAGTAAAGTAAACCCCTAGAAGAAGCGTAAGCAAAGAAATAATGCTTAATTGGGGACACTGTATAAAGTGCTTCCCATACACAACTGCACAGTCTTTTATTTCATTAGCCCTCTAGAAGCACAATTGCAGTGGGAAAATCATGCCCTTCTATTAGCTTCTTGTGATATTCCGCATGATTCTAAATAAGAAACAAAAATTACAGATTTTAATTCCAGAATTGACAATTATAGTTTTCGTATTGCCAGGGTCCCATCAAGAATCAGATGGAAAAAAAGGTGAATATAATAGATATATGTGAAATACATCAAAAGACACAGAAAAAAAAAAGTATTTACTCCGCCACTTTAAAACTTCATGCGTTCGTCCATTCGAAAGTTAGGATTCTTTTTCAGTCGATCTTATCGAATTAACGTGGTTTTGTTTTTCGATTGTTGAAATAAAATTTTAAAATTTATTTCTGGTCTCGCGAAATAAAAAAAAATTATGTCAAGCACATGAGTTTCATTTGAAATATTATAAATTAAACATTATTTTTTGATTTTTTTTTCTATTTATTAATTTTAAACACACACACACATATATATGTATATATATACACATATACATTCGAAAATGCTGAACGAAGATAAAAAGTGACAGAATTTCAGAACAGTTATACTTACTTAAAAAAATAACTCTTTAAAGTGATAAGTTTGACAGGAATTCACAACTAGATTAATGTCAAATCAGTTTCTACATACTATACTACTGAATTTTTTTACTATTTACATTTTCAAAAATCTTGACCTTTTCAATACGTGCATTATTCGTGAACTAGGTCAAACAGTGTGGACTAGAAAAAATAATGACTTTAGTGATCATTTTTGGCCAATAGTGACTTTTAGTGACCAAAGGAGAGAAAAAATGACTGCTAGTGAGAATAGTGACTTGGTGGGAGCCCTGTATTGCTATTTTAATTATTTACATTTATAATAAAAAATTACAGAATATTTTAGCGGTTTTGAATAAACTTACCAAGACAACTACCATGATAGGTCTAGATTTTTTCCCCTTGGTTTGGTAGATGCCACATTTCTTTTCAAAATACAGCCAATCGGACAGCATACCATCCCCCTAAACAGAAATATATTAAACAGCAATCTGTAATAATAAAAATGAAGATTTGTGTCAGGGCTGGAAAAATCTCAGAAATATTACCCGTCCCCGAGGACGGATTGTCCAAGACTGTACCCGTCCTCCTTTGAAACTGACCCGTCAAATTCAAACTATAAAAATAACATCTAAATAAATAAATATAATTTTCCCTTATTTATTACAAGCAAGTCCCTGATGTCATACCTATCTAACAAAAAGAGAATTTTTAAAATCGGACGTTTAGAACTGAATTAAAAAAAGGAAAGTAGGATAATAATCTCATTTTACAACAGTTCAGAAAATTACCTCAGTCGATCTAGATTTATTTAAATCTTTCAATTTTTCAAAAAACTCCTTCATCTTCTGGCTTAGTTCAAGCATCTTGCTTTGCCCCAGCAGCATTGAAAATTCATATAAAACCTATATGGAACATCAAATAGAGAATTTCAATTTACATCAGAACTAATCAAATATTTCATTAGGTACAATATATATCTCAAAAAATATTTTTTAAAAATACAAAAAATTAAATTAATAACTAGTTACTAATTGCTCTAATTTTTTTAACAACCGTTACATTTTGATATTCTTTGCTTAGGATTATATGTTAAATTTAATTCTGTTCAACTTTAATTTCAAATTTTATGCCTCAAAATTTAATTACACAGTCTAAATCTTTATACTTTCTTAAAATCAGTAAAAAAACCCTTTGTATATTTTTGTTAGAAAGTATAAAAGTAATTTCTAGATTTGATTTCTTCTTAATTTTTAAAACTTCTTGCCAAAAAAGAACAAATATACTTTAAAATTTTTTTATTGTTGAAGCCTACTGAACATTAAATATTCACCAACTATAAAAGTATGCAAAAACATTCATTGATAGAATATTAAATATTTATTTCTGCATCTTCAACCTCTGAGTAATTGAAAAATCCAAATTGATATAGCAACATTTTTTAGTTAGAAATTTAGAAACAAAAAAAAAATAGAAAGAAACGAAAGACAGACATATTAGAAACGAAACAAAAAAGTTATTGCGTCTGATCTTTCAAAACAAAACCGACCATAAGTTAAAAATTACAAAATAAAAGCCAGGCAAATCACCCAAGGTGAAGTAAAAAGTAATTAATAATCTAAACAAGATTTAAAGCAAAATTATTACACAGTCATTAGTTATATTGAGTTTAATAGCACAACCCTTAGCAATTCAAAAATCTCCAAAGTATCAAATTTAATGTAGTTTAAACAAAAACAATTGGTATTTAAGTACAAAAGCTAACACAGAATTAACCTGACATAAATACAAAATTTCAATTAACCATTCAGAGATATTTAATATATATTTAAGAGGGACTGTCAGTCCTATAGACGTAATGCTTTATTTTTCTAATCATAGTTTCTGGTAAAGTATTTTTGTGTTGCTTTTTAAACCAGTAGCTTCCAAGTTTTCAATACTTATGCAACTGTCACAAAGTTCATACATTGAATCCTTTTATCAATTTAGGACTTTTTTAATTTTGAAAACAATTTTATCGATAAAAAACTGATTTCGAATAAAAAAATGATATAAAATAAAATAAAATAAAATAAAAAATGATTATCACTCTTTTGTGGTTACATTACTTGCCCTTTTAGTACTATAAAATTATAGTAAAGAAAACTCAGTGCCAGTTAACAGGTATTTTTTAAATGCATAAATATATTTTAAGAATACAATAGTTTAAATCTATTTTATGGCAATAATAAAACACCAATGAAAAATATATACATATTAGTCAATATGTGTCGATTATGCGCTATGATTAGTTTAGATATATTATTTCTAATTTAATGTCTGCTTGCTAAACGTTTAAAATATTTTAAAATTCTACATCTTTGTTTTAAGCGTAATTTTTTCCCATACGTTTGCAGTGTGAAATTTTTTTTATAAATATGACGTTTTGAACAGCTCTGTGATATTATTTTCTCTAATGGGGCTGCAACATTGGCGGTCAAGCCTTTGCAGACTCGGCATATTCCCCAGAGCTGAGAGCCATTTTTCTGTGGAACCATCTAGGCGACTCTCGCTACCAATTTTGACGCGCAGATTACAATGAATCTGAGCTCTCTGTGGATGCTATAAGTTCATATACAATTCAATAACAAAAATATAGCATTCTCAAAAATAGTAAACTACTTAAATCATATCATATAATAATCATATCTTAAATCAAATATGGTAAACACCCGCTTCATATTTCATACAATTCATGCATCAGACCTTCTTTAAATTTTCAAGATTGCCAAAAGTCGCCAATGACCAGACCGGCTATTATATCATAGCTGTACCGAGGTTTTTTTTAAAATTTAAATATATCAAAAGTAGGCAATTAAGCTTAACTGTTTAACACATTTTAAAGTTTTTTGCAGGTCACTTAATTATGATGTAAAATTCTAAGTCATTTCCATTTTATTACAGAATAAGTGTGATTTAAAATTAGAATTATGGATAGCGTTCATTCAAAAGCAGAATTATATGGAGATTTCTATCGAGAACTTGTTAAAAAATATAATGGAGAGAAATTCGAAACATTGCTTGATTACCTGAGAAATGTTATTGCTGGCTTGGTAAGTTAGCTTAATTTTTGTACAAGCGTCGTATAATTATATTAAAATTGGTTATTAACTATAATTTATGTAACTAGAATATGTTAATTAATTCCAATTGTAAGATATACCGGATACTTCTTTTATTACGACAACCTGCAGTGATATTGAACAATTTTCGGTTTTCGCTGAACTGCTGATACTTTCTTTAACATGTCCAGTTGTATATTTGTTTGATATTGGCCGTTTAAGTACTACGTATTTTTCTTTACTTTTTAGCTTCCACACTACGTTTATATAAACAAGTAGGTTTTTATAATAGTAACTGTTACTATTAATTAATAGTTTTTATCGTTCGATAATTTTTTTGTAGTTCGAAGAATAATGATGTAATTGTTTTCCTCTAAATATGAAGCAAAACTTATAACATCATTTAACTTTATATCATTTTGAAAATTAAACAAGTAGGTTTGTAACAGAATCTGTCACTCAGCCCGTCAATAATTATTTCTTATCGTTTGTAAAAACTAATTAATATTTCAAAGAATAAATATGTTACATTCCTCGCTTTTAAATAGAACCAAAATATTTCATATCAACATACATACAAAGAATCTCGTAGTGAAATATATTTGACGTCATTTCAAACTGATTGATGACGCAAAAATAAATTTATTTTAATTTATTATTTTGAAGAAAAATATAGTTTCTTAAGCGATTGTTGTGAATGGCAATGGTGTTTTAATTCTAATAAAAATGGCTTGTGCTTTTGATGCTTTTTAAATGAGCATTGAATTTTGCAGTTTTTTTAAATAATTGAAACAACTTCGAAGTTGAATTTTTTTCTGAGATTTTCAGTTTCTTCTAATTTTGATGCGATGAATTTTTTGACGTATCACACTTGCCTGTAGCATTTGTAGTTTGGGCTATGAAAGTGGGTGACAGACGGACTGAAAGTTTATATAATACCTTCCACTTTTTACGTTATAAACGTAGTGTGGAAGCTATAATAACCCAATTTTTATGCAAAAAAAGAAAGAACGTTCTCTGTCGCTTTTTTAATAAACAACTTTTAACAGTTATGATGTCCCATTTTTTAAAACTTTCTTTCTCAAATTCCCTAAATATTCTTTATTGTTTTCTAAATTAATTTGAAATTCAGATGATAAATATTTAGAAAAAATGATGATCACAAAATATATAGCAGCGAAACTTATCATAACATCCCTATCCTCTATATTTTTTGAATCGAATTTTTTATCGAAGTTTTTACAATATTTGAACAGAGAATCCATTATACAATATGTAAATGCTTCTTCTAAAAAGTATAAAGAATAACGATGTTATGATAAGTTTCGCTTCTATTTTGTGAGATTCTTTTAGCTTCAACACTACGTTTATAACGTAAACAAGTAGGGGTTTGTTACAGAATCTGTCACTTAAACCGCTTCTACACAACATTTGTGCTCAACAGGAAACAAACTATTTATACACCTCAGAAAAAAATTCGGCAAACAGAGCCTTTAGCTAGTTGTAATTAAACATTTAAACGATAAAATTAATTATTTTCATTAATCTTCTTTCTCAGAATTAATAATTAGACTTTATCGTTTGCCTAATTTGTTTGAAGTTCGAAGAATAATAATGTAATCTTTTTTAATAAATATCTTTGTGTCGCCACAATTTACCCTTTACATTTCTTTCGAAAATTAAGACATTTATTGTTTGTTAAATTAATTTACAGTTCGAAAAATATATAATTAGTGCAAATTATGCTTTTAAAATAAAAGCAAAACTTTTATGCCAAGTTAGAATTCTCTATGCATCTTTCTTCATACATGTATAATAAACCATCAAAAGAACTCTATTGTGATATTACTGCAATCCAAACTGAATTATATCACATAAATAAATATTCTTTCAAAAGTGTTTATTTTTATTTTAAATACTAGGGGGCTCCGCCCCCTGCTCGCTATCGCTCGCCAACCCCCGGAATTGCTGCGCAATTCCATTGGCTCGGTATGGCTTACCAACCCCCAGTTTCCCAGAAGCCGCTTCGCGGCCAGCTGGTGAACGTAACTTTTCTAACCCAACTTTGCACAGGCCTATGCATATTTTGCCATCCAGATCTGTATCTATGACAAAATTATGTCGATCCTTGGTAATATAGTTATATTCGGCCGCAAGCTCGCACCCTTGGATATTTCTGCGCAATCTCATTGGGTCGCAAGCTTACATTCTTGGATTCTTCCTCTGCTCACTATCGCTCGCAAACCCACGGGAATTGCTGCGCAATTCTATTGGACCGCTTCGCGGCCGCTATGTTATATTACTTAAAAAAATATATTAATATTGTATTACTGTTTTTAGTAATTTTTCGCCAACCCCCGTTAATTTCGCAGAATTAACCTTGCCTGTTTTTACTCTTAGGTTCTTTTTAAAAACCCAATGGCTCACTCAAAATTTTTAAGTTGTATGACTTTTTTTAAGTAATAATCCCATTGGACGCTTCGCGGCATGCAAGGGGGCTACGCCCTCTGCTCGCTATCGCTCGCCAAATTAATTTTTTTCAGGTTGTTGGCTGTTCCGAAAGAGAGAAACGAAACCTGTTCGCAACCAGAGAAGTATATATAATTAGCCGTGCGCAAATAGGTTTCGTACTTTTCCTTCGAAATTGCTTACATTTCGGACCGGTCGGATTGCATGACGTCTAAAGAGCTTCTGTGACCTTAAAGTTGAGTAGACCATGGACAGATCATACACTATCATTTACGTAAACAAAAAATGGTGAAACGTAACACGTAGTGAGATCCTTGTAAAAACGCATCTCACAACGAAAAATAAAACTAAAAAGTAGGTTTGTTACAGAATCTGTCACTTAAACCGCTTCCACACAATATTTGTGCTCAACAAAAAACGCACTATTTATACACCTCAGAAAGAAATTCGCCACAAACAGGGCCTTCAGCTTATAATTTATTTCTAATTCAAACTTTTAAACGCCAAAATTAACTATTTTCATTAATCTTCTTTCGCAAATTAATGTTTACTCATTATTACTCTCACTCATTATTACTCTCATCTCACTCTATTGTGATATTACAACAATCCAAAAACTGAATCATATCACATAAATAAATATTTTAATGAAATTTGGGATGTAACCTAGCCTGATTTTTTGCTTTAAAACAATGTATCCCACTCGTTTGTGCGACTTGCGGTTCCTTCTGTGAATGTGGGTGACAGACAGACGAATTGAACGATTATAATACCTTCCACTTTTTACGTTATAAACGTAGTGTGGAAGCTAAAAAACATTTCGCTTAATATGTTGGCTATACAACAAATCATAAAACAATGTTTAACAAGCGTTTCTTTCTAAATTTGCAAAGTAATTAACATGTTCATATCTTGATACTTCCACTTCCATAATTAAAACATTTTCAAAAACCTTCTAAAAAAACAAAAAGGAATATGTGTGGCATATTCGAGTGTACGAATTTTATTTTATTCGCATAAGAATACATTTTCTAGGATAAATAAAAAAATAAAATAAATATTCTTTCACCGCGGTTTTGCTGCGAACGAATAATAAAAACTAAAAAAAAACCAAGAGATTAAATAAAAAAAAAGAAAGCCATCTGCCAGCTGAAGAAAAAAAAGATAAAATTACGTGATAGTTGTAACCTGTTCCGAAAATAAAATAAAACTTTTTGTTCTTTTTATAAATTTTTTTTAAACATTTTATTCCAGTTTAGCAGAATTAACCTAATAAAATTTTTCAGAGTAATTGTTATGTTAAATGTTTATTTAAAATAGTTTTGTCATAATTTTTTACTATCTTTTTTTTCATAATTTTAATCTATAAACCTTCTATCTTGCTATAATATATTTTAAGGCCAAATCATTTTTTTAAAAAAAATCTGTAAACCTTTTCTATATATAAACACAAAACCAATGTAAAAAGAACAAGTTAAAGAACTGTTCTTTTTAAAAGAACAGAAAAGAGAGCAACTGTTCTTTAAAAAGAACGTAACAAAATCACACATGTCTGGTGAATTTCTGTGGCCGTTTTGCAGAAAAGGAATGAGTTTTTTTTTGTGGCTGACTTGTTGTAATTTTTAATTAAAAAACTAATTGGAAATTTGAAAAAAAAAAAAAAAGGTTGAGTCATAAGGGAGATACACCTTCCCAAAAAAATTTGGGCTTCTGACATCAATATTTCATCATGTTATGGCTCCGGACACTTTCAAATCCTATACTTTAACATAGAGAGAAATTAATTTTTATTTTTAATTAAAAAACTAATTGGAAATTTGAAAAACCAAATAAAAAAGGGTTGAGGCATAAGGGAGATACACCTTCCCAAAAAAATTTGGGCTTCTGAGATCAATATTTCATCATGTTATGGCTCCGGACACTTTCAAATCCTATGCTTTAACATAGAGAGAAATTAATTTTTATTTTTAATTAAAAAACTAATTGGAAATTTGAAAAACCAAAAAAAAAGGGTTGAGGCATAAGGGAGATACACCTTCCCAAAAAAATTTGGGCTTCTGACATCAATATTTCATCATGTTATGGCTCCGGACACTTTAAAAGAGCTTACTTTTTTGTAATATAGAGAGAAAATTTCTCGTACGTTTAACGAAATGGCAACAGTGAAAATCTACATATATAATACTCTTATACGGCGCCCAAATTTCCTTATATTTCTATCTCTGGAATGGCAACAATCGAAATGAACAAAAATACTACTAATTTCAAAATGGCCGGCTGAAAACAACAAAAAAGTGTTTCTTTAGGAATGGCTTGAAAAAGGGAAAAATAACTATAAATAGTATGCACAAAACATAGTTCGATACGGCAGAAAAACATCTATTTATATATTTTTCTTATACACGGCTCCCAAATTTCCTTATATTTATAACTCTGCAATTGTAACAATCGAGTTTGTTTAGACTTTCACCTCAGGTAAATATAAGTTGATTTACTCTAAGTGTTATATAAGATTCGTTATTAGTTTTAAAAAACCCAACAACTTTAGGATAGAATCAGTAAGTTTAAACTTTAACATTCATAATATTAGGGACGTTTAATGTTTGAAAATTTAAATTATAATTTCGATCGACTGAACTACGAAACACTATTGTTAATAAAAGAGGAAAAATTCAAATTGTTTTTTAATATAGTTTCTAAGCGTTGATGGCTACCACAGTTTCCAATTTATTTACAAATGGATCTTAGTCGAACAGCGAAATATTTTCGAAATAATAACCATTAATTTATAAGCACCAATTTATAATTATTTTATTTTAAAAGGATACTAAAGGCGGTTAACCTAAAGGATCCCATGGCCGGATTTGGCGCCAGTCGAAAAATGTCGCCAAGTCAATATGACAGCAAACCGAGCGTTTGCCAAGTCTGAAATGACAACAAATACTTACTTAATATGCTGCTAAAAAAACTGAAAATGTCTGCTGAGAAAATATGAAAGATTTCCTTATTAACAAGAAGTTCTTAAAGAACTAAAATGGCCTACTTTCCTGTTACTTAAATACTTACTGAAATTCTAATCGAGAAAATCTAGGTTCATAACAGTAAATATCATCAACAATCGTTTCTACACTAGATTTACAACTATTTTCCTTAATATTCTTTCACAAATAACTTAATATCTATATATATAATACTCTTATACGGCGCCCAAATTTCCTTATATTTCTATCTCTGAATTGGCAACAATCGAAATGAACAAAAATACTACTAATTTTAAAATAGCTGACTGAAAACAACAAAAAAGTGTATTTTCGGGAATGGTTTGAAAAAGGGAAAAATAACTATAAATATTATACACAAAACATAGTTCGAAACGGCAGAAAAACATTGAATGTATTTTTGAAACAACAAAAAAGTGTATTTTCAGGAATGGTTTGAAAAAGGGAAAATAACTATAAATATTATACACAAAACATAGTTCGAAACGCAGAAAAACATTGAATGTATTTTTGAAACAACAAAAAAGTGTATTTTCAGGAATGGTTTGAAAAAGGGAAAAATAACTATAAATATTATACACAAAACATAGTTCGAAACGGCAGAAAAACATTGAATGTATTTTTTTGAGAAAAGCACTACGAAATAATAAGGATTGAAAATTTCGGGAATGGCTGCGATAAGGCCAAAAAATGAAAAACAACCATAAATATTATGTGCAAAACATTGTTCGATACGGCAGTAAAACAGTTTTTTTTAAATAAAAACACAACGATTTATAAAAAAAGAGGAACGTTAAAATGCCGAAGAATTGATTAAAAAAAAGTAAATAATTAAATCGTTAAGCATATAATTAATAAGAATTCTCTTGTACGGCACCCAAATTTCCTTATATTTCTATCTCCGGAATGGCAACGGTCGAAATTAACAAAAATACTACTAATTTCAAAATGGCCGACTGAAAACAACAAAAAAGGACAGAATCAGTAAGTTTAAATTTAAACATGCATAATATTAGGGACGTTTAAAGTTTGAAAATTTAAATTATAATTTCTATCGACTGAACTACCAAACACTATTCTTAATAAAAAAGGGAAAATTAAAATTGTTTTTAAACTTAGTTTCTAAGCGTTGACGGCTACCACGGTTTCCAATTTATTTACAAATGGATCTTATTCAAGCAGCGACATATCTTCACAATGATAACCATTAATTTATAAGCATTAATTTGTAATTATGTTATTTTAAAAGGATACTAAAGGCGGTTAACCTAAAAGACCATGTCCGGCTTTGGCGCCAGTCGAAAAATGTCGCCAAGTCAAAATGACACAAACCGAGCGTCTGTGAAATGACAACAAATAATTACTTAAAACGTTTCTCAAAACTGAAAATGTCTGCTGAGAGAACATAAAAGATTTCCTTATTAAAAATTATCGTGGCATTTGCAATCATAAATCGTAGCGATATTTTAAAATAAGAAAATCCGAACTCAACAGTTTGCTGCAAGTTCAAAACAATGTGTACAAAAAATAGTTTAAGAAATGAGTTCTTTTTATAATTACCTAGCAAACTTATACCCGTTCTTCGCACGGAATAAAAAAATATCAAATAGATTCCAAATATGTGTACCATATACCCTGTTATGGGATCATAAACTTATTATTGTTTCCACTCGTTATAAATTATAAAATCCCGTTTCATTGCCTTAAAATTCCAAAATGAAAAGTACGCTATAAAATGCACTCATAAATGTCATCACAATTCCCTCATAAATACATAAAACCTTTTAGCTCATTTGGCGCGTTTTGGGAAATAATTTTGGCAGAGAAATAGATATAGCTACCCACACCCATTATACAGCTCTAACACAATGACCTTCGAACAACCGACCAGCTTATAAATTATTTATAAAAGAAATCGCCTATTTGGCGAGTTTTTTGGCAACGTCTTTGGCGAAAAAATAAATACATAAAACACTAATATGCAGCTCTAGTGCGATGGCCTTTATTAACCATCATAGTTCAGTAATAGCTTAACTATACATTTATTGCTTAAATATGCATACATGCAGTCAACAGAAAAATCAATGAAAAAATCATCAAATAACCCACAATAAAATCCAGGAATGAAGATTGGCGGAATTACGTCACTTGAAACATGTCAATTATTTTTCAAATAATGAATTTAGTTTCTGAAAGTAATGGCAAAAGAATAAAATAAACATTTTGAATTTTAAATGTTTTCGTTAAAAGTTTTATTTAATTTTTTCAGCCGATGGCATCAGGAAAGAGAAAAAATGATCGGATTTGAGCGAAAGTGGGTATTTTTTTCAGAAAATTCGAATTTTTTCTAAAAATGGAACAAATATGAAAAATCTAAGCCTCAGGTGCACACGTTAGTATTAAAGGGAATCTATCTTGAAAATTTCGAATTTCTGAGGGCAGTATAAGTAGGTCTTTTACGATCCGAATACAAACACACAGGCACACAACACACACACAGAGACTCTTTCTTTTATTATTATAGATGATTAATAATATTTGAAATATATTAATACGATTTCGAATTCTTAACGATGAAAGAAATGGGACAGGAAAGTAGCAAAATAAATTCTCTAATGCAAACAGAATACATAGAAAAAAATGAACTATTTGATAATTCTAAAATTCGATCTGTGTCGATTTTCGTAGCCAATGGCTGCCATAATACTAATTTGGCGGGGTTACCACATTTGGCAAAAAAATGACGGACATGCTCCTTTAGGTTAACCCTTGAGGCTAAGCTAAAATATTTCAATGAACGGTGAGCGAGCGAAGCGAGCCTGGATCGCAAAGCGATCCAAAGGGAACTGCACAAGTAGTTCCCGGCGGTTGGCGAGCGATAGCGAGAAGGGGGCTTGCCCCCTAGTAAATAAATATTCTTTCAAAAGTTATTTTTTATTTAAATAGAGTTTTTCGTACGTTTAACGAAATGGCAATAGTGAAAGTATTGAATAAAAATGGAATTTGCATGTTATTTCAATGTAGATTAAATGTTTAGTTATTTAAATTTTAAATAAACTTCTAATTAAAATTTTATAATGAAATTTGGAATGTAGCCTAATCTGATTTTTTGCTTCAAAATGACGTATCCCACTTGTCTGTGGGACTTGTGGATGGCAACAGTGAAAATATGAATAAAAATGGAATTTGCATGTTATTTCAATGTAGATAAAAAAATTTAGTTATTTAAATTTTAAATAAACTTCTAATTTAAATTTTTTAATGAAATTTGGAATGTAGCCTAATCTGATTTTTTGCTTCAAAATGACATATCGCACTTGTCTGTGGGATCTGTGGTTCTTTCTGTGAAAGTGGGTGATAGACAGGCGGACAGACGGACGGACTGAACGATTATAATACCGTCCACTTTTTATGTTATAAACGTAGTGTGGAAGCTAAAATTCAAATTGTTCTTAAACATATAGTTTCTAAGCGTTAACGGCTACCACGGTTTCCAATTTAGTTACAAATGGTCAAGCAGCGAAATATTTTCGCAATAATCTTCGCAGGGGAATCGCCAGAAGAAGTGAAACTCTTGAGCAAGCAAACACGCTGTGGGTTTAAGGAATGGCAGGGTTATAATATTTGGCGAATTTCGCTTAAAATAGGATCTATTGCGGTTCTGCTCGAATTTCGTCGCCAAGTGTTGCCATAATACTGATTTGGCGGGGTTACCATATTTAGAGAAAAATTGCCGGATATGCTCCTTTAGATGAACCGAATTTTATTTTAAAAAGGATACTAAAGTCTATACTAAAATATTTCAATATACGGTGAGCGAGCGAAGCGAGCCTGGATCGCTAAGGGATCCAAAGGGAAGTGCGCAAGCAGTTCCCCGGGGGTTGGCGAGCGATAGCGAGCAGGGGGTTTGCCCCCTAGTATTGAATAAAAATGGAATTTGCATGTTATTTCAATGTAGATTAAATTTTTAGTTATTTAAATTTTAAATAAACTTCTACTTTAAATTTTTTAATGAAATTTGGAATGTAGCCTAATCTGATTTTTTGCTTCAAAATGACGTATCCCACTTGTCTGTGGGACTTGTGGATGGCAACAGTGAAAATATGAATAAAAATGGAATTTGCATGTTATTTCAATGTAGATAAAAAAAATAGTTATTTAAATTTTAAATAAACTTTTTATTAAAGTTTTTTAATGAAATTTGGAATGTAGCCTAATATGATTTTTTGCTTCAAAATGACGTATTCCACTTGTCTCTGGAACTTGTGGTTCTTTCTGTGAAAGTGGGTGACGGACGGACGGACAGACAGACGGACTGAACGATTATAAAACCTTCCACTTTTTACGTTATAAGCGTAGTGTGGAAGCTAAAAGTGGAAGGTAGTATAATCGTTCAGTCCGTCTGTCCGTCCGTGTGTCACCCACTTTCATAGCACAAACTACAAATGCTAAAGGCAAGTGTGATACGTCAAAAATTCAGCGCATCGAAATTAAAAGATATTGAAAATCTCAGAAAAAAAATTCGAATTCGAAGTACTTTAATCATTTAAAAAACTGCAAAATTTAATGCTCATTTAAAAAGCATAAAAAGCCATTTTTATTAGAATTAAATCACCATTGCCATTCGCAACAATCACTGGAGAAACTTTAATTCTTTTAAAAAATAAATTAAAAGAAATTTATTTTTGCCACATCAATCAGTTTGAAATGACGTCAAATATATTTCAATAAGAGATTCTTTGTTTGTATGTTGATCTGAAATGATTTGGTTCTATTCAAATCATATTTATTCTTTGAAATATAAATTATTGTTTGAAAATGATAATAATTATTGAAGAAATAATTATTGAATTTTCGAAATAAAATAAATGAAATTAGCCAAATTTAGCGTGTAAATGTTTATAATAGAATTAATATTGGTTTGGCGACTTTTTTTGTGTTGAACATAAATGTTGTGTGGAAGCTGGTTGAGTGACAGATTCTGTTACAAACCTACTTGTTTCATCAAACGAAGCTAAATTTGAAAGCAGAAAAAAACCGCACCGAAATACATGTGATTTTCAATACATTTACAATTTTTGAACAGAGAATCTATTATACAATATGTAAATGCTTCTTCTAAAAAGTATAAAGAATAACGATGTTATGTTAAGTTTCGCTTCAATTTTGTGAGCTTCTTTTTTATCAAACAAAGCTAAATTTGAAAGCAGAAAAAATGAATACTAAATCCACCAGTTTCTTGATCACATATTTTCTTGAAGTTCAAAATAAATTTTTAAATTTAAATTCCTATTATTTATTTACATATATTTTTAATACAGGGTGCTGACCAGAGTTTTTACACCATTGATTTCGCAGATGTCGTATTGAAAGTGCAACTATGGAGAAGAAACATGCCAAATATTCAAACCTTCTACGGTAGTTTAAATATTTATGTGTAAAATTGATATTACGTTTTATTATTTCGATGTTACCTTAAATTTTAAAAATAGATAAGAATTTACTTTTTGTAACCTTTTTCTTACTTAGTCCTCTTTTATGAACATTTACGTTGATATTTTAGTGTTTATTTTAATACTAGCAAATAAATACCCGTTCTTCGCATGGACTAAAAGAATATCAAATCGATCCAAGTATATGTGTCATTTGATTTGCTATAAGATAATAAACTTTGACTTTGTTCCCGTTCATTATAAAGAATAAAATCCCGTTACTTATATTGCTTTAAAATTCCAAAATAAAAATACATCACTATAAAATGCACATCCTCATATCACAAAAATCTTCCTCAATATGAACTTACTGTCATCGCAATTTTCCTGATAAATTCAAAATTAACCATAATTGTATAACAATGTTATTTCACGTCGAAACCTCCATTCTGAGTTTTATTTAAAATAAATTAGCTCATTGGCACGTTCAATTATTTTTCAAATCATTAATTTAGTTTCTGAAGGTAATGGCAAGAAAATAAAAGCAATTTCAATTTTAATTAATTTTTGTGTTCATTTTAATTTCTTCTCTCGAATGGCCACACGAAAGGGGAAAAAATGATCGGATTTGAGCAAAAGTGGTGTATTTTTTTCAGAAAATTCGAATTTTCTCTAAAAATGGAACAAATATGAAAACACTAAGCCTCAGGTGCACACGTTGGTATTAAAGGGAATCTATCTTAAAAACTTCAAATTTCTGAGGGCAGTATAAGTAGGTCTTTTACGATCCACAGACAAACAGACAGACAAACTCTTTCTTTTATTATTATAAATATGAAAAATATCTATAGTTTGTTCTCTAAATCTTTCCACTAGGTCATTCAGGATGTATTTATTTAAAGGTTAGAGTTTTAGAAAATGAGTATAAAGCATACGTGGCAATTTTTTAACGCTTTTTTCTGTAAGATCAAACCATTTTGAGTTTATATTTTACATAGTTGAATTCTATATAAAATTATCCCAAGTTACTTTAATGTAATAAAATGTGAATTTCTAAACTTAAATACAGTACAGTAAACTAAATTTTTTTAGCTGTGAAAACAAATTCAGACCCTCTTCTTTTGCGGTTGCTGGTTATGTTGGGCTTCTCATTCGATTGTGCTTCGCAAGTAAGTTTTTAACTCAAACTTATAAATTAATTACCTAAAACAACGTTTAAGAAAGTTATAATATATTGTTGAAGGAGGATTGTTAATAGTTATAATTCTAACTAGTTCTTTAAAAAACATTTTATACCTGATATATTTTCAGAAAAATTTCCTACTTACATTCATTTAGTCCAATTCTTCCTCATTAAGAGGGACTCTCCCATAGAGCTAATGCATTAGTTTTGAAATCACAACTTTGCAAAAGAGTTGTTTTGCCTTATTATCCCATTTTCAACAGATATGTGAATCATCATAACATCAATTTAAAACAAAATTGAAAGGAAAATAACATCTTGTTATATAATTATTAATTGATAAAGTTTTAAAATAGAGTCGCCATCTGTTGTATATTTTTAGCAGTTTAAAACTTTTTAAATAACCAAGTTTCAAATTTGTTTCATTTTGATGTTATGTTGATTCCCATACTTGGATAAAAAGGGCTAACATGTAAAAGCAATACTTCTGCGGAAGTGGGGATTCCAAAACTAATGCATTAGCTCTATGGGACTAACAGTCCCTCTTAAGAAAGTAAATATTTTTTTAAAACGAATCAACATTTAGATCAAAATTCAACAGATTGTTAATATTGGAGCACTATACGAAATGACGCAATGCATTGTCATTATTATATATGTATACTGTAGAAAGTTCTGGTATTGCTAGTTCTGATGAACAATGTTGTTAATGGAATTTTTCTTTGCATTTTAGGGGGAAATTGAGCTTGTCATGCAAGCTGGTGCGAGCCCTAACAACATCATATTCGCTCATGTCATCAAAACTCCTGGAGCCCTGAGGTACTCGGCTTCTGTGGGTGTAGATTTGATGACATTTGACTGCGAAGAGGAACTGGTGAAAATCCAAACATACTTCCCTGCTGCAAGGTAATCAGCGAAATAACTGCTCAATATTTGACTGTCATATAGTTTCTTTAAATTTCGTGCTAAAACACCACTATTATTTGGTTCAATAAAATGGCATATTCTTTAAAGTCAAATTTTGTTCTTGCATCCGGGACTCAAACCCCAGAATCGTGGGATTGTAGAGTGAAGCGATATAGATGCTCAAAAGACATCACATACACAATGTATAAATTTTAAATGAAAGAGTAGATAAATGAAAAGCCAATTATTTCATAATTGTTGGTTAAAAATGTGGCGGCCGGACCTTGACTTTTGTAGTAACAGAGAGAGAGAGAAGGTTATTTTTCTCCTTACATTTTTTTTCTCACTAAAAACCATAAAACAAAATTTTTTTTTTAAAGAGTAGGACTTCTCTCTGATAGACCAACTTAGCCTTAACGCCTCGTTTTATGCAGTTCTAAGTTCAAATATAGTTCGAATAACTGGGAAATATTCTGATATATTTTTAGAGGCTTTCTGCTCAATGTAAGAAAATTGGGAAACATTAAATCATAATTTATCTTTAATTTATCTGCTTAAACTATAACGTTGTTTTGTCGCAGGTTACTATTGAGGATAGCTCCTGTCAATGTGAAGTGCTCTTTTGATTTAAGTGACAAATTCGGTTGCGATGCTGAAGATGCCGAGCATATCCTTAAACAAGCCAAAAATCTGAAATTGGACGTCATTGGAGTCAGGTATGAGAATCATTATGTATCATAACCGCTTATTTATTTAGCATGTAAGGTTATAAATACAGTATCCAGTGAGTTGATGATGATGATGATGATGTCGTGTCCATGGATAGAGATTATATGGGACCAAAGGTCTCATAGACCGCTTCAGCGATCTGCAGACAGTTGTCCTCATAAAGGTCTTCGTAGGGCGAGTTGGTGATTTGCTGCAATTTTGCCAGGATGGCTGGACAAGAGAAAAGATGTTTTGGATCCAGTTCCGAGTCGGGGCAGTTTCTGCAGCTGGAGTATTTTCTAGTTCCATCTTTTTGGATTTCCATCACTTTGAAGTGGCCTGTCCTTAATCTAGTTAGGGTGGTCGTAGTTACCCTATTGGTGTTTAACTCACAAATTTGGTGTTTAATTTTAACACTTCTGCTGTTAAATTTTGCTTTGGCCACTGAGTTGATGTCATTAAGAGTGGTTTGGGGAAGAACGTCATTGTTGAGTTTTATCCAGTGAGTTAATGGTACAAAAATGACTTGTAGTCAGTGCCCGACTTTAGTACAAGAGAAGCCAGTTTTTTCTTGGGCCTTAGCAATGTTGCTGGCTGAAACAAAAATTAATGTTCTTATTTTCGATAGATATATGATGACTAACGGGGAATTAGCGATTGATGAAACTATTATAGCCTCTATTTAAAAAAATCAAACAAAACCTGTAATCGTAGTAAAAGAATGTAAGAGAGCAATAATAGAACAAAAACATTAAAACTCATTAATTAAAGATACAAACATTATTTACCCAGTTATTTTATAAGAAAATTTTGTTAATGAATAGTTGTTAACGCTATAACATTATTTCTTGATCAAAAAAACATCGAGTTAAATGTTTTGTTAGTTGCATTGGGGCAACATTTATTAATTTTTTGCCCTTTGCAGCAGGAACTATTTTGTTGGTTCTCGTATATTAAATGAACATCCATTTGCAGATATTTTCAATAATGAGAATTTTTCACTTTTGCAACAGCTTCCACGTAGGGGGTTTATGCAAGGATCCCGACTCTTACGCAGCGACCATTCGATCGGCTGCGGAAGTCTTTCAAGTGGCCCACAAGATGGGGTTCAAATTCCGCATTCTGGATATCGGAGGAGGATTCAGCGGCAAAAAGGGAACTGAAGATCTCTTCGATGAAGTAAGAAAGATGTAGCAAGCAGTATATGATTTATTAAATTTCAATGTAATATGTACTTCAAAACATCGTATAATATTATTTCGACACACTTTTGATATCATCATGCCACTTCGATATCGAGTAAGAAAGTGTAGATGTAGCTAGCAGTATATGGTTCATTAAATTTCGGAGTACTATAGGGGGCACGCCCCCTGCTCGCTATCACTCGCCACCTTACGCCACTGTTGACTTTTCAAAGACTGCCCAATAGTTTCGGCAATTCCTGTATTTTTTCAAGTGTAAAGTTTGTGTGATGATAAATTGTTTTTTATTATATATTTTTAAATGCAATGCATTTTTTAAGATGACGCAAACGATATGGTCAGTCGTGAGAGAGAATTTTGATGAGAAAGAGATCGAAATAATTGCCGAACCTGGAACTTTTTTCGTTGGATCGGCGGCCACTCTCACGACTGCCATTTGTGGAAAAAAGAAAACCCATAAGAAGACAGGTAACTATAGATTTAATCCTTGTACTGATCTGACTGTAATGTAATAGTTTTCTGCTGCCTATTTCTAGCCTCCGTTAGGAGCTTTAACACAGCCAAATTACGCCTCATAATTTAGAACCCTGGTCAAGTGACGAGGTCGAGACCTAAGCGGTTACCCAACGGAACTTCGAGCGACCGTACGCTAACGCCGCCCGTCAGGACTTTCGACTCCACAGATTTACGCGGTGTACTCGGGCACCCTGGTGATTTTTAGAGGATTTTTTCCCACCAGCACGAATACGTCTATAGTATGGCTAGGACAAGGACAGAACCAAGTACCTTCTCCGTGAGAGGCTCATCGCTTACACCCCTCGGCCGTTATGACTCAAATTTAGTATTTGGGCAATTCCATAAAAATTTCAACTTTTAGCATTTCAAATAGTCGGAAATCGTTCGCGATACGTGTTTGAAAAAACTTTCACATGGGAATAAATGTATATAATGTAATATTTAATATCTTATGAGTATTCTAGATAATAAAAAATAGATTAAAATGTTTTACGTTAAAAACTTTTAATTTAATTTATGCTTATGAAACTTTTTGTCATTCCATCACGTCAAATGACAGTTATTAACTAAACCATGTTACAGGTAGGTTGCTCTAAATTGTAATTTTACATAGCTTTATATATCATATTTAAGATATGCATTAGTTTAAAAACCCAATGTATTGTTAATTCACAGAAGTTTTCATTTTTAAGTACCAGGATGCAGTCATGGTTACAAAAATGTCATTCCTTCACACAATAAGAAGTTAGTTAAAAATAAAATAATAAAATATAAAAAAAAACCTTTTTTTTATTATCTTTTCATCATTAACAGTAATATATAAACTGGAAAACCAATTTTTCTTTGAAAATAGCTTCATTGGAATGGTTTGACTTCAATTCTACAGTTCAAAATGTCATTCCTTCACACATGGAATTGCCCAATTGATAAAATTTCCTTCTATCAATATCTATTGTTAACAAGAGATTTAACACAACTATCTAACGCACAGAAGTATGGAATCCTGGTCGCGTAAAGCCTGTATGATCCTACTTTTCTTCAGAGGAAAAAAATTGTTTTCGGGTAGACGCTTTATTGACTTAGCAATTCAGAACCCGATCCGCGTCAAACTTTTCGACTTAAGGTGTGTTTAAGATCCACTAACAGCAGAAGGTTAATTAGTTTTTGAACCATAATAGTTTAATCTGCGGAATATAAATAGTAACAAATATAAGCACATAAATTTCTTTTAGTTTACTGATTACCTTTATTCGACCAATTTTGATCCACACGCAGTATTGTTGTATAAACTGAAGAGTGGTGAAACTAAACTAGCCAAGCATGACTATAGCTGTCTTCTCAAGAGTTTGGCCAAACAACTTGTCGGGTTTTCTAGGCCAAATATTTTACTGAACTTTGTGTTTGTATTGTACTGATATTAAACAGTCCAAAAATATTGCTATTGACAAAATAATATTTAATAAAAAAAAGTGGTAATAGTATTTACGTTTAGAGCAGCAATAAGTAACGAAAGCAAAATACATTCTCCCAATTTGTAATTTATCTACTAACCAGTTATTTTTAATGTAAAATGCTCAAAATATTATATTCAGGTAGTTAGATAAAATAAATAACTTGCTTATAACCCGGAATTAAATAAAATTTTTTGAAGTCAAATAAAAGGATCGAGTTAAAATTAAGTTACTAGTAAAAAAACTATTTAAAAAATTTTTTACAAATAAATTCGACCTTTTATTGATATTTTTCCTTATTTTTAATAGTTTCTAAATTGTTGAGAAAATTAAATGATTAAAACTATAATCCCAATATTATATTTATATTATTTTACATATTTTTTACAGGTGCAACTGAGGATGGAATTGAAAGAATTTATTATATAAACGACAGCATATATGGTTCTTTTTTCCATGGAGTAGAGGAATATGGTATGCGACCAAAACCGATGCTGGTAAGTTTTAATTTTTTTAAACGTTTTATGATAAGTATAAAATTACACAGAGTGAAAAATATGGGAAATTCGACAGTAGGGAACTCCCGAAACATTTCGTATCATCCTGACCATTGTTCTCAGATTAACATGAAATGTCATTGATAAAAGTTTTTAAATATAAAATGATTCCTATTAATTTATTCTTCCAATGACTATGAGGCCTGCCATTTCTTTAGCAGTGTCTATACCTCCTTTTCTGTAGCGTTTTGATTCAAAACCGAGATTATCGAGAAAAATATTGTCGATTGGCTAAGCTTGACGATCTGGAAATTTGGCAGGCCTGATGATTGGCCCTGGATGGGAACTTGAAAGTCAGACACACTAACCACCACAGGCTCGAGTCCACAATCATAAATAGAAATCCAATTTGAATTTAAACATTTTGCAGGAAGAGTCTGTCCTGACTCAAAGACCTGTCTACAAGAGCCGATTATGGGGGCAGTCCTGTTGCGGCGAAGATCTCTTGCTGAAAGTGTGCTTGCTGGCAGACATGGAAGATGGCGAATTCATCATGTGGGAGAACATGGGAGCCTACAGCAGGGTCTTGTGCAGTTCTTTTTGTGCCATACCCATTCCTGCCACGAAGCATATCTTCATTAACAATGATCGGTAAGGTTTTTTTGCTTTGGGATAAGATCTTTATAAATTCACGTTAATGTTATTGCTGTCACCCAGCGGGTTTAGTGGTTTTGACCCTCGCTTGTCAAGCGAGTGGGCCTGGGTTCGAATCGCGGATAAGGCATGGATATTTATGTTATCCCGAGTACATGCGGCGAACGTGCTCCCTTCCATCCAGCGATCGACATGCCTAAATTAAGGAGGTGGCACTCTCTCGGAGTAAAAGTAATATCCTCCCTCATGGGTACACGGGTATCCTCCCACACGGGTAGTCATACACTCCCTCACGGGTCTTCCCCCTCGGGTAAAGCATTATGCCGACGGATGCTACTGCACCCCCTCCTGCCTTCCAGACTATGGCCTTTAGGCACACGACAACAGCAGTGTTATTGCTGTTTTTATGACCCTTACTTTTTTGTTTCTGACAGAGCCACCTTAAGTTAGCTCAAATTTTCATTTAAGTTTGCTAATTTTTAAATATAATTGATTTAATTTATTAATGTTTTTTTACGCATAATTCTCTTATAATAAGAATCATGGTTTTTTCCTCAAATGTTTTTTTGTATGCCTTGTAAAATAACCAGCTTAACGCAATAAATATTTTCTACAATGGCTAGAATGTGAGACAGAAAAATAAATATCGATAGTTTACCCATGTTATTATTTTACAGGTTGTCTGCAGAATGGTTGAACAACTTTGAGGAAGTTACAAACTTTTTGAGTGAACAATGCTCTCTGGTTGACGCTGAAAAACACTTCAAAAGTTGATGACATTTAAGCTTTGGAACCTTAAGCCAAGGATTACTTATTTGATCTAGGAACTAGCAAAAGTAATAAATTATTTAAACTTTATCTTTTGTTATTATTTCGACTATTTAAAACTTCTTGAGATATAAAAGAACACTATACATTTAACAAGATTTTTTAAAAAACCTTTTATAAATATTTTTTTAAATTTAAAATTAAAGTATTACTATGTTCATGTTGTGGAACAAAGAAAAGTGTTTCAAAAATTTCTCGGACATCAATTGCGAAACATATCTGATCTTCGTTTCTTAATATTGTTGGGAAAGGGAAAAAAAATCTGAACAAAACATCAACCACTAAGCGGTCAAAACATTCAATAGAAAAGAACTTATTAAAAATATTCTGCTTTATCTGATTTATGTTTGTTCTCTACACGGACTTCAAAATACATTGTTAAAAATTTAAATAGTTTTTAGGAACAAATTTGTCTTGAAAAATATATGTGAAATATTCTCAGGATCATTTTACTATTTCTTCGTTTTCAACAAGATCTGCAACGACTGCTATGTAATCACTCAATGCTTCAACATTCGGAACCCAACTGAGACTTAACCTGAAAAATGAGAGTACGAATTTTAGTACACCATTAATAAAGAAAACAATAGCAAAATATGTAATGTTATATTAATAATAACAAATATTAAGTTATATGTAAAATGGTAACTGAAACGGCCATGCCTACAGTGACGTCACATTTACGTCAACCGTTGTCTTGAACCCCACAAAAAAAAACACCCAGCAGCTAATTCGTCTAAGCTAGTATGGCCACGTCTACAATGACGTCGCAGTTACGACAAATATTGTCTTTCTTTACAAAAACAAAACACTCCCCGCCACATTCTAATTGTCCATTTGATTAGTTATTGAAAAGTATTGTCAGAAAGTTTCATAATTTATCATCATTTAAGCCAATGGATCATTTTAAAGTACAGCTATAAATATAAATTTTCAAACAAAATGCTTTTGATCTTTTTTTTTAATTACATGAGATAACTTTAATCCATTATTTTTTGTTCTAACATTTTATAAATTATGTTAAAATATAAATAAATTTTAGCGTAATTCTAATTTTTAAATGTAGTTCTTTCTATTTTTGCCATTTTAAATGTCAACTGCACCTTTAAAGCAACGCCACAGTTGTTGGAAATGGGATCACAATTACTGCATAAGTGTGATAAACTTGAGCATATGTGATAATGTCGTATTTTATGTAACTGTTATGAGATAGGTTATCAGAATAACTTGTGACATAAGGTAGAAATAAAAATATTATTTTTTCTTTTTCCGCCAATTCATTGTATATCAACAGATTATTTACAGATATTGACTTACATCACCACCAGTGTCGTCATATATACACTGCTCAAAGGAATTAGGTACCACCTAACCGGGACATATGCATAGCACCCCAGAGCCCTTGGGCACGGCAGGCCTTGACTCAATAAAGGGCTGTTGCAACGAGAAGTATAGTTTAGCAAAAGAATAAGGGGAATGCATGGTTTAAACCCTTTCACCCCCCAATGATTCCATTTATAATTATCAGCTTCCGATTTTTTTTCACTAAGTAAATCTCGCACTTATTTATAGTTAGATGGAAGAATCGTGTCTTTTGAAGAATTAAATAATGTTTGTTTTTTTATTAAATGAAACTAGGTAAAACATGGTAGAATAAAATTCACTCCCAAAAAATTTTATGAAATAAATGGACCCTAAATTCTTCACGCTTGCATTCTGAGATGTTTAAATTCTGTTTAATTGATTTAAACTTTTTTTTTAACAAATAAAGTTTTGAAAAAAGTATTGTTATAATTTATTCAAAAGTTATGATTCCAATTTCACCCCTTAAATTTTAGTTAAAAAATTAAGATTTGTTCCCCAGTTTTTTACCATTTCATTCTAGATGCATAATGAAACTATTTCACAAAGTTTAGATTTTTAAAATAAAAAATAAAAAGTTGGAACTGAAAGGGGTAATAAAAGTACGGAAAGTGCTCCTAATTGTTTTGAGCAGTGTAGAATTGAAATTCCAATATTTATTCGAAATGGCTAGGCCATCCACAGTAATCGGAAAAGGCTGAAAAACGGTCAAAATTCATTTATTTTTTGTGGTTTGACAAAAATGCATAAAAATTCGGTTTTGTAGGTTTTTGACCCATCTGAGTCGATATAGGACACAATCAAGTTTGTAAAACCTATGGATTTTAAGTTACAGTTAATGCAAAAAAAAAAATAGTATGTGAAGATGTAATGTGAAAATTGCGTATAAATAATAACGCTTTAATCAACATGTATTGTGCAAGTGCATATGCGTATGTTTAGGTCATGGTAATACGTAATCGTACGTCAAGTAGTCACAAAAAGCCAAAACACTAACAAAATCTTTTAAAAATGAAACTTTGAGCTAAAAAAAATTACACTATTTTCAACATTTTCTGCTCTCAATTTAGCTTATAAAATTAATTGAAACCAAAGTTTTTTAATGTGAATATTTTTTTACTAATTTTTGAACACATGATTTATATAATATTAAACATTTAAGTTTGTGAAATAATTATAAAATATTTAACATTAAAATTTGTGGAATAATTATATAATATTAAACATTTAAGTTTGTGGAATAATATCAAGTTTAATATCAAAATATCGTACAAAAATATTAATACACAGAACATATACTTTCAAATTAACCGTCAACGGTTTTTTAAGATCATATTAATTAACAGCATTTTATTATTGAAGATGTTAAGGTCAAATATGGTATTAATATTCATCTAAAGACTTTTTAATGAATTTTAAATGAATGTTCGTTTAATTTTAATAAGATGATAATAAGATAATTTTAATAAGATGATTAATTTGAATAATTAATTTAAGTAAGATAACAATATTAATATAATAGTTTTTTTGAGTCTTCGTGTAGCTCTAATTTGTTGTTTGTTTTAGGCTTTGCGCGAAAGGTATTTATGTAAGGGTCCGATGAAATAGTAAGGAAGTTAAACACATCTTCATTTGTATTTTTCCTTGAACTTTTTCTCGAGTGTTCTCGTCTGTACCACCGAAAGTCTTTGTTTCTGGCTTCTTGGGCTTCTTCGGTCAAAGCTCCTATTGGTAACATATATGATGAAATCACTTCCCCTCCATGAAACAATACCTTATGAACAGTGTTTGGCATGTTGTACCAGGGGTACAACAGGGGTGCAACATATAAAATTGCGGTTTCTCTACAGTAGTTTTGAAATTTTAGAGGATCAATTTCAGCACTACTATTGATTGTATCCAAGATAATTTTAAATCTATGTATTAGACTTCTATTAACTTTGGTAATTTCCGAAGTAATAGTAGGATCCTTAAAAAAATCTTCGACATGTATTACCATCGTTGGAAGTGCCCATTCCTTGTAGGACCACATCGACATTTAATCCTAAAACCTTTTTAATTTTTTCTTGGATTTGCTTTTTTGCATTTAGTTTTATTTCTTTGGTTTCTTGCGTAGTTTTCCACTTTTTAAAACTCATGTTGTAGGCAATGTGAAGAATACACTCCATAAATTTTATACGAGCATGAAGTGGTGAGAGACCAAGCTTAATTGATTCCTCATAAATGATTTTAGTATCCAAAAGTTGTAGATTGTTCATTTCTGATGGCTTAGCTTTGCATATTGGGCATACTGCCATTGATGGCGTATTTGTCAAATATTGGGTAACTTTTCCATCGGTCATGGATAGCTCTAAACAATGTTTTACGTGTATTGTTTTGTTATTGTAGGTAAGTATTGTTACGTTCAATTTTTCGATATCTTCATGCATTTTACCAACTTCTTGTTGAACTAAATCTGGAGTTTCTTTTGCAAAAAGAAATCTAATTGGTCTGCAAAACTGTGTGGCTGAGGGTTTTGAATTTTCCCAAACAAGAGTATCTCCATCTGTTGTTAAACGCAATGGAACCAGGGTCGTCATAAAAAGATTGGCGTCGGTCTCTTTTTCGTTTTCAAACATCTGCTTATATTGGCTGTGACCAGCAGACCCATCACACCCCCACTTGCAAAATAGTTTAAATTTGTACACTGTTGGTTCGACTTCGAATTTTATGAGAAAAATTCGTTTTATTGTGTGTTACAGCAACGTTTGGATATTAACTGTCGCATGACTTTCTGATACTTCAATTTCAGTTGGGTAGCATAGCTTTTTCTGCTCTAAAACTTGATCGTAGGACGGGAAAATGTTGCTTCCTAGTTCCTTTGATGATTGTCTTGGAACGTTATAATCATGTTTAGATAAGGAGGCATCTATTAGTATAGCAAGAGCTTTTTCAGCATTGTAAAAGTCAGTATCATTTTGGTATTTCTTTGATGCAGCAGTTAATAGTTCTTTCGATACATTATCAAGAATTTGTTTAATTTTCCGACGCTTTGTTCGATCAGAACATTCGTCAAAAGGCTTTTCAGGTCGACCAGCTTGCGTGGAAGTAGATGGTTCTTGTTGATCTAGTGTGCTAGAGCTAGCCTGTGCGGAAAAAGATGGCTCTACTATTTCCATATAATGTGTGCTGTAAGCACCCGATGCAGAATTACTTGACTCTACGAGTTCTACAGAATAAGTGTTAGCAAGCCACTTCTTATACTTATTATAAAACCCTTTTTTGTTGCGACTACAATCAAGCCACCTTTTACGAAAATGGGGTACAAATATTTTGGATAAATACCTTTTTATTTCTTCTCGTTGATCTGGGGTTATGAATGGGTAAGATACTTTCAAAGCGTCGATGCTTTTTTCGATATCAAATTGGCTCTTTAAAACAATTTCTACTAATTCACTATAACAACATTTAAAACTCACCATTTCGTCCTTACCGATGAAACATTATCGAACGTCTGGCAAAAGAGGTTTGAAATTGTTTGGTCACCTTTGGCGAAAAGTATATTTTGTATAGGAACTGTTTATAAGAATGAATTTTGGACTTCTCCGCCCCTTCTTCCCAAAAGCCAATGAGCATCTCTTGAAAACATTATTATTGTAAACAAATCAGACCTTTTATCTCCTACAAAGATGACACCAGTATTCAAGTTCTTTTATTTGTTTATAATTAAACTCTTTGTAAGTGAAGTGGTCGAAACACCTGTCGGTTTTGCTACTTTGTTTCTAGATTAACAGCTGCCGTGGAGCAACGCGCAGCAGCGTTGTGCTTTTCGACGATTTTTGAACAGCTAGATTTTGACACTTCTGTTTGTAATTATGGGGTCCGTACGTGTCCGCAGCTGAAATTTAGATTTATCTTTTATATACGATTTGGAAAACTAGTTAATTTTAATGAGACTTTGGAGCATAGTGGAGCAAGAAAGTTGCACTCTTTCAAATATTTAAAAACATAGTATTTTAGAAACTAAGATCAAAAACTAATTTAAAAATTATTTTGTATTTTTTAATCAGGTAAAATAAAAGAAAACCTTTTATAAAACTCAAAAACATGCAAAAAAATTGTGTAATAAAATTATAAATCGTGTATTTTGAATTCCATTGTATCGCCTCAAAACGGGCTATTTTTCATTTGTTGACTTTTCGTAACTATAAATACAACAAAAAATTATTTTTAATGATTTATATTTGGTAATCTTACTATTCAATTATCTATTAATTTAAAAATCTATTCATTTTGCATTTTGCGAACACTTCGAAATTTGGCATTTTGGCCGCTCCCAGACCACTGTGCCATCTTCTGATCATCTTTTTCTGACATCTTTATCCCTTGCTTACATTGTCGTTCCTTTCGATGTCAAAAGTCACCGCAATTGCGACATTGCACTTTTTTTTTAAAATTCACTTTTACGATAATTTCCCATAACTTTCAACTGTTTAAAACCATTTATGAACTTAAATCGTTTCTTAAACTCGGTAACAGTTTACAACTGTTTTCTCCGAAACTTGTTTCAATGAAATCACTTTGGGTAAGTGCCAATACTGTTAAAACTGAAGGTGACAAATTGAGCCATTTGTCACCCCGGGTGGAGAGGTTGTTCCATTTGCACCTTAAGGCTTTGAATAGCCTTTTATGAATGTTGGGCTTGTCAATTTCCTAGGGGTGTCATTCTGCCATCCCAAGGGGTCCCGCTGACATCGCCATGATGGCGTGTTGATGCTGATGCCTGATGTAAAACAGGACTTGGCGCTTATTTTGAAGTGGAGAACTTTGGATGCCCGCTTTGAATATCAAAACTTTGCTCCGGTTGCGTTAAGGTTGTCAGGTGCGCGCCCTTAGATGGTGTCAAGTTCAGATCCCCACTGAAGAAATATGGCCGACCCGAATTTGATCCCGGAACCTCTTGCATGCTAGCCCAACCCTAAACCGTCTGCGACAAAGTAATTACTCGGTCGCGAAAGCTAATATTGGATATTTGTGTCACAACCACAAACTTAAGACAGACCACAAAACTTATGACATCTTACTTGTTTTTTATGAACACATCCCTCGTCGTGGGCTAGTATTGGGTCATAACCACAAACTTAAGACATACTACATAACTTAAGATTTATACCCCAAAACTTAAGACATCTTACTTGTTGTTTTTTACGAACACATGTTTCGTGGTGGGCATAGGGACCTCGGTGAAAGTGCTGCATACGCCTCTGCTGTAGGCCCCCATGTTTTCCCACACAATCAAATCGCCCACTTCCAAGTCGGGAAGGTCGCACGAGTCGTACACCAAGTCTTCGGAACAACACGTTTGGCCCCAAACCCGGCTTAGGTAATGGGGCCTGTGGCTGGACTCGATAGCGTCCTGGAAATACATAAAGTGCAGTGTGTAAAACATAAAAATATTTTTAAATTTTTTTCTTTTAACACTTTCACCCCCAAAAATCTCTTCATTCCTGATCTAAATTGCCCTAGAATCCTTTCATCTGTTATAGCAAGACTTCGTGCAGGCGGGAGAAGAAATGAGAAAAGCAGAATCCACTATTTTTTCCCCCTATCTCCTTCTCGGAGGCCCTTTTACAGGCCATTTTAAGGACATGAAAACATCTCCAAATAACACCTCAAGATCCTACCCATTCTGCAGAAATTGTCCAGAACCCAACTAACACCAGACCATTTGTTTGACTGCCAAGCAATTGCTGCCTCTCTTTTTGGGCTTGGCACACCACCACAAGACTTAATTAAGAGTCTCCAAGCCCATGACCTGGCGACTCTCATCATCAACGCTTTTGGCCCTAAATAGAAATAGCTTTACATAGACACGATAACAACAACAACAACTCCTAATGATTCTATTTGGAATAATCGGGTTGCGAATTTTTTCTCACTAAGTTAAACTCGCGCTTTTTTCAAATAAATTTTATTAAATTATCTATACATTTTTCTATTAAGTTATATTTTCTTTTTGTATCGTTAGATGGAAGAACCCTGTCTTTTGAAGAGTCAAATAATGTTTGTTTTAGTTAAATCAAAATATGAAAAACCTGGTAAAATAAAATTCATTCTGAAGCATTCTTATTAAGTAAATTGGCCCTAAATTTTTAATGCTTGCATTTTTAAATGTTTAAAAATTAAATTTTAACTATTTTAACAAATACTGTTTCAAAAAACTTGGTGTTATAGTTAATTAAAAAGTTATAATTCCATTTTTTTCTTAAATTTTAGTTAAAAATTAAGATTTTTTCCCTGGTTTTTACCATTTCATTCTAGATGCAGAATGAGTCTATTTCACAAATTGTAGACTTTTAGAATAAAAAAAAGTTGGGACTAAAAAGTTAAAATTTGCCCATTAACGACGACTTTGTTAATACCACTAACATCTTCATTTTTAAATTAAGACAGAGAAACATTAAGTTTTTAAGATTATATTTTCGTGTAGCTTAATTTGTCTTTCATAAATCGTTCAGGACTATAGTCTATATTAGTCTTATATATTTTTTATTTAAATAAACTTCAGCAGAAAGCTCATTTTCGTGTGGCTAATTTTCTTGCTAACCGTCGCTAATGGGTGAATTAACTTTTTTAAAATAATTTTTCTAAGGTTTTAGAAAGTTTAAAGACATTTTTTTTGGATTGGTCTATTATAATATTTCCCATTGCTACAAAGTTATTAAGCTGAATTTTTTTACACCTCTGGTATCTTTTTAAGTAAACTCTATATTTTACTTAAATGGTTTTTAAATTTAAACTAAAGACATTAAATTTAACTAGAGAAAATACAAATATTATACTGTTGATGACTGCAAAGTTATTAAGCTGATCTTTTGCACCTCTGTCATCTTTCTAAGTAAACTCTATCGTGTAGTTCTAGTGCGACGTTATTTCAACCTAACTTAGTGAACTCTATGTTTTACTTAAATGATCTTTAAAGCAAAAAAAGTAAAAACCGTTTTTCACATAACTAGAGAAAATCCAAATATTATACTGTTCATCGTTTATTTAAATTTAATAATAGGATTGATTAAAAACATAGGATCAAAGTGATATTATTAAAAACTTACAATAACGGGCTTTGGCTTCACATCATACATTTCTTTGTGTTCGAAGAATGAACCGTAAAACCCGTCATTCACAAAATATTCTCTTTCAATATCATTATTTTCATTTTCTGAAAACAAAATTTTGTATGTATATAAATACAAATATAATATTCTAACTTCGTTGTTTATTGCTTTTACAGTAACTCTTACTATATAATAGAATAAATTGTGCAAAAAGTATTTTAATATGCATATTTTTTTTACTTAAATAAATTATAAACCATTGTATATTTTAGGTGTTTTGTTAATTATTTACGATATTTATATTACGAACTATTTACTTATTCTTAAATAACGTTTTACTATATTTAGAAAAACAAGAATAATTTAATCAGACTTCTGTTAACATTTACAGTTAATATTTTCACATCAGCAGAATGCTAATTTAAGTATTACATTTATTTAGGTTTACAATTACAAACAAATAAACTTAATGAAACTCTTAATTTATGAGCATTAAAATTTTCTTTTAACATAGTTATTATTTATTATTAATTTAATTGTTTTAAATTACAAAAAAAAATATATTTAAAAAAAAAAGGATATTCTTGCTGTTCTGGTTATCATTTGTTTATTTTAAGTGATGTTTTTTCATATGATCTTATAGAAGCATTATACACTTATTCTAAGATTTTTCAGAACCAGTAAGATTTCTCAACTAAATGCTGTTTACACCGGTAAAAACTAGTTTATCTGCATATTTAAAAACAAATATTTTAAATCAAAGAGGGAACGCCTGTCCCATACACCAAATGCATTAGTTTTGAATTCGTAACTTCAGTGAAAGTACTGCTGTGCTATAAGTAAGTTATTCTTTCATGAAAATAGTAATAACAACAAAATAAACAAATTTAAAAGACAAACAGTATCCAGTTATTTAATTATCAACAAAAGTTAAAAAGAGTTTACCCATCTGCCAATAATTGAATGTCAATTTAAAACTTCAAAAAATAATAATTAAATAACCAGCTTACGTTTTTTCTGCAAACTTTTTTTATTTCGCTGTTTTAGCGATTTTCATGTCTGGGGAAATAATGCTTACATTGCAAAGCAATACTTTGTCAGAAAAAGTATTTAAAAAATAATGCATTATGTCTATGAGACGGACGATTCCTGTCTTATAGTGAAGGGGGAATGAGCCCGCTGGACCGCTGGTCTCCAAACCAAAGTGCTTCAGTCTTAATCCAATGGAGAAAAAAATATTTTCTAAGCCACATTTCTCCGGCTGTATTGAAAATTTTTACAAACGGGATTTTTTATGTAATAAATGTCTTCCAGGTCCCGACAATCACACAAATACAGCCGGAGAAATGTGGCTTGGATTAACACTGAGGAATGGATTAACACTGAGGCACTTTAGTTTGGAGACCCGCGATCGATCGGGCTCATTCGCCCTTAAGAAGAAGATAGAGATGCTGCTGGGCAAAAACCAATACAAAAATCGGTTTGCCAAATGAAGACATTGATCGCTTTGTAGTAAGCCGCTTGAACCTGTGAAGGGTATTACTACAATCTTGTGTGAATTCAGATATCGTGCTGCAGCCTACAACTGCGAACACAGTCATATTTTGATATTTAATTAACGTCTTTTATAGACTAAAATGAATGAATGATGCCTTTCAGAATGAACTAACGTTGATGTGAGAGGTTTGTTTAGGTATACGAGGGTTGTTGGCGACTTTTTGACGGCTTAATTTTTTTTTCGCGCTCAACATCTTCTTAACCCTTTTTACTCTCAATGATTACATTTGGAATCATCAGCTTGGAATTTTTTTTTCTCACTAAGGTAAAATCGCACTGATTTCAAATAAATTTCATTAAGTCCTCTTTAATTTTTTCTATAAAAATATATATTTTTTTATTAGATGGAAGAATCATGACTATTGAAGAATCAAATAATGTTTGTTTCATTAAATGAAAATATGAAAAACATGGTAAAATAAAATTCATTCTGAAACAATTTTATTTAATAAATTTGCCCTAAATTCCTTATGCTTCCATTTTTTAATGTTTAAAAATTGAATTGAACTATTTTTAATAAATAAACTTTCGAAAAAATTATTGATATAGTTTATTCAATAGTTATGATTCCAAATTTCCCCCCTTAAATTATAAGTAAAAAATTAAGATTTTTCTCCCGGCTTTTCACCATTTCATTCTGGATGCATAATGAGTCTATTTCATGAATTTTAGATTTTTGCAATAAAAAATAAAAAGTTGGGACTGAAAGGGTTAACTCTATGACCCCTTCGAGTTCCATACCTAGCTTTGACGTATTTCGTTTTCCTAGGATTGTTGTGGTCAGAGACACGGCTGAGCCTACATAGTAGCATCCAGGCTCGGCAATGAAATCAGTGTTCAGAAAGGAAAAGTTGTCGTCAAGAGATTTGTTAATTTTTTCTGAAAGCTAAATGAAAATATTTGTAATAATGGAGCATCAGACTGTTCCAATGTTAAACAAATAATTGGTATGAATGAAGAGATGTTAAAAAAATTGGGTTTTAAAACAAAATTAAAACAAGCGATAATCATATGAAGAGTACAGGTGAAAAACCCCTTCATTGCATAGGAATCTGTCTCTTTGGTGACGCTAGCTAGTCATTGCCTAAACTGGTGTAAGAAAACGTTAATCTTACTCAGGTTCTCCTTTCGCGGCAACCTTGATTGACGCGAGACACGAGTACCACTTTTGTACAGCTAGAGAAGAACAAAGAGATACACCGGTTTCTTTTCGTTAATGTTCTCCAAGTATACCAGAATGCGGGAAGATTCCTAATCAATCAAGGGGTTCTTACCCTGGACTCTTCATATGTAAACTTCTTTAACTTACTCTAAAACTGACTCTTACTTGAAATTTTAATTAAAAGCAGTTTTACGAAAAGGAATAATACACTGTGAAACATAAAAGAAGGTGTAAGCTTGGGATATTAATAAATTTTTTTAAATGCCACACAAAATATCTATATATTTATGTAATAACACATTAGTTTGTTAAAAAAGTGTCTCATGTAACTTTTGAACAAGTTTCAAGTGAATACATATTGTAAAATTTTATAAGAAAAAGTGAAAACTCTGACTGCTTACAGCGTTATAAAGAACATTAAAAAAATGCTTTGAGGCTTTCTTAATAAACAAATAGTGAACAATCAAAGAATAACATTATGCTACATTTTATGGCGTCATTCCAAACTTATTTATATGATAAAAATACAAATATTACTTTTTAAATAAATTAAGTTTTTCATGCTTGTGTTAATGTGCCAACAGCTGTTTAAATGACTAAAAATTAAATTTCAATGTTAATTTAATGGGTAGTCGTCGACGGACAGATAGACAGATGTTCGTTCAGCCGTACAGACAGATTGACAAAGAGTATGAAAGATTAGTCTCTGATATCATACCTTTCTAACAAAAAAAAAAAAACTTTTAAGTTCTTACGGATAGACCCGATTTTGAAGGGGTGTACAGAGGTACGGACAGACGGACATCTTCAGCTTGTCATACCTACTTTTCTATTTTTTAAAAAAAATCTTTGGAATTAATAAAGGGAAAATATGCCAATTAGTCGTCTTTTAATTTTGAAACAAACTGTAGTAGATCTAAAGTACAGGGTGGCGCAAATAAAAGTGGCCCGGCCATGGAGGTAGGAAAACGAGAGAAATGGTACAGAGTCAAAAACCAATGCAAAACAGATTTGCTAAGTGAAGCTATTGATAGCTTCAATATTAAGCCCAAACAAAGGCTGGGCGAATTATTTGCCGGTAACTTTACAATCTTCACCTGTGGACTGATCTGACCAACTCACACCTATACAGCTTACGCTAAGATCTGAATTCGCCAATAGTCCATGTGTAGCTATAGTTTAGTAACCAACCAACCCCCCCCCCCCTCCTACCAATAAAAAAAAACTGCTTTACCAAGTGAAGCTATTGAACGCTTGAATATTTTATGAATTTGACTTGGCGGCTTTCAGACGGCTTCAATAGTTTTTTCTCGTCAAACACCTCCCTGTATTCGTAGCTCCATGCCGGTGCCACTTTTATATGTGCCATTCTGAATTATGGGTATTTTTATGTAAAAAGTTTGAACGAGCGGTTTCTTAATGATTTGTTACTAAAAATGCTACTAAAAACACGTTTGTGAACTTTACCTCATAGAAGTACCCTTCCCTTTCTTTTGATCCAAAAAATCCAGCTCCAATATCTACATGTGTGAAAACATAACCAAATTTCTTAGCCATTTCGAATACAGTTCGACAGTCTTCAATTGTAGATGTAAAAGTTTTTGGATCTTCACAAAGAGCACCGACGTGAAAGCTGAAATTTAATGCGGAAAATTCGTAGATTTTATAACCTTAATAGTAAACTTACAAAAATCTATACTAATATAGAAACCGGGATAAATTTATAATATTTTAAACAATGACACTTTGATTTAATGATCATGTACTTTTCTGTTTTTTAATGCCAAATAATTTGCAATAGAGACAAGGTGATAATTTTAATGAATACATTTTTAAATCGTGATTGTATCTGAGTAAGTTTTTTTTCCATTAGACGCTGAATTACGCAATTACATATTCATATTTAAGTATAGTCATACTTATCGAAAAAAAATTAAGTAGAGCATATGAGCATGTTTATAATTTTTGAGAAACACATAAATTTTTTTTAAAAAACACAAAAAGAATTTCATAAAATGTACTCAAAAACAAAATATCACAAATAAACCTCGAATAAGGTAAAAATGATTTCAATTTTAAGCCATAAATTGTAGTGAAAAAATTTTAGCTAACAATTTTCTCAATCGTATTGTTATTTTTATAAATTCTAAAAAAATAATAATAGAAAAGTGTCGCTTTTTGTTTTAGAATATATTTTCCAACATGGGTGTCAAAATATTTAATGATTAGGATCTTCTAAACAAATATTTAGATTTTATGTACCGTGTAATAAATATACGTGCATATGGTTTATTGCTACTACATTTTAAGTTATCTACTAGGTATCTAGTTTTTATATAATCAACCATCTTAACTTTGGAAAGTTTCAGTTAACTTGGAGAGTTTCAGTTAAAATTGATATTTATAAAATTGGTTTCTACACATGGTATAAAGTGACTATGCTATATATATACATGAAAAAATCGCCAACAAAAAGGAATTGCGTTAATTATTGATTTTTCATATTTATCGCATAAACAGTATGAAATAGAAAAAAAGCATATAAAGAAATGTCGAATAAGGTTAATTTTAATAGAATTGTACACTTTGTATTATTGTCACTGTTTTTATTTTAAGTTATTGTGAATGATAATGTTAAAAGTTTGCATCGAGTAAGTTTAGGAAAGTTAACTATATTAAGGGGAGTCGGATGGTTTTATCTCGCCCACGTTAATTTTCCTAACTTTAGGAAAAATTTTCTCAGGAACTATATGATATATTATTATGAACTTTTTTATATTTTGTTCCTTACAAATAGCTCTTTGATTTAAACTGAGGATATTTCATAGCATAAAAAATACTTTTGCAGTGATTTTTTTAAAAATATGTATTAAAAAACACAAAAAAAACCAGATTTAAAGTTATACATTTTTTTTAGCAGAGATATTTAAAATTCCTCAGTTTAAATCAAAGAGCTATTAATGGGGAAGAAATAATAAAACAAAATATGTTGATATATTTTATAGTTTCTGAGAAAAATGTTCCTAAGTGTTGAAAAATCTTGTATTTCAGGAAACGCAAAAGAAAAGTAAGGTTTAGGTAAGAACTCATGTTCAGAGTTTCTGAAAACTGCTTATAAAAAGAAATCTACTAAACAGAAATCGATAATCTTGGTCTTAAATTAAAGCTAAAGATATGAAAAATAATAAAAAAAACCAAAAAGTCCACATTTTTGACCCAAACACCCATCCGACTCCCCTTAAGATACAATTAATTAAGTGTTTGTGGTTACCTCACACCAATCACATTCAAATCCATCTCCTTAGCAGTCAGTAGTAAATCTTCTGCATCAGATACTTCACAACCAAATTTTAAGCTCAAATTATACACAGATTGGGTACTTGCTGATTTGAGCCGCAAAATTAGTCTGCAAGAAATTTAAAAAGTAAGGGGTAAAAATTTATGAGGAGGAGTACTTTTTTTATTAAAAAAATATGCATACGGCGATACGCATACGGCGCACTATTAAACTTTACAGAGAAACATTTACTTGTATGTTTAGTTAAATATCATCAGTATATATGAATATATTACGATTAAAATTATTAATAAGATACTTTTTTTACCTAGATTAGAAAGAAATTAATCAATTAATTACTACTATTGATAAAATATGTCTGAAACCTAATACAAGAATTCTTTACACTTTTTGGTTAAAATTACATCTTGTATTCATGTGTAATAACGCTAAGAACGATCTGAACACATATTTGAAAAAAAAACAAGTAGGTTTGTAACAGAATCTGTCACTTAACCCGCTTCCACACAACAGTTGTATTTAACAGGTAAAAAGGCGCCAAACACAGCACTGATTCTATATTAAATATTTACATGCTAAATTTGGCTAGTTTCATTTATTTTATTTCGAAAATTCAATAATTATTACTTATCGTTTGCAAAAATTAATTTATATTTCAAAGAATAAATATGTAATATTCCTCGCTTTTCAATAGAATGAAAATATTTCATATCAACATACAAAGAATCTCGTAGTGAAATATAATTGACGTCATTTCAAACTGATCGATTTCGCAAAAATAAATTTATTTTAATTTATTGTCTAAAAGAATTAAGTTTCTCGCGTGAAAATTCACTTATTTATTGTTTGTAAAATTAATTTACAGTTCAAAAAATATATAATTAGTATAATTGATGATTTAAAAATAAAAGCGAAACTTTGCATATTTTTTTTTATTCCAAGTTAGAATTCTCTATGCATCTTTCTTCATACATACATAATAAACCATCAAAAGAACTCTATTGTGATATTACAACAATCCAAACTGAATCATATCACTTAAATATTTTACAAGGGTTTTATTTTTATTTTAAATAAAGTTTCTCGTACGTTTAACGAAATGGCAACAGTGAAAATATTGAATAAAAATGGAATTTGAATGTTATTTCAATGTAGATTAAATTTTTAGTTATTTAAACTTTAAATAAACTTCTAATTAAAATTTTTTAATGAAATTTGGAATGTAGCCTAATCTGATTTTTTGCTTCAAAATGACATATCCTACTTGTCTGTGGGACTTGTGGATGGCAACAGTGAAAATATGAATAAAAATGGAATTTGCATGTTATTTTAATGTAGATAAAAAATGTAGTTATTTAAATTTTAAATAAACTTCTAATTTAAATTTTTTAATGAAATTTGGAATGTAGCCTAATTTGATTTTTTGCTTCAAAATGACGTATTCCACTTATCTGTGGGACTTGTGGTTCTTAGTTTAATTAATTTTTTTCTAAAATTTCAATAATTATTATTTATTGTTTGCTAAATTAATTTATAATCAACAAATATATAATATTCATTACTTTGAAATAAATCAAAAAAATTCATATCAACATAAAATCAAAGAATCTCTTTGTGAAATATATTTGACGTCATTTCAAACTGATTTAAAACGCAAAATGCGATGAATTTTTTGTTATATCATACTTGTCTGTAGCATTTGCAGTTTGGGCTATGAAAGTGGGTGACAGACGGACTGAACGATTATAATACCTTCCACTTTTTACATTATAAACGTAGTATGGAAGCTAAAAAGAGGACCTAATTGTACTTGTGGAATAACTGTAGGTCTCACCTAGCTTTCGGGAAGTGATGATGTATTTTCAGAAGTTCCTCCTTGCTGTCGAAAGTCATCAAGTCGCAACCTATAAAACTGGCGTAGTGCAGCGCTTTGGTAGTTTTGACAGTGTGTGCAAATATGACATTTTTACCGTCAGCTCCAGCTTTTATTGCAAGGCGAATCTCACCCTGAAATTTGTTTTTTAAAAGTTATTTCAAACCACTGGAAAGCAAGTAATGTTTCAACGGACTAAAAAATTTCAATGAACGAATACTTATTTTTATCATAAAAACATTTGACTTGAAGCATTAAAATAACAATTGGCTTGTTTCAGGTGAACGTGTTATTTTCCCAACAGGGCTGCTTTATTGTCGGCTAAGCCTTTGCAGACTCGGTATATTCCCCAGAACTGAGAGCCACTTTTTTGTGGCACCATCTAGGTGACTTCCTTTACCAATTGTGACGCTCAGATTACGATATGTATCTGAGCTGTCTGTGGACGTTAAAGTATGCCGAGATTTTCCTTTTGCCGAGAGAACCCAAGCCAAATGGGTACTAAAGGGATCTTTTACATGACAAATAATCATATGACATGCGTGCCCTCGATTTTCAAAACCAGAAAATCTGACGACTCAGCCGGGGCAACTCAGCGGTGAACGTATTTCCTTCTATCTTTAATTAATGCTCTTCCTCCTATCTTTGCTGCGATCGGTGCTCCTGTCCGTTCGTGACATTGATTCCCCAATCGAGGCTCCAGAAAGAATTTAGTTTCACATTTTTAGCATTTCTGTTACCATGCAAGACCTGAAGCGTGCCTATTAAAATTTTTTACCTCAGTGGAACAGTCAAATCCATATCCAAGCAGCACAAAAAGACGTAGAAGTACTGGATCTGAGTTCGCTTTCACCGCTAGGAAAGATGAATAAACTTTTTTCAACATTCAGAAAGATTTAGATGAAAAAATTATTGCATTTTCAATTTTTTTTAAAAATTATAATTATTTAGTTTTTAAATAATGATTAACGTGTTCTAACTATCATTACCATTAAAAATTGAAGCAGTGATTATGAAACCAAAGCGAATTATAATTTTGTAACTTATAGACCGTAGGAATATGCATTAATAAATTAAATTTTATTTAAAAAACAGTTATGTCTCACTTACACCATGTTAAAAATATAAATTATTACTTAAGAACTACAGAGAAAGATCTATATTCATATAATGCCATTGAGATAGCAAAGACCATTCAATCACACTATAAGTTACAACTCAATCGAGGATACGACACCAGCCAACCATAACTTAAGCAACTGGACTTAAAAATTCAACATTAAAAAAATATACAACTTATGCTTGCCATAGTATGGAACTACGTTCGGAAAATTTTGCTTCCATAGTTGTGCCTTCCAAAGTACATCAGCTAAATCAATGGTGTAGAAAGATTGGTCTTCGGCCTAGAATGAGAAAGATAATTACAATTTTAATCTTACAGGATTGGTCTCTGTTAGGCTAGACATCATTTGTTTGCAAGTAGCAAGGATACATTGATACAAGTTTCTTCAAACAGTTTTTTTGATGCCAAGGAAGCAGAATTTTAAAGTTTTTTTTGTGTGGGATGTCAGCAAAACCAGTGTATATGATTATTTACACGCACAATCTTTGTTTTATATAATATTTAAGCATGTAATTAAAAATATAAGTTATTTATATAAATATGCCCCTACAGGTCCATTAATACATCTCTCATGGCACTTTTAGACACTTGGGAAAAATAAGTAAATATGGCCAATGTTTTTTTTTATTTTTATAAAAAATGAATTAACATGCCATTTTTTGCACATTTAGACATTCCATTTATCCAAACTTCATTATTTTAGAAAGTTAAAATGACCAAAATCCGAGTTGAAATTAAACATTTCATGTTCTCGCTGTTCCCTTGTTCTTTGCTGAATCGTTGGTTTCTCTCGTTGGAACCTCTGCCGCCAAACCACAAAGTCATTCTCAACACAAGTGCGATGAAAATTCATTTAATAACGTAGCGGGGAGTAGACAGGTTGTACCAAGGCTTCCCGTGTATCATTGTGTCCTAGACCCCCTCCTCCAACGAAAACACAGCGTGGTGATCATATGACAACTCCTTGAACTTTCATTTACACTTACAGTGCACATAACAGATTCAGAAATTGAGCGTGATTTAATATAGTCCTCTTATCACTTTTTAGCATGTATGACGTGTGTTTTAGGCGAGTCCAAACGATCACTCGTAAAAACGAAAAGAGGTAAGGAAGATTTTGGTTTATGCCAGAGTTACTTTATTTGGAGATTTATTGTTTTTGCATCAGGCGCATATTCCGTTAAGGTTTAGAAACAGTTTCTCAACTGAAGGGCTGATCTAACTTGCATCGGGTTCACTATTACTGCATAGCTATATTTTTACTTGTAGCGTTCCCAGAGGTGGTACTGAGTGTGTTAAATAGTTCATACTACAGATGCAAATCTATTGACGTTCAAGTCAAGATAGAAAAAAAAGCATGTGCAATTGATGACGCGGCCATTACCAATTAACTATAATCCTTCCAATATCCCAAATGTGTAGTTTTAGAGTGTGACCCATTATTTACAAACAAGCTAACCCAACCATCCCCTTTGCTCGCCAAACACCATGAGATTGGCAACACTGCCTCCTTTAGGTTCTCTACCTGTTTTCAAAGTGAACTCTTCACAATCGAAGTGAAAGGGGGACTATACCATATCGGAACATTGGGCTTTAGGTTTCGAGAAGTGTTACGCCAGGATGCATTTACATATTTACCATCATTAGTTATTGCATAACTAATAAAAAGTACTTACCAAATGACTGGCTGCATCAATTATATATTTGTTGTATGTACTGTAACATTTTTGTCGCGATTTTGTTAAAATGAGCTCAAAGAATTTTTCGCCGTCTATTTCCAAATTATTACTTTTATTAGTCTCCGACATGATCTTCAACTGAAATGGAATTATTTGCATTATAAATAGAAATCATATTATTGTTTGTATAAAAGTGTAATAATATCATAAAATATATATTTAAAAGAATATAAGTACACTGCAAAACGTTTGGTGTAATGCTACTAAGTTAAAAGCGGTGGAAGCAAGTGATGCCTCTGTTTTAACAAAGTAACACTACATCACAAAGAAGATGTAAACTTACATCAAACTTGAGTAACCTTCCACCATAAAAACTATGTAATGTTTCACCGTAACGAAGGAGTAAGGATAAACCATAAAAAAACGACTGGCATTAAAGCTTACTCTAATTTTAACGTGATACCTACAGTGAAAATTTGTAGGTTGATATTTTCAGTTTTATACCCAAGTTAAAGTTCGTCCTAAGGCCCATATTGACCCAGCTGTTCTATGTTTTCAAGAATTTTGCTTTATCGACTACTCCACGCCGTTATGATAGAAAGCGCAATTTCTTCACAATCCTTTTTGTTTCACGTCATTTATGATTGCGCATGCACTTGGACTCTGTGGAAGATTACATCGGATCACACAACGCTTTGTGGAACGTTTATCACATTTTCATTTTGGTGTGAGGTACGATTTCTCCAAAATGTGTGTAAAGTTAGACCCATAAATCATGGTAACGTTACACAGTATTTTTACAGTGTAATAGGCATTGAAGTGACATTAATTAAAAAAAGTGAAAATATCAGAAATAGTTGTGGATACAAATTATTGATCATTATATTTTTTAATGATAATTAATTGATAAAGCTTTATTTCCCAAGAGTATACAATAATATTTTCATATTAAATAAAAAGAATCATCAACCACTGCTGAAATATTCAAGAAATTTGAATTCAATGAAATGTTTCTTACATATTACATTAGTATAAATGTTTCTTAATAATTAGTGGATCTTTGTGCTATTTAAAGAAATTAATTGAAGAGTACAGGGGAAGAACCGCTTTATTTATTAGGCGTAGTTCCGTAATTGTATCTGCTTGGCGGACATTGGCGACAGGAAACCGGTTTTTCTCTTTCTTCTTCGCTTGGTCCAAGCGTCGGAATCGTGCATCTCGTTAATCCATGGCCGTCTCCTTGGTTAACCTCGGTAGGTAGAAAAGTCGTGGTTTAGGACTTTTCAATCAATTTGTGAATCTTAAAATTTCTCTTAATTGTTTTAGAAAAATTCGTGATTTTCAATCAATCGTACCTTATTTTTAAAGCTTAACATGATGATAAACACAGTCTTTTGAATAAAACGCGGAACTGAATTTCAGGGTTGCAGTGAGAGAAAATGAACAACAAAATTGAGAAACTGGCTTCCTTATATCAGTTTAGGCGATTACTCGCTATCATCGCCAAAGATGCCTGCTGAGGAAAGTTTTCAACGAAATTAAGCGGTGTTTCCCCTGTACTCTTCAATTTTAATACTTATATATGAATTGTTAAATGCAAAAAGGGTTAAGCGACATTGAGACCATTTTAGCTTCTACACTACGTTTATAACGTAAAAAGTGGAAGGTATTATAATTGTTCAGTCCGTCTGTCACCCACTTTCATAGCCCACAAACTACAAATGCTACTGGCAAGTGTGATATACGTCAAAAAATTCAGCGCATCGAAATTAGAAGACATTGAAAATCTCAGAAAAAATTCGAAGTACATACTTAAATTATTAAAAAAACTGCAAAATTTAATGGTCATTTAAAAAGCATAAGAAGCCATTTTTATTAGAATTAAATTGCCATTCACATCAATCGCTTGAGAAACTTTATTTAATTGAAATAATAAATTAAAAGAAATTTGTTTTTGCGACATAAATCAGTTTGAAATGACGTTAAATATATTTCACAAAGAGATTCTTTAATTTTATGTTGATATGAAATGTTTTGCTTCTATTTAAAAGCGAGGAATATGATCTATTTGTTCTTAGAATATAAATTATTTTAGCAAACGATAAAAAATAATTATTAAATAAAAACTTATATTCTTCCACATGAAATTAGATCTCGTACTGCTATCTGTTAGTGCTCTGAAGAAGTGTTGAAGTGCCCAGAAAAAAATTTCTTTCTTTAAAAATTTCAAGAAGTTCTTTTAGTAGTTAATTTTAAAAGCATTTTGCATTAAAAACAATGTTAAAATAAACTGTTAACTACAAATAAGTGATACTATAGCACAATTTATTTTTTATTTTTGGAGCATAAGGCGTGTCTCTCAGTAACTATTAAAAAAATATTTTTTTAATTACTTTGCAAAACATATTTTTTAGTATATATTTGTATGAAAAGTATGTTTAGACGAAGAATATGCGTGTAGGATTTTGCTGAGGTCTTAAGAGGATAATACTGTGTTTAGCGCCTTTTTTCCTGTTGAACACAAATGTTGTGTGGAAGCGGGCTAAGTGACAGATTCTGTTACAAACCTACATGTTAAATTTTATAGTTTGATGTATCTTCGATTGTATTTATATACTAGAGATTTCAGCGGATCGTTTTTTAAAAGAAAAAAAATCTCTTCTAGGCGGGTGAAAAGTGGGCATTTGCAGGATGCTCTTTGTTACACTTCTTCAGAGCACTAACAGATGGCAGTATGAGATCTAATTTCATGTGGAATTGACTTCTGGGGAGGATATTTTACGTTTTGAAGTGTAAATATCAATAATTATTGGTGGTTTGGATGCTCAGCAAAAATCAAGCATCCTTTTTGGTTCAAGACAAATTTATTTCTGACTGATACAATCGTGGGCGAAGTTACATAACTAGCGCCATAGCGCCCTCTATTGGTGAGATGATACACATTACATCATACCATTTTTTACAGATATCATAGCTTTTGTTGTTTATTAACAAATAATTGACGCTTTGACATTATTTTTTAAACGTCTTTATTGGTGAATTAGGGGGGTGGGGGGGGGGGGGTTGAAATATCTTCCATATGATAAAAAAAGCCTTTTATTTTATTTCTTAGTAACGACTTTTTTTCTTTAAGTCCTAATAAAATCATTACATTTTGTGTTTACTTCGTACTTTTTGAAGTTTTCGGTAACGTTGTTATAGTGTCATAACTAGCGATGCATATGCTGCAAAGATATCTTATTCGTTTTATATTGTCATCCACAAATATACCTTTGAATGAAAACTACTTTATTTTATGTACTTTATCAATTTTATGCCTCAGTTAAAAAAAAATACCCTATATGCAATAAGACGTAAAATATGCTTGATAAGTTCACAGGAAAAAAAAGGTAACATCTGAAACGATTTCCGCGCTGTCATTTCCGGGTGAGGACTAAGTCATTGAGTCGTCCCCATAAACTGTTTACTAAAGTCCACGCTACAACTTAAATAAACTTTCTTTGGAAAAAACAAGTACTAATTTTTAATTTATGTTTTAAATAAGCGCACTTTTGCCTATCTCATATAGGTAACGCACCCTAAAATAATAGAAATATCTAATATTTGATATTTATATTTTATCAAATGATATGTTAATAATATGTTAGAATTTAATTTCTGTACCGTTTCATCACATAGGTAAATTGGCACTTTTTCATAATATTGACCCATAAAAAAATTTACGTAAAAAGTTAGCTATCACAGACAAGTAGTACTGGAAATGAGTGTAACAGAGAAATTAGCTATTTCAGTTCTTTCAGAACTTCTTATTTTATCCAAAACATTAACAAAGAGAGAATCGATAATTTTTTATGAAAGAATTCGTTGAATTTGAACATGTTCGTCTACTTTTATACGACATTTCTATAAACAAATCAAAACCCAAAAAACCTATAACAATTAATGAAAACTCTCACTATGGCATTACAATTCTAAAAAAAGCAAACCATACATAAATTTCTTACCTGTGTTTTAATTTAGTTATCAGCCAATAGTTCGAAGTTTTCTAATAATAATTGCAGCATTTAAATCCTAAATCAATATAGCATCCACCGATAGTTCATTAAGACTAAGACTTACATAAGATGACAAAATCTCTGTAATCTATCAGATTAAGATTTTTTTTAAATTCGCTTATCGATAACATATCAGTCATCAGCCTAAAATTTTGACGCATGTACGTAGTTCGTGTTTTTTATGCCAACAAACAAATTGTTACACAAAAGTCACAAAGATTTAAATAAAAATTGTTACGAAATTGATGAAAGAAAAAAACACACATTTAAGATTGAAATTTTCTTGCACACTTTCTAACAAAATGTGCATGTATTTGTATTTTGAACAATTTATTATGTTTATAAGTGCACATACACACTTGACATTTGTACAAAAAAAATTATTTGTAAAAATTGCAATTGGATAACAAGAGCAAATGTTTATACCAACCTAAAATGAATATTCCGTTATTATTGATGAGTATAATGACAGTTAAGTATCTCGGTCTCCAAATAAGTTTTAAACTATCATATAATTAAAAAAGATTTTTCTTATGTGGCCTCTAGTATATTTTGTCCTACAGAATTGTAAGTTTTTGTGTCCACTATTTTACTAAAGTTACATAACATTGGTTACAAATAATTTTCAAATGAAGACACTTTTTTGTGTAATGTCTGAAATTTTCGGTAAAATTTTGGTTTTTGGAGGGAAAAAAATAATGTTTGAAAAATTAAAGGTGATGAGTATGTTTATTCAATGTTCACTACGTTACTCTTTATGGGTTAGTGAGTTATAAAAGATTAAATTCAAGTGTCATTTGAAGCCCTATGGAAACTGATTATTATGAGATGAAAATAAATTAGAAATTAAGTAAATATTACAGCAAATGGTGAAAATAAAAAGCATTTTGTCGACTCTGTCACCATAGACAAAGCACTTAACTTCTTTATTCAGAATAGCGCACCTGATTCTTAATTACGAACTAAAATAACGTCAAAGTTTGATTGGTTGCTTGATAAATTTGTAGAATTTGATTTTAATTTTGTTTATAAGCAATGTGAATTAATCATCAGTCCATGCTTGTTTATCTGAACAATGCTAATCCGAATTATCCTTCAGTTCACCTAAGGTCCCTGATTATATTTTATGGACGGACAAAAACATGTGATATAAGTGTGAGCAGTAGGGTAGGTATTTCCGAGGAAAGGCGTCACGATTAGAGTTAAATATTTGTTGTTAAAAGATTTTATTAACAAACTAGAAGTTTTGGAAAACAAGAATAAACTACATTCCTTTTACTTTAATACTCAGTGAAACACTTGTATAAAAGAAGTGTGTAGGTAGTCGAAAATAAGTGTAAAAGATAGGATATCAGATACTATCGTTCTATTTTTTTTTAAATTAGACTGTTAGAACTAAGTTAAACAGACCTCATAGGACAGACGGACCCAAAGTGTAAAAGATAGGTTTCTGATGTCATACCTTTCAAATTTTTTTAAAAAATGGGATGGTTAGAACATATATAATTTACAAAAAGGGTCGAATTAAAACAAGAAGTTCATAAAGAACTAAAATAGCCTACTTTCCTGTTACTTAAATACTTACTGAAGTTCTAATCGGGAAAAAAAAACTAAGTTCCTAAAGTAAATATCATCAACAGCCGTTTCCACACTAGATTTATACACATTAGAAAAAAAATCGAAACACAGCACCCAGCTATAATTTAAACTTCTAAAAGCCAAAATCAACTATTTTCCTTAATATTCTTTCGCAAATTAATTAAATATTATTTATCATCTGCTCGTGATTTATTTGTAGTTCGAAGAATAATTAAATATTTATTAATAACAAAAGTAATGAAACTTCTCCAAACTGCATTAAAAAAAATAAGAAATGTTAATTAAAACTAAGCATAATTGTATGCAAAAATATGCCTTTCCGTTTTCTTGGTAAACAATTGATGAACAATCAAGGAATCAAATTGTGCTACATTTTATGACGTCATTCCAAACTGATTCATGTAAATATTATTTTGCTTCAAATATGTTTAAATAAATAAAGTTTCTCATGCCATTGTTGATTTGGCAACAGTGATTTAAATGACTCAAAATTGAATTTCAATGCTAATTCAATGGGAAATTCGCCGACAGATAGTAGATTTATGTCCGTCCGGACGTACAGACAGACGGACAAAAAGTATGAAAGTTGTGTATCTGAGGTCAGCTTTCTAACAAAAAAAGAATTTTTAAGATCCGAGGGATAGAACCGATTTTGGAAGGGGGGGGGGGGTACGGACAGACAGACGGACAGACAGACAGACAGACGGAAAGACAGATAGACATACGAACAGACAGATGGACATCAACCCATTTCAATACCTACAGCGATTTAAATGACTCAAAATTGAATTTCAATGCTAATCCAATGGGAAATTCGCCGACAGATAGTAGATTTATGTCCGTCCGGACGTACAGACAGACGGACAAAAAGTATGAAAGTTGGGTATCTGAGGTCATAGCTTTCTAACAAAAAAGGAATTTTTAAGATCCGATGGATAGAACCGATTTTGGAAGGGGGGGGGGGTACGGACAGACAGACGGACGGACGGACAGACAGACAGACAGACAGACGGAAAGACAGACAGACATAAGAACAGACAGATGGACATCAACCGCATTTCAATACCTACAGTGATTTAAATGACTCAAAATTGAATTTCAATGCTAATTCAATGGGAAATTCGCCGACAGATAGTAGATTTATGTCCGTCCGGACGTACAGACAGACGGACAAAAAGTATGAAAGTTGGGTATCTGAGGTCATAGCTTTCTAACAAAAAAGAATTTTTAAGATCCGAGGGATAGAACCGATTTTGGAAGGGGGGTACGGACAGACAGACAGACAGACAGACGGACATCGACCGCATGTCAATACCTACTTTTTCATTTTTTTAATTCTTTCGAATTAAAAAAAGAAAAGTAGGCTAAAAAGGAAAGTAGGCTAATAAAAAAATGTATGATGTGTCAAGTGTTATACTCTCCTTAAGTTTACAATATTTAACATTTAGCCCAGCATTCACATAAGTAGTCTTTCACATAAGTAGTCATTCCATTAGTGGTGTAAAGACTTTGCACCATAACAAACGAAAAGTACAGGGGGGAAAACCCCTTCATCGACTGGGAATCTGTCCGTATTCAGGTCTGCTTGGCGAGTAGTGGCGATCGGAAAGGGGTTTTTCCTTTGGTTCTTCATCCGCGGTTCAAGCATCAGACTAATGTGTGGCTTCAATCTCGATCATATAGATAGTAAACCCTTGCGCCGCGTGTTAAGAATCGAGGCAAAACTGGTTTCTTCACACCAATTTAGGCGACGACTCACTATCGTTGCCAAGCAGACCTGATGCAGACAGATTCCTATGCAATGAAGGGTTCTTCCCCTGGAATCTACAATTTAATAATACATCTATAAACAATGTTTTTTTTGTAACATGAAAACATTTTTATTAGTACGAATTAGTTACAGTTCCATTTAAACAGAATATACAAAAGTAGGAGCAGGTGGACATTTCTATTGTTTGGGATCGCATTAACACGGTACAATTGTTATCACATGTCCTTAGTATCATGGCAGTTTATTTCCTTTTCTTCAGTAATAAAATCTTCTTCAACAATATCTGCGACTTCTGCGATGTATGAAGCAATCTCTTCAAAGTTTGTCAACCAATCTAATCTAAGCCTGCAAAATAAATCACTGAATCATAAACGAAATTTTGTTACATTTTATACAGAAATCAAGATTTTAAAAAAAATAAAGAAGTTTGAAACAGAATCTGTTACTTTGCCCGCTTCCATACAATATTTGTGTTCAACAGAAAAAAAGGCGCCAGACACAGCATTAATTCTATATTAAACATTAACTAGCTAAATTTGGCTAGTTTCTTTTTTTTTCTTTCGAAAATTCAACAATTAATCCATAAAATTCAATAATTATCATTTTTTAAATTAATTTATGTTTCAAAGAATAAATATGTAATATTCATCTCTTTTAAATCGAAGCAAAACATTTCATCTGAATCTACAATCTAAGAATCTCTTTGGGAAATATATATGACGTCTTTTCAAACTGATTTATGTTGTAAAAATAAATGTCTTAATTTATTATTTAAAAAAGATAAATTTCTCGACCGAGTGTTGTGAATGGCTATAGTGATTTAATTTTAATAAAAATGGCTTCTTATGCTGCTTCAAATGAGCATTAAATTTTGCAGTTTTTTTTTAATAATTGAGGTACTTCGAATTCGATTTTTTTCTGAGATTTTCTGTGTCTTCTAATTATGATGTGCTGAATTCGTTGACGTATCACACTTGCTGTAGAATCTGTAGTTTGGATATAAAAGTGGGTGACGATCGGACTGAACGATTAATACATTTCATTTTTTACGTTATAAACGTAGTGTGGAAGCTAAAAGTGTATAAAAATATAGTATTTAGACAAATGAACGAGTGTAGGGGAAATTGGGATTCAATCGAGCATCCAGGATATTTCGTACAAGGTTTTTATGGCCAATTTTAGCTGAAAGACAAGACAATGTTAAATTTGTATACCCCTCTCCTCCGTCACTATACCTTTTTACTCCCAACTCAAATCATAGTGGGCAAGTTCAATAAGAGATATTCAAAAAATTCAAAAACTAGAGGCGCCATTTAGAATTAAGTATTTGTAGTTTAACAAGTAAAATTGTTATAATTTAGATTTAAAACTTATATAATAATTAAATTCCTAACAATTAAATTCCTATCAATTTATTTAGTTCAATTTTTTAAATAATTATTATGTAACACCACGTTCTGAATCTGATCATTAAGGCTTTGTGCCCTGGCATTTAAACCATGACTTAATTTTGGGCACAAAATATTGGTGCGTAAATACTGTTTGACGTCCTGTGTCAGAGCGGACATGGACAGCTTTCACGGCGAAGGTTCCGGTATACTTGCCAGGGCCTGATCTTGGAAAACACAGACTATAGGCACAAAAAATTTTGGGGTCCCCCTACGAAAATGTGTGTATGATTTCCCTTAATTATAGTGCTAATTTAGCTGATACATTAGGTTTTTTTCTATCGTCTTCCTTGTTACATTGAAGATAACATTTAGCTTAAAAGAAACTGAAATATAGGGCCCCTTAAAATTTTCAGGCCTTATGGAAGATCAGTCCCTTATTCTAGCCATCACAAAACAATAGCCAATCTAACTTATACTAATTGCTGAGCCACATAATTAAATGATTAACTACAATTTCACTTAAAGCTTCCTTGGCTGCATTACCTGGAATTGTGTACGAAAACATATTTTGTCGCTGGTAGGGGCACTTCTGTAAACGTGCTACACCTCACCCTTCTGTATGCCCCCATGTTACCCCACAGTATGAGTTCCCCTTCATTCATGTCCGGCAGTGAACATTCTTCCATGACCATGTCCTGGGCACAGCATGTTTGGCCCCAGATTTTGCTCTGGTAGAGGATTCTGTCGTTCATTTCACTAGTACTCTGTAATGAGGAACATGTATACAATACAGTAATGAATGGTAGTTTAATGTAAATGCAGTATAACTTGGTTATAGCGTCATTCAAGGGACCGCGATAAAGAAGAATGGATATTACGTGTAGTAAATACTATAAACTACGTATCATATATTCATATTATTAATTAAACAGTTATAAAATGACATCCATTGAAGAAATTTTAACCCTATGTGTTATTAGTATAGTAGTTTCATTTCTTTTTCTCTAACCACGTCTTCCAACGGATTTAACCCGGCAATCCAGGATTATTAAGTACTTTTTTTAATTCCGAGTCGTATGTACCGATTGCCGGATTTTCGAAGATGGGAAAATTAAACTTTCTTTTGGAACCCGGAAATCCAGAAAATGGTTATTACAGACTTAAATCCGGCAAATTGGCGGGTTGAATTAACGTTGCACTAGGGCCATAGTTGGAGCAAGTCTCTGCAGTCACTACTATATCATGAAATTAAGAAAATATTTAACAAACATCAACATTTTTAACTTACAATCAAAGCCTTTGGCCTGATGTCATACAGTTCCTTATGTTCAAAGAAGGATCCATAGAGTCCATCGTTAATGAAATATTCCCGTTGAACTGGTGAGCCCCTCTTATCTATAATAATAAACAAAATAAGGACCATTATTATTAAATAAACAACAATATTTAATTTACTAAAAACCCAATGCAAATTCCATTTGCGCAAGATACTTACACTCTAACCAGGTAGCACCCCCATATGGGCCCACGTGGTTTTCTAGTGGGCTATCTGATATGGGGCCCAGAAAGGAACGACCCCCTTTGTTGTTGTATTTTTAACTTAATTATATTTTAACTTCTAAGTTAAATAGAATGAAACAAGTTATTACAGTGGTTGGAAATTAAAATGAGCCAGATGTAATTCTACAGTACATTTCTGTGGTTTTAGAAAACTTTTTTTGTAAGAAAAGTAACAAAATTTCTTTGTAGGAAAACAGAAATTTTTGTAGGAAAGGAATATTCTGTTTTTCCCCCGAGTTTTCTTCAGTGCACTACTTCATCAATAAAAATGTATTTCTATAATTAAATACTATTTATTGAATCCCTCTATTTTAATATTTGTTTACAATAAAAACTTTCGACTTATAGAATTAAAATCCTACTATTAAATTAGCAAGCAAGATAATGTTTATTTTCACGATTATTTACAATTCCTTAAAATACATAATTTACGGTTTTACCTTTTTCTAAACGTTTTCTTTTACCAATCACAGTTGTAGCGAGAGTAACAGATGAGCCAACAAAATAACAGCCAGGTTCTGCTATGAATTTTACAGTTTTATCAGGAAAATTTGTTTCTAAGGAATCATTAATCTTTTGTGAAAGCTGCAAAAAATATTTTTTAATGAATTTTATAGTTGATTTTTAAAATGCATCATGTTTGGGAAAATTCAACAGTATTGTACTCTGAAATAAGAATTTCTTTAAAACCCACCTCATAGAAGAATTCTTCGCGTTCTTTGGACCCAAAAAATCCGGCACCAATGTCCATTATGGTGAAATTATACCCAATGCGCTTAGCTGTTTCAAAAACTAAACGGGACTTGTCAATTGTCGCTGTGAAAGTTTTCGGATTTTCACATAGAGCTCCAACATGAAAACTAGACAAAAAAAAAACATAAATAAGAAAATTATATAAGAGGTGAACAATTGTATAAATTGTATTGGAAAAATAAGTACTAATTTAAAATTGCGGATTTGATAACTACCATTGAATTTTTGTGATGAATAATGAGGGAGGTCCAAAATTGAGTGTGGCTTAACGATTGGGCTTTAATTTAAAATGTCCCATTTTAAAAATGAATACTTAAAAGACCATGGAAAGAAGTTTAGAGTAATAATGAGAAAAACTGTCTATTTTTGTTATTTTGTTGTTTGTAAAGTTTGTTGCATTCAAATTTCATCAACGTGTTTTTTTCTGTCATGCACGATATCTATATTGGTGAATTTAAAATAAACCAACCATTTTTCCATGAAAATTGTTGATGTGAAGCTAGTGCAAAGCTATTACTTAAAACTAGTAGTTGTTTCGAGACATTACTTCACCACACGCAGAAAAGTGACGCTTTTTTTCCTATTGAGTTAACACTATATGAGTACCTGATTACTAGATCATGTAATTTATTTCATATGTTATCAGTCATTTAATTTATGAAAAATAATCATCAACATATCCAAGAAAACTTAAAGGATTCATAGAGTTCACGGCCTATGTGCAACTTTTCCTCTTACAATACGACGAAGTTTAAGCATTGGTCGGGTTGAAAACACCAGAACACGAGCGGAAAAGGTTAATAATAAATTCCACTAAAATAATTAATAATAATTAAACTTATTAAAATATTTAATATCCTCCCTTTTCTGCCAGAGTACCGATGTTATCTGCCCGACACACATGCCATGAATGCGCGGTTTGACAATAAAGCAGGCTGAAGGCAATTGACTTGTGGCGGATCTGGTTAATGCATATGCAAATCCTTGTACTTCACACTGTACCTGTAACTGACACTTTCTGTATATAATAACCGTAACTATGTTTGCAAACTCTCTCTTGATTTAACTTGATATGATTTAGTTTACGAGTAGCTACCTTTTATTTGTTATGTTTTGTTGATTATTAAAGTTGTGTTGCGTTTAATGCTTAGTCGAGTTATTCATTAAAAACCACAGAAAATTTGCGGATAAGTAGCAGGCCGCCTTATTCAGCAAAGACTAATAAATAATATTACCTTACGCCAACAACGTTGAAATTTAATTGTTTGGCAAGAGACAATAAATATTCCGCATCATGTGCTTCGCATCCAAATTTCGTGCTCAAATTGTACACTGTCTGGGTACTTGGGGATTTTATTCTTAGGATTAAGCTAGAAAAGTAAAATTTCATATATGCTTATAATTTATAATACAAAATTATCGTTGTTTTATTGGAAGTGTAAAAATGTTTTGATACAGTGGATTGAGACAAAAATATACATAAGATGCAAAAAAATATATATTTGTTAAAAAAATTATGAATGTAGGTAAAAATTTATTTTAGCTTTTTAAGCTAATTAATTAAATAATGTTTCACTGCAATAGTTGTTGCCAATATCAATTATTAAATATACAAAAAAAAGCTTATTTTTTTACTATACTACTTTTCCCAGAGAAAAATATTTTAATACGAAATATCCGTTTCTTATTTTAGCTTCTACACTACGTTTATAACGTAAAAAGTGGAAGGTATTATAATCGTTCAGTCAGTCCGTCTGTCTGTAGGTCACCCATTTTCATAGCCCAAACTACAAATGCTATGGTCAAGTGCGATACGTCAAAAAACTTAGCGCATCGAAATTAGAATATATTGAAAATTTCAGAAAATAATTCGAATTCGAAGTACTTCAATTATTTAAAAAACTGTAAAATTTAATGCTCATTTAAAAAGCATAAGCCATTTTTATTAGAATTAAATCACCATTGCCATTCGCAACAATCGCTCTAGAAACTTTAATTCTTTTAGACAATAAATTAAAATAAATTTATTTTTGCGACATCGATCAGTTTGAAATGACGTCAAATATATTTCACTACGAGATTCTTTGTAAATTGATATGAAATATTTTCATTCTATTTAAAAGCGAGGAATATTACATATTTATTCTTTGAAATATAAAATTAATTTTTCCAAACGATAAGTAATAACTATTGAATTTTCGAAATAAAATAAATGAAACTAGCCAAATTTATCATGTAAATGTTTAATATAGAATTGACGCTGTATTTGGCGCCTTTTTACCTGTTAAACACAACTGTTGTGTGGAAGCGACTTAAGTGACAGATTCTGTTACAAACCTACTTGTTTACTTACATAGGTATTATTGAAAATAGACGGATAAATATCTCGAAATTGAACTTGACAAACAAATGCTTTCATTGCTTTTGAAAAAAACGTTACTGAATCACGCAACAAAAAAATAAATTCCAAAAATAGAAGAGCTATAGAACAATAATAGAGCATAATATTGAATAGAAGAATAATAGAGCTATGGAATAGAATAATAGAGCTACAGAATACTAGAGCTACAGAATAATAGAGCTACATAATAATATGGCTACATAATGGAATATATAATAGAGCATTGTCACTGACTTCGCCTCCGGAAACTGCTTATGGATTTTCAAAAGCTCTTCTTTGCTGTCAAAAGTCAGCAAAGCACATCCAACGGAAGATGCATACTTCAGACCTCGAGGAGTTTTTATGGTATGGGCGAAGATAATTTTCTTAGGATCCCCTTGTGCTTTTAGAACTGCCTTGATTTCACCCTACGTATTAAAAAAGATTATTATGAGCCGAAAGAATATCACACCTGTGTGGCGGTCAGCACAATTCACCAATACTAGCCCTCGCGACCGAGTTTACCACTGAAGCTGCGTTTATACATCCAGAACCTTACCCAGGTCGTTTTCACCAAGCAGTAGGGACACAAGCACGTCGTTGATGGTTACCCGGGTGTTCAGCAGTGAAGTTTAGAATATAACGGAATTTAAAAGGACTATTTCAACAAATTTCTGCTTCTTTAATTATTATGCTTTTTTAACTGGGCTAATTACTATAACCTTAAATAGGTTGTTAGAGCAGTTACATGATTTCTTCAATAAAATTCTAACACAATTAAAGTTTTCTGAAATCATTGTACCTAAGTTTATAATTTTATTTAACGACTCAGTTGCATGTACAATTCACACACAACTTTTCTTAAATTTAATTCCAACTGAGAAACCAAAAAATAACTAATTATAAACTAATAATAAAGAAATACTTTGTAATTAGAACATCGATACCAAAGCAATCGTGCTGCCATCTATTATTTCAAATATTAATACGATCTTATTTTTGTATATTTTGATCAACAAACAGTAATGCAATTAATAACTCAAATATTAAAGAAAAGTAGCTGAGAACTTTAAAAAACATTTAACAATCTGTTGTTTCTTAACTTTTTCAATTGAGCCATTCTCCAAGTTTTCTACACAGTACACGCAACTCAAGTGTCCTACACCAAAAATAGTAATGGCGGCCTGAAGAGGTACGGACCGGCCCGGTTTTGATCCAGGAACCTCTTGCGTGCTAGCCAATACTGAACCGTGTGCGACAAAATAATTACTCGGTCACGGGGGCTAGTATTGAGCTGACGCCCAAACACCAAAACTACATTACAAATAGAGTAGATTTTAGTTGAATAATCGTCGCCTAGAGCTAGATAAGGGTTATTGGCGACGGGTAGAGATTAGTTGGTTAGATTGAGGAGGTCCGTGTGCATTGTGTAAAGAGTTGATGAAAGGTGTATTTTTAATATTAATTGTGAGTTATTGAAATGCTTTCTCACCTCAGTGGAACAATCAAATCCATATCCGAGAAGAACAAAAAGACGTAGCAACACGGGATCAGAATAGGCTTTTACCGCTATTTTAAAATAAAATATATTAAAGGGTAAAGTATACATTAATTAAAAAAAAAGGTAAAGTATTTATAGACACTATAAAATTATCCAAGAGATGACTAACTTAAATATTACTTTTAGAAGTTTTAATACAGAAATAAATTTGACATTTAAAATTAAGTTTTTAAACAGTTTTTGAAAATGGAAGAAAATCTGGATAATGGAATTATTAAAACCGAATTTAAAAATCTTAATACATATTTTTTTTATTTTGCCAATAAGCTTAATGTGTTACTTTCTTTGTAATTTTGCTTTATAACTTAAAACAACTGTACCAGCTTCTTATTATTTCTTGAATTCATAATTTAATATGATTTCTCGCAATTAAAAGCTTAAAAATAAATCTATACATTAGTTTTTATTAGTGGTTTTCATTTCATATAAAATTTAGTATTTGAAAAGTTTAATGAAGTTAAAATATGCCGTAATTTTACCATAATAAGGGAAAACGTTGGGAAAGTTTTCCCTCCACATCTGTGCTTTCCATAAAACATCAGCTAAATCAATAGTATTGAAGGGTTGGTCTTGGCCCTAAAATTGTTTAGTGAAGATATTTTATATTGTACAATTTTTAAGCTGAAATGCCTAAAATCGCTTCATGTTAACAGAGTTAAACCATATGTTAATAGCCATATACATAAAATGCAAGTCTATTGTAACTGTTAATATTGAATTTTATTTTTGATTATCCTGGCAGCAGTCTGTATAGCACAGTTAATCTAAATTTATTATTGCTATGTATTATTTGCCAATATTTTACTGGAAATAGTAATTCAAAAATATTTAACCGTGACAATATGTTTACATTTTCATTACATTCAAGATTTTATGCAATGAATCGAAACCAATTTTCATTTATTTTTAACTCAAAATAGTTTAGATCTTTTTAATAGTAGTGCTTTGTATTTTTTTTTTTTTTTTTGCTATACAAGTGCTAACCACAGCAGAACCTAGTGCTTACATTGTGCGCAAAATTTAAAACTGACTTTAGTATGAGAGGATTTACGAAGTAAACAACTTAGATTATTGGCGGAAATAGTTTATTTGTTGGTACAAATTTAACTATTCACACCAATAATCTACGTTGTTTACTTCGTGAATCCTCTCATGTTTCATGCGCAAAGTTGAAGATATTTTCTTTATGATATTTTAGTAAGTTTTAACTTTGTTTCTTTAACTGGATAACTTACATTTAACTTTCATTTTACAATATAAACATATCCTTCCTCTATCCTACACATATACATTCTTAAAAAAATTACATTCAGTTAAGTCGATACTATAAAATTCCAAAACCTACCATTTCTCCCCCTTTCATACAAAAGTACTCATAAAATGTTTTGTAACGCTGTCCTTTAGATAGCTTTGAGAAAATATCGAATATATGTCCACCATCTGCACTGGTGCTATTCATGATAATTTTTTTTGTTTAATCTGAAAAAATTATATAAAAAATTACTACATTGATCTGATTTTTCATACTTTTATTTATTTTTAATTATTAAATGATTTTAAATTCATTCTTAAAGGCAAGCAAAATCGTGAATGACTAATCTCATGAAATTCAATTTCACTTAAAAACAAGCTAGAGATATACGAGTACGAGAATGCGCGGTATTTATTGACTATAGAAAACGAAAGGCTGGTTAAAGAAATTGGTAAGTCATTGTTAAATCGAAATCAATTTAATATTTTCTCTCAAAATTTCCCCAAATGGATAAAATTTCCCACGATCTAAGATCGGACATTTCTGCACTCCTGCAATGAATTGCACTTTAATTCACAGACCGGAAGTTAAAATTCGCAGGCTCGTGAAATCGGACTACACGTACCTTATCGGAGTTTCAGCAAATTTAATTACAAGGGGCGTTACCAGGAGAGGAGCTTAAGTTCTACTCCTAGGGTGCACTACTTGCTGGATAAGAAATTTTTATAATTCCTCTGCCACTTTTCGACCCTAAAAATGCAAATAATTTTGCATTTTTTTTCCAATGCTAGGGAAATTTAAAGTTTTACGTGTCTATCATCTTCGTTTTTCAAATTTTGACCTTGTTTATATTGTAAAACTATTAATAATCCAAAAATTCTCTCAACCAATTAAAAAAAAATTGATTGAAAAATTGATTTGAAACCTGCAAATCAGCTACATGTATCATAAAAAAAACCGTTTGTCAAAATATTCAATACAGCCGGAGAAATGTGGCAGAGTTTTTATTTTTATATTTTTTTATTGGATTAACACAGAGAGAAGCCTTCCATTGAGAAGTCTATTCTCGGTCCTTGTCGGATGGCTGTTTGGGTCAAAAATTTCGATTTTCTGTTTTTCCTTTTTTTATTCTGCTTATCTTTAGCTTTAATTTAAGACCAAGATTATATCGATTTCTGTTTTAGTGGTATTCTTTTTATAAGCATTTTTGAGAAACTCTTAACATCAGTTCTTACCTAAACCTTACTATTCTTTTGCGTTTCCTGAAATATAAGGTTTTTCAACAGTTAGGAACATTTTTCTCAGTAACTATAAAAGATATCAACATATTTTGTTTTGTTATTTCTTCCCCATTAATAGCTCTTTGATTTAAACTGGGGAATTTTAAATATCTCTGCTCAAAAAAAAATTATATAACTTTAAATCTTATTTTTTTTTCAATACGTATTTTAAAAAAAACACTGTAAAAGTATTTTTTAATATTTTGAAATATCCTCAGTTTAAATCAAAGAGCTATATGCAAGGAACAAAATATAAAAAAGTTTTCAATGATATCTTATATAGTTCCTAAAGTTGGGTAAATTAACATGAGCGAGGTAGAACTGCATGGGTCAATAGAAACTGCACTCGTAGTCAGAGGTTTCAATGACGATCTTATTTTTAACGGGTATATTCGAGGTTTACGATTGTTTTGTGGGATATTTTTGATTAGATTTCCGCTTTCAGGTTATTTGGTTTATTTTTGGGGATACCCCAGACTTATTTCCAATGGAAATAATGAAGCTTTTTGAGCCATTAATAAACGCATTAGCAATGGCTTCTTCACCTTTAATTCCTTGACGAAGGTAAATTGTGCCATTATGAGGGTATCGTCATTTTGAATAATATTGAGGGAAGGCTGCCGGAGCAGTTCCTGGGCTAGCGTGGTTGAAACCTGCGACTTCCAGACAAAATAAAAGAAAAAAGGACTTACAGTTGCATACCCTGCTTAGACCGCGTTGAAGACGAAAAGCCCGCCTAACTTAAGCCGGTAAAAATAAACGAAAATAATTATCCAAAAGCAAGCGAGAAATATTCATAAAACCTCACTTCACACAAAAAACTACCACTGTTACCTTTTCAAACACGACACCGGAAAAATGCGTGGATATTATTTGAGGTTGTGTGTGCGATGGACAGTTACAGCCCAAATTAGCAATATATGTATATATTTGAATAATTTGTTGCTAGTTATTGGTAAGCCATCGCGTTCTAGAGCTGATTAAAGGATTGTCGCAATCTTGATTTTATCACTAAATATCTGGTCAGGCGCTCCAAATGAACAAAACATGATTTTTAGCGATTTTCTTGATTATTGGTTGTTGGAAAGTCATTGCGCTATGTAGCTTAATTGCTGTATGCAAAGCCCATTAGTGTCGATCTTCCTTTCTTGCTAAGGTAGATATGTTTAGTTTACTTTGAATTATCGTCGCACTAGAGCTATACGAGGGCTTTTGGCGACGGGTGTCATAGTTTTGAATATCGTCGCACTAGAGCTACACGAGGGCTATTGGCGACGGGTGTCATAGTTTTGAATTATCGTCGCACTAGAGCTACATGAGGGCTATTGGCGAGCGGGTGTCATAATTTAGAACCACAGTCAGATGCCGAGCCGACATCTGAATAGCCACCTAACGCAAAACCGTAAGGTAGGCATGTAGGTAGGTAGGTACATATATTTTCCTATTTGTGTGTTTGATCAGAGACCCGCTTATAAACCTTTGGCAAGTAAGAGAGACACAATATTTACTGGCTCATTAATAAAATTATTAAAAATTAAAAATTATTAAAAATTATTAATTAAAATTATTAACTATTATCTTTAATAAAATAGAGATAGAAAGTACACCCAGGGCGAAGACGGGAATCGAATCCGCACCCGGTAAGTGCGCAGACTGTTGGCGTAATGGGATGCGATCAAACCCACTAGGCCACCCGGGCCCCTATTCTTGCTAAGCGTGGTGACAGTATCCGTGTGACAACTGACAACACAGAGCGTGGAGTCTTATGGGAAATAAACACATCCCGCTCTGCAGTCATTCATTCTCACACTTGAAGCTTAAAATCCCAATAGTTTTCATTACATTTTTTTTGTCACATGAATTATATTCTCATTAAAAAAATAAATTTCCTATCCAAAATAATTTAATTTTACAAAATAGAATTTCGTAACTTGATTACGAAAGTCTTCACGGCATAAGTTGTAAGTGATGGTTTGTTATCTTTTGTGTAATTAATTTTTATATCCATTTGTTTTACGTTTTCATTTTGTCATGTTATTTGTAGTAGCTAATAAGATGTTGAGCTTATATATATTTGTTAATTAACACCTATTTAAATCGGCTTATTTCAGACACGTGAAATTTTTTTTTTGGCTAATGGCGTTGTTCTACGTCGTGGATAGGAAACAGCTCCAAAGGTTTGTTTTCATTTGTTGTATGGAATTACTTTTATTTTGGTATTCAAAAATGAGTTATCTAAGAATATTTTACTATTAATTTTTTTTAATGTTAACTTCTTGCTGTGCTATTGGTTGTTCAAAACATTTGTTAAAGAAAGCTTGCATAAAAGAAAAGTTTCTTTTCGGTCATTTTGAGAGTGAAATTGAAGCAACCAATGAAATCGCAGTACAGAGGAAAAAAATAGCGTATTACATCATCTGAAACATTATAGAACCTGCATCCCACAGCAAATTAGTAATTTTATAGAATTTTATTATTTAAATTTTTCTTCCTAAAGAATTGTAAGAAAAATTTAACACATCAAACAATGTTCACATTTTCATGAAATAAATTACGAATTTATAAAATTTATAAATTTTTAGCTGCATAGTACAATACCATTTTACCGTCGGACCTCCTCCCACTGCCAAACCCTGAGCCGACATCTGAATAGCCACCTAACGCAAAACCGTGAGGTAGGTATGTAGGTAGGTAGGTACATATATTTTCCTATTTGTGTGTTTGATCAGAGACCCGCTTATAAACCTTTGGCAAGTAAGAGAGACACAATATTTACTGGCTCATTAATAAAATTATTCGAAATTAAAAATTATTAAAAACTATTAATTAAAATTATTAACTATTCTCTTTAATAAAATAGAGATAGAAAGTACACCCATGGCGAAGACGGGAATCAAATCCGCACCCGATAAGTGCGCAGACTGTTGGCGTAATGGGATGCGATCAAACCCACTAGGCCACCCGGGCCCCTATTCTTGCTAAGCGTGGTGACAGTATCCGTGTGACAACTGACAACACAGAGCTTGGAGTCTTATGGGAAATAAACACATCCCGCTCTGCAGTCATTCATTCTCACACTTGAAGCTTAAAATCCCAATAGTTTTCATTACATTTTTTTTGTCACATGAATTATATTCTCATTAAAAAATAAATTTCCTATCCAAAATAATTTAATTTTACAAAATAGAATTTCGTAACTTGATTACGAAAGTCTTCACGGCATAAGTTGTAAGTGATGGTTTGTTATCTTTTGTGTAATTAATTTTTATATCCATTTGTTTTACGTTTTCATTTTGTCATATTATTTGTAGTAGCTAATAAGATGTTGAGCTTATATATATTTGTTAATTAACACCTATTTAAATCGGCTTATTTCAGACACGTGAAATTTTTTTTTGGCTAATAGCGTTGTTCCACGTCGTGGATAGGAAACAGCTCCAAAGGTTTGTTTTCATTTGTTGTATGGAATTACTTTTATTTTGGTATTCAAAAATGAGTTATCTAAGAATATTTTACTATTAATTTTTTTTAATGTTAACTTCTTGCTGTGCTATTGGTTGTTCAAAACATTTGTTAAAGAAAGCTTGCATAAAAAGAAAAGTTTCTTTTCGGTCATTTTGAGAGTGAAATTGAAGCAACCAATGAAATCGCAGTACAGAGGAAAAAAAAATAGCGTATTACATCATCTGAAACATTATAGAACCTGCATCCCACAGCAAATTAGTAATTTTATAGAATTTTATTATTTAAATTTTTCTTCCTAAAGAATTGTAAGAAAAATTTAACACATCAAACAATGTTCACATTTTCATGAAATAAATTACGAATTTATAAAATTTATAAATTTTTAGCTGCATAGTACAATACCATTTTACCGTCGGACCTCCTCCCACTGCCAAACCCTGAGCCGACATCTGAATAGCCACCTAACGCAAAACCGTGAGGTAGGTATGTAGGTAGGTAGGTACATATATTTTCCTATTTGTGTGTTTGATCAGAGACCCGCTTATAAACCTTTGGCAAGTAAGAGAGACACAATATTTACTGGCTCATTAATAAAATTATTAAAAATTAAAAATTATTAAAAATTATTAATTAAAATTATTAACTATTCTCATTAATAAAATAGAGATAGAAAGTACACCCAGGGCGAAGACGGGAATCGAATCCGCACCCGGTAAGTGCGCAGACTGTTGGCGTAATGGGATGCGATCAAACCCACTAGGACACCCGGGCCCCTATTCTTGCTAAGCGTGGTGACAGTATCCGTGTGACAACTGACAACACAGAGCGTGGAGTCTTATGGGAAATAAACACATCCCGCTCTGCAGTCATTCATTCTCACACTTGAAGCTTAAAATCCCAATAGTTTTCATGACATTTTTTTTTGTCACATGAATTATATTCTCATTAAAAAAATAAATTTCCTATCCAAAATAATTTAATTTTACAAAATAGAATTTCGTAACTTGATTACGAAAGTCTTCACGGCATAAGTTGTAAGTGATGGTTTGTTATCTTTTGTGTAATTAATTTTTATATCCATTTGTTTTACGTTTTCATTTTGTCATGTTATTTGTAGTAGCTAATAAGATGTTGAGCTTATATATATTTGTTAATTAACACCTATTTAAATCGGCTTATTTCAGACACGTGAAATTTTTTTTGGCTAATAGCGTTGTTCCACGTCGTGGATAGGAAACAGCTCCAAAGGTTTGTTTTCATTTGTTGTATGGAATTACTTTTATTTTGGTATTCAAAAATGAGTTATCTAAGAATATTTTACTATTAATTTTTTTTAATGTTAACTTCTTGCTGTGCTATTGGTTGTTCAAAACATTTGTTAAAGAAAGCTTGCATAAAAAGAAAAGTTTCTTTTCGGTCATTTTGAGAGTGAAATTGAAGCAACCAATGAAATCGCAGTACAGAGGAAAAAAATAGCGTATTACATCATCTGAAACATTATAGAACCTGCATCCCACAGCAAATTAGTAATTTTATAGAATTTTTTTTATTATTTAAATTTTTCTTCCTAAAGAATTGTAAGAAAAATCTAACACATCAAACAATGTTCACATTTTCATGAAATAAATTACGAATTTATAAAATTTATAAATATTTAGCTGCATAGTACAATACCATTTTACCGTCGGACCTCCTCCCACTGCCAAACACCTTAAAATACATTAAATCCATTTTTTTATTGAATACTTATATATAGTTGAATTTTACAATTACTTTATTTGAATCCCATTTTTTTCCCCTATATACTTGAGAAATTTTGGCCCCCGTAAGGACTCACCATTTTGTCCATTTACAGTTTAAAACATGATGCATTTCATAAAAAAAAATATATATATAGTCATTCAAACAAAAAACACCTTCCCAAAATTTAATGATAATTAAAAATGCTATACTCTTGGACATCAATTAGATTATTTTTATACATGCCATGCATAGTTTAAGAAAAATTTATGTTGTCATTTTCTTTTAGTGGAAACAAAACCAGAGAAGTGCATGCACTTACCTTTTTGAAGTGAAAGAGAGAGTTGGACACACTGTACGGCGCTTAAATTGCAGTTTATTTCGTCTTATCCCATCCTTCAAATTGCAATATTAAATGATGACAGTTGTACAGTAAAAATTATTGTCATCTCCACGACGTTTATTGTCTTTATTCCAGTGTAAGTTCTTGACGTAAGAAAAACGATCTATTTTTAATTTGAAATAGTCATTGTGTATTATTATTTTTATTAGTTAAAAAATATTTTTAAGGAAATGTATGCTATATTCACCTTTAAGTATTATTTTTTTTAAAAAGATATTTAAAAACATTGTAAATAATTTAACTTACAACTTCCTTTCCTTCTTTCAATTCGAAAAGAATTTTAAGCAAAATGCAAAGGTGACAACATGCTGGAAATGTCCGTTTGACAGTCCGTTCACCCCTCACCCTTTCTTCTTTCAAAATCGGTTTTATCCGTAGAATTTTAAAAATAATTTTTTGTTCGAAAGGTATGAAATCTGACCTTTCTTTTGTACATTTTTCCATCTGTCCGTACGTAATGTCACATTAACCAGTTTGGATTGAGGTCGAAATATGTTGTTGCTTATTCTCCATGATCTAGGTAAACTAGATCAAGTCCAAGAGATTGAACACCTTCAAAAAGTCCATTACTTGGACAGGATTCTGAACTAAGTCGTACTTGTCCAACTCCATACAAGCAAGGCGAGGGAGGCCGGTGTCGTACTACATTTTGTACATAATGAAAAAGTCTTGCAACCCTGGTCAAATGAAAGAGATTTTCTGTGGCCACTAATAAATCTAGTAAGGGTTCTCTGCATTTCCCTATCACCATTGATCTCTAGGGCACCTCCAGGGTGATCAGCATGATACCAGTCATGTGTTGGTGGTGTTTTCCAGGCAATATTGAGAGCAATTTTTCTTTTGGTGGCAAGCTCCTGATACGTAAGAACGCCAGAGACGCCTCCATTGGTTCCAATATGAATCAACGTAGTACAATGGGATTCTTTGGATTATTAACATTTGTTTACTATAGACCCCCATCGACGGTTAGTTTTAAGTTAAATTTTGTTTATTAAAGTATTGTTCTACAAAGCAAAACAAAATCTTTCATCTTAAAAAGTAATCTCTCAACGGTGCGAATTTCAACTACTTTCCGAAAAGCAAAAACCACAAAATATGTATCACAGTTTCATCATTTATAGAGGCGTCATCTATAAAGGCGTCAAATTATAAATTATTCACAGTGATACATATTTTGTCGTTCTTGTTTTTCGGAAAGTAGTTGAAATTCACACCGTTGAGAGATTATTTTAAGGTGAAAGAATTTGTTTTGGACGTTAAGGTAATTTTCTTTTTGAAAATTATGAATAATTGTTGGAAAAATAATATACATTAAAATAATTTTGTAAGTTTTGTTTCAGTGAAGTTTTAGTATCCGTTGTGGCCGAAGTTTGCAATGTGTAAATTTTTCGTTTTTGTTATTACTAAATATTTGTTAAAATATTGAGTTTTTACACATTTTATGTTGAAACTTATTTAAGAAGAAGAAGCTCGAGTCATTTAGGCGTTGATGACATTTTTAGGCACGCCAAATGTCGTCAGAACGGATACTAGGATTTGATTTTTGTTCCATTTTTAGAGCAGGTAATTTTACATAGTTATTCTTTGAACAGATAATAAATTTAGCAAACGATAAAGAATGTCAATTGAATTTCTGAATGAAAATTAAAGTTTAGTGCTCTACTGCTTACCTATTTCTAAAAAAATATTTATGCACTATTTCTATGGTGGCAACTTATGAGTAGGCTTGCTCATCTCTACGATTTATTACGCAGTTAGGGCCCGACTTACAACTTTTAGGGCCCAGGGCACAAACAAGGTTATTTTTATTTGTACAAATAAATGACATTTAACAATTGTCTTAAATACATATGCTACATAATTAAAAAAAAAACAATTGTACAAACATACGATATGACATCAAAGACCTATCATATTATCACATTTTGTTAGTCGTAGTTTAAATACATACATAATTTTTATTCACATCAGGGCATAATCTGTAAAAATAACAAGGGATGTAATAAGTATATAGTGGTACCTGGGTAAATTGTACTATATTCATTAGCAACTAATTTTGTTACATTTTCCTTCAATATTATTCTTTGTTAAGCAAATCCCCCCCTCCTCCATTGAAGTGGAGGCCCTGAGCACGTGCCCTGTTTGTCCTGCCCGAAATCAGGCTCTGTATGCAGTGCGATATATGACTTTACTCTTTAATTCTACGACGATATCTCTTAAGTGTTAATATATCAGACAATTTGTGAAAAATGACACCGCTTTAAAAGTATGACTTAAAGATAGATAAGCTTAAATAGCCTGACCAGATTTGTTTCAGTCATTAACTTTTTGACTCAGAGATCATTATTAAATTTCATAATAAAATTTTATTTACGCTATTTTTGTTGAAAAAACTTTAAATATATAAAACGAAGATATTTGTAAATTTCTATAGCTAGATAGTTGAATAACAAATTAAATTGTACTGCAATATGCAGAATGTCTGGTCAGTCAAAGTTTAAATACTATATGAAGAGTACAGGGGGAAAACCCCTTCATCGACAGGATATTTGACTGTATCTAGCCTTTTTGGCAACGATAGCGAGTCATCGCTTAAATTTGTGCAAGGAAACCGGTTTCTCACGTGGTTCTTCTCTCGCGGCAATCCTGATTCACACTAGACACGAGTCCCACGTTTGTACCGCGAGAGAAGAACCAAAGGAGAAACCGGTGGTCCTGTCGCCAATATACGCCAAGGAGACCTGAATACGGGAAGATTCCTAGTCAATCAAGAGGTTCTGCCCCTGGACTCTTCATATGTTCTTGTCATAGTATCAAATTCTGGGAATCATGCGGATGTCGTAGGGCTCCCTACTGTAGGTGAGACCCATTTCGACGTCGAAACTGGGCTTGACGCCGTCGGGTAACTTGATCGCATACTTTTGTAACATTGAAACAAAATACAAGAATATCTCGATGTAGGCCATTGTTTCTCCTGGGCACGCTCTTTTACCTGCACAATGAAAACACAAAAGTTTTGATTCGAAATTATTTAAAAGAACTGGAACAACAAAATTTTATGGTTATAGATATGTATCATGACACATGTGTGTGTATCATATAAAAGCATTTTAATTAGTATTATTAGTGACGCTACTTAAAAATCTAACATTTTATGAGGCTTTATATGGAAAATTAAAAGTGTATACCGTAAAAGCTAGTTAATAAAAGAATCACAATCAAATAGCCTGTTTTTTTATGAGGCTCAATATGGAAAACTAAATAGGTATACCATAAAAACTAGTTAATAAAAGAACTTATACAACCGAATAGCCTGTTATTTTAGGAGGCTCAATATAGAAAACGAAAAGTGTATACCGTAAAAACTAGTCAATAAAAGAGCCTACAATCAAATAGCCTGTTATTTTATGAGACTTCATATGAAAACGAAGGAGTACTCAACTATACCGTAAAAACTAGTTAATTAAAGAACCACAATCGAATAATTTCTGGTATTTTCGACACATCCTTCTGACACTGCGATTTTCGACGAGACATCAAATTGTGATTATATGGAAATGCGATAAGTTTAACAAATTTTGTACTTAAAAAAAACTAAATAAGAGTTCAACAATAAAACTATTACCATTGACGAATCAGCATTCTTTGTTATCAGTAATCTATGTTATCTTTTTAGTTATTTTGACAATCACCTGAAAAAAAGATTACGAGTTTTTTTGGCACCACTTAAAATGTTTGATTGAGTTGATTCCACCTAAATGAATGAAATGTTTGATTGAGCAACAATCGAAACCGAGCCTTAAAAATTACAAACTTGCATGCCTAAAAAAAATCCTCTTTTACAGAAGGTCTCCTGCACTCAAATGAAGTTGAATTCGTCCAATATGACAAATCGCGAAAGCGTTAACCAATGTGACAAAGCCTTTATTGAAAACTTATTTTAAAAAAAGTTAGTGTGATTGTTCAAAGTTTACTACTGTCATTACGTTTCATAACATAGAGGATAAACGGTTTGGAGAGAATCGGAGCCACAGTGATCACGAAAGCGTAAAGCAATGTATCGAAGCCTTTATCGCCAACTAATTTCTGATATAAGGATGATCAAGCTGTACAGCATCGGATCGGGTTCACACAACAAGGAATAAGAAAATACAGTAAAAGATACAACATATAGTTATATACCTTTGAATTATTTAGAAAAACTTTATAACTAATTTGAGAAGAATACATCTTCATTTCTGATATAAGGATGATCAAGCTGTAGGATCAAGCTGTGCAGCATCCATTTTTAACGGATCGGGTTTACACAACAAAGAATAAGAAATTACAGTAAAAGATACAACATGTAATCATATACCTTTTAATTAATTAAAATAACTTAATGACTAATTTTAGATTAATACTCCTTCATTTCTGATATAATATGCAACCAAAAAAATAGCAAATTTCCTTAATTTAACAAATTAGCTATGCGGGATTGATGAACAATGAGAAATTCGATAATCCATTTCTAACTGCTTGATGCCACGGTCTCTGTCCAAGCGGACACATGCAGCTTTTATGAAGACGAACTATTTTTCTCATAGATTAAATAACCTACTATTCAATCAACAGTCGTAAAAGCTGCCTGTGTTAACTTTGGGACCGTAGAATCTAGCCTACAGAGTGAACAGAAATAAATTGTACGCTCTAAAGGAAATTATACTCGAAACATTGACAAATAATCTTACCCAAGGAGAAAAGAATGAAGTTCGGAGATTTTTTCACTGATTTTCCATCCTGTGACAAAAATCTTTCTGGATCAAACGTGTCTGGATCATTCCATAAATTTGGATCGTGGTGAATGGCCCAGAAGTTTGCTGTAACTGTTGTGCCTTTGTGAATTTTATAGCCTTGAATAGTAGTATCTGCTGTAAATGATTTTTAAATTAATTTTCATTCGATAGTATTAATACCAGGGACGTAATTAACTTTTTTCAATAACTCTTCCCCGTTACGTATTTTTTAATGTGCTGAAACTAAATATATGATAATGAAAATGGGGTATCCCTTTTTCAAAAATTCTACACAACTTTTTTAAGTGCTCATGAGTTTTCAGTTGTTTGTAAAATGAAAATAAAGTTAACCTGAACATTGAACATCGGATCAGAATGATATAAAATGTAAATGAAAATATTATTGTGCAGTGAAACGTTTGAGAAAACAGATAATTTTTTTCAGTTAGGCCAAAATACATTTCCCCCTGATCTAACTTTCTCTGGATAAGTCACACATTTTTCTATTGCTTCAGCTACACCTGCAAAGACTGGTTCATTAAATTGAACCAGTTAATCAAAAAAAGTTTGTTTTTCTAAAAACCAAAAATCCAATTAAAATGTTGTTCTGCCAAATCCACAACCCCTTTTAAGGGATTAATGGGGAAAATGGAATGGGAAAAAGCTAGTAACGGCAATAGGGTACTTGACTGCATCGCCAAAATACCTTCCAATATTATTTAAATTATAGTTGAAAGTCAAAAATAACAAATGCATACAATTTTTTTTGCGAAATAAATCTTTAAATCATTAAAAAAATCATTTTAAAAAGGCATTTTTTCACGTGATCATCACGTGATCACAAACACAACGGTTTGGCTGACGTCACTAGTAACTATAAACAAACCGGCGTGATGTTTTTTGTTTTCTAATTAAACTTGATTTAATCTAATTTACTCTTGAAATAATAAATATTGAGATAATGTAAGGCTTTTTACAGAAGCGGATATTTCCAATTTGCCTAAAATCGATTCCAATGTGGTGTTTCAAAGTTTGTTTATAGTAACTAGTGACATCACAGATACCACGTGACAGCCAGGAAGCGTTTTCGGGAGTAATTTTTCGTCCTAATTTTAAAATTCATTTTTCTGCCTTTTTACGGGGTATTTGAAAAAAAAGAAAAAATACGGTTCTATTATTTTTGGCATAAGAATATTTTAAGCCAATAAAAAAAAATTTAGTCAAGTACCCTATTGTACTTGCGAGCATCACTGGACCAGAGGGTTCTAAATTACGAGGCGTTATTGGCTGTGTTAAAGCTCTTAAAGGAGGCTAGAAATCGACAGCCGGAAAAGATTATACCAAACTACCAAATTTTAGCCTACCCGGCGGCGCAACGGTTAGGGCGCCAGCCTTTGGAGCCTCTGGGTTCGGGTTCGAATCCCGGTAAGGCATGGATGTTTGTGTTTGTCGAGTATATGCGGAGTACGTGCTCGTTAAATCTGTTGGGTGCGAAAGTCCTCCACGTTCCCATACCAAATCAATACCTCTGGGGGTGACAAGCCAATTCTGGGGATCCTCTAGTTGGCCTCTGTCTCTAAAAATTAGATGGATCCACTTATGTGTGTGTGTGTGTTGTTCTGTGGTGTCTGTCTCACTTGACGAAGGTTTATAAGCGGGTCTCTGACCAAGCACACAAACCTGAATATATATGTCTACCAACCAACCAAGTACCAAATTACTTGAGGACATGCGTATTTTGATAATGTGTCGCACATGATCGAACTGCAGGCTCGTCGATGCACAGTTGCCGTTGCCATCGCCAGTGTGGACATCTGTACAGCAGCTGACCAACGACTATCGTGATCAGCTCCCTCTGACGGGTGTATCTTTTTTCGGAACGCGTTTTTCAGTGCCCTTCACTCAATCACTTAATTCAATCACTATCACCTTTATTGGCCACTCAGCGCCCTCTGACGGGTGAATTTTTTGGAAGCAGTTTTTGACCCCGTTTATAGCCACTGTATTCAAAACGCAGCTTCCAATTTTCCAATTTCTTCAGTGCCATACTTACTATCTGAATGCATTCAGAGGTACCAATGTCTTCCACCTCAGCACTTCCAGTATGACTGAATGAGTATATGGCATGCTCTTGATATCTACGAATTCAGGTGACCGGTCGGCGCCTATGACTTCCTATATTTCACAATGGACTTTTCGCTGTACTTCTGGATATGCGGCCATTGTGTAGATGCACCAAGAAATGGATGTCCTCACTGATTCGCTTCCCGCACCAAAAGTGTCCAGAACGGTTTCAGTTAAAATCTCCTCTAAATATTGAAATAAATAGCATAAATGAATATATGGGATACAGAATCGAAGATCCCCGTAGCAATGGGTGCTATTTATGAAATCGCTTTTAAATTCATTCAAAAATAAAACAAACCTGTAAACGTCGTGTTTGGGTCCTCCTTGCTTTTTCTATCCATTTCAATTAAGTATCCATCTATTAAATCCCGAATGCTTTCAGGCTCAAGAGTTTCTTTATGTTCCTGTATCTTCCTCCTGAAAAAACATCATAATAACGAATAATCTTGGTTACAAATGATATGGAAGCAGCTATTTTTGAGTTTTACAGAAGTTTCAAACTCTTCACACATTAACTTAAGGCTTTCTGCTTTCTCTGTGGATGCTTCTTTAGGGCATCAAGTACTAAGAATTCGATATTGCTATTCTTAAGTCCTGTTACGTGACAAAAAAAGCACACAAGCATTTTTGGAATTTAAACAGACTATATAAAATATATCTCATCCAAATTTCATTGCAAAGAGCTGGTTTAAAAAGAAGTTATGAGTAGTAGTATCAGGCATTGGTAATTGCTCAATTTCTGTGCATGTTCAAGACATTTCTCGAATTTTTTTTATATGATTTTATTTCAAATAACATTTCTTAACTTATCTATATAAGCCGCGATCTGTAGTTCATGAATTTCAGAGCATGCAGCTATTTTAGCGAATCGCTTCCCAGAATCAAAAATATTCTAATCCAAGGAGGAAACAAAAAAAGCGGTCAGTCATAAAGTGAGCAACCTTACCGTAAAATGTACGGTGCCTTTCCTCATTTGGAGCCTTTTTTCACTCACTATTCATTCCTTCATGTAGAGACTATAGCTAATTTTTCCCAATTCCTGGAGTACAACATTTGAATACTGAAAACCAAATCGTTAAAATCGCTGCTTATTCCGCAATTTTATGAATTTGACAACGTGACTTATGGTATAAGTTAAGAACTATTATTTGAAATAAAATCATATAAAAAAATCCGGAAAAGGTTTACACAGTCGCAAAAAAAAAGAGCAATTACAAATATCTCATAAATTTGAATGAAATGTGTTTCACATAGACTGTAATAAATGTAATGACTGTAATAGGTAAAGAAATATTTTATAACCATATTAACCACAGGAACGGATTGTTATATTTTCGAAAATATTTGTATCTCCTAAAATATGCAAGATAAACAAGCCCATTGTAATCGAGACATTATTTATGCACGAAAATATTTGTGATAGCAAATTGAATGTTTCAAAGTAGGTTTTAAAAAAGTGTCAAAAAATCAGAAAAAAAGGAAAGAAGATAATTTTACATGATTGGAATTCAAATATTGTTGATAATGCGTAGAAAAACTGTAATTTTTTTTAATTAGTTAAGAATTGAAAAACTTAGTGGAAGAACGTGTTAAATGACATTTAAAAAAAAATGAGATATCTGTGCCAATGACATGGTATTCCCTCCATCAAAGATAACAAGATTCTCCCTCTTAATAAATCTTAAGTTAAATATTTTTTTTTACTCTTGTAAGTGCCGTTTTTAACGCATTTAAGGGCAAACTGAAAAATTTATAGCTCATTTTCTCGTTTTCACCTTTTTGTCACTTAGCACGTTCTTCCACTAAGCTCTTCAATTGTGAAAAAGCACATCTTGAATCAAAGTTCCCTTTTCGATGGTAATACAGCGCCTTTACTTACTCGACGAGATCTTTGGTGTATTTATATGCTTTCACTCCTGTTTCGAAGTCGAAAAATCTCAGAAGGAAAGGAACGTGTTTAATCCAGGGAAAGAATATGTGCACAGCTGTTTGTGCCATGCATTTGATGACCGCATCTAGGTTGAAGTCTAGGTCCTGCCTCTCCGGGTCATCGTAAGAGTACCTCTTACCGAATATTATCGAGCAGATATTGTTGGACAAGCTGGGCGTGAGGTACTTGTAAATGGGGAAAGGTTGCCCGTTGTGGCTTTCAATCGCTTGCAAGAAACCAACTGATTTCTTCCTGTTAAAAAAAGTAAAAACTACTGAAAGGCTGAAGATGATTAAGAAGGTTAGAAAAAAATACATTTCGGTGTGAAAAGTATTGAGATTTCGATTTTATTTCCCACCATCTATGATAGGCTAAATCGTTAAGATTTAAATCCTTGTGCACCAATGTATTTAACTACTTAGTTTACTGATGTTAAAATTTTATTTCTGTTAGATTTCGATAGTCTTTACTAAAGACTTTTTCGAATTTATCTTAGATAATTGTACAAAGAGCCATGATGTTAATTATTGACCCAAAAATAGTTTTTGTTGCAAACCCAAATTGCAACCTACCACATCACTGTAAAGAATCGATTATTGTATATTCGATACCTACCTGTATGTGTCTTTCAATTGTCGTTTAACCGAGCCCCAGATCTTTCAAAGACTGAAGAACAAATTTTCCTTGCTCGTGCCATATACGCATGTCATCCATAAAAAAAAGGACCTGAAATATTAAGTTAGATATTTTTGATGAATTCTTATTGTATCCAATTGATTGGAAAAACTATTTATAATAATCCGTTAGTTTCAATAAATGATTATTTTAAAAGTAACCAATTTCAACATTAGTGAATATGAACAGCTTTCCGGTTTGAAAATGTCATATGACTGATTTTATCCAAACTGGTCAAAAGTAAAGGTACCGATTATAAAAACTTCTTTTGTCAGCCCTGTAATACAAGAGAAATCTGTTCCTACTCACTTTTGTAGTATCATTATGTATTTTTTAAGAAACTAACTTCCAGCTCTGTTATATACTGTTTGGCATTGCATGAAATCATGATTTAGTATAAAATAGTGAAAACGGCAGCGTAAGACAAGCCTTTCTTTTGCAGCTCGTTTTTTTCTATCGACCATTTCTTGAAACCCTCGATTTAAAAGTCGCCAACGATCTTCTTAATTGAGACTCCGCGGCAAACAGTGTATACTAGAGCTGTCCCCATAGAGCAAGAGCCCAGGGCCTCCAGATGTATGTTATTTTTTCACGAATGAAATGTATCGGATTAGGTTTGGTTTTCATATACTTTTAGTGTACACATACCCGCTAGAGTGGACCAACGGTCAAATTTACATGTACCGGGTGCAAAAAGTAGGTACATTATAAGTCAACTTATGCCATTTTCTCAGTGCTGATTTTTACGTATGTTACAGAAAATATTTGTTACAAGTCAATATTCAATACTGCCAGACACTTTCCGCCGGCCAAAACTTTTGTCCGACGTTTTAAACGTTCTTGTAAAGTTCAGACTTTGTCCCACGCATTTGGTGGCGCGAGATGACGCTACGACTTCATCGGACGACAACAAAGGGAAGTTAAGCAAAAATGAACTATGTGTGTATTAGAGATGTAAAATTGTTGTTAGCTAAAGACAGCGTAACATAGGTCTGGGGCCCTGGGCTCTTGAACTACCAACATACTAATAAAATTGCTTCCTGAAACTCACTTTTGGTACCAAATAAAGAAAATGCACTCTGGGGAGGCCTGCCTAGAAATTCGTTTTTAGAGAAGGCTTCTTCGTAGCCTCGATGCTGTGCAGAACCAGAACGTCCATGGACCCGAAACGCACACTAAAGGAAAACAAACTAGTTTATAACAGTGACTGTCACTTACAATCACTTCTACATGAGATATCGCGGTTAAAATTGATGAAAACCTAAATGAGATGTTTGCACGCTATATGCTTCAGTTGACTTTCTAACCTAAATCCTTTATGATATTCTAAAGTGTTAGGCCAAAATCATTTAATATTTAAAGACTAAACTAAAGAAAAATTTAACTCCTCGGCGCACCAGCCCGTTAGTGGGCCAAGGTCTTCCGTGCCCATTTCAGCTACGTGACCAAGGGCTCTGGGGTGCTAGGCATATGTCCCGGTTTGGTAGTCAGCCTCACGCGGAACCCCAGTGTTTAGTTCCCATGTATGCTTGGTCCTCATTTTATCGACCCACTTAAGGGATGAAAGGCTGAGTCAACCTCGCCCAGTCCGGGACTCGATCCCCAGACCTATGGCATGGCAATGCGAAGCACTACCACTAAGGCACTGGGCCTCACTTGACTAAAACATTAAAATAAAAAAAAAACTAACTTCCAATTTACCCTTAGTCCAAAAACTATTCGTTTAACTTAAAATACGAAATAAAACCATTCTAAAAATTCTAATTTCATAATTAACTATTGCGTTGGCACATATCTTGATATGGTGTGAAAGCGGAAAAATTACGACAGCGTAAGCTGCATTAATATTGCGGTTCAATTTATCCTACTTTTAGTACGCATAACCCCTAAAATGACTGTGAAAATATGTAAAATATTTCTGACTCATTCCATTTAATAAAACTTTTTATAAAAGTCGTTAATCTTTTTTTGTAATTCCTGGTTATAAGTATTACGTATAGTTGAGACAATCAGATTGAACAACTATTATTTTAGATTAAAATCTCCCTCTTGCAACTTTTAAATTTCGTAAAAATATCGTTCGTATACGCAATGAAAAAAGGCTGATGTTTTGATGTAAAAAACTGTCAACTGGAGGTGTGTGTCAGAAAACCTGTTTATTATTATTATTTTTTATTTTTAACATATTTTTAATGTTATTAATGAAATTAAACTAATTGAAATTAATTTTAAATTATACGGACTTTTCTGGCACACCAATGACATTTTTTACAGTGAGTTTTTGTTCATCATAAGTGATGCTAATTTTTTTATATAACTAGGATGCCTTTAAAAAATTCATCCTTTTGCCGACTCGGTTAATTCCTAAAATCTGATAACCGTATTTTTATGAACTATCTAGGCGGCTCTCGCATCTGGGCTCTCCGTGAATGTTAAAGTATGCCGGAATTTAATTGGGCATAAATTACCGACACAGCAGAAAAAAATCCAGTACAATTTACATTTTTAATTGTCAACTAAGTTACTAGAATAAAATCGTAAAAGTAAAGAAACTTTCTGCATTAAAAATACGGTAAATCGATTTTTAAATAGGTTTTGTACAGTAAATACACAGAAACATACAACATTAAATTACGGATTAATTTTTAATTTAAATCATTGTAAATTACTTCAAGGCTTTTTCCCCGCGTGCATCTTTGAAAAAGTAAGCTTTCGTTTAATAGTTCATTATTATTGGTTTGGTTTAGACTGAAATTAACATCACACCAAATCTACACGAGCGCTATTGGCGACAGATATCAGGATTTAGAAACGCGGTCAAGGGACCAGGTCGACATCTGAGCCGGCACCAACAACGCCATCGCGTTGCGACATCGGAAGCAGTGTAAGGACTTTGAACCACCATAGATTTTACGTGACAAAGTTCCATATACACGGTATTATTTATTGGCGAGATTTTTTTTGCATAAAATAAATCATAAAAATAATATTTCATGTGTGGTTGAAAAGGTTGCGGTAAACAGTATTTAAATAATTTCTACATTCTGGCAGATGTCAATACATTGCACGCTTGTTCGTGACCGGTAGCTATATTACTTGAGCATACTGTAAGTCGATTGATTTTTCTCATGGATATTTTTTTAACATGATGAACGAAGTGTTTACACATTGACAGTTAATTGTTTAACCAATGACAACCTTCATTTTTAGACTACATATCTAAATTCATTTACCTCTGACTGCCATTTACCATAACATGATAGTTATATTGCGAAATAATTTATTCAATTTCGGATTTATTTAATTTCGGATTTATACAATTTTGATAAAAACTTTAATAATATTTTATGGCAATTGAACATTTGTTTGCTATTAAAAATGCCAACCTCATGGAATTTCGTCACAACTGAATGTTTTTGTGTAATTTTGCTTTTTTAAAAAATCTTTTAACGAACAATTATCAATACAAAACCAATATTTAATTACACTTTTAAATTTTAAAAATAACATTATTACTTCATTTTACAAAGTAAAAAAAAACGGATTTTCTACTGTACAAAGCGGCAGTAGATTACTGAGATTTTGACAGACCTAATATATATTTGTGAAATCCATGTCATGACTTATTTTTGTTAAATACATCGGCGCATGCATCGTTAATATATTTTTTTTAATTGAACATATATGTTCTGGTCACCAGAATGCCCCTGAATTTTCTTTTCTGGAATCTAGAGAGTTAAATAATTATAAAATACATGACATATTTTGAATAATAGTTTATACTTTTGAAGTAGCTTGACAAAATGTATTTCAGTGATTAACTTTTCGACTATCAAAATCAACATTAAATTTTCATAAACCATATTTTATTTACTTTGCTTGAAAAAACGTTAAAATAATAAAACGGATAGTATTTGAACGATTTTATAACAAGATAATTGAATAACAAACTAAACTGTACTTGATATACAGTACATTTGTCCACCCTAGTTTAATGGTTTTTTGTTGTTTAAACTATACACACAGAAAACTATACACATACCTCATATAAACTATAATCTATGACACATCGAAATTTTTTTTCATTGTCTAATAATTTCTTAACGTAAATCAATCTTAGTATGAATTTTTTATGAACTTTTGTCGCGTAGATTAGAGCCTATTCGTAAGAAAAAAAAGCTTGTAGGATAAAAGACGCTCTTCTAGATTTCAGGTACGTTCAGGAAAACAAAGGCTTCATAATGTAATCGTCATTAAAAAGTATTTAAAAATATGACACTTGCCTGAATACTCCTCCATATTTTCGTCCTAGTTCCATCAATTTGATGTGTGGTTGTCGTGTTAAAAACGGCAAATACCCAACAATGGGTAGACCGATTAACTTGGGTGGACCAGAAGACTTCTGATACAGCACACTAATTGTGCACACAGCAGCAATAACAATAAATGTCACTATGATCTCAAATTTGACATTGTACAATGACTCAAACATTTTCTTCGATTTCTTTTAAAGTATATTTTAAATATATAATCTCTGACCAAATTTATCCTCTAAAAAATATTTTTGACTTCAAGTGAAAAGATTCGAGGTTGTGCTATGAATATTTAAAAAAAACAATCGTTTCATAGATAAGACAAGATATATTTTTTCCATATTAATCAGTAATCAGTTTGGACTTTTGTTTTAATCTTAGCTTATAAAAGTTTTGTTTCATCGATCACTTTAGCATGTTAATAAAACTTATGGAAGAGTTAAAGATAAATTTAAAAAGAGATTGTTAATTCATTTTAAACCTTATATATTTTTTGTGTTGAGTTGAATCATCTTCACACGCAGGCAATTGGCTACGGGCGTCGATATTTAAAACCGCAGTCAAGTGATGAGCCGATACCTGATTATATATCTATATATATAAAAGGAAAGTTCCTGACTGACTCACTCACTCACTGATTGACTCACTCACGCATCAACGCCCAGCCCAAACTACTGGAGGTACAGCTACCAAATTTTAGGAAAATATATCGTAGGCTTCATTTAAGAAGCGTTTTTTTGAAATTCGAACCCGAACGGGTGTAGGAAGGCAAAACGTGAGCCGATTTCTCCACAGGAATAGCATTGTTATGAACTTTTAATTTATAAATTTCGTTTTCTAATTTGAAAGAAATTTCAGCGCGTTCAGCGTGAGCGAAAATTAAGTATAATTGCGTAAGCACGTGAGTTTAATTTCTAGGATTGTTATTTGAATATCATTATTTTATTTTATTTATTGTCTTCAAATCTTTATTTCATTTTGTTATACTGGGTCAGATTTCTCCAACTTGATTTTAATTATATTTCCGAATCAGGAAAAGCTATTTTATAATTAACGTTCTCGACTGTTCGGCGATTTGCGTTACGTTGCCAAGCAACAAAAATAACCAAATGTAGTAAACATTTTACTTCATATTCCATGCAAATCGATAGGTATAGCAACCCGACCTACTTTAAATTTCGAAGTTCGTCGAGTTTCGAAGAGTCGCCAATGAACAGAACGGCCAATATAGCTATACCCAGAGCTGAATTTAATTGATGTTTACAATTGGTAAGAAACGGAATGGCGGAATATTTAAAAATATGAATATTTATAAAATATGGCGGAATATTTTTAAAGTTAATGAGGAGTTTGTACTTTATAAAACTTTTGCAGCCATACAAGATGATGCATATCTGTTTCGTTTTTCACGTGAGAAGTGTCCCATACATATGAATGTAATTAACGATTTGGTATTTATTGTTGGGGTATTTATTTGGCTAAATTAAAAATATTCATGACACGTTGAAGAAATCGTTTATTTTATTTTAGAGATAATTGTTGTAAATGGCTGTAAGTTGTATACTCCGAATCCGAAACCTCATAAATTCAACGGCTATTATAAAAGAGCAATTATTAAAAGGAAAAATTGCTTTTTTTTTGGTTATCAAACTTTTTAGTTAAGTTAAAAAATTCAAAAAATATATATTCAATGATTTTGCAACATAATTAGTATGTACTTAATTAAATGAAACTGATCTTAATTTTTTTAAATTTTTATTGTTTTTCAAGTAAAAATATAAGTATTAGCATTGTTTATAAAATTACTAGCAAATAAATACCCGTTCTTCGCACGGACTAAAAGAATATCAAATCGATCCAAGTATATGTGTCATTTAATTTGCTATAGGATAATAAGCTTTGCCTTTGATTCCGTTCATTATAAAGAATAAAATCCCGTTACTTATATTGCTTTAAAATTCCAAAATAAAAATACATCACTATAAAATGCACATCTTCATATCACAAAAGTCTTCCTCAAAATGAACTTACTGTCATCGTAATTTTCCTGATAAATTCAAAATTAACCATAATTGTATAGCAATGTTATTTCACGTCAAAACCCCCATTCCGGTTTTAAACAAGTAGGTTTGTTACAGAATCTGTCACTTAAACCGCTTCCACACAACATTTGTGCTCAACAGGAAACAAATTGTTTATACACCTCAGAAAGAAATTCGCCAAACAGAGCCTTTAGCTAGTTGTAATTAAACATTTAAACGATGAAATTAATTATTTTCATTAATCTTCTTTCTCAGATTTAATAATTATACTTTATCGTTTGCTTAATTTGTTAGAAGTTCGAAGAAGAATAATGTAATCTTTTTAAATAAATATCTCTGTGTCGCCACAATTTACCATTTACATTTCTTTCGAAAATTCAGTCATTTATCGTTTGTTAAATTAATTTACAGTTCGAAAAATATATAATTAGTGCAATTTATGCTTTAAAAATAAAAGCGAAACTTTGCATATTTTTTATGCCAAGTTAGAATTCTCTATGCATCTTTCTTCATACATATATAATAAACCATCAAAAGAACTCTATTGTGATATTACAACAATCCAAACTGAATTATATCGCATAAATAATATTCTTTAAAAGTGTTTATTTTTATTTAAATAAAGTTTCTGTACGTTTAACGAAATGGCAAAGTGAAAATATTGAATAAAAATGGAATTTGCATGTTATTTCAATGTAGATTAAATTTTTAGTTATTTAAATTTTAAATAAACTTCTAATTGAATTTTTTTAATGAAATTTGGAATGTAGCCTAATCCGATTTTTTGCTTCAAAATGACATATCCCACTTGTCTGTGGGACTTGTCGATGGCAACAGTGAAAATATGAATAAAAATGGAATTTGCATGTTATTTCAATGTAGATAAAAAAATTTAGTTATTTAAATTTTAAATAATTTTCTAATTAAATTTTTTTAATGAAATTTGGAATGTAGCCTAATCTGATTTTTTGCTTCAAAATGACGTATCCCACTTGTCTGTGGGACTTGTGGTTCTTTCTGTGCAAGTGGGTGACAGACAGACAGACGGACTGAACGATTATAAAACCTTCCACTTTTTACGTTATAAACGTAGTGTGAAAGCTAAAAAACCATTTAGCTCATTGGAACGTTCAATTACTTTTCAAATTATTAATTTAGTTTCTGAAGGTAATGGCAAGAAAATAAAAGCAATTTCAACTTTAATTAATTTTTATGTTCATTTTAATTTCTTCTGTCGAATGGCAACACGATAGGGAATAAATGATCGGATTTGAGCGAAAGTGGTGTATTTTTTTCAGAAAATTAGAATTTTCTCTAAAAATGGAACAAATATGAAAAAACTAAGCCTCAGGTGCACACGTTGGTATTAAAGGGAATCTATCTTAAAAAATTTGAATTTCCGAGGGCCGCATAAGTAGGTCTTTTACGATCCACAGACAAACAGACACACAGACACTCTTTCTTTTATTATTATAGATTATGTATGGTAAGATTATTTTCGCTTGGGAACTAAACACTGGGGTTTCCGCGTGAGGCTGACCACCTTACCGGGACATATGCATAGCACCCCAGAGCACTTGGTCACGTAAGCTGGATTGTGTACGGCAGACCTTGGGTCTCTAACGGACTGTTGCGCCGAGGAGTTTAAGATTACTTTCATTTAAAATTAAATCGCATCGTTTTTTGCAAGATTTAATATTATATTATACAGCATTAGCAATACCATCCTATTCACTGTTATTGGCTCTTTAAATATCTTTATACAAAACAAATATTTTTTTAAATATTAAAGATATTACATACTTATTCGACAGGTAGGTAGGTTAGTACATGTATTTTACGGCTTGTGTGCTTGATCAGAGACCCGCATATAAATCTTCGTATATAAATTAAACAACAAAACATAATAACATCGTAACAAAATATAATATTAATAAGAAAAATTTACATATATACTTCCTTTAGCCACAAAAAATATTAAAAGAAGGACACTTTTCTAAGATGACTAGCCCTCTAAGGGATACAGACATATAAACCCGTCACCTCTGTCAGGTTTTCCAGCAAAACACCTTATTTTTAAAAAATTATAAAATTTTTAATTTTACTAAATTTTAAAATTTTGAATTATGGAGGAGTAATTTATAATCATCTGCAATAGAAATATAACTTAAAAAATTTAAGAAGTTTAATTTTTCTGTTAAAAATTTGAATTTTAATCCCATGCAGTCAAAACAAGTTTACACTTCAACCAATTTGCTTATCCCTCAGAAGGTTTGCATTTGCTTTCAACTACCAACTAGTAATTTATCTAATTACCTTTCTTAGGTGCTTAGTACTCCTGGTTAAAAATGAAATACAACTCCATAATACAGTGTTTCTTAACCTTTCAGTATTCGCGGCCCAGTTTTCAAGCATAATTTTTATCGCCCTCCTTCCACTTACAATAAAATGTATACAACGATAATGTATTCTGAGTATTTTGGATTCTGTTGAACTCAAAACAACATAACTAGCATTATTTGCTTTTATTAATGGTTTTATGAACGAGGCAAACATGGTAAAGAAAAATTGCTTTGGAATATGAACCGATGGCATTCGTTCAATGTCCGGAGGAATATGTAAAAGTTGTTTTTATAAATATTGAAAATCATTTAGATATGCTGGAAAATAATTTTAAAAAGCATATTCTTGCAGACGAAAATGTGATAAAAAGTTGCGAGTGTGTGAGGTATCCATTTCTTAAGGCTCTCGAAAGACTTCAATTGATGAAGAACAAACATTCATAGACCTCCCGACAGGTGGTGAAACCAAAAAACAATATAGCGATAATTCACTATTTGAATTTTGGACAGCAGTAGATGATGATTTTTATTCACTAAAAAGCAGGGAATTTCGCATTCTATTGTTATTTACAATATCCTTCCATTGCAAAACAGCATTTTCTTCTTCGGCTCCGTTGAAGACAAAGTATAGATCTCGGCTAAATTTAGAAACAGAACTGAGAGTGGCTATTTCTAATATTGAGCCTTCCTTTGAAAATCTTCGAAGCTCTGCAAGACAGGCTCAAAGAAGTCATTAATCACTATTATTTAATCACTAATATTTAATTTGTTTTTAATTTAGTATGTTTTGATAAAGTGAGTTTTGATTTCTTAAGTTTTTTTTACTTATTTTTGAAATAAGTTTTTTAAATAATATTTTCTCTTGGATATTCTTGTTCCCTCTCCCTCCTCTAGTATGCTCGCTTCCTCCCTAGAGGTCGCATCCCACAGGTTGAGAATCGCTTCCATAATGTGACATGCCAACGATTTTCAAAGAAAAATACCGTAAAAGAAATATTTAGGCCGATAACCAATAAAAGAAAAGCACCTGACAAATCAAACATTGACAATCCTCGAGCCTCAACCAATCGCCCTTCTTTTATCGACATCACGTTCAACTGAGCTTTGTAAAGTTCATCTTGATAAACCTTTTGATAAATGCCATTGCTTACAACTCCTCCAATATGGCTAGCTAGCTCTTTTTTGCAACAAAAATTCTTCCTTACTGCCAATCCGACAATCCAAAAACTAACAGTTTCCTTGAAAAGCAATTTTGTTGTAAAAGGTGCTTCGCCATATTGTAAGAGGAAGTGAAACCTTGGTCCCAATACAGCTGTAGAAGGTTTAATTTTAGGCGCTTCAACTATGTTATTTGACATCCATTCTTCTTCAATAATATGCTCTCCGATGATTTTTAAGGCTTCGTCTTCACTTGTTTTGAGAAGTTCCTTGTCTACTGATCCCAAACTCGTAGTGGCTCTAAACTTACCAGCTGTAATGGCAGAAGCTAGTTCTTGGATAGTCCTAACGCCATAATCAGGCAGTGGCACTGTTAAGGACGACAAAAGAATTGATCTGTAGCTGGAAGACAGTATCAAGGCGAATATGAACCAAGTTAAAAGTAATATTTTGTCTTTTATATCTGTTATACTAAAAGTTAAAGGGTGGCTAAAAAATATTCCAAACATTGATAAATACAGTTTTCGAATGGGAACTTTCTTTTCCATAAGAAACCGGAATACCAATGGCATCAAACATAAAACAAGCAAACACGATATCCACACATGCAACTGAAACGGCGCCAAGTAAAAAGATGGTTTCGACAGGAATCTATTATTAAGGTTTGTAGCAAATGTGTTTTCTTCAATGGCGTATGGTAGAAAGTCCACAACATTTCGGCGACTTTGGGTTATAGTCAAGTGTCCAATGGCGAGATCCGCTTCGCCTCTATGTACCATGCCAATCATTCCATTCCATGTACCATCCGCTTCCAGACGACCCCATTCGCCATCTTCCGGAACCAGTAGTTGGTATTCGAATTCCAGAGAATTCGAAAGAACTTGGATGAATCCTGCTTCCACACCTCCAGAAAACCTCAAATTATTTTCTTGGCTTGTATTAAACTCTAACAGATTACGAATGGGTAACACGGCAATCTTCAGAAAGTCTGGAAAAGTCATATCCACACAAACTTATGATATCGAAGAAGTAAAATAGTTCTTCAGAAAGTCTGGAAATGCTTTATAAACCTAAGCCGTCGAGGTGGTAAAAACTGTAATCTTAAGAAAGTGCAAAAACATTACTAATACCTAAACGTATGTAGGTAGAGCTGATAAACATTGGTACCAGTATGATGCTTTTTACTAAAGCGCATGCAGAATGAGTAGCAATTATTGATGGAAATTGAAAATCAATAAATATTAGACAACCGCTCTTTAAAACTTATATGCTAATCAGTTTAAGTTATGCTATTAAAAACGTGAGACTAAATTACTGGTTGAAAAGTAGTGACACTAAAGTGTAGGTGAAATCAATAATGGTAATCACTATTTTGAAAAACGAATATAAATTTGTTTGTGTTTTTAGAGTTCATTATACAGGACAACTTGTCAGATATGTTCCGGTTGCACGCAATGTCCGGCCCAGAAAATTTTACGTGTCCAATAGTTATTTAAGCAGAAAATTAATGTTGTATGAATACGATTAAAAATGTCCCAAATAACTATTACTTTCTTACATGACATACAATATATTGTGTTACTATTTTATTCTTTCTCAGCAGTACTTTTCATAATTGTAACTCTTTACACAGCAAATATTAATCATTGGCGACGATATAAATATCTTTTTGTTTCAAAAAAAGAATAATCTTCGTGTTTTACTGCACTGTAAAAAACTATGTAGTTTTACAGAAAAAAACTACCAGCTAGTTTGCCATAAAAATTCTGTGTATAGTTAAAAGAGATAATCTTTTTTATGCAAACAATTTGTAATTTTAATGCAAAAGCTGTTTTTTAACAAACAAATTGTAAAGTAAAAAACACAAAATTTTACATCTCCCCGGACTAAGTATACGATAATTTTTTAAAAATATTTTTATTTAAAATAAATACATCGTGTATAAATAACAAAAATAAACAAAAACAACAAGTAAAAAAGGTATTTCAAAGAAGTTACAAGGATATGCTTGGAGTAATAAACGGAATGTTAAGAATATATGTATAAAAACAATTAAGAATATGATGTATAAAAATAATTAAGAATATGATGTATAAAAATAATTAAGAATATGATGTATAAAAATAATTAAGAATATGATGTATAAAAATAATTAAAAATATGATGTATAAAAATAATTAAGAATATGATGTATAAAAATAACTAAATGTAAGACAAAATTAACTTAAATTATCAACAGCTAAAACAAGTATATTAAAGAGGTTATAAAAATAAGACATGGGTTATGAATATATAATGCAATTAATACTGTCAAAGAGTTTTCAGTTTAAGTTTTACAGTTAAATATAAAACAATTCCAGTACTTTCTTTCATTTCTTCAACTTTGCCCCAAATTTTTTTTGCGTTAAATATTAAGATCTAAAAACTAATAATGAAGGTCTACAAGCCGTTTCTGATTTAAGTACACTTAGCTTGAATTTCCTTAAAAAATCAATTTTATTAAAATGGGGAGAAATTGAACAACTTGAAACCGTATACGTATTTAATGAATCTTGATAATTTTCCTTCTTAAGCTTGTTCTTCTCTATTCACAGTTTCATTGTCTATGATATGCTTAATTGAAGGACACATGAAGAAAAAAACGTCGTTAGCATAAATTTGTTTTTATAGTTGACCTAAAAATAAAGAAAAAGTAATGTAGATACGAAATATAAAAACTTTAAAAAGTTATTCAAACATAAATGAATTTTTACTGTACTAATTCAAGTAAAGGTAGTAAAAAATAATTATAATTGCTCTAAAAAAGCTATAACTAAATCATGTATGGGTTATGTATCGGGTTATGTACTAGTTTCCAGATTCTGCGTATAATAAATATAACAAATAAATATTCAATTTTGAAGTATAAGAAATATTTAACGCTTTGAGGTTTAAGTCAATCATATAACATATCTTCTGGAAAAAGTTATTTTAAAATGTTTTATAGTATTTTCCGATTCATAAGAGAAAAACTTCATACATTTTATGGTGTCGACACATAGATTTTTTACATTAAAAAAACAGTTTTTTAACTGTGTAAATTAATACTCCTATATACATTTTATACTTAAAATTATTTTTTAAAAATCTGAAAGAGGTTTTGTATTAAAAATTTTTATCAGTAAAATAAATAATATTTAATAGCAAACTTACCAGACATTAATCGTCATTGTAATTAAATATCTCAGGTATATCACAGTAGTCTTTCAAACATTCCGGGTTTTTGATGTTGGTTGATTCTGGTATTTGGTTGGTAGCAACAATTTTTCGAATTAAACTTTCAACTCTCTTGTTATTTACATTGTACTGGAAAAAATTAATAACAATTAGAGCCATTATCTATCAAAGGGTATACAATATAAGTATTATAGATGAATAATTAAATTGCATACAAAGAATTATATTTTTATATTAATTTTAAAATTATGTGTAGCCGTTCGGTTTCTATAAAGTTATATTATTCTGTGTAAATGAATTTAAGTTTTTTTTAATCAGAAAATTTAGTTTCGATAGATACATTTTAAATGTCATAAAAATACCATTTCAAAGATTTCTGAAAAAAATCTGGGAAGTAATAGCTTTTTTGGGGGGGAGGGGGGGGGGGGGCGGGAAATGTGCGAACCTATTAACATGTCTCTGTTTTTTAGAATTAAAACATTTCTATAGAAACTTTGTCAACTATAACCATAAATCCACCTTCAATAGTTTTTTAATAAATCTAAGTATAGCTATTGAAGTAGTGCTTATAGTCTAAGTATAGAAAAGGTGATGGATGCCCTGTTTATAGTTTGTAGTAACGCATATCTATTAACAGTAATTAGATTTTATGTTTTGAAATTGTATAGGAAACGGTTTAAGGTGGTAGGAAAAGTTGAACTACAAAGTTGTCAGACATCTTTAGCACATACACATACGACTACATTTAGAAGCTGATATCGGCCTTCCATGAAATTTTTCAAAACTATTCCAAACCTTATTTTTATACTTGGTGTTAACGCAATGCAACGTATCCCATTAACCATAAGTAAAAAAACCATCAACTAAGTTAAATACTTCAAAACAAGTCTAAACATAATAATTATAATTTTTCCCCTTACAGGTATTCCTTCGACGGGCAAAATAACTTCCGGCACGCAGTCGATCCACAACTCAGTCTCTATTTTCTTGACCACTCGTTCTCTGAATTCGGGGGTGAACTCGAAGCCTTGCTTCAGTTTGAGGAAAAGCAGGGCCCTGTTCTCACCATTCGACTTGTTCTGGCCCACGCAGATGTAGTCTTCGATCTCCTCTATACCATGGACTGAAATCATAAAGTGTAATTTACAACAATGGCCGTCTTTTACGTGAATCCCTATCGTGTAACACTGTTATTTGATTCTGGTAAACATTTGATTCACATACACATTTAAACTTAATTAACAAAATTATTTGAGGGATTTTCCTCTAGCCAGTAGCAGATCCAGGGGGAGCCAGTAGCAGATCTAAGGGGCTTTTTAGTCTCCCAAAAGAGAATTTATCGTGCACTAGATCAATAAAACTGAATAAATTAATTGTTATTAATTAAATGGATAATATGAGTAGCTTTTAATTATAACTAATCATTAATGAATTTTTAATTATTTTGCTGAATAATTAATTAGCTATATTAGTTAAAAGTGTTAGAAATAGGTCTCAGCCCACCCCAAAACCAATTTCTGGATTCATCCAGCTCTAAATTAGTGTTAGTTACGACTTTAAACCATTAACTATCCATTTGTGAATACTATTAACAACTTAATTACCTAATAAAAACGTTATAATTTTTTAAATTTCGTTTTGGTGAACTTAATTTCCCCTACATAAATTGTTCAGTACCCAGTCCATTTATCTTACATTTTGTTTATTTAGCTTATTTTCGTGTGACAATATTTTTTTACCAACTATCGTAAATGAGTTCAAAAATATTTTGATTTAAAAGTTTGAACTTGAATTTTTTTTCGACTAACGAGTTTTAATTAGTTTGAATCCAAGAAAGTTAATTATGGAAGAGCCAGTGTTAATCTACGTTCTTTAGGTGCAAATTTCTCAGTTTATAAATTCTCGCATCATGGTTAATAATAATTGTGCCCTCAATTTTAAGTTGAATCTGTGCCGATAGATTTCTGAATCACGTAAATTAAAATTCTCATAAAATTCAAATGAGCTTGTCCGTCGAAGATGGTTGATTGATCAACACCGCTTTGTCCCGAAGTGCACTGATTAAATATAGCTATGCAATCTAACTTGTTTACTATACTTTTTCGCAGCTTTGTAAACACAATTTACATAAGTGTAAAATTAATAAGTTACAGATATAAGTCATAAATGTAAGTTATGACGGGGGGATTGTATAGTTATAAAAAAATCAACGTACTTGCGAAATATATGTCACTTGATCCAAATCGTTCTCCATTTTGAATAAGTGTGTCGTCACTGAAAAAAGTACTATTATTAATATATCCTTAGACTTACTTATATATTTAAATTATTACTAAAATATCTATATTTTATGATCTTTATAAAGGGTAGATAATAGGTTTTATTAATATTTACCTTCTTCCTAATACTACAAAACCTTTAGTCCGAGGATTGATAAATCCTTCATCGTGCTGCTGCCATACACCTGTAGCGACATTAACAACATTTTTGATTTAGTTATTTATAGGATAAATAATAATACTTAAAAACTACAGATTAATGCAGATTATTTTGATACAGATTTGTATTAACATGAAACAAAACTTGCATGTACTTGTACAACGAATTTTTATCTTGTATGGATAAATGGGAAAATGTAAGATATTTGTATTTTTTTACATTCGAAACTTAAAAAAAAGTAATTTTTTTACTTGTACCCATGTGGTTTCAAAATAAGCTATAACGTGTTTAAAATGTTAAAATATGCATCACTACATGTATAAATTTAAATACACTTACCAGGGTAGTTTGAGAAATAAGTTCGGTTGAGAACTTCGTTATTTTCATCTCTCCACAGTCCAGTTGGAAACGTCGGACTAGGCTTTGTCACCACCAGTTCGCCCCTCTTACTGAACACGGGCTCTCCTAAAAAGGAACATAATTTAATTTTGGTTAATTTTTTATTATTGAATATAATTATTCATTACTAATTTTTTTATTTCATTTAATTAACTTTTAAGGATGATGTAGTCACATTTCAGCATTGGATGATACCTTCATCAATTGAATACCGATTGCATAGTTTTTGAGGCATTTACGTGTCATGTTTATTAAAAGTCCGGGATTGACCAGGACTATCCAAGTTTTCCAGTATTGTCTATAAATATCCATGCATAAATACACCTTTGCCAGCTTCTGGATCGTTATTGATTGATTAAAAGTTTAACTCGTCACAGTAGAATTAAATCTTAAGGGTGAAGTCATGTTATTACCTCTTTTATCAAAAACTTGTAAATCTCTTCCTAAGGCAGGAACTTGAACTTCATTAGCATATCCCGGAGTGTTCAAGTCAGTGCCAGAAAATGAACCAAATGTTTCCGTTGAACCTATGGAACATATTATTGAACAATATTTAAAAATTGCGATTATTTGTAGGGGTTAGTTTCTCCTTTACTTAGTTGAATGTAGATGGCGCTACTACAAGTATTGTTGATTTACATTTCACTTTTGTTAATTATAAAATTTCTGAACTTGATAAAGAAAATTATGCTATACAATGTTAAAAAGGTTTAATGAAAAAAATATATTTGAAATCAAGTTAATGCTGGCTGGGGATGCATATTATAAAGTTTAATTAGTACCACGGCCAACTTAACTTTAAGGCCCGGGAATCTTTCTGTGCAACACGCTTTCCGTCCGGTTCGGAAGGCGACTGTTCCTAATAAGGGTAACAAAACTTGTTCGGAACCTCGAAAGTACAGTTGGCAGTGCACGAACAATATTCGTTCTTTTAGCTGACACTCCGAATCGGACGGAAAGGAAAACGTTACGGAGAGCATCTCTGGTCTCAGAGTTGAGTCGGCCGTGTTAGTACTTAATTTTTTATTGTTGCAATTTTTTTCGTTAATTTCTTTCGAATTGTTTTGGTAATCGGTAAAGAATAATTAAATGAAGAAGTTGACCAAAAAGATTTTTGACGTAGCAGGAAGTTTTACGAGGAATAAAAATATTTACAAATATGCAATTATTATTTAGTCAGTATCCTTTACAATTTTTATTTTTATAATAGTCTTGCTTAATGTAAAAATATAAGGATCAGACCTTTTTTCGACAACGAATAGTAAATAATTGTTTTTGTTATTGTACTGAAACTAAAATTTTAATTCAAACTGATATTTTAGTATATCGAATGCAAGTCACATTACTATGTGCCATTTTCAATACTCTAAGTTAGACACTTAAAATAAACCATGAGAACTTACTAAGGAAGTACAAAAATGAATAAAAAATCACGTATTCTTACCGTATAAATTTCCAATGAATGTATTTTCTTTTACAATACTTTTTAAGAACTTGTAATTTTGCAGTTTAACTGGGCTTCCACCAACCATGACAAATTTAAGACGTTCAAAATTTGTATGCTTCTCTAAAAATGAAAAGAACGAATGTTTACAAATATTATAACAAAACGGATGCACGCAATTTTTTTTAAATACTTTTTACGCCTCATTATAATTTCATGCATCTCTATTAACACATCTGTGTGAGTACCTAACAATTTTTTTTACCAGAAATGAAAATAGCAATAAAAGCAAAATAAAAAGTAATAAAATAAAAATAATATCCCGTTATTTGATTATTAATTAATAAATTTTAAAAATAGTGTCGTCATCTGTAGAATAGTTCGGGGTATTTTAGACTTCAGAAGTTAATAATTAAATAAACAGATTAGATTATTAATACAACTTCGTTTTATTTTGCTACTTACTACGATTCTTACAATTGGTTAAAAAGAGCTAAAATAGCAAACCACTCATTTTCTTAATATTGAAAGATTTCTATGCCATTGCACCAGACTAATACTTTCCTAATATTTAAGGATTTCTATACCAATTCATCGGAGCAATACTTTCCTTATATTTGATGATTTCTATACTAATGCAACAGAGCAATACTTTCCTACTTTTCAAGGATTTCTATACCAATGCACGAGAGCAATACTTTCCTGCTTTTCAAGGATTTATATACCAATGCACCAGAACAATACTTTATAAATATTTAAGGATTTTATACCAATGCACCAGGGCAATACTTTCCCAATATATTTATGTTTCTATACCAATCAACCAGAGCAATACTTTCCTACTATTTAGGACTTTCTATACCAATGCACCAGAGCAATACTTTCCTAATATTTAAGGTTCTCCATACCAATGTATTATCTCTATGTGTTACTAACTATCTCTCTAACCAACCACAGAAATGAACAGGAGAAAAAGCATGTCATCTAAGAAGTTATTCACTAAAGCAGCACCACCTACCGGGCCTCACTTCCAATTTTTCCATCCTGTCCACTATGCTGGTGACGAGGAACGTGAACGAGGCTTTGTGCTGGGCCATCACGTCCCACACATTCACGTCCCTGCTGTACGGACTGCCGCTGTGCAGCACTAATCGCACCCCCAGGGACAGTGCAGCGACCATGTAGTTCCACAAAGACCAGCCCATCTGGAATTAAGACTCGTTTACGACGATTGGCAAGGAAAATAGCCATGCAAAAGTTTATATTCTAATTAAATTAAACTAGATGACGATTGGCAAGAAATTCAGCCACGCAAAAGTTTATATTCTAATTAAATTAATCTAGATGACGATTGGCAAGAAATTTCGCCATGCAAAAGTTTACCTTCGAATCAATTTATTCTAGATGACGATTGGCAAAAAATTTAGCCATGCAAAATTTGCCTTCGAATTAAGTAATCTAGAATATTGAGATAAACAAAATATGAGATAAATGAAGACCATCCGTACTAAATTATATGTAGGACAAAACTAATTTTAAAAAGAGTTAACATTTTTATTCAGAAAGGAAAGTGTTTATTGAATTCACAATTGAGTTTAGGGTTAATCGAAGTTTATTGCTTTTTGCTATGGATGTACAGAACGGTAGTAAATAATATATTTTACAACTGGCACATTCATACCCGTTCTTCACACGGAATAAAAAAAAATATCAAATGGATTCCAAATATGTGTACCATGTACCCTGTTATAGGATCATAAACTTATTATTGTTTCCGCTCGTTATAAATAATAAAATCCCGTTTCATTGCCTTAAAATTCCAAAATGAAAAATACGCTATAAAATGCACTCATAAATGTCATCCACAATTCCCCCATAAATACATAAAACCTTTTAGCTCATTTTGCGCGTTTTGGGAAATAATTTGGCGAGAAAATAGATATAGCTACCCACACCCATTATACAGCTCTAACACAATGACCTTCGAACAACCGACCAGCTTATAAATTATTTATAAAAGAAATTGCCTATTTGGCGAATTTTAGTTAATAATTTGGCAAGTTTGGCAACGTATTTGGGGAAAAAATAAAGACGTAAAACACTAATAGCTCTAGTGCGATGGCCTTTATTAACCATCATAGTTCAGTAATAGCTTAACTATACATGTATTGCTTAAATATGCATACATGCAGTCAACAGAAAAATCAATGAAAAAATCATCAAATAAACCAACAATAAAATCCGGGAATGAAGACTGGCGGAATTACGTCACTTGAAACTTGTCAATTATTTTTCAAATAATGAATTTAGTTTCTGAAATTAATGGCAAAAGAATAAAATAAACATTTTGAATTTTAAATGTTTTCGTTAAAAGTTTTATTTAATTTTTTCAGCCGATGGCATCAGGAAAGAGAAAAAATGATAGGATTTGAGCGAAAGTGGTGTATTTTTTTCAGAAAATTCGAATTTTCTCTAAAAATGGAACAAATATGAAAAAACTAAGCCTCAGATATTATTATTATATTTTATATCGTTATATATTTTGAATATTGTCCGATCGTTAAGAGGTTAAATTAATTTAAAATTAAATAGTTAAAGATTAAATTATTCACTGTACATTTATACAATTTTTTAATCACAATATGGCAGTAACTAACGATAGTAACCAGTGCTATACATTAAACATGTAGCATTTGATTGTTGCATTGCTCCCAAACCACCCCCTCAAATAATGCAGCGGCGCCCGTTAAGAGCAATGAGCCCATTTGCCATCGGGTCTCCAAACCCAAGTGCCTCTGTTTTAATCCAATAGGAAAAAAAAATATTTTATAAGCTGAATTTTTCCGGCTGCATTGACTATTTTTATAAATGTTTTTTATATGATATATGTAAGTGACTTACAGGTCTTTATGAATAATCCCACTTTTTGAAATTAGTTCGAATATTTTATGTCAAATTATTTATTGAAAATTAAAAAAAAATATTTGAACCAATTACAAAAAGTGGAATTATAGAGACCTTCTAGTCAGCTACATTTAGCATATAAAAAAAGCTTTTTTATAATATTCAATACAGACGTTGAAATGTGGCTTAGAATTTTTTTTCCCTTATTGGATTAACCCAGAGGCACTTTGGTTTGGAGACCTGCGGTCATTCAGGATCATTCGCCAGGTATATACCAAGTTATGTAAAGTAACAACTTTAAACAACACTATTACTGACATAAATGGTATTTTTTAAAATTTGCTTCAAGAAATCTTACCGGATAGAATGAGTAAATAGTGTCCCCACTCTTTAAATTATAATGCAATCCAAAATCTACCAATGGACCAAGTAAACTCTGAAACAAAATATAGAATACACAAATTACTTCTGCAGGAACTTAATAAAAGAAAAGCTTTGAAAATAACAAGTAGACTGTTAATGTATGTATTTAAAGATACATCTAATACCATATTCTAAAAATGTGCAGACTTTGGATTGTGTGTTTTAATATGAATGTTTATGGGTTAATAATGTTTTTCTTATATATTTATGAGATTTGGCATCCATTTAAATCTGAGAGCTCTCTGCAGTCGAAAAAATATCTGAAGTTTTCACATTTCCCACAGGTTTCCACATTTGCATCCCTTCATATTTGTTTTTCTTCAGATGTTGTTTCTTTATTTGCTTTCTTGTTTTTCTTTATTTGCTTCAGATTTGCATCCCCAATATTTGTTTAGAAGAGTGTTTGTTTCAATTGTGCGTTTGTTTCGGGGCTGGAGTTTTTGTATTTTGCTGGAGAATCTCAGTAGAATATAAAAGATTATTAATAATGAGAATAATTCAATTACCCCAGCCGAATGAACCGGACCCTTGGGAAGTCCGGTTGTGCCGGATGAGAAGGAGATGGAAACTGGATAATCAAATGGCAGCTGCTCGAAGACGATGTCCGGTACTAAACCGTCTGCGGTGCGACCGCTCTCCAGGAAATCGCCCAAAGTGCAGCTTGAGTGTAAAAAAAAAATCATTTTAAAAATAATGGTCTAAGAAAATGGTAAGTAGATGACTGCGAAATTTGTAATGTGAAAAGGCAATTGCACAAAGTTGGAATTTATTTGTTTATTGAATAAGTTTATTGGTTGGTTCAGTTGATTGTATATGTATAAAAAGTTTAGAAATTAGAAGAACTTGATATGCAAAATATGTATGTACTTTTTGCATGTAAGGAATAATTAAGTTTAAAACATTAATAATTTGTAATAAATGTATGAAATGCAGTAGATTTCGAATATAAACTTTAAAAATTCCCAAAAATGTTTAATTTCACAAAAAAAAGACATTTTAAATTTTCCGAAAATTTACGTCATTGAAAACACCACTGGCACCAAATGATATGCTCTTGCAGATTTTACGAAAAATGACCCTAATGTTTGAATACACTTTATAAAATAGTAAAACTTACAGTCTCTGCATCAAAAGAAAAACAAAATATTTTTAACGAGTTCCTATCAAGGATTTTAAAGAGTCTGATCTAGATTTGTTTTTTAGTTAAAGTTCTCACTAGAGCGCGTGTGAGATAGTGGTGAACTAGTGAATGTTAGATATAATCGGAATAGTCGGATGAAATAGTTAAACGCTTGATGAAATTAACTGGAATGAGACAGCATGTATTTGTAAAAAAGTATAATTTTTTTAAAGAGTTTGATAAGTATGATAGCACGTTTCACAGTTTCAACAGAGATACGGGGAAACGTGATATGAAATAACATGCAAAGAACAAGAAAGCCTACTATATGACGTCATTTGTTACGCCAAAAGGTAGCTCAACAAAAGTGACGTATAACTAACTTTAAAAATTAATTTAAAAAAAAAAAAATGTTAAAAACTTGTTGAGTTTTAGAGGTTTGTTTTTGTGCTTAATCGAATAAAACTATTTATAAAAAAACACTGTAATTGTCCATTAAAGCTCCACTTGATAATACGTTTTTTTAATTGGTTCAGTCTGAGAAGATTTGTTTCAGTGATTAACTTTTCAATTATGAAATCATTAAATTTGAATAAATCGCATCTCATTTACGTTGTTCTGTTTGAAAAAAATAAATGAAGACTATTTGAATAATTTTTATAGCTTGATAATTAAATAACAAACTTAACTGTACTGTGAAATGCAGTAAGTCTGATCAACGTGCATTGGTTTCGACCTGTCAGCATCGAGCTTATCTTAGATAATATGTATTAGTTTTGAATTGTGGATTTATGCCCTTACCTTTTTGGTATATGAGAGATGTCCGTGCGCAATGTTTCGTTTTGAGTTGGGACAACGATAATGCATTCTAAGGAGGCAGTTCCTGAAATGGTTATGGAAAAAGATATATTTTCTTATAGCCATTACATAAAGATTTAGGACATTTTAATAAGTTAGTTGGTTAATGTTTAAGAAGCTAAAAAAACTGGAATTTTCCCTTAAATTACTTTTTTTAAATAGTTAAAAATAAGTAAATTAAAATCAGATTTTTTTAGAGAAGCATTTTTGGTCCTAGAAATTTAGTATTAGGAAGTATTTAAGTAAGTTTTGGTACCTGATTCTACGAAATCAGTGATCTAACAGCTCTATACTTTTCGAGATATTCACGTCGTTTTTGTGTCAAAAAAGTGCAAGAAATCAAACAAACAAAATTTTAATTGCTTTTTTGAATTGCAATCTGTGTTTCTAATGCTAAACACGAATGAAGTTTTCGTTTTTCTCCACCTTTACTGGTTTGATAACAAAAGGACTTTTTATCTGGAAGAGGAAAGATGCAATTTTTCTCAGATAAAAAAAAATGATATTGTGACAAAAACGTTAAAAGCGGATAGAAATAAAAAGCATCAAAACTGCATAAAAAACAAATATATTATATTTTAAAAATCGTTCATAACAAAAATTTGTATTTTTTTTTCATTTCGAGCAAAAAAACGATACATTTTGGCGCGAACATTTTAAAGAATAGAACTCTTAGAAAAAAAACTAATTTCATATTTAGTATCAGCAAACCAAATAAAACTTAAACTATCTCTAAACTCATAGTCGCCGAAATAGCTGCTGTCCATTGTAATTGAATGGATAAATCTTACTCCATAGTTTCTAAAACACCTTATTTCATAAGAGAAGGTAATTAGTGACAGAAATTAAGTATTATTATGGCACAAAAACTTACTTTCAGCAATATAAGGAAGGTTTTCTATTAAACTATCTTCCTCTGCAGTGTACTCATTTTCAACAGATTCAACAACGATCAAAAACCTTGCTTCAAGCTTCTCAATGATATTTGCAGCAGCCTAAAAAATATTGAAAAGTTAATGCATTAATCAGTTCCAGTTCATACAAAATGAATGGGACGCGGTACCTAAAATTTAGGGCTGCCCAGAAATTAATTAAACACTCTCGAATGCTGTGATCTAAGGATATTGCAAAAAAGAAGGAATCTTTTATAATGGTAAAGGTTTATTGAAAATGATTTAGTGGTTTGGTAAAATGGTTTTTGAAATTTTATGTCGATTTTTTGAATTTTTAATTTTTTCGGCTTGTGAATGGTTAAAACCCTAAGGCTTTTAGGTAAACTAATGTAGAGCTCCAGAATTTTTTTCCTGTATTGAAGCATATACCATTAACAAATGTTGGTATGGGATAAGGTCTAGTATAAATAGTTATTTTTTTAAAAAAATTGTGAAGTTGAAAATTCACAAAAATCTTATTTTTGGGCAATTTTTGTACATAAAGCTACATAACTGTTCTTGTTTAACTGTTAGCTCAATATCCATAATAACTTTCATTAAGAGATGTTGTGGGAACATTTTGCAAAAAAATCCATAAAAAAATTCTTTAAATTGTAAGAGGAGTAGCATTTTGAAAAAACCTTAAAATTTTTAAATTTTTTTTAAAAAACTTGCTTTTTAATAATTATTATTTTTACGTATATAATTATTGAATGTTAGCTATTTGTAAAAATAGTTTTATTTGGATGTTAGCTATAAAAATACTGGATTTAGTTTTTTGGGTACCGCGTCCCCTTAAACATCCAAAACTCTCTTTCAGAAATCTTATAACATAAAACATCGTCAGAATTATGAATGCCGCCTCTCATTTTCTTACATAAAAGTCTGTTTCCCTGTTTTTACTAGGTCTAGTAGAGAACCTATGACTTAGAATTTTTTTGTTTTTCCCCAATTGCTAGTTTGAATAATGGAAAAAGAATTGAAGTAGAGGTGCAGTAACCCTACTACGCGAGGAATAAAAATAAATTTGTTTTCTGATTATCCGTTACCTGACTTTAAATCATCAGACAATAGAATTTCCGCTATAAACTAGGATGTTTTCTTTCCCTTTACTAACACTTTTTAATTCAACGTACATCATGATAGGACAAACCTAATATGAAAATTCACCATTTTTTTTAAATAGCAACTATTTTCTCACACAGGTTTTAAGTTGCCAAGTATGGCGCTCGATTGTTCTGTCACGTGGTTTTATTTTTTATCCCTTTCCACAAGATTTGAATAGCGTTCCTTTTCTTCTCTTATATTATTTCCATGGCTTAGGCACTACTAAAAGCCAAACACAATTTTAAAGCTGAACGATCTGAACACAGAATGACTCCGAATGTAATGTAAAAAAAAGTCCAAAAATAGAAACAATAACCTAAAGGAATGTCGTTTTTAAATAATCAGATTACCGTTATAATAATATACCATCATATATTTCTATTCAATACGTTTTATTGGTCTACTTATATTGCTTAGATTTTTATGACTATCTTAATTGTTCTTAACGAGAACTATAAGATATAAGATAACCCATTTAGTAAAGCTTTGACATATACTGACAATGTTTTGAATTTGCTGTAACAAAATTTATAGACATTATGTAAAGCTAGATTTTAAAAGTTTGCTGTTCCCAGACTGCCCCAACTGTCGTGGAGGTGCTCAAGCCAGTCCCGAACACATACTCAATTGCCTCGGTTTGACGTGGAAAAATAAAATACATCTACGACGACCCACTTTTATTTTTGGACTTTCTCAGGGTCGCAAACATCATGGAACTGGTCTAATTTTGACCCAGGGATATGTAAAAAAAAAAGATTTTAAAAGTGAAAATCTTTTGAAAACTTACCCTTGCTCCAAAATAAGGTTGTGGTCCTCCCCAAATGGCACCAATGCTTATGGCTGCTAACATAGCATAAACAGCTTCCTTTCTGTTGGACATGTAACCTATCAAAACAGGCGAAAGCTTTAAAAGATATAATTAATGCATCAATTTTTCCGTGAAAAAATTTATCATTTTTAGTTAACTTTACTAGTTTAAGGATACTTACAAGCCACTCTATCTCCCTTTTGAAGTCCATGCTTTCTGAAAGCGGCTGCATATAGTTTCACCTCTTCAAACAACTTAGCAAAAGTAACTCTTTCCGTATTACCCTTTTCATCTGTTAAAAAATAAGAAAAAGTTATTGAAATAATAGTATTCAATGTAGGGAACTTTGGTCGAAATGTATATTCATAAATGTAATTTTTTTGGTAATATTACAACACGATTTCACGGATTTTTTTGACATCATAGTGTTGTAATGCTTGCTTCATAGCAAATGGATGGCAACTACGTACAGAGTCACATGAACAACTAATCAAATAGCATTTAAACAGAAAAGGGGGTTACATCCAATCACTGCCAGTGTAGCAAACGTTTTTGCTAATAACACACAACAAATTTTACATCATAAGTAAATTCACAGCACAGGGTATAGCAGCACTCTTACCATCACACTTTGGTGCTAAATTAGGTAATTTTTTTATAGTGTTGTTATAGCTAGTTATGAAAGTATACTTATTTAATTTCTGTTCAACACTCCCTTGACTACAAATGTGAAATTCGTAAGAGAAAAAGTTTGTGGCAAGTTTTTATACATAATTTAAATTTATACCATTTTTCAATGCATGATATAATTTGATATTTTTTAACTTAAAAGATTTTAATTAAATGTATGAAATTTGAAGTTCACTTTCATCATGAGGTTTTTACTTTCAAATTTTTGAATGCTGTAATCTAAAATGTTTCAGTTTAATATTGCATTTTTTTTTTAAATAACAAATTGTTCCTTAAAGTTTTACAGCAATGAACTAACTTGCTACTAAATATTCGACCATGTCTTTCAACTTCTGTAAAATGGTGCAGGTGCTTTCTAGTAAAAAAAAATATATTGTTAATGTACATATATTTTCTTTAGCAAACGAACAGTTCAAACTATATAGTAATTTGTAAATTAAACGACATTTTAAGCGCTACAATTAAATACTTTTCCTTTTATGCTTGATTAATGGTATGGATTTAGTAAATTGATTTTCAATGTAGAAGTACGAACGATTGATTTTTGAAAATGGTAGCTTCAAAGTAAGGAGTTGCTCTTGCACCGCTACCGATATTTTAGTAAAATATTGCATATAATAAGCATAAAAGAGAATAACATTTTACCTATGCAAACTAAAGCTTCCCGATTGTCCCTTATTCTGAGAATGTTCTCTGCATAGTTGAATTCGGCTCCTGTAAACCACTTGTTGTCTAAAAATCCTGGTCCTGTCTTAATAAATACCTAAAGTAAAAAATAAAGAAAGCATAAATAGTAAAATTTAATTCTTTTTATTTCCTGATTCTACAAATATACGCATCTTATTTCCAAATTTATATACAGAAGATTCTTTTATTTCCAAACGACTTCGAATTAAATTTGTGTACTGTACATCAAAAGATTGATTTTGTTGTATTTTTTTATTAATTTTACATACATTAGCATCTTACTATTAAACTTTAAATAAACAGTTTGAGGCCACACAGTTATGTTTTAGGACAATCGAAGTGATTAGTGGGAAAGCATGCTTGTGACACAATAGTGAAAACGACAAAATGAAATCTGAATTTTTTTTTTGTTTCTTTTCGATCCATCCAAAACGATACTTGCAAACGATAAAAAAATATGCTTAACTTAAGTTTATGAAAAAGGGAAAACCTGTTATCCTTAAAGGTGGAATACCGTGTTCATTGACACTAAAATCTTAATTTGTTTCAAAAATGTCACGTAGCGCGTTCTTCCACTAAGCTCTTCAATTCTATTAAAAATCAAAACTTTTTAATTTTAGGTATCTAACACCAGCTTTATAAGTATTTTAAAGCAAATGTTAATCAATATTAAATTTTTCTAAATTCGTCATGTGCCCGGTCCCATCTATTTGTTCTGTTTGAGCCTTTCTTATTCTGTTTTCTTATTTTATTTTCTTCTCAATCTTACCTCATCATGGGGCTTTGAGAATACTATTCCAAAGTGCATCCAGACTTCTTCCCAGAAACTTGCGAAGTTGTCCACAGTCCATTTGTGAAAATCCCAGTAATTTCCTATATTAAATTGACTTATTTTAGTGCGGTAGAAGTGTTTAGAGTGCACTGTTAAAAAATTTGTGCTTGGTTTCACCATGATATTGGTTCCTAGTAGCTGCAACGGCTGTGTGGTGAAATGTTTCACCTTTTTTTCGGTTTTTCTTCGGACCATTTTCCTGGATTTGGAAACAAAAACCTGAGAAGTTTTTCAACCGAATACCAAAAATACGGTGGAACGTTTCACCACGCAACCGTTGCAGCTACTAGGAACAAATATCATGGTGAAACCAAGCACAAAATTTTTAACAGTGTGGGCACATAAAATTTTCATAGATATTGAGGTTTTAAGGCCTATTTTTGTGCGCTGCAAATGCGCAAATATGCTTAGTGTATTTATTGTAATTATTAGTCCATTTTAAATTAATATTTTTTAATGCAAAATTACTATAAAATTTACCGCTGAATTATTTTTCGATATCTACGAAATCGTGCTTGACCCTAATGCTACGTCATTTCTTATACAAATTAATGACAGATACTTGAAATCAAAGGCTGATAAGTAATTTTCAGATCCTCTCCTATCTCGAACCATTTGTTTTTAAAAATTTAAAATAAATTCTATAGTAACAGGAGCTTAAAACAAAAAAAAAACACATTCAAATATGTACAAGGTCTCTCTAATATATTAAAAAAATAAAATTAGAATGACATGAATTAAAAATCTATATATATAATACTCTTATACGGAACCCAAATTTCCTTATATTTATATCTCTGGAATGGCAACAATCGAAATGAACCAAAATACTACTAATTTCAAAATGGACGACTGAAAACAACAAAAAAGTGTTTGAAGTGTTTGAAACAACAACTTTATAGGATAGAATTAGTAAGTTTAAATTTAAACATGCATAATATTGGGGAAGTTTAAGGTTTGAAAATTTAAATTATAATATCTATGGACTGAACTACCAAACACTATTGTTAATAAAAAAGGGAAAATTAAAATTGTTTTTAAACATAGTTTCTAAGCGTTGACGGCTACCACGGTTTCCAATTTATTTACAAATGGATCTTATTCAGCAGCGACATATTTCGCAATGGAACATTAATTTATAAGCATATTTGTAATTATGTATTTTAATGATACTAAGGGGTTAACCTAAAGGACATGTCGAGCGATAGCGAGAAGGGGGCGTGCCCCCTAGTATCTCATAAAATTGACTTACAAAAGTTTAATCTGTGTATTGGGTAAGAAATCTTTTTATCATTCAAAATCCTTTTTTTTAACAAAAATTAGATATTTATAAAGTTTGAGTAAATTTTTGAAACAGGAATTTTTTTTGTATTTTTTAATACTCACCAAACTTCAAGTTGAATTTATCTTCAATTATTTTCTTGAACTTCTCAATTTCTGTATTAGGAACTGTTTTGTCCCAAGTCAGATAATCTAACACTTTCTCTCTTGATTTCTCAGCTTTAGTTTTTGCATCTATTAATTACAGAAAATCATAAATTAAAAATAAATAACAATTTATTACAATTTTATATTATCTGTATTATTATTTGTTAAAAATATATTTTAATGTATCGTATAGGCAAAGCTAGTAAAAGAAATAAAGACATAAACACACAACTAAAACATTTACAAAAAATCGTTTCAATTATCTATAATAAAAAAGAAAGAGTCTGTCGTTGTCTGTCTTCGATCGTAAAAGACTACTTATACTGCCCACAGAATTCGAAATTTAAAGATAGATTCCCTTTAATACTAACGTGTGCACCTGAGCTTAGTTTTTCATATTGTTCCATTTTTAGAGAAATTCGAATTTTCTGAAAAAATACACCACTTTCGCCAAATCCGATCTTTTTCTCTTTCCTGATGCATCGACTGAAAAATTAAATAAAACTTTTAAGAAAACCTTAAATTCAATGTTTATTTATCTTTTTTATTCTTTGCCTTACTTCAGAACTAAATTCATTATTGAAAATAATTGACACGTTTCAAGTGACGTATTCGCAGTCTTCATTCCCGGATTTTGTGGGTTATTATGATTTTTTCATTGATTTCTGTTGACTGCATGTATGCATATTAAGCAATAAATGTATAGTTAGCTATTACTGAACTATGATGGTTATAAAGGCATCGCACTAGAGCTATTGTGTGTTATGTCTTTATTTTCGCCAAATACGTTGCCAAACCGTCAAATTATTAACTACAATTCGCAATAGGCAATTTCTTTATGAATAATTTATAAGCTGTCGGTTGTCGAAGGTCATTGTGTTTGAGCTGTATAATGGGGGGGTAGCTATATCTATTTTCTCGCCAATTATTTCCAAAACGCGCCAATGAGCTAAAGGTTATATATATTTTTGAGGGAATTGTGATGGCATTTATGAGTGCATTTTACAGCGTATTTTTCATTTTGGAATTTTAAGGTAATGAAACTGGATTTTATAATTTATAACGAGCGGAAACAATAATAAGTTTATGATCCTATAACGGTATATGGTACATATATTTGGAATCTATTTGAGATACTTTATTCGTGCGAAGAACGGGTATAATTTGCTAGTATGCATATTTAATCTTCAAAAATATTTCTGATGAAGCTATACAATAATTACAATAATGCGTGCAGTTAATATTATATATTGATGGCTCATCCTGTTTTCCTGAAAATTTCAAATCTAAGAGTAATAAGAAAAAACGTCGAAACTATATTCGCAAGCCTTATAGCAAGTATTACTTACAATTATGATATTATCATTCCACTTCTTCTAGTTAAAATTTTTAATCAAGAAAATAATTTTATTTAAGTTGAAGTTCATAAAAGTTAACAAGGGGGAAGGGATGGTCCCACAAAATTTATAAAATAGTGGTATGTAGTAAAAACTTTATAAAATACAGTTTTTGTGTTTAATAAAATGATTTTTTCGATTATACGTTATTTACCATTGACGTGTTTATATGTTAAATAAAATAAGTTTTATTTTAACACCTAACATTTTCTTCATTTTCTATTGGAACTATTTGCTTGACTGAAACGCTATCATGTAACTCTCATTTTAAAACTAAAATCTTAAACGTCGTAGGGCAATAGTTTGTCTTTTTTATAACTCTATGGGGTTACCAAAAGCAACCCGAAACTTCTATTTATCCAAATATATTTAATATACTACTATAACAATTTTGAAAGTGTAAAGAACTTGTTTTGTTATACAATGTCAATGTCTTAAGATAATTTAATTTTAAGTAAAAATATTTTCTTAGCAAGAAAATGCACCTTATGCAGCAGATTTTTATTTAGCCGAATATTTTATTTTTTATTTCTTATACCTATTTTTTTTAAATTAATAAAAAAGTATAATAATATGTAAAATTAAATTAATTAAAAGGTAATAAAAATAAACTGCTGATAAAAATTGACGTTAATTTGCATTTCATTTAAATGTTACTAACCTTAAAAAATAACAGAAGAGTATTACCGAGCAGAATTCAGATCAAAGCACGAAATTTTACATTTTTAACATTAAAAATATTATAATTAAACTAGATGCATGATAAAACTAAATTTATTTTAATAATATATATACCACCTAAATGGACTTCGTTACCTTTCAGATGATCACAAAACACGCCAGTTATTTCACTGCCACTATGAGACAGCTGAACAGGTGGCATTTTACATTAAGAATAGAAATCTGCCACCAGAATGTTGTGTGTTTTAAATCTTATAGGCTGTCCATATGCTTATTGGATATCCATATCCACTATAAATCCTTTTGATGAAGGCCCCGGTAAAGACCATAGAGTTAACAAGAAGATGGATACGCTGCCGAGCAAAAACCAATACAAAAACCGGTTTGCCAAGTGAAGCCATCAATCGCTTTGTAGTAAGCCCAAACAAACGCTTTCGGCGAAGTATTTGGCGCTATTTTACAGTGGAGTTTCTGAAGTCGTACTCCATATACTTTGATATTTCTCACTCTCTAATAAAAACAATAATTACAACGTGTTTTTCTTACCTGTGAAGGAAATTACCTCATTCTTGTATAAATCCAAATCTCTTACTACAGCCTGCAACTGTGCAAACAGTCATTTTTCGATTTTTTTATAACGCTTTTTAAGGAAAAAAATTATACGTTTCAGCATGAACTACGATTGAGCAAGTAGTTTGCTTGGGCTCACTGGAGTTGCTTGGCGACTTTCTGACGGCTTCACTGCTTTTCTCGCCAAGCATCTCCAACTTCTTCATTCTATGGTAAATACCCAAGTTCATCAAGGACCCAATTGTTTACTTTCCGCGATTTCTCCGAGAATTGTTCGCCCAACCATTGAATATGGTAACGCTTGGTTGGATACAGTTGATACTTATGGGGTTACTGAGTATATTTTTCGGGTTATTGTGTTTTGTTGGTTGGTTCCTCAAATCAGAGGTCGTTGATTGAAGTGTTGTTGGTAACTTGAGACAGATTTCTGGATAAGATTTATTATGTGTTAATTTGAATGGTTTCGAGGAATATATGCGAGAGGAAACTGGTAAAAGAAGGTTAAGAGATAATTTAATGTATATTTAATTTCATTTTATTAGTTATATTACGAAATACTTAAGTTAAGGCCGGTCAGAACATTGCTGGGTAATGCTTGAATGGTCTTAACATTTTTAAGCTTTACATAATGATGTGTTTGACTGTAAAAGATTATTTTTATAATTACTTGAAAAAAATCCGACTTTCATAATATAATTTTAATATCAGACGCGTGGGAAAAATTATACATTTTTGAAACAGTGACAAAAAATAACTTTTATCGTGTTTTTTAATATCGTGCAAAAAAACTAACTTTTTCAAATCAATAATCGTGGCAAAAGTGATGCTTTTAACGAAATCGTGTTTCAAAGTTACTTTTACGCACTAGTGCGACAAATTAAATAAGAGCATCTGATTGGTGTAAAATTCTTTATTTGAGCGTGATTCTTTATTTGGCGTCTTATTTCCAATGCCAATCTAAGAAATACTTTTTGCACGTGATTTTAAAATAATCATTAATATAAATAATCATCTTCAAATCATTTGAACGTGATAATAAAATAATTAATACGCCAATCAATAAATGCCAATTTAATAAATACATTTTTGCACGTTATTATAAAAAATAGTGTATAACACGTTGAAAATAGCCTTTTTTTAAACTCGTGAATTTATTTCACTCGCTCGTGAAATAATTTATTCAACTCGTTTAAAAAAGCCTTACTTTTCACACTAGTTGCATAAATAACTATTTTATAATTGCGTGAAAAAAATCCGATTTTTACACTATAATTTTAATATCAGACGCGTGCGAAAAGTTATACTTTTTAGAAACAGTGATTAAAAATTACTTTTTTTCACCCAAAAGCAGTGAAAAAAAGTACTTTTTTTCACTCTTTTCATAAGATGCCAACATTTCAAGTAAAATTTCTATTTCATAAAATCCAGAAATTTATTGATCTGCTTTATTTATAAATATTATGCGCGTGAATGTTATTATTATTTTTTATTTTTGAATCAGTATCCATGTTCAAATGTTTGACTTTTGTAGTTCCAGAGATTTATCGATGCCGATCTTCTTTACGTAAAAAAATTAACACGTGAGTTATTTTTGAACCAATGAGATTTGATTTTTTTTACTAATTATAAAAAATAGTGTATGAAACACGTGTGAAAAGTAAACTTTTTAAAACACGTGTCATTATTTCACTCGCTCGTACCCCGCTCGTGATATAAAATCCACTAGTTTTAAAAAGTGTTACTTTTCACACTTGTTGCATAAATAACTATATTTTCACTCAAAGTAGTGAAAAAAGTACTTTTTTATAATATCGTGCAAAAAAACTAACTTTTTCAAATCAATAATCGTGGCAAAAGTGATGCTTTTAATGAAATCGTGTTTCAAAGTTACTTTTACGCACTAGTGCGACAAAGTAAATTAGAATTGGTGTAAAATTCAAAATTTGAGCGTGATATTTTATTCAGCGGCTTTGTGATTGGTGTAAAATTCAAAATTTGAGCGTGATATTTTATTCGGCGGCTTTGTGATTGGTGTAAATATTCTTTATTTGAACGTGATTCTCTTTTTTGGCGTCTTATTTCCAATGCCAATCTAAGAAATACTTTTTGCACGTGATTTTAAAATAATCATTAATATAAATAATCACCTTCAAATCATTTGAACGTGATAATAAAATAATTAATAAGCCAATCAATAAATGCCAATTTAATAAATACTTTTTTTTGCACGTTATTATAAAAAAAAGTGTATGACAACACGTTGAAAATAGCCTTTTTTAAACTCGTGAATTTATTTCACTCGCTCGGTCAACTCGTTTAAAAAAGCCTTACTTTTCCCACTAGTTGCATAAATAACTATTTTTTCACTCTTTTTAAAAGATGCCAACATTTCAAGTAAAACTTTTATTTCGTAACATTGATGTTAATATTGAGAATGTAACCACTGTTGTTATTTTGCTTATGTTTGGCACGCTAGTTACATTGGAACCACTATTGTTATTAATGTTTATGTTTGGCAGGTGAAAAGGTCTCTTGTATGGAAAACACGGTGCTTTCGTTGCGAATAACGGTAGTTGAATCTTCCGTTCTGGAAAGTTTATTAGCCTTATGCCATTTTACTTGCCAGGGAATCTTCTATGTACCCCTCGGCAACGGGCGTAGATTTGCATCCTCCGTGTCTTTTTAAGCTTGTTATATCTCCCCCATTATCAATTAAAAGGGTTGCAGATGATCTTCGAAAACAGTTGCCGGTGTAGCGCTGAGGATTTTCTAAATTCAGAAAAGATGCTATTTTTTTAGAATTTTGCCGATCGTATTAATTCCTACTGGTTGAATGGTGACTGGTCTGTTTATTAGCGACTTTTGGAGAGCTTTAAATTTTACAATTTAATTAATCAGTATCTAATCAAAACTAATTTAATTGTACACGTCGAGTTGCATGAAATATTCAGAGGAATGTTCACCACATTTGGAGATTTTTGCTGTTTGGCTACGTAACATAAATCGCGATTGGCAATTCTATCATAGCTGTTCCGTCATACAACGAGATAGGTATAGCAACCTTACCTTAAATTTTCAAGCTCGCCAAAAGTCGCCAATGAACAGACCTGATATTATATCCTAGCTGTAACAACTTTATATTATGCCAATTAATCCCCTCTCCACTGGCTAGCACCCTATCAGGATATTATAATCTCTTCCTGTTATGATATCAGCATTAATAAAAAAAAAGTGGATGCCCAATTGTTTTGTACATTACACGACAAAAGTAAGAAAAATAAACAGACATGCAAAACTTTATAAAATAAAAATTCCCTTTACGCTGAAAAAATTCCTCCATCTTCATTTCTTACCGTTTGAAAATATCAAAACTCGATATAGAAATATAATTAGAATATAGTTGAGGAAATGTTATCTAGCACAAAAAAAAGATTTTAATTTAATAAATAAAATAATGATATTCAAATAACAAACCTATAAATTAAACTCACTTGCTTACGTAATTGTGCTTAATTTTCTATCAAAAGAAAGTTCATCTGAAATTTTTCAACCGGAATGTCCTCTCATAGGATAATTAACTTAATAGTTACTTGGTGCTTAAATGTACTAAATATAGATTTTTTTACATAAAAATAATTTGCTTGATTTTTGAACTTATCACTCTATTTATCAAAGCACTTTTATGTTTAAAATATATACTATGCATTTAAGAGCATGGAAGTGTTTATAAAAGAATTTTTATTCAATAATATTAAAATAATTCAATAATTTAAAATAATTCAGGTTATCCGCTGAAGTCTGAAAACTGCCAATAAAAGAAATTAAAATACTCCCATAATATCTATCAATTAAACATACATTTCAAATCAAATTTATCATATAAAAGTGTTTGGATAAGTTGGGTGTTGCATTGGGTGTTGCGTTTTGCCCGCACAATAAAAAGAACCATGATTTTAAGTTTAGTATATAACTCTTGTTATGATTCTACAATTCAATTTATGTAGATTTTATAAAATAGTTGCAATACATTTCAAAATTTATGAAGCGCAAGCGTTGCAATTATTTTTGTTCACAATAGTAATTCGTTTTAGATTATAACTCCATATCTGACGTACGCATTCCGACAGAGAGGAAGTGACGGATCATTATGGCGTTCGGTTTCCGGTTAAACGGTAGTATTGGAGACGTCATTTTCGATGGACGGCAGGGCCTGATCTAGGAAAACTCAGACTATTGCCAGAACAAACTTCCGGAGCTCCTTTATAGAAAATTTTGTATAGATTGCGCGTAATCGTGAAATGCTATATAATGCTTGTCATATTTTTCTGCTAACCTGTATTACGTCCTTTCTTTATTATAAACGATCAAACAATCACTTTAATTTCAAGTTTGGACTGGTCAAAGTAATATCGCTAAACATAAAGTGGGGAAGTCGTCACACTCTTTTGCACGAAAATTTTAATTTGTGGGTTCTATTCAACATTTATTTTTAAAATAATATAAAGAAAGCTAAGAAATTAATTTCATTCAACTAAAGATTCTGGAAAATATTGACGTCATTCAAATGATCACGCAAAATAAATGTTTTTAATTTTTGTCTAAAAAATTTGATTTAATTTATTGTCTAAGAATAAAAGTTTCTGAGCGATTGTTGCAGAATGGCACATGTGATTTAATTTATAACAAAAGGGCTTTAGCTATTTTAATTCAAATTTTAAACGCAAAATTAACATTTTCATTAATCTTCTTCTCAGAATTTAATAATTAGATTGAATCTTTGCATAATTTGTGAAGTTCAAGAATAATGATGTATTTTTTTAAAATTCCATTTACATTTCCTTATTGATAATACGCACATTTAGTTATATTTGTTAAATAATTTACATTGCAAAAATTTTTTAATTTGTATCTAACTATGCTTATTAAAAATAGATTAACCAATATATAGAAATTTTTCTTTATGCCAAGTTAAATTGGAAATCTACTGTTCAAATAAATATTTAGAAATTTGAATAGCTCTAATTGGAATGACCACATTGTCCAAACTGAATGTACTATAATAAATAAAAACAAAATTTAATTCTGTCAATATCGTTGATTTGCTTTCGTAAAATTTTATAACATACAGTTTTCGAAATGGTGTTAGCTGGTCAACAGTGGTATGATTTTCTATTAATTTGAACCATTAAAAGAAAAGGACGCATTTTATGGCATGTATTTGGTTTTGAAACATTTTAAGTGTAACTTATAGTCTGCTGTTGCTGTTTAAAACGTGTTCGGTGCTTTCAGTGCCCAAGTCAAGAATTTTTGAGGACGTAGGATGTAAACAGTTGATATTTAGCCTACTTTTTTTTTAGTTTATAATTTTTTCTTGAAAATCTTGTTAGTTTAAATTTAAAAAAAATATTTTTTAGTGCAGTTTGGAGTAGAGTTCTATGTTTTGTTATTAAAATAAGTATTTGAAAAATATCAGGTTTTTGAAGATTTTTATGTTTATACTTATTCAAGAATAAAAAGCTTGCGTCATTTAAGACGTTTTCAATATTTTCCAAAAGCACCAAATGTCCCTGAACGGTTGCTAGGATATAACTAAAGCATTTTACATAATTATTCTTCATACAACAAATAAACTAGGTTGATGATAATTACTATTAATTTTAATTTGCCAAAAAAAGTAATGAAAATAATTGGATTTGGCTTTTAAAAGCTTAAATTAAAACTGGATGTTGTGTTTGGCGATTTTTTTTTTCAAATGTGCATAAATCTTGTAACGGATGACACTCACTGTTTCTAACCTGCTTGTTTTTCGATAAGAATTTCAGTAAGTAGGGTAGACTGACCAGTGAGTGAACAGGCCCCAGTGAATGAACATTTAATTAATTATCGGTTATAACGCTAAAAATATACGTTTATATGATATCCTAAACGCTTTTTTAAAGAATTTTTTTTTCCGTCTGGTTAAAATTTATTCAATGTATGTCATTTTATAAATTTAATTAATAATGTGAATGTATGATACGCATTTTACATGATTTACTACATTTAATATTCAACTTTGTTTGTAACGTTACTAGGTTTTAACGTCGTAAACATCGCGGACCTTTGAATGACGCTAAAACCGGATATACTGTATTATAATGGAGTGAGTTTTTTTTTTGAATAACGTCGAACTGCACCGTCATGTTTAGTGACAAGTGATTGTGAGTTTACTTCTAAATTAGGATCAAGATCAGTAATCGCAGTTGTAAACTACAATAGAATTACCGTTAATTTTTTTAATAATTGCAATTATGCAGGTTAGTAAATGACGAATGAATAAAATGAACCGTAAAGTAAAAACAAGTGGTAACTTCCTTAACTTCCTCCTGATTAAGTTGATCTTTGTTTGATTTTACAAGTATTTTTAAGAATTTTTCCCAAAACTTTGATTTTTTTTAAAATATGTAAATTTTTATTGCCTACTACTTTAGTTATTAACTTCTAATTAGTTATTAACATATAAACAATATTAAAAAATATATATATAAATGCAAAATGTCATTCCTCTGACTGTCCCCAATATATCTCCAGGCCGTTTAAAAATTTACTAAACATTACTTTTTACAATTTTAGGTAGCAATATCGATTATCGATTAACAATTTGTTGCTTTATAAGATAGATAAACACTTTAAAATTTATTCAAAAATTCAATTAAAAATTAAATTATGTATGCTACTGAATCTCAGCTTGTTTGTTTTGTTTTAGGTAGAATTAGCAATTTTCTAGATAACAAGAAGGTTATATCAGCTTAATAAATGCGTTTCAAATTCTTATGTTGTTAAAAAATAGTGTAAATTATCAACAACAAAAAAACTTTCAAGATCTGTTAAACGTTTATCTAAATGCAGTATTATGATTTTACTGCATATACGTGATTTTCTGGTAATTTATAAAATTTCTTAGAACTCCGTGATAGTTCTATGATTTGAGTTTGCATCAAATTGACACAGTTCATTGATTTTATTTCGCCTTAATCAATTTGACGAGATCTTTTTAAAGGACATTGAATCAAATAAACGGCATAACTTTACAACTTATAATTAAATTTTAAGACTAATTTTTAATTTTTTTATTTTCAAATAAGTTTTAAAAAATGTACAAAAATTCAAAATTTCAATTTGTAAGCAACAAAAAAATATATGTTAGTATTTGACATGGTGTATAATTTTCTTCCAATTGTCTCTCCGCCTTATTCAATTTTCTAACCGGCCAATTTTTATATTTGTGTTTTAAAGGTAAACACAAACATCAAATATACCCTACTTTTATACTTTTAGTACGTTAGTCTTTTTTTTTCTGTCCGTCTGTCCGTTCAATAAGAACGTATGCCAGTGTAAAGATTCTTTTAATCGGTCCCTGTCCTCGTAGACACAGACAGCTTTAACGACGGCTGATTGGATATTTGGTTATTAACTCACCAATCAATTCGAATTAGTACGATCTGTCTGTGTCAGCGTTGATAGGGATCGTGGAAACGAACATTAAAAGTAACAGAAAAGTAAGCTATTTTAGATCTTTCAGAACTTTTTTCTTTTCTGTTTTTTTTTTCTTTTTCAATCAAAGTCATTTGGACTGTTTTGCTTCTAAATTTGGGTTTATTAAGAACTTTTTTTTACAGAACTTCTGTCTGTTCAGCTGTCATAGTCATCTCTCTTCACATTTCGAAAATGTTCTGCGCACAACTATAGCAAAGTTCAGTTAAGACGTCCTTCTAAATATCAATTCAAAATGCCGATTGGAGGCTTACCTATAAAAGAAATTGTAACATTTATTCCTAAAATTCAATGTAAGTCTATTTGGTTAACTATGTTAACTGTTTCGAAAAGTAATTTTTTCACCAAAAAAATTTATATGGAGCTACACTTTATAAAATACATATAGGAAACCGGTGACAGTTTTACAATGGGGCAAGTTTTCCACCTGGACTTGGTCTTTAAGGGAAGCCATGGCTTAGTTTATGAAGTAACACGTAACAATCTTTGCTTAGTTGGTGTGTCATTTTGTTTTTAAAACTGTTTTTGTGATCTTTTTACAGTTGAGTACATTTGCATACTTATATTGATACTTAAATAAAAAAGTACTATTTTTAAAGTTAATGTTTTATCGTTGCATGAACTAAAAGGTGGTTCCTTTCTCTATGTAAATATATGTATGTTTAAAAATATTTACTTAAATCTCTATTTGGTCCAGTTACTATTAAAGTCAAAATCTGGCGACAAGCAGGTTTTCCAAACTGTTACGGGCATGAATCCAACATGCCTCGTAGAAAAACATGCCCAGGTCTATGTAAACTAAGCTTAATGTACGAAATTTTTTAATTATTTTTCAAATTATTTCCAAGGAATATAATTATATTTACTGTTCTAAATGTAAAAAAAAGTGTCGTTCTCTATTGGAAAAGAGTCTCTTCTGAAGCAACATATGCTACTCTTGTTACTATGAGAAAATGAAGCATCGATAGAAAAGCATTAGCAAACTTAACACGCCAGTAGAGAATAATAGGCGTCAGTTTTTAGAATAATATCACAAACATAACACTGATGGCAAGTGGGATATTTAGTAAAAACTCATCATTTTTTTTAATTATCTGACATAGAATGCTTTGCATAATTAACTGATATTGTATAATATGTAAGTACATTGTATGTACAATATCTACACCATAAAAAACAATGTGGAGTATATCGAATCTCAAATAATTCATGTTCCACCTTGACTACTGAGATGGATCTTCTGATAGCATCGTCGACGAGGGGGAAGAAACTTTTTATTGGATCTTGACCTTGCAAATAGAAACAACTTACAAGGCCAAACGGTATTAATTTTCAAACCAGAATTTCGAACTAAGTTGATTAGTCCGATGGTAATTATCATTTAATTTTAAAGTTCGAAGTAAGTTTTAAATCAAAGTTTCATTAGGAAGTATACTTTCTACTTTGAATTAACAAACTTTAGTATTTATTATAGAAAAAAACGTGATCTGCAGTACTGAAAACGTGTCGGCATGTAATAATAAAAATGGTTTGGACAATAATTTTAAATAAAGCTAATATTTGCATGGAATTATTGATATTCTGAAAGACTCAATGAAACGCTGATGATGCAATCAGCAATTAAAGTACTAGTTACTACACTACAAAAAAATACTAATACTAGTATTTTTTAAAGCTGGTAATAAACATGTCATCTAAAATAAAATGCTGTTACTTGAGTTACAGAATTTAATTTCCAACGCACCTCTGGCCACTGTAAACAAAGTAATTCTACTTTGACTCACCTTTATTTTTATTACATTATACTTTAACGTTTACTGATTCAAATGGTATATGGAATCACTGAACTTCTACGATTACGTTAAAACTTCGAAATGAAAACTTCTACTTGTTAAACGTAAGATTTTAAAAGACTGAAACTAAATATTTGGAGCTTAGTTCTTTCTATTTTCTAAAAGTTGGTGAAGAACATTTTAATGAATTCTTCTCATTAAATATTTTAATAAATATGTTTTTTTTCTCAACTTTTACCAACAAAATAGCAAAATCTTGGATAGCAGCAACTGATATTAGTTTGAAGCCAAAATTCTGTGAGATGATCGTTATGAGAGTTAGCTTTCATAGTTTCATTTGGTGAGAGTTCTATCAATTTCCCCTGGATATATAGATCTCTGCTTTTTCGATATCATAAATGGGTTCAAGATCTAATGGGGGATTTCCATTGCAAATTCACAAAATTAAATTTTGCAAATAAATCCGTCATATAAGCAATATCCGTCTTAAACTGCAGTAGTCTCTCTTTTAAAACTACGTCTTTCTTTTCGAGAAATTCTAGTACAGAGTCGAAAATATCCCAGAACCTATTGAGGCAGGCACTTTTGGAGAGCCAGCGAATCTCAGTGTGTAGAAGCAAGCGATTAAATTCTTCATCATTGTCCTTACATAGCAGCCGGAATAACCGATCGTTGAGAGCATTGCTGTGAATTTTGTTTACAGCAGAGATGACATATTGTAAAGACTGATGTAAACGGTCGCTAAGGTTTTTTGCAACCAAATGCTGTCTGTGAATCACGCAGTGAACAGCTAATATGCCTGGGACTTCTTTCTCCAAATAAGAGATAAATCCACGATGACGACGAACCATCGCAAGGGCTCCATCGGTGGCAACAGATATAATGATCCCAAAAGGAATATTTTTTTCTTGAAAATAATCTTTGACAGTATTAAAAATAGACTAACCTTTAGTATCGACAATCAAGCTTCTGGCAAAAAGCATCTCTTGAATAATATTCCTTTCTTCACAAACCGAACGTACGTTAACAATAAAGTCTCGTTAGTACTTGGCAAGGGGAAAATTCGGTGTGCATCAAAAGGTTGCATAAAGAAGCTTCAACATCTTTCGCCACCTCATCAATTCGCCGTCGCACTGTATCATTGCTTAACGGCAAATGTTTTATAACACTGGATGCAGCTGGGTGGTGCAAAACCGTTCATTATCACGAAAAAGAATTAATAATGCACTTGCCAGATGGTCCAAATAAAAATACTTAGGACGCCGGAAAAACATACGAACATTTTAATTTTTAATAATACGAACAAGAATACACGAATTGAATAAACAAGAAGTATTACAGAACATGTGAAGCACTGAAGATGGCACGCACAACAAGTGAGTTACAGAGAGAGCGGGGCTTGTATGATAGTCCTAACAATGGTAACCGGGTAATTAATGGTATATTTTCTTTTGGGACTTTTAAAATTAAGTTTGAATTTCCAAAATATGCTAATCGCCCCCCTACCGCCCAAAACATTCCCACCGCCCCTTACCAGCCTCCAACCGCCCCCTGGGGGGCGGTAGCGCCCCCGTTGAGAACCACTGATTTAGAGTGAACATTATATAAAACCACTATAATTTACAAGTTTATGTTATTATTTCTAGAAATAATGTTTTGGGTACCGTATCCCCTTAAGTAATTAATTAATTAAAATTAAAATTTTTAGTTTAGACGTCACCCTTTTCCATATCTAGTCAAACTTTTATGTAAGAACAGGGATAATCAATGTATAATAATATATTCAGCAAGAATAGTGAAACAGAGCCGGCCCAATTCAGAAATCTTATATAAAGAATAACCTTGAAAACTACAAGTTAACGTAACATGAATGTAAATGTTATTATATAAGTTGTTGAGTTCTAGGGTTAGATAAAAAAATATATATATACTGTATATTTAATAGAAAAATATTGGTTCGAGTAAACTTTTTCAACTAAGTATGACACTTCAAAATTAGATTTCAAAGAAAAGTTACATTTTGTTTGGATGACATAAAAATGTTATGCAAATATACAACTAAATGTTACAAACTTAGAAGTACTGTTTAGTTATCAGCTGTATTTACATTTACAAAACGATGAAAGATAAAAAAAAATTGAATTCATTACATTGAAATAATGAACATTTTGAGTGTTTTCAATTGAAGTATACTTATTTTTTGGCAATTGCGACATTTTAGTGTATGTACCATAAGATATTTCTACAAAAAATTTAAATTATAAATTAATTAATTGAAATTATAATTAAATTTAAAGCTACGAATATTTTTTGATGAAAAATATTTAACTCCATACCTAGCTACTACACAAATACGATTTAAGGAATGAAACTTTGTAATCCAAGAGCAAAGAATACGATAAACTTTTAAAGTACCAATTTAGCAGAAGTTCTAAAATAGAGTAGCTTTCCTATTATATAAATACTTATTGAAATTCTTATCGAAAAACAAGTTGGTTTGTAACAGTAACTGTCATCTAGACTCGCTTCCTCACGCGATTTATACAATTAAGAAAAAAATAGTCAAACACAACATATTTGTAATTTAAATTAAAAAGTCGAAATTGGGTATTTTCATTAATTTTCTTACGCAAATTACATTCATATTCTTTATCACTTGCGAAATTCCTTTGCAGTTCAAAGAATAATTATGTATGTGTTCTTAGGTCAAATCTTAGAATACGTTAGCATCCGACTTTTCGAGAATCTGAAAATGTCACCAACGAAGGTCCTGAATGACATGAGCTTCTTATTCTTAAATATATCAACATAAAGTCTGTAAAAAAACCAATATTTTCGAAATATAATTTAATAACAAAGCATAAAACAACTCGAAATTGTAGTAAGATACGTAGAAGTTTTAATTAAAACTAGCCAGTTTTTTATGCAAAATAATGGAAACCCTTGCCGCTTTCAAAGTAAATAAATGATGAATAATCAAGGAATCTAATTGCGCTACATTTTATGACGTCATTTTATACTGATTCATATGGGGAAAAGAACATTTTTTCCTTCCAATATAAATTTAAAATAAAGATTCTCATGCCATTTTTGATGTAGCAAAAGCGATTTAAATAAATAAAAATATAATTTCGATGCTTTATCAATGGATAGATTGTTGCAAGACGCGTGGACAGAAGTTCGTGCAGAGGAACAGACAGACGGACAAAACAAAACAATGAAAGTAAATATTTAACGCATCAATATTAGAATACATTGAAAATCTCAATGAAAAAAACGAATTCGAAGTACTTCAAATATTAAACAAAATGTCAAAATTTAATACTCATTTAAAAAACATAAGTCAATTTTTATTGGAATTTAATCACCATTTCCACTCACAACAGTCGCTCAAAAAATTTATTTCTATTAAATAAAAAAAATCGAAAGAAATTTATTTTTGCGACATATATCAGTGTGAAAAGGCGTCATAATCGCAATGAGATTCCTTGATTGTTCATATTATTGTATATTTTTTTTTGTTAACAAGTTGGGAATGTTTTATATATCAATGTTTTCGAATTCTTCAAAAAAAAATTGAATTTTTATCCTTTTTTTAGTTATTTATTTAAGTACATTTTACTGGACTCAAAATTTGAATATTTGGTTTTATGTAATTGTGACAGGTATATGAAGTGATGTATACGTATGTGTATTTTTTTACAATCTGATTATGAACGATGATTTCGAAAAATTAAAACTCGATTTTAAATACCCTTCAACGTTTCAGTTGGTACATGTAGTCAAATTTGTTTTTAAATACTGGTCATTCCTCTGAAAACGGTCAATTTAAGGCGAAAAATCTCGGGGAAAAAATTCTGAATGTTTTTGTAACTGTGTATTTGAGTTGCACTTACATACTATATTAGAAATGTAACAGATGACCAGATCATACAATCAAATTAATTATTCTGATAGTAAATCTTAATAATATTTCATTTAGAAAAGTTTTAACCCCCAAAATTAACTTAAATTTTTTTATTGATGTGTTACACTTTAATAAAATTTCAGCTTTACTTTATTGTATTAGTCCACGGCAAAATATAGTGTTACTATAATGCATTTCACTTATGGGCATTTCCACGCGTGACTTACACTACATCGGACGATTTAACAAATTTCGTTAGCGTAGTTCATAATTATTTTCTACTTATTCAAAAAAAATACTGTATGCCAGTTTACCCCTGAACATATACTATTTTTAGAAATCATAAAAAACCATTTTAATTTAGTATTTCACTAAAAAATAATAAAAATGTCATACTGTGACTTACACTACATGAAAGGAAGTCGAGTTTTGGTTATCATTTAAAACTTTCATTTCTTCTTCATAGTGCAGTAAATCAACATTCTACCTGTGCTTAATTTAAGTACAAGGTTTAAAGCTAAATATATTTAATTGCAAAAAAGTGTGGAAATATCATAGGAAATAATTTATTAACATTTTTGTGCGTGATTTACACTACATTCAATTTGTGACTTACACTACATCATGTGAATTGTATCACAGATATGGAAATTTAGGCAATAATAGCATAACATATGTAAATAATTTTGAACATGGTAAGTTAACAATTGCATACATGGTAAAATCATAGTTAGAAAAGTTACACAACGTCCCCTAAAGTTGGTTTCTGGCAATGTTTCAGTTTTATTGAATAAGTATCTTTACTTAACATTTGCCCCACAAAATATTTAACGATAATTTTCCTACAAAAGGAACTAAAGCTCTTCTTTCAGCATCAAATTCATTTTCAGAATTTTGCTGAGAGGTATTTCCTTTTACAACATTTCCATTTGTTTAATCAGCCGTGTTGTTTAAGTTTTTTTGGGGGGATTTAATGAAATATTGGCAGTTTTAAGTAAGTATTTGTTTAATTTTAAAAAGCAGAGCAATTTTTGAGTGTCAGGAATCGGAAATATTTATTTTCCTTTGATTAGCAAATATCATTTGATCTACCTATTTCGCCCTTTATAGAATTGTCAGAAATGTTAATAGTGATATGTTTGGGCAGATTTCTTATGCAAAGTGAAAAAATCTTTAGCAGAATGTGGGTCATTTTCCTGGAAGGTGTGGCTGCTTTTATCCCCTCCTCACTGTATCACCAAGTCCATCAAATGGTCCTTTTTCATGACTATAGGTAAAGATGACAAACATTGGTGGCAGAGAAATGCCATTCAATGTGGTCTAACGGTTGGAATAGAGATGGTGTATTTTTAGTTAAAGTGTTGTCCGTAAAGTCGTTTTTGCTGTCCTTTTCTTTAAAGGTTTGAAATTTTCCACATGCTTAAAGTCTTTCCCTTTGCTCTTTTTTTCTTTTAACTGTTGATTTAGCCATCTTAAAATAAAATTATCAAACTATAAGAAATCTACAAATATTATAGCTAACCTATAATAGATAAATCAAACAGAAGCTGTGACTGACACTACTTGTGACTTACACTACAAAGTTAAAATGCTTTATAAATAGAGAAAATGCTTTTTATTTTAAAATTTAAAGGTGTGGAATTACACAAAGGTTAATATAGAAAGAAAATATCTTAAAAATTTTGAAGCAAAGCCTTACTTTAAAAAGTTATAGAAACTTTTATATTTTTTCATGACTTACACTACAGCCAAAACAGGGGATGTTTATCTTTCTAATTAAGTAACTTTTATTTATAAATGCCGATTAAAAATGTGTTTTCAAGATAGTCATTATAGTGTATGTTAATAATTTTACCAAAAAATCTGATAAAAATAATACTTAACTTAAAATTCAAGAATTCAAAATGATGAAAAACCATAACACATGCTTTCAAAAAAAGCAGCCACTTTGAAACTTCAATGTTGCCACAGAAAAAAACAATAATAGTTTTTGATGTAAAATTTTTATAGTTCAAACTTTTCTAAATCACATATAAAAGTTTCAACTGGAATAAAAAATATTTTTAAAATTCACTTGTGGTATGTATTTACGTGGAATTAACCTTATATTTAATCAATTTATCTATAATAATAAAAGAAAGAATCTGTCTGTCTGTTTGTCTGTGGACCGTAAAAGACCTACTTATACTGCCCTAAAAAATTCGAAATTTTTAAATAGATTCCTTTTACTACCTACGGTGTGCACCTGAGGCTTAGTTTTTTCATATTTGATTTGGATTTTTTTAATATTCTTAACGTTTCGATCTCCATAGGGATAGCATTGTGAATTCTATAAACTTTGACTTTAAACTTTTCATTTTCCAATTTGAAAGAAATTTCGGCGCGAGAGAAAATTACGTACAAACAAGTAAAGACATGTGGGTTTAATCTGAAAAATTTGGACATCATTATTTTATTTCGTTTATAGATTTAAATTTTTTATATTTTTTATGCTGCATCAGGTTTCCTCAACTCGATTCTAATTATATTTCCATTACGAATTTAATTGATATATAAAAATGGTAAGAAATGAAGATAGTTATCAGCTGTATTTACATTTACAAAACGATGAAAGATAAAAAAAAATTGAATTCATTACAAATAATGAACATTTTGAGTGTTTTTAATTGAAGTATACTTATTTTTTGGCAATTGCGACATTTTAGTGTATGTACCATAAGATATTTCTACAAAAAATTGAAATTATAAATTAATTAATTGAAATTATAATTAAATTTAAGGCTACGAATATTTTTTGATGAAAAATATTTAACTCCATACCTAGCTACTACACAAATACGATTTAAGGAATGAAACTTTGTAATCCAAGAGCAAAGAATACGATAAACTTTTAAAGTACCAATTTAGCAGAAGTTCTAAAATAGAGTAGCTTTCCTATTATATAAATACTTATTGAAATTCTTATCGAAAAACAAGTTGGTTTGTAACAGTAACTGTCATCTAGACTCGCTTCCTCACGCGATTTATACAATTTAGAAAAAAATAGTCAAACACAACATATTTGTAATTTAAATTAAAAAGTCGAAATTGGGTATTTTCATTAATTTTCTTACGCAAATTACATTCATATTCTTTATCATTTGCGAAATTCCATTGCAGTTCAAAGAATAATTATGTATGTGTTCTTAGGTCAAATCTTAGAATACGTTAGCATCCGACTTTTCGAGAATCTGGAAAATGTCACCAACGAAGGTCCTGAATGACATGAGCTTCTTATTCTTAAATATATCAACATAAAGTCTGTAAAAAAACCAATATTTTCGAAATATAATGTAATAACAAAGCATAAAACAACTCGAAATTGTAGTAAGATACGTAGAAGTTTAAATTAAAACTAGCCAGTTTTTTATGCAAAATAATGGAACCCCTTGCCGCTTTCTTAGTAAATAAATGATGAATAATCAAGGAATCTAATTGCGCTACATTTTATGACGTCATTTTATACTGATTCATATGGGGAAAAGAACATTTTTTCCTTCCAATATAAATTTTAAATAAAGTTTCTCATGCCATTTTTGATGTAGCAAAAGCGATTTAAATAAATAAAAATATAATTTCGATGCTTCATCAATGGATAGATTGTTGCAAGACGCGTGGACAGAAGTTCGTGCAGAGGAACAGACAGACGGACAAAACAAAACAATGAAAGTTAGGTTTCTGACGACATCTCTGTTTAATCATATATTTCATTCGTGAATTTCCAAAAATATTTCACAATGATATCAAGTAATCCCATTCTCTGTAGTACACGATATAACGATATATCGTGAAATGTTGTTGTTGCACCCATGAATATCCCATGGAAGATGTTTGCCAGAGCCTCCGAAGAGGTTGGTATTCTTTTTACATAAATAAAGAAGAAGACAAACACATAGAAAATAAAATAGTTACACGATATATAAAATCGTTACACGATATATAAAATCGTTACACGATATATCGTACCGCAAACTACATTAACCATTTCAAATTGTTATTTATGAAGCATGGCGTGTATTGTACATTTTGAAATAATAAGCGCCCGGGTTTCGTTCAAAGTTGTTACCATGTCATTATCAGCAATTTATTTACCACACTGCTTCCTCCTCTACATCCAAGAATTCTATAAAGATGCAACACAGAGTTGCAACTTTCATTCACCTCAACGGAACTTCCCCCGACGAATCTTTACATCAACTTAACAAATCAACTAGACCATTATTAATTACTGCCTTTTGTGGTTATTGCTTCTAACCACAACAAGGTGTGATCAAACCCAATGACGCAAATCCTCCCCTTATTTAATCTGCAAAAGATTCAAAATGGTGTAATACACACAGATCCCACTTTCGTTCTGATCAGTTATACCTGAATATCAATAAAAGGTAGGTGATATTCATACGTACAGTCGAGTAAGTTGGTGGTTTCTGCCCCGAAGTCTCGTGTTCTTCTTCGGAAGCAACTATCGAACCTTGAAAACGGTTTCCAGAGAAGTAATTCTGTCGATACGATAGTTCTGACGATACGTTTGTGCTGCGACTACCGGGGTCTAAATGCCGAAAGTCAAGTGTCACCCTTCCCTATGCAGAACTCAGAACAGGACTTCGCTTCAAAGCCGGTGAGGCCCAGTACCTGACTACATTAGACATCCTAAAAGGCTACTGGGAGATCCCGTTAGATGAAAGTAGCAGGGAGTTAACCAGTTTTGTCTCTCCCAGGGGGCAATACCAATGGAAGGTTATGCCCTTTGGACTTTCCGGTGCCCCGGCTACCTTTCAAAGAATTATGAATCAGATCTTACGCCCACACAGTGGTTTTGCTGAAAGTTTCTTAGATGATATTATTATCTATTCGGATAATTGGACTGACCATCTAACGCATATCGAAGCCATACTGAAGACCTTGCAAGAAGGAAATTTCTCCGCAAATTTGGGAAAGTGCGCATTTGCCAAATCCAAGGTCAAATATTTAGGACATATCGTAGGATCCGGGGAACATGGTCCTGATCCTGAGAAGATTGCGATTATTCAAAATTTAAAGTCACCAAAGACGAAGAAGGCTCTACGATCTGCGCTGGGGCTTTTTAACTACTACCGGGAGTATGTCCCGCAGTACGCAAACCTTGCGAAACCACTCACCGATCTGACCAGGAAAGCGGTACCATCTGATATACCATGGTCAAGGGAGGCAGAAGAAGCTTTTTCTGCTTTGAAAGAACATTTGTGTCGGGTTACATCGTTATCTACACCTAACATGGACAAACCCTTCGAACTACATACTGACGCTTCGTTGACTGGGATAGGAATGCAGCGGTTGGCGACACGTCACTGTCACCGCCTCGATACCCGCCAGACACTACGCACCGTCTTAAAAGAAGTAGAGATACATCTCAACTGTTTTCCCTCCTTGGAACGACCCACGGGAGTATGAACTTTCCAGACTGTTCTACCGCAGAGCAGAGACTTCTCGGACATTCACGAGAGCAGACGCTCTCGCCCCTTTGCTCGCATGAACTCGTTGTCTTGTCTTCGCGAACATGTTTCGTGTTTTACCACTTAATTGTAACTTGTCCTTGTAACTATTAATGATTAATTAAATTCAGTTGTTTTGTTTAAGCTGGCATTATTCATTTCAAACTCATGGAGTCAGATTTTTAACCGTCCAAATTGGAGCCCCAACATTGGCGACCCCGGACGTGCGAACGAACCTATCCAACTGCATCTTCAAAATTATGCGAAGCCCAGCAAAAATATCGAAAAAATTGACAATGCGAAAAACGCACTGCAATATAGCAATAAGGATTTCTTAAATCTTATTTTCCCCATTTTATTTTTTGAAACAAAAACGTGTGTATACCCACGTGGATTCGCATCGCAGGGAGATTTCCACCAAGGTATGTGAAAACTTTTCTTACTGTTCTGGTCCAATTCCCCACTGTCAATTTTTTCATGTAGTTGCCCTCTTCAGATTGCCTAAAATTCGCGATGAGTAACGACGATTCTCAGAACGGCACTAAGCCAAATGAGGAAGTTTCACAAGTCGCCCATGTGGCCGTAAAAATACCACCGTTATGGAAATCTAACATAAAACTATGGTTTATACAAGTCGAAAGCAATTTTGCACTTGCAAGAGTGACAAACGACGTAACTATGTATAACTATCTCATTACTGCAATCGATCCGGAAACCCTTAACAACGTTTCGGATATTCTATTAAGCCCACCCGAGACCGAAAAGTATCAAACTTTAAAAAACCGTCTCATCGCTGAGTTTTCAGACACGGAAAACGAAAGGGTCAGGCGCTTAATTTCAGAATTACAATTAGGCACCGATAAGCCATCGCAATTGTTACGAAAAATGAAAACAACGGGAGGCAACTTAAAGGAGGACTTCCTAAAAACGTTGTGGTTGCAACGCCTACCCGCCGAGATGCAGGCCATACTTTCGATTAGTACGGAGGACATCGACAAATTAGCCCAGATGGCAGACAAAATAGGCGAAGTTCGCTCAACATCAAGTGTATACGCTGTTAGGCAAGAAAACTCCGCCGCGCATGCCGCACCATATGCAACAGCGCATGCCGCACCATATAAAACAGCTCATGCAACAGCGCATGCCGCATCATACGTGGCGCAGGCACCGGGTAGTGAAATAGAAGCCCTTCGCAACGAGATAGCCATGATGGGCCAAAAGCTCGAGCGTCTCACTTTCGAAAGGGATCGTTCTCGTCCGCATTACAGACAGCGTTCCAATTCACGTGGGAGATCACGGTCAAGGAATAGAGAATTCTGTTTCTACCACGCTAGGTTCGGCAACAAAGCGCGTAACTGCAAAGAGCCATGCTCGTTTTTAGCAAACAACCCGTCTTTCGTAAGCGATTCGGAAAACTTGCGGTAGCGGCTGCGGCCAAAACAACGGCAGCAGTCGCTCAACCTACACGGCTCTTCATCTACGACAAAAACTCACACCTCAAATTCCTCGTAGACTCTGGGTCGGACGTCTCTTGTGTCCCCGTCCCCAATAATGCCCGGAAGTTAAAACCGGATCCGCTACAGCTGTTTGCTGCAAATAACTCGCAAATATTTACGTACGGGACAAAACTACTACAGGTCAACTTAGGGTTAAGGCGCGACTTCACTTGGAAGTTTTTAATAGCAAATATTCCAGTCCCTATATTAGGAGCCGATTTTCTAAGGCACTACGACTTACTAATAGACCTCAAACGGCGCCGGCTAATAGATAACCTAACTAAACTTACCCAACCTGGGGTGTTGTCACAACAGGCTAGCCACGCATCCGTAAAGCTCATCTCTGAAAACACCTCAAACGACACGCCTTATCACCAAATCTCAAGAGAATTTCCTGATTTATTAAAACTAAATTCTGGATTAGGGGCTGTAAAACACAGCACCATCCATTACATAGAAACAACCGGACCTCCAATTCATAGCAAACCAAGGCGACTAAACCCAAAGCTACAGGATGAGGTAAAAAGGAATTTGAATTTATGGTCAAACAGGGTATATGCAGGCCCTCGAAATCTCCGTGGTCCTCACCACTCCACGTCGTTTCCAAAAGCTCAGGCAGTATTCGCCCGGTTGGGGATTACAAGCGCTTAAACGCCTGCACCGTGCCCGATCGCTACCCCATTCCGCATATACAGGATTTTTCGAACGCTCTGCACGGCAAAAACATTTTCTCAAAGCTTGATGTTGTGCGTGCTTATTTCCATATTCCTGTACACCCTGACCACATACAAAAAACCGCAATATGCACACCGTTTGGTTTATTCGAATTCCCCTTTTTGAACTTTGGTCTGTGTGGTGCCGCGCAGACGTTCCAACGTTTTATGAACGAAATTATCGGGAATCTAGATTTCTGCTATGTCTATCTTGACGATATTTTAATCTTCAGTAGTTCGGAAGAGGAACATAAGGTTCATCTACGACACGTGCTGGAAAGACTCAACTCTTACGGCTTAACGGTCAACATGGCAAAATGTATCTTCGGGGCATCCGAAATACCTTTCCTTGGGCACCTCATAACTAAAAACGGTACTAAACCACTTCCGGATAAAATCGACCCAATTCAAAATTATCCGCAACCGAAAACTGTTCGGGAAATTCAACAATTTTTGGGATTTCTAAATTTTTTTCGGCGTTTCTTACCAAATATCGCGCAACACCAAGTGCATTTAACTTCATATCTCAAAGGTGCAAAGAAAAACGACAAGACCAAGATCGACTGGTCAGATAACGCGGAAGCCGATTTCCAAAAATGCAAAGAGTTAATAGCAAACGCTGTCCTCTTGGCACACCCTAAACCAGACGCTAACTTATCATTGCAAGTAGATGCGTCAGACTTTTCCATTGGCGGAGCACTAATGCAAGTTGTAGAAGACGAACTACAACCACTCTCGTTTTTCTCCCGAAAACTTTCTCCCGCAGAGAAAAACTACAGCGCCTACGATATAGAATTGTTAGCTGCCTACGCCTCAATCAAGCATTTCAGGCACATGCTAGAAGCTCGGCAATTCACCCTTCACACAGACCACAAGCCCTTGACCTACGCTTTTCGGCAACGCTCCGATAAGTGCTCACCTAGACAAGCTAGGCAATTGGACTTTATTTCTCAATTTACGACTGATATTCGCTATATCAAAGGCTCCGAAAACATCGTAGCAGACGCGCTTTCACGCATTAGTTCCATCTCAATGCCAAGTCCAATTGACTACGAACAAATCGCACAAGCTCAACAAAATGACCCCGAATTGCAAAGCCTACTCAGTAACTCAAACATTTTCCATTTTAAGAAAATAAATCTCCCGGACTGCAAAAAGGCAATATTTTGCGATCTTTCAACTGGCACAGCCAGACCGTACATTCCCAAACAGTTTCGCGAGCACGTTTTCGCAACGCTACACAACGTGTCTCACTCAGGGGCTCGAAGCACCTCGAAACTCGTCAGGACGCGGTTTGTGTGGCCGTCGATCGGAAAAGACTGCACTAATTGGGCAAAATGTTGCATCCCGTGTCAAAAGTCAAAAATTGCGAGGCACAATAAAACCCCTTTGGGAAAATTCGTGGACCAGACAGAAAGGTTTTCGCATGTACATATCGACATAGTAGGTCCTCTACCCCCTTCACAAAATAATTATTATTGTTTGACGATGATAGACAGGTTCACGAGGTGGCCGGAGGCAGTAGCGATACCAGACATTCGGGCCGAGACAGTGGCGAAGCAGTTTTACGCCACCTGGATTTCACGTTTCGGGTGCCCGGAACGTTTAACGACAGATCAAGGGCGCCAGTTCGAGAGTGCTCTTTTCCGTGCCCTCTCGCAACTCCTGGGAATCAAGAAGCTGAGGACGAGCCCGTACCACCCACAGTCGAACGGACTCATCGAGGAATTCCACCGACCCATGAAGGCGACGCTGAAGGCCTACGACACGAGCGAATGGGCAGCTGCCCTTCCCACTCTGCTACTCGGGTTCCGGACCGCCTTCAAGGAGGATCTACGTGCCACCTCATCCGAGCTGGTATACGGGCAGACGATCCGCTTGCCGGGAGTATTCTTCGACCCCACACCTACCGAGGCCACTCCCCAGCAGCTCGTGGAGGAGCTCAAGTCCCACTTCGGCAGCATTCGCCCCGTGCCAACGTCGAGCCACGGAAGGAGAGCGACGTTCGTCCACCCTCAGATGCGGACCTGCACCCACGCCTTTGTGCGGCACGACGCCGTGCGCAAGCCACTCCAAGCACCATACGACGGACCGTATCCAGTCCTGGAGAAGAAGGAGAAGACCTTCGACTTGGAGATAAAAGGCGAGCGGCGCACCATCTCGATTGACAGATTGAAGCCAGCGTTCGTCGTTGCAGACTCACCACCCATCAATCCTTCAACAGCAGTCGACCTGGATCAGGGAATACAGCCAAGTACCCTCTCTCCGGAGGTGCGCTCGCAATCATCAGCACCGGTTCTGAGCAGACAGCACGCCTCGACCGACTCCGAGCGGACGACAACCCCTGTTGGCTCAGCGCGGCCAACACCCTCAGCACGAGCGCAGTCATCATCTGAACACTCGTCACCAGCAGCATCGTCTTCGACAGCGGGATCATCTAGGAGGCCCCCTGGAGTTCTCGCGCCAGCTCTAAAGACAACCCGTGCTGGTCGTGTCATCACACTCCCTCGGCGTTATGTCACATTCGAATAACGTTACACTGCGGGGGGAGTGTGCAGCGGTTGGCGACACGTCACTGTCACCGCCTCGATACCCGCCAGACACTACGCACCGTCTTAAAAGAAGTAGAGATACATCTCAACTGTTTTCCCTCCTTGGAACGACCCACGGGAGTATGAACTTTCCAGACTGTTCTACCGCAGAGCAGAGACTTCTCGGACATTCACGAGAGCAGACGCTCTCGCCCCTTTGCTCGCATGAACTCGTTGTCTTGTCTTCGCGAACATGTTTCGTGTTTTACCACTTAATTGTAACTTGTCCTTGTAACTATTAATGATTAATTAAATTCAGTTGTTTTGTTTAAGCTGGCATTATTCATTTCAAACTCATGGAGTCAGATTTTTAACCGTCCAAATTGGAGCCCCAACAGGAACTTGCTTGATGCAGAGTGACAGCTGTGGAAGACCTCAACCTATCACATTCGCAAGTCAGAAACTTACCCCTGCCCAGTCGAAATGGAGCACAATCGAGAGAGAGAGGCATTTGCGGTTATTTGGGCTCTTGGAAAGTTTGAAGTTTGGACATACGGATCTCAAGTGAACTTGTACACTGACCATAATCCCTTAAAGTTCTTGACTGAAGGGGTTCCTAAGAATGCTCGATTGCAGCGCTGGTCTTTGGCTCTCTCTCGTTACCAAGTTACAATTTCTCATAAACCAGGGAAAAGTAATACCATAGCTGATGCTTTATCCCGCTTATATGAAGAAAGTAGTAGTTGCTAAAAGAATGAGTATACTCTATTTTCATTTTGAATTAATATCATTTGAATAGCTTAGAATATAGGCTGTATTGCATTGTGTATTTCTAAATTTGTGTTCGCTTATATATGTCTTATTGATTGATTGTGTTATCTTAAAAGTGAATACTTTAAGTAATAGTAAATTGTGTACACATTATTTAGTTAAGTTTCGTGTGTATCCTGTCAGCTCTTGCATGTAAGCAATGTAGGGGGACGCAGACACTTACACACACATATACACAGTGGTTCGGACTATTTGGAAAGACTTATAGACTGGACTTCGTCAAAAACGGAACTTTAGTTTGACAGATCGGAACATGGTTCAGCCTGTCAAACTGGAGGGAAGGTGTAGAGATCAGACTTTGTCCAACTCATCTGGAGGCGCCAGAGGGCGCTGCGATCGTCATTGTAAGTCTGGAAAAGAGTGAAGCAAAAATAACTGTGTCCGTGTCGTGTGTATTGAAAACTAAAAATGGACGAAGAGATGTTGTAAAATTGAAAGGACGTTTATTTGTTTAATTGATATATGGTTTGCATTAATTGATATTCTAAAACTAACTTTAAATGTTATTAAATCGAGCTACTAATTTTCATCTTGTTGGTTTATGTTTCGAGTCAGCTTGAATTTCTATCACATAAAATGACGAACAACCACAACAGATATGGAAATTTAGGCAATAATAGCATAACATATGTAAATAATTTTGAACATGGTAAGTTAACAATTGCATACATGCTAAAATCATAGTTAGAAAAGTTACACAACGTCCCCTAAAGTTGGTTTCTGGTAATTTCTTAATTCTTTCTTCAATAGAATTATCTGAAAAACCTTCCTTCTCAGGCCACGCAAAAAGACAGATGTTTCAGTTTTATTGAATAAGTATCTTTACTTAACATTTGCCCCACAAAATATTTAACGATAATTTTCCTACAAAAGGAACTAAAGCTCTTCTTTCAGCATCAAATTCATTTTCAGAATTTTGCTGAGAGGTATTTCCTTTTACAACATTTCCATTTGTTTAATCAGCCGTGTTGTTTAAGTTTTTTTTGGGGGATTTAATGAAATATTGGCAGTTTTAAGTAAGTATTTGTTTAATTTTAAAAAGCAGAGCAATTTTTGAGTGTCAGGAATCGGAAATATTTATTTTCCTTTGATTAGCAAATATCATTTGATCTACCTATTTCGCCCTTTATAGAATTGTCAGAAATGTTAATAGTGATATGTTTGGGCAGATTTCTTATGCAAAGTGAAAAAATCTTTAGCAGAATGTGGGTCAATTTTCCTGGAAGGTGTGGCTGCTTTTATCCCCTCCTCACTGTATCACCAAGTCCATCAAATGGTCCTTTTTCATGACTAAAGGTAAAGATGACAAACATTGGTGGCAGAGAAATGCCATTCAATGTGGTCTAACGGTTGGAATAGAGATGGTGTATTTTTAGTTAAAGTGTTGTCCGTAAAGTCGTTTTTGCTTTCCTTTTCTTTAAAGGTTTGAAATTTTCCACATGCTTAAAGTCTTTCCCTTTGCTCTTTTTTTCTTTTAACTGTTGATTTAGCCATCTTAAATTAAAATTATCAAACTATAAGAAATCTACAAATATTATAGCTAACCTATAATAGATAAATCAAACAGAAGCTGTGACTAACACTACTTGTGACTGACACTACAAAGTTAAAATGCTTTATAAATAGAGAAAATGCTTTTTATTTTAAAATTTAAAGGTGTGGAATTACACAAAGGATAATATAGAAAGAAAATATCTTAAAAATTTTGAAGCAAAGCCTTACTTTAAAAAGTTATAGAAACTTTTATATTTTTTCATGACTTACACTACAGCCAAAACAGGGGATGTTTATCTTTCTAATTAAGTAACTTTTATTTATAAATGCCGATTAAAAATGTGTTTTCAAGATATTCATTATAGTGTATGTTAATAATTTTACCAAAAAATCTGATAAAAATAATACTTAACTTAAAATTCAAGAATTCAAAATGATGAAAAACCATAACACATGCTTTCAAAAAAAGCAGCCACTTTGAAACTTCAATGTTGCCACAGAAAAAAACAATAATAGTTTTTGATGTAAAATTTTTATAGTTCAAACTTTTCTAAATCACATATAAAAGTTTCAACTGGAATAAAAAATATTTTTAAAATTCACTTGTGGTATGTATTTACGTGGAATTAACCTTATATTTAATCAATTTATCTATAATAATAAAAGAAAGAATCTGTCTGTCTGTTTGTCTGTGGACCGTAAAAGACCTACTTATACTGCCCTAAAAAATTCGAAATTTTTAAATAGATTCCTTTTACTACCTACGGTGTGCACCTGAGGCTTAGTTTTTTCATATTTGATTTGGATTTTTTTAATATTCTTAACGTTTCGATCTCCATAGGGATAGCATTGTGAATTCTATAAACTTTGACTTTAAACTTTTCATTTTCCAATTTGAAAGAAATTTCGGCGCGAGAGAAAATTACGTACAAACAAGTAAAGACATGTGGGTTTAATCTGAAAAATTTGGACATCATTATTTTATTTCGTTTATAGATTTAAATTTTTTATATTTTTTATGCTGCATCAGGTTTCCTCAACTCGATTCTAATTATATTTCCATTACGAATTTAATTGATATTTACAAATGGTAAGAAATGAAGATAGTTATCAGCTGTATTTACATTTACAAAACGATGAAAGATAAAAAAAAAATTGAATTCATTACAAATAATGAACATTTTGAGTGTTTTCAATTGAAGTATACTTATTTTTTGGCAATTGCGACATTTTAGTGTATGTACCATAAGATATTTCTACAAAAAATTGAAATTATAAATTAATTAATTGAAATTATAATTAAATTTAAGGCTACGAATATTTTTTGATGAAAAATATTTAACTCCATACCTAGCTACTACACAAATACGATTTAAGGAATGAAACTTTGTAATCCAAGAGCAAAGAATACGATAAACTTTTAAAGTACCAATTTAGCAGAAGTTATAAAATAGAGTAGCTTTCCTATTATATAAATACTTATTGAAATTCTTAACGAAAAACAAGTTGGTTTGTAACAGTAACTGTCATCTAGACTCGCTTCCTCACGCGATTTATACAATTTAGAAAAAAATAGTCAAACACAACATATTTGTAATTTAAATTAAAAAGTCGAAATTGGGTATTTTCATTAATTTTCTTACGCAAATTACATTCATATTCTTTATCATTTGCGAAATTCCTTTGCAGTTCAAAGAATAATTATGTATGTGTTCTTAGGTCAAATCTTAGAATACGTTAGCATCCGACTTTTCGAGAATCTGGAAAATGTCACCAACGAAGGTCCTGAATGACATGAGCTTCTTATTCTTAAATATATCAACATAAAGTCTGTAAAAAAACCAATATTTTCGAAATATAATGTAATAACAAAGCATAAAACAACTCGAAATTGTAGTAAGATACGTAGAAGTTTAAATTAAAACTAGCCAGTTTTTTATGCAAAATAATGGAACCCCTTGCCGCTTTCTTAGTAAATAAATGATGAATAATCAAGGAATCTAATTGCGCTACATTTTATGACGTCATTTTATACTGATTCATATGGGGAAAAGAACATTTTTTCCTTCCAATATAAATTTTAAATAAAGTTTCTCATGCCATTTTTGATGTAGCAAAAGCGATTTAAATAAATAAAAATATAATTTCGATGCTTTATCAATGGATAGATTGTTGCAAGACGCGTGGACAGAAGTTCGTGCAGAGGAACAGACAGACGGACAAAACAAAACAATGAAAGTTAGGTTTCTGACGACATCTCTGTTTAATCATATATTTCATTCGTGAATTTCCAAAAATATTTCACAATGATATCAAGTAATCCCATTCTCTGTAGTACACGATATAACGATATCGTGAAATGTTGTTGTTGCACCCATGAATATCCCATGGAAGATGTTTGCCAGAGCCTCCGAAGAGGTGGGTATTCTTTTTACATAAATAAAGAAGACAAACACATAGACAACAAAATAGTTACACGATATATAAAATCGTTACACGATATATAAAATAGTTACACGATATATAAAATAGTTACACGATATATAAAATCGTTACACGATATATCGTACCGCAAACTACATTAACCATTTCAAATTGTTATTTATGAAGCATGGCGTGTATTGTACATTTTGAAATAATAAGCGCCCGCCCTACTAAAAATAGTCCGTAGAGATCCATAAAAAAAATTGTACGGGGATTTGGCCAATGGATATCAATAGAGATCAGCTCTATTGATATCCGTAGGCCAAATCCCCGTACAGCTTACTGACCTCTACGGATATCCGTAGGCCAAATCCCCGTACAACCTCTACGAATGTCCGTTGACCAAATCCCCGTACAACCTCTACGGATGTCCGTTGGCCAAATCCCCGTACAGCCTACTGACCTCTACGGATGTCCGTAGGCCAATTCCCCGTACAGCCTACTGACCTCTACGGATGTCAGTTGGCCAAATCCCCGTACATCCTCTACGGATGTCCGTTGGCCAAATCCCCGTACAGCCTACTGACCTCTACGGATGTCAGTTGGCCAAATCCCCGTACAGCCTACTGACTTCTACTGATGTCACTTGGCCAAATCCCCGTACAACTTACTGACCTCTACGGATATCTGTTGGCAATTTTCCCAAACAGCCTAATAGTCTCAATGAATCACTCTATGGTTACACACAAGCCATCGCCACACATAGTCTACTGATCTCTATAGATCATTGTCCTATAGATATACGCTGGCCGATTGAATGTGCAGCCTACAGATATCTGCGGGTAACTTACTCTATTCGTCCAGCAAAATAGTTTATCTTTGAGGAGAGTAATAAATATTAGTTTGAAAATAAAACAAATACATCATGAATGAACAATTATTGATTATGAAAATTAATTTTAATTATTTACAATTTTTTAAACACATACAGTAGGACCTTGATTATCTGATCTAATTGGGACCAGAGGTAGGTCGGATAATTGAAAATGTTCATTAACTAATAAAACTTATGGTACAGAGGATCGCCGGAAGTCCTTGAACCGCAAATCTGCCAATGTCCAAATTCCGTGCTGATTTTGTTGTATGTTGCAAACATTGAATTTCAGTGTTAAATTATCTCTAAAACCGAGACTTCCTGAAAGACGCAAAGAGCTCTAGAACATAATTTGTAATTTCTGACAAGTGCTTAGTTTTTGTTTTATATTATATATCACAAATCTTACGAATTTGAAAGATTCCTGACAATTTAGGATTGCCAGAAATTTCCTTTTACTTTTTTAGTTGCAAAGTATTGCTAACTTAAAATTACTGCAGGTTCCAGATTTCATAAACGCCAGAATTTCCCGAAAAATGACTGATTACTAGTTTATTTTGTAAACAACTGATAATGATCTAGCTGGAGAATTTTTTTGTATGTACTGTTCAGTTAACAGAGTTCCAGATAAAAGAGGGTCAAATAATCGAAGTTGTACTGTATTTACATTATTTTTTTCTTGAAAGAGTTTTTCCGCAATGTAGGTCACCTAACTTGGATGCTTATCTCTATAGATCAGTTTCCCAATATCTATCAAATAATTAAATGTACAGCTGACAGAAATCTGCCGATAACTTACCTACTCTATTTATAGTGCTGCCCAGTTACACATGTAACTTTTGATCTTTGAGGATGTCACCGAAAACCAAAGGTCAGCTCATATAATATTCAAGAAACATGCGTGTGATTCGAGTTCAATATATACCTGTGTACATAATATAGGGAACAATATCAGATCAAACTTGATTTGGAACCGATATTGGTTCAAATAACAACTATATGATTAACCAACTTGGCTTTATGGTTATCAAGTTTTATCAGATTTGGACATGATAAAAGTAATGTAATTTAAGTTGTATGCAACAGCATATGCCGTATTTGGCACTGGATATAAATACTCATTATGGTAATAAAATTTTAGAGCAAGGTTTGAAATGAAATCTTCCTAAAAGTCAAATATCATATACAGTCAAAGTCTGTTACAATAGCAACTTGTTTATAACACCATAAATGTTTGGTACCTTAAATTGTCTACAGAGCTTGATGTTATAACATCTTGCTTATAAAGAAATTTTTTGATGAACTCCTTGGTTATGTTACAACACTAAAAAGGTTATTTGATATACATGCCTGCTTAAAGAAAATTCATTTTAACTTTAATTATTAGTAATGAGTATATCATACGTATTTTACACGATTTACTACACTTAATATTCATTCGTTTATAATGTTACTAGATTATATGTCAAAAATATTGAGGTCCCTTAAAAGACGCTATAACCAGGTCAGGTTATATAGTAATTTATACTTCATGATAACTTGATAATTTTAAGCTATGTCATGATATATTAAAAATTTTGTTAAATCTGATTTAATTTATGCAATGTTAAAATAAGAACAATGGTTATTTTAAGTTAAATTCAAACCCTGTTAACCAGAACTCTAATTTATATTGATTTTGCTCGAGCTGTACTGGGACATTTTTCAGTGCTTTAAAAGTAAAAAAAACAAAAAAAAACATGGTTATTACAAATCACTGTACATGACATATCGCTTAGCATAAACCAAAATTCTGCAGTTTATCTTACAATATTATTCAGTGATGAAAATTTTAAATAGAAAAAAAAAACACTTAAATAATAATTTTCCAACCAATTGTATCTTTACACATTATTTCCAATTTATTCCAAAATTAAACTTTATAAATTGCATATTAGAGTATCATTTGAATTGTTTTTGTTATATATATTTTAATTAAAATTATATCGTCCGTCAAATGAGATAACCAAGAATGTGCAAAAATACAGGTACAGATACCGGAAACAGACAAATTTCTGGCTTCGGTTAAATGGGCAAAACCAGGTCTTTAGCTGAACCGGGTAAAAATAAAGAACTGGTTTATAGAATAAACAATTTAAGCGACTAAACTGAAGGTTATTGTTAGTTTGAATTATTGTCGCACTAAAGCTACACGAGGGGTATTGGCGAAGGGTGTCGTAATTTAGAACCACATTCAAGTGAAGAGCTACTAAACTGAAGGAAAAATTTAATGCTGTTTGATAAACAATGGATTATGGTGTCATAAAAATATACCATAATGGGTTTATATGATATGGGTTCATTATACTTATTAACCCTCTCGCTGCGAAAATTGCCCTAGAGCATCAAGAACTATGCCATTGGTAATGCTATTCATCTGACATATTATTCGGCAACAAAAATCTAAAGAAACGGGCACATGAAGTGCTATTTTTTAATTAAAAAACAGAAGTTACTTTTAATTTTAATTTCATTGTTTATAAATGTAAAATGGCAACTTAATATAAACTATTCCTTTTGATAAGGCATTCTTTGCGATTTTTATGTTCTTCAGAAAATATTCGAAAATCACACCTTCGAGACATTTTTTAAGTACAGATATTATTATCGGCACATCATATGATTGTAGGTTTAAATTACGACTCCTCTCGCCAATGCCCTAGTGTAGCACATGATATATTACAGTAAGTACACCTTAAACATGCTTTAAAGTCCTGGTCGCCATTATAAGTTGCCTAGGGTGCCTACGGTACTCAAGTGTTGACTCGTCACATGACTGTGGTTCTAAATTATGACTCCTATTGTAGTCAGCACTATGCACAAGCCAGAATTGTCACGACTTTTCAAACTCATAGGTACTTCAATGTTTTAATTATAAGCTACAACACTTACTTGCTAAACGCTTCAGACTTTACAGGAGACCCTCTCTCTCAATCGGTAGATTTTGGTGATGAATGGCAGCTTTATTCCATCCTCGTCATGAAGAGCAGAGGAAATATAACAATTTTGCAGCTTACAGTGGTGTGCTTAATGCATAACTTTAAAAATTAAGTTTAATTGAGGCGAGTTTAATCGAAAACCGTCTCCCAGATTATCTTAAATTCATAAGTTGTGCATATATTTTATAATGATGAACTTAAGCTAGAAAGAAAAGATAAAAAAAGTATAAGTATTATATTACATAATAAAACACTTCTAATAACTTGACAAAAAAATCTGAGATGCTTTTATACACATTCAATGCCCACCAAATTATTATTAATTATATTAAAAAAATTACATTATTTAAAACGATGTGTTACAATTAACAAAATGATTTTAAACTTGAAAATTTCTATTATACAAGAGATTTGTAAACACGACATCTCATTCATAAACAATTCAAACAAAACTACTAAAACTTGTTTTTGGCGAAGTGTAAACTATTTTACCATAGCATGTTTTCTTTAAATATAATGTTATTATCCTCGTATTGCATTCTGTATTTTAAAAAAAGTGTATTTTCTCTCCAAAACATTTATTCTGCAAGGCATGCAGAAACATGTGGTAGATTTCAGCCTAACCTGAAATCTGTTCGTATTTCTGATAAAAATGTTGTAAAACAATATAACTTACCTTTCATTTTTGTTTTATTCTTCTTTTTCAGGTATTTGATTGTAGCTTTAAAATAATTTTTAAAGTTTAAAATTAAATAACAAAATTCTAAAACGTAAACAAATATTTTGCAAAAAGTTACGGTTAACAGTTAATTGAGTTTGTTTTGTACTAAGAATTTACAACTGGAATTTTAATTATTTTAATCTTCAGCTGTTTTCACTTTCTTTTTTCTTTGTATTTAAGCCAATCTACATAACTTTAATTTAAAAAAAAACATTTTACGTTAAAACAAAGCATTTACAGTATTTTTCACATTGAAGCTCAGTAGTAGTCTTTAGCAACTTGGAGGGTTATTCGCTCTCCAAAACAATATTTGTTTGTTTATGAATTTATATTACATTGCTAATGGCTATCGTGCATTATAATCTAATTTTCAACACTGCAGCCATTACTTTATGTAAAGTTCGTAACCAAAAGAAACTCATAATGTCTGGCAAGGAATGCGAATTCTTTTCGAAGCCGACGATTTAGCAAAATCGCCAAGAAATAATGAATATTATGTTTTATAGAAATCAATAAACTAAATTAAAACACTTATAGATTATTGCGCAAATGATGGTTTATTGTTATAAATTAACAATAGTACTTTAAAATGATAGAAATTCATTTAAATGCATATATCATGAAATAAGTTGAGGTTGACTCGTTACTATTTATTAATGTTCGACATTCTTGAGCTTTTTGTTTAGAATATACATAATTAAAGCGGTTAATAGTTGAATATTGTTTCTATTTGAATATTTGGGATTTTTTTTTTTTAAATAATGGGTATATTTCGTTCTAAGTGAGAAACTTTTTAATAACAATCATAAAGTTTAAACTGGCCTTCCACTTTCTAAGTTTTTACTTACTAATTAACTTTTTAAAAAAAGTAACTCACAAGAAATAAATGTTTAAAAATTTGATTGTTCTTTTTTGAAGTTTATATTCTTTAATGGTATGCACCAGTTAGTTGATATATAGTCTTTTGTTTCTATCTCTAACACGATAAACGGAAAAAACACACGTGCAACTACTATAAAAAATTAAATGTTACATAAAAGCTAAAAACATACATAAAATTTTTACATATTTGATAGTTTAGGAATAAAATATTCATAAGAGTACTAAATAAGTTATAAAAATTGCTAAAATTGGATCTAAATTACTTATTAGGCATATTTCCATTAGTAGGCTTAAGAACGATATGATCCCCACGTGAAGATTTTTTCTTATCTTTAATTATTTTTTGGAACGCTGACTTATAAAATTTTAATTATTTTTAAAAAAAGGTTTAGAAATGATGCAAGTTTAATACTAAATAAGTTTCATTCATTGAATGCAAAATCTCTCGTAACGATTCGTTTAAAATTTTGGAAGCATAAATTTTAAAATTATAATTATGTTATTTGTTTTAAAAGAAATTCTTTCAAATAATTAATAAATTTCAATAATTTATCCAAGTAATTTGTTGGGATAATTTGGATAGTAATGTAATTTAACCAATAAATGAAATCGTGGTAACAAATTAATGTATAATTAGGCAATATAATTTATTATTATTTTTTTACAATGAACTTTGGGCATAAGATTGATCCTAGGGGGAGGGGGAGGTTAAATAATCTGTCACTCAACCCATATATTTTTTTTAAAAAATTATTTGTATTTTTTTTCTACTTGCATTGCTTTAAAAAAAAGTATTTTTTTATTCGAAAATTATGACTATTGAAAATGCAGAGTATTTACTTTAGACCACTTTCAACCACACTTATAATAATAATAAAAAAAAAATTAATAAAAAAAATACTTAGTAGAAGATATATTCTACAATTATTTGTTACTAATTTTCAATAAAGGAGGGGGTTTAAAAGTGGAATAGGGGAGTAGTTTAAAAATGTTTGTAGGTTTAAACTTAAACAACTGTAGGATTAAAAAAAAACACCGTTAAAAGAAAGTGATTAAAACTGAAACCACTAGTACCCAAATACTCAATTAAGATCCTATTGATCAGACTCCTATTGATATTTGTAAAGGTCTATAGGTATCCATTGATATCGAAATCTTATTGATCACAAGTCTATTGATATCTGTAGAGTTCTTTGGATATCCATATGAACCGGAATCCTACTGACCACATTCCTATTGATGTCGGTAAAAGTCTATGGATATCCATAGAGATAGGTATTCTACTCATATCTCTTGTATTGATGTCTATGGATCTGTATTGGTATCAGTAGAGAATAAAATCAGTAGCGTACCGACATCAATAGAGATCAGTAGCCTGTACCGATATCGGTAGGTGCATCCATAGAAATCAATAGAGTTGTATTGATGTCGGTAGGTTTTTTTACTGATCTGTATGGGTCATTTTTAGTAGGGCGGGTTTCGTTCAAAGTTGTTACCATGTCATTATCAGCAATTTATTTACCACACTGCTTCCTCCTCTACATCCAGGAATTCTATAAAGATGCAACACAGAGTTGCAACTTTCATTCACCTCAACGGGACTTCCCCCGACGAATCTTCCCATCAACTTAACAAATCAACTAGACCATTATTAATTACTGCCTTTTGTGGTTATTGCTTCTAACCACAACAAGGTGTGAGCAAACCCAATGACGCAAATCCTCCCCTTATTTAATCTGCAAAAGATTCAAAATGGTGTAATACACACAGATCCCACTTTCGTTCTGATCAGTTATACCTGAATATCAATAAAAGGTAGGTGATATTCATACGTACAGTCGAGTAAGTTGGTGGTTTCTGCTCCGAAGTCTCGTGTTCTTCTTCGGAAGCAACTATCGAACCTTGAAAACGGTTTCCAGAGAAGTAATTCTGTCACGTCCTGACTGTAAAAAGTGAAAGGGGGAGGTGGGTGATGAGAACGAGCTTACTTGTGATTCTTTTTTTTTCACGCCCGATGATCTTATAATACGAGATCGTGTTTCGTTTAGGAAGCATAGGTTGACGATACTGTTTAAGGTAAGTACCATTTAGTGATTAAAGTAATTTCATAAAAAAATATATATTGTAAGATAAAATAACAAACTATTTTCTATAAATAGTTAATTTTTCACTTTATATTAACTAGTTTTAGCTTCCACATCACGTTTATTATAAAGCAGAAAGTGGAAGCTTGTTTAACGGCTATTACTATCAGTACGTCACCCACTTTCATAGCCAAAACTACAAATGCTACAGACAACAGTGATGAATAAATATTCAACGCATCAATACTAGAATACATTGAAAATCTCAATGAAAAAAACGAATTCGTAGTACTTCAAATATTAAACAAAATGTCAAAATTTAATACTCATTTAAAAAAACATAAGTCAATTTTTATTGGAATTTAATCACCATTTCCACTTACAACAGTCGCGCAAAAAAATTATTTCTATTAAATAAAAAAATTGAAAGAAATTTATTTTTGAGACATATATCAGTGTGAAAAGGCGTCATAATTATCGCAATGAGATTCCTTGATTGTTCATATTATTGTATATTTTTTTTTTTGCTAACAAGTTGGGAATGTTTTATATATCAATGTTTTCGAATTCTTCAAAAAAATGTGAATTTTTATCCTTTTTTCAGTTATTTATTTAAGTACATTTTACTGGACTCAAAATTTGAATATTTGGTTTTATGTAATTGTGACAGGTATATGAAGTGATGTATACGTATGTGTATTTTTTCCAATCTGATTATGAACGATGATTTCGAAAAATTAAAACTCGATTTTAAATACCGTTCAACGTTTCAGTTGGTACATGTAGTCAAATTTGTTTTTAAATACTGGTCATTCCTCTGAAAACGGACAATTTAAGGCGAAAATCTCGGGGAAAAATTCTGAATGTTTTTGTAACTGTGTATTTGAGTTGCACTTACATACTATATTAGAAATGTAACAGATGACCAGATCATACAATCAAATTAATTATTCTGATAGTAAATCTTAATAATGTTTCATTTAGAGAAGTTTTAACCCCTAAAATTAACTTAAAATTTTTAATTGATGTGTTACACTTTAATAAAATTTCAGCTTTACTTTATTGTATTAGTCCACGGCAAAATATAGTGTTACATGCATTTCACTTATATTTAATCAATTTATCTATAATAATAAAAGAAATAATATGTCTGTCTGTTTGTCTGTGGACCGTGAAAGACCTACTTATACTGCCCTAAAAAATTCGAAATTTTTAATAAAGATTCCTTTTACTACCTACGTGTGCACCTGAGACTTAGTTTTTTCATATTTGATTTGGATTTTTGTAATATTCTTAACGTTTCGATCTACATAGGAATAGCATTGTGAATTCTATAAACTTTGGCTTTACACTTTTCATTTTCAAATTTGAAAGAAATTTCGGCGCGAGAGAAAATTACGTACAAACAAGGCATGTGGGTTTAAACTGAATAATTTTGACATCATTATTTTATTTCGTTTATAGATTAAAATTTTTTAATATTTTTTATGCTGCATGAGGTTTCCTCAACTCGATTCTAATTATATTTCCATTACGAATTTAATTGATATTTACAAATGGTAAGAAATGAAGATTTAATTGCAAATAAGGTGTTTGTACACTCCACCTCATATTTCATACAATTCGATAGTTAATAAAATTCGATACGTTAAATTTTCACGCGAAAAGTTGCCAATGAACAGACCGGCCATTGCATCATTGCTGTACCCGGAATCGAATTTACTCACGATGGTAGTAGTTTTCTTTACAGGTAAGAAAAATGCGTTGCAATTATAATTTTTATTAGAGTCAGAAATAAATAGCCAAGTCGATGTAGTAAGCCTATGCAAGCTTTACTATAGAATAGCGTCAAATATTTCGCCGAGTCAAATATTTCGTTTGTTTAGGCTTACTACAAAGCGACCGATGGCTTCACTTGACGAACTGGATTTTGTATTGGTGTTTACTAGGAAAAGAAAGTACTATGACTCAAGCAACTGAAAGTTCCTGGATACAATCGGACATCCACTTTTTTAAATTAATGCTGATATCAGAATGGGAGGAGATTATCATATCCTGATGGAATCCAGTGGATAGTGTATCAATTTGCATAAAATCAAAGTTTACATAAAAAAAAATCACCGTTATTAAGGTTACACCCGTGCAACCCCGGGTTCATAAAGCTAGTTATTATATAATTAAACGTCGTGTCCGTGAATATATAAATCATGTCCGTGTGCTTAAATACATAGACATGATGGTACACGGACATGATGAAATCGTAAATAAGGGCTGACAGACAGAAAAGTTTTATACTTAATAGAACGAAGCATGAAAACTAAGGTTATACTACTTAATTCTTTCTACAAATAAATGATAAGGTCAAATGATTGGCTTACCTTCTTTTATCTTGACCACAAAATTACGCTAAGATCTTGTCAGAGGCCTTTTTTTTAACTTTTAACTTCAAATTATTTTTATCTACTGCGGTATTCAAACTATTGACGTGACACAACGTTTAACATGCATTATTGAAAACTGAAACAGAGTACCGTTGTCATCTCTAGATTCTTATAAATGCTAAATAATACGTTATACTCGGACATGATGAAAATCTGTGGGACATTTTATTTTCACAGAATTTATGTATTTATATTCTCTTTAATGATTATATTTTGTGTTTTGTACATTCAAGTAATGCCGATTTATTACAAAGAATTGGGATTTAATTTGGATTTACAAACCAAAACAGTCCACGGACATGACGGTGAGACAGTTTACGGACATGATTTGTCATAGTCTGTGGACACAAATTTTTATACAAAATATTTTTAATTTTTTTTATTTAACGTTAGTATGTAGATAAAACATTCATTTTCTTAATTTAATTTAATTGAAAACATAACCTTTCTTCATGTGAAAGATATCTTGTGTGGACATGGTTTTATACGTTTTCTGAGGAATGACCCATACATGCAATACTGAGGTTATGAACTGAAGTACAAACTACGCAAATACATATACTTTTCGTAAAAAATGTAGTGTGATAATGGACTGTTTTTTTAATGCATACCTACATAAATCTATAATAATAAAAGAAAGAGTATGTCTGTGTGTCTGTATGTCTGTGGATCGTAAAAGACCTACTTATACTGCCCTCAGAATTTCGAAATTTTTTAAATAGATTCCCTTTAATACCAACGTGTGCACCTGAAGCTTAGTTTTTTCATATTTGTTCCATTTAGAGAAAATTCTAATTTTCTGAAAAAAATACACCACTTTCGTACAAATCCGATCATTTTTTCCCTTCCGTGTTGCCATTCGACAGAAAAAAATTTAAATGAACAAAAAAATTAATTAAAATTGAAATTGCTTTTATTTTCTTGCCATTACCTTCAGAAACTAAATTAATGATTTGAAAAATAATTTAACGTGCCAATGAGCAAAATGTTAAAAAAAAAAAAACCCAGAATGGAGGTTTTGACGTGAAATAACATTGTTATAACAATTATGGATAACCAGGGGGCACGCCCCCTTCTCGCTATCGCTCGCCAACCCCCGGGAACTGCTTGCGCAGTTCCCTTTGGATCGCTTCGCTCGCTCACCGTTAATTGAAATATTTTAGTCTAGCCTTAAGGGTTAACCTAAAGGAGCATGTCCGTCATTTTTTTTGCCAAATGTGGTAATCCCGCCAAATTTGTATTATTACCATTGGCTACGAAAATCGCCACAGATCGAATTTTAAGCGACTAATTATCAAATAGTTCAGTTTTTTCTATGTATTCTGTTTGCATTAGAGAATTTATTTTGCTACTTTCTTTATAAGTTAATCCTGTCCATTTCTGTCATCGTTAAGAATTCTTAAATCGTATTAATATATTTCAAATATTATTAATCATTAATTATAAAAAGAACTCATTTCTTAAATTATTTTTTGTGCACATTGTTTTGAACTTGCAGCAAACTGTTGAGTCCGGATTTTAAAATATCGCTACGATCTATGATTGCAAATGCCACGATAACTTTTAATAAGGGAATCTTTCATGTTCTCTCGGCAGACATTTTCAGTTTTGAGTAGCATTTTAAGTAATTATTAGTAATTAGACTTGGCAAACGCTTGGTTTGTGTCATTTTGACTTGGCGACATTTTTCGACTGGCGCCAAAGCCGGACATGGTCCTTTAGGTTAACCGCCTTTAGTACCCTTAACATAATTATAAATTAATGCTTATAAATTAATGGTTATCATTGCGAAAATATGTCGCCGCTTGAATAAGATATCCACTTGTAAATAAATGTGAAACCATGGTAGCCGTCAACGCTTAGAAACTATGTCTTAAAACAATTTTAATTTTCCCTTTTTTATTAACAATAGTGTTTGGTGGTTCAGTCGATAGAAATTATAATTTAAATTTTCAAACTTAAAACGTCCCTAAATTTAAACTTACTGATTATATCCTAAAGTTGTTGTTTCAAACACTTATTTGTTGTTTTCAGTCGGCATTTTGAAATTAGTGATTTTTGTTCATTTTGATTGTTGCCATTCCAGAGATAGAAATATAAGGAAATTTGGGTGCCGTATAAGAGTATTATATATATAGATTTTGAATTTATCAGGAAAATTGCGATGACAGTAAGTTCATATTGAGGAAGATTTTTTTATATGAATATGTGCATTTTACAGTGATGTATTTTTATTTTTTAATTTTAAAGCAATATAAGTAACGGGATTTTATTCTTTATAATTAACGGGAACATAGGCAAAGCTTATTATCCTATAGCAAATTAAATGACACATATACTTGGATCGATTTGATATTCTTTTAGTCCGTGCGAAGAACGGGTATTTATTTGCTAGTAATATATATTTTTAATACATGAAGCTTAGCTCCTTTTAAAAAATTTGGCTGGCATGCCAAAATAAAATTTCTTCAACATTTTTTTAATGTTTTTTATTATTATTTAGTTGCATAGAATTATGTATTATAACACAAGAGTGTTCTTTTTTCAAAAGAATTGTTGAGACTTAAAGAGTTGAACAAATTATTTTTGATCAACGTTGTATCTATTTCATTCGAACGACCCACACTGCTGCGCATTTTATTGCTGTTATGTATTAACCTCCAGAAGACCTTACAAATTTTAAATGTATCATCTCAAAGTGCGACTTTTTTACACTAGAAGAATATTCCTAAAAACGTTCTTCACGGGGACAATAATTAATTACACTTGTTTTTCCCCTAAAACAAAACTTTGTAAACCGCAAGTCACAAAAATATTGTAAATCCAGAGTCATATGAATCCAAAACTGCACCCCCTCCTGTGACGTCGAAAGTTTCGTTATCTTCATCTTTTGTTCTCCTCAACTCTAAATGTTGGAATTTTTTTGTGAATTTTATTCCAGAAACGGCAAAGGGGTTCAAAAATCGTGTCATGTATTTTGCTCTTTTGAGAAACCATGATATCTGAGATTCAGTTTCTTTTTTTTACGCACAACTGTTGTCTCTAATTTTCTTTAGTTGATTTGCAGGGAAGATTGAGATAGAAAGGCCAATAGATGTGGAAATGGAATTTAAAAGAATTTTTTGTTAATTTCATTGTCCTAAAGCCATTAAGTCATTCATATTTTTAATCTACAAACAAATATTTTGTACTATTTATAAAAAAGAACGCATTTGACTTATAAGGACTTTATAATGAAATATAGGAATTCGCACTAGTACTACTAAAATCTATGTGGTCCCAAAAAAGCTTTATTCTATGTTAGCTTAATATGAACAGTTATGAAATAAAAAAGGGCCAATTTAATTATGACCTCTTGACAATAAACAATAATTGGCTACAGAATTACATTAAGCTTGCATGTATAATCAATCGTCACCATTACAGTTGTTGAATTTTCAAAAATAGCAAACTACAAACAATGTAATAAAAAGTTTTCTTCCTTAAAAAAAGTAAAAGTTTTTAGGTAAATCTAGAGGTGTGTAACACTACACGACTTTCAATTACCACTCAATAAATCAGTGCCACATTTGAAGGAAATAATAACTTTGAAACCTAAAAAGTTGAACTATGGCAGCTATCCCTTGTGCCTGCGTAATATTTTCTCGAAAATCTTATCATGACATCCGACAGGTACTAGGAACGCGTGTACCAAAGTTGAAGTCTCTAGCTTTTTTTTTAGTTCGAACTGTAGAGAGGTTTCAGGCAGACAGACAGACGGACCAATATTGTAAAACCACTTTTTTTTAGAATCAGCACCCTTCAAAACGTGTAGAAAACACACAATCTCCATTTTCGAATTTCAACCCAATCGCAATACTTTCATGTCGAAAGTAAAAATACTTAATAAAGAAAAGATCAAAAAAGATGTAATTCACCTAAAACTAAATAGTTCTTTCTAAAATAAAGAACATTCCGTTCCTTATCCAAGAACATTGTGTTTAAAAAGAACTTTCGTAAAGAATCATATGTTACTTCCCGAACATCCCCATAAAACTCTTTACAGCCTAGTTGAGAGAGTGAGGCAACCTATTTCTTTCACCAGTAGAAATCTTTGGTCCGGGATTTTGTACTGGACAACAAGGAGAAGGGGTAATCGGTCGGGCACAATTTTTCTAGACCAAAACATCGTCCTTCCAACACTTTTATTAGCATCGCATTGTACAAGATGCAGATTACTCGACAGGATAAATTCAACTTTCTTTCACATGTTTTATTCACTTCTTTAAAAAAAATAGCAAGATTCTGCTTTGTAGGTAGCCAGATAGGTTCTTTTTTAAATCTAGCCTTTTTGCAATTTGTTTTTGATTTTATTTTGGTTCAACATGTCGTTTACAGTGAGAGACTCTAAATGTAAGTTACATTTCATTTTATCATGTGTGAAAATGTATGACAATAGTAATTTTGTTTTAATTTCTTCGACTTGTTTGAATTTTTGTTAGCATCGGTATATTCCCGAGGACTGAGAGAAACTTTTTGTGGCACCATCTAGGCGACTCTCGCTACCAATTTCGACGGCCAGATTACAATGAATCTAAGATCTTTGTGGATGTTTAAGTATGCTGAGATTTTAATTTTACCGAGAGAACCCGAGCCAAATGGGTACTCAAAGGAATCTTTTACACACCACGTAATCATATAACATGCTTGCCGACCAATTCCCATCCTGAAAATCTGCCGACTCAGCCGGTTCTCGAACCCGCAATCTTGTGCTTATGAGGCGGCCACGTAATGCCTCACAGCAACTGAGCCGTCTAGCATCGTATTGTAATTTACGTTGGTAGCTCAGCTTCGTAAATTACACATCTACCATTTTGAATCCCCTGAAATCGAAATTTGTTTACACTTTACACTATTTTCTCCTCCTATTTACTTGACTTTCATTGTAGTCAAGGATTTAGCCGCACAATGCCCTTTGTTTAGTAATCTATACAGGCATTTGGCGAATCAAATGAAACTTGAATAAATTCAAATTTTTAATCCAATACAATTTCTATGAATTTCAATGTAACAAATGACTTGTCGACTTCCGAAATACATTCGTATATTTACGCTTTATTGACTTTACATCAAACGTCAACGTTTCAAATTAAATAATTATAGGTATAACATGACGAAAAAATTGTTAAAAAGAGCATTAAATGATAAGAGATCTTTCAATGTGTTTCACGGTTGATAAAATACATTATTCTAATGTACCGCCATACATCATTGATTTATTTAAAAGAAGCCGTCCTCACTGCGTTACACACGCCTCAAATACGCCCATTTATAGCTTCGTAGACAGTTTATGTATTTGTTAGTATAATGTGTTTAACTAGATATGGTCTGATGATTTTAGTTGTTTCTGTAACTTAATCACATGAATTGGAATCGAATTTCAATTATTACTGGTACTTTGTGTAATTGGTTTACTTTTCAAAAACAATAATTGCTGTATTTACTTAAGTGAGCGTTACAATCGTCAAACGCAAGTGTTAATGACATTTTAACAATACAATTTAGTTCAATCTTAGTCGTTTAAAATCCATCGCAAAAAGCGATTTTCCTTTGGTGTTTATGTTAGGGGTTCATTTATATAAAAAGTAAAATAATTTAAAGTTGAGTGGGTGTGGAGAGAAAATTTGAAAGAACTTCTGTAAAATCTATGTTATGCAGACAGGCAGTGGAGTATTTAGGGGGGGGGCACATGTCCTTTTGCATCCCCCCCCCATGAGACTCAAACTTATACTAGATAGAAAGAGTTAAAAAATTAAAATAAAAAAAATTTCAACTTTTTTATTATGTGCAATCAGCAATTCCTCACATTTCCACAAAATGGCAATAGTTGTAACTTCTTTTCATGTGACACAATAAAAGTTATAATCAAATATCATCTATCCTTACCCTGTGTTCTAATTTATTTATGTTTCAAAAATAAGTTTATAAATTAATAACCACCTAAATGAATGCTTTACATTTTACAATTTTTTTATTAAAAAAAACCATAACTACTACTACTACTATTACATATATATTCCGGCTTTGTGTGCTTGATCAGAGACCCACTTATAAAGCCTTCGTCAAGTAAGACAGACACAGACAGAATTTTTACTGTAACAGAGAAAAGAATATACACCCAGGGCGAAGGCAGGAATCGAACCCGCATCCGTTACAGCGCGCAGACTGCTAGCAAAAATAAAAAAAGCATAACAAAGCTTAACTCTCATTCTAATTTAAACGTAAAATATACAATTTAAAATATTAGCATTTAAAATTAATTTCTTTTCTAGGGTTTCCAAGACAAGGTCGTAGGATGTCCGAGACCCGCTCCCAAGCTATAATGGAAATAATCAAAAACTACATTGTAAAACAGGTAACCACAATGATCAACAAAGCACTTACGTTTTCAGAATTAATGCTCAAATTTCAATAAAGTTTCGTCAATTTTGACGAAAAGAAGTCGTGAAAAATCCTCTGAGAAAACCTTTTGTCAAATTATGATAAATTTGTTACACAGTCCAATAAACTTTTAGTTACAAATAGTTTATAATGAGTTCATAATATTAGACTTCAATAAAAAAAACTCCTAAAATAGAAAGCAACAGTTTATTTCATCACTTTTCATTGTTCAAAATGCATATGATCTGCAGAATTAAAGATAACTTTGTCAGAATGATCTAGTCGTAACTTTTACTTTCAGAAAAAGGAATGAGAATCTTGTGCTGTGTCTTGTTAATGTCTTAAAATAGCTTAATATCTGGAAATCATGCTAGTGCTTTATAAAAAAAAATTATTTATCTTTATTTTTGTATATTGTATTGTTTTGTATATATCTATTTGTATTATACCCCACGTTATAAGTTATGATATTCATAAAATCGTACTTTTATATATTAGACTAAATTACTTGACATCCTCATTATATTAGAGTGATGATATTTTTTGAAACGAGATTATTAAAAATATTGTATACTTTTCTTATTCAGTTGATTTCATTGGACTTGAACGAACGTTCGTGTCTAAATTTTTTACGTCGGTTGAAAATGCATTAATTTTACAACTTGATAAGTGAATAACTATTTCCACTTATATTTCTTGAACCATAAAAAATTCACTGCTATTACAAAGTAACATTAAAATTAAAATCTTGCAGATGAGTATGTTTTCAAACAAATCTAAAATTTACTTCGAAAGTAAAAGCAAAATATAAAAATCTTCCAAAATTTAAATGCTTAATTTACATCTTACTTTCCTTTTTTTTCTTTTTAATCGAGAGAAATTTTTCAAAAAAATATAAAAGTAGTTATTGATGACATGTTGTCGGTCATTCTTTTAGTCCGATTTCAAAAATTCCTTTTTTTGTCAGAAACTTTGAAAGATATGACGTAAGAGACCTATCTTTTTTACATTGTGTCCATCTGTGTGCACTTTTGTATGTCCTACTTTAAATATGTATATTTTTTGTTTAAAAAGTAGGACATCACATACAATAATTTATACTTAATTGTTGGTTCTCACAGTCGGCCAATGCATACTATAAGAATTTCAATGAGTATTAAAATAGCAGGAAAGTAGGCCAGTATATTTTATTCAGAACTTCTTGTTCAATAACAATTTTATCTTAATTTCAGAATAGTGATATTCCATTTTATGTGGCTGATCTATCTGATGTCCTGTTCAAGTGCCGGTACTGGAAAAGTAAACTGCCCAGAGTTGAGCCCTTTTACGGTAATTTTATACTTACTATATTTAAATAAAAGGCTATTTCAATCAAACATTCTAGAGTACTGTTATGGTGCAATCTCTTTGAAACAATTTTTTACGTATACTTCAGGAAAAACCAAAAAAGAGTTATTGTTTTTTATCCCTTTTGAAAACGACGAAATTTAGAACTCAAGAAATATAAATATTTTAAGAATTAACAAAGTTTTGTAGTAAAGGTTCAATCTTTGAAATTTTATTGCAAACCAAAAAAGAGTTAATGTTTTTTATCCCTTTTGTAAACGCCGAAATTTAGAGCTCAAGAAACATAAATATCTTAAGAATTAACAAAGTTTTGTAGTAAAGGTTCAATCTTTGAAATTTTATTGCAATAATTTCCAAATTGAATTAAAAATGGTTAAGATTTTGAAAATAAGTAAGAATATATTTGAATTCTTATCTAATATCAGTATAGTTACCAAGGTATAAAAACATTTGGGGATGACAAAACTTGAAAATATTTATGATTTTAACAATTATTGTTAAAATTGGTATCAAGTAGGATGTATCTTGCACCATTTGTAAAACAATAGTTTGATGAAGTAACTTTATGTAGCACTTACCTATACATTTTAATAAGTAAGATAATAGTATTTACACATGAGTAAAACGACATTACATTCCTATTCTCCAGCTGTTAAATGCAACACTGATCCTGTTCTCATAAGCCTTCTGGTGTCTCTTGGTGTGAAATTCGACTGCGCAAGTAAGGTGAGTAACTAGTCAAGTTCTGACTCAATCAGTTATTTTAATAGATTTGAAATTCAATCCGAGATCATATCCCAACTGAATTTGTTAGGAAAGACGAAAAAATAATATTTTATTGACAAAAAAAAGCATTCAGCTATAATTTAAACATCTAAAAGCCAATACCTACTTTTCCATTTTTTTAAATTCTTTCGAATTAAAAAAAAGAAAAGTAGGCTAAAAATAATGCAGGCTTTAGGTATTTGTGTGCCACCAACACCTTTTTCCGTGGTATCAGTCATGAAGTGGAGGAAATTCAATCGGTTAAGTTTTCTTCTAAGTGTGCATAGATGTTTCATTAAATTCAGTTATACAAATTCATCAAGCAGAGAGACATTTAGGGCTTAGGTTTTAACTTAAATAGACCAGAGGACATAGTCAGAAATTTAAAAAATTCTGCTTTAGAAAGGAGCTGAGAAAACATTATTTTTATAATAGAGTTGACAATTAGTGGAATGCTTTACCAGATTATTTTGTGTATTCGAAGAGAGTAGAAGAATTTAAGATGAATCTCGATAGTTATTGGAAACTAGTAATGAATTAGAAATATTTTGGACCAACCTTGCTGGGTCTCTGGCCTGTTGTTAATCGACAATTTTAGTATTTGTATTCATGATTTTGATAGTTGATGTCTTTTCAACAGGGCGAGATGGACGCCGTTTTCGCTGCAGGGGCCGACCCCTCGGACATCATCTACGCGCACCCCTTCAAGTCCAACTCGTTCCTGAGGTATGCCGCGTCCGTCAAGGTTGACCTCATGACCTTTGACACAGACTTAGAGCTCATCAAGATCCAGAGGGTCTACCCGCAAGCCAGGTGAGACACACACACTTGCGCCAGAACAGAATAAATTTATTTAAAAATTGAAGAGCTTAGTGGAAGAACGTGCAGAGCGAATTTTTTGAAAACATTTAAATTTTTGTGTCAATGAATATATTATTCCATCTTCTGAACTAGCTAAAAACTTTAAAGTTCATTTTCTCCTTTTTGGCACTTAGCACGTTCTTCCACTAAGCTCTTCACTTATAAAACATGCCATTGACTCCACCGTGTGTATAAGACGTGAGCAAACCATATTCGATTAATTATAAAAACTTGATTAACTGTAAACATTTTTTTTTCATAATAACCTCTCTCTTGTAATTGAAGTACCAAAATGATTAAGTGTCTTGTATTTTTCAGATTGGTAATCCGCATACGAATCCCCAACGTTCCTGCTGCCTTTCCTTTGGGAGACAAATTCGGATGCGAAGTCAGTGATGCTAAAAAAATTCTTACATTTGCCCAGAGCTTAGATTTAAACGTCGTTGGTGTGAGGTAAGAAAATAATTTAATAATTTTTTCAACTACAGTCGAAACCCGGTAACGTGAACTCGAAAAGAACACCGAAACATTTTGTGTTAACCGAATTTCATGTTAACCGTCGGGAGTTTTTTTTTACATGGAACCAGTGAATAAAAAAATAACATCTAAAAATTATTTTAATTTTACAATGTAACACAATGTATAGAATTAGTAATTCAATTAATAAAGTTCATTTGGATTGGTACATACTATAGAAAATTTAGGAGGATTTTTAAGGAACAGCAATTGAATTAAAACTGACGAAGCATGGGAGATCTTGTGATATTCTCTGAAGTAGAAGACAATGTATTTGTATAATGTTCACTTTACACTTTTTTTAATGTTTTGATTCATTTGTTCTTCATAACTTTGAATCACTAAGAAAAAATGTCAAATCCTCAATTTTTTTGTTCGGGTAAAGCGGGATTTCGCCTGAAGCGATTTCGCGTTAAGAGATTTTTTTATCATTAGCTGAAAGCAGTATAGGCCGGGGAAATGCTTTCAGTTCATCTTAAGCGAAATTTCGTGTCAAGCGAGTTCGCGTTGACGAAGTTCGACTGTATAACATTCGGAAAACTTTAACAATAGTATATTTATAACTAGCTTTATAAACCTGGCGTTGCACGGGTGTACCCTTAATAACCCTAATAAGTAGTTTTTATATAAACTTTTATTTTATACCAATTGATCCTCTCTCCACCGGTCCACTCCATCAGAATATAATAATCTCCTCCCATTCTGATATGAGGGGTTGATATTTCCCATAGGCCCCTGTTCAAATTGCCAGAACATCTATGATATAATAGCTTGTTTCTATTTCACGATTAGCGCAACGAAATTGCCCAAATGTGGTAAACATTCCACTTCATATTTCATAGGTAGGTCCCAGGTTCAGATCTGGACATCGCCAAAATAACTGCCGACCTGCACTCTTAAAACAAACGAGCGGTTTTAACTCCGCCTGAGTTAATTTCCACTCCTTTCCGGTGCTGAAAATGCACTTCACCTATAGGAGTGAATTTCACTCTTTTGTTTTAAGAGTGTATAAACGGATCGTGCAGCCAAAAAATGTCCGACGAATAGTACCCCGTGTGGAGGAAGGGCACTTAAAATATCCTCCCAATTCCCGACACTGCGTACGATGTCGCCCTTAAAAGTTTCAGCTCGTCACTTGACTGTGATTCTAAATGAAAATGCCCGTGGATAATAGCCCTCGTGTGTAGCTCTAGTGCGACGATAATTCAAACTAACCCTAACCCATACAACTGGATGGGAATAGCTACCCTACGTTAAATTTTCAACTTCGCCAAAAGCCGTCAGTTCCAAAATTCAATCGGCTATTATATCATAGCTGTACTAAATTAATCGCGTGTACATTTTTAATAAATAAATAACAATAATAACAATCCTCGCATCATGGTGTATTAACTTTTTTACACCTAACTAGCTTCCATGTGGGCAGCTTGTGTGAACAACCTTTCGCCTATTCGAAGGCCATAGGAATGGCAAAAGAAGTGTTCAATGTAGCAGAAGATTTGGGTTACCATTTCACATTACTGGACATAGGAGGAGGCTTTCCTGGATCCACTGGATCGTACGACACTTTTGATAAGGTCAGTCCAATATAAGGATTAAATCCAAGTGATATCACACACATAATTTTCCCGTACATCCACTTTAAAGATCCTATTAATCGTACCTACCTAAAAAAAATAGTGAGATTTACAAGACACGAAATTTTATATAAATTGAGTAGATTAAGAAGTAATGTTAAGATCTGGAATATCTATTTTTGAAGAAAATAGGTGTCATTATTAGGTAATGAATATTTAAAAAAATAAAAAAACGAGGCTCTAATGTAATATTTAAATATCTGCATATCTCCTTGCAGATGTGCTATTACATCAACCAGAGCCTGGAGGAGCATTTCCCTGAAGGGTGCGGGGTTCACGTGATAGCCGAACCCGGTTGCTACATGTCCAACTCGGCCTACACGCTCTGCACCAAGATTATCGGGAAGAGGATAAGAACGGACACAGAGGCAGAAGACAGTGGTGAGAAATCCGTTATTAGATCGTTAAGCCCGTTCCACACTCTTAAATAGGCCCGAGAGCCCCTAAGATTCATGGCCCCCAAATTTTAGTTATTTTCATGCTTAATTGCGCTATACCCTTCGGGAGTTTCTGTCATTTTGTTTCTCCGCGTTATTTTTACATTTAGGAAATAAAGCATTAAAATAGACATGTTCAGCAAAATTATTTAAATTAATGATTATTTTTAGTATTTTAAGCTCAAGCTTTTGATTTTGATTCAAACAGTGACCATTATACGAGCAATCATACGCAAAAATTTCCTTAGAGGACAAACAAAAATTTCTGTGTCTATTGTCCGTGTTATTCTTAATCGCAGGCCCTGGTTCCTCAAGCAACAGTTCCGGTAACATTCGGCCCCACTTACCGTTGTCTGATGAGTGCCGTGGCAATTTTAAGTCAATTGGATCTTTCACATTCGAATTGCGCGAAAATAGTAGTTAAGGTTTTTCCTTTGGTTTTCAATCAAGTAGTAAGAATGTTAAATGCTGGAGTACCAAAGTTTGGCAGAAAATTTTTACGGATATAAAATTTACTTAACGTTAACACTTTATGCTTGAAAACCACAGGTAAAACCGTAAGTATTATATAATGCTAAGTGTATACGTAGTGTAGTTATACGTAAGTGTATAACTATTTTCGCACCCGTCGAATGTAAAAAATCCATTTGACTTAACATTGCCACATTAGTCTTCCGGCACAGTACAATTGGCCATCCAGCAAAAGTTTTTTTTGCATTTGTTCATAAAAATAAACAATTTATGAGGCAAATGAAGATCAGAGTACGGAATATTTTTGGTTATATTCTTATGTTTCTTAAGTGCATAGTTATTAAGTGTTAGAGCTGTTTTCAAGAAAAAATGCTTTCTTTTCAGAATGTTTTAAGAAAAAGATTTTTTACTACTTGAATGATGGAGCCTTCGGATCGTTTAGTGAAGATTTTGAAAAATATGGCTTCCATATCAAACCCTTATTGGTGAGTAAATTTATGTGTTGATTTATAAGTTAATTTTGAGGTTGAATCTGAATAATTAAATCTTACGTGTCCGTACACCAGTAAGCCGCTAAATTCGATGAGTTTATTCTTCATTTCCTTAATTTTATATTTTGTTAATAGTTATAGCTCGTTTAAAAACAAAAACAGTCGTTTCCAAGAGCTGCATTGTAGGTAATTCAGGTACGTTAAACGACAGAGTTTTACTAAATCTTTAAAAAAAAAACATTTAAATCATCACAAAAAACTTTTTTTAAACACTATAATTTTACAGAAAAAAACTCTTAAAAGAAAATAACAGTACTTTTCCTTAATTGAATGTTTCTTTCTATAAAATTAACAGTTTCTTCTTGACCTCGTATAACTCTAGGGCGACGATAATCTAACCTAACCGTGTTTCAGAGCAAATCCCAGTTGGCCGTCGGCCATATATTTGCTCATCAAAGTTTGCTGAATCTAGCATGCTTTAAAATGGCATCGGATTTCTTCGCTGTGACGAAGGCATAATGTTTGCATCTGATTTGTTCAAATACCAGGTTAGATCAACCAGGTCTGTTGGGGTTGACGACGTTGAAGATACTATGGTAAGGTAATCGTTTCCGGCTGCCTATTTCTAGCCTCCTTCAGGAGCTTTAACACAGCCAATAACGCCTCGTAATTTAGAACTCTGGTCAAGTCTGGTCAAGTGACGAGGTCGACACCTGAGCTGGCACCCAACGGAACTTCGAGCGACATCGTACGCTAACGCCGTCGGGACTTTGGACTCCACAGATTTAACGAGCACGTCTGTCCCTGTGTACTCGGGCCCATCCGTGATGAGTATTTAAAAACTATTTCCAGCACAGATCCGATTTATAAGATGACTGGCAGTAGGTGGGATTCGAACCCCCGCACTCCTGAGAAGGTTGAATTACTAGGCTGATGCCCTAACCACTCGGCCACGGGCGGGCCTGAAGATACTTTCTTCAACCTCAAATTCCGTAGCAGACTGCAGATTACATCCAACCTTTGCGTTAAAAATATGGTTGAGTTGAGGGTTGGGTTGGCGAATTTTCGCTCGCGTGATATGCCCTTAATTTCATGTGTCTCGAACTAAAGACAGCTGAAAGTGGTATATTTTTTATGCACGCTCTGCGTTAGCAACTTGTAAGATAACTAGAGGTAGAACTTCCACTGTATCTATTCCTATTCTTCAACAAGAGTCTCACCCGAAATCTTCAGATACCTTTCGCACAGTGGCTGGCTAGTGGCTATGACGACTCAGGTAACGCGGCAATAATTGTGTCTCCTTCGTACAACATCCTTGACCATGCTGCCTGATTCATGACACTACCACCGTTTGCGCCATTTCTTTTTCAAACAAGTTTTCTGCTTGTTTCTCTGAATTTCAGAAAAGCCATTTTTAGTTGACAACTTTTAGATTTCTACAAACAATGTATCGTGATGGGGGATCCTTTAATGGTTGGTGCATTGCGTTGTGTATATTTTTAACAGGTTTCACGACTTTAACCTTTTCAGGCTCTATTGATTTTTCCCAATAATATCATGCACAAGTAAAAGAAAATAATTAATTAAAAAAAACAAATCTAAAAAAGTTAAACAACAAATTTATTAATTAGTCTAATATGAGTATAATGAAATAAAACAATTGTATCTTCGTTGGGGAAAGAATGGATTGCATTACGATGAATGAATAAAAAAAATCACGCTAAATACTTAAAATTGCGGTTATTGAGATCTCTTAAATTGTAAATGGGTAACTCTATAAAAAAGGACTCACTGATTTGAAGAGCCGAATACCAGAAGGGGGTACTTGGATACCCAGTGCTGGAGTAGTTTGCACCTTGTAGAAGCTGGAGATCAGTTTCAGTAGACATGATTGGAGTGGGATGCTGCAGCTGTCATCTAGGCTCTGTAGATGGTGAGTACGTCAGTGGTTGAGGCTCAGAGATGGTGGGGACGACAGAGGCAGAGGCTCAGAGATGGCGGGGACGTCAGAGGCTGAAGGGCAGAGATGGCGGGGACGTCAGCGGCTGTCAAATCAGAGAAACAAGGGACTATAGCTGAGATTCTGTCATTGGAGAAAGGCCTTTTTGTGGCAGGCATTTTGGTGCTCAATTGGATTATCGGCGAGTGAAAAAGTGAGATGAGTCTCGAGGGAGTTGGACAAGTTTTTATTTTTATTTTAAATTGTGTTCAGGGAAACATCTTTTGCATGGAATAAAGTAAAGTCCTTCTCAAAAATATTCCTCATCCTGCCATCTCCATAGTGGGCGTAGCTTGCTGCCCGATTGGTTGAGTCAACCAAGGGACGTATCTCATGGAACGTTCCCTAATTCTTGTGATAAGTTGTATAAACAACTAAGTCCTACCCATGAGTTTGCAAATCAACCAACCAAGAGTAAGGGAAAAAGAGTTCCTTCAGTTGGTTTTCCACGAAGCAATAAATTCTCTTCTCTCAATCTAACTGGTACCACACACGATACAGCACTTAAACTGTCTCTTTGCGCCACTAAATGAATTTATGACCCAGTTATCCGAATCCACCATATACGCGATCACTTAAATCTACTCTAAAATCCATTTAGAACCGTGAGAAAGGAATTTTAAAAAGGAAGTGATGCTTAATTGTTAAAATCAATTAACGCATAACGACACAATGTTTTGTGAACTTCGGTGAACGCACGCTTTAACTGTCTCGTGTGTCTCGTGTTGCAGAGCAAGTCCCAGCTGGCCGGCCGCCCCGTGCACCGCAGCAAGCTGTGGGGCGGCACCTGCTGCTCTTCGGACGTCGTGGTCGAGGAGGCGCTGCTGCCGGAGATGGACGTGGGCGATCACCTCGTCTTCGACAACATGGGCGCCTACACGACAGTGCTCACCACCAGCTTCAACGGGTTCCCGGCGCCGCTTACGCACTACGTCTTCCCCCCGCAGTCCACGTGAGTATACTACTGATGCCCACTGATAACTGCTGCCAAATCAAAATTGTATGCATTAAGGAGGAATGAGCCAGCTTTACCGCGGGTCTCCAAACCATAGTTCTTTAGTGTTCATCCAATAGAGAACAAAATATTTTCTAATCCACATTTCTCGGACTGTATTGAATAATTTTACAAGCGAATTTTTGTATGTCATAAATGTAGCTGACTTACATATGTACCGATAATCCCCACTTACCCACTTTTGACCCACTTCTTGAAATGAGTTGAAATATTTTTTTTAAAAATTTTTAATAAATAATTTTACACAAAATATTCGAAGCAATTTTAAAAAATGGGACTATAGAGACCTGTAAGTCATCTACATTTATCATTTAAAAAAAAACTGTTCATAAAAAAGATTCAATACAGCCGTAGAAATGTGGCTTTGAAAATAATTGTTTTCCCATTGGATTGACTCTGAGGCACTTTGATTTGGAGACCCGCAGTCGGTCGGGCTCATTTGTTCTTAATGATAAAAGGTTGATGCAAACTGAAAAGAAGCAAAAGAAATAGCCATCATAGGAATAAGACTGTCAAAGATTGTTCAGGTCGGACATCCCGCTGAAGGTCGAGAAGATGAGTTCTGGCTTCCCAGTAGATCTGGTTCAGGTCGGCTCTTATCTGGTCAACATGGTTTAGTCCACGACAAGCAATAAGATGGTCAGAATTCAGACTGCCCTCCCCACAGATCTGACACTCATTACGGCCGTATTCAAAAGTTCGAGTCACCCGGAGGTTTCCCCCGTCTTCTCGGGAATAGATCGGGGGTTTTGGTCAAATTCCTTATTCACAAGTGAGAGTTATGCCAAAAGTGAGAGATAAGCAGCCGAATCTGCTCTGCGGGTTATCCCACCAATATCGGTGGATTTTCAGAAGCATATCTCTGAGAGAAACGTTCAAAATCAAAACAAACATAGCTTATCGGGTTCTTCTTTCAAATCAGTGGTTATAATTATTTAGTTCTAATCCATTTTAATGATCTTTATAAGATTTTTCAATGTAGAAATGCAGCATATTAGAAAGTTAAATACATTTTCAACATGATTTGGATTGTTACTAAATTTCGACGTAGGGACTTAATTGAGATATGCTATGGTAATTTTTATTGTACAATCCATTTAAAAATGTATCTTTAAATTGACTAAAACTGTTTTAAAAGTTGTTTGCTGGGGTAATTATGCACAAAAATGCTTGCAAACTTAATAATAAAATACAAATAACGATATTATAACCATACTAGTATTTGTCAGTGTAAAATATAATTAGCAGCTTAATATTCTTTGTTAAATATTTATAAATATTAGTAATTATAAGGCATTAGTTTTCTTATTTTCAAATATTCCTTTATATTCTTAATCTAAAGTTATAAAACTTCAGTGTCATTTGGCGTAAAGGCGTGGCATTTTCTTAGCTTCAGCATTTTTTTTTAAGAGGTGATCGCGATCTGTCTCGCGCTGCAAAATTCAAACACGTGAGAAATAACTTTAGTAGTAAACAACGTCACGTGACTCCTCTTGACAAATGATATGTCTTGTTCCGAAATCTAAGGGCAACCCGAAGAAGAAACTAGAGAGGTGAAACCCAGATAAATCTCGCGGTTGTGAATACGATTTTGTAATAAACCTCAAGTTGTCCCTTACTCGTAGGTTTCATGTTCTGGGGATATCCTGCTGCTTGACTCGAACTTGTGAATACGGCGGTAGAGTCCAGAAACCCTCTCCTATAGAGATGAGGTTGATGAACTGGTTTATGTCTTATTGCCAAATGTTTCATAACTTTTGAATATCACGGAACTATCCACAATTTCTGCTTACGTTACATTTTAGTATGCATCTTAAGTTAACGAATTCCCCCAACCCCTCATGCACTATGTTCTCGTCCCGCAGTCCACCGTGAAAACTATAACTGCCTACTAATAACTGCTGCCAAATGAAAACTGTATGTGTTGATGATGAAAGGGTTGATAAATTGGTATATGACTTGCGAAAGAGATCGAATGACCTCGTTTTATATATATGACCGAGTATTATAATATGCCTACTTATTTCTTTTGGTCGGTCCAAAAAAATTGCTAGGCATGGCATACAACAAAGATGAGCAGTAACACATAGGCCGGATTGAATATTTTTTTTTAATTCGGATAATCAGCAACGCTTTGGATAATTGGAGTTCGGATAATATGAGTTCTATTGTACTTGAGAAATGTAACTAATTATTTATTAAAAAATTTCATTATTCCATCCGCAGATACAAAACCGAAAACGAAAAACTGCAGCCATTCGAAGACTTCTGCCGAGACCTGGGCGCCACCAAACTGAAATCCTTTATCAAAATCCAGGAATACATCTGCCACGATGATTCCAACGACGACCTTTTCAGGAAAGGATGAACGACATTGTTATTGTCTTTATTGTTGGATATTGTTATTGTTAAATGTAGGATTCCTATTTGTTATGTTATCTTCGATGGAAGAGCGTAGTAGTATATTTTAAATTTCTAAGTCGAAGATATTAGTAGTAAACGGAGTATTGGGAAATGGGGTATCGTGCTTAGTTGTGGAAGTTAAACTAATAATGCTTAGATGATGCTGATGGCTATTACTAGATGCGGAATTTTTTTTTAAAGTTGCTAATTTTATCTTTGTATCTCTATTTTATGTATTGCTACTGTTATTAAAAATATTTTATTTTTAATTTGTTTTGAATTTTAATGTGGTTAAATATTATTATCAATACTAAATCCACCATTCGATTTGCTTAACTAACATATTAGACTATAAAGAAACCCCTCATTTCATTCCTCAATAAATACTATACAATAAAACTTAATAAAAAAATTATTATTAAAACATTTTTTTGTAAATTTAACTGTTTGCAAACTTAAAGTGATTGTTAAGAAACTTCTAAAAAGTATACATTTTACATACTATATCTTAATATGCATACGTAAAAAGAGACAAGTATTACCTTAAACTAAGTTAAATGAATCATAAACTGCAAAATCAAAATAAATATTTTTCTCCATCTTAAAATAAATAATCATTCGAGCTTATGGCTTATCATACATCGTTCAAAACCAATATAATATGTGTTTTAAATTTTGAAATCTCTTTAAATTAGCAAACCAGTCAGAAAGTCTTTTGAAAATTCCTGAAATCGTTTTGGAAATAACAATATTTTTGTTAATGTGCAAGGTGCAGTAGCAAAATAGTACGCAAATATTAGACATAGTTAACTTTTAGTTATGTGTTTTAGTGTTTGATGTTCTCGTGGTGGTTAAAAATTTGTTGCTCATTGGAAATTTATTAAAAAGTACGCAAACATATTCTAGACCAGATATACTAGAAAGACAATTTATGTTACAGCAATAGATACAATGTAGCAATAGTTATTTACATCTTTTATGCAGTGATTTGAGAAAACTTATGTGTAAAATTTCTTGCATGATGATAAAAAAAAACCAACGTGTTCATCAATACATTTTTTTGTAGAAATTCTTAACGCAAATGAACATATTCCACTCAAAACTTTAAAAAATGTTTAAAACTCGTTTGATAATAAGAACATATTTTAAGTTAGAATTTCGGCAATATTTTAAAATCCTCTGATTAAACAATAAATCGGTATTTTTTAAAAAAAACTTGTTTTACTTACAAGGTTTTGTAATTTAATTTTTAGAATTAAATTTATTGCATTTCGGGATAATTCAACAATCTGAAATTGTAATACGACTTATAACTTTTGATAACGTGCTGCCATCTACTAGATTTTATTATATTCATTTATTTAAATCTTCGAGGGGTTCCGTGTAATGTTATAATATCTTCCATATTTATTTATTCTTAAATGTTTTTTTAAAGATTTAAAAGTAGGAAGGAGTGGGTAAAGATAGAGTACCTAACGTCAAAGGTTAATAAATGCAGGAAATATGTAAAAAATATATTAAATGTATTATAATGGATTCAAATATTATTAGAGTTTAATGTTTTACTATGATTTTATTACATGTTGTTTAATACATAAGAAATGAAGTTCTATTAAAACTCGTCTTTGACCCATCTTGCCCGAGGTACATACCTATTATGACAATATTAAAAAAAAAATTTATTGACACAGTAAAAATACAAATACTATTTGTTTTTTAAAATATAATTCCAGTTACCAATTTAGGCATTCCGCTGATAAGACTAAAGTTTTACGTATGTTAGAAGCCTAGAAAAAATTTGTAAATGAATTTTGTCAATCAAGATGAGACCTTAATTGTTGAAGATTCATCCATTATAATATGCTATTATAAAACAGTTTGTAAAGAGTTTAGAGTCGGTTATAAATTGCGTCCCTTTTCAATATCCTACCTAATACCAGTTGCACAGTAAAAAATTTCTATTTTCTAAATCTACAGAAATGTACTAAAATTGCATCTCAATTCGTCAAAAGACATGTTTTCTCAGTAAACAGATAAAATCTGTAACCACTGATATAGAATGCATCTGTAAAATAATAGATTTTTTTGTTTTGATCACCAAATAAATATGAAATGTAAAAGCTTTGGCCGTGGCCGAGATGTAGTAATCAACCCACCTGACTCATATTCCGTATTCCAGAATTCGTACACCATTCATAGTTCACCTGTTATTTTTGACGTACCCTGCTTTACAAAAAATATGTGTTATGCACGAATATTTTCTGTAGGGCAGGCAGAGTTACAAGGGAAAGGGGAAAATTCTGAAAAAATATTTTTTTCGTAACCCCTATTTCTGACAACTTTGAGGAAAGAAGTTTTCCGTAATATTTCAGGGTTTTTTTACAGTGTGATATATCTGATCCGTCCAACTAACCGTTTCTAACAAATCACTTGGCTTTTGTAATTTGTACAATTTTATCGATATTATTAATTTAAAATCCTCACAAGTCTTTTAAAATATTTAAGTTAATTTATGCAGTAAAAACAAGTTCACATTTTTACTATATATTTCTTATCTTTCAGATAATTCGGAAGTAAATATAGTAGAACTCCAATTATCTCTCCGAAGCAATTGTGACCTACATTCTTTCGTATAGTCGGATATTCGGATAATTGGAGTTAATAGGTAAATTTTAATGAATTATTCAATGCATTGTTGCTCTGTGAGATAATGTAGTTCTACACTCTCAGAAATGGATACTCAAAAACGTCGAAATTTTCTTTAATTTTGAGGAAACCATTTACTGGCAAATGCTCCGAGTTTTCCTTTAGTGAAAGAGAGGACATTTGATTCGTCAATTTTATGAGGATTCGAATTTCGTCAAATCTAAAGAAATATATCGTCATTCTAGTTTCGTTAAATTGAGAATTATTATTCTTTATTTGAGAGTTTAGTATAGTCATTTTTGAGCATATGAAATTTGTTGTTTTGATAGTTCTACTTTCGTTAAATTGACTATTGTTCTTTATTTGAGAGCTTAGCATCGTCATTTTTGAGCATATGAGTTTTGTTGTTTTGATAGTTCTAGTTTCGTTAAATTGACGATTATTATTGTAAATTTGATAGTTTAGCATTGTCATTTTTAAGCATATAAAATTTTATTTCTTGGACAGTTCTAGTTTCGTCGTTTTCAGTCTATTTTCGTCTTATTTGACCAAATGCATTTTTCTAAAAACTTTTTAGAACGTTTTATAGGATTCGACCACATTATTTTGTATGTTTGTATTTGTTATTAGTATTTTGCATCTATATGTTAAAAAAAAGGTTTTAATTATTTTCCCAATTGCCTTTTTAAGAACTCAAATCCATGGATGTAAAGCTTTCGGAATATTTACGACATTTTATTTAATGCGAAATTGTCTATATGCAGCTAAAACTATCATATCTAATGTTTTTAAAGTATTAAAAATGTTCAGAGTTTGTTTCGAAACCAAAATTTTCTTTGAATATAAATTAGACATCTTATTACAATCAAATACAGCAAATACACTTTTAAAATGTTTATTTTTCAAGCAAAATAAAATACAACTTCATTTAAATATTTATTTATGAATATAAATACACGTTTCGAATTTTTTATATACATATTGATTATATGATGACGGTACCGGTGAGCTGGGGACTGCTGGGCAGGCTGGCACTTTATTATGTTGTACAGCTGGGGGGGAAAACGATCCATTCTTTGTTTTTCGGCTGCTATTTATCAAGGAATTTTGTGAAAGGTGTCATTTTTCAGGAAATTGAATAAGGAATTGTATAATGGGTCGTCTACATATTAAAATGAGTACCAACTTTGAAAATTCCAACGGCAACACCCAATTTTTTTTATAAAATGTTTATCATCTTCAAAATACCTCAGATCCGAAAAAAAATTAATTTGCATTATTTGTTGAGATATAAGCATTCAAAATTGAACGCCCTTAAGGTTAAAAAAGTTTCACAAACTTTTATTCATACCTCCACAAATAAAATGAATTAAACAAAGAATTTTTTCATTACATACTTCTTAATCTTCCAAAAACAAATCGCACTAAGGCAATCGAAATCACAAATCACAGACTTTTCTAAGTTTATTACCCGTGAAACAATATCCATTTTAAAAAATAATCTTAACGAAATCGAATCGAGACCTTTCTCGTATTCCGGATATCGCTTTTATGGATAAATAATGAAGATAATTTAGAAATCCACAGCATTATATAAAGATTGATTTATCATTGGGCCATTATTGTTTTCAATTCCGTCTTAAAGTTCGTATGTCGGAAGTAATAATTCGAAAAAATCAGTTCGAATTACTCCTGTTAAATTAAACTAGTTCCACGATTCACATTTAAAAATACAATTGTTCACCTATTTAGAAATCAACAGTATGATCTCTAATGTTAATATTCTTTTATCATTGCTCTTTATTGTTTTTAATTGCGTCTTAAAATTCGTTTGTGGGAGTAAAACCTCTAAGCAATCAGTTCTAAGGACTCCAGTTAAATTAAAATATTTCCGCCATTCACGTTTAAAATGCAATTCTTTTATGCTTTAATATTGCCCCAAGTTTCATTACACAGTAAAAAAATATGTGGGTCGTTACCATGATTTTTCGGTATAACGCCGCACCAGTTTTACTGTAAGTTCTGTAAACTCTAAATCTGTGAGGAATTTTCCACAAAACTCTGTGTAACCAGGTGTAACCTTCCAAAGGATCCAAGCGCATGCACAATCACAAATTTTGTGAAACAAAAAAGTTTATGAATATTAATTGTGGATTATACCAAGCTAGCTCTTATTTTTTCTTTAAAAAAATTAACAATAATTTTAGAAAAAAAGTTTTTAAATGTTATCTAAAACAAATTCTAGTTAACTTTGAGATTTTGTATGCCAAAAATATTTCATACACTTCGGAATTGAATAGTACTTTTTTGAGTAAACTACACAACAAAAGTTTTCTATTTTTAATATTCCTTTCAATACCACATTACCGTTTTTATCTGATCATAACCAACTTAAAAATTTCATTTCCAACCAAACCTGAAATCTCTAAATGTTACATAAGTAAACTGGTGGCTATCAAAGCAATGTCGAAAATTTCGTTAACATTTTTCTATATTTTTTGACAATAAAAACGCAAGTCTACGTAAAGAGGTGATAACCTACAGATAAAAAGCCACCACACATACTGTTCTTGAAAAACTTCAATGCCAGTTCAGAAGAGAAGAAACGAAGCTATATTATCCTAAAATTTGATAAGCAACTTTCTAACTGTATAGCATCATTAAAACATCATTCATGGAATTGTTTTGAATGAAAGAATGCCTTCTAATAAAATATTAACATCGAATAACTTAAAAAACGGACATTTTATAAATGCATCGAAATCTGTGGCTTCTTCGGACGTAATTACAGACAGAGGTATATTAGAAGATGTGAATGGCGATACTAAAAGCATTCAAACAATGATCATTGCCATAAAGGGTGATGAAAAGGGTGATGCAAACATATCATCAAGTAAGTGAACATAAAAATGTGTTTAACCCTCTGAGAGATAAGCAAATAGGCTTACGTGAAAACTTGTTTTCACTTTAAGAGATTTCAATTAAATTTTTTAACTGAAAATTTAACTTCTTAAAAGTTATGTTTCTTTATTAAATGGTTATAAATGGCTCCTCCATGCAATTTTTTAAAAATTTAATAAAATTATTAAATTTATAAATTTTTAAATGCTATGTGTGCTGCTAGATAACATGAGTCAGAGATGACGCGTTTAAACTTCTGTATCCCTCAGAGTGTTAAAGCATGTTATTTTATAAATGAGCGATAGATATTGTTCTTGTCTTGAAGTTTTATTCAAATGAATGATATACTGTAATTATAATTAGTTAAAATTCAAGTTATTATAGATAGATTCAGTACTTTAAAAGGCTATATTAAACTAAAAAACTAAATTTTTAAATAAAGTTAAATTAAATTATCCATACAAATGTCTTTCAATTAGAATTAAGTACATTATAAATGTAATTACATTTAGATGGGCCGCTTTTTTGGCTGATTAAGCATTTTGCAGATTAAGCAGATTTCCTATATTTAGTTTTAGTTTGAATTATCGTCGTACTAGAGCTACACGAGGGCTATTGGCGGCAGGCGGCATATTTTAGAACCACAGTCAAGTGACGAGCCGACACCTGGCAGATTCCCTAGAACTGATAGCAAGTTTTTTTGTGGTACCATCTAGGTGGCTTTAGCTATTAATTTTGACTCTCAGGTTCCTCTGAATCTGAGCTCTCTGTGGATGTTAAAATATGCCGAGAGTACCCGAACCAAATAGGTACTCAGGAGATATTTCTCTTCCACATAATCATATGACATTCGTGCCGAGTATTTTCTCACCCTGAAAAACTACCGACTCAGCCGGGGCTCCAACCCGCTTATGAGACGGGGCACATAATTCCCCACAGCCACTGTGTCGATCGTTTGATGACTAAACCAATACTTTTTATCATAAAAAAATCAAGAAATACTTATTTCAATTTTAAAAAATTAAGTACTTACTTTTAAGTAAAAAATACCTTTTTTTAATTTATATAGAATATACGTTAGGATCAACATGTTTAAATATAAATATCACGGATACGGTGACTTTTCAAAATGGCAAAAACTCTTGAAGTTGCAATTTTCCACATTACTATTGAAATGATCTTTAAAAAAATTTAAGATGTTATGCATCTAATCAAAATTTTTAATTTATAAAATATGGCCTACAAATGAATTTTTAAGCTATTTTCTTGTTGTTAAATCATCTGTCTTTTTAAATGTTCCATTTGTAATATTTTTTTATATTTATGGAACTTTTTACCATCATTTTTACGCTTTTTAAGGTATCCGACTTGGTAAAATCGTCATTTTGGATGAGATTTTCAAAAACAATTTTATAAACTAGTTTTATTGCTTGTTTTATTAGCATTTCAAAACAGCTTTATTTGAAAATCTATGACTCATATTACCAATGTTAGAAACAAAATAAAAAGTAACAACAACATTACTGACCTTTTTTATGAAAAAAGCCGAATACTAAACTGATTTTGTGTGTAATCAGCATATTATTTGCAATATGGGCAACAAAACCATTCTTTTTAAATGATCAAAAATACTAATTTTCCAAAGTTAAAAAAAATTAAAGCCTTTAAAAATATGTTAAATAACGAAGTTTGGTGAGGTACTACAGAAAACTTTATAAACAAGAAGTTCTGAATGTACTAAAATAGCCTACTTTACTATCGATTAAATACTTACTGAAATTCTTATCGAAAAACAAGTAGGTTTGTAGCAGTAACTGCCACCTCTATAACCGTTTCTGCACAAGATTTATACACATTAGAAAGAAAATCACTAAACAGAACATTCAGCTATAATTTAAACTTCTAATAGTCAAAATCAAATGTTTTCAGTAATTTTTCTTTCACAAATTAAACTAATAATATTTATCGCCTGTTTATTTTTTTCCATTTCGAAGAATAATTAAATATCTATTGATAACAAAAGATGAAACTGTTCTAAAAACACTTGAAATTCATCTTACATTGGTTATCACCACTACTTGGTTGAAACTGCAGGTAAAAACCGTAAATACGGTTTCCGCTGCCATCGCATGCGAAGGTAGGTATAGGTAGATTGGTACATGTATTTTCCTGTCTGTGTGCTTGATCAGAGACCCGCTTATAAACCTTCGTTAAGTAAGACAGACACAGACAGAATTTTTACTGACACAGAGAGAGAATGTACACCCAGGGCGAAGGCGGGAATCGAACCCGCACCAGTACAGTGCTCAGACTGTTAGCGTAATGGGCTGCGATCAAATCCACTAGGCTACCCGGCCCCTCATCGAATTCGAAAGATACAAACGTAATGTTGTCTCAACGATCATCCGCAGCACCATAATTACAGCGAATATTACCAACACCATTGCATGTAAAACAAGCCATAAAGCATTCTAATTCCCGTATCGTTGCGACTCAAGCTCGTTGTGGTTCGAAGCCCAGTAACTCTGAAGTTGGTCGTTAAGAGGGATTGTCAGTCCCATAGAGCTAATGCATTAGTTTTGGAATCACAACTTTTGCAAAAGAGTTTGCCATGTTTTCCTATTTTCACCAGGTATGGGAATCATCGTAATATCAATTTAAAAGAAAATTTAAAAGAAAATAACATCCGGTTATTTAATTATTGATTGATAAAGTTTTAAAATAGTGTCGCCATCTGCTGTATATGTTTGGCATTTTAAAACTTCAAAAATATATAATTAAATAACTAAATAACATTTTCGTTTCAAATTTGTTTCATTTTGATGTTATGTTGATTCCCATACCTGGGGGAAAGGGGCTAACATGGCAAAGCAATACTTCTGCGGATTCCAAAACTAATGCATTAGCTCTATGGGACTGACAGTCCCTCCTAAGGCAAGTGCTAAAAGCCCAAGCCTATGAGGCCGTATCAGCCCGTCACGTGCAACAGTTCCGGTAATGTTCGCCGTAATTACGGTGCAGCGAATGATCGCTGTGCCAACGTTAAGCTTCTTGAGCTTCTTTCGCATGAGACGGAAGCAAAAAATGTACTTACGATTTACCTACAATCAAGTAGTGATAATGTCAAACACTGCTGCAGTCGCAGTATAATACAGTAGCAAATATTTCCACACTTCAGATTCACTTCACATTACCACTACTTAACTCTTTGCACTCCAGCCTAATAATTAATAGTAGGAACCAGTAACTCCAGAGTGGGTCCCGGATGGCCTAGTGGTTTGGATCGCAGACCATTACGCTAGCAGTCTGAGCGCTGTAACGGGTGCGGGTTCGATTCCCGCCTTCGCCCTGGGTATACTTCCTTTCTCTGTGTCAGTAAAAATTCTTTCTGTGTCTGTGTTACTTGACGAAGGCTTATAAGTGGGTCTCTGATCAAGCACACAAGCCGGAATATATATGTACCTGCCTTACCCACTCCAGAGCTATATTGAGATAAACAAGCGTGTCGCAAATGCGGCGACCACGGATTTATTCCCAACAAACGAAATGTCGCAAATGCGGCGACAACGGAGTGCTAAGTTTAATTGAAACTGCAGGTAAAATCCGTAAGCACGTTTATCGCTTCCATTGCATGTGAAAGATACAAGGGAATTAACGCTGCCATAACAATCCTCCGCAGCACCGTAATCACAGCCAATATTACCGGAATCATTGCATGTAAAACGGGTCATTAGAGCATACAAATTCCCAGTATCGATGGGGGGTTTTCGGTACGTACCAAGCTCGTTGTGGCTCGAAGCCTTGGTCGTTTAGCACGTGCCAAAAAGCCCAAGAAGATCGTTGAGTACGTGTGCCACGATCCGGAAAGACCAAAACACAACCATTAAGATATTTAGACAAAAGTTTCGGCCGCTTCCTACAACTGACACAATGTAAACAAAACGGCCGTGGGAGTTCTCTGTTTCTACGTAATCAACATTGTATCTCTTTTTGACCTTGAGTTTTAAACCAACACAAGACACTAATCAGATGCGTTGGTTGCACAAGCTTTTAAATGATCATTTTGTCAAAAAATTCTAAAAAGTAGTTTTATATTTGTTGGCATGGTTGCTTGTTGAGAAGCATATGACCGTTCCATCTTCTAAGGCTTGCCAGGTTGGCCCCCATACCAGTTCTTATCCTCATTTAATTCTTAACACAATAACACGAATCTTTTTTTTAATGAATTTACTTAAGTTTAATAGATTGGAGTGTGTGATGAAACGGAATATAACAATAAAAAAATAAAAAACATCTTCGATTATTCCGCAATTAAAATGTAGGTTTGTTACAGAATCTGTCACTTAAACCGCTTCCACACAGTATTTGTGCTCAACAAAAAACGCACTATTTATACACCTCTAAAAAAAATCGCCAAACAGGGCATTCAGCTTATAATTTATTTCTAATTCAAACTTTTAAACGCCAAAATTAACTATTTTCATTAATCTCCTTCCTCAAATTAATAATTACTCATTATCGTTTGCTGAATTTGTTTAAAATTCGAAAAATAATGATGCAACTTTTTGTAATAAAAAGCTTTTAGTTGCCACAATTTCCCATATTCATTACTTTTCTTTCGAAAAAGAGAATAATAAATAATTAGTAAGAGTGATGCTTTAAAAATAACAAGTAGGTTTGTAACAGAATCAGTCACTTAACCCGCTTCCACACATTTGTGTTTTACAGGAATAAAAGCGCCAAACACAACAATAAACGCGTCAAACACAAGTTTCATTTATTTTATTTCGAAAATTCAATAATTATTACTTATCGTTTGCAAAAATTAATTTATATTTCAAAGAATAAATATGTAATATTCCTAGCTTTTAAATAGAATGAAAACATTTTATATCAACATACAAAGAATCCGTAGTGAAATATATTTGACGTCATTTCAAACTGATCGATGTCGCAAATATAAATTTATTTTAATTTATTGTCTAAAAGAATTAAAGTTTCTCGAGCGATTATTGCGAATGGCAAAGGTGATTTAATTCTAATAAAAACAGGGCCTTTAGCTATTTGTAATTAAAAGTTTTAAACGCCAAAATTAACTATTTTCATTAATCATCTTTCTCAGATTTAATAATTAGACTTTATCGTTTGCTAAATTTGTTTGAAGTTCGAAGAATAATGATGTAATCTTTTTTAATAAATATCTTTGTGTCGCCTTAATTTCCCATTTACATTTCTTTCGAAAATTCAGTTATTTATAGTTTGTTAAATTAATTTACAGTTCGAAAAATATATAATTAGTACAATTGATACTTTAAAAATAAAAGCGAAACTTGGCATATTTTTTAAGCCAAGTTAGAATTCTCTATGCATCTTTGTTCATACATATATAATGAACCATCAAAAGAACTCTATTGTGATATTACAACAATCCAAACTGAATTATATCGCATAAATAAATATTTTAATTTTATTTCAAATAAAGTTTCTCGTACGTTTAACGAAATGGCAACAGTGAAAATATTGAATAAAAATGGAATTTGCATGTTATTTCAATGTAGATTAAATTTTTAGTTATTTAAATTTTAAATAAACTTCTAATTTAAATTTTTTAATGAAATTTGGAATGTAGCCTAATCTGATTTTTTGCTTCAAAATGACATATCCCACTTGTCTGTGGGACTTGTGGTTCTTTCTGTGAAAGTGGGTGACGGACAGACGGACGGACGGACAGACAGACAGACGGACTGAACGATTATAAAACCTTCCACTTTTTACGTTATAAACGTAGTGTGGAAGCTAAAAGCGAACTTTCGCTTATTATTTTATTCAAAGTTAGAATTCTCTATGCATCCTTTCTCATACATATATAATGAACCATCAAAAGAACTCTATTGTGATATTACAACAATCCAAACTAAATTATAACTCATCAATCCAAACTAAATTATATCTCATAAAAAAATATTCTTTCAAGAGTTTTATTTTTATTTTAAATAAAGTTTCTCGTACGTTTGACGAAATGGCAACAGTGAAAATATTGAATAAATAAAAAGGCGCCAAACACAGCATTAATTCTATATTAAACATTTACATGCTAAATTTGGCTAGTTTCATTTATTTTATTTCGAAAATTCAATAATTATTACTTATCGTTTGCAAAAATTAATTTATATTTCAAAGAATAAATATGTAATATTCCTCGCTTTTAAATAGAATGAAAACCTTTCATATCAACGTACAAAGAATCTCGTAGTGAAATATATTTGACGTCATTTCAAACTGATCGATGTCGCAAAAAAAATTGTTTTAATTTTGTCTAAAAGAATTAAAGTTTCTCGGGCGATTGTTGATAATGGCAATTGTGATTTAATTCTAATAGAAATGGCTTCCTATGCTTTTTAAATGAGCATTCGAGTTTGCAGTTTTTTAAATAATTGAAGTACTTCGAATTCGAATTATTTTCTGAAATTTTCAATGTATTCTAATTTCGATGCGCTAACTTTTTTTATATATCACACTTTTCCGTAGCATTTGTAGTTTGGTATATGAAAGTGGGTGACGGACAGACGGACTGAACGATTATACCATATTAAATGGTACACATTCTTAAATCAATTTGATATTTTTTAGTCTATGCAAAGAATGGGTATTTATTTGATAGCATGATAGTAAAAACTGTATCAATCACCATTTTTTCATCTACACAATCTTTAAATTGTGATATAACTAAATAAACTAAAAAATCCCAAGTTATTTTTCTACCGGGTGGCCCAGCGGGTAGTGTTTGAAACAAATGAAAAAATAAAAACAAATAAGAGACATGAGAAGAATTTAATGACGTTTATTGAATGGACATATTGGGCAATTAATGATAAAGAGGTTCGAAGTGCCCGCCATCTTTAACAAGGACAGCAGTTAGGCGGTATTCGAACCCAACCATACTCCATACTCCTTACCCATACCTTCCTCTTTCCTCCATACTCCTGCCATACTCCTTTTGTTTGGCCAATTCTTTTTGTGGAACTTCCCACAAAAGCTAAAAAAAGCTTCCCACAAAAAGAATTGGCCAAAATAAAGGAGTATGAAGGAAAGAGGAAGGTATGGGTAAGGAGTATGGAGTATGGTTGGGTTCGAGAACCGCCTAACTGCTGTCCTTGTTAAAGATGGTGGGCACTTCGAACCTCTTTATCATTAATTGCCCAATATGTCCATTCAATAAACGTCATTAAATTCTTCTCATGCCCCTTATTTGTTTTTATTTTTTCATTTGTTTCAAACACTACCCGCTGGGCCACCCGGTATTTCAAGGTATTGAGTGACTAAAATACTATTCTGGACCTATTACATGTCACCTTTTCATGAAACTTTTAACAAACCTTTGAAAACATTAAAGATTGTGTGCAAACTTGGGTAATAGAGAATACATAACATCAGATACGTTTAAATATTTTAAAAACAAGTAGGTTTGTAACAGAATCTGTCACTTAAACCGCTTCCACACAACATTTGTGATCAACAGGAAACAATCTATTTATACATCTCAGAAAGAAATTCGCCAAACAGGCCCTTTAGCTATTTGTAATTCAAACTTTTAAACGCCAAAATTAACTATTTTCATTAATCGTCTTTCTCAGATTTAATAATAATTAGACTTTATTTGTTTGAAGTTCGAAGAATAATGATGTAATCTTTTTTAATAAATATCTTTGTGATGTCGCCACAATTTCCCATTTACATTTCTTTCGAAAATTCAGTTATTTATCGTTTATTAAATTAATTTACAGTTCGAAAAATATATAATTAGTACAATTGATGCTTTAAAAATAAAAGCGAAAGTTTGCATATTTTTTTATGCCCAAGTTAGAATTCTCTATTCATCTTTCTTCATACGTATATAATGAACCATCAAAAGAACTCTATGGGGTTGTTTCACGGACGATCTGGCAATAGCTCTGCGGTTTTGTTTTCGTGTCTTTCAACAGTGTTGTCAGAAGTTTTAGGAGAAAAACACTACGAAACAATACCATTTAATTCTAAAATTACAAAAACATAATCATAAAAATACTAGCAAAGCGTTTCACGTTTTTTTTTAAAGTCACTAAAAAGATTCCAAAATGCAGCTAGTATTTTTACAATATTTTTTTGTAATTTTAGAATTATTCTAAAATTATAAAAAAATATTTTAAAAATAATAGCTGCATTTTGGAACCTTTTTAGTGACTTTTAAAAAACGTGAAACGCTTTGCTAGTATTTTTATGGTATGTTTTTGTAATTTTAGAATTAAATGGTATTTTTTCGTAGTGTTTTTCTCTTAAAACTGCTTTCAACCCTGTTGAAAGACACGAAAGACATGAAAACAAAACCGCAGAGCTATTGCCAGATCCTCCGTGAAACAACCCCATTAGCTTCCACAATACGTGTAAAACGTAAAAAGTGAAGGTATTATAATCATGCAGTCCGTATGTCTGTCCTAATACTAGCTGCATTTTCTAGCTGCATCCGTAAAAATACTAGCTGCATTTTGGAATCTTTTTGGTGACTTTAAAAAAACGTGAAACGCTTTGCTAGGATTTTTATGGAATGTTTTTGTAATTTTAGAATTAAATGGTATTTTTTCGTATTTTTTCTCCTAAAACTGGTGGTAATACTGTTGGAAGACATCAAAATAGACATGCAAATAAAACCGCATAGCTATTGCCAGATCCTCCGTGAAACAACCCCATTATTTAAAAAAAAACTGCAAAATTTAATGCTCATTTTAAAAGCATAGGAAGCCATTTTTATTAGAATTAAATCAACTTTGCTATCCAACAATCGCTCGAGAAACTTTAATTCTTTTAGACAATAAATTAAAACAAATTTATTTTGCGGCATCGATGAGTTTGAAATGACGTCAAATATATTTCACTCCGAGATTCTTTGTATGTTTATATGAAATATTTTCATTCTATTTAAAAGCGAGGAATAATACATATTTATTCTTCGAAATATAAATTAATTTTTGCAAACGATAAGTAATAATTATTGAATTTTTGAAATAAAATAAATGAAACTAGCCAAATTTAGCATGTAAATGTTTAATATAGAATTAATGCTGTGTTTGGCGCCTTTTTATTTATTCAATATTTTTACTGTTGCCATTTCGCCAAACGTACGAGAAACTTTATTTAAAATAAAAATAAAACTCTTGAAAGAATATTTATTTATGTGATATAATTTAGTTTGGATTGTTGTAATATCACAATAGAGTTCTTTTGATAGTTCATTATATATGTATGAGGAAGGATGCATAGAGAATTCTAACTTTGAATAAAAAAAATAAGCGGAAGCGCTTTTATTTTTAAAGCATCAATTTACTAATTATTTATTATTCTCTTTTTCGAAAGAAAGTTAATGAATATGGGAAATTGTGGCAACTAAAATATTTTTATTACAAAAAGTTGCATCGTTATTTTTCGAATTTCAAACAAATTCCGCAAGCGATAATGAGTAATTATTAATTCGCGAAAAAAGATTAATGAAAATAGTTAATTTTGGCCGTTTAAAAGTTTGAATTAGAAATAAACTATAAGCTGAAGGGCCTGTTTGGCGAATTTTTTTCAGAGGTGCATAAATAGTGCGTTTTTCGTTGAGCACAAGTACTGAGTGGAAGCGGTTTAAGTGACAAATTCTGTAACAAACCTACTTTTGTGATATTACAAAAATCTAAACTGAATTATTTATCACATCAGTAAATATTCTTTCAAAAGTTTTTATTTTTATTTTAAATAAAGTTTCTCGTACGTTTAACGAAATGGCAACAGTGAAAATATTGAATAAAAATGGAATTTTCATGTTATTTCAATGTAGATTAAATTTTTAGTTATTTAAATTTTCAAATAAACTTCTAATTTAAATTTTTAATGAAATTTGGAATGTAGCCTTATCTGAATTTTTGCTTCAAAATGACGCATCCTACTTGTTTGTGAGACTTACGGTTCGTTCTGTGAAAGGGGGTTACAGACAGCCGGACGGACAGACGGACTGAACGATTATAATACCTTCCAATTTTTACGTTATAAACGTAGTGTAGAAGCTACAATGAATATTAAAAAAATAATCATCTTCAAATGATTTCTTAAAAAGTATTTTCACTTGGTTTGGTATTTGTGTTGCACTTTAGCATCACGCTAATAGCACATGACATGCGATAACCTCTTGTTCCCGACTCAATATCTTGAATGTTTTTGTGTTTTCTTTTCCAATAGTGCTACTTTTTAAGAGGATCAGGACTTTTACATACTCGGGAAATAGTCCGAATCTGAGAGCCATTTTTTGTAGCACAATCTTACAGTCAATTACAATTAATCTCTCTGTGGATGTAAAATATGCCGAGATTTTATTTTCTAACTCAAATGGATACTCTAGGGAGTGCATATCCAGAAAATCTGCCGCCTCAGTCGAGACTGAACCCACCAATCTCGGGGTTTTGAAGAGGGCACGCTACCTCTTTGCCACTGAGACAACGACATATCGCCAATGTCAAACAGATGCAAAAGTTTTTTTGCATATCCCTGATAGCCTGGGTCAATATTAGACCCGTTCTATGATGTGTGTGATCCTGAGAATGTCCAAAACAAAAAGAGGATCGCCATTGATGTCTTTCTATACGTCAACCCGAGAACATGGAGTATATGCTCGGGACTGACCAGAGCACCTCCTCAATAGTTGGGCCAGTCAGGGAACAGCTTAGATCCGGCCTCATACCTAAAACTCTTTGTATGTCCCTTTAGATGTAGATGTGATACACTGTTAAAAAAATCCCTGTTAAATAACCGGTAGGCAGCAGAGATTCCAATCACGCCCCGTTAAAAAATCACTCATGCCCGTCATTTCCTATAGCTAATAGATGAGCTAAACCTGTAAAATTACGGGAATCGCCCTAATTTTCTAACTGCATGTCTAAGGGATAAGGCCATTTACTTAGTGGGTCAGACCGTTTGGCATCAAATAAGGCTGTTGCGCATAAAAATTGAAGGGCAAATGTTCGTAAATTTACAGGGTTTACTTTTTACAGGGTACTGTGTATTAGCTAAAGTTCTTTTTGCCACAGACCATTTTCTCAAACCACAACACAGAATGGACAAACAGTCATCCGCACTCTTGCGGAACGTCTAATAAAAGATTTCTTTCAAGTCGTTGCAAGCTAATGCGTAAAGGAAATTAAACAGAAATGCATTTTTAACAACCCTATAAAGACCGATTGCAAAACGACACGGATTAGACTTGAAAATTTTGGTGGGTCTTTCCGAAACCTATTTTGAGACTCTTTAAGATACTTCATGCAAACCTTTACTGCAGTTACTATTACTCTGTATAACTTCAAAATATGCCCGTCTTTGTGCCTCAAATACTCTCTACTGAACTTGGATCGCCTGGAGCCCCGATAAAGGGTAATTAATTTATTCAGATTTATTTTATAATGAAAGAAGCTTGATTTTCTTGAAAATTTCAAAATTCATGTTTCAAATGTTATTTTTAAAACGTTGGGTAATGCTGTCAAGATTTTTAAAGGCTACAAGATGGAGTCTTTTTTCTTTAAAATGGTAGTAGTTAGGACGTACAGTATGTCAGAGAATATACATACAACTTTGCGCTAAGATATATGAGAAGATTCTTGAAGAAAACTACGCAATTTATTGTCAAAAATAGTTTTGTTACGTAAAAGTTTATATGCTTAGGAGAACAGCCTTTATCCACTAGATCAGCTGTAGGAGGAACAGCTGTGTTGTCCCAAACATGTACATTTTTACAAAATAAGGGATATTTGTTTCAATAATTTGCGTTGTTTTCTACCAGAAGCTTCTCATGCAAAGTAGGTCGTTTCTACAATAATTTAATTGAAAAGTATTACATATAAGTAAATTATTAGCTTCCTTATACCTTGTATTGTCCATTTTTTACAAAAAAATCTGCCTCTCTTCCATGGTAAAAAAATAATTTTTTAAGTGTTACCTTTAAAAAACATGCTCTTCAACAATACCACTGTTTATTTGTTTAAATATGTGAGAAAAATGCATTTAGCGTGTTCGGATGTATTTAAACAAGTAAAAAGGCTTTTTATAACGCTTTTTATTTAAAATTTTATTTCGAAACAGTTTACTTGTCTACAATATATTGTAAAAACATTTGAATTACCCTGTGTTGCAACTGAATTACTGTAAAATATTTATCAATTCTATTATTTATACATTTTAGTAATATTGATAGTGGTTTATTGTAATTCTAATGTTGGTATTGCATTTTAAAATTCTACTTTCGACATTGAACATTAGAAATCCACACCATCATCTAGAACTATCTTGAAACAACTTCCCATGAAAATCAAAATTAATTCTTATTAATTAAATATTGAATCAGATCAAGCTCAAAAGTGTCATATAGTTTTAGATTTAATCACAAAGAAATCAAGTAAATTTTTAACCCCAAAAATACAAACCTATTATTTTACCTTTAAACTCTTATCTTGTCGGTAAAATCTGTGTAAATAATAATTAATTAACCCTTAGGATTTTTTACTAGTAAAATCCTTATGAAAGCAGAAATTTGACTCATTAAGTACATGATTTTTTTATGCTAAACAAAATTTTAATTATTTTGTGAAAATATATTTTTATAGTAGTCGATTCAGTCACTGACCAACTAAACCCTATAGAAATACAAACCTATCAGGGGTAAATATCTACTCAGTATGTATTTCTATAGTTCAATTAATTAACTCGGATTAAAATCCATGTCTTAATAGACAATTTTCCGCTTTTGAGAAAAATTCAATGCAAACCAAAAAGTAATTATCATCAAAAATATTTGCTACTAAATAGTATCAAAATATGGTAATGAAATGTAATAATTCAATTTACATCTTTTCTCCCTATGCTTATTAATATTAACGTTAGTTAATGCACTAGTAACATTCAATAAAATTTTTAATATACATATTTATTTCAACAAAAGCTTCTTAACATAGTCATTGAACTGTGAAGTCTCGTGTGATAACTTATTATTAGAAACGGTTGGTTGACTTTGTGTACCCTGTCACCTCTATCTGCGTAAATAAAGTATCTAAATAGTATCAAAATAAAAAAGTTATTGAACTTTTCAACATAATCAACCTTTCTTCGGGTTTTTTCTAATCTACACACTTCTTAGAAAAAAATATAATGAAATACTTATTTTTAACAACATATGTTTTCTGTAAAATACGAAATATACATTGATGTCCTTCAAATATGGTCAAAACAATGGTTTGGGCTTTTTATCTTTAAAGCTTATACAAAGTTCCACTAACATCTGGGGTAATCATATTTCTTCCATTGTTTAAAGAACTATGATAATGATGAAATCAACTATGAAATTATTTTATTACAATTGAAGAGCCATAAGTGGAAGAACGTGCTAAGTGGCAAGAAGATGAAAACGAGAAAAAGAGCATTAACGCTTTTAGTTTGCAATTAGATGTGTTAACGGAACTTTCAAATGGTAAAAAATATACACAATTTAAATTCTATGAAAAAGGGAACACTTGTTATATTTTAAGGATGGAATAACATGTTCATTGACACAAAAATTTCAATTTTTTCAAAAATGTCACTTATCACGTTCTTCCACTAAGATTAAATCTTCAATTACTAGGTAACCATTAAAGCTCGTTTTATTAGAGATATAACAATAAACTAATTTGAAGATACAGCATCCTAACGACTTCAGGTTTAGTAAGGATTATTTAAATCACGGGCTTTTCTCAAAAATGCCGAAGCAGCTGACAAGTATCAGTTGTTTATTTGCATAAAAAGTAATGTAGCACGAAGGTCAAGCATGGTTTTGGAGGTCTTCAGTGGTAAATTTATCGAAATATTTTTTATTAAAAATTGTTATAATGGGTAATATCTACAAAAAAAACTTACGGAACTTGTTTGTACAGTCATAGTACAAAGACAATTTTATTTTTAGGGCTTTTAGCCACAAATTCCATTAAATTGATACGCTCCTCAGCAGCAAATATCAAATGATAATTCCATGCCAAACATACTTTTAATCATAAATTTGTGTGTAAGATATGTTTATATAAAGAATATATGCATAAGATTTTGCTTCAGGAGTGGAGATATTAGAAATATAACGTTAATTAGTACTAAATGTTTGTTTTTGACAAATTTTGCTATCTGTGTTTTTGAATCTTGGGTAAAATTACAACCCTTTTTGATAACTTTATAACTAAATGCGGTATTTTTCCTTCGTAGAAAAACTTCAAAAAGTCAAATCCACCGACTCCAAGAATGATTTGCCACCTCTTGTATGGAACAAGAAAGTCCCGAATACACATCTTGAACAGTTGAAGAAAATAGTGGAGGAAAAATATGATGAGCATTTCGGTAAGTCAAATTCATAAGAGGCGAATGAGCCCGATTGACCGCGGTTCTCCAAACCAAAATGCCTCTATGTTAATCCAATGGAGAAAAAAAAATTCTTTCTAAGCCACATTTCTCCGGTCGTTTATCATTTTTTTTCATATGATAAATGTAGCTGACTTACAGGTCTCTATAATCCCACTTTTTGAAGTTGGCAAGAATATTTTTTTTTAAAATTTCCAATAAATAATTTTACAAAGAATATTCGAACGAGAGAAACCGGAGAAATGTGGCTTAGAAGATTTTTTTTCTCCATTTGATTAACACAGAGGCACTTTGGTTTAACCCTTTCAGTCCCAGTGATGCCATTTGGCATCATCATGTTTCTGATCATAATTTTAAAAAAATAATAGGGCTGACATCTATTGTGATTAATAAAAAATATTTTCTAATAGAAAAAAGTTTGAAAAATCGAATGATGTGCTTTTTGATATCATAAATGGCTATAGACGATCAGAAAAAAAATTCTAAAATGATTATGCCAAATTGTCATTGGGACTGAAAGGGTTAAAGACCCGCGGCCAATCGGGCTCATTCGCCCTTAAGAAGAGGCTGGAGATGCTTGCACGAAATAAAATGAAGCCGTCAGAAAGTCACTAAGTAACCCTATTAAGCCCAAACAAACCGCTCACTCAACGTTAGTTCAATGTAAAACGCATCATTTTACTCTATAAAACGCATTGATTGAAAATAAAAACGGTTTGCGCATTGTAGGCTGTAGAACGGGATCTGATTTCACAAGATGGTAGTAGTTTTCACAGTTTAAAAAAATGCTCTTTAATTATAGTCTTTATTAGATAATCAGAAACCGCAAGTTGATGTGATAAGCCTATGCAAAATTCAATGTTGAAATAGCACAAAATACTTCGCCGATTGGTTTCGGCTTACTACAAAGCGATCGATGGCTTTATTTGTCGTATTGGTTGTTGCCCGGCAGCATCTCTATTTTCTAATTAACTCTATCGTCATATTAAATTATACTAATCAGTCCTAAAGCATTAAAATATTTTTTTAAACTCTCCGTAGCTGATCTAAATTTCATCACTAGTGTATTTCAAGTTTATATTTATAGTAGATTAATTATATAAATTCTGTGTCTTCAAATGTCTTGAAAAAATGTGTCTTCAAAAGTTGGTACAAATCTTACCAACCGATTATAAAAGAAGTTTTGCTTTTAAAATTTTTATTGAAAGATTTTATACTAAACAATTTGCGAAACTTATGTATAAGCGAAAATCTCATACCTATAAATTTATAGAACATACAAAAGCTAATTGGTTTAGTCATTTTTTACTATATAAAATTTTCTCCTACGAGACGGAGAAAAACGATGAGAGGAGTCCCCAAATTGAGTAAATTGAAAAGTGTTAAGGGCAAATGAGACTGAATGACCACGGGTCTCCAAACCAAAATGCCTCTGTGTTTATTCAATGGAGAAAATGATGTTCTAAGCCAAATTTTTCCGGCTTTATTGAATATTATTACAAACTGTCTTGCATGGTAAATGTAGCTAACTTACTGTGCTCTATAGTCCCACTTTTGAAATTGGGTTCAATAGTTTGCTGTAAAATTATTTATTGAAAGTTATAACAAATAATTGAATCAAATTTAAATTATTGGGATTATAGAGCACTGTAAGTCATCAGCTACATTTATCATACAAAAAAACTGCTTGTTAAATATTCCATAGAGCCGTAGACTTGTAGAAATGGGAAAATCCTTTTTGATTTCATTGGATTAACTCGAGGAACATTCCTCTTCATTCACAGCACTTCCCTTTACTCAATTTGTGTATGTATAGTGTGGAAAATAGTCTATATAAATGTTAAGCTTTTTTTCACAAAATTATACTTTGTGTTTAGTTAAATATTTCTTTAAAAGAACTAATCTTTTATGTAGTTTTAAAATTTTGTTCGAAAGTTTTCTGTTTATAGAAGAATAAATAAAAAGTTTCATAAAAAATGATTCTTAAAAGTTATCGATAATATTAGTCAGTTTGATGAACTTTACTTTTCTGAATAGTTGTTTTCTCAAAACTGAACATACCCTTTTTTAAATCATTCGACGTCGTTGTCTTTTTCTCCCTCAAAACAAAGGGTAACCACTACTTTTTTATGAGCTTATAATTTAGAACTATGCAAAAAAAGTGTAATTTTCAATCAAAAGAATTTTAAGTAGCACTTTAAATTTATCCATTTTATTTTTATTTGTTATAGCACAACAAATGAGTCAATGAACTGACATCGTATAACTGACATCTGACTCAATAACAGACATAAAATAAGAAAAAATCGCGAATTTTATTCAAAGAATTCTATTATAAATTTCTCCAATTTTAGTTGTTTGAAAATTTACAAATGAATTTTTTAAGTCACGTTAATTTAAATTTTATTTAAAACAACAATAAATATTTAAAATGGATTTAAACCACATTATATACAACTCAAACAAATTTATTATAATATGAAATCATTAGGTAATAATTAAAAATGTACCCATAAGTTTTGAAATTCACTAAAGGAACATTATAATTCCCATTTTACAAGTAAAATAATAACACCAATTAAAACTATTAAAATAAATTATCAATATCAATGCAATCATAAAGTTATGTATTTCAAATTAAAGAAAGTAAATTTGAGCGTAATTCCCACTTTTCAAATAAAATAATGACACCAGTTCTATGAAATTATCAATTAATATTAATGAAATCGTTAAGTCATGCATTAAATTAGACAAGTAAGTTTATACGATTTTTATAAGCAAAATCTTTTTGAATTTTACGCATTCACTTATTAGCGTGTTTGTTTACTAATATTTCCCTTTGTTTTTAGAATCTTACTGGGATCTGCACAAATGGAGCACTGATAATCTTGGTGATTTCTGGGAAGTAGCATGGCACTACTTTGGAATCAAATATTCAAAACCTTATGACAAAGTAAGTGCTAAAAGAAAAAAATAACCTAGCTAAGTTATCTAAAAAACATAGTCATTAAAACTAGTATAACTGTTAAATTTTCTTATAATAAAATTCCTTAACATTCTTACAGGTGTATGAAAAAACTGGACCTGGTATCTTGGATTGCGAGTGGTTTCCAGGAGTTAGGTTTAACTTTGCAGAAAATATTCTCAGAATCAGAGATAGCAGTGTAGCCATCATATATCTTGGTAAATTTCCTTTATTTTTTTTAATCAAAAGTATAAAAAACATTCTTAAAAAGACAAAAAATTAGTTAAAAATGAAATAAAAAGTAAAATATAATGTTACCACTAACAAACTTTCAATGTACAGGGTGGTTATAAAATAACGCTCCCTATTCGGAGAGGTCTGTAGTTTGAATGAATAATCCGAATGCAACAAACTTCGAGACAGTTACCAATCAAGAAGGGGGGAAAATAATGGAATCATAAAAAAAAACTCTCGTCTCTTGACCAGGGTTCTAAATTACGAGGGGTAATTGGCTATGTTAAAGCTCCTAAAGGAGGCTAGAAATAGGCAGCCGGAATCGATTACATTTCATTAAAAAAGAAATAGTTAGAATAATCACCGACAGATGGCGCTGCAAATGCAAACACAATATTGTAAGCATAGGCAAAACCAAGAAGCGGTCATTTCTTGCATTAATGTAATGTAATCGATTCCGGCTGCCTATTTCTAGCCTCCTTTAGGAGCTTTAACACAACCAATTACGCCTCGTAATTTAGAACCCTGGTCAAGAGACGAGAGTGTTTTTTATGATTCCATTCTTTTCCCCCCTTTTTGATTAGTAACTGTCTCGAAGTTTGTTGCATTCGGATTATTCATTCAAGCTACAGACCTCTCCGAATGGCGAGCGTTATTTTATAACCACCCGGTATCATCACTTCTCATTGTCTAAACTTGGTAACTTCTGTTGTACATTATGCTTTTTAGTTTTTTCTGACTAAAAAGAAAATTTGTGGGAGTTTTTTTTTTAAAAATAAATCCTGCTTTTCCAGACGAGTATGGTCATGAAGAAAGAGTCACATTTGCTGAAATGTTCGAAGAAGTGAAGCTGTATGCTGCGGCCTTCAAGAAGAATGGTTTACAAAAAGGGGACAGAGTAGCTTGTAAGTTCAACAAGCTTTTTACTGCAATTTCAGATTTTTAATTTAAGTTGTTAAGTTTAATTTAGACTCCTCTCGTGTGTGTGTGTAGAGAGAGAGAAAGAGAGAGAGAGTAGAGTTATTATAAAGTGCGGTTATAAGTATCCCTTCTAGATATTAAATTCGTAGAAACGAATATAAAATTTAATCTTTTTTAATGTGCGAATGTCTAAAATCAAAAATATATGTAAATCACAAGTCGGTACCTCATAAATAACCTTAACCATTGCTGTTAATAACATAAGACGTTCTAGTTCATTAAAAATAATTAATTTCAACTAACATAGTCATTTGCACATTTCAGTCATAATTTCAACTAACGTCGTTTGTGCATAGAAGGAGACGTCGGATCAGCGGCACTCCAATAAAATAGTGTGGACTGTCTTTGCAAGGCATCGAAATTCACCCACTTTGTTAGGAACAGTGTTAGGAAAAGTTCTTTAAAACTTTCAATGCGTAAGAGTTTTGATGCCCCGTATTATGTCACGAGAATAGCATTATCGGATCCTTAGTTCTTGATGCTTTCAAAAATCATACGCAGCAAACATGTTAAATTAATTGCAGAAACAAATAACTTTTTTTTAATACCAACCGAAAAAGGCGAGATCTCTAAATTTGGTGGTTTACTAAAATGTTGAAAGGAAGCAGTGCAGCGTGAAATGGATAATTCGAACGTGGTTTATTTGTTGGGTAGAAGGCAATCTTTGACGTAACTGTGACGTCACCATAGGCGTGGGCGTCCTGAATTGGACGAACTAGCTACCGGGTAGTTTGTTTGTGGGGTATAAGATAACATTTCACGTACTGTGACGTCACCGTGGGCGTCACACTTCCAGTTGTCCCTCCCCTAATGTCACTTGGTCTTCCCCCCTCCCCTCTTTTTACATTTCGCGATTGAAATATAACATATCTTTCTAGGCTACATGTCAAACAGAAAAGAAGCTATTTTTACTTTCCTTGCTGCTGCAAGTATCGGAGCTGTTTTTGGAGGACCTCAACCTTTCTTTACATCGAGGGTAATCGCAATATTTTATTACTATTGATAAAGAAAGTAAATTTTTTGAAAATTAACAAATATTTTTACTTAATAAATTTTAATATTTCGCTTATATTCACTGAGTTCAATACACAGTGAAGTGCAGACTTCACTGTGTATTAAACTTAGTGAAGTTTAAAACACAGTGAAGTTTGCATCCGTTCCTAAACCGAATTACACTCGTTTTGCTTGAAGAGGTCAAATCAGCCTATGAGAGTTCTGTACCTAATACGAACATTTGTATATGATCTATGGTTTTGGTCAACTTTTTTTTATTTTCTCATGGGAACGAAATTTACTACATGATAGTATAGGAAGTCCTCTCTCCACGGTGTATTGAGCTCATTACTCATATTATATATTCAATAAGAAGTTCATATATCAATAAAACGTTTTGAAATGGCGTCAACTGTGTAGGAAGGTCAAGCTTTGCCAATCCAATACTTATGCTAGTATTTTTCCTTTTCTTCTTTCTCATTCCCCGGGTATGGTTATCCCTAAACGATGTCCATAAGATCAAGTCGCCACAATTAAAGATCTTGGGGGAAGAACGCGCTAAGTGGCATTTTTGGAAAAAATTGAGATTTTTGTGCCAATAAACACCTTATTCCATCCTTTAAAGATAACCCCTTTTCACAAACTTAAAGTTAAGTATATTTTTATCGTTAGTACCATTTCTGATTTAAGTGCAAAATAAAAACTTTAAAGCTCGATTTCTTCAACTTTTTGACACGTTCTTCCACTAAGCTCTTCAATTGTTCCCAAATCTTATCTCCATCTCCCATCAGCTGCCCCAATGGCGCACCAATGCAAACTTAGATGAGACATACTAGGACCCTTAACAGTATACCAGTCATGTTTTGGGGGATCCTCCATGCTGCTTTGGTTTTTTGCTAAAAACAGAGAGTGCACCCTGTTTGTTTATGTCCTGTATTTCTCCTGATATAAACTAAGAAAGTAAAAGCTTTAACGACAAAACTGGATTAATTGTTTTTTTATGTCAACTCACAACTACAACATTTTCCGTCATCACTTCGTTATAAAACGTTTCTTTTGATATACTTAAAGTTTAATCATTCCAGCCTGCCTCTAACATCGTTCAGAAGATGGAGGCAAAGTTTCTCATAGCCATTGATCACCACTTGGAAAGTGGGGAGGAGTACCACAACATCGACTACTTACCAGACATAGTGAACAGTAAGTGAAATCCAATTGTCATTACCGTGTTTTCCATTTATAACTAAAAAAGTATTATTTCCGATTATCAAATGCCAAGGTATTTGTGTGTGACAGTATTCGAACGTATCTCGAAATACAATTCATATCCCATGCATGAAAAAAATATCATCGTTTTTAATTCATCAATCAGCTACAATGTGCGAGGGCTCGTAATAGTAGTCAGAACGTCGGCCTCTCATCTAGAAGGTTCCGGGTTCTTAACCTGCCACATCCTATTGACGGATATATATTGTCAAAGATGAAAGTCAACGTATAGTTATGGGGTTTCCTCGAGTAAACTAGAACATACATGCTTGTTAAATCTGTGGAGTCCAAAATACCGATGTCGATCGAAGTTCCTTTAGATTCCAGCTCCGGTGCCGATAGTGTCACTTGACCTCGGTTCTAAATTACGAGGCGAGGCTGCGCAAATACTCCTTGATGAAGCTAGAAATAGATAGCCGTAAACGTTTAAGCATCCTATAGCCTACGAATGTTATATTATTAAATAGGAGGCTAGAAATAGGCAGCCGGAAACGGTTACAATTATTAAATAGATTCTAACATCTCATTTGTTGAATTGGAAGAAAAAATATTAACCTCGTGCATATGGACCAATATAAAGCTTGTTTGGTCCGTTTTATGCTCCAATTAGCATCTCCTAATTAATATCTAAATCCTTTACGAAATCTTTTACTTCCTTAATGTACAATATACGCTAAAAAAAATTGTTACAGTTATTAATAACTCTAATATATAAAAACAATGTAAACTTATCTAAAGTATGATTTTTGCTCATTAAAACCCATGACTGACTATTTATGTTAAAATCGAGACCATCCGTGTCTCTCTAATAAATTTCGATAGTTGTATTTAACCACTTCTTGACTTTCTCTTTTCTAACGAATGAGATGAATGTGAAGAATGTTTAATAATAAATAATTATCATATAATAATTAACATTCCTTAAAAACCTTGTTTCATTTGTGTGGCCCTACCTTGATTCTCGACTTCCTTTTAAAAGAATGAAATCAATGCCATATAATAATTTTTCACGAAAAAAAAACCCTAAAAGTTACCTTTATAAGTTATTTTGAAACCACAATGTGTTTTAAGTATTTATTTTACTTTAAAAAATATTTTAACCTCTAATTTTCTTTTTAGATGCCCCGTCCCTTGAGAAAGTGATAATCATACCATCAAAGGCAGACACGTTTTGCAGAGATCTCTCTAATATCAGAAACAGGTATTGTATTTTCAACCAATTACCAGATCAAAGTTTCCGCAAATAGTTTTTCTGCAACCACAAGAAACGAAAAGGAAAAAAAAGCTGATGATATACCATTTGGAATCATCATGCACCTTGCGATTTGTTTATCACTAAGTTAAGCTCGCGCTTATTTCAAATAAGTTTTAGAAAATTCTCCATACATTTTTCTATCTATAAAGTTATATTATCTTTTTGTATCGTTAGATGGACGAATCATGCCTTTTGAAGAATTAAATAATGTTTGTTTTAAATGAAAATATGAAAAACATGGTAAAATAAAATTCACTCTGAAACAATTTATCAAATAAATTGGCCTTAAATTCTTCATGTTTGCATTTTTAGATGTTTAAAAATTTATTTTAACTTTTTTTAACAAATAAAGTTTTGAAAAAAGTATTGTTATAATTTATATAAAAGTTATGATTCCAATTTTTTTCCTTAAGTTTTAGTTTAAACAAGTAGGTTTGTAACAGAATCTGTCACTTAACTCGCTTCCACATATTTGTGTTTAACAGGAAAAAACGCGCCAAACACAACATTAATTCTATATTTAACATTTACAAGCTAAATTTGGCTAGTTTCATTTATTTTATTTCGAAAATTCAATAATTATTACTTATCGTTTGCAAAAATTAATTTATATTTTAAAGAATAAATATGTCATATTCCTCGCTTTTAAATAGAATGAAAACATTTCATATCACCATACAAGGATTCCGTAGTGAAATATATTTGACGTCATTTCAAACTGATCGATGTTGCAAAAATAAATTTATTTTAATTTATTGTCTAAAAGAATTAGTTTCTCGAGCGATTGTTGCGAATGGCAAATGTGATTTAATTCTAATAAAAACAGGGCCTTTAGCTATTTGTAATTCAAACTTTTAAACGCCAAAATTAACTATTTTCATTAATCTTCTTTCTCAGATTTAATAATTAGACTTTATCGTTTGCTAAATTTGTTTGAAGTTCGAAGAATAATGATGTAATCTTTTTTAATAAATATTTTTGTCGCCACAATTTCCCATTTACATTTCTTTCGAAAATTCACTTATTTATAATTTGTTAAATTAATTTACAGTTCAAAATATTTATAATTTGTACAATTGATGCTTTAAAAATAAAAGAGAAACTTAGCATATTTTTTTTATGTTAAGTTAGAATTCTCTATGCATCTTTCTACATACATATATATAGAACCATTAAAAGAACTCTATTGTGATAATACAACAATCCAAACCGAATTATATCACATAAATAAATATTTTTCAAAAGTGTATTTTTATTTTAACAAAAGTTTCTCGTACGTTTAACGAAATGGCAACAGTGAAAATATTGAATAAAAATGGAATTTGCATGTTATTTCAATGTAGATTAAATTTTTAGTTATTTCAATTTTAAATAAGCTTCTAGTTTAAATTTTTTAATGAAATTTGGCATGTAGCCTAATCTGATTTTTTGCTTCAAAATGACGTATCCCACTTGTCTGTGGGACTTGTGGATGACAACAGTGAAAATATGAATAAAAATAGAATTTGCATGTTATTTCAATGTAGATAAAAAAAAAATTAGTTATTTAAATTTTAAATAAACTTCTAATTTAAATTTTTTAATGAAATTTGGAATGTAGCCTAATCTGATTTTTTGCTTTAAAATGACGTATCCCACTTGTCTGTGGGACTTGTGGTTCTTTCTGTGAAAGTGGGTGACAGACAGACGGACAGACAGACAGACGGACTGAACGATTATAAAATTAAGTTTTTTCCCCTGTTTTTTTACCATTTCATTCTGGATACATAATAAATCTATTTCATAAATTTTAGATTCTTAGAATTAAAAAAAAAAGTTGGGACTGAAAGGGTTAACAAAAGTACGCAAAGTGTTCCCCTAATTGTTTTGAGCAGTGTAGTTCATATGAACGAGGTTCGACTGTATCAATCCTCACACTTCTTTCCTCGCTGCAGCTGTCTGCTGGAAGACTTTCTGGACAGTGGCCGGACCCCGGACGGTTCTGTGCCGGAATTGCACTTCGAGCAGCTGCCCTTCGACCACCCCCTCTGCATCAACTTCACGTCCGGGACAACGGGGCTGCCCAAAGGACCCGTGCACTCGGCAGGGGTATTGATAATTCTTCATTATAATAACTAACTTTATGGGGTGGCTTAGTGGGTTTGATCGCAGCCCATTAAGGTAACAGTCTGCGCACTGTACCGGGTACGGGTTCGATTCTCGTCTTCGCTCTGGGTGTACTTTATCTCTCTGTCAGTAAATTTTCTGTCTGTGTCTTATATGACGATTGTTTATAAACGGGTCTCTGATCAAGCACACAAGCCGGAATATATCTGTACCAACCTACCTACTTTACTAACTTAATGGTGAATAAGACCAAATAACTGCGGGTCTCCAAACTAAAGTGCCTTTGTGTTAATCCAATGGAAGAAAAAAAATACTTTCTAAGATTCATTTCTCCGGCTGTATTGAATAATTTTACAAACAGGACTGCCTAAAGGACCCATGCACTCGGCAGGGGTAATATTAATCTGCATTTTAATAACTAACTTAATGGCGATTGAGGCAGAATGACAGCGGGTCTCGAAACTAAAGTGCCTCTGGTTAATCCAATAGGAAAAAATGTTTTCTAAGCCACATTTCTCCGGCTGTATTGAATATTTTTCCAATTTATTTTATATGATACATGCAGTTGACTTACAGGTCTGTATCATCCCACTTTTTGAAAGTGGGTCGAACGTTTTGTTGTAAAATTATTTTTTGAAAATTTTAAAAAAGTATTCGAACCACTTTAAAAAAAAGTGGGATTATAGAACCCAGTAAGTCAGCTGCATGTATCATATTTTTAAACCTTTAGTAAAAATATTCCATACAACCGGAGAAATGTGGCTTAGAAAATATTTCTTCCATTGAGTTGACACAGAGGCACTTTGATTTGGATACCAACTGTCATTCGAGCTCATTCGCCCTTAAGAACCCTAAAGTAGGAATAGAAGTAGAGGAGCAGTAGAATGTCCCCACATTTTCTGGTAAAAAGTATATGTAGCATCATTAAATATTTCTCAATGTATTTATCTTCAAATATGCAGTTAAATGTTCTTCTTGAAAATCCAATTTATTTATCCATTTATTGATCTGGTTATGTATCCAGATATATACAATGCCTTAGATTAATATTTTTATGTTTAATAATCTCTTTGCATTTCAGTCCATAATTTCTCACATGACCAACATTGTTTTCTATTGGAACTTGAATAAAGGCGACGTTGTCCATACGTGTTACCCGGTAAGAAGCAAATGCAATCTTTACTTTTTTTCCTTCTGCATAAAACTAGGTTATTGCGTTACAGAATACTACACTGCAAAATATCCTGGCAAAATTACGATTTTGCTATTTTTCACGATTTTTAAAAAAACGGAATAAACGTAAACTTTCTATAGTAAACACTTTAAATTCCAGTTTCAATCCGGTTTTGTATGCACTTCTTAAAATTAAATCGTTAAATGTAAAAAGGAGGCAAGCGACATTTTTGAAAGTTTTCAGTAGAGACAAAACCGTTCGACTAGGAAAACACACAATTTAGGAAACCTACACAATGAAAAAAACTGTATTTTATTTTTCGTACAAAGTGTCATAAAAGTTTTCTTTTAAGTCAGGATCAAAAGTATTCATCCTCCATTTTTTTTTCTAAACGAATTAATGGTTGGTGTACTAAAAATTTGGTCATAGAAATCAAAACTACGTTGGGGGTTCTTGCTTATTTTTACAAATCACCCATTTTTATTAGATTATTGAACATTTTGCAAACGAATAATCGTTGCACTTGGGAAATACTATCAATTTTTCTCAATGGGAAGGGGTTTTTTTTAGCCCGCTCCATTGATGTAGGGTTAAAATTTCATGTGTTCACAAGGAATGCGAAATAATCTCCGTAAAGTAAAAATTTAGAGTATTTTGAAGTAGTGTTACTTCCAAGATTCACACCGAAGAGGTTTTATAGAAAAATAATATCAACTATATCCACAATTTGTTGCTAAAAAATAGCAAAAGCATTGACAACCTACTAAAAAGTTAACTCAACAAGAAATTTAAGCTTGTGCTGCAATCTGTCATTGTTTTGGAGAAATGTAATACGGGTCCGGATCTCGAAAATAGCACTTTTTCTCAACATCAAGAGAAGAATTTTCTTTTTTTAAAGCAATGTACGCTAGCATCTACACTACACGAATCCATCAAAACATGATTTTTTAAAAATAATATCCCTTAACGATTTAATTGAGAAATGGTTTTGTGGCGAACGCAACTCAAACCCTCAAGTTACCAGTGAAGCGTCATAAAAATTCGGTGTAACCGAATCTTTTGTTTGAAACGAAAAGAGTCAATGCTTTTTAGCTTCCACACTACGTTTATAACGTAAAAATTGGAAGGTATTATAATCGTTCAGTCCGTCTGTCTGTCTGTCCGTCTGTCACCCACTTTCACAGAACGAACGGCAAGTCGCACGGACAAGTGGGATACGTCATTTTGAAGCAAAAAATCAGGTTAGGCTACATCCCAAATTTCAATTAAAATTTTTAATTAGAAATATATATAATATTTAAAAAAAACTAAAAATTTAATCCACATTGAAATAACATGCAAATTCCATTTTTATTCAATATTTTCACTGTTGCCATTTTGTCAAACGTACGAGAAACATTATTTAAAATAAAAATAAAACTCTTGAAAGAATAATTATTTGTGTGATATATAATTTAGTTTGGATTGTTGAAATATCACAATAGAGTTCTTTTGATGGTTCATTATATATGTATGAGGAAGGATGCATAGAGAATTCTAACTTTGTATAAAAAAAATAAGCGAAAGTTCGCTTTTATTTTTAAAGCATCAATTTTACTAATTATTTATTATTCACATTTTTGAAAGAAAGTTAACGAATATGGGAAATTGTGGCAACTAAAAGATTTTTATTACAAAAAGTTGCATCATTATTTTTCGAATTTCAAACAAATTCAGCAAACGATAATGAGTAATTATTAATTTGCGAGAGAAGATTAATGAAAATAGTTAATTTTGGCGTTTAAAAGTTTGAATTAGAAATAAGTTATAAGCTGAAGGCCCTGTTTGGCGAATTTTTTTCAGAGGTGTATAAATAGTGCATTTTTTGTTGAGCACAAATACTGTGTGGAAGCGGTTTAAGTGACAGATTCTGTAACAAAACTACTTGTTTACTTTAACAATTTCCCAAAGTTTTGAGAGAATGGTTCATCAGCGAACTGCAAGCGAGTTTAAAAAAGCGGTTATAGACTGTAAACTAAACGAAATGTCTTCAAACTGTCACAAATATGGTTAATTTTCGTAACGCAGGACAAGAAATTTTTTAAGTGTAAGTCCACTTGAATAAATGTATAAAACTATTTAATAATTAACTGTTCTCATTACGTCTTATCAATAATTCCTTAAATCTAATACTTAAATGTCTTGGATTGAGAACTACAACGAGGCAATTAAAAAATGTGAGAAATATGAGTAAATAAATTGAAGTATTCTATTAAGAGCTTCACAACACACTGCAAATGCAATGCACAGGTACTCCTCAGAATTTTTAAAAGCAGATTAGTTAATTTTTTAACAAAAAAATGCTGTACAACTAGGCAAGTACACATATGCAACAACTGAATTGCAGTTACCTAAATGCAATGTTTATCCCATGCTACAAGTTCTGAACAAAAACGTAAATATCACCAGAAATTTATATTTTTTCATCAGAAAAACTTCCTGCTGATAATAGTCTTCGTTCCAGGTTGGTTGGACATTGTGGGACGCTTTCGTCCCCTGCTTAGCATGGGGCGTCACCGTCCTCTTGTACGCAGGGAATATGCTTCTCGAACGACAAGGGGATAACCTGTGGGACATTTTCTCACGGTACAAGGTGACTTATTGCTTCCTGCCCACTTCAATCGTGGATAAGTTGGAGAAGTACAACATTCTTCCAAGTGAGTATCACAACACATCCATAAAGCCCTGGTTTGTAAGAACACAAAGCTGAGCTGTGCGTCCAAATTTCCCGCTTTCTTATTGGCCCTAGTTGTCCGCGGCACCAAAAATAACATTGATCTCAGCATTCGTAAAACTCGAATCAGTCGTGGTTTGATTGAGCATCCAAACGTGCAAAATGGCCGATGTTTCTACCTATTCTAAAGAGATAACAGTGGCCTTTGCTCACTACGCATGCGTTAGATGCTGTCGCATCGCTAGACGTGAATTCTAACAAACCACCTAAGCGAAAATAAGACGCTGATATAGCGGAGCAGGGCGTTTTTTAACGCCTTGACGTGTGTTCTGAGTCCTTACAAACCAGGGCTTCAGTCGTGGTTTGATTAGAGCGTCCAAAACGTGTTAATGTCCAATGTAATCGGAGAGATAGCAGTGGCATAATTTTCAACATAATAACTTGAAACAACTTTAGTAACTTTTGTAACACAATTGTCAATTAGAGATACTCTCATCAAACAAAACTAATACAACTATTAAGCAATATATTAATCTCTCTTTTTTTTAAATATTATTTCCACACTTTGCACAAATAACTATTTTGGTCCATTTCCTTCCATTTTTCTCTTATACTTATCATTTTTTTTAAAAATATATTAATTTAGGACCAAACACAAATTTGGATAGCTTGAAATTCCTAACTATGGGAGGTAGTCCAGTAAAAGCACAGAACTACTTATTCATTCGCAATCATATCAAAGAAGATGTCTTCGTTTGCAGTCAATACGGTAAGTTTTTTTACTAAAGATTCTATAATAAATCTTCTTGTTTAAACTTTTAAAAATAGACAGTAAATATAGAGAGGAAATCGGGGTTAGTTTTTCACCTTTTCTTTTTCGCACATATTTTTTAATCCACTTTGAGAAAACATGATATAAATTAATTTCTTATACTTGTATCTACAAAATAGCATAATTTTTTCTCAAAAAAGTAACGATTGTTTTTGACAGTAAAATTATTTTTGAACTAACTGAGACATTTTTGGCGGAAAATCGGGTATACTGCTGAGGAAGAAGAAGATTTCTGATAAAAGTGCGAATCGCGTAAAATAAATTAGGGTCAGGTGAGGTAAAATAGTTCAAAAAACAGCACATTTTGCATTCACACCTTCAGAAGAATAAAAATATCAATTTTACCTGTGTAAAAATATTTAGGATTTGCAAATGAACATTTCTTACAACATTTAAAGTGAAATTTCCCGGAATAAGCTAATTATTGATATTGATAAATGTGTTTGAAAAAGCGCTGTCAATGACTTATTTTCCCCCATGAGGTGGGGTAAAATAGGTCAGTAGTGGGGTAAAATAAGTCATGCTTTAAAAACAGCTTCAATTACTCAATTTTAAAATTTTCTTTTTAACATTGTTTGGGAAGCAATCAGGTAAGATTATATAAATTTTCACAAGAACTAATTTTGTCCCCTGAGGATCAATCCTGGGTCGCGAAGGACTTTTATAATGTGAGGAACATCTCCATCCGAAACATCATCTCTTTAAGAGAAAATAAAATATAAACTTTCTTTTTCTCTTGAAAATAATTACTGTGAATAAGTTTTCTTCCATTTGTGAAAGAATACCAAGAAATAACTTCTTGGTTTTATCCCCAAAACTTCGACCTGGACCCACTTTCTTATTTGTAGTGAATTGAAATTGTCAAAACTATCTTAGCTCAATGCAGTTTTTTCACATATAATGGTTTCATTTCTTCTCTGTTTCCCTACAGACATTTTTTGCGGATTTCTTTTCCATTCTTACATTTTTGATATGTAGTCTAATTAAAGAAGTTGAAGTAGTTAAAATTTCTCCCATCTCCAAGTTTCTAGTGTCTCCCTTCTCCAAGTTCCTAGTGTCTCCCTTCTCCAAGTTCCTAGTATCTCCCTTCTCCAAGTTCCTAGTGTCTCCCATCTCCAAGTTCCTAGTTTCTCCCATCTCCAAGTTCCTAGTTTCTCCCATCTCCCAAGTTTTCCCTTTTTTGCATTCTACATGGCTTCCTTGGAAGCAATTGATAGCTTGGAAAAGTGTCTCTACCATTGCAGATTTGATGTACTTTAAAGGAGAACCATGACTTAAAGGGTACTTGACTTAAAGGGTACTTGACTTAAAGGGTACTTGACTTAAAGGGTACTTGACTTAAAGGGTACTTGACTTAAAGGGTACTTGACTTAAAGGGTACTTGACTTAAAGGGTACTTGACTTAAAGGGTACTTGACTTAAAGGGTACTTGACTTTAAAGGTAACTTGACTCGTCTAACTCTCGACTAACTCGTCTTTAAGGGTAGCTCAAACAGTCTGACGTGTTGTAGTTAGTCGCAGATGACGCTGCTGCAACAGCTTCACATTTTTAATTCATGGTGTATTTGACATTGATTTAACTGTTGGAATTGTGCCTGGAACATGGTTTTTAAGCATTTGTTTTCATACGATATCTTTTAAGGAAATATCCCACTTCTTTTGAATCCACCAACATTGTTTTCAGATTGAATTTTTTGAAAGCGGTTTTCAATAATGAATTTCAAATTTGCAGTCATTTATGAGTAAAAGAGTGACAAACCAATATTCAAAGCAATTTATAAGATTAGTAGTTATCAGAAAGTTATTTCAAAAGCAAAAAATTATGTTAGTTGTATACTGTGTGCTTATCTATACCTATATTTAAAATATGACCTATTTTACCCCACTCATTTATTCTTGAACAGTATCTGTACACAATAAGATAAAAATTTAATATACACGTACTTCTAACTTTTCTTAAAACAAAAGTTTTCTGCAGCCAGAATTTAAAGTTTCCTATATGAAAACATATAATGGGGAAAAAACTATAACTGCACAGTAGAATTTACAGTTAGTTTTGCATGTAAATTGATGAACAGTATCAATAAAATATAAAACTGGCATCAGAAGAAGAAAGATTTATCTCATTCGTTTTTAAGGAATTTTGTTTTAAAACTGGCCTATTTTACCCCGTGACTTATTTTACTCCACCTGACCCTACTACATTTTGTTTACCCAAACTACAAAGAATATGTATTTTTCGACTAAACTTAACGTTGTACGACTATGTCGTACCCGCTACTTCTATTATTAACGTAAACTTTTTTTTGAAAAAAAATCAAAATTTAGATTTTAAATTGTCGAAAATATGCAAAATTGGTTATAATTCGCAAACTTGGTTTTTAAAATTAAATATCCTCCCCAAAAAATTTTAATTGGTTATAGTTTGCTTTTTATTTTACAGGATCCACTGAAACCTTTGGAGCGTTCTGCGGGTTCGACTTAAACCAACCCGTTTACGCAGGGGAGATACAAGCACCAAGTTTAGGAATGGACATCAGATGCTTCGACGAAGAAGGTAACTATTAACTGCAGATATATGTCTAGAAGTTTAATTTAAATACCGAGTAAAATGTTTTAATAGGAATGATTAATCCCATAAAGCTAATACATTAGTTTTGAAATCACAACCTCTTTGAAAGTACTGCTATGCCATGTAACATTTTTTTCGCTGGTATGAGTAATTTAAAAGAGAAACAGTAAAATAAAACACATTTGACGGGGAAATGTCATCGGGTTATTAAATTATTAATTTTTAGGTTTTAATTACCCCAACATATTCTGAAGACTACAACACTTTTTATACTTAATTAATTACTATAGAAAGATTGTTATATAAATTATTGTAGTTATAGAACCTTTTACAAAATCCCTTATGTTCTTTTTATATTTGTTCACGACAACGTATTTACAAGTTTAAAACCAATACACGTGTTTTTTAAAAAGAAGAGTTGTAAAATTATAACATTTTTACAAGCACCGTAAATATCTTTATGCTTAATAAATCTATTTTTATAAATTCATAAACAGCCGAACTGTTTAATTTAATCAGAAATATAAATTTTTAAGCAATATATTTTTTAGCATGATTCTCCACTTAAACATTTACATATGATGTTTTGTAGGTAAATCCGTGGTGAATAAAAGGGGAGAGATGGTTCTAGCTGCTCCTACGCCCGCACTACCTATTTACATTTGGAGAGATGAGGACAACAGCGTTCTCAAAGAAACATACTTATCCAAATATCCAGGTGAGGTTAAAAAAATACTGAATACTGAAACAATTTAGTATAATTAAAAATATACATTGGCTCGGGTATTGTCCTATTTGTCTAACCATATGGTTTTAACCCTCTGAGGGATATTGACGTATTAACATATCACCTGACTATCAGCTTTTCTAACAACGCTGATAATTGTTTTATAGTTTTGCTAAATTTTAAATTTGAAAGTAATAACCAATCATTTACAATCAACTCCTATAGAAATATAATTATTAGACATTCAGAGAAATTGAAGTTTCGGTTAAAAATTAAAATTTTCATCTCATGCAGTGAAAACAAGTTCATAACTTCAGCCAATTTGGTCAATCCTCAGAGAAATAAGTATAATTTTTTAGGTTAATTAATAAAAAGTAATAAAAAATCGATAAATCAACATTAGTTAAATAAAAGAAAAACAGACAATAAAATATATAACAGATATATATATAATTACTTTTACAGAAAAAATTGTACGTAAATATGTTAAACTAAAAAAATTGGTTTGAATTTTTTATGCACAATCACTATCAATTTATTTATAATGTATTAATTTTTATTGCAGGCGTCTGGTGTCAAAACGACGAAATCTGGATTAACCCCCAAACCAAAGGTTTTGTTGTAATAGGACGAAGGTAATGCAAATGAATCATAAAAAGTATATTTATTTGTTTATGTTTCTTAACCTCAAACAATGAGCATTCGAAAAATAGATAACTTACCGCAAAAATAGATGACTTACTGCAAAAACAGATGACTTACCGCAATTTAATACTTGCAAACTTGTTATCATAATTTACGAAAATATGTTTAATAATAATTTTACTGTTGGATAGTGCGAACCAGAAGCAAAACATACGATGGTTGAAAGACAATTGATTATCGATCAGCCAATATTCTCTTGTTCAGCAAACGATTCTGCATCTTGGATTACCACCCAGTTAAGTACATAGCATTATTGCTAGGTTTTTCAATGACAAATTTCCATACTCGAAAGAAACGTTACCTTTTTTTAAAAAATTTCTCAAAAACCGCTAAAGGGTGAGGACGTTTGTACATGGCGCACATCTGAAGGACGGCATTTTAACAATTAAAAGGCAAATATCAAAGTATTAAATTCCCAATTAGTATATTGATTATAATTGTCATATTAGTTTCTCTGTTTTGTACTACTCTAGAATGTATCTTTTGCCATCCTTCCAGTGATAGAGAGTGGTAATAGTCGAGCCTCTCACCCAGAAGGTTCTTGGTTCTGTCATTGTCCTAGCCATACTATAGACGTATTTGTGCTGAATGAAAAGTCCCTCTAAAGTTCATTGGGGTGCCCGAGTACACTGCGATAAACGTGCTCGTTAAATCTCTGGAGTCGAAAGTCCCGACGGCGTTAGCGTACGATGTCGCTCGAAGTCCCGCTGGTACCCGCTCAAGTGTCAACCTCGTCACTTGACCAGGGTTCCAAATTACGGGGCGTAATTGGTTGTGTTAACGCTCATAAATGAGGCTAGAAATAGACAGCCGGAAACGATTAAATTACGAAAATTACCTAATTATCTTTAACCGATTATAAGAAATAGTCCTAGTCCACGTGTAGCCCTAATGCGACATTAATTTAAAAGAATCAAACTGAATAACCTTTTTATTAGAATTGAAGATACTCCGCTTATAACCTAAAATAAAAATTTAAGTATTATTTTAATATACATTTTCAATAGGGTGGCAATATGTCTTTTTGTCTGGGACATCGTTGTGGCTAGAGCTGGACATAAATTTGTGCGGTCAGTAGAAATACCCAAAACTGGTCCTCGAAACCGAGTAATTACTTTGTCGCAAACGGTTAAGTACGAGGGCTGTTTTTTTTTCAACCTCCGATGGGCTGTAACAAAAAGACGGGTCAAGATACAAAAAAGATTTTTTTTTACCAAAAGTAAAGTACAATGCTGCTTATGTCTCCACATAATCATCTTGACGATTAAGGCATTTGTTATACCTGTAAACAAGCTTTGAAATACTCTCTTCACAAAATGTAGCCACCAATGATTGGAAGGGAGTTGTGACGGTTTCGTTTAAAAAAAGTAAATTTGGAAGCTTTACGTCAATTTTTTTTCTGTCCTCCAAGTTACTGCTAGTCCATAATTGACTTATGGTGAACCTTTGAGTTTCCCTAAACACTTGGTCAACTATTATAACTGAACAATACCGCCTGTAGCGACAGACTTGCTTCCTTGGTCCCGGTTCTTCATGAACATCAGTATTGTTCAGCGAATTGACCAAGTGTTTAGGGAAACTCGAAGGTTTACCATAAGTGAATTATTGATAAGCATAGTGGCTTGGATTGTAACGCTTCCAAGTTGACGTGGAGCTCAAAGAAACCGTCACAACTCCCTTAAAATCATTGGCGGCAAAATTTTATGAAGAGGGTATTTCAAAGCTTGTTTACAGATATGACAAATGCTTTAATCGTCAAGGTGATTATATGGAGAAATAAACAGTATTGTACTTTACTTTTGGTAAAAAAATCTTTTTTGTATCTTGTCCCGTCTTTTTGTTACAGCCCATCGGAGGTTGAAAAAAAACAGCCCTCGTATATTAGACTCGAATATGCAAGAGGTGCAAACAAAAGGTGAAAAGGCTATGATGCAGAGAGGCGGCTGCATCAAGCGGCAATTGACTAGAGGTGTCGTTTTCGAGTTTTACAAATCCCCCTTCCACTATTTAATTTTTTGAAAGCAATAAAAACTTATTAGCAGTGCTTTATGAGGTTTAAGGTTAAGCCCACTTCTCATTTACTAAATTTATGTAAAACCAAACAAATATTTCTATATCTTCTTATATTGGAAGAAAATTATAAAAAGTGGGTCGTGGATATAACAGCGAGTTTCATAAAATTATATGGTATAAATAGGTATATTTCTGCTTTCATCAAGGAAAATGCTTTATTTCATTCATTCCTTTTCTGGGAAAGAAAAAGAACAGATATTTAGAGTAAGTTAAAATTATGAAGTTTCTCGACTTACTTCTTGTAAGGGGAGACATTTTAACGACTGGCATCATTTGAAAAAAAAATTCCACGTGGCCCTGAGTGAGAGGATGAAAAACAGGACGGACCCTACCTCTTTAAATTCATACAAGTGTATTGGTCCTTTTTCCGTTAGTCTACTATAATTTTCAATGAGATAATCTGTGGTTGGTCGTAAGATCTATACGAGTATCTAGAATGCAATGACTAACGGTCATGGACTTGATAATTTGTGCTTTTGCATAGCGCATGAATGGTTAATGGTTCCCTCCTAACCATGCCATTTTTTTTCTCCATTTTCATACTTCACTTTTATTTTATTTCCGTTTCTTCTCCAGAGAAAAATTTAGAAGAAAATTCTTAGAAACGGAAAATCAGTAAAAAGATATTCATGAAATTACGGAAATAATATCTCGCATCACTACTGCAAGAAAAATTTCCGTGAATTATTCCATCATTCCATATTTCTAACAGCGTATCTAAAAGGAATTATTACGGGAAAGGAGGATCTATAAGGAAATTACATTTTTGAGAATCCTTAATATGTGTAGTAAGTATTATTGAAATGTTAGATATATACCATTGTAATCAGATATTAACTCTAAAAATTGATGTTGTTGTTTTCATACAGTGATGATACACTCATTCAAAATGGTGATAGATATGGGGCAGGAGATGTATATATCGCAAGTAAGTTTTCCTTTAAAATTTCTTAACTATTATTTTTATTTCAATATTTTAAGAGAGATTGTCAGTCCCGTAGAGCTAATGCATTAATTTTGGAATCACAACTTTCGCAGAAGTATTGCTTTGCCATGTTAGCCCTTTTTCCCCAGGTATGGGAATTAACTTAACAAAGAAATGAAACAAATTTTTGAAACGAAAATGTTATCTACTTATTTAATTATATATTTTTGAAGTTTTAAAATGCCAAATATATATAGCAGATGGCGACACTATTTTAAAACTTTATCAATTAATAATTAAATAACCGGATGTTATTATCTTTACAATTTATTTTTAAATTTACGTTAGGATGATTCCCATACCTGGTGAAAATGGGATAACATGGCAAAGTAGTTCTTTTGCAAAAGTTGTGATTTCAAAACTAATGTATTATCTCCATAGATCTGACAGTCCCTCTTAAATAAATTTTCAGTAGCATAAACCCTAATGAGTTGCACATGCTCTCGTATTCTATTTTTTTCTTTTGAAAATTCTTTTTAAAAAATTTGAAAAAATCTACAGAGACTGTATGAGTTTAATATCTTTTTTTAAAAAATCATTATTTAAGTGTCTGTGTTATGTAGCGAAAAGTGGATGGCAACAGCTCCAGTGGGCTTTTTTCCTTTTTTGTCCAAAATTACTTCTGTATTGGTATTCGAAAATGAGTTTTCTAAGAATATTTTACTTATTAATTTTTTTTTAAATGCCAACTTCTTGCTGTGCTGTTGGTTGTTCAATTCGTTTGTTAAAGATAGCTTTATTAGAACGAAAAGTTTCTTTTCATACGGACAGAAAAACGGACTGAACGATTATAATGCCTTCCCCTTTTTATGTTACTTACATAGTGTGAAAGCTAAAAGTGGAAGGTATTATAATCGTTCAGTCCTTCCGTCTGTTTGTCCGTCCCCCACTTTCACAGAACGAACCACAAGTCTCAGAAGCAAGTGATATACGTCATATTGAATCAAAAAATCAGAAAACGCTATATCCCAAATTTCATTATAAAATTTAAATTAGAAGTATATTTAAAATTTAAATAATGTCCCTCCAGTCCACGACATGGAAGAAATCCAAGACTGCATCTGCGTCGCCCAGAGACGCGAGAGCGACGGCGAGAACCGGGCGGTGCTCTTCATAAAGATGAAGAACGGCCACGCGTTCACGGGCGACTTCAAGGCAAGGGTGGAACAGAGAATAGCACACGCGATGTGGTACGAGTGTGTCCCGGAGCTCATACTCGAGATAGAGGACATACCTGTAAGTATGCTATCATTTAGAGATCTGAAAACAATGAAAAACCGGAGAGGCCACGCCTACGCTGTCGCTACAGATACGTCAACCGTTGAATACCTCACAAACAAACCACGCGGCAGCTAGTTCGTCCATACTACAACGGTCACGCTTTTATTGTCGTCACAGCTACTTCAAACACTGCCTTCTACTCCACAAACACACCACGCTCCGCCCCGTTCAAATCATCAATTGATGGACATTATTTCACAAACGATACTGACTAATATTTTTGTAATACTAACCATTTATTTTTCGGCGGCAAGTAATTATTAATTGTGCTAAACTAGAGTGACAGAGTAGACATGATTACATGAATTAATTTAGATTTTTATTAATTATATATATATTTTTTTAAAGATTGATCATTTCAGAACACTTTAACTGTTTATTAAATTATAAACACGAGCATTAAACATTCAGTTCTGTTATATTTTTGTTAAAAATATTTGTTGTTTCAATGTGAATTTTTAAATTATTACAAAAAAAAACGAAAAATAATCCTAGACTGGCACTGAAATCTGTTATAAATCGTTCAAACTATTGCCACACCTACAGTAGTTTTGTTAAATAGAAGAGTTCTTATAGGAAAAACATCTCAAATGAAAACTTCGCTTATTATTAAGCAATTTGGGAAGAATTGTAAAAATAAATTGATAATTGTTCGATTCAGTTGTTAAAAATTCAAAATTATCCTTAGTCTCACAGTGGTCTTTAATTCTAGTACAACCTGAACAACAAGAAGATGGAGAGCATCGTGAGGAAGATCATCTCCACCAACAAAGTGCCGGAAGCTAACAACATCCGGAATCCTCAATGCCTCAAGCACTACTGTGATATCCCGCAAATAGTCAACTACTGAACCAATAAATATCTCCTAGAACAAGCAAGCTTACTCTCGGAACAGCGACGGAACAAAATATAAGCCAATGTGCGATGTCCACTGTTGAACATTTAGTCAAATCTGGCAAATGCATCGCTTTGATTCGTCCATCTTCGGCAAGGATGTTCTTCCCCACTTTACACCCAACCCTAATACTGGAATGAAAATAGAATTGGAATTATTTCCGTTCTAAGGAACGACGTGATGGGAACCTGAAATTTATAAAATAGTTCTTAAATGTTTAAGAATAATAAATATTCTGAACTTTTTTTAGTATTTTATAAAAATTATTTCCATTTTTTTTTTTTTTCAAAATATAAACTGTTATTTCTAGTAACACATAGAGATTTTATTTAGAATTTTAGATCTTATATTATATAGAGCCTAATATATTATAGTGAAGCTATATCATGTGCCTTAGTTGGGTATCGAGTATCTTCTCGTGTTTACCTTTGTTATATTAGTTATTAGTTGCTTTTAAAAGTATTTATTCTTGTTACTTTAATGACTTGTAACTTTATAAATGTTTATTTATGTGTATACTATATTTAAATAAATGATTTATATCAAAACAAATACGTATTGTTATTTCCAGCCTCATACTATTTAATATACTTATCAATGGAAGAGCTTAGTGGAAGATCTTGCTAATTGACATTTTTGAAAATATTGAGATTTTTCTGTCAATGAATAATTGAATATGTTATTTCATCCTAACAAGATCCCCCTTTTTATAAATGTTAAGTTAAGTATATTTTTTACGGTTTGCAAATACCGTTTCCAACAAATCTGAGTGCAAACGAAAAAAATTAAAGCTCATTTTCTCTCTTTTATCTTTTTGTCACTTAGCACGTTGTTCCACTAGGCTACTCAATTTTAAAGAGCTATTTATTAATTTTTTTCGCTGTAAAAATTATATTTTTAAAGAGTATTAGAAACTTATCTTTTTTTTAAAAAAATCTAATATAGCTCTTCCATTAGCTTTGTCAACCATATGGACTGTCGCGGCGTCTTTTTAATCTAAGGTTCAATATAAGCATAAATTCTGCTTTAAAAATAGAACGAGCTTCCAACCGTAAAATCTTACGTATTTCAACACCACGGTGCACAGTGGTCTGGGAGCGGCCAAAATGCCAAATTTCGAAGTGTTCGCAAAATGCAAAATGAATAGATATTTAAATTAATAGATAATTGAATAGTAAGATTACCAAATATAAATCATTACAAATAATTTTTTGATGTATTTATAGTTACGAAAAGTCAACAAATGAAAAATAGCCCGTTTTGAGGCGATACAATTGAATTCAAAATACACGATTTATAATTTTATTACACAATTTTTTTGCATGTTTTTGAGTTTTATAAAAGGTTTTATTTTATTTTAGATGATTAAAAAATACAAAATAATTTTTAAATTAGTTTTTGATTTTAGTTTCAAAAATACTATGTTTTTAAATATTTGAAAGAGTGCAACTTTCTTGCTCCACTGTGCTCCAAAGTCTCATTACAATTAACTAGTTTTCCAAATCTTATATAAAAGATAAATCTAAATTTCAGCTGCGGAAACGTACGGAAACCATAATTACAAACAGAAGTGTCAAAATCTAGCTGTTCAAAAATCGTCGAAAAGCACAACGCTGCCGCGCGTTGCTCCACGGCAGCTGTTAATCTAGAAACAAAGTAACAAAACCGACAGGTGTTTCGACCACTTTACTTACAAAGTAGTGTTTGATTATAAATATATAACTTAAATACTTGTATTATCTTTGTAGGAGAGAAAAGGTTTGACTTGTTTACAATAAGAATGTTTTCAAAAGATGCCCATTGGCTCTTGGGAAGAGGGGGTTGAGTTACATGCCAAACTCTGTTCACAAGGTATTGTTTCATGGGGGGAAAGTGATTTCATCATATATGTTACCCATAGGAAGTTTGACCAAAGAAGCCCAAGAGGCCAAAAACAAAGACTTTCGGTGGTACAGACGAGTACACTCAAGAAAAAGCACAAATGAAGATGTGTTTAACTTTCTTACTATTTCATCGGACCCTTACAACTTTTGCGCAAAGCCTAAAACCAACAAAAAATTAGAGCTATACGAAGACTAAAAAAAACTTTTATATTAATATTGTAATCTTAAAGGATGTTAAACAAATTTATTATATGTTTTCAAAGTAAAATTTTTTAGTGCTTCAAAACAATTTTAAGATTAAAATCCTTTTTATGAATCTGTTCTATCAAAGTGACTTTTATTTAGTTCCTAAAATACGTGTAGTTTTTGTGTATTTCAGATTTGTTAATATACTTTTAACTCTAAGATCATTATATAGTACTTTTAAATCAAATACGATATTATTAATAAATTATTTATTTCCTAAGCCGTATTAAAATTAAACGAAATTTCATTAAAAAGTCTTTAGATGAATATTAATACCATATTTGGCCTTAACATCTTCAATAATAAAATGCTGTTAATTAATATGGTCTTAAAAAACAGTTGACGGTTAATTTGAAAGTATATGTTCTGTGTATTCATATTTTTGTACGATATTTTGATATTAAATTTGATATTATTACACAACCTTTAAAAGTTTAATATTAAATAATTATTCCACAAACTTCAATGTTAAATATTTTATAATTATTCCACAAACTTCAATGTTTAATATTATATAATTCATGCGTTCAAAAATTAGTAAAAAAAATATTCACATTAAAAAAACTTTGGTTTCAATTAATTTTATAAGCTAAATTGAGAGCAGAAAGTATTGAAAATAGTGTACATATTTTTAGCTTGACGTTTCATTTTTTAAAAGATTTTGTTAGTGTTTTGGCTTTTTGTGACTGATTACGTATTACCATGACCTAAGCTTACGCATATGCACTTGCCCAATACATGTTGATTAAAACGTTATTCTTTATACGCAATTTTCACATTACATCTTCACATACTATTTTTTGCATTGACTGTAACTTAAAATACATAGGTTTTACAAACTTGATTGTGTCCTATATCGACTCAGATGGGTCAAAAGCCTACAAAACCGAATTTTTATACATTTTTGTCAAACCACAAAAAAATAAATGAATTTTGACCGTTTTTCAGCCTTTTCCGACCACTGTGCGGTGCCTAAAAGAGTAAGGTTCTAATGAATGCTGGTTTAAATATCAAACACTTAATAATTAATTCACCGTAATTCAAAATTCAAATTTACAACCCACAAATCGAATGTATCAAGTCCTGAAAAGGAAATAAATCGAGAAAGCACCTACTGTGTGTAATAGATTCAGTAAGTACAATATCAGTTAATAAGTAATAAATTATCTGTAACTAATTTTTACTACCTCAACCTTTTAATCAAGGAATTGAATCATATCGTAAAGTTCCTACTATCAGATTTTCTTGTTGATGGATAGAGAAAATATTTAATCTTGTCATTGTAAATTTTGACTCTATATCGAAAATCCACTCAGAAATGGACATGTTTCAGGTCTTGAGTGGCAAAGAAATGGTAAATATAAATAAATTTTTGAGAATCGATTAGTGAATCCATGGCACGTGGCAAATGAGGATTAATCAGAGCACCGATTGCAAGAATGAAAGGTCGAAAGAATTCTTCTCCTTAAACAACCCAATAGCCCTCATCTAGCTCTAGTGGGACGTTATTTCAGCCCAAACCCACTCTGTTGTTCTCATAGATATCATAGTTAAAGTATTAGATTGGCTGATCACGTGACCTCCAATGCTAAGGACAGGACGCGCATGGAGGCCTTTTAAGAGGGCAAAATTGCCAGTGTAGCTGCCACTTTAAGGAGAAAAATACTACGAAAAAATACCATTTAATTCTAAAATTACCAAAAAACAAAACTAGAAAAGATTTAAAGTCACTAAAACGATTCCAAAATGCAGCTAGTGTTTTTACGATATTTTTTTGTAATTTTAGAAATAAATGGTATTTTTTCGTAGTATTTTTCTCCTTTAAGTGGCAGCAACACTGGCAAATTTGCCCTCTTAAAAAGCCTCCATGCGCGTCCCGTCGTTAGCATTGGAGGTCACGTGATCAGCCAATCTAATACTTTAACTATGATATCTATGGTTGTTCTTGACTTTGGCCGTGTCCCTAAAATCACGAAGCCCGTTGCCAGTAGTCCTTGTGTAGTTCTAGTGCATGCAGTGCCGGATTTCTGCCTGGGCCTACAAGGCCCGGGCCTAGGGGCCCAGTCAGGAAGGGGGCCCTTAAAAATATAAAATCGCCCCCCCCCCCGCGTCCCGTCGTTAGCATTGGAGGTCACGTGATCAGCCAATCTAATACTTTAACTATGATATCTATGGTTGTTCTTGACTTTGGCCGTGTCCCTAAATCACGAAGCCCGTTGCCAGTAGTCCTTGTGTAGTTCTAGTGCATGCAGTGCCGGATTTCTGCCTGGGCCTACAAGGCCCGGGCCTAGGGGCCCAGTCAGGAAGGGGGCCCTTAAAAACATAAAATCGCCCCCCCCCCCCCGCAAAAAAAAATCGCCTAAAAAATTTGAAAATCGCCGAACTCCAAAACCTAAGGTAAGGTAAGGTAATTGTTTCCGGCTGCCTATTTCTAGCCTCCTTCAGGAGCTTTAACACAGCCAATAACGCCTCGTATTTTAGAACCCTCCCCAAAACCTAACATAGGAGAGAACAGACTCAACGCACTCTCAGTAATGGGCATAGAGTCAGAAATAATGCAGTCAATTGACTATGATCACATCATTCGTTCTTTTGAACTGAAGAAAGTTTGCCGTGTCGTCGTGTGATTTCATAAATTTTATAGAATCACTATTGTAACATTCTGATGTTTATTAAAGTCGATAAAAAATTATATGTTCTGTACTAGTGTATTTAATTTTTCCAAAATAGCCTTGAGATGGTGGTAGTGGTGGGGGGGGGGGCAAATTTCAAGTGCCTAGGGGCCCTGGGTCTTTAAATCCGCCACTGAGTGCATGCGACTTTAATTCAACCCAAACCACTCACTTGTTGTACTCGATATCTGAATGCACAGAAGCAACAAAGTAAACATACTTTTTTTATTTCGCAGATTTTTTAACGTCGTTCAGACTGACATAATTGGCCTTCTAATATGCCGAAAATAGTATCTTACAGTTTTCCTTTTAAAGGATTGAACAGAACCATCTCGTATACAATCTATGAACTAAAACCAAACCAAACGTATAGCTCTCGAGCCTTGACACGATAACATCATTTCCCAAAACAAACAACTAAACTCACCACAATGTTTACATTTCGTTTCGTATGCGTTTGTTGTGTTTAGTGGGCAATCCCAAGTTTCTTTTCCCTTCCTTTTTATGTTCTAAGACCCTTCCCTCCTCCACAAACTTCTCAATCATGAACCCCTTCTTATAAAAACTTCTCCCAAGAAAAACAATTCCTCAACATGCGCACCCCAAGAAACAAGTCCCGCGGAGACGATTCCGCCACGGACTCCCCTGACGATTCCGACCTGGACGGACGCACCCCCAACTCCAAACTGGGACGGAACTCCGGCCCGTTCCTGAAGAAGATCAAAATCAAAGGCTACGACACGACGGACTCCCTCCCCAAGAACCTGAGCTTCACCGTCCTCGACATCGCGGGCATCATCTACTCCATCTGCAGGTAAAAATTTACTGTACGGTCACACTTGCCGAATTTTTCAAAATCTCGCCAGAAGTCAGTATTTTGTCGACTTTTTTAATTACTACGGTTTAAAGACAAGAACGTTTTGAAAAAGTTGACCATCGAGAAAAAGGATAAAAATCCCTAAAATCGTAAATAATGAAAAATAAACAATACCTTTATCCTAATTACGCCTACTCGGAGAATGGTTGTCAGAAAAAATACTGTTTATCGGTAAATATGAAAAAATCGGGCCAAGAGTGACCGTACAGTAAATCTGATCCCCTTTCTGCAGTTTCTTCCTGGACGTCGCTTTCGACGTCCTGGTGGCCCTGGTGCACTACAACAACGGGAACATCTGGTGGTTCACCCTGACGGTGATCTTCGTGGCGGTTCCCTCGCTCACCATGACCGGGTTCAGCCTGCGGTGGTACCTAGTGGATAACGACACCAAGAAGCTGCCGCCTGTGTCTACTACGCGGTGGGTGCTGAGGATTGTTTTCTTGGTGCTGCAGATGGGGCCGCTGTTGAGGTAAGGGTTTAGTAAGCAAAATTAGGTACAGCAAGGATATAATGGCCGGTATTGACAAGATTTGGCAAGCTTGGAAATTTAATGTAGGGTTGATATACCTATGGGGTTGAATGAAATGTGAAAGCAAATGTTTACCACAATTGAGCATTTTTAATGTTTGGCAAAGTAACGTGCATCGCCAAATCAAGACAGGCCATTATATCCTAGCTGTTCCCAACCATGTACATAAATCAAAAGATGGGGATGTTAAGCTATGACCGTGACCGGGTTCGGCCTGCGGTGGTACCTGGTGGATAACGACACCAAGAAGCTGCCGCCCGTGTCTGCGACGTGGTGGGTGCTGAGGATCGTTTTCTTGGTGCTGCAGATGGGGCCCCTCCTGAGGTAAGGGTTATGTTGGGTAAAATAATAGTTTCTGGCCCAGTAGGTTAAGTCTGCCCAATGCAACCTTACTTGCCAACACCTTTTATAATAAGGTGGTTTGCCCAAAAAAATTTAATCTGTTTTCTTCATTTGGAAATCAATGCTTGGCTATGTTACAATAATTTCACAGGATATGTCGAGCATGGGTTTGTTAAGGTGCTTAAAATCAACAAAACTCATTTCTTGTCTTTGAATGTGAAAGGTCCCAGGTTCGTGTCTAGCCCTCCCCAAAATAACTGTTGACCAATAAATAGCAAGTGCAGCCAAAAGATGTCCGATGAATAATACCCTGTGTAGAGGAAGTGCACATAAAATTTGCTGCTAAGTCCCAACGCAGTGTACTATGTCGACCTTAACAGTTGTGTTGGGTTTCTACTCGGGTGTCGACTCGTCACTTGACTGTGGCTCTAAATTATGACACCCATTGCCAATAACCCTGGTGTAGCTCTACTGTGACGATAATTCAAACTAACCAGCGATATAATACTAAATTTAAATAGATTTTAAAGAGGTATGATTAACTTTTTCTGGCAACCATGTGCACTAATCAAAGGATGGGGATGTTAAACTAATTGTGCTTGCATCTAGATGCTAATCGAGTTTAGTTTTAGGGTCACCTGAAAAAAATCACTATTTAAGACAGTGTTCGGAAAACATTATTTTCAAAATGTCGGCCAGCTTGAAAAGTCCCCAGGCCAGCGACTAAGATTTGACCAGGGTTTTGATTTAGCGTACGTAATGTTTGCTTGTGCTTGTTAGGGTACAGCTATGATATAATGGCCGTTCTGTTCATCGCCGACTTTTGGAGAGCTTAAAAATTTAATGTAGGGTAGCTATACCTATCGAGTTTTATGAAGTCTGAAATAAAATTTTACCACATTTGGGCATTTTTGTTGCTTGGCAACATAACACAAATTGCCAAATAGAGACCGGCCATTATATCGTAGATGTTCCCTCGTTAAGACTAATTGGGCATTTAATGCTAAATAATTTGTTAAAACACACAGCATACACATTTTGAACAAGTTAATTCACAATTTTTTGCTTTCAAATAGAAAATAAATCTTCTGGTTAGCTCACGAGAATAAAGGTCACACTTCTCTACCCCCTCCCCCTGACAGGTTCTCAAGGAAATATAGTAAATGTCATTGTTCTCATTTTCCCCTTATTTTTTGTTTTTATTTGTTTGAACACCCGGTTTTTGTAACAACCAGTCAAGGGAGAAAGAAAATTGACCTTTAGGCTCACAAAAGTTAGTTTCAGCCTCTAATAGGCCTTATTTAGATCCTCTCCTATCAAACTGCTGCTGTTCTTAAATTTTAAAATAAAAACACGGTCTTATAACATCCATTTAAATGGTTGTCAGGTCTCAGGAGGATAAAAATTAATTGAATTGAAAATCTTATTGCAGTGACAAAAAGTGAAAACAATAAAATGAACTTAAAAATTTTTGTTTGCACTTAGATCCGTTAAAAAAGATACTTACAATCGGCAAAAAATATACTTAAAGTTTTTTAAAAGGAAAAGCTTTTTATCGTTAAAAGAGATAATAACATGTTCATTGACACAAAAATCTCAATTTTTCAAAAATGTAACTTAGCACATTCTTCCACTAAGCTCTGCAATTGTCTTTCAAAATCCCCTTTTTTCTAGGTACTTTGATTCACTATATTATGGAATCAAAAGCAACCGCAGCAAGCCCAAAGTCCAAGAGCAAGTGGATTTCTACAAGCAGATGATATATGAAGATGCTGACGCGACCTTGCTGCGTCTCTTTGAGTGCTTCATGGAAGCAGGCCCACAACTAGTACTCCAACTTTACATCTATGCGATATCTCAGGCAGAGACTCCTAATTCTTACACCTGGACAGGTAGTAAAAACTGCTTTAATTGTGTTACCTGAGTTCTCTTTTGAATGGCTGTGCAGTTTTTGTTATAATCTTTAAAAAATTGTTTTAAGGGTTATAGTAGTGACTGTGACTAGTTCTACTTTTGTAAAAAAAAATTATGTAACAACCACTTAAAGGTTCAGGTTATAAAATAAAAAAGTTTCAGAAAACAATAATTCTGGCTTTTAATGCTGACTATGAGTTGAAGAAAATGACTTGTCACTTTTTTAAGTAGATATCAGTTTATTAAGAAACACACAACACATACAGTATATGAGAAGACTTTCAGAATACTACAAATATCTAATACTAATTTAAGGGAACACAGATCATCCCTAGGGAACTGCTTGCCATTCCAATCAAAAACCAAAAATAGCAGCACACCCAGCAATGACATCATACCGGAGACCTGAAAAAACACACATGTTATATATGACAAAATAAAATACAAAAAAAACTATGGAGTTTGTAGGCAATTGCGTGACAATTAGGCCATAACAGGCAAATATTTTATCCATTGTAAATTTCAAGAATTCTTCTTGCTTTGTTTATATAGTTATTAAATGCACCATCATTTGCAATACCATACAAAATGTATCACTTTTTTTTATATATTAGTTATGCACATACCAATATTTTATTGATGTATATCTTAAAGATCAGCTGAAAACAAAAAAAAACAAGGTTTTTAACTAAACAATTTGTTATGATAATGGATTCACTTATCCTTTCATCCTTCTGGGCTCAATAAATGAGTAACAATCATGCTTGGGAAGTTAAGGGGGGCAATACATGTAAAAATCTAATTTTTTTTTATTTCATAAATAATTAAAATAACATCTCAAAAGTATACCTGTAAATTTTTAGAATGAAATTCGCATTATTTTTTTTATTAAAAACTCATTTAAATGCTTCACCTCAACTCGTCGCTTGAAGGCTTTGTCAACTTTAAGCACGTTTATCTCAAATCTACTTTCTTTAAATTGGCATACAAGATAACTGAAAAAGTTCCCAATAGATCCTTATGAAATTTGGTATACATCTTCTCTATAGTATTAGCTTCTGGTTGAACCTCAAAAATGCCCCAAAAAATTAAAAATTAGTTTTTTTACCCAAAAACCTATGAAAAAAGGGTAAAAAAATCAAACTTTTTTAATTCTGAGGCTTGCCAATTTACAATTTTTCAACTTTTTTGAATTTTTTTGGTTTAACTAGAAGATGTAAGATTTATGAACACTTTCAAATCAAAAATTTTGATTTCAGATCACTGTAGGAGAAGCTAGAATTACTGCCGATTGATACTTTTATCTGCTAGGGTCTCAGGAGATGAGTTACTAAGGTGGCCATTTTGAAAAAAACTAAAACAAAAAAATTGTATTTTAATGTGCAGGTGTATAAACATACTGAATCTTTAAACTATTCATGTATTCCTTCCCTTTTAATAACATCTCTGAAAAACGGTCAAAATTCAGACGGCTACATGTATCGCCACCTCCTAACGGAGGGTTCATCATCAAATTTGCCACTTAGCATTAACAATTACCAGCATTAGCATTACAGGCCCAAATGGCTACAGAAATGAAGATAATCCTGCCAGTAGGCTTGCTCCGACTTAAAAAAAACTTTTATCATAAACAAACTCAACTATACATAAATGTGCTTTTACTATTACTCAACCCACAATTTCTTCCACTTTCAGAAATAATCCAGCTGATCTCCATGTTCCTGTCTCTCTGCTCCATGGCATGGGCCCTGGCTTCCTACCAGCGTGCCTTACGATACTCCTTGGAAGATAAGAAAAACTTGACAATATGTGGAACCGCTGTACAAGTCGTATGGCACTTCTTTGACATTGCTTCGAGGGTCATTGCCCTTGGTCTCTTTGCATCTGTCTTCCCAAACTATATGTTTATAGTATGTGCTGCCCACTATGTGGTGATGTTTATTTGGATTCGTATCATGGGCACCAATTTCTGTGATAGCAAGTAAGTATTGGTAGTATGTAAGTTAAGTTTAGGTAGGTTTTGTAAATGCAGTAGACAATTTCTGAACAATAGAATTAAGAAACCTAATAAATTTTTGTGCATTTGAAGCAAAGTACTGCTTTTATATATCCATAGACATGTGAAGTCGAGTAATGAGTCCAATTATGTATTTGGTCACAAATTTTTAATTTTAGAACCATGATTACATCTAAATTCAGCAAAAAATCTTAAATGCGCCAGCCTCTAAAGTCACTTTCAACTGTTAGCGAACTAACTAGTAAAACTATAAATTTATAAACTGGATCTTGCATTGAGGTAGGCAGATTTACAACAGAGGGATTTTCTTATTCTGCATGAAACTGATATTACATGAAAAACATCTTTATATTGTTCTTCATTGAAAGGGGTAAAATATATGATAATATGAGTTTAATTATTGATTTTTATAATTTATAGACAAATGTTTGCCAATTGATAGTTTTAATATTTAATCAGCAAAAGAGATACCTGAAATATACTATTATTTTTCAGGTGTGGGGAGTTTTTTTACAACATTGTTCTTGGGATAATCTTTATCTTTTGCTACTTCAACCCCAAAGACAGCCCAACACGCAGGAGAATCACCTTCTACTATGTGTTGGCTTTCCTGGAAAATTCGGCCTTCATGAGCTGTTGGTTCATATTTTCTGCGGCCCATGTTTCTTACAAGTATCCATCCATGTTTATGCAGTTTTTGAGCTTTGTTTTGGGCATCGTTATTATGGTAAATTACATTCTATAGTTTTTTTTTAATATTTTAACCATCATGTGTTTAAAAATTTAAACTTTTTGCCTTGAAATTATATAAATTGCCTGGAAACAAAATCCCATGCACTAACTATATGTTTTGCATAATTGTATTTTTGCATGGTTTGTTTCAGACTTTCTTAATTCTTTGACTTGCTGATTACCAAACAAATATTAGATTGCAAAATTTTTATCTTTGTAAAAAATTATAATTATGAATAAGTTGACTGTAAAATTGTTGTTTGAAATGTTTTAATTTTGTTTATTTAATTTTTTTTAAAATTAGGCTGAGAATGTGCCAAATAAATGCATGCAATTTGATGATAGTAACTAACTGTTAGAAAGTTTTAAAAGGCGATCCATATGTGTAAGGATGCAGATTTAGGGTTTTTCTTCATTTTTATCTATGATGAACACCATCATAAGAACTTTCATTCTGATATTTTTTTCTGGGTGGCATGGCCTGATGAGTTGAAGCCTCATGCTGCAGAGTTTACCAAATCTCTCAAAAAAATACACCAATAAATAATTGCCTGTATATGGAAGTATGGAACTGGTGCATATTAAATCTGTTGTTATCCGAATTTCTGATATTGTTTGCAATATTGCTATTAGGTTGTTGTGTGCCATCTCAGGTATCATTTTCGATACTTGACCTTGTTTTAAAATACCGATATATGGCCCTTGTGTAGTTCTATTGTGATTACGGGCTGATGTACCATATGGCTTAGTCCTCAGGCCTAGCCTTAAATTTTAGTAGTTTTATGCTAAATACTGTGAAGCCCTTGAAATCCCAGAAAAGTGTAACATTTTGATGCCCCAGATGATTTTTTTATTAAGGGGAAACAGTAAAAATGCATCAACTCAACAAATTGAGGAGAGCTGGGGAGCTCAGTTGGTCAGACGCTTGCCTTGCATGCAAAAGGTCCCAAGTCAGGGCCCGGGCATTGCTAAAATACCTGCCGTCCTATAAACAGTCTGTGCAGTCAAAAAGTCAGATGAAACTAACCCTGTATAAAGGGAGTATGCGTTAAATATGCTTCGAAATCCTAACACCATGTAAGATGTCGCCCTTAAAAAGTACGTTGGGTACCTACTCTGGTGTCGGCTCGTCACTTGACTGTGATTCTAAGTTAGAATGCCTGTCGCCAATAGCCCTTGTGTAGCTGAAGTGTGATGATTATTCAACTTACTTGACAAATTGAGGGTAATTAATGATTATTTTCAATAACTTTTGGCTTGGTTGATTTTGACATTGATCATCATACATCATGCAATCCTAGCAAAAGTTTCTGTAAGGTGCACCCAAAATAGTGCATATAGTCCATGTAATCCTCTATCAGGCCCTGATTGTGATGTGAATCTAACCAAACCTAATGTGTTTTTTCTTCTTGTCTTGCTTGAGAAAGTCCCTTCAGGTCCAAGCATCAGCAAAATACCTGCTGACCTATAAAATGCCCAACACATAATACCCTGTGCAGGTAAATATGCTCCAAAGTCTTGATGCTGTATATGATGTCACCTTAAAAAGGTGCATTGTTACCTACTCGAGTGTCGGCTCCTCACATGACTATCGTTTGGTTCTAAAGTATGACGCCTGTTGCCTATAGCCCTTGTGTAGCTCTAGTGCGACGATAATTTAAACCTAACCTAACTTTTCATCTTGTAGATAATCTACTACCTTCTCCTCCATCCCACTAAGAACATCTCTGTGTGGGATCATTGGATGAAGCCCAGGCCTGCCACAACAATCCAAATGCACAATGGGGACACGGTGGCAAAAACCCTTCCCCAGCAGAATGAAGTGATGGAGCACAAACTGTAAAGTGTTTGTATTTTTCTATTGGAAAAAGGGTAGTCAAAGTTACCTCACTTTGAAAAGTGTTTTTCTTAAATCCAGTTCATGTTTAATACAGTAAACTCCCTCTTATTAGGCCCTCAGATCTCCCCTTTAACTGGAAATTTTTTTTGTTATCCTTAACCCTCTGAGGGTTTGACATATAAGCCCGCCACCTTGTTGTCAGGTTTTCCAGCAACACACACAATTTGAAAAAATATGTAAATTTACAAATTGTATTAAATTTTAATATTTAAAGCATGGGGAAGCCGTTTATAACCATCTACTACAGGAATATGATTCTTAAAAAATTAAATTTCCAATTAAAATTTTAAATTTAAATCTCATACAGTAAAAACTAGTTTACACTTTAGCCAATTTGCTTATCCTTTAAAAGATTATAGTGTAAAAAAATTGCAAAAGAGCTAAAAAAAAACCATGCTTTTTGTTTGTGATTCCCATGTGATGCCGATAGAAAAAATAGGGGACGTTTGCGGCAAGTAGCCAAACTTTTAGGCTTCAATAAAAAAATAACTACTGTTTAATTAATGGTATGTAACTTATAATGCATTGAATAAAATGATGCATTTTTTTTATTGAGCAATTATTTATGAGGCAAATATCATCAATGTAGAAATGCGCAATAAAATTACATAAAAACATCCATTTATTTCACTTCTCCGGTTTACCCTCAGTCCCATTCGGTCTGGTTAAGAGGTGTAATTTCTTTTCACTTACAAACCTATTCTTAAAACCAATAACTAGCTATTCTAAAACTATTAAAATTTTTAAGAAAACATTTAAAATTACTAAGTGATTGCATGTTTACAGTAAAGCTTCTGGGTGATTGATAATTAAAAATATAAAATGAAATATTTTTAATAAGGAATTCATTTTTGATTTTTTTTTTCTTTATTTTAATATAATACATTTTTAGTTTAAAACATTTGCTTAGTTATGTTTAAATAGAAAAATATTACTGTTTTTAGAGTGCCAAGCCAATTAAAAATGTGTAGAATTTAAACTGATTTTAACTTGAGGTAACTTTCACTTCGAATATCGACTTAATTTTGTTATAGACTTTTGTAATGTGGAATTTATATTTTGTTATGTATTTACTCATCAGTGTTGTAGGAGCTTTATTATACAATAAATTCCTTGTCACTGCTTCTCTTTTAAAGAGATACCTATTTACAAATGAGACTAAGCACCTGATTGAAATTAAACTTTGTTTTTTGTCCAAATGTGCTTAAGACATCCCTGTCAAATGGTACAGTAATCCTTTAATTTCTGTAATATAAGTATGCATAAATTATTATTTCTTATACATTATTTTTAAGTCAACATTATATTAAAATATGGGCCAAGAATCAAATTTTTAGCTTTACTAAATTTTTTAGTTACACCAAAAAAATTCAGTATTATTTAAACAAGCATTGGAAATCTTGAATTCAAAGCTTTTTATTTTAAACTTACAAAATTAATGGATTGCGCACATCTTGTCAGGGTTGTGTGTATTAATATCAAAGTGTAATTTGTGCTTTATTTTTGTTATTCTTTTTATTTTAAAACTCCAAGCCATCCATCCAATATAAACATGGTTTTATAGTATGCCTTGTTACATATTTGCTTCCTGTTAATGCTTCTATAATTGTTAGGAGTACTAAAGTTTTTTAGTAAGGTAGATAGAGATTACATGGTCTTACAATTTCAAATATCTCACAAAAGCATTCCACAATCAAATTCAAAATTTTCTTTATCTTAAAACTATATGAAAGCTGAGATATTTTGATATTCTATTATGAAGATGTAAATATTACTGACATTTGAAATATTTTTTTATAAAGTTTTCCTACTCCAAAAACCTTTTGATATATTGCAAGAACTAAATGTATGTATTTGTCTACAGTTTCAGTATAATTTTAAAGTAGAAAATTATCTTAAACTCTAAGAAGGGTCCAGTTGCAAAAAATCACATTTTCCAAAGTATAACTGTATAACTAAGATATAGGACTCGCTATGTTGTTTAGTACATTTGATGATTATTCATTTAATTGGGCGCCAATGGACAGGGACCTTATATCTTGGATATGCTTTGAAGAATTTGAGTTTTGCAACAGGACGCTTAATATTCGTGTACTTTAACAAGGGTGAAATGCTGCCTGTTAATATTGTACGTAAGAAGGCTTTCACACATACGAAATAACTGGGTCTATTTTGACCCAGAAATATTTATATGTTTAATTTTTTTTCTTTATTTCCTGGCCGGATTTGGCTAGTTGTTTAAGACTATACATGCACTAGTCATGCCCACAATATTAAGATTTTTACTTAAAGAACTTAATGTTTTATAAACGTTTTAACCATTAAGGCATAGATATTTATAAATTTCTTCTTTCTCTATTTTTTCTCTACAATTTCTTCTTTATGCCAAGTATAAAAGTTTAGGCATGGGCATGTCAAGCTACAAATATTAGAATCTTGGTGCAAAAAATTACTTATTTGACAGCGGTAAAAAGCATTCACCAATTTTTACAGTTCCCCTGAACTTTCTTTGCCTAACACTGGTTTTACTTGGCTTTTGTAAGATGTTAAAGTCCTTAATTACTGCTTACCTTCCAAATAGTTTAGTTTTAAATAATCTGTGATCATTATTAGTTTCTACAATCAAAATCCTTTTTATGATAGGTAACAGTAAACTTAATGTCTTCCATTTTATTGTTCTAAAAGATTCTTGGAGAAACTTTTTGATTCATTATATGTGTACTTAATATTATTTTTGAAATTATCATTTCAAAATATTTTTTTACTAATATATGTCCAGATTTGAGCAGCATTAATGGCTCTGTAATGTACAGTGATTTTAAAATGTTGATGGTGTATTTAAAGGAAATGAATGTGGACTACTTGTATTTTACTTTATTTTGTGCAAATTATTACAAATAATTTATTTTTATTATAATTACTAGTGTCTATGAAGTATATTTTTCTTTTCATTGGCAAAGAAGAATTAATTGCACAAAAAAACATGACTTAACCCTGATTCTTTGAATTACAAATTGATACAGTGCATATGCTGATTTACTGTAAAAGAAGTCGGTACTCTGTCATAAAATGTGGCTACAGTGGCGTAGTAGGTCACATTTTTGACTACTAATGTCTGTTTCTGACCCAAAAGGTGTCTAGTAGTCTATTCTCTAAATTCAATATACTAGTTCTAAGTTGCTTAGAATTTTATCTTATCCTTTGGCATGGACAGACCTTATCTTCCTGAAACCTTAGCATAATCCTACACATTTATTCTTTATAAACATATTTTAAACAATATATATTTAAAAGTATATTTTTTAAGGAATTTTATAGAAATTAATGTTCAATATTGGCTGAGGGGTACATGAATTTTAATGGATGTTGAGATCTTAAGCTCTGAAAAAACACGTTTTATGTGCTATGAATGCACAAACAAGCTTTTTCAATTGTTTATAATTAATAGTCCATCCTTACCGTTTTTGTGCACAATACCTTTAAAATTTACTTATGAAAAAACTTTTTACAAGACCAACAAAATCAATGTCATCATCAATCAAGGTGTCATTTTTATAAAAATAAATTTCTGACACCTGCAATCAAAGGCTGAAAAAAGATTTTGGAATCCTCTTCTATCAAACTATTGCAGTTCAAAAAAAGTTTAAACTACATTTTAAAGTAACAGAAGTGTTAAAACATTCATTTAAATGGATATGTATAAAGTTACAAAATTAGAGTTGGACAAGAAATCATCTATAAAAAAAATATATTTGTATAGAAATGCTTATAGATAATGAGCTTTTAATGAGAGCTATGAAATACATGATTATGTATAACTGCAGTTTGTTTTTAAGTTAGCTTTTTGGTAAAGTTGTAGATAGTTAATATGATACTAATTTTCTTTTTGTTCTTTTGAAAAATTTCTGTATTAGAAACTCATTTATGATTATTTTGTGAAATTGTTATTAGTCTTTTGAGTCTTTTGTCTAAAACTATTTTTAAGAGACGCAGGTGTTGTCTACAATATATCCGAAATCTTGCATTTATCTTTTAATTTCACTTTGGGTAACAAAACAAAAAATAATTTATGAAAATACTTAAGAATCAGTTAGGAATATATTTTTTGAGCTTTGTTTTTATTATATTTTGGAACTATTTGGCTGTTATAAATTCGCTAATGTTCCCAAAACCACAATAAAAAAAATAGTTGTAATCGCAGCTTTTACGTTTGTTTTAACCATTAAGGTATTAAATTTATTAAAAATTGTACCACAATTAAGATTTCCAGAAAATATATCTGATGACCCATTTAAAAAAAATATATTAAGTTTTAACAAAATAAATGAAATATAACGTTTATTAAAATGCCATGATTGAAATATATTTACTTAAGCTTCATTTGTTTGTATTTTGTAAAAGCACCAGAATGTTATAATTACAGTGTGTAGTTGATTAAATGTTTTGTTTAATCTACTTATATTTCTACACAAAATATTTTTATATAAAGTACATATTTTGTATATATAATTTTATGAAAAAACTATAATGTGGGTAAAAGTATTTGGCCAAAATGAAAATTGTTTATCTAATGTCCTACTAAACAAAATTTACATGTTACTGATGAAAGTACACTGTGTGCATAATTGTTTCTAATGGTGTTATCTACTAGTAGATTTTGTACATTATTGTACATTTATATAAGTTGTATAAACAAAAGTATATATTGGTCTATAATTGTGTTAATTAAAGTATTTTTAGCATAAATTGTGTTATAAAAAAATAATCCATATTTGTCTGTACTCTTTGTGTCAGTTGCCCCTATTTTTTTTAGTTCCACTTATGCTGGGCCAATTAAATTCACTTTTTTATAATTTATATTATACCTGTGTGTTAAGTGGTTTATGCACATTAATTCTCTGTAATCCCGGTGACGTCGGTTGTGAGCTAATGGTTAACCTCTTTAGGTGACTTGGTTTAGACCATTTACCAAACTGGTTTCCGCTGCTATAGATTAAGCTAGTTTCACATGGTATGTTCACTATATTACGGTGCCAGGAGAAATGATCGCAGTTGCAATGCACATTCAATATTCACACACCACAAGTGTTGAATATTAAACTTGTGACACCAAAAGATCTTACATCAGAATTGCCAAACAAAAAATGTAACATTCTTTTGAGCGGATGCATTGAACAACTTGAAAGAGCATAAAAAAACATTATTTAAAATTAATTTTAAAGTTGATGGACTATGGGATTCCTGAAATATATATATTTGTTTTTCAAGTACATGGTGGCGCAAATAAAAGTGGACCCCGGCGTAGAGATAGGAATGCATTGAGATGCTTGGCGAGAAAAACTATTGAAGCCGTCTGAAAGCCTTCAAGTCGAAATAAAAGATTATTCGAAGGTGCAAGGGCTTCACTTGGCAAACCTATTTTTGCATTGGTTGGAAGGGATTAGCATTACATTAGAGCTACTCGTGGACTATTGGCGAGATCAGATCTTAGTTCGTAAGTGTGAGTGGTGGCTGTGTTAGTGTGAGTTGATCAATACGCAGGTGCAGAATGCAATTTTTTCAAATAATTATGCACATTTTTTTGTGTCTTTGCAATCAATTTAGGTTTTGTATTAACAAAAACAGAAAAGTCCGATTCTCTAGGATAATTAACGGGCCAATAAACACTAGTGAGAACTTTTTTTTTCACAGCTGTACAAACCTTCAGTTTATATTGCATTCCAACTAGCTTGTCAAACCATAGCGTAATTGCCGACAAATATTACGCCAAGCGTTTATTAGGCTTGAAGCGATTAATAGTTTCACTTAGCAAACCTGTTTTTGAATTGGTTTTAGACTTAGCAACAATTCTATCTTATTCCTATCTCCATGACGGGGACACTTTTATTTGCGCCACCCTGTATAAGAAAGTTAATACTAACTCATATTTTTAGCTATAAATTTGTTTATTTATCTCGGAACAATTTTAAACCAAAGAAAGTTTGAAAAAATAATTAGAACAATCATATGCAAAATTGGACGTATTCGTATATAATATAAGGGGTTAGCCAGTGTTTTCGCTTTTCCATATTTCACCACCGTAAGGTCCAAGCGATTGTTTGAGAGCAATCTCAGACTGGCAAGTTCAGTGATTAAACCTTTAGAATTCAATCTTTCTAACTATTTGTCACATTACCGTCGGCAATGAATGGTCCGGTTTTGTTCCCTGACATTCTAGTATTCCCACAAAGCGTTTTGAATTTTTCAAGTCTAGTTCGCTCGCTATAGTAATCTTTTTTTTTTTAAAGGAGATTAATTTCTAAGTAGGGGGAGGTAGAGTTACACGCGTCCGTAGCATACTTCAAGCTACACGTGCCTCCTGGGTAGTGACAAATGTGTAACAGCTTTCGCCGTTTCCTGCAGTCTCTTTGCATTGTCGATTTTACCGTTTGAGATTGAAGATGAGGAAGTTTCTTAAAAATGTTCTTTTAAGGGCAAGGACAACCCTAGCCTCAAAATTTTATCTTCAGGCCCACCTGTGCAGGGTTGGCCTTGCGGACTCCCCGGATTGTTTTTTGCGCTTCCGCTCCTATGCTTCGTGAACATCTTCTCTCCTGTCCTGCCTTGCAGGATGTTGTTTCTTCAGATTCTTTTGTGACTCTCCCACCTTCTGGGGCTATTTCTCATCTGTATTGGATTGCAAGGCGTCTTATGCTCGAGAGAGCTTAGACGGGCGTAATAATATAAATAAAAATTCTAAGTAGGGTACAAAAACACTTTTAGACTTAAACGATAGATGGCAGCACCACTAATCTGCAGTATATAGATTGAGGAGTTAGGCAGCGGTATCGAAACAACTCAATTGAAACTAGTATCAGTGTTTCCACTTTGAGGGATTTTATCCCTTTTAAGGGATATTTTGGCCTCTTGGGGATGAAAAAGGGATTGAGGGATATTAAGGGATAAATCGGGTTTGAAAGAGAAAAATGAGTCAAACTAGGGATATTTTTTTTAAAAAAACTGCCACTTTGTTCAAAAATTCAGTTTTGAACAAAACTGAAAGTGCAAGGTTTCTGTCGCCAAAGATTTCTAGAGGGCGATAAATACTTTTTATGGTTATATGGCATTTTCTGGCGAAATGGTAGGTGACGCTGGTGTTGCGCGCATGGGAATTTTTTTTTGGAATGTTATTTTTTCGTCATTTCATAGAGTTTGTTGCTAGTTGGTTTTGCTATTGAACTTTATTATTATGGGGGGGGGCGCATTGGAATTAAGAATTTTTTAGAGCGTTTGGAGAGCGTGACATCATAAGAAATATTCCCAATGGCGTAAAGAATTCAAAAGAAGAATACGAGGCAAAAGGTTGCTAATTTGGCGGCTGAGGGATAAAAAGGGATTTTTTTGTTCCTTGGAAGGGATTTTTAATATTTTGGAGTGGAAACACTGATTTTATTACAAATTATTATTATAGATAAAATGAAACTTGCTGTTCTTTGATTGATCCACCCTCCCATGCGCTAAGTGCTACTTTCCCAACATAAATAAAAAGAATAATACGAAATCAATTTCTACAACTCGTTGGATTTCGTAATGGTGAAACATAAGATTGAGATAATAAAAAAAAAACTTTTTTCAATGGAATTAATTTCATAATCATGTATTTCTAAATAGACGAAGTAATCTTAGCTTACCAGCAGCCTAGAGATACAAATTTGTGGCAAAAAAGTGGCAAAATTTGGAAATTTATTCGAAAATAAAATATATATACAGGGTGGCCCAAAAGTAGCCTAACAGTTAATGTTGTACCATTGGTAAGAACTTTGGGTTATTTAGAACAGGTATTTGACATAGTCGTGCTTAGTTTTGTTGGTTGGCTAAAATAAAGTCGTACTACAGCGTATCTTATCCAAAGAGTAGCAATTCATGGACTTCGATTGGTTTAGTTTCGAGATATCTTCGGTCTATTAGACCTTACCGACCAGGCTATTCCGGCCCCGTTTATTTGTTTGATGCTCTAGAAATATGCAAATGTCACCAGAGGACGTAATTTCGAATCCCGCCAACTGCCAAATATCCTATAAAAGGATTTGTGCTGGTGGAAAATTTATACTTTTGTTTATAGTGTAAACCATGGCTGGAAATTTGAGCGAGGAGCACCGACGGTGGATCCTTAAGACCTACTGAAAGTACGAAAATGCGGAGACTGTGCGTACGATATGGGAAAGTGAGTTTAATTTGCCTGCGCCTTCCCGTCATGCGATTTACAGCATCAGAGACAAGTTTGAAACACGAGTTCCGTCGCCAATGCCTCGAAGTCTGGAAGACCACGTACGACGTTGACACAGGAAAATGAGATGAATGTAGCCCTTACATTCGTAAACAGTCCAAAGAAGTGTACGCGACAAGCGTCTCGGGAGCTGATGATCCCGAGGGCATCATTACAACGCCTGATGCACCAGCTGAACCTTAAGCCGTACCGCCCAAGACTGTTACATGACCTTCTTGAGGACGATCCTGACCGCAGATTACAGTTCTGTGAAATAATGCGCGATCAACTGACTGATCAACCAGACCTGCTATCAAAAATAGTGTGGACAGATGAATCCTGCTTTAAATTGTCTGGCCACGTCAACAGACATAACTCTGTGTGCTGGGCCGACGAAAACCCACATGTCATTTTGACTACGCATTTAAATCAGCCAGGCGTCACAGTGTGGGGTGGCATATTCTGCTATGGTGTCGTGGGTCCTGTCTTTTTCGATGGAACTGTTGATGGCCCCAGGTATTTGGATATGTTGATACAAGTTGTAGTACCACAACTGCAAGCACGGCCCGACTTTGCGGAATTGTTTTTACAACAGGACGGTGCCCCACCTCATAATTCTTTGGTGGTCCGACCCGACGATACCTGGATCTGACCTTCCCGAATCGTTGGATAGGGAGACGAGCGAGCATTGAGTTTCCACCACGTTCCCCGGACTTTACTCCCATGGATTTCTTTTTCTGGGGAGTAGTAAAGGATAATGTTTATTCCAGAAAACCCGCCACAGTACGCCAGTTGAAGAAATTCATCGAGGATGCTTTTAAGGACATTCGTGACAACTTGAGTTTGTGTCGTACTGTGTGTGAGAGTGTCGAGGTTAGGTTGCAGGAATGTATCAATGTCGAAGGTAGACAATTTGAGCACCTTCGGGATTAATAATGTATAAATATATGTATGTAAATAAAGCTGTTACTTTTGACTATGGTTCTTAATTACGATGCCTGTCGCCAATAACTCTCCTGTAGCTCTAGTACTACGATAATTCAACCAAACTAAACTTAACCTGTATTAAAATAACTGTTTCTGTATAAATAACTGTATACCTAACTAACTGTTAGGCTACTTTTGGGCCACCCTGTATAATGTGAAACTGTTACGTCAACATTTTCTTCTTATCCACAAACTAACCCCTCTTTCGAATCGTTCATTGCTATTCCAAGTCAGGTTTCAATGTCAAGTAACACATGTCTAAATGTATGCGGAAAAACGATGCTTTCACCATGTTTAACTCCATTGGATATACGTCTCTTTCCTGCGAACATTTAACTTTTATTCCACTATCTTAGTTTCACCTTACCTCAAGAGACAATATAACGAGTGTACGTGACTTGGCACACTCGCCCATTTACAACTTTTGATTATCGTAAATTCAATCGGACGAAGTCGCCAATGAACGAAGTTGCAACTAGACCCAAATTCATGCATGTTATTTAATTATACAAACCAAGGTAATGGGGCATCGTAGTCGCTCATTCGGATCCTTTGTCTCATAACATTACTACATTTTAAGCGTGTAGAAATTTGAAAAGTAACTTCTTTAGGTAACAATAAAATAGCGGGAAATATATATCACAGATATTGAATAATTTGTGCAATTTATTAATCATTGGTGAACATTTTTTTTAAATGGCTAAAAATAATAATGCAAAAATTTATGATAGATGACGATTTCTTACTTGACATTTTAGAGCAATAGATGACATAATTTTTGAAGAAAAATGTATAGATAAAAAGCCATTTTAATTGGGGGAAAAGGTATATAGCCATTTGTTATAATCCAAGTTTATTAAAGGTTGATTTTTCAGTCACTCACTGCTTTTTTTTTAAATTCATTTTTCTAATTTAGAAAACACCTTTATTAAAATGACAATTGAAGAGCTTATTTGAAGAACGTTCTGTGACAAAAAGGTAAAAACGAGAAAATTTAGCTTTAAAGTTTTTCGTTTGCACTTAGATACGTTAAAAAAAGCGCACTTTCAAAAGGTAAAAAATATACTTTACTTTAGATTTATGAAAAGGGAAAATGTTGTTGTCTTCAAAGGAGGGAATAAAATGTTCATTGACATAAAAAATCTCAATTTTTTCTAAGATGTCACTTAGCACGTTCTTTCACTAAGCTCTTCAATTGTCTAAAATTCAATAATTCACACACACAAAAAAAGAATGTATACTAGTTTTTTTTTATTGAGCTTCAGAGGTCTAGAATAACAAAATCAATTCAAGTATTCGAAATTCTCAATCTATCAAAAAACATTCTTGTTATGAAATGAAGTTGAAGCGAGAGAAAAAATTAAATTAAAATTTCTCCGAAAAGATATTTATTTTGAAAAATTTGCATTTTGTCAAGAATCCTTTTTTCATCATATGGTGTTGAAAACTTATCATGCCAGAAAACTCTGTAAGGAAAAAAAATCTGGCATACGTCCTACAGACTGACACAATGAAACATTTGTTGACAACAGAACACTTTGGATCTTTCTAGAGAAACGGAGAAGGAGAATAAAAAGAGTTACATTTTATTTTATATTTATTATTTAAATAATGAGTAGTGTCGACGAACTGTCAATGCAAAAGTAATTAATTTAAAATATGTAATTAATTATTACTGATGATAAATTATATCAGCAATGAAAATTTTGTTCAATGGAAATATCAGAAAGAGTACTATTACGATTTTATGTGTACAGGGTTTGAACGAAATAATAGACAACCATTTCAATTTTTAAATTTTTCCACATTTCTCAGAAACTACTAAGAAACTTACAAAATACTCTTGATGAGAAGTAACAAGCGTTATAAAACACATTTTCAAGAACAAATATTGTCTCTATTAGGCGAGAGATAAGGGGGAACCCTCTGTAAACGGTATTGCCTCTCCTACAAATTCTGACAAAAATTCTTTATTCTCTTTTTCAAAAAAATTTTATAGCATGAAAAAAAAAATCCAACCAATTTGAGGACGCAGCGAGATTCCCCTACACAAATGTATTACCCCTTCATGTGGCTTCCAGAAAATATTTTACCTCCTATCTTCTTCATCTAATTTCAAATAAGAAATGTAAACGCACTGTGCTAAATATTTTTTATTGAAAGAACAAAGCAATTAAACTTCGAGGGGTTACTTTTGCCAAGCTTTTAATTGCCTCAATATAAAAACAAGAAGTTCTAAAGAACTAAAATAACCAACTTTCCTGTTATTTAAATACTTACTCAAATTCTTGTCGAAAAACAAGTAGTTTTCTATCACCTAGAACTGCTTTTTACACATCATTTATACACCATAGAAAAAAGAATCGCCAAACACAGCATTCAGTTGGAATTCAAACTTTTAAAAGCCTAAATGAACTATTTTCATTTTCTTTTTCAAATTAAATTGATATTATTTATTGTCTGCTTAATTTATTTGCAGTTCGAAGAACAATTATGTAATATTGCTGTAGTCAAATCCTAGCATCCGTTCCAGCGAAATTTGGCGCGTTGGAAAATGCCCTCTTGGTAAATCGTATTTGCCAACTTGGATTTAATTTTAAGTACACAAATTTTAAGTTATATATTTATATTTAAGACCCTGCAAAAGCAGATTTTGTTCTGTAATCTGTACCACAACGGATGTTAGATGAGCCACAAACTTTGAAATTCCACTATTGCTTTTTGCCTTGATATTTAATTTTGAATTTGTATTTTTTTTTTCTAAATTATTTCGTTACTTACCTTTTACCGGAAAATTTTTAGCATATTTTACTGATTTATACAGCCATCGCACTGAATTATTTTGGTATTCATTAGATATTTTTCATAACAAAATATTTAAAAATATATTAGACAAAGAAAATAAGAGGGGTTTTTTTTCATAATGTTATCTTTAAAAAAATTAAGTAGATACAACTTTACAATAAAACTATTTTTCTAAATATCAATTGATCATCATAGAGTAACACCACAAGATATTTGTTTATTTGTTGCTGATATAAATATCATAAGGAATATATAAGGAATTACATCCATTATAAGTTTATTACTAGCGTCATTGACAGTTACTCGACAAGTTCATTATTTACATAATAAATAATTTTTTTAAAATTGTAGAACTATTTTATTCTCTTTCTTTTTCTCCAGAAAGATCCGAAGCGTTCAGTGTCAATAAATGTTTTATTGTGTCAGTCTGCAGGACTTTTTCCAGAGAAAAAAAATTACTGTGTTTTCTGGCATGATAAGTTTTCAACACCATATGACGAAAACAAAAATTCTTGACAAAATGCAAATTTCTTAAAATGAAGTTTTTTTTTGGAGAAATTCGAATTTAAAAATTTTGTCTCACATAAACTTTGTTTCATAATTTAATCTATTTGATAGATTCAGAATTTCAAGTAGTTCAATAAATTTTGTAATTATGGACAACTGAAGTTCAATAAATTTGTTTATATATTTTTCATTTTTGTCTGTGAATTGGTGGCTCTTTAACAATTGTCATTGTCGTAAAGGGGTTCTCCAAATTTGAAAAATGAATTTAAAAAAAGCAGCGAGTGACTCAAGAAACAACTTTTAATAAACTTGGATTAAAACAATATCCCCTTCTTTTTTTCCTGTGTCAGAGGAGAAGATTTCAACTAGTGGAAAAAGGACCCACTAAAATAACTAAATTTTCTTCAAATTTATAGGTATAAGATTTTCACTTATATATAACTTCCAGAAAATTGTTTAATACAAAATCCTGCATTATTTTTAGAATACTGTACTCATACACAGGAAATTAGCAATTAATATTCATAACTCATTTTTAATCAATATTTTGCTTGAAAATTCTCATGAAATATATTTCATATATTCTTTATATATATATGTCAAAAAATAGAAATACTATACGCATACCCCAAAAATGAGCAATTACTATAAATAACTTATTGTTAAATCATTATTTTGTTTTAAAATTTGCATAAAATAGATTTTATGTATAATTATTTCATTTAACAAATAAAGGTTTTATTAAAAATATTATCCGCAAGATCGGATTGTTATTTTCTTTAATTGCTTGTGTCTTCCAAAATATTTTAGATAAATATTAGTTATTTTTTTTAAAAAAATAGTTGTTGTTTTGATTAATACTTCCTGAAAAGGAGAAATCCTTTTATGGATTTTTTTTAAAACTAGGGCAAAAAAAAAATTACATTTTTTTTTTAATTAGGGTAGTCTAAAAAGTTTTTCTTTTAAAATTAGTTTTATCTTATTCTGCGTAACACCTGTTACAATCGAGCATAATTTATGCGAGTAAACCTGTGTTATATATCAACAAAAGCATTTTACAGGTTTTTATGTAGTTTTTGAGAAATGTGAAAATAAAAATAATTAAAGATTGCAAATTGTGTCTATTACTTTGTCCACCCTGTATCTTAAACACTTATAACAGCAACTTGTGATACGGTGTATATGCTTAGATTTTTTTTTTGCTAATAATTACAAGTTATTTGCTAAAAGTCTATATATCATTCTTTATTCTACTTTATTTATTAATGGAAATATGGATGGAATGAAAATAATTAATCACCTGGTTAAAAGTTAACGAATGTTAAGTACGAGCTTTATCAAAATTTCTTATTCAAAATATGTTACTGTTTAGACTTCAGAAGTGCGTGGTCGAATTTATAGTAAGAGAGTCCAGGGCCAACAACTTTACAATCAAACCCTTCAAAGACGCCATACAAAAGCTATAAATACTTATCACATATAAAAAGCAGACGACATAATATAAAATAAGAATATGAGGTGACTCTCCTTGCAGACGATCCTATTTCGTGACGTTTCCATTTCAGTTTGTAAACATTCGGGACCAACCTTCCTTTTTCGTTCCAATCGACCAATAGAGAGCTTTATCTGGAGTGTAAGAATTTGAGGGGTTATTTGGGATTGTATTTAAGAAACAGTTGTTGTGTGTTTTGGTTCTTTTCTTAGAACTCTACTTCGTTTAAAAAATGCTGTGGTTATAACTTTAAAATTTTTAGACATTTCTTAACCTTGCCAGTATTAAAAACCCCAGGCGTATGATGGTACTGTACTTGGTGTATGTCCCTAGTTTTACATTTTTATTTCACAATTTGATTGAAAATAGTATTTAAAAATGAGGAACAAACCCTAAAACAATTCCAAAAAATTACATCTAACAGCAACATAAAGCATATTTAAAAGGAAAATATCTTCTGTTATTTAAATACCAATTAAATACAAATTTAAGTTTTAAAATGCACCAAAATATTGTGAAGATGGCGACACATTTTTTTAAACTTTATCAATTCATAATTAAGTAACATGGGCATTTTTTTCCTTTCAAATTTATTTTCATTTTTTGTTATGAAGATTCTCCTACCGTAGTAGAAAAGTGGTTACACGGCAAAACAATAATTTCGCAGAAGTCGGGATTTCAAACTTATGCATTATGTCTTATAAACTCACAAAGTAAAATTGTAAAATTAGGGTTTTTTTAATCTAAAAATATCTATACAATGAATATTTTTAATAAAGAACAAAAACAGCAATTAAAACACAACGCATGGTTCTTGTTTTATCTCGCATGTTTCAAGTGCAATCAACCCACAACCAAAGCACGTGATTTGCGGAATCACCGTTCGAAGGAATATCACGGCTACAACACGTGTGCACCGAAGGCCGACAAAAACAGCAAATTTTTTCAGAGTACTAATAAAATTAGGAGAAATTGTTCGTTGGCTATATCGTATCAACATGTATACGACTCTTTGGGGAATGTGTTTACGGAACTTAACTCTGCTTATTTGGCGTAATTACCTTACGGTTAAAATAATTTGGCTCTATTGATAGTTTTTAGACCGATTATTTATTTTTTAGTTAAAACTGTTTTTATATGTTGTGCCATTAACTGCTGCCGATCTTTGATGAAGTTGCTTTAAAACACTATTTCGAATGTTTCAATGTTTAATACTGGTACTACTATGTTTAATAGTTAATATTGAATTATTTTACCAAAATAAATAAAACTATTATATTATTTTTTTCTTTTTTAATTTTTTTTAAAAACATGTTCTTTTTCTAGATATGTCTAGCGATTCTACAAAAAAAGTAATCGTTAAGAGACATGAACAATACTCTGCCATAGCTCTATGACAAAAGCTTATCACACCTCTATGGGGTTTTGTCTATGGCAAATTTTCACCATAGCTCTATGTCTATGGATAAACTTTACCGTAGCTTTATGGCAAAAATTTTGCCATAGGGAAAACCCCATAGAAATGGGCTATGGTTTTTTTTATGACAAAACTATGGCATTTTTTTTCGTAAGGGGGCTTTTGTTAGGGTTTCTATTTTTTATTTGGTATGTTATAAAGAATATAAACTCTGATAAGATTTATTAAGTTTCTGTTATATCTAAAGACGGTGCTTTTTATCGAAAGTCGCAAAAAAAGGAAGAGAGGGTGGTCACTACAGTAAAGATTTTTTTAGCTGTGCTCCTAAAGATGGGCCATCCCATCAATCAGCTTCAACCACTTGACAGCTTTACAAAATTAAATGATTTTGTTGATTGTATAGCAGTGATAGTACACTGAAGAGCCGAAATAACTGGTATAGGCATACATCTGCGAATAAAGGTGTATAAAACAAATCGAAATTCGTCGCTATGTTCAGCAGCATCTATGTGCTGCTATCATGACAGGTTATGAAAATTGAAAGGGATTTTGAAAGTATCGGTGGTTGAGAAATGGAATTCCATATCCATGCATCTCCGAGGTGGAGATGAATTTTAGATTTTCACTTATGACAATTTCACGAGTGTACCATGAATATCGATAATCCAGTAAAACATTAAAACTACAACACAGCTGCGGCCTAAAAAAGATCATGCAAAAACGGATCATCGGCGACGGACGAAAATCAGAAGCCCATATCGGTGAATATTCATTAAATGGTTAACAAGTCGACACTTGTACGACATGGAATCGACATAGACGTTTATCACATTTAATGATCAGTTATTAATGGATCCGGCTTTGCACGATGTTTTTAAGGTCAAAGCTATGTAGTAGATTTGATGTTTTACTGGATTATCGATATTCATGGTACACTCGTGAAATTGTCGTAAGTGAAAATCCAAAATTCATCTCCCCCTCGGAGAATGCACAGATATGGAATTTCTCAACCCCCGATACTTTCAAAATCCCTTCAATTTTCATAACCTGTCATGATAGCAGCACATAGACGCTGCTGAACATAGCGACGAACTTCGATTGGTTATTTGGTTTTATACACCTTTATTCGCAGATGTATGCCTATATTGCCGATACCGGTTATTTTAGCTCTTCAGTGTATTACAATTAAAGTCCATGTCCTGATGTTAAGTGACCATGTGCTACACAAAGGGCCAATATGCGGCGCCCCCTAGCGCAAATTTCTGAGTTAGCGTTTCTATCTTGCAAACTATATAAGATAGAGAAAAAATGTCAATTCGAAAGATGTAGAACGTATTAAAAATAGCATGAATGTGTACCTTTTGATCCATTTTAGTGTCTTCTATGCATGGTATTTTTTTAAAAAAAATTTAACTCTATCTTGCACCGTTTTAAAAAAACTACTTTGAAAAATCCATTTTTAGCTCCATATTACAAGGTATTTTTATACAAATCTTGATTCATCATTTTAACGCGCGTTTGACGGCGAAATATCTGATTTTGGCACCTGGCCGCATCTGTTAAAGGTTGTTGAACTAGTCCACCTGTGTTACTAACTTCCCTACCCCTTTCAAGACAGATTTATATAATAAAATGCGTCGAAATGAATAGTTGTTTACTTTTTGGAAATACAGGTTAGCTGTAACAATCCTATGAGTCCCTATATAAGTATAAATTTATTTTTACATGTTATCAAACATTTGATTTGCACTTTAAGTATTTGTACTTTAAATGAATCAACGAGAAAATTAGTTGCACACACAAAATATATTTTTACTAGAAAATTAATTAACAAAACTAATTAAAATTCTTTTTATACTTAAAATATGACTAAAAGAAAAATTATACCGATAAAAAGTTACATAAAGTAAATATAAAGCGACACTCATAGGATTAATCAAGGGGGAAAAAGTACGTTTTTATAAATTGTACATATACTATACATATCCAATAATTTTTTTGTAAGTAATGTGTACACGTAAAAATTTTTAAAGAATAATGTATATACTGTAATTTTTTCCTAAATATATAACGAGAATCGTATTTAAAAAAAAAAGAAACTGCTCCATATACTTTAAATTTAAGCAACTACCATACCTTTAACCCTTTACTGCACGATTTTGTATTTCAGGATTTAATATCTTTGATTGGCCAGATTACTTGGAATTTTTTTTTTTAAATCTTCGTTTATTCTTTGCTGCCCAAATCACTGATTTATCTAAGAGCGTTAAACTAAAAATGACCAAAAATATTTTTTAAAAAGATACTGACTTTTTTAGGAGATAAACTGGTTAAGGGGATTACACAGATATACTATACATTTTTGTTTTTTACAAAAATCACTCAATGCGTACAAAATAGGCTAATAAGGACTAACTAACCCAGATAGTCAATCACCAAATCAAAAAAGTTTAAAAGTTAATTAGTCTATTTTTTGGTTAGGTTATATTAATAGAATTTTCAATTAATTCGTTACTTGTAGCAACGTTTTAACATTTCTAAATAGTATGAAATATTGCAACAAAATTAAAACTGGTGGCCCAAAAGTAGTCTAACAGTTAGGTATAGAGTTATTTAAACAGAAACAGTTATTTTAATACAGGTTAAGTTTAGTTTGGTTGAATTATCGTAGTACTAGAGCTACAGGAGAGTTATTGGCGACAGGCATCGTAATTAAGAACCATAGTCAAAAGTGACAGCTTTATTTACATTCTTAATCCCGAAGGTGCTCGAATTGTCTACCTTCGACATTGATGCATTCCTGCAACCACCTGGTCCCGTCCTCTGGTGACATTTGCATATTTCTAGAGCATCAAACAAATAAACGGGACCGGGATAGCCTGGTCGGTAAGGTCTAATAAACCGAAGATATCTCGAAACTAAACCAATCGAAGTCCACGAATTGCTACTCTTTGGATAAGATACGCTGTAGTACGACTTTATTTTAGCCAACCAACAAAACTAAGCACGACTATGTCAAATACCTGTTCTAAATAACCCAAAGTTCTTACCAATGGTACAACATTAACTGTTAGGCTACTTTTGGGCCACCCTGTATGTCTAAATGTACGTCTGTGCTACATATGGCACACGGTGCAGTGAAGGGTTAAACACACTACTATAAATTTGAAGCCTTGACTTACATTTCTTTCTCAGACTTCATTTCTGACTTCATTTCTTTCACATCTCTTTCGAAATCGGATGGATTCATACACAAAACGTTAAATTATGCAACTTAATAATACTTATCAGTCAATGAAAGTTAAATTTTAATATTTTACGGAAAACATTTGTACGAATGTACCATATTTGAGCAAGTTTTCTTATAAAACACTACAACAAAGTCATTTATCCATCCAACAACAAAGCTTACAAACTTAAAGTAGGGGGAGGGGGTAGGGTACATATATATTCCGGCTTGTGTGCTTGATCAGAGACCCGCTTATATAAGCCTTCGTTAAGTAAGACAGACACAGAAAGAATTTTTACTGTCACAGAGAAAGGAAGTACACCCAGAGCGAAGGCGGGAATCGAACCCGCACCCGTTACATCGCGCAGACTGCTAGCTTAATGGTCCAAACCACTCGGCCATCCGGGCCCCACTTAAAGTATATAAAAGGCTGGTTGGTTGGTTGGTTGGTTGGTAGACATATATATTCACATTTGTGTGCTTGGTCAGAGACCCGCTTATAAACCTTCGTCAAGTAAGACAGACACAACAGACAACACATACACATTGGATCCATCTAATTTTTAGAGACAGAGGCCAACTAGATGGATCCCCAGAATTGGCTTGTCACCCCCAGAGGTATTGATTTGGTATGGGAACTTGGAGGACTTTCGGACCCAACAGATTTAACGAGCACGTACTCCGCATATACTCGACAAACACAAACATCCATGCCTTACCGGGATTCGAACCCGAACCCAGAGGCTCCAAAGGCTAGCTCCCTAACCGTTGCGCCGCCGGGTCGGCTATATAAAAGGTTGGTTGGTAGACATATATATTCGGGTTTGTGTGCTTATATAAAAGGCTTTAGTATTTGCTATAAATTAATGTTCAAAAAGTTATAGTTCTTGTGCACCTTTTATTTAAGTGTCACATTTGGTGTGCACGTAAAGCTTTATTTACAAACGTGTGTAGATAAGTTATAATGATAAACCTTAAGTTGGTTGTTGGCATTGAACTTGTATCTTGTTGTCTTAAAGGCTTAATCTTTTACTTACGACAATAGGAATGTCAGACTAGCCCACTGTTTAGTCGAATGACAAAAATTGTCAATTTATAAAAAAAATTAAAATTAATATATCGTTCAAGCTATATTTTAAAACAAAATCATCGTACCATCCCCCTGTTAAAAATAAGCTTCTTTTGGCAACAAAAGTAAAAATTTACATAATATATATTTTTTTTATTTTTAAATGTTACTCATAAAATATTTTTTAAGAAAATCTTTATTTAGAAATGGTATTTCGTCCCTATTTTTTATACTACGAAGTAATTTCCTAAACGCCACCATGTTTAGTTAATAGCAAATTACAGCTGATTTAAAAAAAAAAAAACGGCGATTTCAATATCAACAAATGAGTTGAGTTGAATTGTCCTTGTACTAGAGCTACACGAGGGCTATTCGCGGCGGACGTCGTAATTTAGAACCACGATATAAACAATTTGTAATCAAAATAAATTTATGTGAATTTTGTATGAAATTTGCATTCAATATTTCATCAGAATTAACGTTCAAAATCCGTTGTAGCCGTTAGGGTTTGTAAAATACCATAACGCGTATCGGGTCTTGCCCCCCCCCCCCCCCCCCCCATACACACATGCAATATGCGCTTTTTTGAGCAAATCAAATGCATTTTATAAACATTACATTTTAATAAAAGTAAAATAATTAAATTTCACATTGAAGAATGATAACTACCAAAATAGCACAACACAAATGCAATATGCGTTTGTCCTTGTACTAGCCAAATACTTGTACAGCCAAATTAAACTATTTTGATTAATTTTTTTTCGCAAATTGAATTAATATTATCTATCGTCTGCTATATTTGCAGTTCGGAGAATAATTAAATAAACTTTTCCATTTTTTTTAAATACGAAAGAATAAAAAAAATGGAAAAGTTTATTTAATTATTCTCCGAACTGCAAATATAGCAGACGATAGATAATATTAATTCAATTTGCGAAAAAAAATTAATCAAAATAGTTTAATTTGGCTTTTAAGTTTAAATTTCAACTGGTTTTCTAATGTGTATAAATCTTGTGTAGAAGCGATTCTAGGTGACAGTTACTGTTACAAACCTACTTGTTTTCCTATAAGAATTTCATTAAGTATTTAAGTAACAGTAAAGTAGGCTATTTTTTTTTAGATATTTTAGAACTTATTATTTTCTAACAAAACAAATACATTTACAATCATTGTTTCTTAATGAAAGTGAAAGTAACATTGTTTCCATTTCATATTGTAGAATAATAACTACCAAATCAGCACTCAAGGTTGAGGAGAAAGTCCTCCCCGTGTTCCTCAATTTCATCATCGAACCAACCCTCAACTCCCGTTGGTCGAAATCGGAGACACACGACGTGACGTAGAAAGATGACGTCATATGTCTAATCCCACTTCAATCTTTCAATGCTATCTCGAATTGCGACAACAGGTGATCATCCGACGCATTATATTTTCAGCGAATTCAGCAAATATGAAAAGTTGTTTTTCTTGCATAAGTATATCAATACATTGTTATGTATTTAAATGGGTGTGAGTTCTCAGACGTTTTTTGGGAAATGTTCCGAGAATTAGTAACAAACCAATGTTTTTTTTTCAAAAATCTAAACATAGAATTACCCCAATGTTTTATATCTTTCATATATTATTAAGATTTCATTTCACCTTGATTTCATCATTTGTTTTCATAATTGGATTGGACCTACAATTGAAGACCGACAATCGACTCTCCTAAGCGCAGTGTTATATCCCATGAATGAGAAAATAATTTTCAAAGCTAGATTACTCCATCTACATTAAGTATTTTACAAGCGTTCTTTTCCATAAATGTAGCTTTAATGTCTCTATGATTACATTTTTTTCAATTATTTCACATATTTTATTGATTTTCAATTCATAATTTTACAATACAATATTTTAACCAATTCCAAATAATTGAATGTCAGTGACATTTGAGCCAGCTACATTTATCGTATGAAAACACAATTTGTAAAATTATTCAATACAGCTGGAGTAATTTAGCTCCAAAAATTAGTTTTTTCCCATTGTAGCCAAAGTCCTCGCTAAGGAAAGATTATCAGTCCCATTCCTCCTTAATTACATTTTATGCAGTACAGTAGTGCATTGCAACATTGAAAACTAGACCATTCTTATCATTTGACAATTGATTCGCACACATTAGAAGTTTATAATTGTTATCTAAAATGAAGATAATTTACTTGGACGGACAAAGGTTAAGACATTGCAAAACGAAACCTATCTTGAACAATGAGCGCAGTTATGTAGAAGGGAAAATACGGTTGTTGATGCAATTGTTTATGTAATAAATTTTTATAAATGGACAATTACAGCGTTTTCCAGAAACATTTTTATTCGATTAAGCATATTAAAAAAACCTCTAAAACTCAAGTATTTCTGGTTTTAAAGATGTATTTATTTTTAAATTCATTTTTAAAGTTAGTGATACGTCACTCCTGTTAAACCTCTCTTAGCATAACAGATGACGTCACGGTTGGCTTTTTTTTGTTCTTGGCGTGTTATTTCGTATCACGTTTCACTGTATCGCTTTTGAAACTGTAAAACGTGCTTTCAACCTTATCAAACTCTTTAAAAAGTTATGCTATTTTATAGAAACATGTCATGTTCATTCCAGTTAATTTCTTCAAACGATGAACGATTTCACCCGATTATTCCGATCAGATCCAACAGTCAATAGTTCTGCAATAGCTCATACGCGCTCTAGTGTGTGTATTTTTAACTAACAACCAAACTTGGAACAAGCTGTTTAAATTACTTGATATGAACTGGTTAAAAAAAATATTTTCTTCTTCTTTTAATGAGGTTTCGCAGAAATTGTAAGGTTTACTATTTTATAAAGTGTATTAAAGCATAGATCGAGACATCGCCAAAAACATAACAGTTGACGTCAGTGCTGTTTTCAGTGACGTACATTTTCGGCAAATTTCAAATGCATTTTTTGTTGAAATTAAACATATTTGTGAATATTTAACTTTATATTCGGAATCTGCAGCTTCTAATGTACCAGAAAAACATATATATTCTGAATTTCGCGTTTCATGCAACTTGTCCATTGTAGCAATAAATAAAACCCCATAATTTTGGAGCATGGTAAAGTGACGAGGCCAACATCTAAAGGGGAAATCAATAAGCGACATCTTACACGGTGTCAAAAAGTGCACCATGACTTTTTTAATGTGCACCAGCGCTTTCAACATGGTGGCATCAAGTGGCACTGTTTATCACTAACAAACATTATTTTTTTACCATTTCACCAGTGCCAACTACTTTAAATTTTAAAATATACTCTGTCCCAGTAGCATAAAATAGTTAACAAGAAGTTCATAAAGAACTAAAATAGCCTACTTTCCTGTTACTTAAATACTTACTGAAGTTCTAATCGGGAAAAAACTAGGTTCCTAAAGTAAATATCATCAACAGCCGTTTCTACACTAGATTTATACACATTAGAAAAAAAAAATCGAAACACAGCACCCAGCTATAATTTAAACTTCTAAAAGCCAAAATCAACTATTTTCCTTAATATTCGTTCGCAAATTAATTAAATATTATTTATCATCTGCTCGTGATTTATTTGTAGTTCGAAGAATAAATATTTATTAATAACAAAAGTAATGAAACTACTCCGAACTGCATTAAAAAACAAGAAAAGTAAATTAAAACTAAGCATAATTGCATGCAAAAGTATGCCTTGCCGCTTTCTTGGTAGATAATTAATGAATAATCAAAGAATCAAATTGTTCTACATTTTATGACATCATTCCAAACTGATTCATGAAAATATTATTTTGCTTCAAATATGTTTAAATAAAGTTTCTCATGCCATTGTTGATTTGGCAACAGTGATTTAAATGACTCAAAATTGAATTTCAATGCTAATTCAATGGGAAATTCGCCGACAGATAGTAGATTTATGTCCGTCCGGACGTACAGACAGACGGACAAAAAGTATGAAGTTGGGTATCTGAGGTCATAGCTTTCTAACAAAAAAAGAATTTTTAAGATCCGATGATTAGAACCGATTTTGGAAGGGGGGTACAGACAGACAGACAAACGGACAGACAGGCGGACAGACAGGCGGACAGACAGACGGACAGACAGACGGACAGACATACGAACAGACAGATAGATGGACAGACAGACAGATGGACAGACAGACAGTTGGACATCAACCGCATTTCAATACCTACAGTGATTTAAATGACTCAAAATTGAATTTCAATGCTAATTCAATGGGAAATTCGCCGACAGATAGTAGATTTATGTCCGTCCGGACGTACAGACAGACGGACAAAAAGTATGAAAGTTGGGTATCTGAGGTCATAGCTTTCTAACAAAAAAAGAATTTTTAAGATCCGATGATTAGAACCGATTTTGGAAGGGGGGTACAGACAGACAGACAAACGGACAGACAGGCGGACAGACAGGTGGACAGACATACGAACAGACAGACATACGAACAGACAGACATATGGACAGACAGACAGATGGACATCAACTGCATTTCAATACCTACAGTGATTTAAATGACTCAAAATTGAATTTCAATGCTAATTCAATGGGAAATTCGCCGACAGATAGTAGATTTATGTCCGTCCGGACGTACAGACAGACGGACAAAAAGTATGAAAGTTGGGTATCTGAGGTCATAGCTTTCTAACAAAAAAAGAATTTTTAAGATCCGATGATTAGAACCGATTTTGGAAGGGGGGTACGACAGACAGACAAACGGACAGACAGGCGGACAGACATACGAACAGACAGACATACGAACAGACAGACAGATGGACAGACAGACAGATGGACATCGACCGCATTTCAATACCTACAGTGATTTAAATGACTCAAAATTGAATTTCAATGCTAATTCAATGGGAAATTCGCCGACAGATAGTAGATTTATGTCCGTCCGGACGTACAGACAGACGGACAAAAAGTATGAAAGTTGGGTATCTGAGGTTATAGCTTTCTAACAAAAAAAGAATTTTTAAGATCCGATGATTAGAACCGATTTTGGAAGGGGGGTACGGACAGACAGACGGACAGACGACAGACGACATCGACCGCATGTCAATACCTACTTTTTCATTTTTTTAATTCTTTCGAATTAAAAAAAGAAAAGTAGGCTAAAAATGCAATATGTGACCGGCACTGTAAAAATTTCTATCGGAGCAGATCGCATAAAAAAGTTGAAATAGAAAGTGCACATTTTTGGATATTTCGTTAGGCATAAAATGAATCATTTGACGCGAAAAATCTCGACAAAAAATATATTGATGAAAAACTTAGGATTTGAGTTACACTTACATACTGCATTGAAACTATAACAGGTCCAGATCATACGATTAATTTTCTCATTAAAATTTTACTTTAAAAATTTGGCTCTCCAAGGACATGACTACCTGCCACGTATATGATAAATTATAGGTTTTCAAGTAATCGAACATGTCCAGAAACAGTCAAACAAGACATCATAATAACATCCATGGAAAACTGATCATGTCTGTAGACATACAGAGGTCCACGGACGTGATCTCCACATACGGGACAAATTACATGTTTCATCCTTGTAAAACATGGTACAGCTGTGAAAAAAAAGTACGCACTAGTGATTATTTCGGCCATTATTTAGCCTATAGAATCGAACCTTTTTGACTTTGTGAATAAATAACATTCTGAGTAAATTGCATGACACAAAATTTGCATGAAGGGTCGTCTTCATATTAAAAATGGCCCCTTATGCAAATTTTGTGTCATGCAATTTACTCAGAATGTTATTTATTCACAAAATCAAAAAGGTTCGATTCTATAGGAAGAAAAACTGCCGAAATAATCACTAGTGGGTACTTTTTTTTCCACGGCTGTACGTTTATATTTGAAACATGAGTTTAACAAATTAAGCTATTTGTATCTAATGCTACACATAATTAAGGAAGTATAGACATTTAATTAGCTTACCTAAGTTCCTTCTTAGCCATAGACATGATGCACCCACCTTAATCTTTCACTAAATCTTAAGTTTAATGAACAAAAAAAAAAGGAATTAAAGCTAAAAAAAAAAAAACTGATTTTTTTGATTTTGCTATACAATATGGTTGTCCATTACGCTAACAGTCTGAGCACTGTACCGGGTGTGGGTTCGATTCCCGCCTTCACCTTGAGTGTACTTTCTCTCTCGGTGTGTCAGTAAAAAAATCTGTCTGTGCCAGTCTTACTTGATGAAGGTTTAAAAGCGGGTCTTCGATCAAAACTCTATGGATCAAGCACACAAACCAGAAAATACATGTACCAACCTACCTACCTATTGATTTGATTTCTCATTTCGCTAAAACCAGGTTACAGTACTTTTTTTAAATCAAGGTTCGAATCTAACAGCATTAACTGTCTGGAACCTATCCGATAAAAGATGAGCAAAGGCAGACTTGCCAACTGTGGATCTACTGCTACGTTAATTCGACCAACCAACCTATTACCTCTCCGGATTTATAACTCGCCCATTTTACAGATTCCGGGCGCCAAGTGAAAGTTTATAATATTTTCCCCTTCACAAACCCGGCAATTGGTACGGCTATGGAAAACAAGAAGTTCATAAAGAACTAAAATAGCCTACTTTCCTGTTACTTAAATACTTACTGAAGTTCTAATCGGGAAAAAAAAACTAGGTTCCTAAAGAAAATATCATCAACAGCCGTTTCTACACTAGATTTATACACATTAGAAAAAAAATCGAAACACAGCACCCAGCTATAATTTAAACTTCTAATAGCCAAAATCAACTATTTTCCTTAATATTCTTTCGCAAATTAATTAAATATTATTTATCATCTGCTCGTGATTTATTTGTAGTTCGAAGAATAATTAAATATTTATTAATAACAAAAGTAATGAAACTACTCCGAACTGCATTAAAAAATAAGAAATGTAAATTAAAACTAAGCATAATTGCATATGCAAAAGTATGCCTTGCCGCTTTCTTGGTAGATAAATAATGAATAATCAAAGAATCAAATTGTGCTACATTTTATGACGTCATTCCAAACTGATTCATGAAAATATTATTTTGCTTCAAATATGTTTAAATAAATAAAGTTTCTCATACCATTGTTGATTTGGCAACAGTGATTTAAATGACTCAAAATTGAATTTCAATGCTAATTCAATGGGAAATTCGCCGAAAGATAGTAGATTTATGTCCGTCCGGACGTACAGACAGACGGACAAAAAGTATGAAAGTTGGGTCTCTGAGGTCATAGCTTTCTAACAAAAAAAGAATTTTTTAGATCCGAGGGATAGAACCGATTTTGGAAGAGGGATACGGACAGACAGACAGACGGAAAGACAGACAGACATACGAACAGATGGACATCAACCGCATTTCAATACCTACAGCGATTTAAATGACTCAAAATTGAATTTCAATTCTAATTCAATGGGAAATTCGCCGACAGATAGTAGATTTATGTCCGTCCAGACGTACAGGCAGACGGTCAAAAAGTATGAAAGTTGGGTATCTGAGGTCATAGCTTTCTAACAAAAAAAGAATTTTTAAGATCCGATAGATATACACGATTTTGGAAGGGGGGGTACGGACAGACAGACAGACGGAGAGACAGACAGACAGACGGACAGACAGACGGACGGAAGACAGACAGACATACGAACAGACAGGACAATGAGACATCAACCGCATTTCAATACCTTACAGTGATTTAAATGACTCAAAATTGAATTTCAATGCTAATTCAATGGGAAATTTGCCGACAGATAGTAGATTTATGTCCGTCCGGACGTGCAGACAGACGGACAAAAAGTATGAAAGTTGGGCATCTGAGGTCATAGCTTTCTAACAAAAAAAGAATTTTTAAGATCCGATGGATATAACCGATTTTGGAAGGGGGGGGGGGGGGGGGGGGGGGGGGTACGGACAGAGACAGACAGACAGACGGACAGACAGACAGACGGAACAGACAGACGGACGGAAAGACAGACAGACATACGAACAGACAGACAGATGGACATCAACCGCATTTCAATACCTACAGTGATTTAAATGACTCAAAATTGAATTTCAATGCTAATTCAATGGGAAATTCGCCGACAGATAGTAGATTTATGTCCGTCCGGACGTGCAGACAGACAGACAAAAAGTATGAAAGTTGGGTATCTGAGGTCATAGCTTTCTAACAAAAAAAGAAATTTTAAGATCCGATGGATAGAACCGATTTTGGGAAAGGGGGGTACGGACGACAGACAGACAGACGGACATCGACCGCATGTCAATACCTACTTTTTCATTTTTTTAATTCTTTCGAATTAAAAAAGAAAAGTAGGCTAAAAAAGTACTATTATTTCGGCCGGTAGTCATCCTATAGAATCGGACCTTTTTGGCTTTGTGAACAAACATCATTCTGAGTTAATTGCATGACACAAAATTTGCATAAGGGGCCGTCTTCATATTAAAAATGTTACTAACTTGAAAATTTCCAATGGCAACACCTAATTTTAATAATTTAGAAATATTAAGCATCCTCGGAAACCCTTAAACTTAGCTTTTGTTACATTTGGCTGAATAATTGACGAGTTATTCAATCGAATCACTTGATTACCTTTGGGGACCAACTCCAAAATGACGGTGGTAGTCTGTAGGTTTATTGAAGGGGAAAAAGAAACATTTGGTTAAAGATCTTTCGGAAGGGATGTATAAAAAATAAGGATGAAGCCCTTAGGTTATTTTTAGTCTACTTTCCAATTTTTTTAAAACTCGAAATAATTTTAAAAATATATATATAAGTAGTATGTCCAAGGTGTCCGTCTGTCTGTCCGTACTTCGGTGCCGAAATCGGTTCTATCCATCGGATCTTAAGAATTATTTTTATCATAGAAAGGTATGACAGCAGAGACCTAACTTTCATACTTTTTGTTCTGTCTGTACGTCCGGACGGACATCTGTCCTCTTGTCAGTCGACGAATGACCCATTAAATTAGCATTGAAATTTAATTTTTAGTCATTTAAATTGTTGTTGCCACATCAACAATATCACGAGTAACCTTAATTAAAATTAAAATTTTAAGGGTTATTAATTTTTTCCATATAAATCGGTTTGGAATGACGTCTTAAAATATAGCACACTGCAATTTTTTTTAATGTTCATTATATTTGATTACTAAGAAAGCGGTTGACAGTGTTACTTTTTTTGCTTAAAGAGCTAAATCGTATTAATTTACATTTCTTCAATTATCAATGCAATTTGGAGTTTTTCATGTAGTACTAAATATTAGTACTAAATATTTTGGAAATATCAGGCTTTTACAAATATTTTTGTTGTTGATACTTATTTAAGTATAAGAATCTCACGTAATTTAAGGCGACATATTCCAAACATTGCCAAATGTCAAGGAAAGGATGCTATAGGATTTGACTCATTCAATGTTACATAATTATTATTCAAACTGCAAATAAATTTAGCAAACGATAAAGATTATTTAATTTGCGGAGGAAAATTAATAAAAGTAGCCAATTTTTAGCGTTAAAAAGTTCAAATTGCAACTGAATGCTTGGTTTGTCTATATTTGTTCTAAGGTTAAAAATCTTGTGCGGAAGTCGTTATAGGTGACAGTTACTAAAACACTAGTGTATCGACGAGAATTTCATTCAAGTATTTAAGTAACGGAAAGTGTAGGCTTTTTAATTCTTTTAGAACTTCTCGTTCCAATAACAAGTTTATTTCTGCAATATAGTTCGAATATTTTAAGTTTATTAAGAAACAAATCGCAGAAAAAATCGTGGAATATCATAAATCAACATTTAAGACATCTGTTGTGTCATACTATAGAATTGTCAAGGTCTTTATTTAAAATTTTCTTTTTTTACAAAGCAGTGTTTGTTTATTAAGTTCCTATTTAATCTCGTATATACAACCCCTTAAGTATTTTGTGATTCACTCAGCAAATTATGGAGGAAAAGTTTTAAAAATTGGGATTTCGCTTAAACTTCATGTCTTAAATTCATTTCTGTAAAAATATTAAGGGGTTTCTATTCATAACTGTTTTAAAAATTAAAATAATAATTATTTAAAAATATAAAAAAATTGTTTTAAATACCCCAATAGTGTATGCATTTTGTTTGGGTTATTATAATTACTATTAAGTAACAAATTCGTTTCATTATCTTAATTATTTATAGATTGGGATAGTTTTGTATGTGCAACTCATTTAACATTACGACCCTTAAACTTTACTTTAACTCCACTAATAATGCTTAAAAAATAACAAAACTCGGTATTTCGTGTTAAAATATGTCCTACATTTGAAATATGGACTCAAAAAGGGGTGTTACTATTGAAAATTTCGAAGTTGGTAACATTTTTAATATGAAGGCGGCCCCTTATGCAAATTTTGTGTCATGCAATTAACTCAGAATGTTATTTGTTCACAAAGTCAAATGGTCCGATTCTATAAGATGACTAACGGTCGAAATAATCACTAGTGGGTACTTTTTTTTTCCACAGCTGCACATACGACACGGAAATTCAGGAAATAGTTAAAAATTGCTGGTTAAATCCGGAGAAATGGCAGGTCTGCAAGTGTGAAAAATGTTGCACTTAATATGAAGTGGAATCCTCCATTTCACATTATCCACCTAAAATACTTGAATCTAGCAAAAACAGATTCACAGAAATAGAAACACAATTTTAGTACTTTTATCCGCAAGTTACCTGCTTTATTTAAGAATAGCATACGTACTCTTGCGAAGTTGATTAAATACTTACCACCAAAAAATGTTCTTGGATAGAAAGTAAAATTGTTTGGGAATTTGGCAGCTAAACCTTAATTCTTTCTGGCAAACTTCCCTATCTTTTTAATCGGGTTTTCGATGAACAACAACATTCAATAACATCTTCTGAAATCTTTTAAAATTGTTTTTGAATATACAATTAAATCAGATTTAACCTTAGGAAAGATGGTTCAGTCGTTGGTTAGTACAGAGCTGATGCATTAATTTTGTAATCACATCTTTAACGAAAGTATTGCTTTGCCATTTAAGCATTTTTTGCACTATAAAAATCGTCATAACAGCAAAGTAAAACAAATTTGAAAGGAAAAATACACCCGGTTATTTATTAATTAATTGGAATGTTTCAGATGACTTAACGCTCTTGTTTTCATTTTTATCCGTACTGCATTTCATTGGTTGCTTCGGTTTCACTCTCAAAATGACCGTCATCAATGAAAAGAAACTTTTCTTTCTATGCAATCTTTCTTTGCCAAATGATTTGAACAACCAACAGCACAGCAAGAAGTTTGCATTAAAAAAATTTAATAAGTAAAATATTCTCAGAAAACTCATTTTCGAATATCAAAACATAAGTAATTCCAGGCAACAATTGAAAACAGACCATATGAGCTGTTACCATCCACGACCTGAAGCAACCCCATTGATAAAAATTAACAATAGGGTCACCCGCTTCAGAATAGTTTGGGGTACCTAATTAAAACTTAGAACTGATAATTAAATGACCATTCGCTATTGTTCAAATTTGTTTTATTTTGCTTTTATGACGATTCTTATACCTGGTGGGGGGAAAATGCTTACATGGCAAAACAATACATTCGCAGAGGTTGCTATTTATAAACTTATGCATTAGCTCAATGAGATATCTCTCTTTACGGAAAGTTAATGATTTATCGATGTTGTAAAGTAAAATGCAATTTATCTAGTCATTCATTCAAAATATCTTTGAATACGCATTAAATCAAATCTAACTCTCAAATCTTAAATATATTTCGATTTTTTTTGCATCCACATTGATTTAAAATCAACGAACATAATGCAGTTTCACAATAATGTTATTGTTTTCGGAATTTTTAACGAACTTTAGTTTTGAGTTTTAGGCTGAAAATTAAAGGGGGAAAACTCATTTCATTAGTTAATGTAAAATAATTTTTTAACTTTAAATATAGAAAAGAATTTCTCACTCAGTTTTTTCCTTTCAACATTTCAGTGAAAGAAGAAACGTATATGGAAATTTTCCTTTTACTAGAGGTCTCATAGGGGAGGAAGATAAAAGAACTTGTAAAACGTTTTTTCTTTTACTGTCTTTACAATGCAGGAAAACCAACTGTTACTATTTTACTGTACTATTTGTTGGTGGGGCAATCGTGAAGCATACCAGGCTGATTCAAGTGGAATTCAGAATTATTTTTTTTATGGGGGGGGGGGGGGAGGGCAATTTTCAACTCTTTTAGTTACGGATATAATTAATTATCCATTCAACCCTTTGCCTAATAAATTATATTATATATATATATAATAATAATATATATATATATTATATATATATATATATATATTATATATATATATATATATATATATATATATATATATATATATATATATATATATATATATATATATATATATATATATATATATATATATATATATATATATATATATATATATATATATATATATATATATATATATATATATATATAATATATATATATTATAATATATATATATATAATATATATATATATATATATATAATATATATATATATATATATAATATATATATAATATATATATATATATATATATATATATATATATATATATATATATATATATATATATATAATATATATATTTAAACGAGATATTTTTATATTATATTTATATTTAACGGGATTTTATATATTTATATTTTACGGGAAATCAGATCACTTTGTTTTTTTTTTAAAAATCAGTAACAATTATCAACTTTATGTATTTCCCACAATTAAAAAAACAATTCACTGGCTTGTTAATTCCATTGATTGACAAAACTTGTCTCAATAAAGCAAAAAGTTCATTATTACAATTTTTTTTTAATTAATGGCACAGCGAATTGTATCTCAGTATGTTGGCAAAAAAAGTCTTAAAATAAACTGTGCTCATATAGCTTACTTATTCCACTCAAGCCATTCAATTATAGCGATACATAAGCAAGTTCATTAAAAATTTCAAGCTATTCTAAAACTGCTAAACTTTAACAAAATTATAAAAATAAAGTCAACACCTGTAGATAGCGTATGTCTGCCTATAGCGGATGGGGGGGGGGGGGGGGTAAATTTTTGGTTCCATGCCCAAATACAAAAGTCGGCCCGTCGGTCCCCAAATTAAAAGGCCCGTCGTCAATAGTCCTCATATTGCTCTAGTGCGACGCTATTTCAACCAAAACAAAACTTAAATCCATTCAACATCCATGGCTCCATCCATAGAGATGATCCATCAGCAACTCGGAATCTTTCCCCCGTCACCTAGCAACAGAAGCTAGTCCGGAGAAATATATTACAATGTTTGTTTGCTGTCGCTTAATTGGAGATGGGCTTGCATCGTACAACCTTGAGTCCCGAAAATAGACCTAGGAGAAAAACTGATTTATGTGTTTTTGCTAGAAAAATCTTTTAGAGCTTTTTCACGGCTGAGGCATGTTGCGGTGGTTTTAGCTTCCGTAATGCGTTTATTACGTCAAAACTGGAAGATTTTATAAAGTAAAGGCTATATAGGTCCGTCTGTCTGTCATTCACTTACATAGCCCAAACTTCAAATGCTATATAGATAAGTGTGATACGTTAAAAATTTTAGAGCATCGAAATTAGAAGCCATTGAAATTCTCAGAAAAAAATCGATAAGTATTTAATACTCATTTAACAGTTGTTATAACTGTTGCTTACTGGGACATATACTCAAAGCCTGACTTAAAGGGTTAAGTTTCATGATAATTGTAATGGGCATTTTTCAAGTCTTAAGTGGCAACAGAAATGCGGAATGAAAATAAATTCTTTGTTAAGCCACAATTGGTGAATTAAAGTCACGTCTTCTCTTCTGTTGCCACTCAAGACGGGATGAAACATACCCAAAGTATAAAAACAAGCTCCAAACCAGAATCTATAACTTCAAAAATGACTATTTTTGGTTTTTAGCAGTTTGTCGTGCAATATTAAAATTCACACTAAACCTCAAAAGAACATTTCCACGAAATTAAACAAAACAGTTTGCATACGAATTAAACTATTTAAATTAGTTTAGTTACTCGTACTGCAGTTTTCAGCAGGGCTGGGCGGTAACGCGTTACTTGTAATAATTACTTTTTACAGTAATCTTATAGGTAAGTCGTTACATTTGAGAACCTAGTAACTTTACAGATAATTCGTTATTTAATTTTCGAAAAAGTTATTTGTGTTACAGTAGCGCGTTACTTTCATTAATTTTATCATTAACATTCTAATAAAGTCCAAAACAACAAAAAAAAATGCTTTAACAAACGAAATAAAAAAAATCTTTCACGTACTCTTTGCATATTGAAAATGTGTGATTTTGTGTTAACAATATTAAATTCAATATTGTTAACACAAAAATGAAAAGTTCCCTACTGATTGCAGTGATTAAACACTCATCTAGCAGTGATGATGATTTTTTTGAGAATGTAAAAACTAGACATCCTTCGCCGAAGCCGATTTTGAGTTGTCTACACCTTTCCAAAGTAACAACTATAATATAATGACTGTATTCCGTACCCTACTAACAATTAAAATCATGTTCATAAAATATAATACCCCCTTATCAGCCAGTACGGCTGTTGAAAGGTTAGTTCTGGTGGTTTATGTCTCCGACCCAATCGTAGCTGTGTAAGCGACAAAAATTTTGAGATGCAGCTTTTGTTGTACCCCAATAAGTAGATTTTCTGCTAACTGTTTAATAAAGTCGATTTTAGAAAAAAATTCATTTATTCATTTGTACTTTATTTTTCAAAACTTTTGTAAATAAGAAATTTTGTCGTAAAAAGTAATCTTAAAAGTAATTGTAATTTGTTACTTTTGGAAATTAGTAATTTTACAGGTAATTAGTTACTTTTTACGAAAAGTAATTGTAACGAGTTACATTTAAACAAGTAACGGCCCAGCTCTGGTTTTCAGGTATAATTTGAAAATGCAGATCGGGCTATGAACGATAGAATGAGACTTTGGTACACGATTGTGACTCATTTCTGAGTCACTATGACTTCATGAGTTTGGAAGGGAAGGAAGTCTTTTTGATGCATTAGAGGTCAATGAGTAATGAGTTATCTCCGGAAATTCTTAAAGAGGATACGGTATATACCTCAAAAATTGCACATTTCCAAAGTAATATTATTGTCAAATCTTTTCAAGTTTATTGTATAATATAATATTTGAAGAAAAAAAATTCTTATCTGAAGTTTTTCTTCAAAGTTTCATGCGAGCATAAAGTTGAAATTTTAACTTTATGCTATTTCCGAGCTTGATATTTCCGTTTAAGTGAGAGGGGTCCTTATTTCAAACATTCGCTTGTATGTACATATAAAAAGTGGTTAAATTTAGAAATCACAGAATAATTTTTGTAAAAGTATATACAATTAATGTTCGAAAACACAGGATACTACTCTATGAGCGCCGTTAGCCGTCTTTCCCACGACTATCAATCTAAATGCCTTTTTTTTTTACAAACCAGACTCCTACATAACATCTAGGGTGACCGGGCGTACTGCATTTTGCAGTACAAAACTATTTTAATGTCATTAAAAAGTCCTTGTGTATGTTCTGCAAAATGTACTCCATTTCAAGCATAGATAAATATGTAGTAAAACAGAAATTTGACAGCCTTAGTCCAAATCTCTTCAATTCATACATTTTAGACAAGGCCGAAAATATGTAGCTAAATAATTTATCGTTTTTATGAATCGTTTTTATTTATTCTGTGCAATTAGCATACGAGAGGCCTGGAATTTCCATTTTTAGCCTACTGGGGGAGGGGTCGTAACTATACTGCATTAACATACTGCATTCAAATCTGGTCACCCTACACATATCCTGATTTCGCTTCCATGGTCAAAGCCAAGTTGGTGCCTATGTCGGAACATAGGAAAAGAAATCTAAGTAAAGATCGAAATTTTAGTACAGTATTCGTAGGACATTCCCGTCCCAAACACCATTAAAAAAACAATATTATTTCATTCTTATATCAAAGAAAACCTTCCGGACATCAGTTTATAAAAACAACTGCCTTGTTTACGTCGGGAGGTGCCATACCCCCAAAATCGAACAAAGCACAAAGCTCAGCTGGGCCCCACGAGCAAAGCCATGCAGTCTTTTCTTGTTGTCAGCCAACTGTCAGCCCGCGAGCACGTGCTTAGCACTCCGAGTTCACGTGAACACTCGCACCCGATTGGCTGGTGGGGACGTGCCCTCGAATCCCAGGCCCTTGTCCCATTGGATGGCTGTTGACGTGCACATGGTCAGAATCGGAGTCGGTTTGGTTAAGTGTCGATCCCACTGTAACATGTCATTTGGCTCGGAAAGTTTGAGATTGGTACTTATTTTGGCAGTTTGCGCTTTGTTTGGCGAATTAGATTTTTTAAATCGAGAATATTTATATTTAATAACTTTTGATTAAAAGGGACGGCGTGATCGCTTACTTTCCGAAAAGATAAATCGAAAAAAGAAAAATCCTTCTACTTTCAAAATTGAAATGTAATACCCATGGTAATGAGTTTTGGTTGAATTAACGTCGCATTAGAGCCACACGAGATAGATATTTTATTTTCGAAAAGTTAACAAGGAGTGTACGCGTTATTACTTTTTTCCGGGTTTCGAATAAATTTGCCAAGTGATTCGTGACTCTGAATCAATTTTTTTTATTTAATATTTTTTTAAATTGTTTTTCGCAATGAAACTCCAATGCAATGCATTAAAAAATATTTCTGCCAAAAAAAAATATTTTTTAAAATTTTTAATATGCTGATCTGTATTCCCATTTGGTAAAGAATTTCGTTATAGGATTTTGATTTTCTAAAATTAGTTATTTTAATTCTTGTCTACTTCGACAAAAAAAACATCAGTTAAAATAAATCAGTTTATATATGTAAAAAATGAATCAGTTTATAGATGTAATGAAATTAAAATAAAGCCCAACAACATGAATCGGCAATGAAAAAATTTACTCAAATAGTCAAATTTAATTTAAAAAAAAGCATTTTTTATATAAAAGTAGTCCATTACTTTTGAGGGAAAATTATTTTAAATATGTGTATCTTTTTAGCTGTCCACAAAACAAATGAATTCTTTTTTGCTATATTAATATTTTTCAATTTATATAATTTTAAATTATATTTCTTAAATATATTTTACTGATAAATCGAAATGAACATATTATCAGTACAGTATTCGAGAATATCTGAAAGTGAAACTAAGATAAATATCCAAGTTAATCCCAAGTGCAGAACTCTGCAACCCTAAACCGCGCAATCTGATTGGCGAGTCCCTACGACCCCACAGTCGGCTCAACCAATAAGCATTCTGTACACAAGCTTCTGCAATAAAACCCAGCGTCAAAGCGGCAAAGAACTTTTTCGTTAGATGTGTATCACTTGCATTTAACGAATGTAAAATTAATTCTAAATAACTATGGCTAGTGTTGTTACTTTTACGCCACCTTACACACCCCCGTATTTAGCAGCTGTAAGTACCGGAAAAATTCAGATCTCATAATAAGTAGTTTAAGTTGATGTCAGAAACAGGATGAGAAAAGTTTCTGGGGGAGTTTTAAAACCCCCCGGATATCATTTGCGGAGTGTCCGGGTCGAGAAGAGATCTGACTGGACACAAAGCAAATGTAAATACAGAAAAACCATTCATAATTTTAATCCATTTCTCTCCCAGAAATCTTCTCTCCATTAAAATTAACTCTTCGATTTCTCTGCTTAATTTTTAAAAAAATTAAAATTGTGGATAATTTCCTTCTTAGCTTTGATAGATTGGTTTAATACATTTCATTGAATCTGACATCTTTTTATTTTGTTGATTTATTTCTATTCTGTGCAAAAATAGGGATATTTTTTTATGTTTGTATATTTTAATATAATATTTCTTAACTTTTCACAGGAATTTTTCTAAAAAATTAAATATGATTACTTTTAGTATTATATTAGTGAAATATTTGTGAATGTGATAATTAAAAAGTTTTCTTAATATAAAAACTGGTGTAAAAACTTGCTTATTTGAGGTCCATTAAAAGATATGTTTTTTCTTAAAACTTTTTGTCTTTTTGAATAGCAAATTGAAGTAAAATATTACATTTGTTCATAACATTTATCTGCTCTTTGAAACTTAGCATTGAATAACAAAACTTTGAAAACAATAGCTAATTCATCATTTAATACTTATAAAAAAAAGCTTAAATAATCTTTTAAATATTGTTCTGTTTAACTATGAAAAACTAAATGTATATTCTAACTATAGTATAGTTCTAGAACAAATGTTAATACAACAATGAGAATACTTCTCTGAGTACAATTCCCCTGGACTAAGGCCAAAGTAACAATTTGGTCACCATTTCTTGAGTTTTATACTCATAGTCTTAGATGTCCAAAGTCCAGTTTGCCTACCCTTATAGCAGATAAGGCTACTCAGATAATCTATCTAGGGCTTGTCACTGGAAATTAGTGTTATCATGTAATAAACTATTTTTATGCAAGATGATTATAGAATGGGCCATCTAATTGCAATGCCATAAATGACCAATTAAAATAATTTTATGATTTATTTTTAAATGTTTTAATATATTTTATACATGATGTGTTGAAAAATATTTACATTAAACTGAACTCATAAGTGCTTTAGATATGCATAATTTTATTTTAACTATCTGAGGTTATAAGCAAATTGACTGACATGTAAACTTGTTTTCACTGCATGATATTAAAATTTATATTTTAACCGAAATTTTTTTTTTTTTTAATTATTTAAAATGAAATGTCATCAGCAGAGTTTAATAAATTATTCTTTCATGCTTTAATTTTTTTAAATTTAAAATTATAAAATTAATAAATGTTTAAAAATTATGTGTGTTGCTGGAAAACTTACATGTCAGATGATGGGTTTATATGTCTGTATCCCTCAGAGGGTTAGCATTCATTACAGTTCAAAAAAATTTAAGATTTTAATAATATTCAAAGTTATTGTGTTATTATTGCATCAAGTTCAAACTTGTAAATAGTTAATTTTAAATTGTTAGTACTTGTCTTGACACATTGGGAATTGAAGAAAAAATGAATCCTTGAATACCATTTGAACCTAACTAATAATTGTAATATTTATCTTAAATTATTTATTGTCATATGTTTAGTAAAATATATTCCTTAATTTAAATATAAAAATTATTTTGCATTTTTGTTTTAAGCAACTTTCAATCTATATTTAAATTCAAATATTTGATAAAAATTTTCTAGCACATCTTAAACTAGAAACAGAGTAGTTTCTAGTAAATTAGAACTAATTGAGAACAATTTTGTGCGAAATAATTTTTAACAATTTTACAGTATAAAGCTACTACAATATCACCCAATCAACCATAATCTATTTATTGTGTATTAAAATATATACACATTTTTTAAAAATGTTTATCTTAATTAAAAGTATTTTAATTAATCCAAACATTTTATTGCTACAGGACCATGCCATGCTATGCGGGACTAACTCTCACTTGGACCACCCAGAACTAGATGCAGTCCAGACCTTATTATACATGAGCAATCAGCAGTCCCGGCACAATGGAAATCACTACACAATGGGCAGAGAACACAGGTCCGATCTCACCCCTTTGCCATCCGAAGACGAAATGGAGGACATTTGTTCAAAAGCTCCTCATCAAGAGTCGGAGTTGGCAAGGGTAATTTGATTCTCTTGGAAAATTAAGTTGAGCTAACTTGCAAAGTTAAAATTGAATTGGTTAATTTAATAAGTTTTTTTAGAAATACTTAAATTTATCAGACATAAGATAAAAGAGGAGAGAGGTGTCCAATTTTATAATTACCATTGGCTTTATTTCTATTAAAGTACGGAAAACGAAGCATAAATTATGTCAAACAAATACTTATTCTTACACTGGAAATGGAGCTATTATTAAAATGAAAACTATTTGAAGTTTTTATGAAATTTCAATGCAAAAATTGTACATGAAAAATATTACTGTTTTTTAATCAATTTAATTTAAATAAAAATATTTAATTGAATTCAGAACCATAATCATAATTTGATTCAAATTGACTTTTAGAATGTATAACATGTTTTAGTCTATTTAAAATTATGTTAACTTAAACAATATGAATAAACTTGTACAATAACTAACAAACTTTCTCTGTTTGCAGCTGCTACTTACAAACACGCCTCCACCAACACCAGTTCCTCCCATCACTGGCATGCCAGTCTCTGTGATCGTCAAAGCCCCAGCCAGCAGCAACATCACAACCACCCTAGACACCAAGCCACCATCACAGACCTTCCAAGAAACACCAAAACCATCTTCAAACACAACACAGACTGATAAAGCACCCGTGAAAATAACCCCAATCGCAACTGTACTGCCCATCAGAGCCGTAGACACTGCCCCAAAGCCAGTCGCGATCGCGCCAAAGATCACCAGTTCCGCAATTCTCTTTCCAACTCTCAACCAGACTCCCTCACAAACTTTGATACTGACGTCGCAACCGGTCAATGCGACGTCCCAGAACACTAATGTCATGCAGTTGGTTGTGACATCCACACCGACTCTGGTTACCAATGTGTGCACGATGAAAGAGAGAAAAATCGCTCCTGCACCATTTGCGATGGCAGGTTCCCCAAAAAACTGTGAGAGCGTTGCGGATGCAAGAAAAAGGACTTATCAATGTACTTATTCAAATTGCATGAAGACCTACTTCAAAAGCTCGCACCTGAAAGCTCATTTTAGAACGCATACAGGTAATAATTGTACTTAAGAAAATACTTGTTTAAATAAGCTATGAAAAAAGTATATAACAATAAAATAAATCAAATTAAAGGTCAAATATTAAACTAAACATGTCCATGATTATATGGTAACTAAAAATTCCATTTGTTTTGTCAAACATTTAAAAATAGTGTAATTATATTTTAATTAGTCTCCATTAACTATTTCAGCAATTGTGATTTTTCGAACTGTTTATACTTTACAAAAAATTAACCACTAAACTTTTGAAAATAATACATTTACACAAAGAAAATACAATTTTTCCTGGCTTCCATAATATGCTAAAGAATCTAAACTAATATTTATAAGTAAATTTTGATAAAAAGGATTATAGAAATAATTCTCATCAACATTATTTTAACCTAAATGTTTATATTCCAGGTGAAAAACCCTTCGCTTGCACGTGGGAGAACTGCAACAGAAAATTTTCCCGGTCTGATGAACTATCCCGACATAAACGCACACATACGGGAGAGAAGAAATTTGTGTGCACAGTGTGCAATCGAAAGTTCATGCGAAGTGATCATCTTGCAAAACATGTGAAACGCCACACTGCCGGAAGGCTTTCAAATATAAAATACAGCAAAGGCATGATTACAAAATCAGAATTTAGGGCAGACATTCTACCGCATCATTGTTCTCTTTCACTGGCATCACCTCTTCTTCAAGTTATTATACCATCAACGCATTGAGTTAGTTTAGCATACATGTTACTGCTTAAGTGTAGAAATCAGTTAATGGGCTCATTATCTAGTTAAAATATACAAATTAACTTTCTCCATCCCTAAAAATACAGAAGTTATCTGCATATTAACATCTGGTTTCTCATTGAAGAGAAAATAAGCTCTTTGCTGGAACCAATAGCAACTCTATAAATAACATACTTAAAGTAATTTGTAATATTTTCTTATATTTAAAGAACTATTAAATAAAATAAAAAATTTAGTCGTTAGAATCAGTCATACATTAAAAATGTTTGTTTGAAATTCTAAAATACAAAGGCTGTTAATGACTTAATGTGTTTATTCCATATTTCTAATTTCAATTATGAGAAATAAATTAATTTGCAGTGTAATGTGTACCTTAACCACTTTGGAGCTTTAGTAGTAACATGTACACAGATTTATATCTTCATTGGAGAATCATTAAATTATACATTCTTGTAAATATTGGAGAATTGTTTATTTTAGACCAATGCATTGTAGTAATTTTTCTAAAATAATTTGTTAAAGTTTCAATGTATATTTTTAAAAATTATCTTATTACTAGGAAAGTAAAATCTAAAAGCAAATTACTAAAATTGCTACTTACATAAATATATTTTCACAATTTCTTCAATTTGCTTGTTTATATTTATTTATGATGGTATTAAATATTTATGGTATTTTAACATCAAATTCATGGTATGTTGTTAACAAAATAGTCCAAAAATAATACACTAAAACAAATAGCTAATTGATAAATTGCTGAAACTGCATTGGTAATGTATAGAATATTAAGCCTGTGATAATTATTTTGTAAATATTTAGAAAAATGCTCTTTTTTATGAATACTATAATAGTTAGATGTACTTCATTATATCACAACTTAATTTTATGAAGAAATCTCATTCATAGATTAGCTACATCAGAGAGGATATTTTAATTACCTCTTTTCTAAGTCTTTATTGTTAATCATCAACTTCTTAAAACTATTGTATTGAATAATTTTTCATGATTGTTAAAAAATGGTAAAACAATTAAGTAAATAAAATATATTTATTAAACATGATTTGTCTCCTTTGTCTTTCTTTTCTTGTGCTATAATTTCAAAATATACATTTAGAGTTGTAAAATCTAGTCACATTACAAAATTACTTCTATAAAATTAAAACTTGAGGGGTGGGGGGGAAACATTATCTTAGAAAAGTATAGTGAAAATTAGTTAGGTGAAACAGATCATCTTTAAATTTTAAAGAACTGTAGATTATGTTTAAATTCACGAATGTGCTAATAAAATATTTTATTTATCAACCAACTGTTTTTCTAGGAAACACACATTTTTGTAAAATAAAAAGTTCTTTAACGTTGATGAATCCAATAATCTCAATGATTTAACTTAATAAATAGTGTTAGAATAACTTACTAAGTTCAAAAAGCACAGTAGCAAAGCTGTCTGAAAAAAATGGCATATTACAGTTTTGATCGTTACATCGGCGTTCACGTGTTTATTGCAATATAATTTACCGCTTAGCTTGACTATCAATAAGATTATATTTTTTTAAATACCAGATCTGTCAAATCCCGACATTGAGTATTGTAGTTCGAACCGCTAAAGGAAAATCCCTATAAATATTCCAATAAATTCAGTATACGCTCGTTTGGGAAAGCGAAGTCAACAGACTTGCCTGCTCTAGCGGAAGTTTTTTTTTTAAAAAAAGAATTTAGTTTTGAAAGGCAGGCAATTTAGAATTTGGAAAAGCTGGCATTGAGACTTCATTGAAATTCTCAAACTGACATAACTTGTCGTCAGCAGTGACAAAATGAGAGCAAAAGGGGACACAAGAACATAAAAAATATACTTAGCTTTAAAAAAAGAAAATTCGTTAAATTACTAGTGCGCACTTTGCGTTGGTTGGTTGGTAGACATATATATTCAGGTTTGTGTGCTTGGTCAGCGACCCGCTTATAAACCTTCGTCAAGTAAGACAGACACAACAGACAACACACACACATAAGTGGATCCATCTAATTTGCGTTTTTACTTCTGTTTTACTTTTGTCGGTAGGTAATCGTTTTTCGACTATCTATTTTTAGACTTTCATGAAGAGCTTAAACGTAGTTAATTATGCTTTGTAGTTTAATATTCTGGTCAAATGACAAGGTGAATACCTAAGTGAGAACCAAACGGAACATCGTACGCTACGCGGCGTCAGTTCAGGACTTTCGACTCCTCAGATTTAATAAGTACGCGTGTCGCAGTGAAATCGCAGAACAAATACAAAATAAACACGCAATCCATGCGTGCCTTTTGTGAATGGATAGAGCTCGGGGCCCTTTGACCAGCCCCCTGACCATTCGGCCGCACTTTTGGCAGTCATATCAAAATATTCAAAATTACGTCATGCTTTGTTTACCGATTAGGACGTTCTTTTGGTTTCAGTTCAAATGCAGAAAAACAGATTTAACTTTCTGGTGGAGCCGTAGTGAGCCTAGTGGTCAGCATCTCGGGATCGGAAGGTCCTGCGATCGAGTCCCGGTACCACTGAAGACCTACCGAGTATATGCGGAGTACGTACTCGTTATAATCTGTTGGGTCCGAAGTCCTCTAAGTTCCCATACCAAATCAAACCTCTGGGGGTGACAAGCCAATTCTGGGGATCCTCTAGTTGGCCTCTGTCTCTAAAAATTAGATGGATCCACTATGTTGTGGTGTGTTGTCTGTTGTGTCTGTCTTACTTCACGAAGGTTTATAAGCGGGTCTCTGACCAAGCACACAAACCTGAATATATATGTCTACCAACCAACCAACCAACCAACCTACCAACTTTCTGGTTTTGAATAGTGCTATATTTTTTATTTTACAAAAGTTTAAATCATAAAAAAAATTATAAAATTCTTTTGATGAAATTAATTGATAATTTACATTCCCAAATTCATGAATAAGTACATTTTTAGTAAATAATGTAAATTTCGATTGGTTACAATTTAGTTTCCTAATTGCAAAACGTATTGGCATCAATACTTTTGTTGCTCTGTCTTCATCTTTTAATGTAATAAAGTTTTCCTTTCAATATTATGAAATAACTACGCAATTTCTAATTTTTTTAAATTCTTATTATTGTATAATAAAAGATTCTCAACACTGTCTCTGATTAAAATTGATGGTCTATCTTTTATTTCTAACGAAAGGAAGTAAGGATTGATATTAAAGCTGTTGTATACACCCTCTTTTACAATTACAGATGTAAGTGTTTTTAAACTGTTAAACTTTTATCTATAATTTATTCTTTCAAAAAATCTGCTTTTATTTGAAATATTTTATTCAAGCTATGTCTTTTAAGTGATCACACTTATATTCTGACTTAGCTTACCTATGAAAAATCACAATATTATCTGTTGTGACTCACTTAATCAATCGGTTATGATAACACTTAACGAATTATTTATTTTGATGATGAGTTACAGAAAAGTCTCCTTTTAAAATAGTTTTGATTGTTTGAAAAATTGTTTATCAAAATTTTCTATTGTTTTTTAAATTCAATGTCTACATTTTTCACATATGCTGCTGCCAAAAAATTACTTTTACCTTAAAATTTGTAACATACAGTTGCAATTTTTTTAAAGTCTTCATTTTAGTGTTTCTTGTTTCAAGATATTTTATTTAACATCCTCCTTTGAAACTTTAAAAAGGAAAAATTTCCCAAAGGCATTGCAAATAACATTTTGATAAAATATTTTGATGTGAACAACCAATAGTTGCTCAGGAAACCAAAAACCTTATTAAAATCCTTCTAATCTATCACGTTTAAAACAGAGGTGCCGATCCCTCCCAGAGCTAACAACGCACACCCCCTAAAATTTTTGTTAAATCCCCCCCCCCCCCCCCAAAAAAAAAAACCCGGTGTGGTTTTTATATTTATATGGACTTATGGAGTACTGAACCTAAGTAATTTACACCACATTGTGTATAGATAGGAATCTTTATGGTGTATACATGAAACTTTATAGTAAAATGATATTTTAAGTACCATCGAATGGGGTAACTTTGTCCTAAGAAATAAAACCCAGGTACTGACTTTTCTTGAATATTTTTCTACTGATAGGTCAATGCAGAGTTGCCCCTAATTGAAAAGGGAAGCACATTTTTTAATAGCTTTTATAATCCGGAATTGCAACTTATTTTTAATTTTCCTTTAAATAGATTTTTTTACAGCAAAAGCTATCGGGAATCTAAATAATCAGTAAAAATTCTGCTCAAAATTTATGTAATTATATTATTTTTTAAATCAATAAAAATAGCCAGACACGTGATCCAATCAAAACAGAACAGCTTCCTTCTATGCAACACATTTGACATTAACAAACAAATCAGAATAATTCTATTATGTTTACAGGTATAGTTTCACTTAAAAATGTTACTATTTATTAAGTTACTAAAATTAAAATTAAATATTAAACAAAATTCTTACCCTGAAACTAGGAATTGAACTTTCTTAACTATATTCAATCACCCACACATTTGACACCAGACGACAAGTATCTTCCTACTGTTTCTAACTAAAGCAATGGCGGGAAAATGGCTTGGGCCTGAGTATGTATGCTAGGCCAGAAATATTATCCGAAGGTCATTCATTCATGGAACTGTTATATCCACAATTCTGAATATTTATGATGTCTGCTTCAAATGCTATAACAGCGATTAAGAAATGTTTATGAGAAATAATTGTCAGCACATTGCTTTCTTCCGACGCCCGGCCTCTTTTAAAATAGAATTATCATTTTGCAGATTGGATTGTTAAAGATTTTAGTTGCTATTCCTGTTTTATTATGTGATTTTTAAAAATTAGAAAATTTTCGGATACGTTTTGTTAGAAATTTTATTTTCAGTTTTTTGTTGTTGTTAATAATAAACATGAAGTTCTGTTATAATTGATCACGACTTATTTTAGTGCCAGTTACTGTTATTGTTCAAAATCAACTTCACAAAACTAAAAGTAAAGCAATGCTCATACCCATAGACATATAACTCTCTTTTAACATCAAAATCGACCAATCAGCATAAACGTAAGATTCCAGTTTATGACCATACTGTACCACACCACATGCCTCTTGAAATTCGAGTTCATCATACTACGTTTGAAAGCTGCACCACTTGAAAACAGAAATTTATGTGACTGAGTGAATGGTTAAATTGCAATTGCCAGACGATGGCTAGCCTCATCTAAGATATTGAAACCAAGGATAGTAAGGCTATTACTGACTAATTAATAGATTTTATTACATTTATTAAGACGACTAATTCAAATTAGTGTGTACATTTCAGTGTATTAATGTAGTTGGAGCATTAAGTGATTGATTAATGTATCAAATTAAGGGTTTTATTCAATTAAATAACTTATAAGGTGAGTTTAATTATTAAAAAGTGCAAGTCTGCAAAAAATTTCTATTAAAATCAACAATTTAGAATCACTTGTCAGGAAAAGGCACTGTTCCTTCCTTGAGGTCTTGCGTCTAAAGACAGCTTAAACCTCAACATGTAATTTTATAGTATTCTCAAAATAAATATCTAGAAATAGATAATAAAAATTATTACTATCTCGAGTGCTTCATTAAGGGCAGGGAGGGGGTGAACATTTTTAAAATCGATGTCTTGAAAGCTGCCATCTAATTCTTGGAAATGGAGAGGGAAAACTGTTAAAAAATCCCACCACTCTACCGTATTCTAACTAAGATATATGTAATTTTATATCTTTAGTCATCTTTATACAAAAAAAGCCACGTAATAATTTTTAAAATCCAGATGCACATTAAAAAAATTAAACAATGTTTTTCATTATTAATATTGATTAATATTTTTGGTGCTCAAAAATGTTTTAAAGTGTAAACTTTGAAACTCAAATTATGAGTTATAATATCAAATAAAATTAAAATCTTTTAGTATCCTTTCTTTATTTTCCCAACCTTCTGAAGGATAAAGACGTATAAATCCGTCAAATGACTGGTTTACCAGCAACACACATAATTTTTTAATTTTTATAAATTTAATTATTTTATTAAATTCCAAAATTTAAAGCATGGAGGAGTCATTTATAACCACCTATTACAGAAATATAATTTTTTTTAATTAAGGAATTAAATTTTCAGTTACAATTTTAATTTAAAACTCAAGCAGTGAAAACAAGTTTACAGTTCAGCCAATTTGCTTTTTTAGAGGGTTAACAAGCTTAAAATATTCAAATTATATAATTACGAAAATCTCACCGGAATCACTGCCATAACACTTCAAAATAAGCTCTTGGATATATATAGCACAGTGCATTTTAACTTCATTTAGTTTAAAATAGATCAAATAGATTCATTTAATAAAGGTGCATCTTTGAAGCTTCCCTCCGTTTCGAAAACAACAATTTAAACAAAGTAATACTTCTAAGCGGGAAAATTGCACGAATGTCATTGGGTGAAAAAGAAATATGCGGGAGTCATCATTTCATCGAGTTGTATGTTATACAGACTGCGTGAGATTTATGACATGAGAAGGCCAGCTGCAAAACTTTTGTTTAAGCTTTAAAGAAGTGATGGGTTGTTTATGGGTAATAAATGTCAAAAATATTCGTCAGGCGCAGATGCCATATCCCATTATCCATGTTCTACTTTTCGTAATGTTCTAGGATTTTGTTTATCATTTTTGATTCTTGAGGGTTATGCCCCCCCCCCCCTAGGTATCTGGGGGGGAAGGCAGATGATTAGAAATAACAAGAATTCATTATTAGAGTTTTATCTTAGACAAAATAAACCATTTACATAAAAAAAATTCTAATTTTTTTCGCCCCCCCCCCCCCCCTAAAATTCCAACGACGCAGTCTGCGTCGTTGACCCCCCCCCCCCCCCTGTAGGCACCCCTGTTTAAAATATGTTTGGTAACTTAACGAAACTAGGTCTTGTTATGAACTCTTGTGCATTTACTAGTACTATCCGATATCAAGGGACTTAAACTTGACAACTGTCATCATAGTTTTTGACCAATCTTATTTTCTGACATTGTTTGCAAATGATCCATTTATAATTGTAAAACGAATAATTTTTCTCAAATATATTATTTTCTGTACTTTAGTTTTAATTCACCAATCATTTTGCTCTTTACAGCTGAAAATAGGTTAAAATGGCAAGCTCGTATTCCAATGGCTACCAATATTCTACATATACATCAGCAGAAACAGCAGGTAATATTCAAATATTTTTTTATTGATATTTTGGGTATTCTATGGTTATCTTGTAGGTATGCTTGAAATATTTTTTATATACAAAATTACAAATTAAAATTTTTCCTTGTATTCTTTTTTTTAGGAAATGGAGAGTTTAAACGTCTATCGGATGTAATTAGCACCAATATTCAGAAAGTCTCTCAAAATGGTAACATTCATTTATAGTTGAATAATTAATCAGCAATTTTTAAAAAATAATTAGTTTTTTTAGCATTGTGATTTGTATTTAGATTTAATTTTAATGGTAATCATCAAATTGCTCATTTTCAAAATAAAGGTAAAATTTCAAACTATGTAAACAGAAGTGTTTGCCACGTTGTATTTTAAATTGGTATGGTTTGCAAAATAGTCAGTTATAAGAGTAGATATTGTTAATAACATATTTATTAGACGTTGTAACATATTGATAATGTCGAATGTAAATAAAACATCATGAAATATTGTACAATACCCCTAAAAGGCAATGAAGTGCTAGAGATATCTTGGCATACACTTTTTGAACCTCCGTTATTTTTTAAAAAAGTGTTAATATTAATTCTAAAATTGTATAAAAACATAAAATATTAAGCAATATTAAGAATTAACTATTAAATTGACTGTTGATATTTTTTTACATTATATTTTCTTATCATATAGTTGCTTCCATGCAAAAGATGGTCAATCAGCTTGGAACACCTCAAGATTGTGAAAGCCTCAGAGCACAGTTGTATGTTTATTTATTGATTTAACAAAAATATTTTCAATTAAAAAAAAGCTTTATTTTAAATTTGCATCATATTTTAGGCACCAAGTTCAACACTATACCAACCAGCTTGTGAAAGATACCAATAACCATCTAAAGGAGTTGCCTCTCCTGCCCAACCCTCCTAATCAGTCAGATCAAGTAAGGGGTCTTTTACTATTTCACCGTTTTCATGTTTTGATTTGCTGACAAGGTTCAAATATATGCTGCTGATATAAAATGTTTGATATTTCAAAGTCTGGGTTGCTTAGAAAACAATATCTTGATATTTCCTTGGCTGGATTAATTGTAATATGGCTTGAAGGGACATGAATTTCCAAAAACAAAAAACTAACTCCCCCATTTTAACCTATGGAGAAATGGGATAAATTTATTCATAACTAGTATCCTAACAGGGTAGAATAGAGAAAAACCTTAAAGGAGGCCAGGGCCCTTTAAGGGCTGTAGCGCCAATGATGATGATAAGCCACAATTTTTTACCTATTGGTTCTGAATTTGTTGGTATGTTTTGTGTTGATAAGCCCCATGTTTCTGTGTAACAAAGTTTTTGATATTGTTTTTAAACATTATTCTTGTCCATCGTAAAGTATCATTTTGCTTATAAAAATATTCTAATTAACTTGGAGACAATTTAAAACAGCCCAAACGTAAGCCTTATCAATGCCTAAGTACACCAATAAGTTTGGAAACAATAGAAAAAAATTGTGGATGCTAGTTGCAAAAATCTATCAAATTTCTCCATAGGTTAACATTGGAGAAGTTAGTTTTGTTTTCAGAAATTCATGTCCGCTTAAGCCTTTGACACAACAAGAATGTCCACAACAGACAACTAAAAACAGACTCTTATATAATCGTTTAGATGTTGGTTCAACTTTTGGATATAACTTGGAATTTCCTAAAAATTCACCTAAAAAGGATGCATACTGGGCCAAATTCAGCCTTCTAGGCATTGAAGAATTTTAATTATAAAAAAGTATCTGTAATTTCAGGTCATTTTCTTATACTCTGTTCAGTGGGTATAATCGTTTCCAGACTCCGCAATACCCATACCAATGGTTTAATATCAATTTCTTCCCTGGCTTCTATTTGGCCTTTCTTCATTACTTCTTAACTTTGTATCATTGCATGTAAAACGACTGTATTTGTTTAATAGAATATAACAGACATCAAAATATTTTTAACCTTATATTGAAAAAAACTAAAATATAACTGTTGACTGATTGGAACTGCCATTTTATATAAAATTTTAACAACAATTTTATAACTTGTATTTTTATCTTCATACAGAGACAGAGAAAGGTTTTACGAGAAAAGTTAAACACCCAGTTTTCCGAGGCTTTGAAAAATTTTCAGCTTCAACAACGAAATGCTGTTACAAAGGAGAAAGCAAGTGTCATGCGAGCTCGGGCTCATTCCGGCCTTAGTGGTGTAGGTTGAATTTTATTATGTAAAATCAAACTCTATTACAGCAACAACTCATAAATGTTCGGTCCCCTAAATTGGCCATAGACCTTAATGTTAAACTATCTTGCTTATAACAAAAAATTTTAATGAACTTCTTGGTTTTTATGCTAAAAGTATTTGGTTATATAATAGCCAAATGCCTTCTTAATTTTTTTTATTTTGTTTTTTCTATTTAAATTTTATTTTATTGGTCAAGTGATGCGAAAAGTCGCCAAATTCGAAGTATATTTCTCTCCTGAAAAATTATTGACTGGAGAAAGAGGAATTAAATAACAACTAATAGTAATATATATACTAATGGCACATAGGGTTAAAATTTAAAGATTTTAATAAATTTAATAATTAATAATTTTTTTAAAAATTTGTATAATATGAGTATGTAATACATATTTTGCATGATTTATTACATTTTATAGTTTATATACAACCTTGCTTGTAACGTTACTCATTTATTACGTCATAAACATCGTCAACCCTTGAATGATTCTATAAACTGGGTTATGCTGTATTTTATCTGCTCTTGTGCTTAAGGTCAATACAAATTCATTGCAGTAACTTTTTTTAAAGCACTTTTTAGAAGTTATTCACAGTAATAAATATGCAGTAAGCAAATTTGTTGAATTATTGTAGTTAATTTACTATTTTTAACTTAATCCTCTGATGCAGGGTTCCCAACCGGTGGTACGCGTACCACCAGTGGTACGCGGTAAAATTTCAGGTGGTACGCGGGAGTCATGTGAGCAACATGATGCTATTAGTAGCTTCTGTACGAATGTGCAGTGATCACGCAAACATATAACTCATTATTTTAAACATTAACATCATTTTAAAGAGAAATCTTTAATAAACATCTGGATCGGAAGTAAAACCTAGCACTCTTTGATCTTCCGGCAAGCTCTGCTCTTTTTGATGCCATTTGTTACGAGTTGCTTGTGTGAGAGTTGATTTTCTGAACTCTTGTACATAAAAAATAAACATAGAAGCAGAATAAGTGTTGAAGAGTACTTAAGAGTGAAAATAAGTCCCATTACTCCTAATGTTGATTTTTTAATCACAGGCAAACAACAAGTTTCGAACTAAAGACTATAAAAGTACATTTTGTAATTACATTAATTTTTTGGTGAGTTTGTACTATACTTTTATTTGTATGATTTTAGAAACATGGATAATAAATAAAACTGTAAATTAATACAATTTTTATCTTTTTATTCTTCTTTATTACGATGTTTAATAAACAAATTTAAACATTAAGTATGAAGTTTCTCGAATTTATTCAAAGAGCTTTTGTAAAACTTTTAGAAGGTAAATATTATACGTTTAATAAATATTTTGGTTTGGTGGGACTCAAATTCTCAAAGTCAAGTGTAGTAATGCAAAAAGGTTGAACCTGCTCTGATGGATAAGCAAATGGACTGAAGTGTAAACTTGTTTTCACTGCATATTATTACAATTTTAAACTGAACAATTTAATTTTTTTAAATTGTATTTCTCTAGCAGATGATTATAAATGACTCCACCATACTTCAAATTTTAAAATTTAGTAAAATTATAAAATTTATAAGTTTTGAAAAATTATGCGTGTTGCTAGAAAACCTGATAGTCAGGCTACAGGTTTAAATGTTTGTATATCTCAGAGCTTTAATTTTCTAAACAAATTCTTGAAAAATTGTTTAGAGCAAATATTGACATTGTATCAATCTTTCTGTTTATGTTTTATGAAATGCATATCGTTACAAAATTTCCTGGTTCTTCAAAAGACGACAGTTTACAAGGACTAATTAACTTTATTCCAGCAAATAAAATGCTCTCACTAACAAGGATGACAGTTAGTAATTTTGTATAAACAGAAAAACAAACTATCTCCTGCCAAAAAAACCCAGCTTGTTTACATTCAGCTTGTCAATAATGTACGATTATCGAATCTTCACTTCAGAGCAAACTGCAAAGACACATACAAAACTGATCCGTTGTTTTAGACGTTGGTGATCTTTCTAGAACAATCTAGCGGATCCTGATATTATGATCAAATTCATGGAATTTGTTGTGTGTCTGTCTTGATGGTGAGGTATTAGATGTACCGTGTGTGTCACCAGCTCACAATTGAGCGTTGGAAAAGGTCATCTAGCGGAGTCACTACTGTTGCATTTTGCTAGGATGGCTGGACATGGGAAAATGTGTGTTGGACTTAGTTCTATGTCGAGGCAGATTTTGCAGGTGGGGTACTTTCTGTAGCCGTCTGGCTGGATTTTCATTCCCCTCAGATGTCCAGTTCTCAGTCTAGTTAAGGTTTTTGCTATTGTTCTGCTAGTTGTTAATTCACAGATTTGGTTCTTTAACTTGATGGTCGAATCCCTGAATTTTGATGGAAAAGATCCCTGATTTTGGCATGGAAACTTTAAATACTGGATATGACATTTTGTCGCCACGATCACCAATGGTGTAACAATGTGTTTTTCCACGCTCTTGGCATGTGTTACAATCGATTAAACTAAGACCATAAAAATACAATAAATTAAGTATTATTTACAATTTTGTTGACGTGTGCCTCCAGGACATAGCCTAGAAGGCAGAAGGGTTGCAGTAGATTCCATGGGACAATTTTCTCTAGACAACCTGCACCCATGGTACTGGGCTACGACAGCCCACAGGACTTTCAGACTCGCAGATTTAACGAGCACGTTCTCCGCATGTACTCAGGACAACACAAATATCCATGCCTTATCCGGAATTCTAACCCTAACCCATTCCCATGTCAAGCAAGGATCGAAACCACCATACCAACTTGGCAACACTTATTTACAATACTTACAAAGAAGTATTTATGTAATTGGTACAAATATAATATTGACTGAACATTAAATTTTTCAGCTGGTGCACAACATAAGTATTCATTCCCTCGACTACTTATAAGAAATGAAGGGATCTAGTGTTATGCAAGAAACTAATTCCAAAAAAAATAATTGCATCCCTCTTTTTTTTAAGGGTAATTTAATAAAATTAAATTTAAAAATTTTATTTTGTTTTAGAACCCATTTGGTGATGATCCACCATCTACTGGACACCTGATTGATCTTCAAAGGTAATTTTTTTTTACGGGTTTTCAATTAAGATCATTATTCCAGGCCTCAGAACTAGGAATGCTCTAAAAAAAAGTAGACAAAAGATACTTTCCAATAAAAAATAGAGACTAAAAGTAGACTATAGTAATCAGCGTTTTGAAAACCATTTCAGCAAAAAAAAAACTTTCATCAGAAATTGCAATTAACGACACCTTGAAAATCCATAAATTACGAATTTATATTTATAAAACGTAAAACTAAACATCAGTAATGTAGTGAATTTTCGGAAATTGGCTAATGCAGTTCAGAACCAAACACCCATAATGTTCTATAATCCGGACATTTTTGAATTTTGGCGAGATTCAGATTTTTTTAAAAACTTAAACCTGTCTAAAATCAAGAACCACAATATAAGCCGAAGAAGAAAAAATGGCAAAAAAAGTTTAAAAGGGAAAGAAATCAAGCTCTTCTTATTATACCTAACAAGGTCACATAACTCACGAACACTTGATCAGCCGAAAATATTATGGTTGGTCTGACTTGGCCTGAACCGGAGTTACAAAAGTAACAAGACGCTCTTCAGATCAGCATATAGGCAAAAAAAATGTCAATCATTATGAAGCAATGCGACCTCATCAGTGGATTTCATGAAAAATACTAGGCAGCAAAATAAGCAAATTGGGAAGCATTATTGGATTGTACTGGCCGGTAACTGATATTCGAAGACATCTTAGTGTAATCAAATCAAAATTCATCTTCAAATTTTAATTGAATTTTTATATTTATTATTAAAGTTTATTATTTAAACTTGTTGTTTTGTACTGCAATTCAAAACTTGAAGTCAAAAAATCACTTATCCTTACAAATAGACAAATTGCAACAAAACTCGAAGATCGCTTAATCGTGAAACCTTTAATATCGACAAATCAAAAAAAATCCTCAAATATAAGTAAAAACGACACACAAAAAAGCAATATTTAAAATGTGTAACTGAAAATGTGTAAATCATGCATCTTCAAAAATCGGAAAATTGAAGACTCTTGAAAATAAACAAACCAAAAAATTAGCATATCACATAATCTTAAATTACGCCCAAATAATAAATCTAGGCTAACTGCAAAGACGGAAAATCGAGAATCTTTGAAAATCAGCAAACAAACAGAGAACTATAAAAACCTACATAACAAATAACTTTTAAAAATTCGAGCAATTAATTCAAAATTATAAATCTTAAGAGAAAATGACAAATCTTGTAACTTTGAAGGAATTGGACATTTGCAGAAAAATAGGCTCTTGAAACCAGCAAATCTGAAATTTACAATGGGGGAATTTTTTTTTAAATTGGCTGATTGCTAAGCCTCGAAATAAACGATACAAAAAGCTTATCTTCATAAATCTATATGATTCAAAACTTGCAGAAAGTGGCGAAATTTCCAGGCGCACACCAGAATTTCAACAAATTCAAGCATAATTCCCGATTTTCCCTGCGCTAAAAAATCCAAGTGCGATTCCTGACTTTCCAGATTTTACCTGATGGCAGGACCCGGATGTCATTACGAGAACCCGTTGAAAAATACAAAACAAAACACTGCAATCCCGCAGCTTTGAGTCGTAACATCACCGCTAATTGAAAGATATGTAATTGCATGAGAGAAAAAAGTTCTTAATTTGCCAACAATGTTCTTGTGATATCTCGGCAAAAGTTAGCCGCGCTGGTGAAAAAAAAAGAGACTTTGGCCTGAAAAAAGATACTTTTAGAGACACTTAAAAAAATAGATACTAATAGCTAGAAAAGAGACTAGTTCTGAGGCCAGTTATTCATTAATTGAAGTCATTATCATTAATACAATAATTTCTATAAATATGTGTGCTTTATTTTGTTTGATGGCAGAAATTTCAAACAAGTATGATAACTTTTCTAAAATGTTTTTGTAACAGATAAATATTGACTTATTCTTAATGAATACAGGGTTCCCACTATTTTTGTAAAAAAATAGGCTTTTTTTTTTAAAGCCCTAATAATTCAACTCTTCTCAAGTTCAACTTTTGTATTATATCTGATTTTAGTTTTACTATATTTAGTTAGATTTTAGTATAATCTAATTACATTTTTAAACTTTGGGAATCAGTGAATTATGTCTGAATTAGGCCAGCATATAACTCCTAAATCTTGATTAACTATCATTGAATGAAGTATGTCAATTTTTTTTCTGAGAGCCTATTTTTACGATTTCTTAATTATTAAAGTTTGCACGTTACTAAATACTGCAGACACTAGTATTATGTTACTTCAGCTTGCTGTCCCATTCCCAATTTGGATAGCTTAATATGCAATTTTAATAGCAATTTACTATTGACACAGTGGGGATGTTTCATGTCATGAGTGACAACGGTTCTAATGGTATTGTTTTCCTTTTTGGTCTTCTGGGGTTATAATTGTTCTGAATAATACAATATTTTCTTACCTTACTAAATTATTGTTGTGTACAAACTTTCCTTTCAGAAGATTTTATCTGTTTTGTGAATCACGTTAAATTGCGTCCCACAATTTCGCTTAATTTCTCTGCATAAGACAAAATATCATCTAAACCAAAGTTTACTGACATCATTGACGTTTTGCTAGTGCTGTACGTACTTGAAATTTAATTGAATTAAAACCAATGCAGTTTAATAAATAGCAGGAATAAAAACAAGTTGCATGTAAATAACTCTGAAATAAAAGATTGACATTAAACTCTCATTTTGAGAGAGAAATCCAAAACAATCAATGAAATCGCAGGAAATCCAAAAATGAAAACAAGAAAGTTACATTATTTGAAACAATCCCATTTCAATATGCTATATTTTTCTTTAAACTTTTTTCCCGACAGCCCTACTCAGAACCAAATGATGACTTCTCTGCAGATGGAAGAAGAGGTGAATTTGGAACTGCTCAGAGAAAGAGAGGAAGCTGTCCGAAAACTGGAGGTATTTTATTCAATGCTTCTGATTTTTTGGTATTTCATGTTTTTAGAAACATTATTACCAGTATGACTTATTTACTTTTGTTCAACCTCCTAGCTGTTTTCTCTTGCATAAATATTAAATTATTTGCTTAGAAAGTTAGAATCAAGCTTTTTAATGAAGAAATTATCTTAAAATCATTATCATTTCAAAATTAAAAAAAGTAGAATTTTAATAAAAAGTTTACTATAATTATAACATTTTGAAATGTAATGTTTTTGCTAGAAGTACATAGTGTGTAGTATAAATTACAGAAAAAAATTGTGTCTAATGACAGAAAGTTAGGAAAGATTTATTTTTAATATTTATAAATACATTTGTTATTTTTTTACAATTTATATTCCTTATGTTTACCTAGGCAGACATTGTGGACGTCAATCACATTTTTACTGATTTGGCAACTTTAGTGCATGAACAAGGAGAAGTAATAGGTAACTATACATAATGCTTTTTGGAGTGTATAAAAATTTACTTGATTGGAAAAGTAACAGTAGTTTATTTGTATTTACAGACAGTATTGAAGCAAATGTAGAGTCTGCACAGATTCAAGTTTCTGAAGGAACACAACAGCTAGCAAAGGCGAGAAAACACCAGGTAAGGATTTCTTTGTAGGGGTTATCGCTTGCCACTTACAATAAAGTTGCCTGTTAAAGGATGTACCTATTTATCAATTGGTTTTTAATTTCAATGGAAGCTTATGTTAAACAGCGAGAGAGTTACCACCTTATAATTTACTAGCAGTATTTACATCATGGCGAAATTTTAGTGTATCTCTATCCTTGTAATTTGTATTAGCACTGTAAGTCCTATATTTTGTGCACACAAAGCAAGCTTTGTGATAACTTTAATAGTATCCTGTTTGAGCAATTAAAGATCACAGGGTGTCAGAGGATTTTTTTTTTGTTTTAAATCCATCTATCTGTTCTTTTTGTTAAATAGATGTAATTTTCAAATTCTCAAAAGTCTATTGTCATTGATTGTAGATTTTAAACTATTTTGTTTTAAATTTGACAAATTTTAAAGTAATTGCAATTGAACATGATAGATGCTGATGGAAAGATCCATAAAACATTGAAAAAATTTTTAAACTGATTTCTATAATAAACTATTGAAATTTTTTTCAGTATATAACTGAAGTTTTTTTATTGATTTAAAGTAATTGCTTTCAAAATAAACTTTCATACAATTATGATTTTGGATAAAAGCCGATTCACTTTAGGGAAATAAGTAGTTATCTGAATGACTGATCTACGACGTGTCACACTATCTTTAATTTGACGTTCTCTCATCAGTCTAAGAATATACTAGCTATTAAAAATTGAATACTAATAAAAGTGCTCTTCCTGGACATTTTTATACTTGTTCTATCAAATTCAGTATAAAAGTGCTTCGATAATTTCATATTTAACGTTTTTCTCTTCCTTAGGCTGCTGCAAGACGTAAAGCATGCTTTCTAGTCATGTTCCTGGTTTTTGTTGTTGTAATAATAGGTCTCATAATATATTTCACAAATTAAGACTGATAAATACATGGCTTCTTTGTTATGAAAAAAATTGTAAGTATGCAGATGTAGAAGCTATAACATTTAGTTCTGTTTCCCCACTTGTCTGCTTTTGTGAATAATAATTGTTACATTTAAAAGTTATGTACACATTCCACAAATAATATTGTATAAAAGCATAGTAGTTTTTCTTTATCCACATCCTTAAATGTATTGTAGATTTTAACGTTTATATAAAATATCAATGTATTTCTTTATGTATTTGGCTGCATTCATCCGAAAAAGTAAATGGATTCTATTAAAGAAAGTGGCCACCAAATTATATTTTTAAACATTTTATTACTCAGTTTTAATTGCTCATAAAATTTAAGACATACAAAAAAGATCCATGGAATGAGGAGGGCATTCACAAATATCTCCAGAACACAGTTAAAAGTTCATTTCAAACGAATTAGAGGGGGATCCAAATTCTCAGTAGGTAACCACCTTGATTCGTCCAAAGCTGTATATAATTCCTATTTAAAGCAAATTATGTTTTGTAAATAAACCTTCAATAAAATATAATAAGTTTATTTGGTACCATATCGTGAATTCATACAGAAAAAAAAGTAAAGAATCTCAAAAATTAACATTTTAAAAGCCATAAATTTGAGGGGGGTTTTTAGCACTGTGACACTTGTTAGCACTAACACCTAGAATTTCTCTTAAAGTGATCAAAATGATATAATTAACTATCATTTCACTGATTTAATTTTAAAATTCATTGTTTGATTGACTTATAGAAGTCTATTAAATATTGGTGACAGTTTAGGCAAAATATTTGGGACTGTCTGTTATATTAGCCAAGCATATACTCATATAACCTCTTAATATAATTACTTAATAGTTACCTCATTTCTTTGCATGAGTTCTTGATTCATCTGGTCAATGTCAAGAGGGATGTCATGCTCTGCAAAACATATATTGGTTTGTTGACAATGATATTGAGATTACTTTTAGTTTGTTAAATATAAAATTGCTGCTTTATGTGATTTGAAATATTTATACATTGACTAATATTCTGTAAAAAATAATGTAAATAAATTTTATTTGGTTCATGTCTATTAAAACTTGTGGTCAAATAAAGCATTTGAAGTTAAATTTTACTTGGTCTTTAAATTTTCCAGAGGGTCTTTAAATTTTCCAGAGGGTTTAAAAGTAGAACATCTTTTAATTGCTTTTATATACCTCTTAACGGCCTTCGGGTTAACATCGTATATTTTGACAATCTCATTAGTTTTATACTAATAAGGTTCAGCTGCATAAAACTTAACTATTAAAAATTTAAAAACACAAAACAAAACTTAATAACTTAAAACAAAGTTTTAAATGTGTCTTTTGGATTAGAATCAAAATTTAATTCCTTACCTTCAATAGAAGTCTCTGGAATTTCATAGGTACTTGGTGCATACTAAAAAAAAATTAGAACAAATCCAAGCATGTTATTGATTTCAAAATATTTATTCAATAGAAAATAGTGTGGGAATTAAGTCTAAATTTCAGAACAAGAAAAGCCCAGGAAGTAAAAGATCTGATATAGTGTACCTATATCGGAAAATGGCCCAAAAAAGTTAAACCTAGTATATGATTAAGTTTCAAAAGCACGATACTCTGTCTCATATTTTGTTACATCATCACAAAAGCTATGCTGATTAGCCTGATATCAATTCGCATTGATCTGCCACCATGTGGGGTGCAAATTTAATCATCTTCAAAACTGTTTTTTAGCTCTCTTCAATTCTAAAATGCCATTTTTGCCCCCCCAATAAAAATCTTGCTTTTTGTGCAATTGATACATTAGATCGCCGCACTAGAGCTACACGAGGACTATTGGCGACGGGCGTCCTATTTTAGAACCACAGTCAAGTGACGACACTGCCTTTTATGTTTATGGAATTTCAGTAAGCTTCCTTAAGGTATTAATGGCCACTTTCATTTTTTACAACCAGATTATTTTTTTTAAAAAGATAAATTAAAATTTTGTTGCTTAAGAAAAAGTGAATAAAGTAAACCTAATTAGTGCCTAAGAAAATGGATTTCAAGGGAGGGATTTTAAAAAAAAAACAGTCTTCCATATGCAAACAAAAAACTAGTTGATAAAACTTAAAATCAAAAGCAGTGTTCCTTAAAATCTGTTCCATAAGGAGGGGAGGTGTTTTACTTAAGACTTCCTTTTAAGAGCGAATCAGACCGAATGACCGCAGGTCTCCAAACAAAAAAGGCCTATGTGTCAATCCAATAAGGGGGGAGGGATGATTTTCTAAGCCTCATTATTCCAGTTGCAAAATTACTTAATGAAAATTTAAAAAAAATATTCAAACCAATTGCAATAAGTGAAATTATAGAGCTCTGTACGTCAGCTACATTTATCATATAAAAAAAAGTTTGAAAATATTCAATACAGATTGAGAAATGTGGCTTAGAAAATCTTTTTTTATTGGATCAACACAGAGGCACTTTAGAGACCTGCGGTCATTCAGTCTCTTTCACTCTTAATAATTAAATCATTTAACAATTAACACTTCCTTACTGGAACAGCAGTTGGTGTTGTTTCTGCTGTTGTGGTAGCAGCCTGTGGATCTGCGTAAGGATATTGTTGGGGGTACTGATAAGCAGTCCCATAGGCCCCATAGCGTTGGTCATATCCATAGTAGGGGTTTTGTGCCTGGTAAGTCTGCCATGCTGCGTAGTAGCTTTGGTAGTCGTAACCTGGGTATTGTTGCTGCCACTGCTGTTGTTCCTCTGAACCAGGGGTACTGGGGACAGACGTTCGACTGAAAAGGGCAATTTTAAATTTATAGCTAATATATGAATCATTTCAAATAATGTTTACAATGACAACTTGTTTATAGACCATAAATCTTTGGTCCCTTGAATTGTCTATATACCTGAATATTATATCTCGCTTATAACGAAACTTTTTAATTAACTCCTTGGTTATAACGCTAAAAATATACATTTATATGATATCCAAAATGCCTTCCTAAAGAAATCATTTTTTGTGTAATGCTTCACCATTTAAATTATGTATATTTGGCAAATGTCAAAATTAGCCAAATTTGAAATTCATTTCCCACCAAAAAAATAATTGACTGTAGAAAGAAAAATTATATAAATTACTATTAAAAGCACCTAGGGTTAAAACTTATTCAATCAATGTCATTTTAAAACTTTAATAATATAAACGTACATTATATGGATTGTACATGATTTACTACACTTAATAATCAAGCTTATAACGTTACTCATTTACTATATGTTAATTATTGCGACTATAAACATCCCTTTAATGACTCTATAACTGTGTTATACATATCTGGGTATGCTGAGTTTTCAGTTTTAGTGAACACTATAGAACAAAATGCTTTGATAATGAATTATCTGGGTATATTCTATCTAAATTATGGCAATAAACTAGTAGCTAAAGAACACAGTTTTGCTTGGTAAAAAGTAAACACTAGGTGAAACAATCTTAAGTAACCAGGTGCTATGTCAGAAATCTATATGTATGCATGAGAGTTTCATCATTTCATGAGGCCCAGTGGTCCGGGGATTGAATCCCGGATTGGGCAAGGTTGACACATCCTTTCATCCCTTAAGCGGGTCGATAAAATGGGTACCAAGCGTACTTGGGAACTAAACACTGGGGGTTCCACGTGAGGCTGACCACCTTACCGGGACATATGCCTAGCACCCCAGAGCCTTAGGTCACGAAAGCTGGAATGGGCACGGCAGGCCTTGGCCCACTAATAGGCTCTTGCGCCAAGGAGTTTAGTTTTTAGAAATGGTATAGGAACACATTTTCAACTAAAAAAATATTAAATGATGCTACCAACTATATTATTCAATTTATAAGAGCTATGATACTTGTTTGTGCTTGCCTTCAAAGGATTGACATAATTATTGTTCAATATTTGAAAATATTGTAAAATCCCATGAACCATACATATAAAAAACTGGATTACAAATCATAATGGTACAACACTATTTTGCCGATAATATAAACATGAATTTTTATACCCTTAAAAAGTAGAATTATTAAAGAAGTCACATTTCAGAATATAGATGCTTTTACAAATTTCTACTTTACAGACACTGAAAGATTTGGTGAACAACTAGTAACATCCCTAAAATGCAAAATTAAATTACTAATTACAGCCCCAAAGCTCAACAAGATTAGTCCAATCTATAGACCCCTGATAACAACCCAACGTGTGTTTGGATTCTTCATAAAACATCCACACCATCAAAACCAACAACATTCTATCATTCAATTAAACTAATAATTTAATTGTTCCCAAAATTTTATAAAAAATGAAATGGTGCATTTACCTTTTCTGTTGAGCAGTGCTAACTCGAACACTTTTCGAACCGATATGTGCGTTCTGCATTTCGACTAAAGCTGATTCGTATTCAGTCTTGCTGGTAAAATGTACAAATCCGTAACCTTTACTTACACCAAAGTTGTCGTAAATAACTAAAAAGCAAAAGAAATAATTATTACATTTAAAGAAGTAAAGATAATTAGTGTCGTCATAGTTTAAACTTTTAACAAAATTAAAGTATGTATTGCAATTTTAATGGAGTAAATATATAACTAGACTACATATAATTGAAAAAGTGTAGAAAAAAGGTTCATTTCCAAATGTTCTAAACACTGCCTTACAGCGAATTTATCACAAAAACTTATTATTCTGAAAATTGTATTTTATTTAATTTTGAATTTATTTCTTGAGCCTTAAAAGTAGAAAGCGAATCAACTTCATATTATACTCATAGAAGATATAAGTGAAAATGGTAACGAGCAAACTTAATTTCTTAAGGGGAGTCGGATGGTTCATCTCGCTCATGTTAATTTTACTAACTTTAGGAACATTTTTCTCAGAAACTATACGAGATATCAGTATGAATTTTTTTTATAGTTTGTTCCTTACATATAGCTCTTTGATTTAAACTGAGGATATTTCACAGTATAAAAAATTACTTTTACTGTAATTTTTTAAAAATATGTATTAAAAAATGCAAAAAAAAATCCGATTTAATGTTATATAATTTTTTTTAGCAGGGATATTTAAAATTCCTCAGTTTAAATCAAAGAGCTATTAGTGGGGAAGAAATAATAAAACATGTTGATATCTTTTATAGTTCCTGAGAAAAATGTACCTAACTGTTAAAAAACCTTATATTTCAGAAACGCTAAAGAAAAGTAAGGTATAGGTAAGAATTGATAGTTTCTGAAAAATGCTTATAGAAAGAAAACCACTAAACAGAAATTGATAATCTTGGCCTTAAATTAAAGCTATTGATATGCAGCTTAAAAATTTTTAAAAACAAAAAATCGACATTTTTGACCCAACACCCATCTGACTCTCCTTAAAGAACATTTGCCATTTAAAGAGCTATATTTCTGACTGATTAATGATCATAAACTGAGACAACGTTTATACAAACTGAACAGGAAACCAACATTACCTTTCGCTAATTTCACTGTTTTGTATCTAGCCACAAATGCGTCAAAGAGAGCTAGGTCATCAACGTCTTCTCCAAGATCCCCAACAAACAAAGAGTAGTCTTTTCTGTGAAAATAAAGAAACATAAAGACAGGTACATGGAAAAAAAAAAGAGTTCAAATTATAAAAACAAAATTTCAAAAAGAAGAATTTATAAATTTCTAATTTTCTTAAGTATTACCTTCCTACATCTTAAGCTTGATTAACAAAACTTTCTCAATATTGAGAGGTGGCTACCTGTTAAAAAGGAAGGTAATTCATCAACTATGCTAATGATTTTGTAAGCTCACAGAATGACCGATTATTCACAGATATATTTCACCAGTGCTACAGTAGCCGCCATTTAATCGAATCAAATCTGTTCAATCGCCATTTAGTTCAATAAAACCGATGGTTCATTTAACCAGAAGGTCAACAAAAATATGAAACAAAACGGCAGTCTTCAAGTTCAAGAACATCAATTTTTATTTTTAGCAGATAAATTTTCTTTGGGTTGGGCAAGAAATATATAATCTTTCATATTATCTCTTAATTATTTTTTAATTCTTTATTAATTTTACATTACTATATTTATACCAGCATTATAATATTTTGCCATTGCACTCCAAAACTGATTAATGAAAAATAAAAAGACCTTTTAAAATACACTCGACTCCCTAAGCGATTTCAGTAACATTTAAGTTTATAGATCAAGGTCAAAGAAAGGAAAATAAGTAAATTGAAACAAAACAGAATTCTTTAAGAATTATTTTATTTTTATTTAAATTCAATACTATGGCAGATTTTAAAGATAAGCCAAGATTTAATTCCCCAACCAGTATGGTGGTTTAGACCCTTGCTTGCCAAGCAAATTGGATATTTGTATGGCATGGATATTTGTTGTCCTGAGTACATGCCGAAAATATGCTTAGTATATATCTGTGGACCGAAATTTTTGTGGTCGGGTCATATTTCAGTTACTATGGGTGCAGGTTGTCAGGAGTTGAGTTGTATTATCTACACAAGGGCTAGGGTTGTCAGGAGAAGAATGCCCCTCTCCTTTAGCAACATTCTTAAATTGAGGTGTTGGTGTCCCCTTGAAGCAAAAGTCAGACTTCCACCCTCACAGATACTCTAGGCTTTGTGCTAATGGAATCCATTGTACACCTTCCTGCCTACCAGGCTATGTCCTGGAGGCGAACAATAACATTCAGTTATCAAATGATTTCCTTAAACAGCGCTTACTGTAGCACAATAGACTATAATTATCTGTGCAGGTCAATGGCAGCATCTTCAAAAAATTAGTTTTAAACATTTGAAGATATACAATTATTGCCTTTTCATAAAAAAAGGAACATAAAATACTGTATCTGCTTTTATACTATATTTGTAGATAGATACTGTCAAGTTGCTAAATTAGTTCAATAGTCAGACTAGAGTGATGTTTTTAAATCTACTTCAATATTTGATTTCAAGATTCAATCTAACTAAAAAAGGTCCTTTTTTTATTTGGGTAGAAACAATTTCAGTGGAAATATATAATAAATTTCAAAAAAATACATTAGTTTAAACTTATACTTTGAATACTGTTTGAACTTATGTCTAAGAACAGTATTACAATTCCTATGCTAAAAAAATACAATTATTTTTGTTTTAAATTAGAATTATGATTAATACATATATATAGCAATGAAAAATCTTGAATACAGTAGTATATAAAAATTCAGAAACTTTTAAAATTAGAAAATATGTAATAAAAAATGAAGGTATAAAAAAATGTGCTTCAAACTTAAAACAATGAATTAAGTCCTACAAGAGCTTCGAATAAGCCACACGCCTAAAAATTGATAAGAAACAAGGGGAAGGGGGGGGGGGGGAATTACTATTAAATCTTAGTAAAGGCATATGATATCAAACAATAAGTACTCACTCCAAGCTGCTGTCTTTGGAATAATTTGCGTGGTTCAACTTGAATCTTTTTGACTAAAACAATAAAAAAAACCATTAAAACCTGAATATCATATAAACTTTAAACTGCCAAATCTTTTGACAGTCAGAAATTGAAATCAAATGCAATCCAAGTCCTATTTCAACAGTTGTAAACGAAATTAGCAATAACTAAACCTTTATAACAATTCCATCTTGAGTGAGAATGGTCGTTCTTGCTATAACAGCAACTTTAGCTGCAATTTCAAAAGAAAGAAAAAGACAAGAGGGAGATTTAGCAACTTATAACTAAAAAATGTATAACCAAAACCAATCCACACCTAAAAGGTGAATTTGTTTGAACCACTTACACTGGTATTTGGAATAAGCTTTCCGTTGTATCTATGCAAAACTCTATGGGCACTTTCTTCGTCTGGGAAATCTAGAAAACCGTAACACAAGGACCTAAAAAAAATATATATTCGAAAAAGAAATTAAAGTAGTAATGTAAATCAACATTTCTATGATTTCTATTATTTTTTTGTTTGTTACTTTAAAAATAATTATAAAGCAACAAATATAAAATTTAGAAAAGTAAAGAAAAAACAAGAGGGATTTTTGGGAAAAATAAATTTAAAATATTTTTCATTGAATAATTTCAAAAAGATGAAATAGTGCACAAGATTAAGATTTCAAATTTTTATGCACCAAAGAAATTACATTAGAAGCTTTAAAACTTTTGATATAAACCCTAAGGAATTTGATGAAGTTTCCTATCATTTTACCATTGAGAAGGCAAATGGTAGATGGCATATCATAAGGAATCTTAACAAAATTAATATGAAGAAACTTTTTTTGTTATTTTAAAAATATATATTTCAGTTTAAAGTTGAACTAAAGAAGAGAAGGTTAGGGAGAAAATTAGAAGATATTTTAGAAATTTGGAGTTTGTATAAAATGCTCATAGCAGAGGAGCCTTAGTAGTCCCCACAATACCGTTCACAAACAGACAAAGAAGAGAAGATAACTAACTTACTCTGTATTTTTTCTGATGATTTTTACACTACAAATGGGTTCACCTAATATACGAAAAGCATCCACTAAAAATTCTTCGTCGATGTTTGAATCTAACTAGAAAAAACAATATACATAATTAATTAAAATTTAAGAGTTTTGGATATTCATTAGACAGTGCTAAAAATAATGCTGAATTCAAAATTTGTCATGCATACCAGCTAATATTGTAAAAAAATTACAAATTCAAGATATGCCCGAAATTATTTGTATTCATTAAAATAGAAACAGACAACTGAAGATAGCTTTAAATATTGGTTCCATTTTGGAAGATCTGTTGTTACGCAATCGATCCATCCAATTGTATTCACAACTCTTTAGATTGAATTAGCATAGATGAACGATAAACTAACTAGATAAATATTTAAATGTCTTTACAGCAGAATATACAAATACAGGGAAATATTGGCTGTATTAGAGAATTGTTAGTTGGAGGCTAGGGCTAGGAACAGCGTGTAAAATAAGCAGTATCGCATCGCGAAACGCGACACCAAAATGAAACCTTGCGATAGCGATTTAGCTTTGTATCGCATTTAGTTGCAATACTCACAAAGCATCTCCGTTTGTCATAACCATGGTGTTTTTGCAAACGATTTGAAGTAAGATCGCTTCAGTTCAGTTGTCTAAGTCATGAAGCTCTATCTCAATTAGAATCCGTTGGCCGCTTTTCGTTCGGCCAGGAAAGCATCTCAACTCCATACCAGACTGGAAGTGAGTGGCGAAAACTGTAAACAAACTGCTGATAATCGCGCCAGAACAGAAAGATTTAGCGAGATTTCCAATTTGTTATTATTTGTGTTGCGAAAATCAACGAAAGTAAAATATGGCGATTCAGTTACGAACTGTTAAAAACTGGATCACGTCGTTGGATCCGAATAATGTGGCTGAAGTACGAATATAACAGTAACGTTGTTACTAAAATAATGTGCGCTTTACGTGCAAAGCACGTAGATAACTTAAAATGTAAAAAAATTTCAACGCATCGCTAATCGACGGAATTAGTGGTGCGTCGATAAAGATGGACAATATTCAAAAGTGCTATGCATTAATTAAAAATTGCTACACACAAATACTTTGGTGTAGCAGAGCTGCTATACACACAAAATAGTATTTTACATGCTGGCTAGGAATATTAATTCAACTAACTGTAACCATATTTATTATTTAACATTAGTATAGTAATAATAATTATATTTAAATTTAGATCATAAAATCCATAGCATCTGAAAGTTGGAAAGTTTACAACTTTACATTGTTTTAGTTTGTATTACAATGTGAATAGATTTTAAAACTATAATTACTTTAAAAGTTTAGATTCATACAAAAAAAAGATAATGGTATTTACGAAGGTTGAAATATTTGTAAGAATGTAGAAAAATACTTTTACCATGCATTTATTGGTTTACAAAGTAAAAAATATACATGTAAATTAGTTATATATTCAATTTTTATGCTAGCATTAACATGGGTGGATGTTTGGTTTAATGGGACAAGGGCATTGTAGGCCATACTGCGGGAAAACACTACATTACTAGAGCATAAACATGCAGTGCTAGAAGTGTAGACGTGGAGGGACACACATTTTGTGAAAATGACAAATTACTTTTAATACCACTTAATCTATCCCCCTACTTTATGTTTTCTAGCTGCTTTGCACCAAGACAAATGTTGTTTGTAATGACTAACTATCGTTTCAGTTGTTCGCATTTAGACAGGATATCAGCTTCAGCTAGTGCAACACAGCTCTGAATCTCTTCGAAACTATCACTAAATACACACAATGAAGTTACATTATAAATACTTCTATTTGTATCTTATGCCTCCAAGTAAACCAAGGAGACAGAATATGCACAATAAAAATTGTAATGACTTCTTTCCAAAATATTATGGGGGGGGGGGGGAGGAGGTACTGGCGCCCAATTTTATGGGCCTCTTCCCACTTCTACCACTGTTCTGTTATTTATATGTATGTCCACTGTTCTGTTATTATATGTTATTTATAAACTGTATGTTATTTATACTTACATCTCCTATCCAAACTGTAGATTTTCTATTCATAGTTCATTGACGCAAAGGAGATATTTCTGAAAAATATATATTTTTCTTAATAAAAATTCATTTGGCGGATTATAAATTTAAAATACCTCTTAAAAACATTATAAATTAAAAATAAGTCTTAAAAATACTACATATTAAAAAAAAACCTTAAAAACAAACTAATTTAATCAAAAATGCTTAAATAACAAATCGTATATTTTTTTCAAAAACACTTCCTTTCATATCAAATATACGGAACAAATATACCATATCTTAAATGTGATCTCCTAGGAAAACAGCACTGCATAGCACTTGAAAATGCAATTAAAAGAATTGATACTAAATCTGTACAATTTATTGGATCTAAAAAACTAAAATCCTATAATATAAAAACTGATTTTGGCTTACAACTACAGGTTGGTACTGCTTGGTTGATGACATAGTCAATATCGAAAAAAAAAGTGTTAAATGGCTTTGGGTGTAGCTTTGTTGACAATAGTTCTATGGTTATTACGCGGGCATTAGACATCCCTCGTAAACATAGGGTTAAAGTATTGTCGTAGAATATCATTCAGGATTAGATGATAAAATATGAATAGGTGCATTCTGCAAACATGCACTTTTTAAAAAAAAAAACGATGAGTGAACTTCAAAAAATAAATAGAATCAAGTTATCAAACTTGTAAAGGATAACCTAGGTTATCATGCAGCCATTTAACATCATATTGCTTTTAAATGAGAAACCCTACACTGTCAGAAGATTTGATCAGAAATGTAGCTAGTAACACTGCAAATTTAATATCAGTATTCAGAAACACTAAATATCAATTAAGACTTATGGCAACGACTAATTTGGGACCTGGTGCTTCCCTTTTGTAAGGAGCTTTAGAATCTTGCAACAAGAAAAGTGTAGTTCGTCTTTCGTTATTACGACATTCAACGGTTTTATTAGTCACGATTTATTCAGAAATTTGTTGGTGGTGTCTGGCATTAAAATTATCTTCAGGTATTTTTTTCAGATTATTTCAAAAATCAACACCTTATCATTATTTCATTATTGTTACTTTTTATCCTAGCTTTTACTAGTCATTGTTGTTGGGTATTTCCCCCTTTTTTTCCCAACTGCTCTGCTAACTACATCACAAAATGTACCAACTCACCAGAGAAGGATAAAATGTAGTGTTTTCAGAGTTCCTTTGGCTACCATAAATATTGTCAAATGTCACATAATTTGAATTATATTTACTGGAGTTACCGCTGATCAGCGTTGTTCCAAAAAAAAAACTACAGTTATTCGATTTGTCAAGAATCGGCAATTCAATAGAAAATCGCCCAGTGGCACCGACAAGCTATATTTTAACAGTATTGAAAAAGGTGAGCAATTGTAAACGTGACACAAAAATCCCCAGATTACCAAAAATTTCCACTTTTAAGACAGAATACAGCATAAAATCGAAAACTGCCTTTTAAAATCTGACTAGGAATTCAAATATTTTTGCTGAAATGCATAATTAGTTCCATGTTCAGCAGTGGAAACAAGAATTTGTTTAGCCGGTAATCAGGCTTTATTTACTCTTTTAGTACAACTGATAAACCATTATTATTGACAAATGAACGTGTATATATTTTCAGAACATTTTCATACTTACTTCTTCATTAAACTAAATACCTTCATAAACATAAAATAATCGTCACACAAACACAAAAATTAATAAATAGGATTTTCTTTTACTTTAGTTTCTACTACCTTTTGCTTTTTTTCTTTGGTAGGTAAAGAAACTAATAAAGTGCTAAATAATTGGTTGGAAACGTCTAAGAGCATGACCGGCTAAGTTTTCCTATTAGTCATATTAAAGGTTACTACAATACGAGATCGAGAACAAGATATATGTGGTAGCCAAAAGGAGCCAATCTTATTGTTAGTGCCGATTTCAAAGCAAACAGTTTTACATCTCATTCTGTATTCAATATTTCAATTAAATAATAATTTTTTTCTTTCGGAAGGAATGGCAAACTTTTCGACAATTTTGGAAATCAAACATGTGATAGCAAGAATAAACACAAGTTGCATGTAAAGAACTGTAAAATAGAAAAAGCTTTACCCCTTTACCAGAAGCCACTGAACTAACTCAATTCTAGTTAAAATTGCCAAAATAGTGAATTTTGTCCAGATCTGTTAGTAAGATTTAAGGTGTGTGAGCACTTGTGTCAATTTTCTCCAATAGAAAACTCAGTTGCTCATGCCTTTAGACACTTTTTGGGAATATTTCTTAGGCTATGTCCTCACTACGACATCAAACGCTACAAAGGCAACAAAAGCAACAAAATTTGGCGACCGCCAAGGGCGCCAAGCTATGCAATAGCATGGGGGCTGACTCTGCCAAGTTGCCAATTTTTGTTGCATTTGTTGCCTTTGTGGTGTAGTCAGGACATAGCCTTATGATGTCACGCTCTCCATACTGCGATTTCATTGGTTGTTTTGTTTTCTTTGACAAGGTGACAAAAAAGCTCATTGGTTTCTTATAACGTCACGTGCCCCGAACTGCTATTTCATTGGTTCTTTTGTTTTATTTGACAAAGTGTTGAAACAAGCCCATTGACGAGTTGGGTTTGGTTTAGTTAGAGATCAATGTAGTGAGGTTACACATAGCTGCTCAAATCAATAACACAAGCTTTCATTTACCTATTCAGCTTCGGGTAATATGAAATATTAAATGCAACTAAACTAATATAACGTAACAAATGAAAATCGAGGCGCCACACAGATATGCTATTTGGACAAAATTTATCTTCTTTTAGACGAGTTTGAATTATTGGCTTCATACAAATGCAGTAAAAGCAAGGGGCAAATCAAATGGAAATTTTAGTTTAGTTTGAATTATCGTCGCACTAGAACTACACATGGAAATTTTAGAAAAGAAAAAGTATAAATTTTGAAAATTTATACTTAATAATGCGATTCGAGAAATTTTGGCCACCTTCATTGTCGCTCACTGTTTTTATTTTCAGATTCTAGTCGACATATTTTTTAGTTTAAACCATATCATTTGCTTTTGACAAATTACAAGCCAGATTTCCATGTATACATAATGTCTTGATTGAAATTACGCGATATGTATTTTGGAACCGAAATAAAACATGTTGTGGACTATTATGAAATTAAAAATCTATTAAAAGAATATTTCTCACTATTAGTATTTTAAAAAAAGGACTAATACTTAGCCTGAATGTTTTAGAAGATTAAACATATAAAGAAAGGTAACAGTCCATTATAATAGTTAAAACGCTTATAAAATATTTATATATAAAAAATATTAGTTTGAAAACAAAGAGAAATTTATGAACATTTGACGGAGCATCTTAAATATATTTCATGCAAAAAGTTTATTTGAAAAGGAGTTAGGATTATCAGCACAAGTAATTGTGCATGTGTTCAACACATATCAATTTCTTTTGCATGATTTTATTTCAGATAATATTGCTCAACTCGTATATAAGCCAAACCTCAAATTTATAAATTTGTAGAATATTCAGCTATATTAACAAGACGTTTTTCAGTTAAAATAATTCTTTCTCAAGAACTGAAAAACAAGTGAGCATCAGCATCTACAAAGTCAGCAATCATTCCACAAAATTTACAGTTAGCTTTCTTCACTTTTTGGATGCTCCCCTATTTTCCAGTTTCTTGGAGAAGAAAGTTTTTAATACCATAAAACGTTTTGCTAAAATTGTAACTACTACTAATAATATTTATAACTGTTATATAAACTGTTAAAATAGCTGTTAGCAACTTCCATAACTATTGGTAATAACATATTAAACACGCAAATGTTCCAATCAAATTTGGATTACGTTTTATTTTGCTCTGTTTGGGAGAAAGAAATTAAATAACCAACATTTTCATCATAAGCTATTTATCTGGTTACAGAACATCTAATCATTTTAATCTAAAATATGAATTACAACTTTTAAACGCAAGTTAAAATGTGTATGACCAAAAACAAAGAATTCATCTCTGAGGGGAAACAATATTTTATTTGCAACACTAAATTACAAAAAAAGTTATTTTTTTTAAAATTTGTAACATACAAGATGAACCCTCTAATATGATGCTTTTTATAATTTTATAAAACTTGTATTTTAAACCATAATTTTTATTTGCTCAATCAATGGTTCGTTGGTATGTCTCGTAATAGCTATCTAACAATGGATCTTTGGCATAAAAATCTTTTTTGGATCTCTCTCCAGCCATATACTGCCTCATACGTTCTTTTTTCATTGCTTCTACTCGTGCCAACTGAAAAGTAAAAGCATTTGCATTTTAAAACTACAAAATATACAACTAAAAACTTAAATACCACTAAATACATATACAACTTAAAACGGAAATTTTTAATAAGGTCATAACAAATAAACCAAAAAACATTTTTAATGCATGTGTTGTGTTCTTAATATTATTGATTGGAATAACGTTACATTACAGCTGTGCTTGGGCTTTAATTTTCATAATCAGTGGGTGTACTAGCTAAAAAACTGTGTCCATCAAACTTATATTGCATTCAATACAATCATTTTTAATTTTTGGAACGTCTGTACTCATATAACTAACCTTATTTTAAAAAACTTACTTTGATGTAACTCAAAGGCTATGTCCTCACTACGACAACAAACGCCACAAAGGCAACAAAATTTGGCGACTGCCAAGCGCGCCAAGCAATGCAATAGCATGGTGGTTGACTCTGCCAAGTCGCCAATTTTTGTTGCCTTTGTGGCGTAGTCAGGACATAGCCTAAAGGCTCTAGAGCCTTTCCCAGAATTTGTGATATTTTTACGTAAAATGCACAATATTTACTCAAAACCACCAAGTCCTTTTTTTTACAATGAAATTGCCAAAAACAAGTGACGCCTTTAGTATTTTGTAAGCAAAAATAATGAGGCAACTAAGCTTAAGTATCAAATTAAGACTACTTAAGAGTCTTTAAAATCTATTTATGATCTGTGAAGATTCGGCTGTATACTTTCCAACTGCTGCAGAATTTAGGTAACTCGAATAGGTACCTAAATGCTGTGATCCTACTTCATCTATTAAATCACCTTTATTTTCTTGGTGTCAAAGGAAAGGGGGAAAAATAAAGAATACTTTTTAATTGTGCTTTGTTAAAACGGGGAATATAGGACTTTTGGTGGTTCTTGTTTGGTCCCTAGTTTTTTTTACCACGGATTGGAAAGTTAGTTTTAAAAGTTTAGTTTAGTTTGAATTATCGTCGCAATAGAGCTACACGAGGGCTATTGGCGATGGGCATCGTATTTTGGAACCACAGTCAGGTGACGAGCCGACACCTGACGCAACCATAAAGGGCGACATCGTACGCAGCGTTAGGAATGCACGCTTTGAAGGATATTTAACGTGCACTCCCTCTACATGGGGTATTATGTTATTTTTAAAAAGTAACTCTGTTGCAGTTACAGCTACTTTATTTAAATTGTAACTCTGTTAAAGTTACTTAATATAAAAAGCAGCTAGTTATAGTTACTTAATACAAAAAATAACTAATTAGTTACTTTTAGAAATTTCAAATTAAACGGAAAATTGTAATTTAACCATCTTAAGGTTATTCAAAGAGAACCAAGATTAAAGAAACATAAGCACGAACAAAACACTGCAAATAGAAGTTAAAAAAAATTTCTGTAATTTTAAAAGACTAACATTTCAAAATTGGTATCTGACAGCCTTCCGAAAGTAAGGAAATTTTTTATTACTTCATTACCGCTAAAAGTAACGAAGTTACAGTTACTTTCTGAAAAATCTAACGGAGTTACCTAAAAAAAGTAACTGTTACAAGTAATGCGCTACTATAATTCCTTTTTTTTACTATATTCCCAGAACCCTAATTTCTATCCGCATTCTGTAGTTATTACAGAAATTCCAAATCTGTTGAAAGGTAACTGGTTAGCTAATATTGAAGTGTAAGCCACTGTAACAATACTCACCTGTTTCTTATGAAACATACACTCCATCAGATCCTGATATTCAGATAAGCACTGCTGCATCAATCCTTTTTTACCATACACATCAGTGCAATCCATGACGTTCAATTCCAATTCTCGACATCGGTGGTTGTGTTGGCAATGACCTAACAAACCAGTTAAATCAAAAGTAGGTGAACGGATTGGTGACCAATGGTCTTTGACTGAAGACATTCTGTAAAAGAAATTAAAATAAAATTGAAAATACAATGCAGGAAAAAATACTGTTGAATATGGTTACACCTCTTTAAAGGAGCAGAAATATAGATGCAATTTCTGGCCCAATAGAAATTATGTTCTGAAATATAAGCATTCATACTCACTTAAAATAATTCTCAAAATATTTATCTATAATTAGAACTATTATAATATGAAGTCCTCATCATACCCACGTTCACAATTAAGTCATAGTTTTAATGTTCCACATCTAATAGTTTTTGCAATTTGTTAAATACAGTTCAGATTTAGCTAAATTTCGATATTCAATTGATTTAATTTAATACGATAGATATATTTGAAAAACTAGGTTTAAAAAACTACAGGGGAAAACTAGATATACAGCGAGCCTATACAGCAGTCCAAAGATCGACAATGCTTCTCTAAAAAATTAGATTTTACATGGCTCTGTGTATAACTTTAAAAGATTTGTAAGTGTTTTTGATAGCATTGCAGTACAAAATGAAGTTTTTAAATAAAAAGAAAAGTACCTTTTTGGTTTTTATAACCTTCAGATGAAATTGAATTCACAAACAACAACAGGCAGACGAAACGAAATCAAAATACAAAAAGTTGCACAGCTTCTTTTTTTCAATCGAAAAATATATAACTTCAGTTCTTTTGCACTAAACTATTATTTTATTTTATATACATTAAGCTAACTTTTTACTCCCAAAAACTTATTTCATTGTTTTAAGTATTGATATCAAAGGATTTTTGTCGTTTAATAATTTAAAACTCAAAACCTAAAGTTTGACCTTAGATTCCAACAAGCAACTCGACAATTTTACTCGGCGTATCAAAATCCAAACTCAAAGCAAACGCAACGCAAAAACGCGAAGTTCTATTCTCCTTCTTCCTGGCTCTGCTTTATACTTATAGATACTTTTATCATCTAAACAAAACAGTAAATTTTGAAAAGTTATTTATTATTTGTTTCAGTAAGTGTTTTTTCTTCAATATATTTTTTTGTGTAAAAACTTCAGTTGATAGATACAAAAAGTTTTGTGACAAATTTTTTGTACACTTATAGTGAGCTAAAATTTTTTGGTGTCAGTATTAATTAATTGCTTAAAAAGGTTTTTATTCTTATCAAGTGGTTGGAAATGCTTCAAAAAATAATTTTGAAATATTAATTTTGATATATTATAATCTAATAATTAGTATGACAGGTAAATAAATACGTCCTGGGATTTTCCCCCTCGTTATCAATTTTTCAATCGTCCGTAAGCAAAGATAAAATTAACGAAAATTCTCTTCCTTGAATTTACGTAAACATAAAAAAGATTGTAATTAAGGTTTTATAAGTTATGGAGGTATTAAAAATGTTTGGTGATTATTTAAGGTCAAAGAATTATTTCATTGTTACTAAATTTGCAAAATTATTATATAACATCTAATTACCTAATATTTGCAATCAAGTTAGCATAATTACTAATTATTAACCACAAATCATATATGTCTTGATTGTCCACAATCTTGACATATATGACGTTGTCTTGATTTTAGTTGATATTCCTCCTATGCACTAAAAATATTTGATAATGATAACATGGATTAATACTAAATAAAGTTCTTCACAATTAGCTAAGTTATAGTGGAATATGGGCATAATAATGTGTATGTGAATGAAAACTCGAATTAATTTTTATATGCATTGTATTATAACTGATTACTGAGCAGTGAGCATACAATTGTCAGAACAATATATTTAAAATTTATTGCTGTTGAAACACTTTTTGCAAGGCATCCGAAATTGTGCTTGACCCTCCTGCTACATAGTTTTTTTATGCAAATAAACAACTGATACCTGCAATCAAAGGCTGAAAAGTGAATTTTAGATACTCTTCTATGAAACCATTTCAGTTTTTAAAATTTAAAATAAATTCTATCGTAACAGTGACATATAGCAATAAAAATTCTTTAAATGATGAATTACTGTCGATATATACAAGAGTCAATTTCCCTCCCTCCCCCCCCCCCCCAAACTTTAACCATTGAAAACATATTTGAGGTTATGATTACATGGGGTATAAATTCTGAATGATTAATTAAATAACTTCTCTAATTGGTATAAATTTGTTTTAATTAACTAAACTTAAAGGCTTGTACCTCATAGAAATTGTCTATGTTTCAGTTTATAAGACAGGGGCAATGAGGTATATTGCAGTGCTGGTGTTTTGGTCAGATTGATGTGAACCCTCCAGCATTTAGTTCCTAGCTAGCTTGGTCTTTATTTTATTGATCCATCAAAGGGAAAAACTTAGTTAACCTTGCCTTCTTTATTCATGAGGTTGTACCTAATTAAATTAACATTGAACTGTTTAACCATAAATCTGTTCTTGGTCTGGCATTATCAGAATAAGTTAGCTAGGAACTTTTCCAATTATAAAAATGAGCGTGTTTCACAAATTTTACATAATTATGATTGATTCAACTGTGTAATGTTATAAAATGTTTCTTGCCCTTCATTTTAAAGGCGTGCACTTCAAAGTTAATGTACCGTATGGCGTATATGCTTTTGTATAACCCGACTCTGTGTAAGTCGACCTCTCATTTTTAAACCAAATATGATATTTGATTTAAAAATGGGAGGTCGACTTAAAGGGAAAGGATAGTTGAAATATCCTTTCAAAATCGGTAACCCATGTATTAGTCGAGGTAAGATAAAAGGTCATAGCCTTCTGAGGAAAATAAGAAGAAACCAGTTCACATGACGGATCGTAATTTTTTTATTTTGCAAGTAAAATTTCAACCCCAAATGAAAATAAAACAGGTTTCGGCTTTTGAGTGTCGTTGACATTGCTGACCCTGAATGGAGAAGCTATGTTCATTGAAGCTTGAAGACCACGCATCAGCACTGTGCCAAGGTCACAGACTGTTAATGTTTTCTTTAGATACTTGAAGACTGGTTAACTGAACTGCCCTTTGCAGAGCTACACTGGGCAAAATACGCATTACGCCGAGAACTAACAATTAAGCATCATTATTGTGGATGCCGTGAATAGATACCAATCTTGTTTCATCTTAAGAATTTAACTGCTTTGTGTCTATTTTTAATAGATAGTATCTAAACCTTAAGTTTGATTAAAATTTAGTTTAAGGATAGGGGATGTTTTAAAAAAAATATGGTGTTTCGTGTATAAGACGACCCCGATTTTTACGGCACTAAATTTGTCAAAAATGTCGCGGCTTATACACAAGTATATATGGTAGATTTTTAATGTAATTTTAGGACATTAGTTTTAAAAATTTCCAAGGGATACATTCCAAATCTCATATATGTAGTTAAGCTGTGTAATTTTTCTCTTGTTTTCAAAGTATCATTTACATTTAAAACATAAGAATTTGTGTTACATAAAACTTTTTTAGAATGGGAGCAAATGTGCATATTGCATTTTCTTCAAAATTTGGTATTCAAACGTGTTTCAAATTGTATTTATTGTTTTCTAGTTAATATTTAAATATAATACAACATATTATTTGGTTAAGAATTGTTTTTATAGCTCTATATTTCACGACATCTATGAAAACACCTCTAGGTGAGTTCAGGGATGCAGAATATGTCCGATCCGGCGATCCTAGATCGGGGGAAATTTTAGCCATCTGGGGAAATTTTGTGGAAAATATTCAATTGTTTTCGATTTTAACAATATATTACAAAATTCCCTGACCAGCCGTTCGTTTTCTGTTTTAAAACCTACCGTTAATTTACTTTTTTGTTCTAACAAACCAAAATAGCGTACCGCTTTTGTCTCCTAAATTCAGCATGTCATCGGGCGTTGATCGCATCCGTACTCCATTCACCCCCCCCCCCCTTGTGTCAAATAGCGTAGCCATCGCCAGCTACTGTACGGATGGTCCAAACCAGGGTTCGATTTAAGTGGTATCGCATCGCAATTTGCAATGCAAATTCACCGAAACAGCGATAAAAATAATCAACCGATTCGCTACAACTGCAATGCACTTTTCTTTTTTTTAAAACGATTTTTACTTTTAGCTTCCACACTACGTTTATAACGTAAAAAGTGGAAGGTTTTATAATCGTTCAGTCCGTCTGACTGTCCGTCCTGTCTGTCACCCACTTTCACAGAAAGAACCACAAGTTCCACAGACAAGTGGGATACGTCATTTTAAAGCAAAAAATCAGATTAGGCTACATTCCAAATTTCATTAAAAAAATTTAATTAGAAGTTTATTTAAAATTTAAATAACTAAATTTTTTTTATCTACATTGAAATAACATGCAAATTCTATTTTTATTCATATTTTCACTGTTGTCATCCACAAGTTCCACAGACAAGTGGGATACGTCATTTTGAAGCAAAAAATCAGATTAGGCTACATGCCAAATTTCATTAAAAAATTTAAACTAGAAGCTTATTTAAAATTTAAATAACTAAAAATTTAATTTACATTGAAATAACATGCAAATTCCATTTTTATTCAATATTTTCACTGTTGCCATTTCGTTAAACGTACGAGAAACTTTTGTTAAAATAAAAATACACTTTTGAAAAAATATTTATTTATGTGATATAATTCGGTTTGGATTGTTGTATTATCACAATAGAGTTCTTTAATGGTTCTATATATATGTATGTAGAAAGATGCCTAGAGAATTCTAACTTAACATAAAAAAAAAATATGCTAAGTTTCGCTTTTATTTTTAAAGCATCAATTGTACAAATTATAAATTTTTTGAACTGTAAATTAATTTAACAAATTATAAATAAGTGAATTTTCGAAAGAAATGTAAATGGGAAATTGTGGCGACAAAAATATTTATTAAAAAAGATTACATCATTATTCTTCGAACTTCAAACAAATTTAGCAAACGATAAAGTCTAATTATTAAATCTGAGAAAGAAGATTAATGAAAATAGTTAATTTTGGCGTTTAAAAGTTTGAATTACAAATAGCTAAAGGCCCTGTTTTTATTAGAATTAAATCACATTTGCCATTCGCAACAATCGCTCGAGAAACTTTAATTCTTTTAGACAATAAATTAAAATAAATTTATTTTTGCAACATCGATCAGTTTGAAATGACGTCAAATATATTTCACTACGGAATCCTTGTATGGTGATATGAAATGTTTTCATTCTATTTAAAAGCGAGGAATATGACATATTTATTCTTTAAAATATAAATTAATTTTTGCAAACGATAAGTAATAATTATTGAATTTTCGAAATAAAATAAATGAAACTAGCCAAATTTAGCTTGTAAATGTTAAATATAGAATTAATGTTGTGTTTGGCGCGTTTTTTCCTGTTAAACACAAATATGTGGAAGCGAGTTAAGTGACAGATTCTGTTACAAACCTACTTGTTTACTTTTAGCTTCCACACTACGTTTATAACGTAAAAAGTGAAAGGTTTTATAATCGTTCAGTCCGTCTGACTGTCCGTCCTGTCTGTCACCCACTTTCACAGAAAGAACCACAAGTTCCACAGACAAGTGGGATACGTCATTTTAAAGCAAAAAATCAGATTAGGCTACATTCCAAATTTCATTAAAAAAATTTAATTAGAAGTTTATTTAAAATTTAAATAACTAATTTTTTTTATCTACATTGAAATAACATGCAAATTCTATTTTTATTCATATTTTCACTGTTGTCATCCACAAGTCCCACAGACAAGTGGGATACGTCATTTTGAAGCAAAAAATCAGATTAGGCTACATGCCAAATTTCATTAAAAAATTTAAACTAGAAGCTTATTTAAAATTTAAATAACTAAAAATTTAATCTACATTGAAATAACATGCAAATTCCATTTTTATTCAATATTTTCACTGTTGCCATTTCGTTAAACGTACGAGAAACTTTTGTTAAAATAAAAATACACTTTTGAAAAAATATTTATTTATGTGTTATAATTCGGTTTGGATTGTTGTATTATCACAATAGAGTTCTTTAATGGTTCGATATATATGTATGTAGAAAGATGCATAGAGAATTCTAACTTGGCATAAATAAAATATGCTAAGTTTCGCTTTTATTTTTAAAGCATCAATTGTACAAATTATAAATTTTTTGAACTGTAAATTAATTTAACAAACTATAAATAAGTGAATTTTTGAAAGAAATGTAAATGGGAAATTGTGGCGACAAAAATATTTATTAAAAAGATTACATCATTATTCTTCGAACTTCAAACCAATTTAGCAAACGATAAAGTCTAATTATTAAATCTGAGAAAGAAGATTAATGAAAATAGTTAATTTTGGCGTTTAAAACTTTGAATTACAAATAGCTAAAGGCCCTGTTTTTATTAGAATTAAATCACATTTGCCATTCGCAACAATCGCTCGAGAAACTTTAATTCTTTTAGACAATAAATTAAAATAAATTTATTTTTGCGACATCGATCAGTTTGAAAGACGTCAAATATATTTCACTACGGAATCCATGTATGTTGATATGAAATGTTTTCATTCTATTTAAAAGCGAGGAATATGACATATTTATTCTTTAAAATATAAATTAATTTTTGCAAACGATAAGTAATAATTATTGAATTTTCGAAATAAAATAAATGAAACTAGCCAAATTTAGCTTGTAAATGTTAAATATAGAATTAATGTTGTGTTTGGCGCGTTTTTTCCTGTTAAACACAAATATGTGGAAGCGAGTTAAGTGACAGATTCTGTTACAAACCTACTTGTTTCTTCGCACCGTACCATTTTTACGGTGCCCGTAATTAGGTGAAACTAAACTTAAATTTCAATAAACTATAGGTTAAAATAACAGATTTTAATAATGAAGATAAAAATTTCAATCAAAATGGGAAGATGAATTAAGATTAGGTTACACTAAAGATGTCTTCAAATCTCGTCCAGCCAGTGCAATCTCCCATTAGAAGAGGAGTCCAATAATGCTTTCCTGGTTTGCTTCTTTTGCGGCCTAGTAATTTTCACGAAATCTACCGATGACGTCACATTGCATCAGAATGATTGACAGTTCTCTGGCTCTGCGTGATCGGAAGAGTATCTCGTCACTTTTGTAGCTCCGGTTCAGGCCAAGTCGGACGACCAGGATATTTTTTCTGATCAAGTGTCCTACTCACGGCGTCTTTGAGTAGTGATCACAAGAACAGCATGGATGTTAAAATACTTTTTTTTTTACCTATTGAACCTTTTTTCTACTTCGGCATATACTGGGATTTCTGATTTTAGATAATTTTTAGTTTTTTTTTCTTTTTTAAATGGAGTGTCGGTGTATACACGCTTTATATATTTAGGTTTTATGTTGCTAGTAAATTTCTAGTCCTTGAATTTTTCTGGAAAAGTGCTTGAAATTTTGTCTTAACAAATAAGACCAAAAGTTGAGGATTTCAATCCCAAAAAGGCACTCAAGATTATTATTATTTTTTTTTTTTGCAAAACCTGGTGCCTAAATTGCCAGCCTTATGAAACTGCCAAACGGCCGAAACTTGAAAGTAATATACCAAATGAATGAACAGCAAAACATGTTCATAGAGAAATCTGATGAATATGACCCCCTCCGGTCACGCTTAGTTCAGCTTTTTTGGTTTTTCAAACCAAGCATTTGGTTTGGATTTCAGCTTTTTTGTTCAACAAGCACTAACATCCCTGTACACTCTTAAAACAAACGAGCGGTTTTAACTCAGTCTGAGTTAATTTACACTCCTTTCCGGTGCCGAAAATGCACTTCTCCTATAGGAGTGAATTTCACTCTTTTGTTTTAAGAGTATATCGTAAAATTTTCTATACCTAAGGAAATACAGAATTTATGTTCAGTCTATAACATATAATAAAATTCTGGGAAATTTTTAAACGGATTGGGGGAAATATTGGGAGTAAAAACATTTTCTGCACCCCTGGGTGAGTTTTCATAAGAGGTGTTTTCATAGATGTCGTGAAATATATTGTATCTTTTTCCTTTAAACCTTTTTCAAATCTGAATTCTTTTGTATCTGTACTCAATTAAAATTGTGTACAGTTGCATTTGTTTCATGGAAATTATTAAAATTCATCTTATTTTAACAGGAAGTCAAACTATAAATATTGCACAGTGGAACTTGGGAGAACATGGAAGAACTTGAATTAGCTGCTTCAAAAATTCTGGCTGAAGCATTAAATGGCAGCCAAAATGGTTCACTTCCGAATTCATCAGGAACTCCATCATCAAGTCAGCCTAAGAAGAATGAAGGAGCAATTAAAAAGAAAACCCCCCAAAGCATAAGGAAAAAGCCTTTGAATAATGGCTCTACTAATGATTCTGCTGAACCTGATTCAAAAGCTATGAAAAGTAAGAAAAAAGGTAAAAAGGCTGATATTGACAAAACTGCTAGTCGAAGCACAGATCCAGGAGGCTCAGGAACTCCAAAACAAAAAAAGCCAGGTCGACCCTCCTATTCAGATTCAAATGTGTTCTCTGATATTTCTGCCAAGATGAATTCTTCAGATAATTTGAGAAATTCAAAGGGAAGCAGAAGAGCTTCGTTGCCAAATCACAATCAAGGGCTTCAAGGTGCATGTGGAAACTCTGCTTCAAAACCAGTTTTCCACACGCCAGACAAAAATAATTCCAAGCTCAGGTCAAAGACGCCTGAATGCCCAAACTCCTCCAACAAGCCACAGCAGCCAAAAAAGTTCACCCCTAAAAAGAGCACAAAATTCGAGCCGTACATTCCCCTTTTCAAAGTTCAACAGGGGCTCAAACGTGGGGAATTCATTGAGGGCGCCCTTCGTATCAATCCCAGGAACTATGAAGATGCTTACTTGAACTCACCAGATGGGAAAATGGACATTTATATTGGTGGCATGCAAGACAGAAACAGGGCTCTGAATGGCGATATTGTGGCTGTTCAGATCAACCCGAAGCAGGAATGGCGAGTATTGTGTGATGCCATAAAAGATTACCATGAGAAGACTGGTGAGTGTGTGGTGGAAACTGCTTGTGTGCCTGTTTCCTCTCCCCCCTGCAAAATACACACGCCAGATAGATTGTCACGGTCACGCCCCTTGTCATCAAATTCATGGGGCAGCAGTGCTTCTGGTGCAAGGCTTCCAGACACATTGGAAATCTTGGGCGTAGACAAACTAGCCCAGCAGCTAGAGGAATTATCTGCAGCTCAGTCAAGTTCAAAAAGGCAGAAGCCCAAGCGGAAATCGAAATCCAATCAGCAGTCCAAAGACAGTACCAGTGAAAAGACAAGCGCAAGCTATTCACAAGAGTCTTCTGAAGATTGTCTCGACCCAAAATCCCCAATGCATTTCGCGCAAGACTTAAAAGATAGCCATGGAACTGCCCGCACTGAAAAAGCTAATACAGATACGGCATGCATAGAAAAAGATTTGGAAACTTCTAACTCAAATGCCAATAATCATGACTCAGTATATCCAGCTTGTGACATGAGTGAAATTGGAACATTTAACATAGATGTCAAGCAGAATTTAATCTCTTTGAATCCATGGGAAAGTGAACGTTCAGCATTGAATATTATAGTTTCTCCTGAAGATTTACTTACTGTTGATGGGGATTCTCTCTTAAATAATCAAATTGCTAATAATTTTATTGAAATAGATAACAGCGAAAACGAAAATAATGTTATCATTGTGCCTCCTGGAGAGTTGTCTGGAGATGAATTTACAGATTCAGCTAGTGTTGGAAGCACTCAGAGTGAGCATTTAAATCAAGTTATTGAAGATGCAGAATTTCTTGCCTGCCAACAAGATGCTGATAACAATAATGTTGAACTTGATAATTATAATAATCAAAATATCATTAATCAAGTTAGTAGTACAGACTTCCCTAGTCTTAATCCTCTTCATAATACCACCACTCAAAGAGAAAAGTCTATCGAGTTAGATTGCAGAGTGCAGCATAATCAAACCCTTCCTGTACTTTCTCATGTTGAGGTACATTCTGATTCTGTTATCTGTTCTGGAATTGCACAATTTTCAATAGCCAATAGTAGTTCTGGTGAAAATGATGAGAGCAATTCTCTTGTTATTGAAGAATTCCGTGCCCCTGACAATCTGGTAAATCTTAGCCAGCCAATACCAACATCAAATGTTAGTCCACTTGTGATAACATCTAACAATGAAGCGAACACTGTCGCATCATTAAGCAATAAGAAGTCAAGGCGTAGAAAAAAGAAAAAGAAGCCCGACACACCAGTAGTTCGGCAACAGGATGCTAACTTGAACCTCATAAGTAATGATCCTAGCACTTGGACAGTTGAAAAAATAATGAAACATCCAGAATGGCCAAGATTTGTTCAAAAAACAGGCAAGGTAGTGCATATATTAGAAAGAAAACATTCATGTATAGCAGCTGGTCACTTAAAGCTATTTCCCGATAAAAATCCAAAACGAGCTCTTTTCTCACCAAATGACAGCAGAGTTCCTAGAATCATGGTGCCTATGTCAGATTGCCCACCAAATTTCTTCCATCGACACTTTGACTATGCCAACTATTTATTTCTTGCGAGGATTGTGGAATGGAATGAGACTTCAACTTTTGCTGCTGGTCATCTGATAAAAGGCCTGGGCAACTCTGGAGATGTAGAAGCCCAAACAGAAGGCATCTTGGTAGAAAATTCTGTTGACTACGAGGAATTTCCAGAAGCCGTCCTCGAATGCCTTCCACAGGAAGAATGGAAGATACCAAAAAGAGAAATCGAAAGGAGAAGAGATTTCCGTCAGCAGTGTATCTTCACAATAGATCCTGCCACCGCTCGTGACATGGATGATGCTGTGTCTTGTTCACGATTGGAAAACGGCAACTTTGAAGTCGGTGTGCATATTGCTGATGTCACTTATTTTGTAGAACCTGGAACGTTGCTTGATAAATATGCCTCAGAAAGATCTACTAGTGTATATCTAATCCAAAAGGTGGTACCTATGTTGCCCCGTTTATTATGTGACAACCTCTGCAGCTTGAATCCCAATCAAGACAGACTCACTTTTTCGGTTCTTTGGGAAATGTCACCTGATGGTCAGATTTGCAATCAGTGGATAGGCCGCTCCATAATCAATTCATGTGCAAAGCTGAGCTATGAACATGCACAAAGCATGATTGAAAACCCTATAAATGATTGTTTTTCATCCGAATTTCCAGAAGTTTATGGTGATTTTTCCTTGAGTGATATATCAAGAAGAATAAACGATTTACAGTCTTTGGCTGTCAAGCTTCGAGATAAGAGATTTGAGGAAGGGGCCTTGAGACTAGACCAAGTCAAGCTGCAGTTTACTCTAGATAAAGAAACTGGTCTGCCCTCTGGCTACAGCCTGTATGTCCAGCGTGACAGTAACAAGCTCATTGAGGAATTCATGTTGCTGGCCAACATGACTGTTGCTGAGCACATCTACAAAGCATTCCCTGAGCTTTCTATGCTCCGACGTCACCCGCCCCCTCAACCCAAACTTCTGGATGACACTGTTAAAATGTGTGAGGCCATGGGTGTTATCATCGACGCCAGAAGTAGTGGCACTCTCCAGACCTCAATAGCACACTACATGGGCGACGACTACATGTCCAAAGCAAGGACTGAACTCCTAACCAGCATATTCTCCAAGCCCATGAATTGCGCCCTTTACTTCTGCACTGGCATCTTGGAAGAAGAGACCATGTTCCAGCATTATGCCCTGAACGTACCGCTTTACACACACTTCACCTCTCCAATTAGACGCTATCCCGACGTAATCGTCCATCGATTGCTTGCTGCTTCCCTCAATTACGGCCCTCCGCCGAAAATGAGCCCCAACGAGATGGAGATATGCGCTGCCCACTGCAACGACAAGAAATACAATGCCAAGAAAGTTAGCGACCAGAGTGCAGAGATGTTCTTGGCAGCTTTTATACGCGAGATCGGCAGCGTCAGCGCCAATGCCATCATTGTTGGCGTCATGGATCATTCGTTTGACTGCCTCATCCTTGATATGGGTATTGTGAAACGAGTTTACTGTGATAAACTGCCTCTGGTAAAGAAGGAGTTCAAGCGATCGCATGGAGTGTCTCGTCTCAACATATTCTGGAAAGATCCTGCTTACGAGAAGGGATTGGAACAAGTGATAGTCATATTTGCTTTGGTGGATGTGTTGCTGTCTGTTGAAAAGGACTCTCTGGTTATTAAAGCAACTCTGAAAAAGCCTGGGTCTCTGTGATATCTGAGCCCTGCAAAATTGTTTGTCTCATTTACTTAGTCAATTGACCCATGTAAATTTGCTGGTGACATTATATACCTTTGATTTTTGGATAAATTTTATATAATTCAAAAATACTTTTGTTGTGTTTTTTATTCATATAGGAGTGCTGAAATTGCTTTCACATATTTAATTGAAAAGTTTTATCTTTTACAATGATAAACTTATTGTTTTAGGATAATATGTTGCATTTGATTTAAAAAATGTTTTCTACATTAAATGCTTGCACACACTTAAAAATTTTTATTTAAACAAGTATTTCACATTTAGCTTTAATCTTCAGTTTTCAATTGCTTTGCAATATTAGTTTAGAAAACTTCCTAAACATGAATTTATTCAATTAAACAATTTTTTTGTAAAATTTCAAATTTCAGTGTTTCCCCCCTAAAAACTGTTATGTTAAGTGTTGGTCATGGGTGTTTCTCAATTCCGAACCCTCTAATGTGAAGTTTTAAGATTAAAAAAAAAGGTATTTGATACAAGCTTAAATTATAATCAGTCAGTATTTATTTTTACAAAAATGTTACTAGTAACACTTAATTTAATTGTATTGTTAAATATCAATAATTATATTTTTGTTACTGTATGTTTTTCAACAAGCAGCTTAAATACCATATTTATTCATGTAAATATGTATAATAGCTCGAATAACTAATATTACATTTGAATTCTATTAGTCAGCTTGCTAGTTTGCGAAAGAAATATTCTTATACATATTACATTTCTTTTTTAAAATTTAGTTAGTTTTGAAATAGAATAGTGTGGGGATTGGGGGTTAAAGTTGTTAAATATTCACCTAGTTAATTTACTCATATTAGTATTTACTATATTTAAACTGTCCCATTATATTTCATGATTAATCTATTGTAAGTTAGATTATAATGAATTGAAATTGTATTATAGTAGTTAAAATTGTAGCTAGTTACAATGCTCTTGGTATATTAAAATGATAAAAATGTTTATAACTCTGTACACTGTTAGAAAAGGGTCTCTTGTCCAATATTACAAGGATCCCTGGTTTTTTAAAAATCATTTATAGATCTATATTTGCCTTTTAGATTATTTTAGTCTCTAAATCTAAAGCCTTTAGTATTTACTGAACATTTGTTTTCTGATAATATAATCAATTATATACATTTCAAATTTTGTGGCTAATTTATATTGAGTTGAATGTAATTATTGAAAGAAATGGTGAACCAATTAACTTAAATTATGTCCGTTGTAATGCAATGACCATGCTGGTGATCTACATGTTAAGATTTATTTTTAATAATGCGTATTTCATTTGATTATAGTGGTGTAATGTGGTGATACTTCATTCATGTTTTATTGTGTTAGTTATAGATATGATCTATCAACATTCTACATGTACGTTTTTTTAAAAATAATTTTTCATCACATATTCTAAGCCGTGTTTGCTTTGCTATGAAAAGCAATTTTGAAATTTGCATGTACTATTTGTCTTTTAATGTTCTTCGTACTAACTCCATATCAACTGTTTGTTCACAAGTACTTTTAATTTTCTTGTGGATTCAACTTTGTTGTAAATAACCTAACCAGTAACAGGTTATTCATGTTATTTCTCCTAAAAATGAAAACTGTTTGAAAAATAGAAAATTCTTCCTTCTTTTTTACTGACACGAGGTTTCTCAGTTTTCATTCATTGCAACTTGAAACATAATTTTTCATTAATATTGATGTGTATTAATAAACGTTGCAATTAAAAATTCAGTTGATCAGTTGAGACTTGCACATGAAATTCGACCATGCCAATTTTATGTATATTATAACTACTTTTTATGCTTACTAATGCTTAGTTTAGCAAATTTGAATCGAAGTAACATGCTCAAAAAAGGGCTTTGTCCACTTATGACAATCTGTCAAGCTTGCTTACATTTTTTACTTGTACAGTGGTGTTTAGAATTCAAAGCATATGCTGCATAGTCAATTTTCAATATTTAAATATAAAGTAAATTTTTGATTTCAATGTGATAACTTTGTTTATATTGTAAATTTGTTAATAATTTATTATATAAATTTGGTTGATATTTGTATAACCAGTGAGATTTTCTTTCATACTTGTGTATTTGAATTGAGTATCTTTTCATGGGAGAAACTTAAGTAAAATTATGCTCTTTAATAACACCTCACTAAATACATTAAAAAAATGTCCCTTTCCAATTAACAGCAATACTGTCTTGACTTATTTAAGTGGAAAAAAATAATAATAGTGAACTAGAAAGTGTATAGTATAATTTTGTGCTTGGACTCAACTTTCTTAAATCTCAGCTCATTGCATTCATTCATTTCTTATCTTAAACTATGGGGCTCTCACATTTTTATTTAGAAATAGTACGATATGAACTTGTGAAAAATTGATGTTAAGTCATACCTATTTGCAAAAGATTGTGAAGCTGTAATAGTAAATATATTCATTGAAAGTAAACCTGATAAAGACAATTAAGCCTATTAGTGGTACGATTTATTGATATAGGTCCCATGATCATAAAATGTAGCAGGCAATCAGAATAAAGTTTGGTGTTTTATTCCTTTTAACTTTAAAAATTGGTATTGCTAATATCAAAATGATATATTTTTAAAGAGCGAAATTTATAAATACAAACTGTTGTTCAGAAAAATCTGATATCCGAAAAGAAATAACTAAATTTGTCATTTTTAGCGAATAAGTTGTGTGCAATTGTAGCATTTGTGTTAGGTGATATTCTGATATCTATTTCTGTAGTCTAATTATCCGCATCTGTTGAGTGGATTGTATTGTTGTTGATAGGTTAATGTTTTTAGTATTTCTTTAATAGCTCTGCATTAAATGCAAAATACAATGTTGTGCAAATGTTTCGATTTCTAACACATTTTAGTGATATTGTCAGTTACTCCAGTATAGCTGAACTACTACAACTATTAATTATTTTTTGCAACCAGTGTCATATTAATAATAATTACCAGCACAAGGTGTATTCTGCTGACTGATAACACCTATATTTTTGTTGAAAATATGTGTAAGTATAGGGTCATGAAAAATGTAATTAATTGATATACAATAAGTGATTTATTGGTAAAATGCATTAAAAATAAAATTTTAGCATATAAAAAGTAAGTTGTACTTGCATTATAAGTATTATAATGAACAGTATTAAAATGAAAATATTCGGGTAACATCTCAAACAATTTTTACTATTTTATAACATTTTGCACAATTGTCTACTTTAATGTGATTATTCTACTGTAAATTTCATCAGTTATGTACACTGTAAAGGTATCTCCACATGGTATGCATCATAATTTAAATATTGCAAATTGTTAAAGATTTGCAAGACGAGTAAAATTTTGAATATAATGGTTGTCCCATGTAACCATATATTTAGCTCTATATTCCAAAGAGCCTTAAATGCAAGATTGTTTAATACAGAAGGTAGAATTTAGTAAACGAATGAGATAGAGAAAATTAAAATAAAGGATCATCCGATAGAGAACGTCAAAACGAAGAAATTTAAGCTTATCATATCTGATTACGCTGTCGCTGTAAGGTTGCGTTGAGTGCCTGCTGAGGTGTCGGTCTCATTACTTGACCGCATTTCAAAATTATCTAGTGCGACGTTAATTCAGCAAACTAAATCTCAGATCCTAGGATTTCACTTGACTGTGGTTCTAAATTTTGACGCCCGTCGCCAATATCCCTCGTGTAGCTCAAGTACGACGATAATTCAACCTAACCCAATTTACGACGCCTGTCGCCAACAGCACTCCTGTAGCTCTAGTGCGACGATAATTCAACACTCCGCTCCGCGTCATCAGAAATGAGTTTAACAACTGAAGAGTACAGGGGGAAAACCCCTTCATCAACTGGGAATCTGTCCGTATTAAGGTCTGCTTGGCGAGTAGTGGCGATCGGAAACCAGTTTCTCCCTTGGTTCTTCCCTCGTTCAAGCGTCAGACCAGTGCCTGGCGTGAATCTGGATCATAGAGATAGCAAACATGTGTACCTGGTGATAAAAACCAAGGCAAACTGGTTTCTTCACACCAGTTTGTTTTTTATTTCACACCAAAAATTAGATGATGCATATCTTACTGGCTGGAAGTCCTGAATAATTTGTTTCTGAATTAAAATAATGTTAGCGCAATTAAATTTACAATTACTTGTCTTTTAAGAGCTGTTTCTATTATCTATAACTTATCTGCTAGTTTCATATAACTTAGGTACTGCATAGCTTCATAGCATTGTTAAATTAGTTTGTTATATTTTGACGTGTAATAAAATATTACTTTTCAAAGCTCAGCTAATTAATTTTTTACTATCTCTTAAATTTATACTTTTCATTTTTGAAAAACGAAGTTTGTCTTATTTGTTTTGTTTTCGAATTCACATTTATTTTCAAATACAAAAATTGTGAACTAACAACAGGCCAGAGGCCCAGCAAGGTTAGTCCAAAATAAATCTAATACTTTACCAGTTTCCAATAACTATCAAGATTCTTCTTAAAATCTTCTACTCTCTTCGAATACACCACATAATCTGATAAAGCATTCCACTCATTGACAACTCTATTGTAAGAATAATGTTTTCTTACCTCCCTTCTAAAGCATGATTTATTCAATTTCTAATCATGTCCTCTGGTTCGGCTATTTAAGGTAAAACCTAAGCCCTCTATGTCTCCCTGTTTTATGAAATTGAATAACTGAATTAAATCACCCCTAGCTCTCCTATTTTCCAGGGAATACATGTTTAAAGATCTTAATCTGTTATCATAATCAATACCAGATAGACCCTTAATCATTTTTGTAGCCCTATGCTGAACTTTTTCAAGCAACTCTATATCTTTTCTGAGGAAGGGATACCAAAACTGAACCTTACCAATCCCCTATATCCCCCTATCCCCCCGGCCTTACCAATCCCCTATATAATGGCAGTAGAGGAGAAACGAGAGTTCAACATCAGTGGAGGGTCAGACCAACCACTGATAACGCCTATGACGTACTTGGACTATGACGTACGCTCGTGGCGCCATCTACCGGTGAAGAAATAAATGATTTTAATGTAAAATAAGGTGAAAATAAATAAATTTTAGCGCGAAAAATATTAAAAAGTGAGTTTTTGACGATTTGAACCCCCCGATCTCTTACAAAAATATTTTAATATACTTTTCGGTTTTTTTGAATTTCTTAGAAAATGTAAAAACGATTGAATTTGTTCTTCAAAGATTCAATTATTTTTCTTCTCATAAATTTAGAGAATGATAAAGAAACATCATGCTGGTTATTTAGTTAATATTTTATAATTATAAAATTAATTTTTTTAAAGAATCTATTTTTCTTTACATTTGTTACTTTTCAATATTTAAGTTTTTAATTACCAAAACAAATATTTTTGATAATTAAAATGATACATATCAAAAAATTTTAAAATCTGACTAGGTTTTGAATAAAATTATTACTTTATTTTAAATTATAACAAGAATGAATTTATTTCTATGAATAAAACTTTTTTATAAGCGATGTAAAAAAAAATAATTGAATATCTATTAAACTTGTGCTACAATTTGGAATACTTCAATAAAAGTTATTAAAAGATTCACCTTTGTTAGTTAATACAATTACTCGGAAGAAAGTAAAAAAAATAAATTATTAAACTTTTTGGAATACAATACTTATATATTTTCACAACTTAATGTAAAAATCAATTTTTAGTAAAACTCAAACTAATTAAAACACACTATTACTTTCCTTATGTAGATAATCGCAACTCCTTATCTTTTTTTTCCTACAGTACACTCGTGAGGTGATTTCAGTTGTAATCACTAAAACCAAACATTATTATCTCATCTTGTTGAGTTTTAAGATTTGATTTACAGTTAATATACTCGTAATGCCATCTAGTATAAAATATTTCATTTAATATTAGGCCTGTCTAAATGGTGACACATACGCAAGATACTTTTGTAGCATATTTACTTAATAATTAAGATAATCAGTAATATCTGATTGACATTGAAATAATTGCTATTGCACATGTCTAAGCTAATGTAGATAGCGAGCGCTGTAACCTTTAACTTATTCTTATATAATTTTTTCCTTCGCTATCAAGTTGTTGTGCTACGTATTTTTTTTTTGTCATGCATCGTTTACAATCTAAGAGATGTACTAAGCCTTATATTAGGTCTAATAACAAGAAATATTTCATGGAACCTAAGTCTACTCTCTACAATTTGATTGAGTCTTGTGAACCTCTCTCCATCGAGATGAATGAATCCCCTACCTCAGATGTGAATAGCAGTGTTGGTGCATGGATAGATTCTTTTACGAATTATGGCAATTTCATCACGTTAGATGCTCCATTTGAAAATACAACTTTGAATTCTACAATCCCTGACCAAAGAGTTCTATAGTAGGGAGAGGAACGACTCGTACTGAGCTGCCATCGGCAGCCATGGCTCACTACGGAGCCCGAATAGAGTGGCAAAAGTGCTAGTTAATTTATAATTTTGATACTGAGAAAGGAAGTACACCCTGGGCAAAGGCGAGAATCGAACCCGCACCCATTACAGCGCGCGGACTGCTAGCGTTATGGCCTGCAATCGAAAACCACTCGGCCATCGGGTCCCACATGCCACCCTATATTGTCTCCGTCTTGGTCCATGAAGCGGTTGGTAGGTTCATTCTCTACCCTACTATAGAACTCTTTGTCCCTGACATGGCCTCTCCTGCAACTGCTGAAGTGAATCGTCCTAAGAAAAGTGTTCCAGTGCGGGAATGGAATCTTGGCTTCGGATTCATGGTCTCTCTACACAATTTGAGCTCTAAATTGTATATTCACATGAGACAGTATGCATCATGTGTCAACAGTGAATCATCTAACTACTTCCCCACCAAGCAAGGTATCGTAATGTCATCAGATACTTATTTAGACTTTAAAATGAAAATTTACAATGTAGATGTGAAATATACATCAAGTAGTGTAATTTGTAACAATCAGCTTGCTATAATGAGTATGTGTCTGGTAGCTTAGTATTTCAACAAATATTTCATTTTGAAGTTTTCAAATTCAAAACATCTGCTCTAAATGTAGATTATTCCAATCTCGTTAAAATCTGTGAGATTATTCCTGATATAGATGAAACTATCAAATCTACTGTATTGTGTAAGATCCTACCTAGCAAAATTCTTGAAAATGTTGTTGAAACAGTTGCAAACGATTCTACTATAGATTTGGAAAAAGAATATATTTCTGTTTTACATGATGAAGTGGAAACCAATTTACACAGACTTTTTAAGTGTGATGCATGCAAAATAGACAATCCCTCGCAATATAAGCATGAGTGTATGATGTTATCATATGAAGAATTGTATTTATGTGTTGGAGATGGTGCCTTAATGGCTATAGATGTAACAAATGTAAAGAAAAATAGATTCTTAAAAAAAATTAATTTTATAATTATAAAATATTAACTAAATAACCAGCATGATGATTCTTTATCATTCTCTAAATTTATGAGAAGAAAAATAATTGAATCTTTGAAGAACAAATTCAAGCGTTTTTACATTTTCTAAGAAATTCAAACAACCGAAAAGTATATTAAAATATTTTTGTAAGAGATCGGGGGTTCAAATCGTCAAAAACTCACTTTTTAATATTTTTCGCGCTAAAATTTATTTATGTTCACCTTATTTTACATTAAAATCATTTATTTCTTCACCGGTAGATGGCACCACGAGCGTACGTCATAGTCCAACTACATATGTTAAACTGTCATAGGCGTTATCAGTTGTTAAACTGACCCTCGACCCTCCACTGATGTTGAACTCTCGTTTCTCCACTACTAATGGCAGAATGATCTCCTTAGATTTAGAAGTAATACTTTTTCTAATATATCCCAACATTCGATTGGGTTTCTAACTTGCTTCAACACACTGTTTACTCATTTTGAAATCATTGCTCATCAAAACTCCTAAATCTCTAACAAACTCACTATCTTGGATACTTTCTCCCTGTAAAACATAAGAATGTTTAACATTGTTCTTACCCAAATGCAAGGTTTGGCATTTGTTAACACGGAACGACATGCCGCACCTTGAAGCCCATTCAGTAATTCGTAAGATCATTTTGTAACTGCTCGATTTGCTCAAACAACAGAATTTACTGTACTCGTCACTTTTAAGTCATCTGCAAAAATACTTAACTTGCTATTCAACCCCCAGCTGATATCATCAATAAACATAATGAATAAGATTGGATTGTCATTGAAACTTTTAATTTACTGAAGCCAAGTTTTCTGTATTTAGTATTCCTTTCATCGTTTTAATAAAATTTATAGTAATTTTTTTCAAAAAACTAATCTTACCACTATTTAAAGCATAATTTTAACCGATTTTGTGGTTAAGCCATAACTTTGATGCACCGCAAAAGTGGTAAATTAATGCTCCAAATGGTGGTGACAGCAGTTAGAAATTTCCAGCATTCCGGTGCAATCTTGCACCAAAGTTTTTAATTGTAAACAAGTCAATAAACTACATTGTATTTTAACAAACACGTTTATTAAAAATTAAATACATACCAAAATCTTACAATCTTATGCAACTTAAATTATTCAACTAAGATGTAGAAATGGAAATCTGACTATATTGTTATATTTAATCATTAATTTCCAACCTGTAATTCCAATTTGATTATACTGATGTCTTCAATTCTAAAAGATAACTGTTTAAATTTTAAAGCTTTCTATTTAAAGTTAATAATAGTAACTTTAAAATACCTAATAATATGCAAATCCTTTTGGTTTAGATCATTCAGTGCATTCATTAACTCTTCTCTTATTACTCGATTTCATAACTTAAACTTATTTGAAAAATTTAACATATCACGTGGCCGGGATAGCCTGGTCGGTAAGGTCTTGGACTGGCATCCCTAAGGTTGCGAGTTCCAGTCCCGCTGCCTTCCGAAGACCCCCGTGTACGCTAATGGTGACTGGTGCACGTTAAATCCGTCGTGGTCACAAAGTCCTCCAAGTTCCCATACCAAATCAATACCTCTGGGGGTGACAAGTCAATTCTCGGGATCCTCTAGTTGGCCTCTGTCTCTAAAAATTAGATGGATCCACTTATGTGTGTGTGTAATGTGTCTGTCTTACTTGACGAAGGTTTATAAGCGGGTCTCTGACCAAGCACACAAACCTGAATATATATGTCTACCAACCAACATATCACGTGTTAAACAATATAATTTTAAAACTTCATATAGTGAGAAATGGGGTAAAACAGTGCAGACCAGAAAATGTTAATAATGCAGAGGGGTGATTCAAAAAGAATAGATCGTACAAGCGATAATTTTTGTTTAATAAACGGCTTTTGTTAATAAACGGCTAAACTTCGATAAGAATTACAAAGAAAGTTCGTTGAAAGTCACCATGTGGTTAAAATGTTGGACTCTGTACGGAGTTACTCGAGAGTTCGATCCCCCTCTAGGTGCAAACTTTGACACAACAACGCGTGTAAGAGGAATGGATTACGTTAAATCTTTCAGTTGCTCAAAGGTCAGACTGCTTTGGATATTGAAGAATTTCATATATTTTTTTGTTTTAATTTATCGCAATGCCTCATAAAAAGTAGAACACTGAGTTGAGCGCGTATGTAGGTGCACGTTAAAACCTTCTCCCCAAAACAGGGTTTCAAAAAATAATAATATAATAAGTTCGTTTTTAACAGCGTTTCGATATTAATTTAAATAGTCATATCTATCTGTACTCGTTGCATTCTTTTTGAATAGTAATTAATTTTTAAAAACGTGAATTTGTTAACTAGCAAATAAATGATAAATGTTCAAAACCTTTTGAACATATAAATAAAAATATGTCATTTAACCTCATAATAATAAAATACATGTACTTTTTCGCATTCCTCGAAGTTTTGGAAAAAGATTATGTATTTGGAAAGTGTCCAAATTATTTGCAGTGATTACCGCTATAAAATTTTTATCCCTTGAATGTAAAAATAACAAGGAAACATAGTAAAAATATATAAATTATATTAGTGAATAACTATATGCAGTAACTAGAGGAAATCGAAAAAAAGTTATCGATAACTACGCAAATGTGAAACTTAGAGCACATTCTAAAACTTTTGAAGTGAATGAGAGTCTATGACTTTCAAGTAGCAGTTAGAAAGTAGCAATTTTACAAGAATTAACTACATTTAAACAATTAAATCTTAAAATTTGAACTAGTTTCACATTTTGATCTTAGTTGCGAATAACAATTCTATGCTTTCCGCAACAAGTATATACCTCTAAAATAAGACGAGCACAAAAATTTTAACTGTACATTAAAATAACAAGACAACATCCTGCTGAAAAAGAATATATGGCATGAAAAACCTTACTACATTTCATTGGCAACATCTAAGTGCTTCAATGCTGTGGGCGAGTGAACTACAGTAATCACAGTTAAAGAGTACATAGGAAAAAACCCTTCATCGACAGTTTATCTGTCCGTATCATGCCTCTTTGGCAACAATAGCGTATCATAGCCTAAACTGGTGTAAGGAAAACGGTTTCTCACTTGGTACTTCTCTTGCGGCAACCCTGATTCACGCCAGACACGAGTCTCACGTTTGTACAGAGAGAGAAGAACCAAGGGAGAAACTGGTTTCCTGTCGCCAATGCCCGCCAAACAGACCTGAATACGGGAAAATTCCTAATCAATCAAGTGTTTCTTCCTCTGAACTCTTCAATTATTAAATGAAACATTTTGGCACACACTAACAATCAGTCTTTAAGTATGCCTTTTTTTTAGGTCAGTAGTTATTGGGTGTTTACAGCAATAACCCAAGTCATTAGTCTAGATATTGCAGTTTACCTGCCCACGGCAGTAGAGCTGTTTATAAAAAGCATACTAGTCCCGACAAATGCCTTAAATTCGACGTGCTTAAAGCAGCTCAATTATATACACCAGTCCCTTTCAACAAAAATATCAGAAAAATATTTTAACGTGAGATCCTCATACTAAAAATTGCAAGTATCGAATTAAAAAAAAAGTGTTCCATATTAAGTTATTTTAACATAAAAGAGCTATATATATATAATCAAACGAAAATATATTTTTATGTTATGAAAGTTATTATTTTCGGTGGCCATAAAGCTGCAAACAATATATTCGGTATTTATAAAACCTATTGATGGAAAAAAGATGCCACGTCAAACAAAAAACTATCGGATTCAAGCGATATATATAACACAATATACATACATAATATAACACAAAAAAAGTTACATGGGAGTTAAAGTTAAAGATAGAACATTTCAAAATCAAATGCGAGTAGTACGTATTGTTGATTTCTGAACTTAGCCTTATTTTCCATAAAAATATTGTTGACTTCTGGACTACAAAAATTTGCATAGATTAACAATATACTTGCAGTCTAGATGTTAGCAATATAATTATAGTCTAGATGTTAGCAATATAATTATAGTCTAGATGTTAGCAATATAATTATAGTCTAGAAGTCAACAATATAATTATAGTTTAGTAGTCAATAACATAATTATATTCTAGAAGCCAACAATATAATTATAGTCCAGAAGTGAACAATGCAGACTATAATTCGCCTGTCACTTCTTAGCATCTCAAACATTTTGATTATGGAAGAGTCCACTAGGAAAAAGGGTATGGAAGATTTTGGTTTGGGCAAGAGTTACTATATTTAGCGATTCATTGCTTTTATGGCCGCATATTTCTGTACGGTTTATAAACAGATTCTCAATTGAAGGGCATTTCAAACTTTTGCATCGGGTTCACTACTATTGCATAGCTATATTTTAACTTATAGCGCTCCCCGAGATCATACTGAATGTGTTAAATAATACATACTACAGATGCAATTCTATTGACAATCAAGTCAAGATAAAAAGAAAAAAGAAATGCACTTGCAATTGATGACGGCTATCAAGTATCAGCAATGAACTATAATCCTCCTTTCATTAATAACCCACGTGTAGTTTCATTGTGACACATTATTTCCAACCAAACTTTCCCAACAATCCCCTATGCTCGCCAAACGCCATTCATAGGATCGGCAACCCTGCCTCCTTCAGATTCTCTACCTGTTTTCAAAGTGGACCCTTCCACAATCAAAATATTTGAGTTGCCAAGAAGTGACAGGCGGACTATACTAATGCGTTTTGTTCGTTATTGACGTTAAAATCTTCAAATAATGCATTGTTAGTATATAGCAGAGAGAGCACGCATATATAAATATGCTCTGATCATCAAACTTGCAGGGGCATCTGAGTTTTGAGCAGCATCTCCGTGTTGTAGCTCGGCGTGGGCGTGTCCAGGGTGTAGTGGTTAGTGCAGAACTCTTTGATGCGGTCGCACGCCTCTATCATGAGACCTTCTGGCACAGTCAGGACTATGCGGAAATAGTTTGGGTAGTCGAAGCACTGGACAAAGAAATTATGTTAAAACCTTTGGGAAGGAGTAGCAATAGTAGACAAAGTGTTAACTTGGTTTCGTTGCACAAGTTTGAAATTTAAAAGTTTTAACTTTTATTTAAAATCTTTTTTTGTTATTTCATTGTTATTAGAAGTGATTTTAAAAGTATCGTCAATACCTCAAATTTTAAAGTTTAGTAAAGTTATTGAATTTATAATGTTTTCAAAATTTATATGTGGTGCTGGAAAAAATGGCATTGTGTCGCATTGGGATTGCTTTTGGCAAATTAGACATTTTGCACCAATACCAAGAAACTGGTAGCCATCTTTTGTGGCACCATCCAAGCGAAAGCGGCTATAGCTAAAAAGTTTGAAGCTTATGTATTTTAAATAGTCTGAGCACTTTCTAAGTGTTGAAGTATGTACACTCTTAAAACAAACGAGCGGTTTTAACTCAGTCTGAGTTGATTTCCACTCCTTTCCGTGCCGAAAATGCACTTCTCCTATAGGAGTGGATTTCACTCTTTTTGCGGAGTGGGTAAAAGAAATAAAAGAAAACAATCTACGTCCCACACTCTTAAAACGAGCGGTTTTGTTTTAACTCAGTCTGAGTTAATTTCTACTCCTTCCGGTGCCGAAAATGCACTTCCCCTATAGGAGTGGATTTCACTCTTTTGTTTTAAGAGTGTAGACATCTATTTTTTTACCGAAAGTACTATTTTAAATAACTATTTGAGAAGAATCATTTTAACGCAAAAAATTGAAAAAGTTTTTAGATTTCGATTTATGTGTAGATGCGATCATCACTTAATTGCTGACTGATGATTTCAATGAAAAAAAGAATTCAAACTCTTAAATATTTCAAAATGACTAAAATCAGGTATTTTATAAGAAAATACATGAGAAACTTAACTGTGTAATTTACAGATAATACGTTGGTTACCATATGACATAGAATAAAATTTTACAAACGTATAACTATTCAGAAAATTATTAATATTAAAAAAAAACCAATATTTTATTTGTAGATATATAATATTATAGCACTATCTCTTTTTCGTAGTCAAATTTATACATATTATTTAATTCTTTTTTACGAAAAATTCTAATTGCTCACCAATCCAGGAAGACAAAACACAGACTGTTCTGTCATAAGGCATTCCACAAAATCCATATCATGCTTGAAAGCATGGAACGAAGATTTCTGAATGCCCACCTACAAAGTTCATTACATAATGTTATTTATTAGGTGAAAATTTTTTTTATAAACGTTGCGAATTTATAAACGTAAATAAAAAAAGTCTAGCCGATTATTACAATGTAGTGAAAGTGTTAGGTCATCGAAAAATATTTACCATCATGTACATAGCTCCTTTGGGCATGACGGGACGCAGACCCGGTACATCATTTAGAATTGAATAAGCTAAATGAGCATTTCTCTGAAAAAAATATAGTAAAAATAAGGTTATTGAAATTTTTTTTAAAAATATATTTGTATATATATTTAAAGGTGCAAAAAATTAAACCAATTTAAAAATGTACTCGAAGTTCTGAGAAATGATAAAGCCTATTTTTCTATTGTTTAAATCCCTACATTCTTTAAGTATTAGAAATATAAAAGATAGGCCTTACGAACAAACAACAAAAAATGAAAATCTGACGGTTAGAACGGAAGTTTAAAGGGAGTTACTTTCAAATAGTAGAAAGGGTATTTCCATTGGCCAGACTGACAGAAATATCTACGATGTATATTTGCATTTTTTAATTTTTTCTAATTAAAAATTTATATTAGGAGAGTAAGCTAAAATAACAGTAAAAGTGATTCAATTAACCCTTTAAGAATTGGAAGATTTTCAAGAAACCGGTCGTAAAAGTGCCTATTTTGATTTTATTGGCACGCTACCTACTGGACACCCCATCAATTGGTGTTTCAATTGGCGGATTTAAGTTAGTGTGAGTGATTTTTATCTATGTTTGTCCACACTGAGTTTCAGATTTTTGGTTGTTCATTTTTAAGTACGAAATGAACCTACTTACTCAAGAAAGTAGCTCAAGAACCCGTTCAAAGAAGAGAATATGATATGGTATGTAAATTAGACGAACTGTAATCATGTAAATAAATTATATGTTATATATAGAAAGTCGTTCTCTCTGGGGGCCCGGGTGGCATGGCCAGGGTTTGATCCCACCGGGTGGGGGTTCGATTCCCGCCTTCGACCTGGGTGTACTTTTCTCTCTGTGTGGCAGAAAAAATTCTGTTTGTGTCTGTCTTACTTGACGAAGGTTTACAAGCGGGTCTCTGATCAAGCACGCAAACTGGAAAATATATGTACCTACCTACCTCGTTCTCTCTGTTAACTTTGCCATAGTTTCTTTTGAATAAATGTTTTTTCCCACATTAGATTTTTTAATGGTTATGATGTCACTGAATTAAGTTTTTTTTTTTTAATTAACTCGCCACAGTTAGTTTTAATCGTATTGGCGCGTTACTACTGAACACTCCAGCCCGAAAATATCACGGAAGCGGGAAGGAAGGGGTTACTAAAACTGTTTGCATGCCAGTCGACTTTTTAGTTCATTATAAATTAAACTGTTGATATTCATAAAGTACCTGCACTGTTTCGATGTTGTCCTCGAAAAAGGTTTCCGGAGTATCTCTCAAAATGGAGGGCAGCGCGCCCTGTATGATGGTGTTGCTACCGATGATGCGCTGGCTCAACGCCTGCAAACCATCTCGCATCTGAAACACAAAATTATTCAGCTTTAATACATCGAAAACATATTTTAATGTTGTAATTTACACTAATAAAAAAATACAAATATATTCTGCTTTAAAATCCACTAACAGTTATTTTGATGTCATTCTTTTTTTAAATATTCCATGCTATACATTTTTGTGTGTAAAGGTTAATGAAATTTTTTGACAATGTTATTTATTTCACACATGTTGACATCGAACAGTGTATAAATTGGTAGTTGGCTAAAAAAAGGGTGAAATAAAAAAATAAAAAAAATTCGGTTGTATTTTTTTTTAGTGTAGCGCAAGATATAGGTATTGTAATAAAAGTGATCTTACCTCTTTTCCGAAAATTCCTTGACGATCGTGAATCAAAATCCAGCCCATTCTCCATCCTGGAACCAGGAATCTAAAAACAGTAACATATTTTATTTCAAGCAATTTTTATGTTTATCTCTATAAAAAAATCGTAAATTTTCTGGAAATTTCCAGTACCTTAGACAGTTTATAACCGTTTCGTTTAAATTACGGCCTTGATCTGTTTTTTAAAACTCGTTTGAAGTTTACAACCATTTTCTTCAAAACTTGGTATCAATGACATCACTTTGGGGATAATATCAACAACATTGCTTCTTTTGGCTTCGATCTGAGAGATTCTGGGTCTCACTTGGTACGAGATGCTGCACTTGAAGATTACGAATTAGAATTGTGCCTGAGGCGAAACCATTTCTTTATTTTTAAAAGTACGAATATTTGACGGGACAAAACTTTATTTTAACTGGATTTTTTCGTATTTAATAAAGAAAGTTTCTATGTCTTTATTGCTATTTTCTGGTAACTCAGTTGCCTGTTTCAAACCCTAAAATTGACGGGAGTTTTTTTTTTGCAGTGTAAGTATAATTAAAAAAAAAAGAATTTAAATATGTTTACTCTTAATTACTTAATATGAAATATTAGGTAATGAAAGTATTGCGATGGGGTCGAATCAGAAAATGAGAATTTGTATTTTCAAAGGGTAGGACGGAAGGGTAGAACCTTAGAACTTTTTATTTTTTTTTAAATGTATAGTTGAAAAACGAAAACATTTTTAGGTCAAATCCTTTACCGAATTAAAGCATATCACATATCTATTATTGAATGGTAATTGAAAATCGTGTGGTGTTTCACACACATAGTTTATATTTACTTACTTTTTTGTCAAACCTCCGCAAGATAAAATAGGAACGTGAGTTGATAAAGTTGCAATAGGATGAAATTCTTCTCCTCGAAAAACCTAAAGACAACATTCAGTAATATTAATACATTTCTAACTAAGATTATTAACCCTTTCGGGATCAAACTTAAGCTAAGATGAGATTCCATTTTAATTTCAACATGTAAGGATGTAATGGGCAATTCCACGAAAAGTGGTCCTTAATGTCTCAAAATTTAAATTTGTAAAAAAGTAAAAAAATGTTAAATATTCGGAATTCTCGAACATCATACTTTTTATTAATGGTGATAGTTTTCATAATTATAAAGCACATTTATAGAAATTTCAACAATATTCGGAACAAGTCAGAATGCACTATTTTTATGTTTTGGTAATGGTATTTTTATGGCATATCTAAACGCATTAAAGCAAATTAAAAATAATTTGTTAACTCAAGGAATCTCTATTTAAGAATGTTTCTTAAATAGCGCTTGAAATTTGTTCTAAAAATAAGTTTGCTCGGTAAAATGCTTTTTTAAAAAATTATCTAATTTTAGAGTAACGTACACGTAACGAAATTTCAAATTTTTCATTTAATTAGTTAATTAAAGATAATATAAATAACAAAACGATATTTCATAAATTAACTAGGTCAGAAGTTAAAAAGATATCCCCAAAATAGTTATAATTTTCAACAATTATCCTTTGGGAATATAAATTTAATTAAGGTAACAAGTAACGAAATGTCTCTAAACTGCTGTTCGTCGTTCAGCATTCTGTTTTGAGTCGCTGAATTTATAAGAATTATTTTACTATTGCTACAGAGCAACAAAGGGAAAGATATTGGATTAAATAACGATGAGAACTATGTACAAACTCTAAGGAAAGAATAAGCCTATTTAAGACTTCAATCATTAGGAAAAGCAGTGCGAAAATCTTAAAAAATTCTGTCTACATCAATTGCTGTTTAAAAAAAAAAATGCCATTATATCTGTATTAGCAAAACGTGTAGGACTTGCATTGAGTTACACGTTTGAAGAATTTGATGGGAAAATAAATGGAAAATGATGTCAAACTTCTCAAACTATTTCAGATGAATTAAAACCGATGGTTACCGATTTTTACTTTAGAAGTGATATTTTATACACAATGCATGGTTTAAAAGATGAAGTAGTTGTTTGGATTGATGGGAAAAATACAGGTAAAAAACAAAAATAAAAAAATGCTATCTAACCATGTTTCTTAGAGAAGTTTTTGCAACATTTAAACTGCTCTATCCTGAGCATTCAATTTCGTTATCTACATTTTGCCCTCTACGCACCGAAAATGTATTTTGTTGAAGGATACACATATGGACCAATATAAATAAATGTACCATGAAAATTTTATTCCAAAAGTAAAAGATTTTAACCTATTTTCTGTCAATCCATGGTGGGAGGAACATTTATGTGCCTCTGGTAGTCTGGTATGAAGAAATCTAGACTCCAAGTGGGGGGGTTGGAAGGGTGAATGCAATACTTGCAAAAACGGTACAATATTTGTTGTCAATTCTGACCTATCAGTAAATGCAGTTTGGCAAGAATGGGGAAAAGTTTCTAATGGACTTTTAGTGAAAAAACTAAGTGTGCTGGTGAACTACATGAAAATATAATTGAGAACGGCTCCAATTTTCAAGAACACACAAGGGTCAAAAGAATCCAAGCTCGAGGGGACAATGGAATAGTGATTCAGAATTCTGAAGGCTTTGCTAAAGTTACCAAAGAACGGTAACATGCTTCTAATGAACATACAAAAAATCACAACCCGTACCGTCACGTAAAATATGTTTTTTTGACCGCCATCATGAAAAAACGTCAAATTTTTTGAAAAAATCACAATAAACCATAATAAGTCGAGTTTGGTATCAAATTAAAGGATACTTTATGCTGACAATAAATATGATATTGGTTTTGAAACTAAAATATTTACAAAGGTGATTTTTGAAAGGAAACGATGCGAAATCGGTCGAAAATTTTCACTGCACGCGACGGAACAACCCTTTGTCATTATCGAGATCTCCAACTAAAGTTTGCTACCTTGTAACTCAAAGCCATGCTTCAGAATAACAAACATGGAGTCTCCAATAATAAGCAACATTGAGCAAACCCTCATGAAATGTACTAAAAGAATGGGGCAGGAATGACTGAAAGTCAACCTGTAACTTGTATTTTAAATCATTCGAAATGCAGTGAAATAACTTATGCAATGAGTTTGCTGACCAGTGTTTTCCGTTGATATAACTGACGCAAGGATGACCAAATATTTTGTAGATTTAAACAAGGCAATGCAATTTTTTATAGATCAAAGTTCATTTACTGATTCTTTAAGTGTTTTGTGGAATTTTTAAAGATGGAACTTTATTGACAACTGACCATGCAGTTATAATGAAAATATTGAAAAATAGTTATTGCTGGAAACTCATCATATACGTCTTTTAACACGGGACTTTCTTGTATCTCCTTGAATAATATCATGCAGACTGCAAAAGTGTTTTTTTTTTCAACTACGAGTTATTTACAGTAAGAACTTCTTTATTTGATCAAAACATTTGACAAATGAGGAAAAATGGAAAATATTCTTTTCTAAACTCAGTAATGTACATTGAATCATAATATGTAAAAGTTGAAAATTATATCAGTGGTTTCTAAAATTACGTTAATCTTGATCGTCACCTAAATAAAAACTGTATCCAGAGTTTGCACAGTCCTTTCCACAACTGCTTTTGTAAACTACTAAACATGGAAGTCCATATTAACGGAAGTGTGGGATTCAGGGAATGGCGTATTAAAGTATTTTCAAATGATACACTACGAATGCAGTCGAAGGAGGTGAATTTTTGCTGCATTTTGTGTTGGGGGAAACTGAGCTGTATCAAATCCTTTCTTAGCTGAAATGCAGCATATTTATTTTGTTTGAGTTGATGTTACCTCCATAAAGTAACACAATAAATGTATAACCAATATCTACCAAATATTCTTTACTAATAAGTAGGATGACCTAAATTTGCAAACCTATCGCGTAAGGTTTTTGATCTTATTATACTCTAGAAAAGCCGAAAATTTACTTTTTCCAAATAGCGCACTAGTTGTGTCACAACCAAATGCGCGAACAAAATAGTAATGCGTGGATAAAAACTAAAGGATTTTTTTATTGAATAATCGTCGCACTAAAGCTAGACAAGGGCTACTAAAGTTTTAAAAGCTTCTTACCGTATTAGATATTTGAAAAGCTTGAATATACCGAACTTTATATTTTATGTCAGATTGCATGTAATAAGTATTCTTAGTAGAATAGTTTGGAAGGTAGCAATAAAATATCCGTATCATCAGCTACTACAGTTGCTTGCCTTTCTTGTGGTATTTTAAGGCTTCTTTGACGATTATTGTATTTGTATCACATTCTGCATGAACAACGTAATAATCACTTTCTTTCGAAGATTTCCATAGCATTGAAAAAGCGTTGTCTAAGCAATTGGAAAGAAATTTGTCTTTCTTCACATTTATAGATGTTCTTTCATCAAATATAATTGCAACATATGCCTTTTGTTATGAGTAACCTGGGGAGGTGGAGGGGATTGCCTTGTGACATCTGCAAATGTTGTAGAAGTGGTCCAGGTGAATTAATGCACCATTATCAATAACGTAGGAAGCACTTTGCTGGGCACAAGGAGACTGTTCAATTTTATTGTTATTAATGGAATCTAATGAGTTTGCAAAATATTTGTCCGTTTTCCTCATTTTCCGAGTGCTATAGTCAACTAATGAAGTTGGTAACTCGTAATTGAAAAACTATATTATCCGCTATATCATCTTGTACTATATTATCAAAGAACATGCAAGAACGCATCCTCTGTGCTAAAATGATGTACGATGAGTTTCACCCGTCGTTTTTTCCATAGTTTCCTCGTAACTGCTTAGTTAGTTTTCAATAAAGTTACACCGCTAAAACGCTTGATAATTTATTTTGAATATCTCTTTCAATCACGTCACGTTAGCCTTGTGTGCACTATCAGTTATTCCATTAAAATAAATTGCACAAAACACTTGAATAGTCAGAAAATGGACTGTAGTCTATAAAAAAATCTACAAAATATTTCGTAGCCCTTACATCAGTTATATCAAAGGAAAATATTGGTCAGTAAACTCATTGCATAAGTTATTTCACTGCATTTCGAATGATTCAAAATCCTGGTTCCATGTTGACTTTCAGTCATTCCTTCCCCATTCTTTTAGTACATTTCATGAGGGTTTGCTCAATGTTGCTTATTATTGGAGACTCCATGTTTGTTATTCATTGAAGCATGGCTTTGAGTCGCAAAATAGCAAACTTTAGTTGGACATATCCATAATGCCATGGGATGATTCTGTCGCGTGCAGTGAATTTTTCGGCAGTTGTCTCATCGTTTCCTTCCAAAATCTTCTTTGTAAGTATTTTTTAAAGCTTTAAAACCAATATAATATTCTTTGTCAGCATAAAATTTTCTTTAATTTGATACAAAACTCGACTTATTATGGTTTATTTTGATTTTTTGTAAAAAATTTGACGTTTTTTCAAGATGGCGGCCAAAAAACATATTTTGCGCAACAGTACGGATTGCGATTTTTAGTATGGTCATTAGAAGCATGTTACCTTCCATTTGCTACAAGAATTGTTTATGTGTAATAAGAGTGACAAGAATAGTTATGTGGATAAGTAAGTAAAAGTAAGTAGAAAGCTTATATATTTTCTAACGGTAAAATTTCTTGCCAACCTTCGTTAATAAGTTCGGATAATGGATGCGACAACTTGAAAATCTGAAGGCAATGTCTATACTTCAAACGTTAATTATATTTGGGATGTTTTAATCATATCATCTATATATATATAAAAGAAAGTCGTGTTAGTAAGACCATTTATAACTCAAGAACGGCATTACTGATTTGGCTGAAAATTGGTGGGAAGGTAGCCTAGTATCAGGAATAGGCTATAGGATACTTTTTGTTCGAATCCAAACGGGTGTAGGGGTACAAAACGTGAGCCGATTTCCCCATAGGAATAGCATTGTAAGATTAGAATTTATACTTTTTAATTCAATTTAAAGAAATTCCAGCGCGTTCAGCGTGAACGAAAATTAAGAAAAGAAAAAAAAAGAGCGCGTGGGTTTAATTTTCTGGATTGTTATTTGAATATCAGTATTTTATTTGACAGTCAACAAATGTTGACTTTAAATCTTTTCATTTTTTTTTATGGTGCATCAGATTTCCTCAACTAGATTTTAATTACGTTTCCGAATTTAATTGATGTTTACAAATGGTAAGAAATGATTATATGGAGGAATATAGGTTAACCTAAAGAATCGTGTTGTTGTTGTTGTTGTTGCCAATCCCCAAAGTCCAGCGGGGCTAGACTAAGTCCATGAAGTTAAAAACCCTGAGGAAGTCCAGGACCAAAAAAGGACTTTCGAGTATATCATGATGGGTGAGTCCAAGGCACTCCAAGATGTGGGTTGGAGAAGCTTGCTCTGAGGAGCACTTGGTGCATGCGTCGAAAGTTCTCAAACCATCTGAGAAGGTCATAGTTCTGAGGTGTCCACTTAGAAAACGGGTAATTGCAGTTTGTCCTTGTCTGTCACAATTAAGTACCAGAGAGCCGCCAGGTTGACGGCCCTGGTACCAGTGATGCACTGGGGCAGTGGACCAAATTGTTTTTCCCCTCAACTTGGCTTGTGAATAAGTCTCTGAGTAGGTAAGAGGCTCAAGTGGAGCCGTGACTTCACTAGCTCCCGCTTTGGCCAGTTCATCTGCTATTTCATTCCCCTCAATATCAACATGCGATGGGATCCATTGGATGTGGATCTGGTGATCTATGGACAGTTGTTTAAGCTTATTGAGGATAGAAACTCCAACCTTGTCTCTAACACCGGACCAATTAGCCAGGTGCTGGACAGAACTTCTGCTATCAGTTAGAATCCAGATTTCTTTACCTGGAGTAATAGTCGCAATATAGTCAAGGCTTTCGTTTATAGCTATAAGCTCGCTACGGAAAACAGAGCAGCCATCAGGATTCCTTCTCTGAATTTTTGTAAAGTTACCATTTGAGATGATGTAGATTCCACTTCCAGCTCCACCCTTCTCGTTTTTACTGCCGTCAGTGTACATTTTAATGGCGTCTGTTGGGATGTTATTAATTATTTCAAGTGCCAATTGTTTTAGATAAATGGGGAGGTCATCCTGCTTGTTAACATGGACAAGAAGGTTTGTGTGGAAATGTACATTAGTAAGACCGTCAGAAGGATCGATGCATTGAACTAAATGGTGTTGTTCCACGTCTCTTTCTGATAGCTGAGCTCGAGTCACCAAGGAAAATGGACTGTTTCTCTTAAGTCTTTGAACATCACGCCAGCCTCTCAAATAAGCAGAAGTTCTATTTCCATCTCCAAGACTATACAGTTTTCCATAGTATTTCACCAAGGAAGCATTTCTTCTGAGGCTTAGTGGTTGCAGATCAGCCTCGTAAAGCACAATTTCATTGGGGCATGAATTACGTAGTCCAGTGATGATTCGGGCTGCGCTAAGTTGGACTCGCTCTAGTTTTTGTAAATTGGTGTTAGATGCGCAGCAGTTGATTGGATATCCATATTCGAGGATGGGTCTGATAAGAGAGACGTATGTATTTCTTAAAGTAGCAGCATCAGCTCCCCAGTCACGTCCTGAAATGTACTTTAAAATTTTGAGTCGTTTCCTGCTTTTAAGTACAAGATGATCGATGTGTTTATTGCTTGTTATCTCTGGATCTAAAACAAATCCCAAGTATTTTGGGTGTTTATCTACTGTAAGAAGCTGTTGATCCAACATAACACCTGGATGATAGTTGTATAGCTTTCTATTGGTCGTAAAGAAACTTGCTGTAGACTTCGTTGGGTTAAAACTCAATTTGTGGGTTTTGGCAAATTTCGATAAGTCAGCTAGGGTAGAATTTAAGTTGTCTTCCAATTTCTTTAAGTCTGTGCCAGAGTCCCAAAGGACAACATCGTCTGCAAAGAGACCTACTTCACACCTTTTATTGATGGTTTTCTCGATCCCTGACAGAAAGAGCATAAAAAGCGTTGGGCTTAGAACTAAAGAATCGTGGCCGGATTTGGCGAATTTTCAAAAATGTCGCCAAGTCGAAGTGATAACAAACCCCGGCACTTGCCGAGATGGTTACCATCTCGAAATGACCAAAAATACTACCTAATTTCAAAATGGCCGACTTCAAACAGCGGAAAAATTCATTAAATTGCAGACCAGATTTATAAAAAAAAGTGAAACTTTAAAATGACGAAGTATTGATTTAAAAAAAAAGTAAATAATTATTTAAAATCAGTAAGCATTTAATTAATAAAATATCAGTATAAGAAAACCTCAGAATAAATTATATGCGTTTAAGATTTAAATAGATTAACATTTAGAAATTGTCAATGCAATTGCTAATTTCGCCAAAGGTTGCCATCAGGGTTACCAGAATTGACGTAAAATTGCCGGTGACGATTCTTTAGGTTAACCGGAATATATTCGGCGGCATAAATAAGGAATTTGTACTTTATAAAACTTTTCCAAACATACAAGAGGATGAATGTCTTTTTTTTCTGATGTTAAGATGGCGTAATGGTCGATTGAATTTTGGCATTGGCGGCTTTTGGCGAAGTTGAAAATTTAACGTAGGGTAGCTATTCCCATCAAGTTGTATGGGTTAGGGTTCGTTTGAATTATCGTCACATTAAAGCTACACACGAGTGATATTGGAAACGTGAGTCGTAATTTAGAACGACAGTCAAGTTACGAGCCGACACGTGAGTTACCCAATGCAACTTTTAAGGGCGACATCGTACGCAGCGTTGGGAATTTGGAGGATATTTAAAGTGCCCTTTCTCTATACGGGGTATTATTCGTCGGCCAATTTTTGGCTGCACGAGCCGTTCATAGGTCTGCAGTTATTTTGGCGATGCCCGGACCTGAACCTGGGACCTACCGCATGCAAGACGAAAGTATTTACCGACTGGGTCCCCCAACCCTATCGAGTTGTATGAAATATGGAGTGGAATGTTTACCACATTTGGGCAGTTTCGTTTTGCGCTAATTGTGAAATAGAAACAGGCCATTATATCATATAGCTGTTCTGGCAATTTGAATAGGGGCCTATGGGAAAGCCCTCAAACTCCGGAAGGGCCTGGATAAAATCAACCCCTCATATCAGGATTATAATATCCCGATGGAGTGGACCACAGTGGAGGGATCAATTGGTATAAAATAAAAGTTTACATAAAAAAAACTACTAATAAGGGTTATGAAGGGTGCACCCGTGCAACGCCGGGTTTATAAAGCTAGTTAACTATAAACACCAAAAATATATTTAATTTAAAAAAAAACTTTATTATTATTTAGGACTATGGCGTGGTGACCGGGTTGTTGTAAAGAAATATAGGTGATAGTGACCTGAATTTTTTTAAAGACATGTAATTTTTACAAACCACAGCACTAACTAAATAACAATAAGAATATAAATATTGAGGTCCCTTGAGCATAAATACGCATGGTTTGGGAAGTAAAATACTGTTTTTCGAGAGCGTTCGCAGGACGGAGCTTAAACCGATCTCAGAGCAAACGTGGGCGAATTCGAAGCGTTTCAGTTCAATTTCACCCGTAGTTCAATGTAAAACGCATCCTTTTATTCTTTAAAAAGCGTTGATTTAAAAAAAAATGACTGTTTGCGCAGTTTGTAGTACGAGATCTTAATTTACACAATATTACAGTAAATTCCTTCACATGTAAGAAAAATGCGTTGTAGTTATAGTTTATATTAAAGTGTCAGAAATCGCAAAGTCGAAGTGGCAAGACTATGCAAATGCAAACTCCACTGTAGAATGCCGCCAAATACATTACAGATAGTGCTTGTTTGGGCTCACTAAAAAGTGATCGATGGCTTCACCTGGCGAACCGTTTTTTTGTATTGGTTTTTGTCCATTGGCATCTCCATCTTCTTCTAAACTCTGTGTAAAAAATTTGTTAATTTTTAAAAAGTTGTGTTGAGTTAAATTTAAAAAGTTGTGTTAATTTTTATAAAAAATATTTTTGTCGTCTACGCGAAATTTAGTTTTCGCTATCTGGCAACTGTGTAATGATGAATGTACTGTTCCTTATAAATGCTGTTTGAAATAAGATTTGAATATTTTTGAAAGGAATGTTTAGAAACTCACGAAATCCTCGTATATCTCGTCTGCGATGATCGGAACGCAGTTCCTGTTGGCGATCTCGACGATGTTCTTGAGGTGTCTCTTGGAGAAGACGGATCCGCACGGGTTCGAGGGGTTGTTGATGACAATGGCCGCGGTGTCGCCGTCGATCTGCGACTCCAAATGCGCCAAGTCGATCTGCCACCCGAGGTTGGGCTATAGAATGGGAAATATAGGAATTAGAGTAGGTCCGTTACACACACGGATGTTCCGGTAATTTTTTTCGTACTTACGTTACCGGATGATCACGGTGGCAATGCTATAAGTTGATTACAGTTTTCTTTCTTGACTGTGAAAATATCAATTTTGTACCTATAAGCGATCTGGTTGGTTAGTAGACATATATTCAGGTTTGTGTGCTTGGTCAGAGACCCGCTTATAAACCTTCGTAAAGTAAGACAGACACAACAGACGCACACACAAATAGCAGCAGACTCTCTCTCTCAATAGAGGAGCGATTTGTGCAGCCAAAAAGTCCTGTGGCTGTGTCCTGACTACGACATCAAATGCCACAAATGCAACAATACTTGGCGACTTGGCAGAGTCAGCCACCTGCTATTGCATCGCTTGGCTCCCTTGGCAGTCGCCAAGTTTTGTTGCATTTGTGGCATTTGATGTCGTAGTCAGGACACAGCCTTTGAATAATACCCTGTGTAGAGGGAGGTAAGTTTAATTAACGTCGCACTAGTGTTGAGGTGAGTTTAATTAACGTCGCACTAGTTGAGGTGAGTTGAATTAACGTCGCGCTAAAGCTACACGAGGGCTAATGGCGACGTGAGTCATGATTTAGAACTACAGTCAAGTGACGATTCGATACCTGAGTAGCAACTTTTAAGGGCTCATCATGCGCAGCGTTGAGAGTTTGCATATTTAACGTGCACCTCCTCTACACGGGGTATTATTCATCGGATTGGCTGCATATATCATTTATAGGTCGGCAGTTATTTTGGCAATGCCCGAATGCGAACCAAGGACTTTCGCATGCAAGGCAAACGACTGGACACCTCGTCCCTCTTGTTTTTATCAAGAATATTTGCATAAGAAGTAAATGCGGTAAATTTTGATATGAATAGTAAAATGAGTTCCGGCACATTGCCACTACAGATAGCGCTTTAATATTGACCCTACTTGAAAAAATATTATATTTTGAAAAAAAAAAACAGATTACGAATTTTTTTCAGTTAACTGTGAACATTTCATTTGACTTAACACTTTCGTTTGTCTGCGAGACAGTCCTCAAAATGGTTATAAAATCAAAACTGCAGATGAGCGAATGTGTTTTACAGAAGGTTCGGTGAGCGAGTGGTATAGCATCGCGTTTCAACGCCTGGGTTCAAATCCCGCATATGCAAGGTTCACTCCATCTTTCATCATATCAACTACACCAAAAGTATAACATAATAAATGCTACAATAAAGCTTAACACTTTCGCTGTGCCGATTTTTATTGCAGCGTAACACGTCATAAAGAATAGCATTATCGAATCCATAGTTCTTGATGCCTTAAGGCATCACCCTCAGCCGAAAGTGTTAACGTTGAGCACACTTTACATCAGAATAATACCTCAAAAGTCATCAATAATGGAATTTTATCGTGAAAAAAACCTACAGCAAAATATTTCTAATGTTCAACATAACATGAATCATTTGATTCGACTTTAAATGTAAGGCAGTTTTATATTATTTGTTAAATTTTTCTTCAGATTTAATTAAAATTTTAAATCAAAATATTGGTACAAAAAATTACCAATAAATCATATGGTTTGGTTTCAATTCCCATAGATACAGCAATTGTTCTATAGATGGAGAACCCAGGTCTGGGAATCAAAATATTTTGTCCTGGATTGGCCAAGCCGACAATGCACATTTCCAAGGCATGGGAGCAGCCACTGGTTAAAATCACGTCCTGAAATTTTAAAATAATTTATTTTAAATACTGTTTGAAAAATAAATAACGATAATTCAACGATATAAAAGAGGAAATTAATTTAAAAACCTTGTTTTGTTCTACGAAAGACTTCCATAATTACTTAGACAATTATTATCCTTACAATTATTTTCTGTGTGTGAACTACAAAAGTTTTTCATCGTACGTACGTGCATCAAATCTTTGTGTGGTTCTGCGTATTATAAAAATCGGGTCATTAAATTCAGATTAAAAATTTCGAATAAAAATTAAGTCATAGTATGCTAAAATAAAACTATTACAGTGCCCAAATTTTGGTGGCATAAGGGCCCTCTGCTGCCTAGGACCGGCCCTCGATAGTCTCATAGTTATCCTAATTGTATGAGTGATTAATTTTTATCTAGACATTGCCCCAAATAACTTTGTTTAACTCGCATGTGTAATGATACAAAGTTTTAATTGTAACGAGTAAAATGATATTAGTGTTTGTTAGCAGTAATCAAATATTTTTGTATATTTTTATAATGTAGAAATTTAACGAAGAAATGGATTTTCTAACCAAGTTATATTAGCTTCATACATTTTTTTAAAAATGAAATGAAAATATTTTTTAAAAAAACCACACGCACTAAGAATAAGAAGTAACATCGCAGACGCATAATTTCAATCAATATAGGGTATTGAAATGTTTTCGAAGTGATTACTGAAACTTCGTATGTTTGTGTCAAAAGTCGTTTTGCAATCTATGGTGTGTTTTTTTAAAGGCGCATACTCTAGTCACTGGTCACATATATTCGTAAAAAATGTTGTTCTATAAATAGAAACAAATAAGTTTTTGTAGCAGAAACTATCACTTTTATGAGGAATGGGCTATCAGCATTGTTAATCTTAAGTAGTAAAACTTCATTTTATTATTTTAAGGCTTCAAAATTTAAAAATTCGTAATCCGTAGTGAAAGCAATGCCGTTTAGCAAATCAATGTGAGTGTTTTCATATATCTTGATAAATCCAGTTTTCGAAGAATCGCAGTTTTGATTATAACCATTTCAAATTTCCCCAGTCATTGTTTTTAAAAACAATCTAAGATAACTTTATACTCCTATTAAACCATACTACTTGTACAATCTGAAATATGAATTTAAAAATAATAGCTTATCACTCCAAACCATTTTCAGTGTCACCCAAGTCAATTAAAGCGCAACTAAGTGACCATATTTTATCTAGACACTTCTGCTCCTTGCCGATGATAAAATCTATGAGGAAATATCACATCACCATTTTGCAACTTTTCTCAAACTGCCCTATCACGATCGCTAGTAATCCAGGTTCATCTTGAGGTCAATCCCAGTCGCATGATTCTAAGATTCGAAGAAAAAGGGGGGGGGGGGTTGATAAGAGTCTTCGTAGCTTATCCCAAGATCTATCATTGCTCTTATCTCGTCTGCTATGGATAAGTAGATAGATAGCTCCAATGGCTGCTTTAGATTTCGACAGGGTCGAGGCTTTAACACGTGAGAGCCGGGGTTTTGTGTTTTGGTTTTATGTGGTGCTTCGTGCTTGTGTACGTAGGGCACAACGTGAGGGATTGGTTCGCGAACTTTCTGTCGTAAAGGTTATGTTTGCGTATGGCAGAGGCCTGACTGATTTGAGTCAACAACTCAAATCTAGTATAAGCCATGAACATCCACAAAATTAACTTTACGTTTAAACAAGTTTTATATGCGCATTTTAGAGGCTGAACTGGATTGGATGAGATTAAACGTAAATTCAATCGAGTAAAGAGGTGCAAATCGTTACTACTCTGACCAAGTAATCTAAACAAACGTAGACTAGAGCAATTTTATTGTAAGTACAAGTAACAGTTACCTCAGGCCCCAAAGGTGCTTCCTCTCTGAATGCATACTCTGCAACAGCTTCTCGAGAGTGCTTATAACCTGTAACAACAAGTGCATATTTATTTATATAAGTTCACCTTTCATGATAGGGTGTTCATCAAATAACTACGTCCATTGAGTTAAAAAAAAAGGGCAGGCACATCATTTTCACTTAACGGCGCGTTTCTAGTACAGTCTGACTAAGTGACAAGGCCCCATGCAGAAGAGAAAATGTTTTGAATTTAGGGGTATCAGTTACACCCTTTTACTTAACTTTTTTTTTCAATGACATCAATCATTTAAAATACCATAGAAAAAAACGCAACTTTTAAGAAAAGTTCTCGTATTTTCGACCGGTTAAAACCGTGTCGTATAATATACGGTGATCTTAAACCGTTTTGTTAAACTCGTTTACAGTTGGGAAATGTTTTCTCCAAAGTATGCTTTCACTGACATCACTTTGGGGACGAGTTAACTTCAACAAAATGGCTTCTTTTAGCCTAAGTCCATAGAAGTTTGGTGGCCAAGTTGGTATGACAATTCAATTGTCACTTAGAGGTTGCGGGTTCGCATTGTGTCTCAAGCAATTTATCATCGATTATAAATCGCATATATCGATTTTATCAAGTTTCTGTTTATTTTAAGGGACAAAACCGTATTTTAAATGGAACCGTAAGTCCGTAATTACATTTACCGTAATTAAGTCAGAAAATTATATAAGTGGCATTTTTTTGTGGTTTTATTCTATCAACTCAGTTGCTAGTTTAAAACAGTAAATTTAAAGGTTTTTTTTGTAGTGTATCAGTATCTGATTGGTTGCAATGCATTTTATTAAATACAATATACATATTTCAAACTACATCGTTCACCAAATAGGACACGCTACAGAATCTTGCCCTTGATCATTAACATTTTGCATAAGCTCTAGTTTAAACATGTCACTTTACTTTATCGACATGCTTCAATCAATGCAACTTTTAAATGCAAAGTTTTACAAGTTGGTTGGTTGGTTGGTAGACATATATATTCAGGTTTGTGTGCTTGATCAGAGACCCGCTTATAAACCTTCGTCAAGTAAGACAGACACAACACACACACATAAGTGGATCCATCTAATTTTTAGAGACAGAGGCCAACTAGAGCAGGGGTTCCCAACCTTTTTGCACCTGCGTACCACTTCACTTTTTGAGAAATTTTGGCGTACCACCAGACCTAAATAATTTAATAAACGTATATTATGTACTCTTCTAAAAGTGTTCAAATTCTTTTTGAATTAAATTCCTGAAAAACTTTATATTTAATTGTTAGATATTTGTTTATTTATAACATGCTTATAATAAAGAAGAAATAAAAGATTAAAATGGTGTTAATTTACAGTTTTATTTATTACCCATAGGTCTAAAAAATACTACAAATAAAAAATCGTACAAATTCAGCAAAAAATTATCATCATACAAAATAGACTTTTATAGTCTTTAGTGCGAAACTTGTTGTTGTTTGCCTGTGATTAAAATATCCACATTAGGAGTAATGGAACATATCTTCACTCTTAAGTCCTCTTCAATACTTATTCTGCCTCTATGTTTATTTTTTATGTACAAGAGTTCAGAAAATTCACTCTCACACAAGTACCTCACTAAAATAACAAATGACATCAAAAATAGCAGAGCTTGTCGGAAGAGCAAAGGGTACTAGATTTTACGTCCGATCCAAAAGTTAGTTTTTTCTTTAAAATAATGTTAATGTTTAAAATAATGAGTAATATGTTTGCGTGCTTACTGCTCATGCGTACAGGAGCTGTTAATAGGATCATGTTGCTCACATCACTCACTCGTATCACCTGAAATTTTCCCGCGTACCACCAGTGGTACGCGTACCACCGGTTGGGAACCTCTGAACTAGAGGATCCCCAGAATTGGCTTGTCACCCCCCAGAGGTATTGATTTGGTATGGGAACTTGGAGGACTTTGTGACCACGACGGATTTAACGTGCACCAGTCCCCATTAGCGTACACGGGGTCTTCGGAAGGCAGCGGGACTTTTACAAGAAATATTCAGTATTTTTTTAAAATCTTACATAAGATACACAAGTTTATAAATCCTTGTTACCTGATGAAGGAGCATATCCATTGTGTTGCATAGAATGAACGCTCTCAACAACAGCTGACGTTATCTCATCGCATGGCTGTAGATTACCGAATACGGTAGGGTCACCTGCAATTCAATTATAATTTTATTTTATTTTAAATAAATAATAATTTTATAAAATATTCTATTATGAAAATATACAATTAAAATATTTTTTACATAAAATATGAATACTGTATAATAGCTGTATGTTTGGAAACACGCTGTATCATTGTATTACTTAAAACTAAAGGTGTTTAACACCACACGAATTTCAATTACTACTGAATAAAACAGTACATTTAAATGTAATTATATAAACTACTAGCAAATAAATACCCGTTCTTCGCACGGACTAAAAGAATATCAAATCGATCCAAGTATATGTGCCATTTAATTTGCTATACGATAATAAGCTTTGCCTTTGTTACCGTTCATTATAAAGAATAAAATCCCGTTACTTATATTGCTTTAAAATTCCAAAATAACAATACATCACTATGAAATGCACATCCTCATATCACAAAAATCTTCCTCAATATGAACTTACTGCAATCGCAATTTTCCTGATAAATTTAAAATTAACCATAATTGTATAACAATGTTATTTCACGCCAAAACCTCCATTCTGGTTTTTTTTTTAAACATTTAGCTTATTGGCACGTTCAATTATTTTTCAAATCATTAATTTAGTTGCTGAAGGTAATGGCGAGAAAATAAAAGCAATTTCAATTTTAATTAATTTTTGTGTTCATTTTAATTTCTTCTGTCGAATGGCAACACGAAAGGGAAAAAAATATCGGATTTGAGCGAAAGTGGTGTATTTTTTTCAGAAAATTAGAATTTTCTCTAAAAATGGAACAAATATGAAAAAACTAAGCATCAGGTACACACGTTGGTATTAAAGGTTGGTATTATATCTTAAAAATTTGGAATTTCTGAGGGCAGTATAAGTAGGTCTTTTACGATCCACAGACATAAAAACACACAGACAGACTCTTTCTTTTATTATTATAGATAATGTAATTTCAATAACTTTTTAAAACAATAACTTTAACTTTTTAGTATTATGGCAGCTACCCTTTGCAAATGCATGATTTTCTCAAAAACTTTATTGTGACACCTTACATGTCCCGGAAACTCATGCACCAAATTTGAAGTCTGTAGCTCTTTCAGTTTTTCAGCGATGCTTTTAAAACCAAAAAAAGTTTTACGGCAGCTAGCCTTTATTGCGCGCTCGCCATTTTCGCGAAAACCTTATTATGGCGTCTGACTGGTATTAGGAACTCATGTACCAAATTTGAAGTCCGTAGCTCTTTTAGTTCGAGCTGTAAAGTGGTTTCAGATAGCTGGACAGACGGATCAATGTTCGAAAACTACTTTTTCAGAATGAGCAACCTCCAAAACGTATAGAAAACAAAAAATATCCTTTACGGATTTTCGACCTTCGCAATACTTTCATTACCTTATATTTCAAATTAGGTATTTGAAAGTAAAAAATATAAGTATTAGAATATAAATGTTTATAAAACATTTTCCTGTCTTATTTTGCAAAATCCACACTCATAATTTATTAATATCAAATAATAAATATTATTTAACTATTGAAATTATTAATTTATGATATAGTTTAAAATTTGTAACCTTAAAAAAATTATATACAGAGGGGTATATCTTTTTAAACTTAATCGTATTTTTTTTTAATTAGAAATCTTTTCTCTTTCTTTACTTAAAAGTAAATTAATTATTAGCAATCTTACTTAATCTTCAATTAATAATTAATTTAAAATAGCTTATGATAACTTGGGAGCCAGAAAAAAATTCCCTTGCAGCCTTTTTCTACATCAAAAAAGCTTAAAGGAAAAGACAAAACTGTAAAAAATAAAACTGTAAGTTGGAGAAAAATTACTTCGTTGGAGAAAAAAAAAATTGTGTTCTGATCGACAATAAATAATAAATAAAATAAAATAGTAAAACATATTTATTTTAGCATTTTCTTTTAAAGTTTAGTTCCTTGAGTAATATAGATCGAAATATGAAAAAGAGGGGATTTCTGGATTCTTCTCCCCATTACAGTTTTGTTTTCTGTAAAACGATGTTTTCCTTTAGGGTACAATTGCTACAGAGAAAGCTGTATGCGTCAGTATGTGGGTTGCTTTTTGTTCTCCTGGTTCTTAAGTTGTTCTTGGGCAATTCCATAAAAATGTCAACTTTGATAAAATAAAAAAGAATGTAATTTTTTGTAATTTTTAATATTAAGTTTAAAAACATATTCTAAGTTTTCAAATTATGGTTTAAGAAAGCGGGACGATAAAAGACATGTATTCACATTTCCCGAAAAAGAAGATCGATGCCTAGTGGACAAAAAAGATTAGTTGGCTCTGCAAATTCAGCCAGCATTTCAACTAGTTGGAAATCGTCCTCGATACATATTTGAAAACCTTTCACATGTGAAAAAATGTATATAATGTAATATTTAATATCTTATGAGTATTCTATAGATAATAAAAAAATATTAAATTTATTACTTTACACACTTTTAATTTAATATATGTTTATGAAACTTTTATTCATTCCGTCACGCCAAATGACAGTTAATTACTTAAACCATGTTACAGGTAGGTTGCTCTAAATCATAATTTTACATAGCTTATATATATATATATCATATTTAAGATATGCATTAGTTTTAAAACTCAATGTATTGTTAATTCACAGAAGTTTCCATTTTTAAGTACCAGGATGCAGTCGTGGTTGCAAAAATGTCATTCCGTCACACAAAAAGAAGTTAGTTAAAAATGAAATAATAAAATACTTAAAAAATATTCAACTTTTTTTTATTATATTTTAATTAACAGTAATATATAAACTGAAAAAACAATTTTCCTTTGAAAATAGCTTCGTGGTAATTGTTTTACTTCAATTCTACAATTCAAAATGTCATCCGTCACATATGGAATTGCCCTCTTTTTTTTAAATCATAAAATTGTTGTACTTGGAATAAAAATAAAAGTTTAAACAGTAAATCCTCAAATAAAAGTTTAAACAGTAAAAATTAGTTTAAAATTTTTAGTACTATAGTATGTTTCATCATTGTAATTCAACGCTTTACACTATCGAAAAAGTTACAGTAGGTACGCCTGCAAAAATACAGAATTATTTTTCGATTATTAAGTAAATTTTTACGTATTTATGAACATAAAAAAATAATAAAACGTAAATTTCCATAAAAGTTATTTTACAAACTAGCACATAGAAGAGCATAATGAGTTTGGCTAAAATTGCAACTTTTTTAAACACCAGTAATTAGTAATGAGAGAAATGGTAAATTTATTAATAGACTAGAAAATAAATACCTGTTCTTCGCACGGACTAAAAGAATCAAATCGATCCAAGTATATGTGCCATTTAATTTGCTATAGGATAATAAGCTTTGCCTTTGTTCCCGTTCATTATAAAGAATAAAATCCCGTTACTTATATTGCTTTGAAATTCCAAAATAAAAATACATCACTATAAAATGCACATCCTCATATCACAAAAATCTACCTCAATATGAACTTACTGTCATCGCAATTTTCCTGATAAATTCAAAATTAACCATAATTGTATAACAATGTTATTTCACGTCAAAACCTCCATTCTGGGTTTTTTAAAATAGTTATTTAAGCAACTAGTGCCAAAAATAATACTTTATTAAGCGAGTGGCTTAAATTTCACGAGACCGTAGGACGAGTGAAATAATGACAAGAGCTTAATAAAGTATTATTTGGCACGTGCTTGCTTACAATATTTTTTATAATAACGTGCAAAAAAGTATTTCTACCAATGAGTGATTTTCATGACATCATTTAGTTTCCATAGCGATATTCGAAAATGCAAAGTAGGATAGTTTGGCGTGAAATTTGTGTTCTTACTTTTGTCCTATTTAATTTCCTTTAATAATTTTTGTAGTACTTGTAGTTTCCATGGAGATATTAGAAAATGCAAAAGTAATGAACCAATAGAAATAAGTGAGTTTCATGACATCATTTAGTTTCCATGGAGATATTCATGACATCATTTTGTTTTTCTACCAATCAGATACTCTTATTTACTAAAAAACTAAAACTTTTCGAAAGTAATACTTTCGGCACTGTCTGTGACGTAAGCACGTAAAGTGTCATTTTCGCAACGATTTATGAATAAATATAATACATAAACGTGAACTTTTTTGCACGTTGTTATAAAAAAAACATTTAGCTCATTGGCACGTTCAATTATTTTGCAAATCATTAATTTAGTTTCTGACGGTAATGGCAAGAAAATAAAAGCAATTTAAATTTTAATTAATTTTTGTGTTCATTTTTATTTCTTCTGTTGAATGGCAACACGAAAGGGAAAAAATGATCGGATTTGAGCGAAAGTGGTGTATTTTTTTCAGAAAATTAGAATTTTCTCTAAAAATTGAACAAATATGAAAAAACTAAGCCTCAAATGCACACGTTGGTATTAAAGGGAATCTATCTTAAAAAATTCGAATTTCTGAGGGCAGTATAAGTAGGTCTTTTACGATCCATAGACATACAGACACACAGACAGACTCTTTCTGTTATTATTATAGATGATATTAATAAGATTATACTTCAAAATTAACTGTAGCACTATTTATGTTTAGTTTAGTTTTTACTATTTATAAACAATCTAATGGATAATTTTATTTATAAAATGATTATATTAATTTTTTTAAAGCTCCTCTTGCTGCTAAAATCACTATACGTAATTTAAAAATTCCTTAAAAATGGTTATGTTTAAATAAAAATATATTTCTGGATTTATTTATCAGTTTTAGAATGTGTGGTCATTATATGCCCTACTTTGCAGTCGAAATGACAATTTGAGTTAATAGGCGTTTTAAATATATTTATTATTTATGTAGTTTTTCTGGTTAAAAGGTAGTATAATATTAAACGATTTTTAGCCTTAAAACTTTAGCGAAGATGCAACCCAAAAAACAAAGAAGCTATTAGGACACAGTAACGGCAGCAAACGTTTAGTCTCTAGATCTTAAACCTGAACCAATCGAAAAGTTAGGAATCCTTTCTTGGTGCGTCACCCACTGCAATATTGACGATAATCAACAACTGAATGTAAGGGTTAAATAAAATCTCGTGTGATTTTATCAGATTAATATAATAAATAGATATAAGATTCTATCATCTAGATACTCTTACGGAATTCTTGATTATGTGGAATCGTATCAGATCGATCCTTGTTTTCCTAAGTAGGTTCAAAGGGGGTTGGGAAACTTTTGATGCTACTTTTAAGCATTAAAGTGCTCAATCAACATTTCAATGCAAAGTGCTTGTAAAAATATTACTTATATCTAAGTAAAGGGGCCGTAGTGAGCCTAGTGGTCAGCGTCTCGGTCTCGGAATCGGAAGGTCCTGCGATCGAGTCCCGGTACCACTGAAGACCTACCGAGTATATGCGGAGTACGTGCTCGTTAAATAAAAGTTCCCATACCAAATCAATACCTCTGGGGGTGACAAGCCAATTCTCGGGGTCCTCTAGTTGGCCTCTGTCTCTAAAAATTAGATGGGTCCACTTATGTGTGTGTGTTGTCTGTTGTGTCTGTCTTACTTGACGAAGGTTTATAAGCGGGTCGCTGACCAAGCACACAAACCTAAATATATATATATATGTCTACCAACCAACCAATCTAAGTAAAGTATTATTGTGATGCATGATATTTATTATACTTAGGTACTTGTGTGTGTGAAAAATTTTATTTTCAGTTCCAGAAATGATTTAAATGACTGTGTAACAACCAAAATATTTCACAGATTTGTTGCCATTTCTAAACAATTTTAAATTCAAAACTTTTACTTCGATTAATAATGACTGAGTATTTCGAGCGTTTGTAATCGGTACCGATGCATTTTTGTTAGAATCCGTCTTTGGCATGTACTATATTCGTAGTCACCAAAGTAGGTTTTCAGCTCAATTTCAATATATCTGCCGTGGGCGGGTAAACTGCTGTATCTAGGCTAATGACTTGGACCTATTGTTGTAAGAATTCATTAACTTTAACCTACAATAATATAGACTAAATTACGGATTATTTCAGGACAAAAATGTCCAATTCATTGTTGTTATTGTTACTGTAATATACCTGCCCACGTCCGACATCAAACTTGTAGTAAAATATTGACCGTAAGGCAAACAAACCAAACTATACTTTTTTTTTTAAATGAGATGCCACATTCTTTGATAAAAACTATTAATAAATACATATATTTGTGGATAAAATGTGTTTTTGTATGAACTGATGGAAAGTCGAATGGTTAGTCGAAACTGCAAGAAATAAATACAGGCATATAACTGAAGATATAACTTAGAAGGTATAACCAGTATATAGAATTTGGAATAAAGTTTCTACTTACCAATGGAAAGAGAGATGACTGGCTTGTCCGGATTAGGATTAATATGTAGGTTATCAACAATGGATCTGATTGGATTGACGGTTGTTGCTGCGATTTTAGAGGGTTTGACGTTCCAGCAGCGCTTAGTTTTCATAATCACAAAAACCTTTTGTTAACGAATCTGAAATAGCAAATACTTAATAAGGAATAAAATATTACTCAGAGTGATAGTATTACTTATATTATTGATATCGATAGAGGGAAATATAACTTGTGCTTACGCGATAGTTTAGTCTTGTGTGTCTTACAACTACATATGATAACCTAGCTTTAAATACTAACCAAACATAAACAGTTGTCGTTGTGAGTGCACTTATTATCAGCAAGCAAAGCTTTCCTTTTAGTTACGGTATTATTTGTCTAACACAAATTGCGTATTACTCCACTATGATGCTTACTTATAGCCAATGTTGAGAAGTTTAGTCAATGGTAAAACGTGTTTCCGTAGACAAATTTATGAAATTCTTAAGTCTCCCTTCACCGATGTTGTTGAGCAATTGCTGATTGCAGACAAATTATACCACTTTTGTTTACAGAAAACAACATAACTACAAGATAAAGGCAAGTACGTAGTAAACAGACCTTTGTGTTTTTGTGTGAGTTTCTGAACTATATTGGGCAACCCGTGATAGACTTTTGGCGGTCATGCCTAGGTCTGGAGTAGGTTTTTTTTTTTAAATAAACAGACCGTTTACTAAATGTCTAAAGCCTTTTACTTTTCAAAAGGTATACCACTATTAGCTGCTATTGGTGAAATATTACTTGAATTTCAACATATAACATGATTACTTTTTAGTAATATCAAGAAAATATCGACTACATAGTGAATTTTGAATTATATCTATAGAGTCTGACGTTGATTTGTGTAGAATTATTAATGTCGATCGTATAACATTGTTTGCAAATGTTATATCAGAAACAACTAATTGAAACAATAAATGTTGCATTATAATTTAAAATGAATGAAAATCCTTCTTTAGAATGCCTTTTCTAATATTAAAATTATACGCCCCTTTTAATAGCTGTAAGCATATACAGGGCCTGTTCTTCCATAAGGCCCGTTAGGCCCGGTTCAAGAGCCCCTAAATTATAGTTTCTATTATGCTAAATGCTGTGAATCCGCAAAATATCAGTAAACTAATAAATTCTGATACTCCACTTTGTTTTTTGCTCAATTTTGACTGAGAAATTGACCTAACGTGATTATTTTGATCGACGTTCTTAAGTAAGCCTATAAAATTGTAGCAAAAATTTGATACATAGGTCGTATAGCACCATCATTACTGAAAATCATACACAACATTTTCCCTAAAGGGGCTCCCAAAATAGGTTGTGCCTACAGCCTATAGTCTGAGATTTCCTAGAATAGGCCCTGAGCATATAGCTAATATTACAACAGAAAATCTAAATATTTCATTAAATCCTTTTAGCGACTTGTGCAAACCATGCTTTAAAAAAAAAAAAACATGCGCACATCTTTTCAATCTTCCCAACTTATGCCAAACAATTTCATAACTCCTTGTGGCATACAGATTGTGTCAAGTTGTTTATGATAATTTTTGTTGATCTACAGGAAAATGTATGACCCTGACATTGACTGATGGACGAACCTTCGGAATATTTCTTGCTTTTCAGTATACTTATGGTGATCTTTGATTTATGCAGTTTGGTTATGCGACTTCAATTTGATATCATCTTATCATAGAAAGAGCTCAGTTTCTCAGTTTCAAAACAACTTATTATTTATTAGTTTATCCTAAAAATAGTCTGTTTAGAATATGCATAGACTTGCAAACATAATCTAAGCATAATCTATTATATCCTTTCACTGCATGATTTTTTAGCTTCCACACTACTTGTATAACGTTAAAAATTGAAGCTTTTATAAAGTCTAACCATTGTCCGTCAAGCATTTTCATAGCCCGAACTATAAATGCTACAGACAAGACAAGTGTGATACGCCAAAAAAATTCATGGCCTCAAAATTAGTAAACATTGAAAATCTTAGAAAAAAATTCGATTTCGAAGTTTTTTAATTATTTAAAAAACTGCAAAATTTAATGCTCATCTAAAAAGCATAAGAAGCCATTTTTATTATAATTAAATCACATTTCATAAAATCATAATTCTTTTAAATAATACATTAAAAGAAATTTATGTTTGCCACATCAATCAGTTTCAAATGACGTCAAATATATTTCACTAAGGGGTTAATCCATTACAAATCACCCAGACCTGTTGCTCAACACTTTTGATTTTCCTAATTTTTTACTATATATGTCCTAATTCTAGGTGAGTTCAAAGCCAAAGTAAAAAATTTTTTGGAGCTCATAATTTTTTTGGCGGCCATTTTAACTTTGCTTCAAAGCCGATTTTCGGCTGTAAACTACTTTCACTTAAATGTATATAACTATTGATTTTATAGATATCAAGACGAAATAAAAAAGAAAAATATCAAAATGATGCTATAAATAGTTTGCCAGCTCATAATATTACCAAATTAGTAAGGAAGCGAGAGATACAAAAATCACAACTGAAAAATGAAAATTCGCTTAAAACGGGAGTTTTAGCGCTGAAAATTTGGTAAAAGGAAAAGAGACTAGCTTTAAATATCTTTTTCCTGTATAGACAAGTTATAGAACTACTTACTGTAGAAGTTTAAATTAGAGGAATTAATGTAGAGGAATTTTTCTTTATTTTTTTACAATTTTTCAAAACTGCTGAAAATCGTATTTTTGCCATTTTTAACGTAAAAGATCTCAAAAGAGACTGAGTGAAAAATTTGAAATTAATACAGGTAGTACCTCTTTACGACATAAACAAGTGACACAAATTTTGTATTGTATTTTGAACTGGTTCCAGAGATACAGTGCATCAAAGGTGGGAAAAAACTGCACAACAGACCCCTCAGAATGTAACAGTTTTCAATGCTAAACTTCCATGAATTGAATATGAATATTTCTCTCTATATTAAAAAAAAAAGTAAGTTCTTTTAAAGTGTCAGCGGCCATAACATCATGAAATATTGATGTTAGAAATCCAAATTTTTTTGGGAAGGTGTGTCTCCCTAATGCCTCGACCTTAATTTTTTTGTTTTTCAAATTTCCAATTAGTTTTTTAATTAAAAATAAAAATTAATTTTTCTCTATGTTAAAGTATAGGATTTGAAAGTGTCAGCAGCCATAACATGATGAAATATTGATGTCAGAAACCCAAATTGTTTTGGGCAGGTGTGTCTCCCTTATGCCTCGATGACCACTTATTTGTTTTTCAAATTTCCCAATAAGTTTTTTAATTATAAATAAAAATTAATTTTTCTCTATGTTAAAGTATAGGATTTGAAAGTGTCAGCAGCCATAACATGATGAAATATTGATGTCAGAAACCCAAATTGTTTTGGGCAGGTGTGTCTCCCTTATGCCTCGATGACCACTTATTTGTTTTTCAAATTTCCAATAAGTTTTTTAATTAAAAATTACAATAAGTCAGCCACAAAAAAATCTTATTCCTTTTCTGCAAAACGGCACGGTGAAAATCATCAGAAATGCGTGATTTTGTTACGTTCTTTTTAAAGAACAATTGCTCTCTTTTCTGTTCTTTTTAAAAGAACAGTTCTTTAACTTGTTCTTTTTACATTGGTTTTGTGTTTATATATAGAAAAGGTTCACAGATTTTTTTAAAAATGATTTTGCCTTAAAATATAATATAGCAAGATAGAAGGTTTATAGATTAAAATTATGTAAAAAAAGATAGTAAAAAAATTATGACAAAACTATTTAAATAAACAATTAATTATTTTATTTAATTATGCTAAAGTAAATCACAAAATTTCCCTTTTTTAAAAAACAGTTTTTTTTTTTAATTTTCAGAACTGATGAAAAATATCGCGTTGTTCTTTAAACTTTTTTCTTCAGCTGGCTTGGCAGATTTCTTTCTCTTTTTTTATTTAATCTCTCGTTTTTATTATTCGTTCGCATCACCACGGTAAAAGACTTTTATTTCATTTTTTTATTACTTTGTACACTCGAATATGCGTCAACATATTCCTTTTTGTTTTTTTTAAGAAAGTTTTTGAAGATGTTTTAACTCTTGTTAAACATTGTTTTATGATTTATTGTAAAGCCAACATAGTAAGCGAAATGTTTTTTTTTAGCTTCCACACTACGTTTATAACGTAAAAAGTGGAAGGTATTATAATCGTTCAATCCGTCTGTCTGTCACCCACTTTCACAGAACGAACCGAAAGTCGCACAAACAAGTGGGATATATCATTTGAAGCAAAAAATCAGGCTAGGTTACATCCCAAATTTCATTAAAATATTTATGTGATATGATTCAGTTTGGATTGTTGTAATATCACAATAGAGTGAGATGAGAGTAATAATGAGTGAGAGTGATAATGAGTATCATTAATTTGCGAAAGAAGATTAATGAAAATAGTTAATTTTGGCGTTTAAAAGTTTGAATTAGAAATAAATTATAAGCTGAAGGCCCTGTTTGGCGAATTTCTTTCTGAGGTGTATAAATAGTGCGTTTTTTTGTTGAGCACAAATATTGTGTGGAAGCGGTTTAAGTGACAGATTCTTTTTAGTTTTATTATTTTTCGTTGTGAAATGCGTTTTTGCAAGGATCTCCCTACGTGTTACGTTTCACCATTTTTTGTTTACGTAAATGATAGTGTTTTTGTCTTTATGTATCTGTCCATGGTCTACTCAACTTTAAGGTCACAGAAGCTCTTTGGACGTCACGCCATCCAACCGGTCCGGAATGTAAGCAATTTCAAAGAAAAAGTACGAAACCTATTTGCGCACGGCCAATTATATATACTTATCTGGTTGTGAACAGGTTTCGTTTCTCTCTTTCGGAACAGCCAACAACATGAACCTGAAAAAACTAAATTTGGGGAGCGATAGCGAGAAGGGGGCGTAGATAAAAAAAATCATACTTAAAAAAGTCATACAACTTAAAAATTTTGAGTGAGCCATTGGGTTTTTAAAAAGAACCTAAGAGTAAAAACAGGCTAGGTTAATTCTGCGAAATTAACGGGGGTTGGCGAGTTATTACTGAACAAAGTAATACAATATATTTTTTTTAAGAAATATAACTTAGCGGCCGCGAAGCGGTCCAATGTATTTAACTGAAATATTAATAAACGAAATGATCTAATAATTTAATTTAGGCTAGACAAATTTACAAAAAACATTTTTTCCTAAGTTTAAATTTGTCTTGCCTAAATTAAATTTATTAAATGATCAGAACATTTCGTTTAATATTTCAGTTAAATATTCATATTCAATTCATGGAATTTCTGTTGTGCAGTTTTTTTTTCCTAACTTCGATGCACTGTATCTCTGGAACCAGCTCAAAATACCATACCAAAGTTTTGTCACATATTTATGTTATAAAAGAGGTACTACCTGTATCATTTTAAACTAAGGGGCACACCCCCTGCTCGCTGTCGCTCGCCAATCCCCGGGGAACTGCTTGCGCAGTTCCCTTTGGATCCCTTCGCGATCCAGGCTCGCTCACCGTACATTGAAATATTTCAGTATAGCCTTTAGTATATCCTTTTTAAAATCAAATTTGGTTCATCTAAAGGAGCATATCCGGCATTTTTTCTCCAAATATGGTAACCCCGCCAAATCAGTATTATGGCAACTGGCAACACTTTGCGACGAAAATCGAGCAGAATCGCAATAGATCGTATTTTAAGCGAAATTCGCCGAATATTACAACCCCATGCCATTTCTTAAACGCACAGCGTGTTTGCTTGCTCCGGAGTTTCACTTCTTCTGGCGATTCCCCTGCGAAAAAATTTCGCTGCTTGACTAAGATCCATTTGTAACTAAATTGGAAACCGTGGTAGCCGTTACTAACGCTTAGAAACTATGTTTAAAAACAATTTGAATTTTTCTTTTTCAACTATGAAATAACGTGAACAAATCTATTGACGTAACTGGATTTTAGCAAACCACGTGAATTCCACGCGTTTTTTATTAATTTCAGTCGATCGAAATCATAATTTAAGTTTTCACGCAATTTTACGTCTAATCTGGTTACTCCGATAAATTGGTATTATGGCTACCTTTGGCGAAATTAGCAATTGCATTCCCAATTTTTAAATGTTAATCCATTTAAATCTTAAATGCATAAATTTATTCTGAAGTGTTTTTATACCAATATTTTATTAATTATATGCTTAACGATCTTAAATAATTAGTGTTTTTTTAAATCAATTCTTCGGCATTTTAACGATCTACTTTTTGATAAATCGTTGTGTTTTTATTCAAAAAACTGTTTTACTGCCGTATCGAACAATGTTTTGCACATAATATTTATGGTTGTTTTTCATTTTTTGGCCTTATTGCAGCCATTCCCGAAATTTTCAATCCTTGTGTTATTTCGTAGTGCTTTTCATAAAAAAATACATTCACTGTTTTTCTGCCGTATCGAACTATGTCTTGTGCATAATATTTATAGTTATTTTTCCCTGTTTCAAGCCATTTCTGAAAATACACTTTTTTGTTGTTTTCAGTCGGCCATTTTAAAATTACTAGTATTTTTGTTCATTTCGATTGTTGCCATTCCAGGAAAGAAATATAAGGAAATTTGGGCGCCGTATAAGAGTATTATATATATATAGACTAGGGCGCACGCCCCTTTCTCGCTATCGCTCGCCAACCCTTTTTAGCTTCCACACTACGTTTATAACGTAAAAAGTGGAAGGTTTTATAATCGTTCAGTCCGTCTGTCTGTCCGTCTGTCACCCACTTTCACAGAAAGAACCACAAGTCCCACAGACAAGTGGGATACGTCATTTTAAAGAAAAAAATCAGATTAGGCTACATTCCAAATTTCATTAAAAAATTTAAATTAGAAGTTTATTTAAAATTTAAATTATTAAATTTTTTTTATCTACATTGAAATAACATGCAAATTCTATTTTTATTCCTATTTTCACTGTTGTCATCCACAAGTCCCACAGACAAGTGGGATACGTCATTTTGAAGCAAAAAATCAGATTTGGCTACATGCCAAATTTCATTAAAAAATTTAAACTAGAAGCTTATTTAAAATTTAAATAACTAAAAATTTAATCTACATTGAAATAACATGCAAATTCCATTTTTATTCAATATTTTCACTGTTGCCATTTCGTTAAACGTACGAGAAACTTTTGTTAAAATAAAAATAAACACACTTGAAAAAATATTTATTTATGTGATATAATTCGGTTTGGATTGTTGTATTATCACAATAGAGTTCTTTTAATGGTTCTATATATATGTATGAAGAAAGATGCATAGAGAATTCTAACTTGGCATAAAAAAAAATATGCTAAGTTTCGCTTTTATTTTTAAAGCATCAATTGTACAAATTATATATTTTTTGAACTGTAAATTAATTTAACAAACTATAAATAAGTGAATTTTCGAAAGAAATGTAAATGGGAAATTGTGGCGACAAAAATATTTATTAAAAAGATTACATAATTATTCTTCGAACTTTAAACAAATTTAGCAAACGATAAAGTCTAATTATTAAATCTGAGAAAGATGATTAATGAAAATAGTTAATTTTGGCGTTTTAAAACTTTGAATTACAAATAGCTAACGGCCCTGTTTTTATTAGAATTAAATCACATTTGCCATTCGCAACAATCGCTCGAGAAACTTTAATTCTTTTAGACAATAAATTAAAATAAAAATTTTTTTGCGACATCGATCAGTTTGAAATGACGTCAAATATATTTCACTACGGAATCCTTGTATGTTGATATGAAATGTTTTCATTCTATTTAAAAGCGAGGAATATGACATATTTATTCTTTAAAATATAAATTGATTTTTGCAAACGATAAGTAATAATTATTGAATTTTCGAAATAAAATAAATGAAACTAGCCAAATTTAGCTTGTAAATGTTAAATATAGAATTAATGTTGTGTTTGGCGCGTTTTTTCCTGTTATTTTTCACTCAGTCCCGTTTGAGATATTTTACGTTAAAAATGGCGAAAATACGATTTTCAGCAATTTTGAAAAATTGTAAAAAAAAAATAAAAAAAATCCTCAAGCTTTAAACTTCTACAGCAAGTAGTTCTATAACTTGTCTATACAGGAAAAAAATATTTAAGGCGGGTCTCTTTTCCTTTTACCAAATTTTCAGCGCTAAATCTCAATTTCTATAAGCGAATTGTTATTTTTCAGTTGTGATTTTTTATCTCCTGCTTCCTCACTAATTTGGTAATATTATGCGCTGGCAAACTATTTATAGAATCATTCTGATCATTTTCTTTTTTATTTCGTCTTGATATCTATAAAATCAACAGAGTTATATGCATTTAAGTCAAAGTAGTTTTCATTCGAAAATCTGTTTTAAAGCAAAGTTAAAATGGCCGCCAAAAAAAATTATGGGTTCCAAAAATTTTTTTACTTTGGCTTTGAACTCACCTAGAATTAGGACATATATGGTAAAAAAATTAGGAAAATCAAAAATGTTGAGCACTGTTAAAAAAATTTGTGCTTGGTTTTACCATGATATTGGTTCCTAGTAGCTGCAACGGCTGTGTGGTGAAATTTTTCACCTTTTTTTCGGTTTTTCTTTGAACCATTTTTCTGGATTTGGAAACAAAAACCTGAGAAGTGGTTCAACCAAATACCAAAAATATGGTGGAACGTTTCGCCACACAGCCGTTGCAGCTACTAGGAACCAATATTATGGTGAAACCAAGCGCAAATTTTTTTAACAGTGAGCAACAGGTCTGGGTGATTTGTAATGGATTGACCCTAAGAGATTCTTTGTTTGTATGTTGATATGAAATGTTTTGGTTCTATTTAAAAGAGAGGAATATTACTTATTTATTCTTTGAAATATAAATTAATTTTTGCGAACGATAAAAATTATTGAATTCCCGAAATAAAATAAATGAAACTAGCCAAATTTAGCGTGTAAATGTTTATAATAGTTGCCATAATTGCTGTTTTTTTAATAGTTTTCTTTCGAAAATTCAATGGGGTTGTTTCACGTCGTGGATGGCGACAGATCCAACGGTATATTTTCATTTGTTTTCTTTAATTACTTATGTTTTGGTATTCGAAAATGAGTTTTCCAAGAATATTTTACGTATTATTTTTTATGCCATAATTTCTTGCTGTGCTGTTCGTTTTTCAAAACATTTGTCAACGAAAGCCTGCATAGTAAGAAAAGTTTCTTTTCATCTATATCGGCCATTTTAAGAGCGAAATCAAAGCAACCATGAAATCGCAGCACGTAAAACAAGAAAACCAGAACGTTACATCATAAGAAACATTCCCATAATAATTTTTTTTATCGCTTTTTAAATTTATTTGCAGTTAAACAATGAAAATATTTTTTAATTTTTTAACTAAAATTTAAGGGGAAAAATTGGAATCATAACTGTTGAATAAATTATAACAATAATTTTTTCAAACTTTATTTGTTTAAAAAGGTTAAAATCAATTTTTAAACATCTAATAATACAAGCGTGAAGAATTTAGGGTCAATTTATTTCATAAAATTTTTAGCCTACTTTTCTTTTTTTAATTCGAAAGAATTAAAAAAATGAAAAAGTAGGTATTGACATGCGGTCGATGTCCGTCTGTCCGTCTGTCCGTACCCCCCTTCCAAAATCAGTTCTAATCATCGGATCTTAAAAATTCTTTTTTTGTTAGAAAGCTATAACCTCAGATACCCAACTTTCATACTTTTTGTCCGTCTGTATGTACGTCCGGACGGACATAAATCTACTATCTGTCGGCGAATTTCCCATTGAATTAGCATTGAAATTCAATTTTGAGTCATTTAAATCACTGTAGGTATTGAAATGCGGTTGATGTCCAACTGTCTGTCTGTCCATCTGTCTGTCTGTTCGTATGCCTGTCTGTTCGTATGTCTGTCCGTCTGTCTGTCCGCCTGTCTGTCCGTTTGTCTGTCTGTCTGTACCCCCCTTCCAAAATCGGTTCTAATCATCGGATCTTAAAAATTCTTTTTTTGTTAGAAAGCTATGACCTCAGATACCCAACTTTCATACTTTTTGTCCGTCTGTCTGTACGTACGGACGGACATAAATCTACTATCTGTCGGCGAATTTCCCATTGAATTAGCATTGAAATTCAATTTTGAGTCATTTAAGTCACTGTAGGTATTGAAATGCGGTTGATGTCCATCTGTCTGTCTGTTCGTATGTCTGTCTGTCTTTCCGTCTGTCCGTCTGTCTGTCCGTACCCCTTCCAAAATAGGTTCTATCCATCGGATCTTAAAAATTCTTTTTTTGTTAGAAAGCTATGACCTCAGATACCCAACTTTCATACTTTTTGTCCGTCTGTCTGTCTGTACGTCCGGACGGACATAAATCTACTATCTGTCGGCGAATTTCCCATTGAATTAGCATTGAAATTCAATTTTGAGTCATTTAAATCACTGTTGCCAAATCAACAATCGCATGAGAAACTTTATTTATTTAAACATATTTGAAGCAAAATAATATTTTCATGAATCAGTTTGGAATGACGTCATAAAATGTAGCACAATTTGATTCCTTGATTATTCATTAATTATCTAACAAGAAAGCGGCAAGGCATACTTTTGCATACAATTATGCTTAGTTTTAATTTACAATTCTTATTTTTTTAATGCAGTTTGGAGTTTCATTACTTTTGTTATTAATAAATATTTAATTATTCCTCGAACTACAAATAAATCGCGAGCAGACGATAAATAATGTTTAATTGATTTGCGAAATAATATTAAGGAAAATAGTTGATTTTGGCTTTTAGAAGTTTAAATTATTAGCTGGATGCTGTGTTTCGATTTTTTTTCTAATATGTATAAATCTAGTGTAGAAACGGCTGTTGATGATATTTACTGTTAGAAACCTAGTTTTTTCCCGATTAGAACTTCAGTAAGTATTTAAGTAACAGGAAAGTAGGCTATTTTAGTTCTTTATGAACTTCTTGTTTAGGACTGAATTTTATTTTACCCTGTTTTTCATATTTTCATTTATTTAAAACAAACATTATTTAATTCTTCAAAAGACATGATTCTTCCATCTAACGTTAAATAAGTGCGAGCTCAACTTTTTTTAGTGAGAAAAAAATTGCAAGCTGGATGATTCCAAATGAAATCATTGGGGGTGAAAGGGTTTAAACCATACATTCCCCTAATTCTTTTGAACAGTGTAGTTTTGTTGATAGAAGTGTAAGGAAGCAATGATATCCTGTTTTCCTCAAAATAAATAAAAGTAAAATATATACAAGCAAAAAAACATTGACATAGGTTTTTAAGTCTGAATAAACATTTAAAAAAAAAAAAGATAAAAGACTACTACTTTTTGAGTTTTTCATTGTGAGACTTAGTCTGTTCTTTAAAGGCTAAGCTGGCTAAGAGCTGTCTTAGAGAATCTTCCGTGTGAACCCTTTGTCATTAAGTCAATTTCACTGTTGTTCTTCATAACGTTTAGGATGCATTGATTTTGTCATTAGTTTGGAGAATTTAACATTATAACAACTTTCTTTTAAATACATTAAACAACATTATTAAAATATAAATTTCTAATGAAATGATACATCAGAGATTTGGACAGATTTCTCATGCAACTGTAATGACTTACAGTTGCATGAGAAAAATGTTCAACTCTCTGATGTGATATTTATTAAATTCACAAAGCAGTTCTAAATTATAGCAATTATGGTTAAAGCTTTAAATTAATGATAAATCTGTGTGAAAATTTTTAATGAAATAAACTTTTGAATAAAAGAAATCTTACATTGAAGAGGTGGTAGGAAACAGATATTGTTAGAAACCTACTTTTGTTAAACTTTATCATTTTTTATGGATCTATTCCATTTTTTAAATCGGGAACTTTAATCTGTTCTCGTATTTTCCTTTGATATGTATAACTGTTTGACTAATAAGCATTAGAAGCATTTTTATATTAATCAACATTTTTATGCTAAATATTTATAATTGCTATTTGTATTTCACTTAAGAGCCAATTTTTAATTGTGTTACTTGTCCTTGCATGAATATTCTAAACATATTTTCTCATCGCTTACCTACCTCAATACCTAGTAAATAAGTGTTAAAACAACAAAATTATTCTTGTTATTGCAGAACCAAGGTTTTTTTAAACATAAGTAACTCCATATATTAAAAGTCGGAAGGTGATGAAAAAAACAAAATCTTAAAAAAAAATTCTAAGCGATCAATATAAATGTTTAACTAATGAAACACAAATTTTATACTAAATCTGTTAACAGTTACATTTTATACAAGTATATATGAGATGTGCATGATATTTTGTGTTAATTTAGATATCGGCATCCCATAATATTAAACTCGAAGTCTGCGTAAACTTTAAAATGAAAAGACATGAAATGAAAGACTTTATAGCATTTTCGAAAATATATGCATAAAAAATTAACATACAGAAACTCGTCATTTAAAAAAATTCTAGTGATAATTAGATTGGTTTTAAATTTTGCTGCATTCTTATACAATGCATACTTCTTAAAACTTTTCTATTATAAACGAGAATGTTTGAGGTTCTCAAAAATACCTATAGCCGATATCGAAGCAACTGACAAGTATCAGTCGTTTATTTGTATAAAAATGACGTAGAAGTTTTTCAGCAGTAAATTTAAAAGACATTTTGCATTAAAAAAAATGTTGGAATGGAATACAAATAATTAAAAAAAAAACTGACAGAGCTTACTTGTGAATACAATGTATTTTTTTCCCCATAAAGTTACTCTCATCTATTGCAAACGTTCCTGGCTTTTTCAAGTTTACATCGCACACTTTTTGATTTTCAGGTTTTCCTCCAGAAAACATAAGAGCAATAATTTAACATGCGTCCTTTTGGACAATTCAATATAATGAATCGTTGTCAACAAGCAACGCATGAAATGCACTTATGATAATGTTTAAGGAATGGACCAAAAGGTTAAGGGATCGAATCCGGCACATACCACTGACAAGCAGCAAGTAGCTGTGAAATACGTAAAATAATAGTGGTGCTTTCACGCTTTTTGCATCCAAATAGACATTTTTTGACAATTGGAAAAGTTACTGGCTAATGAGGGATTTTCTAAATTTTTAAGGAAAGTTATTGATATAGTCTAGGAACATTGCTGGTAAAAATTGGGCAGTGCCCCAAATTTTTTTACAGTGTTCATAGCATTAAAAAATTGTGTATTTTTAGGTCTTTAATTCTCAAATTCCATTAAATTTATGTGCCCCTGAGCACGTATTAAATGATAATAAAAAAAATCGCAAAACATACTTTGAAATATTTGTTTTAAAAAATGTTTAGATATACGCGTAGATTTTGCTCGCTAGTGAAAAGGTTAGGACTGCTAGTGTTTGGTTTAATTCAAAAGTACTTACATAAAGCTATATATTAAATGGTCCAACTTCAATCCCCAGCTTCAACAACATAAATTCACAAAAGAATGTAAATAAGATCAGAAAAATCGATTTGAGCACTAAATCGTATAAGCCGCCACAAAGTAATCTCAATTTTCGTATTTCACGAATAAGTTCTTTTGACGTCGAAGATCTGTCCAAGACTGTTGATCGAGCAGATTTTCCAATGGATTTGTGTTTATTTCTTAAGTATTTTTCCGCAAGATAGGGATTACGTCACTCTTTTGCTATCTCGACTCTTTCAGCAAGCCATTAAACGCGGGACCATAGCAAAGTCGTCTCTTAAATACGTATAACCCGATTATAGCGTCATTCTAGGGACCGCGATGCTGATAATGTTATAAACGAGTAACGCGTAACGCTAATAAACAAGATTGAACCATTGTGATTGTGAACTCATATTATTAATAAAATGACACCGATATATTGAATAAATTTTAACCCTATGTGCTATTAGTAGTATATAATCAATAAATTTCGTAAGTCGTAGTGTAAACTAATTTTTTTTATTAAATTCTAAGCCATTTCGGATATTATATAAAAGTATATTTCTAGCATTATAGCATTTAATTATAAAGTTTCATTATAAGTAAGATATTATAACATTAAGGTCTATGGGTGAATTCAAAAGACTTAATGTTTAGGATGGTATAAACGAGCTGTCGTTATAAACTAGTTTAAGGGGGACCAGACCCCAAAATTTTTCAAAAATGACATTTCAATGTTTTTAGTGTTTCTTATAATATGAAATCTTTTCAACGATATCTTACATAAAAGTTTCCGAGTACTGGGAAGTATTTTTAATATATTTTTTTAAACAAACGTTGTTTAGGTAAAATCCAGTCATGTTTTATAGATAAGAAACCACTATTGTTTATTTTAAACGTTATATCTCAAAACTTACTTTTTCAATGTTCATGTACTTTTTTCTCAAAATCTACTGTAAGTATCAGCCTGAAATTTTTTATACGTATTTAAAAAGTTTGTTTCTAAAAACCGCTGGAGGGATTTGACTATAAATATCTTACACTTTTTTTTCTTTTTAATATTGATGTTTTTTAGGTAAAAAAATATGCAGTTTCACTTAAAAAATTATAATTTAAATACTAAACAAAAAATTTGAAAATGCCTCCATTTAAGTATAGTTAAACATCCATTTAACAACTGGTAAAAATTTCATTAACAAGTATCAAATAGATTCTGAGAAAAAGGTACATAAAAAATGTCATTTTAACATGGGATTCAATGGAGGGCTCCGGTCACCCTTAACTGATATTTGCTTGCAAAGGAAGATGTTTTCTGCATAGCCATCCTGCGAGAGGTCCATCTCTCCTCTGCTTATCTATTACTTCGGGTCTTGGTTTGGTATATTGGAGTGGGCTAAGGATTATTTTTATAGGTCTAAAAACTGAAAGACGCTGCATTAGACAGATACACAGTAAAAAAAATTCTGTAAAATTACAGCACATTCTGAAGTTATTTTTTTTTACATCAGTGTTAATAATGTTTGTATTACAGCAAAGTGATGTTTTCTGGACTTACAGAGTCAGAGGAAGAACTTACTCCAATAGCGTTGAAACAGATGCTTTAGACGGATACACTGCAAAAAAATGCTATAAAATTACAGCACATTCTCCTCCTTTTTTCACATAACAGTGTTGTAATGGTTGTATTACAGCAAAGTTATGTTTTCTTGACGTACTACTGAGTCACACGAACAATAGCGTTTCAACAGAGAAGATGGTCCAATCACTGACAGTGAAGCAAAAGTTTTCGCCGGTACCACACAATAATTTTTATATCATATGTAAATTCACAGCATATGGTGATGGAAGAATTTTTACCATCACACTGTGATGGTAAATTAGAGGAACATTTTTTTTACATTGAACCTAGTGCTTGACCTTTTACATCACAGCGCCTCTTATTTAAAAACATTACTAATACATTAGAAAACATGATTCTGCACCGTAATAATAATAAAAGTATTACTATATAGAGGAGTGGTTATGTTAAGATTGATTCTTCTCCACTGTTTAGGTAACAGAAGCAAGAAAAAATCGAAAGAACACTTTTCTTCCAACATTAATAAAAAATTAAGGGATAAGTTCATGAACTTTTAAAGATATTTACAAAAAAGATATTACACAAATATTGCACCCCCTCCTGTCGTATTTTTTTCTTAGATTTGCCCTTGTATGGTTATTGGAAGCAAAGAACAATTGGCTGAAATTTTTTGCATGTGTGGAGGTATTGTCGTGAAAATTAATGAATGACATAATGGATTTTGAAATTAATCTTGTTGACGTAGTTCTGTCTTTTAGAATTTGCTGGAAAATTAGCCTTTATGGCCCATAGACCCTTAAATTTGGGATGATAAGGCTGAAAAAAAAAACTAGAAAGATGAAAAGAAGCTGCTTTTAGTTTTCACCAATATGTGTGTCGTGGGATTAATCTAAATTAGCAAACAAAAGCCTTAGATTGTTCTCCGCAGCAAAAATGCAGAAAAACCTGAAATTTGCATTGATGCAGCTTGAATATTGAATACATATTGAATTAAAAAAAAATAATGGTCTTCATCTTACTCAATGTACCTGTTTTTGTTTTATACCTTTTTAACGCTACTCTTATTTGATTGTCAACAACCTAAAGATTTTTCGCCATCCCTTATTGAGCAAAAATTCCAATTTTGTTACCATTCTTTAAATTTAAATTATTAAGCAAATATTAATGGGGCCTTTCTGCAGCATTATTCATAATTGATATGAAAATGTTTGTTAAATTTTTGGAGCAGCTTCAAAAAATAAAAACATGTTTATTTTAACAGTAGTACTATTCCCATTAATAAATTTGATTTATTTACATTTTATATAAGGATTCGATAGTTCAAAGATGGCTAAATTCGTTTTATTATTCTGATATGGATTTAAGTTAACGTTACATTGCAACAGTCATTGACATTTTCATGGCACACTATGATAAAAAGGTATTTTATAACTGTGCCATAACAATGTAAGTTATTTTACACTTTCTACATTTTCAAAAATCAAAGACATTCAATTCGAAGACAAAACTATCCCTCAATGTACTGCCAAGATGCCCCGAACTTTCTATACGAATTTTAAAACTAGCATTGGCTGACTTGAAAACAAACGAGGAAGGGCAAAAAATAAAGCACCATTATTTGGTTACTATTATATGTGTGAACAATGTGTGAGCACTTAAAGTCCGTGTGGAGGCATACATCTATGATATTTGTAAAAATGTTAAGTATAACTGTTCTGACAGAAAAGGGCTTGCTGTTATTATAAAATATTTCTGAACATTCACATACATTTTTATTTAACTCATTTATTTTGTATAAGTTAAAAAACAGGCTATTTTTGAATCTGTAACAGTTGAATTTCCTTGTCTTTCTACATTTCTGTTAATCATTTTCAACGCAAAATACCCCAACTTCAATTATAGAGTGGCTCATAAGGGACAGATCTGTTAAACGACAATTTCTGTCATTTAAAAAAAAAAAAGATTTTATTCCCAATTATATTATTATAAGTCTTTTGAACTATGAAGATTGTATGCAAAAATACTATGATTTCTTGAATACACAATCGTGAGCAGCTATTTTAACGTTGCACAAATTATTTTATTTTTAGGTTTAGTGAATTTTAAACAGACCATCAATGAAAATAAGTTGCCAACCAAATTTTATGGTAGAAAAATTAATTCATGAAAAAAAAATTGATTTGCAATAAGTTAATTTTAAAAAAATCAATATTTTTTTGTACTTAACAATTATAATTATCATCAAAAAACTTTCTAACAAACTTTAAATGAGGACTTATAGAGTAAAAGATATTGAGGATTACCATTGGAATTTTCAATTGAATTGGGACATGCAAGACTCGTACTATTATATTTTTTATATAAATTACTAGGGACATAATATCACCAAGTAACCAAAATTACTGATTCAACAGTCACTATGGAAGAATATTTTAAGACATACCCAAAGCTACTTTTCCACAAATGGGAATGCAAACTTTCAGATAATTCTCCTGCAAAACTGACTTTTTGCTGATATATCTATCAGTGTTTGTGTGCAAGGCAATATAGTCTAAAATAATCAATCTAATAAATTTAAATGAACTATTTTTAACAAGTGCTGACACACAAAGAGAGAATTCTTATATAAAACAAAACAGTTTTAATAAATAATTTTACATATAAGTTATGTAAGAGTAGCATAAACTATATATATATATATTTTGCACATGCACATTAAAATACTTTAAATCTATATAATACTGACAAGGAATTTTTGAAATATAAAGATATTGCCGCGAAATAATTTTGTGTTATTAAATTCTAATTTTGCTTACTTTTTATATTCACAAAATATTTTATTCCTTAAGCTTCATCTTTGTTATTTATGCCGCAACTTGGTTAGCAGTAAGACCTAAGCAAGTAACAAGTTTTTGAGTTAAATTTGGATCTAGTAAGATTTCTTGAAGGTTCCACCGTTGCCAATTCTTTCCAGAAGAATGAACAATCAAAGAAAGGTTCCCACGCAGATCTCGTTCCAGTACAAAGAAAATACGCTTCACTCCAGAGCTCTTCTTCAAATATGCCATCATTTTTTCCCTAAACCTTTCCACAATATTTTTCAAGATATCAGTTTTTACTGGTATTTTGATTGGATCCCCTTCTTCTTCTTCAAATAGATCATCCGCCGCAATTGTTGCCGAGCCTGCAACTTCATATTGCAGCCCGAGGTAAGAAATGTTGCGTGTGATGGCCAGGTAGGCAAGAGTCTGAAGGGACAGCTCTTGAAGGTTCCGAGGTATAAAACCATCACAGCCTTCGCTGCAACTACCAATGGAATCTTTTATGTACTTCACAAAAAACTTCAAGGCATGTAAGACTAATTTTGAAGGCAAGCACGATTCAGAACAAGTGCAAGTGTTTTTACTTATCGTACTGCAACAAATTATACTTGCATCAGACTGAAAATGTGACATTATTCGATCAAAACATCTATTACAAGCTTCAGCTTCATTTAGAGACCAGATATTCAGTCTAGCTTTAGATATCCACCCAAGCAATATGGCTTTTGTTGTCGACCAACACAAACATTCTATACCTTCTTTTGCATGCAATTCCAGACTTCCTGAGATTATACACTGTTGTATACCATCATCTAAGTCTGCAAATAAAAGGTTTTCCCTGGTAACTTGGACACATCTATTAAACTTCAGATCAACAAGAATATCACTTAAAACCCAAGGAAAGCTCAACCCTACTGATGTACCCTTACCATACACAACCATATACCATGCTGATGCCCTTTGGAATTTACATTCTTTGCTATCTGAATCATTAAGGTTGCATTTCGTAACCTCATCTTGACATTCTAGGGTGAAGATATTTTTAAATGTCATCATGATGTTCTGAAGGTATGACTTCACAACTTTGGCAACGTCGGCTAGCTCGTGACGCCATTTCTTTGAAACTTCCAATTCTACAACTCCAGTGATGGCTTCTGTTTCACACTGGAGGTTGTACCGCTGAAGGATTTCTTGAATCATGCTAACATATTTTTTTCTGTGTCTTTCCGCCGATTCCTCATATTTCTCCCATCCAGGGTAGTTCAGATCTGGGTCGACAGTGACCGATTGGATGGAGAGATTAATCTTGCTGGAACACGCATCTAAAACCCGGGAAGACCTGTATAAAGATCCTAATGCTCGTTTCGAGTGGTAGCTGTTTGCAATCAGACCTTTCTGCATGAAGTCTGGATATTGATCAGGTCTACTGGACTTATTCAAGTGCTCTGTTGCGCCGTGCTTGGCAAAGTCCAGAACATAGGGGTAGCGTTCTGCTATTTTCATGCATTTTGTTGAAAATATACCATTCTTCCTCAAGTCTGCCCACACAAGATGAGCATGGGCAAATGATCCTATGTTATCGTTTTGTATGTAGAGGCAGAAAAATTCAATCATGTCCTCCAGCTGCAAAGATAATAATAGCCATGGTAGTGTTTAAATAAGTAAAATAGACCTAAATGCATCGTTACACAACAACAAACTTTTCATGCATCTTAAACAACATCAAACTCCATAACAAACTTTTCTTCATAAGTCGTTTTTGACCTGAATGAATTCATATAGTGAGTATTTCAGGATAGTAATGATTGAATTTATGTTAATCCATGGTAAATCTTACAGTTAATATATATCATATATATATTGAATTATTATTAACAACAACCTATGGTTATTATGAATAATGTGATTAATGCCCAAAATATTTTTTTTAAAAATTGAATAGAAAAATTTCAAATATTCACCAATGAATGTTGACAGTTACCAGACTATTTGCATATGATATTACACATTCCAAACAACCCAAAACATAAATATCATGCAATTGATTAAATTAAAACTCTATTGCCTTTCTAATAATATTTTAAGACAAATAAGTTTAAAAAATCTTACATTAATTTTATCTTTGCGGGAGGTCTCTTCATATACTGGGTAGTCCATAGGTGGGTAATTTTGTCGTTTAAAAATCAAAGGTTTGTACCATAAAACAACAAACTCATCGCCATCTAAATCAGAACCTAAAAATAATACATATATTTTACAGCTAAGCATTTCAAAAGACAAATATATAAATGTTTTGGTTTAACTTGGAGATAAACTATTTATTAAATGATATACTAATTATGCATAGAGATTTTATGAAGCTTTTAAAAAAGAAAACATTTTTCCAGGATTAAATTTAAAAATAAGGGTTACAGATAACATTTTTTTGTAATATTCACATGCCTTATATGTGGGCTTGCAAGGGTAAGGTATGTGAAAACCTCATTATACTTATAGTTTAGTTCGGTTGAATGAATGCAGCACTACAACGAATAAACAATTGACAACATAATACTTGAGAACCACTTTCCTTCCATGGTTACTATTGAAAATTGGAAAAGGTAGTTATAACCTGTTCCTTAAAATTCATCAAGTGTTTACTCGCAATCTTTGTAAATATAGATCACATGTTAAAAATAATCCACTAGAAACATCCCCAAAATTAACTATTTCTAGACATTAATGTTCAGGAAAAAAAGAGGACTGCAGAACAATGCATAGAAAAATTTTCATCAAAAGTGGAATATAGTTGAAAGATCTTCCAGACATTTCAACATCATATGCTTCTAATGAGTTAATTATATAATTTAGAAGTATGCAGCTTATTATATATGCACTAGTTCCTAAAACATTAACAACTTTATTCAGCCTGAATGTTTGCCTGTTTTTACCAGGTTTATCGAAAAAATTCCGTACCTGAACTTTAAAATGTATCCCCTTTCTTTTTTTAGAAACTTTGTAATATTCACTTGTCATCTTATTTGTATCGTTTGTTTTCTGATCTGCAGTGTATGCATATTATGAGGCTCATGCCTTGGTGCATGCTAAACCTTTATTTGTTTAATAATTTTAAAAAAGCAAGTTCGTTAAGTTCTTGCAGGGTAAATGTAGAAATTACCCTGTAAAACAATATAATGATACATGCTTCAAAAATAAGAAATCTATGGGGTTTTGCGCAAGAGGGGATTCAAAACACAGCTTTGGAGACGGGGTATAGATTTCTGTGTCATACATTGTTGAAAACTACTTGTTTTCCTACTATGCCACAAACATTCTGTTAGGTTGAAGCTTATCTTTTCTAGCAAAATAGCCTAACACAATAATAATTTTGGAAATTAAAAATTTAACTGGAAATAGTAAAAGTGTTTTTAAAAATTTAAATAATCAAGCAAACTAAAAAAAACTATAATGAATTCTTTTCCATCACACATAAGTTTAATGGAAATCTCATATTACCGACAAACTGAAAGAAATTTCATGACAAAAACTTGCAAACATAATCATATTAAAAATAGGAGTGTGTAGCACACAAGTTTCAATTAGCACTCTATAGAACAATACATATAAAGGTAATTATATACCCGATAAAGTAATTTTAATAACTTTAAAACCAAAAAAGTTTCATGACAGCTACCCTGTGTGCAATTATGATTTTCTCAAAAACTTTAATATGACGTCTGACAGGTTTGCTGTTTTTCAGCAATACCTTCAAAACCAAAAAGTTCCATGGCAACTACTCTTTGCACAAGCACGATTTTCTAAACTATCTTATTATGACACCTTAGGAACTTGTGTGCCAACATTTGAAGTCTGTAGCTCTTGTAATTTGAGCTGTAGAATGGTTTAAGACGGCCCAAAGTTTGAAAACCACATGTTTAGAATCAGCACCCACCAAAACGTGTAGGAAACACATAATTTTCATTTCTGATCCCCCCCCCCCCCATCATAATTTTTTAACCTTATATTTCACATTCAGAAAATATCTTCAACTTTGTGCATGAAACATGAGAGAATTCACGAAGGAAACAACATAGATTATTGGCACAAATAGACTATATTGCGTATCAACAAATAAACTATTTGCGGCGCCAATAATAATCTAAGTTGTTTCCTGTGTGAGTTCTCTCATATCTTATATTTCATAATAGGTGATTTTAAATAAAAAGAGAGTGTGTTACCAGCCATTTCATCTGGGTGAGGTCTTGGGCCTTGAGCAGGGAAAACTACACAATCCTTAATGTGACGCAGATCAGGGTTATCCACTGCCATCAGTCTACGCACATCCCCAGGATGGAGAGTGGGGTTTTTGGTTACTACCACAGGACCTGGGGAAAAAGTTTGGAAACAAATTGTGTTATGTGGTGCTATATGCAAAAGAAGGAGGACAAACTTAAGGGGGAATGGGCGCGCTGGACCGAGGGTCTTCAAAGTAAAGTACATCAGTGTTAATCTTATGGAGAAAAAAATATTTTCTCTGCCACATTTCTCAGGCTGTATTCAATATTTTTACAAGCGGATTTTTTTATATGATAAATGTAGCTGACTTATAAGTCCCCACCTTCCAACTTTTTGAAATTGGTTCGAATATTTTTTTTTAATTTTCAATAAATAATTTTACACAAAATATTCGAAGCAATTTCAAAAAGTGAGAAGATAGAGACCTGTAAATTATCTACATTTATTATTAAAAAAAAACATTTGTAAAAATATTCAATACAGCCGGAGAAATGTGGCAGAGAAAATTGTTTTTTTTCCCATTGGATTAACACTGAGGCACTTGAGTGAGATCTGCGGTCCAGCGCGGCCATTCCCCCTAAACACGACTTCTTTAATGAGTTAACTAAGAATAGTGAGTGAACACAAACACAGGGTGAATTACATATAAACAGCAAACATTGAGTAAAGTTGAGTTGCTACAAAGTACTGAGGTCCTTACTGTTGTTTTTCTTATAATGTTTTATTTAATAACGTCAGTTCGTATTACTGTTCACATCGTAACAAATTGTAAATTAGGACAAAAATGCCAACAAATTAAAATTTTTGCACTAGAAAACCAAGTAGCCATAAGTATATTTGGTCAAACGGGATAGTGAAAAGCAATAAACGGATCTACCAACTCTAGAGATTTAACCAAGGCAAATTTTCAAGCATTTTGTTGTAACAAAGGATGCCAAGCAAAAGTTTAACGTTTCCCACTTCAAAAATCCAGCGATTGGTACATTTGCACCAGAATTTTTTTCCAAATCCAGCATTGTTGGATTAATACAGAGAGTTGGCAGGTCACAAAGAAGCATATTTCGCAAACTTAGTCCAAGTTGCTTCCAAAACAAAAAGTCAAACATTAGACACAAAATCTATTATTTTTTTGCACGGCCAAATATCCAATAAAAATTTTGAGCAAAAGAATTGAGAAAATATTACAACATACAATGTTATTGGTCTTTGATAAATATTATATACATTATTTGCCTTGCAAAAGCAAAAATATTAATAAATTTAAGTAAATATATATTGAAAATCCTAAATTAAGCTAGAGTTTTAACTAATAATAAAATAATCCAAAATAATATATAATCTTTAACATTTCATAAACCAATGAATTATAATGATAAGGTACCTTTTAAGATTTTAACTCTTGAATTAGGATCTGAAGTACTTTCAGTGTATTGAACAAATACTTCACCATACTTCAAAGTTTTTGTTTCATCTAGAACTCCTAGCATATTTCTACCATATTCTTCAGGAATTTCAACCCGCATGCTCGAACGGAGATTTTCTAAGGAAAAGAATTAGAATGGACAGAATTAAATTAAATAATAAATTTAATCAAAAATAGGCAGTTAGCAAATGTTTTCTCTTCGTCAAGTTAATGTTTTTTACTTTACACAACTTATAAACTTACTTAACTTATTAATTAAAAACTTATTACTTACTTAATTAAATTGCAAGTAATCCTTTAAAAATATATATAAAAAAAACTACACATTTGATTGTTATGTGATAAAAAATAAACTTAAGGCTGTGGTCAAAAAAGAATAAAGAGAAAGTATGCATATAAATATTTTTAAAAAAAATACATGGATAACACAGTACAGTTGCTTTAAATCCAGATATGTTAGTAGTCATCATCAAGACTTTAATGATGTAATTCTTGACAATGTGTTGCTTATAATAAATACAGTAGAATCTTGATTATCCAATCTAATTGGGACGGACCAGAGATGATAATTGAAAATTCCAGGAACTTTCACAAAATAGTAAAACTTAAAGTACAGAAGGAGAACCGAAAATCTGTGGACCTCAAATGTACCAGCCCCCCCCCCCCCCCCCCCCCTTCCGTTTGGTTTTAAAGCTGTAAAAATTGGATTTTAGTGTTATCTTTGAAACTGAGACTTCCTGGCAAAAAGCAAGTGCTAAAACATTATTTCTAATTTCTGAGCAAAGTTCTAGGAATAGTGCTTATTATTTTTTGTTTTATAGTAGATATTACTTGAAGTCACATGGTTTTAGAAGATTCCCAGAGTTCCCTTAAAATTTAGGATTGACAGAAATTTGCTTTTACTTATTTAGTTGCCGAAGTTTTGCTATCTTAAAATCACTGCAGTTTCCCGATTTCAGAAATGGTGCAAATTTCCAATTTCAGAACCACCAGATATTCAAAATGTTTAAAATTGCCATAAATTTCTGAAACTGGTTTCTTTGTGAACAACAGAGAATGACCTTGCAAAAGATTTTTTATGTTGACTTTGGGACGGTCAGTTAACAAAGAGGGATGGATAATCGAAGTTCTACTGAGCATATAATTAAATACAATTTACCTGCTAGAGATTTAAAGACAGAAAGCAACAAGGATCTAAAAAATGGTTCTGTGGTAATAGAGAATCCTGCCTGGTGCATATCTTTGAAAGGAAAATAGAGAGAGATATTGTGTAGCAGAAGAGAAGCAGCCAAGTTTTCTTGCATTAAAGAATCCAACAAATGCAACATCATGTTGCTTTGCAAATCAAAAAAAGTTTCCTTTGGTATTCCCATTTGTTCCAGGATTGTTATCAGATGCTTGTTTAAGTACAACTTTCCTGAAAGAAAAAAAATATATCAATCTGATTTATTCAATAAATAAAATCAAATAAATCAATAAATAATTTTTAAAATATCAATTCGATATAGAACTACATACTAATTAAACAAAATATGTATCTGAATAATATTTTTTAAATAATTGTTCAATTCATACGATTGTGTAAATCAGTGAATCTTTTAAGAACTTTTCACTGGGCGACATTGAATGTAAAAAGTTTTTTTTTCGAAGGGGGGGAGGGGAGGGGGGATCGTTGCGTAATAGGAAAAGGGGTCGTCATTTCAAGATAATCCCCTAGTGCAACTTGAAAATTTCACTGATTGCGAAAAAAATCTTTTATAATTTGTAATCAACTAATTTGGTAAAATAGAAAAAAATAGAAATTGCATAAGCGTCAACTATACTCAAAGCATTGTTTAAAATACCAATAAGTAAAGAAATAAATAGTTTGTATAAATGAGGAAATGTATTAACTAAATATTTATTGCGTAACTATCTATTTTACAATATCCTCTGCATAATCTTGAATAATACTTCTATTACATATATTTTCTTAAAAATAAACATAAAACAAAGAATTAAAGAAAAAAGAATTAAAGTCTTATTTCCCCATATTTGTTTTTTAAGCATATAAAATAGTTCCAATACGAACTAATTGGTCTTATGATACCTGTCGTTACAAACTCTTAATCAGCTCAGTCGTAGATTTATGGGCATTTGAAACAATCCGACTCTAGGTACACATATCGTCCCTATATTTATTTTACAGATTACAATTGACTATGAATATTTTAAATTATATAAAGGAATAAAAACAAATTCATATGGCAATAAATTATTTGTGGAATAATATCTTAAATAAAATGTTGGGTTTAATTTTTTAACGAATTAAAATATTTGGATGAAATAGGAAGTTAGCGTCGTGTAACACTAATAAATATTTTTGTAGAAACTACACAGTTCCTAGCAAATAAAAAAAATTAAAATATTAAAAACTAAATTATTCTGCAAGCTTTATTAATGCATTATAATTGTTACTTAAAATCATATGTAATTTTATCGATAATTTGAAGTAAAAAATTTAAAAAATTCACATATCTCCCCCTTCTAAATTCTCAAACGTTTATGCCACTTTTAAACACCAAAATTAGAAAAAAAAAACATAAATAAAATAATACATAAACAGCATAAAAACGTACCTCAAAACAAAAATATCCAACAAAAGACGAAAGGCTAAATTTTAGTGAGAATAAGATCAAAGCAAAATTTTGTGTGTTTACTTTAGAAGCCAATGTTGTACAATGACAACATCTAAGAGCTACTGACCATCCACCCTCATCAGTTGGCCCTAAGTTCCCAAGCTATTCGAGTGACTTTTACGATGTTTTCTCAGATCACACAGAAACTTTTACCAAAGATTGTAACTACGATCCCCTTCCGAGAAAATCCCATTTGCTTTTGTACCAAGCCAATTAAAAAAGCAAGGCAAAAACGGCGATGGAAATACGAAGCTTGTTTACTACAAATACTAAATAGGCTCCCACTTTCAGTCTCAGATAAGTTAAACTGATTGGAAAAAGCGAAGACATATCAATGTGTGATACAGAAAAAATACTGAGAATTGACACGGGATAATTGCCTGTCTTTTGTCCACCTTCCTAAGTACCCGTCATAGAAAGCCTCCCCCCAGCTTCTTGTCGCTACAGCGAGCAAAGCCTTATCTTATAACGCAATAAATTCTCCTCTATCAGGGGGCATGTCCGGGCTGAAAGGGTAGGGGGAAAAGTTTTGTAGGGGGGACCATCTTGGTTGCTGAACAGTTTTTGTGCTTAGTCACTCACAGGGTTGTAATGAATGAGCAATATCTGATAAACAACAACTGGCTACTACTTGCCCATTTTTTTTTCAAATGCTTTTTTTTAAATACAATTTATGATATAACGGATGAGATTTTACGAATTGAAGAAAATACGGTTTCTTTCAATGTCGCCCAGTGATTTGATTTTCATATTACTAGGCGACATTTTTCTTTCACTGGGCGACATTAGTGTCGCCCAGTCACTATGTTAAAAGATTCTCTGGTGTAAATAAAATTATTATATTGACTCTCGACAAATGGATCATGTGATGTAACAAATCATGTGGAAACCAAAAAAAAGTAGTTATCACAGTATTCATAGTTTTGTATATTAATTTAAAATATAAAATGTATTTACTATCAGTACAAAACTCATCACAAAGGATTTAGATGAATAACAATTAAGACGAACAATACACATTATCATATTTCTATTATTTCCACACAAAAACGAATTTGTGAATCACCAAAGTTATCATTTTTGCAGCTTGAACAATCAATAACTTAGTGCACTATGCCAACTTTATATCATGATTTTTTTCCTTTCCTTCCACGAGAGAAACTCAAAATATTTAACGATTCCATTAATAGCAGAAATACACTTTTACAGATAACCAAATTAAGAAAAAAATCAAATGCCTACTTGGTGCACTGGTTTTTACAATTTCCAAATTATCGGATGTGTTGCATTCAAACTTTTTCATGCTTGGCCTTATTCCTATGGCTCGACCAGGCCTTTGCCATTCCACTACCATGCCTTTGCAACCCTTGTATCTGATTTGAAATGCAGATGGTTGATAGCAGCTAGGGTTCTCTAAAGATAGTAACTGATTTTTCGTTAAAGCTGTTCGAACCTAAAAAATAATAATAACTTAAATATTCTAATCTAAAACAAACTTGTTTTAGATTAGAATAACTTACTATTAGAACTTAATTAGGACCAGGTGTGGTGATGGTGTAATGGCCAGTCTTGATTTGGTGATTTGTGTTACATTGCTAAGCAACTAAAGTGCCTCCATGTGGTAAACATTCCACTTCATATTTCATGATAGCAACCCTATGGCAAATTTTTCAACTTGCGTAAAGTTGCCAATAAACAAACAAGGACATTATATCATAGACAGTACCTTTAATTGTTCAGTGAATAGAATATTATCTTGTACATTTGAATACTTTAAACTATTATCAGGTTAAAGGGTTGTTTTTATTTGATAAAAAGATTAGCCTATTTATTTTTTCAAAAATGTATTTTTAATAATTGATATATTACCTCAAATCCAGGGTTAAAAAATAGGCACAGCTTGATTGGGCTAAGGTAAGTTTTAAAATTTTAAGAGAAAAACAATCTAAATAGGCAGAGTTTAAAACTTTAATTTGAAGGTATAGCTTGCTAAATTAAACTTTATGCAGTGTTAAAGCTGAAATAACCCTTAAAAATAAACCTGTGTCAAATATTTCAATGAATTACTTAATGCTCGATTAGATATTTCAAAAAGCTTACCTCATCAGCCAAACTTGAAGATATCACGCCAATTCCATCAGAAAATATGTACTTTAGGCAATCGGATTTAAATTCTTTGAGAACAATTTCACTGTTGCTGTCTAAGCAGACATGAACACCTTCTTCTGTGGTGGACAGACACTGCCCCATTCTTGCCATGTATTTAGCTACATTTGTTATACCACTGAAGTCTCCCATCCATTTACGAATGGTCCATGCGTTATTTCTGTTTGGGTCTGAAGCATACATCCACAGTCCATGTTCACGCAACTGGCTTGTAGAAGCCGCCAAGACTTCATAATGCCGGGATCCAACTTGTAGGCCATTTAGGAGAGTTTGATATACAACTTTATTAGTAATATCTTGTTTTTTGGAATTGTACTGTACCGCATAAGTCAGTTTAGAGAAATTATCATCTTGAATGGACACGCGTAACATGTACTCAACCCCAAATTTCCTAACTATCCTGTTGTCGAAATGCTCGTAAGGCGGGCGAAATATCACTTTGGAGGGAGTTATGATTACCCGACGGACATAACACATTCCTTTGGGTAGCTTGTTTAATTCCACAAAATGGCAGAAGTATGTGAATTTCTTTTGAAATGTATATTTGAAAGGAAATAGTATACCTTTATCTACCATGTCCGCAATGTGAAACAATGCTTTTGCCACCGCAGACGGATTTTTAACAGCTGCATCTGACAAATCTTTCCATACTTTTTGGGCATATCCAGGCGATTCTGCATCTTTTAGAGAGATTTCATGAAAAATTGCAAGAGACCTGGAACAAATAACTTTCCAAGCATAATCACAACTAAATTTATCTTGCTCTGGAATCTTGGTTCGGAGAGGCCAAGGGAACGCTTTCTGTGGTCTTTCTGGGATTTTCAACATTTTCATGGAAGTAAAACAAACTTCAGTTTTTTTCGCCCTCCTCAAAATCAACTGTTCCACTAGCCATCTTGCTTGAAACTTATCAGGAATTACAATTTTCAATACTGGAGCTTTGCCAATATGAATTTTGTTGTCACAAAAAGTATGATTACACTGGCATCCCATCTGAAAAGTCCTTTCAAATCTATCTGAACCCAGTTCCAACTCTTTTGCCTTGGAAACACGCTTTGGTGCATTAAAATCCGCCTGACTATCGACAGCTACGGGAGGCTTAGTTTCTGGACGACATACATAAATTAATGGTGTGTGTTCCATATGCAGATAAAACTCTGCACTTTCTTTGTTGGTATCTGTATCAGTGACAATTCTAATCAAAGAATCATAACTAATCATTATTTTATATCCCATATCATCAGTCTGGGCACAATTACGTTTGTGTGTGTTGGAAATGTATAAAACAAAATTTCTTTCCAAATGGGAGTATGAACAAAGCATGTCTGAAAGGTACCCCCTTTCCTGAAACCTATAACACTGTATGAAGTCCTTCATATTTGGCATGGTACCAAAGGCAAATTCAGATACTTTAGCCGAGCCGTAATGGTTATTGTAGTTGGTTGAAAATAAATTGCCCTTTTCAGGTAACAACCAATGTAAGTATATATTATTCCTTGCTTTGTCACACCATTGTCTGCCAGTAGCAGATGCAAAATTTTGAACGTCACTTTCTCGTTTGACATCAGTACAAGTAATTGTAAGTGGTATTTCATATAACTCTGAATCACAACTAAATTCGTCCATGGTTTTGTACGCATCGCCAAATATAATTGAATGTTGGAAATTTTGTTGTTCCAAACTGTCAAAAAATGACTTAGCTTGAGAAACATATTCGTCATAGTTATTTTGTTCATTTAGAAATCGAACAATAAATTTGAAATTCCTCTCCAACATTTTTCTATTCCTTAAACCTATCTTAATTACTCCAGTGCTGGATAAATCTTCAATATGTGCCGCAAATCTTTAAAAAACAATAATAAAACACATTATTTTACTTTCAAAATCTAATTGAGAAAAAATAGAATGACAAATATATAAAGAACTTCTGTATAAGCTGTATACTCACGTTATCACACTTGATCACGAGGTTATTTTAAAAGAAAGAGTAGAAACTACTAAAACATACATTTTCTCACTTTTGTAGGAATTTTTATAAACAATAACAAATAATATTATTAAAAAAGTAGACAATCGATATTACGATTGCAACATGACTAAATCAAATGTAAATAACAAAAGAAGATAATTTTAAAACCGAAACTCTTGCATCCGCAAAGAGTTGAAGTTACAGCAAACCAAATATTTTTGGAATGATTCAAAATTTTGGTTTGGTTAATGAGTTAACTGTTTCTTTTCTTTGATCGGTCTTTCTATACCGAGGCTAACAAAGGAGAGACACTTGAGAACAAGAAAGTGAAACATGCCGAATAAGACAAATAGTAAATAGATATGAAATATAAACAAATTCAAATGAATTCAAACTACAGATTTTATTATCTAGGCCCAGAGAGTTCTAACTACTGAACCACTGACATATCACACTTCTTCCACTACTCGTTTCAATAACTTTTACTTCTACTTCCACTCTCGTAATGTTGTGTTGTTCTATTTGTTTGTTGATTTGGTTGGTCTTTCTGGATGGTTTTGTATTTCTGTATAATAAATTAAATTGATAAATATATTTTACCTTATCTTGTTTAAAAATTATTTTTGATTTTATCAATGTAGTAAAAACTGTTTAAATTGTTTTTTTTCATTTATAATTCCCTTGTTTTATTAACATCATAACAGTTTCCTTTTTTTTGCTCTAGCTCTAGTGTTTGGATTATACATTCCAAAAGTTTTGGTACAAATTATACATACAATGCATAAAATATGCATTGACCACTGTAAGAATTATCATATAAAATTTTAACCTACAACTTTTTTTTTCTTTGGAGCTCTATGCATCTCCAAATTAACTCCTGTAACAACAGTTTATATGCATATATGCCCTTTATCATTTGTTAGAATAAATAAAATAACACGTTTCAAGTTCAATGTAGATGACTTTATGTAATAATAATGCATTTTTTTTATTTTCAAGAGGTGCTAAATAAATATTCTCTTATCACAACATTTCTGATGTAGTCATTATCATTAGACTGACTGAATGAAAAATTTAAGCCATGCAACATGTTATTTATTATAGTTAAAGTATATCCAAGCATTTTGGCTCATGAGGCGATAGCCATCTCTGTTTCCAATGAATCTTAGGTGCAAATAATGGATTGACCATAATAAGCAGCTGGTTCAGTGTTCTGAATAGCCTCATGAGCAGTTACCTTACTTTCTCTGGCAGCTTAAGTGCCAGACACTGTTGCCAACACACCACTGCAGGCAATTATTTAATATTCGTCTATTAAAATATGAATTTTAAAGCTTTATTGAGGCTCGGTTGAACGCTTCCAGCTGTCTATGTCTAGCCTCGAAAGAACTTTAACACAGCCAAATTACAACTCTTAATTTAAAATCGCCGTCAAGTGACAGGGTCGAAACCTGAGCTAGCACCCAACTGGACTTTGAGCGACATTGTACTCTAACATTGTTGGGACTTTTTACTCCTCAGATTTATGAAGCACTTCTGTCCCTGTGTACTCAGGGAACCCCATAATGAAATCGATTTTATAATTTTTTATTTTTGCCAAAAAATATCCATCTATAGGATGTGGCTGATTTAGAATGCGGGACCATCAGTATGAGAGGCCAATGTTCTGATGACTGGGCTGTGGAGCCTCCTTTTAAAGATTTCTTTGCCTCCTAGTGTGCCATAGACACAACAATAACACTGAAAGCTAAATCAAAATGTTCTTATAATAATGTTAATGATTTTTAGTGCTATTGAGGTGAGCTTGGGGCTTCAATGTTTCATTACATACATATGTAATGATGTTTTCACAGAGAAATGTAGACTTATGTATCAGTAATACTATCTAAATTTTTTTTAAAAAATTTATCAAAACCAAGTAACCCAACTTTATTTTATTTTATTACTTGCATTGTGGGATTTTTTTTTAAAAAAAAGCAAAATAATTTATGGAATTTATTATATTTTATTGAATTTCTTTAATTATACTTGCCTAGTAGTATTTCTTGAATGCTCAAAGCTAAACACTTGTTTTAACTATTTTATTGTTTTGATAATTTACCCTATTTTAAAATAACATAACTACTAATTCTGTGAAATATCAATAAGGCCGATACATATATTTTTATTTACAACACAACATTAATTTAGAAGTGAACATTTTCAATATTGATTTATTTAGATTCATACAACACGAAGTGATTTGCGTATATTTTTTTGTTCTCAAGCATTAATAGTTGAGTATCATCTTCTTTTAAAATGTTGTGTTTTGCGTATCTTTACCTTTTCTTGAATTTTTAGTGAACTCGTTTTTAGGTGTTCATTAATAATTAAATAAATGACATAATTTGCTTTTATAAGATGTTTGTTTATATCATTTCAAGGTAAATGTTTGGTACTACTTTTTTAACCCTAAACTCTCAACCTACTGTGATTTAATTGGACTAAGCAATACTTATATAAAGGCTTTATATTATTGTATCTACAACACATTTATGTTGTATATACATATACTTGAATTTGAAAATATTTGATGTGTTTCTATTTGTTGCTTATGTTTTAACAAGAAACTTTCGCATTCAAACATATTTTTCCTTAATCTTTATGAAAGTGTATATAAATTTGTATTTTACCAAAATATAATAAGAACTTGTAGAATTAAATTATTTTAACTAAATATTACAGTGCTTAAAGTTGCTTTCTATGTGAAAGCTTTCATATTGATAATTTTTTTGTTCTTAAATGTATCAAAATCTCGACTGCTGTTCACTTTCTACCTATTGATATATGTAATAAAGATTCAGATTTAAAAGGTCCGGTTTTGGTTGTTTTTCAGGTTTTCAAAGCAGATCCTTTGCTTCTGTCAGCAACATTTCACAGAACCAAGTTATTTTGCACAAATGTCCTCAGTGCGCCTATCGAACTCCTTTCAAGTTCAACCTGAAAAAGCACTTGTTGGTTCACACAGGAGAAAAACCTTATACTTGCCAGTTGTGCCAAAAATCTTTCAGTCAGAAAGGAAACCTTAAATCGCATCATTTAAAATTTCATGCTTCCCCTGGACACGAATTCCAAACGCATAAAAGAAAAACAAATTAGCTTAACGTTGTGTTATCCATCCCAATTTTTTTATATTAAACTATTACGTGATTTGATTATTTTAAAAATATGTTTTGTAAGTATACATAATCTTTATAGAATGCAATGTGTTTGTTAAACTTTTTATAAACTTATAACACCTAACTTTTTTTCTTGTATATAATTTCTCTTACCAAATTTTTAACAGTTTAAAAGTTTAGTTTTTTAAAAGCAAAGTCTGTTAATCTGTCTACTTCTAGTAACATTGTATAGTTTAGTGTCATTAAATTTGTCCTTCATATCCTAGTTAATGTCTTGATATATTTTTATTGTATATTACACAAGTGTGTTCATTAAGTATTAAATTTTTGTGTGTTTAATTTTTCCCCCTTGTCTTTTTTGCTTTACAATGTGTTTGTGCTCTATCAATAGTCTATATATTTTAATTATCATTTTCTATGTTTTTATTTATCAGGATTTGAATAAATTGATTGAATACTCACGACACAATTTTATTTAATAAATTATTTATCAACTTACTTTCACCTACCTTTATATTAGAAAAACTTAAAAGATTTATTTGGGATGCTATTAATTTTTTTGTGTATATCAATTTCAAAATGTCATAATAGGACAAAAATAATCTAACCAAAAAAGTTTTTTTTTATTTAATACTTCATGTTAAATTTTTTTCTTACAAAACTTGATTATGTATTCATTTGTGACTCATTGATATTAGTTTCAGTAACTATACCTAATTTAAAAATCGTATTTTTCTCATGTTTCAGGTATTTATTTTAAAAGAAAATCTATAAAAATCCAAAAACTCATATGAAATTATACTCACATTGTTTTAAAATGAAAATTAGTACTTAAGTAGTAAAAATATTATAAAAGTTGAACTAAGTATCCATTGTGATTTAATTGGACTGAGCAGAACTTAAAATATTTACATAAAGTCGTTATTTTTGGTATCTACAACAAATTTATGTTGTATATTTTCTTGAATTTGAAATGTGTAAAGTATGTGTTTATATTTATTGCTAATGTTTTAACAGAAGCGTTGGCATTCAAAAAAAATTAATTTAATCTATGTATAAAAGTGTATATAAATTTATAGCTTACCAAAACATAATAAGAACTTGTTTAATTACATTATTTTAACTAAATATCACAGTGTTTAAAGTTGCTTTCAATGTGAAAGTTTTCATAATAATATTTTTTTTTGTTCTTAAATGTATATAAATTTTGTATGCAGTTTCATTTTCAACCCATTGGTATATGTAATAAAGATTCAGATTTTAAAACTTTAATAATATTTTGTTACAAGTCTCCAATTTAAATTATATATTTTCCATCTAATTTTCAAATATAGTTTCGTTTTAAAACAAATGTTATAAAAGTAGTATTTTATTTGTTAATCCATTAACATTTTAGGTTGACTTCTTCTTAGAAAAAGATATATTTGGTAATGATTCAGAGTACAAAAATACTTATTCAGTATTTTGTTATAAACAATCAGGTTCTTCTTAAAGAAGCAAGATTTTTTTTTACTGAACTGCTTTTTTCATAACATTTGTTATCAAAAAACATTTCTTAAATGTACATTTGGGTGTGATTTTTAAAAATTTATTTTGTAGTTAAGGATTTAAACAGAAACACTAACTCTGTGTTTTGTTGATATATCATCAGGTTCTTCTCGAACATCATTTGAGGATGGCTCATTTTCAAGGATTAATTTTCATGGATGTCCTTTTTGTTCCTATCAAACTCGCCTCAAGGGAAACTTGAAGAAGCATATGTTAACCCATACAGGAGAAAAACCCTACGTTTGTAGTTTCTGTAGAAAATCATTCAGCAGAAACGAAAATCTCAAAGTGCATTTGAGAATCCACTCTAGAGTTTGAATAATTAAGTTATGGAATTGAAGGGCTTAATAACTATAGTAGCACACACTAATCTATGGATCATCATAAATTATAGTGAACTAACTTAATTTTTTCAGTTTTTTTGTTAATATACAAAAATGCTTTAAGTCATGATCTGGATTGAGGAGGGGGTCTTCAATCGGAAGTGTCTCTGTGTTAATTCAATGTAAAAAATAATTTTCGAAGCAACATTATTCCAGCTGTATTAAATATTAATAAAAACTTTTTTTTTAATATGATAAATGTTGGTTCTATAATCCCACTTTCTGAAATTGGTACGAATATTTTTATTATTTTCAATCAATATTTTTTTTCCAAGAAATATTCGAACCAATTTCAAAGAGTGGGTTTATAGAGCCATATAAACCAGCTATAATTATTATACAAGAAACTGTTTGTAAAATTCTGCAATACAACCGGGGTAATGTGGCTTAGAAAGTTATTTTTTATGTCCATTGGATCAACACAGACACACTTCAAAACCCATTAGAGTGAACTATGATGCTAAGACACAATCACAGGCAGTTAGACAGCACTGTAAATCTGCACTGAGCAATCATTTCAAAAACTATAAAAAGTTGAGTTATTTCACTATGGTTTATGTTGATTTCTGTACATTTTCATCCCAATATTGCAATGTCAGAATGATGTTTGGATGATTTTAGAAGGATATCATTTGATTTTGATTGTTTTTTTTTTCTATATATGTTATTCTGAAACAGTTGGTTACCCATTTAACATGTTTATAAAGTAATTGTAGAGCTTACGTCATTGTAAAATTCATCGGATATTGTTTGCAGTTAAATATATTGGTCTTTGAATAATATTACATATTCCTTTTGAAGATTAATAATTCAGGTAATGGGATACAATATCAGTGGACATACTCAAACTTTATCAAAAACAGCATTTTGAGTTAACTTTGAATTTACTTCTATTTATAAGGGAATAAATCTATATTTTTACTGCAATTAGACCTATACCTATTGACATACTACAACTATATTAATGGTAAAATTCTTTATAAACGTTACTGCTAATTTCCTTAAAGAGGGTCAGATGTAGTAATTAAGTGATAAGTATTTTTTTAAAATCCTACTAAATTAAAAATCTAATTGTTTTTATCGCTTATAAGATTATGTCTTTTCATGATATGGTTCATAAAACCGATAAGCATATACTGGTAAATGAAATGCAATATTGAATTATATTACTCATTATTTATGTTTATTTGTTTTATTACTTTTATTTCATTTTCATATATTTTTATCTAAACTTTAAAGAATTTTCTAATTATGTATTTATATAATTATGTACTCTCCACTAGGTTAATTTTAACTATGTACTTATCTAGGATATTAGATATAGTAGGTTTATCAATTCTAATTGCATAAGGTAATTGTATTCTATTTTTAAATATTTTGTTCTATAAAAATTTAAAGTTATTTTCAGTTATTTATTGTACATATAAATGTTGTATATTAGCAAATATTTATTTTTCAATCATTGGTATGAATTTATAACATTACAGTATTATCTTTTTTAATATTACTTAGTGTAAATCTATAATCATAAAAGCGTATCCAATTTACTTATACCTCATTGGTTTAACTTTGAAACAGTCATCCAACTTTGTGTAGAAAGGAGGAAACATAATCTAGTTCTTGGAAATTAATAAATTTAACTAATTACTGGTTTAAGTTGTTTAGAGTTAAGTCATTCTTAAGTATGCTAAAACTATTTCAGAGAATCAAATTGATCAAAATAGTCAAGCAAAACCAGCTATGATCACTTTGTGAAACAGTTTCAGGAACACAGAACGCGTTTTTGCTAAATATCATGCTTTGTCATGAAGAATTTCAGTTACAAAGATGTTGGCCTTCATACCAATTGATCCTTGGTTTGAGTACTGTCTTTTGTATTGCCTTTAACGAGCCTATGTAACAACCTAAACATAAAAACCAAGATTGGACTCTGAAATAGTCTATTTGTAGATCAAGTACGACATTAGTCTTTCCCATGCAAGGAACTTTAATTGCAACGTTGGCACTGTAAGGATAGCATTAATGAATCATTAGCCCATGCCATGATCGGTAATCTCACATTAAGATTGTTAGTTGTCTAGTTTCATAATTCAGTCAGAGATATCAAACTGTGTGCGAAAAAGTGACGTAATTGTACTTATTTACTGAAATTGCTAAAATAGGCAAATTTATGACATAATTTTCAAAGCGATCAGTACAACCATTAAGCCATCATTTGCAGATCTGTTATTTATTACGGATGAAATGCAATAGAAGTACAAAACTTTAGGCGATTCTTCTGAAATGTCATCTTTTTGCAATTTTGTCATTTATCTGACACATAACTGTTCCAATTATCTTTTAACCCTGTGAGGGATAAGCAAATTGGATGAAGTGTAAACTTGTTTTCACTGCATGAGTTTCAAATTAAAATTTTTAACTGAATATTTAATTAAAAAAAAATTAAATTATTTCTATTACAGAGAATAATAAATGACTCCTCCATACTTTAAATTTTTAAAATGTAGTAAAATTAAAAAAACAAAATAAACTCATGTGCGTTGCTGGAAAACCTGACATTCAGTTTATATTTTTGTTTCCCTCTGAGGGTTCAATTTGATCCTTACTTTCCACCTTCTTTTAGGTATAGAAGAAGGCTACACGATCTCTCTGAGATCCAACGACAACGGCATCTCTCACTATTGTTGTTCCCACTGCTCTTATTCCACTCCCTACAAGGGGAACTTGAAATCGCATCTTGTCACCCACAGTACTGTGCGGCCCTATGTGTGCGAAGTTTGCAACAAGACTTTTAACCAGAAAGGAACTCTCAAGAGACACTTCAGATTGCATTCGGGGGAGCGGCCTTATAAGTGTGGTGTGTGCCAGAGGACATTTGCGCAGAGCTATGCCCTCACTTACCATAAGAAAGCTCATTCCCATATGACGTAAAAGTGACGGGTAGTACTATGTAACTTTAAACAATTTCAGAAACACAAGAAAAACAAATCTAGCCTGGTAGCAAAATCTGTTATGTATGTGTACTCTATTACCAATCTTACAAGTGAGATACAGAAAAAATTTAAGATAATTGAGGATTATTTTTATGATAACTAATGTAACCAGACATCCCGGTTTTAGTGAGACAGTCCCATTTGTGCAAAATTATACCATCACTTGCCATAAGAGAGCTCATTCCCATATGACGTAAATGTTATGGGTGTTGTTTGGAGGTTATTTTTATGATAACTAATGTGACTTTTTATGATTTATTATAATAACTACTATGACCAGACATACTGTTTTCAGCGAGACAGTCCCACTTCTTATCTCATTTGCGCAGAGTTACGCCCTCACTTATCATAATAGAGCTCATTCCCATCTGACGTCAAACTTACAGGTGTTGTTTTAGATTATGACCAGACCCAGACATCCTGTTTTTAGTAAGATAGTCCCGCTTGTCCCTCGAGGACAGAATGACCTGCTTTTCTGTTAGTCCTGACACATCCTGAAAAATGAAAGAAATATAATTAAAATAAAGATTTCACAACATTTTTTGTGGGTACTCTTTGTTTTTTTAATTTTTTACGTTAAAATGAACTTAAAATTAATTTTAGTTTAGTTTTTGTAGTTGATTACTCGGGTTAATGCTAACTATATTTATTAGTTTTTTTCTTAGCGACTCATTTTTATTAGTTTTACTATATTAATTATGCATTGTTTGAAAATTTGGGGAGGGAGGAATTCTATGAAAAATTGTCAGGGGTGGGGAGAGAGCTGTAGCTATGGAATGTCCTGGCCTTAGGTTTTGTAAATATGGTCACATTAATGAAAACTGAGATAAATTCAGCATCTTATCGTGGGAAAAACCCACTTTGGGTTAAAAAGAAATAACCACTGAATCGGGGGAAAGGGTTTTGGTGACCTATCTCTGGCCTAGACCCTAGATAGCAGTATCATGTTTTTTACAGAATAGAATAAAATTCTATAGAGATGCACCGAAAGAACATTACAAAATGCAGTCACCAAAATCTTTTTGAGATGCATTTGACAAAAATTAGATAAATAAGTATGATTGTTTTATTCAAAATAATTCCTCATTAGTTTTAATTATTTATTGTAAGTTATTAGTACCAGCAATAAGAATTACATACATTAGTTCTCTTTTTTTTTCACATACAGTCCCTGGACAAATTATTAGACACACTGCAAGATTTCATGTAAAATATTAATTACCGGGTGATATTGTACCTTCATATTTGTATAAATACAAATATGTAGTCTACAATAATAAATAAATAAAAATCAATAATATTGTAGTTTAAATATACCATTATTGCATAAAAACTCTTAAGAAACATAAAATTACTAAAACAAATACAGTGCGTCTAATAATTTGTCCAGGGACTGTAATTATGCAGAAAGGTTAAAATATTTGCAAAATTTTATTTTTGGGGTTTTATTAACATTTAAATTTTTCCTCTACCTTCCATTGCAGAATCATAAATTAATCCAATTTATGTTTTAAGCAATAGATAAGTAAATCTCATTGATGAAAAAAATTTCATTTGAGCATAGAATGTTGTTATGGTGACTTATAAAAAAAAGTTTTTTGTTCCAATATTTTGGTGATTTTTAATTAAATTCATTGACCTTAAGGGTCCTTTAAATGGTTTTTAAAAAATTAAAAATTAATGTTTTATATTCACATGAACAGCATTTTTAGAGGGGGATACTTAAAAAAAAAAGTTGTTTTTTTTTAGAGACCTTAGTAATGCTTGTTTTAGGGTTTCCGGTCAAAAGTCTAGTTGTTTAGATAAACTAATTGTAATTTTTAATTTCCTTTTAGCTTTTTCAAAAATGCATAAACCTAAATTCACAGGAAAAAAAAGTTGAAATTCGTAAGAATGTAAAACTTTCTCAGTCCAAACTAAAAATTTAGTTAGGACTTAGTTTAACAAATACATTTATTATTTACAGTTTTCCTTTTGAAAGTTTAGTAGGTTCACAAAAAATAACTATTATAAATTTGAATTTGTATTAAAATTTGTGTTTACTGACAGTTTTTGTTTAGTCAAACTGTACTTCGTAGGATTTTTTAGTTTCTGTAAAGTCAAATACAAATTAATAATTTTTACGTATACTTTGAGTTGAAAATATTGTTTTTTACAGTGTGTAAGTTAACTGTTTTGTATTAGTTTGCTAATCATGATAATAAATCTGTATTTATCGTTTATAGTCTTATGATTACAATCAAGTTTTGTTAATTATACTTCATAAAGGAAGTTCTCATTTATAGCAAATGTCTAAAAATATATATAAAAGTGGTATGGAAATTATTTTACCATTTGCTTCTATTTTTCAAGATATCTCTTACTTATCTATGCCATTTTAATTTGATTTTGTTATAAAATGTATGTTGAACCAAATACCCATGCTTTAATGCCAAATAATAAGTTATTTTATGTTAAAAATTGTAACACTAAATAATTATTTCTAATATAAAAACAACAAGTAAATATGGCGGAAAATGGCGTTTAAGTCTTCTGCCAGGAATGCAGCCTGATGTGCAGTGTGTGTTGACAAATATTTATTCTTCGAAATGTCAATAAATTTAGTAAACAAAATGGAATAATTATTGAATTTAGCATGGTAAGTCTCAAGGAAGATACAAACATTTTAAAAAAGGAAAATTTACAAAAGTAGTTTACTATTTAAAAACACACTCCCTTATTTGATATCTGAAATCGAAAAGGTATTTAAATAGATAAAATAACGATCAAAGTGTCCATATTGTACTAAAATGCTTTTTCTCTGAAATACCAATACAATTAAAAAAAGATTTAGCAAGTTAAATTAATGCTGAAATAAGTAATTACCCTCTTAGTTGTCACTTTATAGTTGTCATTCCATTACCTTATTTCCTTATCATATGAAATATGAAGTAATGAAAGCGACAGGGTTGAAAATCCGAAATGGATATTTTGTGTTTTCTACCCGTTTTGGAGGCTGCTGATTCTAAAAAAAGGTCTTTGAACATTGGTCCGTCTGTCAGTCTGAAATCACTCTACAGCTCGGACAAAAAGATCTAAAGACTTCAAATTTGGTACACGAGTTTCTAGTTCCTGTCGGACGACATAATAAGATTTTCTAGAAAATCGCGCATGCGCAAAAGGTATCTACAATATAACTTTTTTTTATTTTAAAGTTATTGAAATTGCCTTATAAAGGACATAATCACAATTATATGTATTGATTTATTGAGTAGTAATTAGAAGTAGTGTAGTGTTAGACATTTTTTTCTCTTAAATATTGATATACAATCTTAATGTACTTGTGTTGACCGTAGTTCTAAATTATGACGTTTGTCGCCAATAGTCCTCGTTGAACTCTAGTGCGACGATAATTCCACTAAACTTAGTGTTCTTGTTGCAAGCTTGTTTACTGTTTATTTTGTTTTTTTATTGCTTTTATATGATATAATATAACTTTTTAAATAAAATTTCCGTAACTTAAAAATAATTCAGCAATAATTTCCCCCTTTATTTGGCATTTCAGGCAACAACAAAAAAATAGCCCTAAAAATTTGTCTTCAGTTTTGGTTTTTCTTGTTATTCAGCATTTTATAAATTTTATTTAACTTATTCAAAATTCAGTTTAAGACGACCGGACATGACAGAAAATTTAAAATGGAATTCATTATCTTTTGGTTATTGATTAAACCTTCAAAAAAAACCTGGGAATTATTATCCAGTTCTAAGAATGACGTATATTGGCCGAATTCTATGTTATGGTCGGTAAAGGATTCGTGTAAAAAGCTACTCTTTGTATCATATGCATAGATGTTGGAAAATCTTACGTTTCCGTACACTATCTACATGAGACTGGCTGGGGGAATCGACACTTTCGTTCCCCCCACGCGGCTAAGTTGCGTTGGGTGCCTACTCGGGTGTCGGCCCGTTACTTAACTGTGGTTCTAAATTACAAAATCAGTCGCCAATAGACATCGTGCAGCTCTAGTGCGACGATAATTAAAACTAACCCTAAACCTGCTATTTGGTGGTTAGAAGAAATTTACTGCTTTAGAACGAAAGGGTCGACTTTCTATCATCACGTGTCTCATCTAGAGTGCGGGACCAAGTCGGTAAGGAGCTTGCCGTTGCCTTGCATACGGAAGGTCCAAGGTTTGGGTCTGCGCTTCTCTAAAATAGCTGCCAACCTATAAACAGTGAATAGGGAGTGCACGTTAAAATGCGCTTCAAAGTCCAGACGCTGCATACGATGACGCCCTCAAAAGTTGCTTTGGGTTCCTACTCAGGTGTCGGCTCGGCATTTGACGATGGAAAATACGACGCCCACTGGTATTTGTTTTACTTTAAACAATTTCAGAAACACCAAAAAAAAACAAATCTAGCCTGGTGGAAATATCTGTTATGGATGTGTATGTGTAAACTATTACCAATCTTACAAGGGAGATACAGAAAAAATTTAAGATAACTGAGGAACAAAAAAAAAAAAAAAGGCTTTATGGTCGTAGGAAACCATTGTTTACTGTGACCATATGTTAACGGTAGCCTTTTAAGGGTTAAATGGTTTTTGTTTGTTTACTTATATATTATTTCACTCTTTTGTCTTTTCTAGACACTTTTGGTCTGGAAGGTTTCAATGTATCAATTTACCTTTTAAAATATATAATTTAAATTCAGATGTTAATGATTTTTTTCAGGTATGAAAGTTACTTTTCACAAATGCCAGCAGTGCAAATTTTCGACCCCATACAAATGGAATATGACGGCGCATCTACGCATACATACCGGGGAACGACCATTCAAGTGCAAGCACTGTAACAAATCATTTAGCCAGAAAGGAAACTTGAAGTCGCATTTGCTTAATAAACATTTAATGAAATAACGCAGATAATGTTTGAAAAATATTGTATAAGTGTTGTGAGTTTTCTTTATGCTCTATGTAAAGCAAAGATATTCTGAAACGTATAACTTCTATAATAAATGTTTTGGAATCTTAATAAATAAGGAATCTTTTAAATATAATCGCAACACTAAAAATAAGAACTAAATATGTTTCATAATACTAAACATGGCCTTTTTTATGTAATTAAACTCTTATTCTTTATTACTATGTGCAATCTTGCTATTGTTCCAATAAAATACAACTTTAGTATGAAATTGCCATTTTGTATGTCTAATGAAACATTTAATTTTGGATAGTATATGCTTAATTAGGCTTTTAAGCATAGACAACTATGTCCATGAGTGTTGTGTCGCACCACTTAAAATTATGAGTCATTTTGTACTTGTCCCCCTGCGATAGATTCGAAACCATTGTTAATAATTCTCGCGCATTCTATTTCGATTGTAATTTAAACAAATGAAATCAAATGTTTTTTTAATACTTTTAATTTGCTAACAGTTCATGATCTGAGATTAACTCAATCGTGCCGGGGATGTTATTTTAAGCACATCCAATTTTACATCCAGATAGTTTTACAAAATTGTCAAATATTTCAGCACGTAGATATAATAATATTTTAAAAATTCCAAGACCATATAAAGAAGTTTTTAGAAAACACTTCCAATTTTTAGCTCCTAAATTCTTCAATCTATTACCAGTTCCTATCCAGAATTCTAACAGTCTAAGAGTTTTTAAGAAAAATTTTAAAGATCTTTGTAATGAATATTGGTATCACTGATTTAGAAAACTACTTTTAGTCACTGCTAAAATCTATACATTTTTTTCTTTTCGAGGGCTGGTCGTCCAGATTTTTCTCTTTGTGTGTTATGTACTGTATCACTTATTTTTATTTTCTTTTGCTCTCTCCGTTTTGCGCAATTTCTGTTTTCGTAAATTCTATACCTCTGTAAGGGCCTTAGCCGTCCATCAAGGTGTCTTTTTTTTGTATAACTTTTTTTATTTTATACCAATAAATTATTATTATTACATCTAGAATATAAATTGTGTTGCTCTCATTCCTAGCCTCAAATTATTTAAAGATAAACCCCTAGCCTCATAAAGATAACTTAAGTCTTAAATCAAGAACTACATGTAAATAAAACCAATTTAGTGGTATGACATTACTTTAAGATTCTTCCAATAGATAGCAGCACCACAAATTGGTTTGATGAAATTGAAGTAGCATTATTACTACCATTATAGACTAATGGCGATGCTAGTAAGGTTTTCGCAACTTTGAGCCATATTGCAAATTGGTCTGTGTTAGATTTTATAATTTCAACTTTACATACTTCTCTGATATCGCAACGTCAGAATAATATTGGAAGTATAGCACGCGGTATCCTATAGTGCAAATAAGGATATAGTGTAATATTAACTGATATTACTTTTAGCTTCCACACTACGTTTATAACGTAAACAAGTAGGTTTAATAGAATTAAATCATCATTTCCATTCGAAATAATCGTTCGAGAAACTTTAATGGGTTTGTTTCACGGACGATCTGGCAATAGCTCCACAGTCTTGTTTTCCTGTCTCTCGAATTACTATACTCTGTTATGGCCTTAGTCTGCGCAATCAGGTGTCTTGTTGCCTATGTAACTTCTCTCTTGATATAGTTTCCAAAAAATTATTATTATTCTATTACATTGAGAAGGTTTATTGTGGTCTCTGATCAGCCACAAATTATTATGTTACCCGTCCATAACCCGATTACTTAACATTGTCAAGAATGGATGGTAAGATAACAGTTTGTGTGCTACTAAGCACCCAATAATAGGCTACCACAATATATATCATATGACATTGAATACGCATTTTATATTGAAGACTAATGGCGTGCTGGTACGGACCCACAATTTAGACCATATGTCAAGAGGATGGTCTAGACTATAACCCACTTTGACATACTGCCTATATCGCACCTCCACAATGACATTTGGAAAGATATAGCACACGGTATCCTATACGTGAAACTAGCGAATATCCAGTGACTTTAACGATATTCGAGCTACCCGTTTAAACCAACAAGTAGGTTTAACAGATTAAGGCTAGCTCCCTAACCGTTGCGCCGCTGGGTCGGCAAGACAGTAAAACAAGAATGCGGAGCTATTGCCAGATCCTCCGTGAAACAACCCCATTCTCTTCACAATAAATTAAAATAAATTTATTTTTGCACCATAAATCAGTTTAAACTTAAGTCAAATATATTTCACAAAGAGATTCTTTGATTGTATGTTGATATCAAATGTTTCCTTCTATTTAAAAGCGAGGAATATTACATATTGTTTCTTTGAAATATAAATTATTTTAGCAAACGATAACAAATAATTATTGAGTTTTCGAAAGAAAGTAAATGAAACTAACCAAATTTAGCGTGTAAATGATTAATATAGAATTAATGCTGTGTTTGGCTCCTTTTTCCCCTGTTAAACACAAATGTTGTGTGGAAGCGGGATGAGTGACAGATTCTGTTACAAACCTACTTGTTTATGTTATAAACGTAGTGTGGAAGCTAAAAGTGGAAGGTATTTTAATCGTTCAGTCCATCCGTCACCCACTTTCACAGAACGAACCGCAAGTCTCACTAACAAGAGGGATGCGTCATTTTGAAGCAAAAAATCAAGCTAGGCTACATTCCAAATTTCATCAAAAAGTTTAAATTGGAAGTCTTTTAAAATTTAAATAAATAAAAATTAAATCAACATTGAAATAACATGCAAATTTTATTTTTATTCAATATTTTCACTATTGCCATTTCTACAAACGTACGAGACACTTTATTTAAAATAAAAATAAAACTCAAAATATTTATTTGTATGTAATAATTCAGTTTGGATTGATGTCATATCACAATCGAGTTCTTTTGATGGTTCATTATATATGTATGAAGAAAGATGCATAGAGAATTCTAGCTTTGCATAAAATAATATGCAAAGTTTTGCTTTTATTTTTAAAGCATCAATTTTACTAATTATTTATTCTTATTGGAACTGTGTAAAATAATTTAACAAACGATAAATAATAGCTGAATTTTCGAAAGAAAGTTACTGAAAATAGAAAACTGTGGCGAGTAAAAGATATTTATTAAAAATAAATTACATCATTATTCTTCGAACTTCAAACAAATTTAGCAAACGATAAAGACTAATTATTTAATTTGTGAAAGAAGATTAATGAAATTTGTTAATGGGGGAATATTTCTTACGATGTCACGCTCTCTATACTGCGATGTCATTGGTTGTTTTGTCTTCTTTGGCAAGTTTAAACAAGCTCATTGGTTTTTTATAACGTCACGCGCTCCGAACTGCGATTTCATTGGTTGTTTTATTTTTTCTGACAAAGTGTTGAAACAAACCCATTAGAACTAGCTGAAGGCTCTGTTTGGTGAATTTCTTTCTGAGATGTAAATAGTGTTTCCTGTTGGACACAAATGTTGTGTGGGAGCGGTTTAAGTGACAGATTCTGTAACAAACCTACTTGTTAATTAATAATACAAATACGGCTTAATTTACTAGTTAATTAATTTGTTACTTGAGTCACTAATACTACACTTTAACAATGATCTCAAAAACACCAATTGGATCCATTCCAATGAATCGAATCGCTCATACAGTACAATGGGCAGGTTTCAGTTCGGCACCAGCAATGTTAATGAATATCAATTCTTTCTCAGGTCTCGATTGGTGAATCCATGTCACAGGGGAACAGTGAACTAATCCGCGCACCCATCGCAAGAATGAAAGCTGGAAGAAACTTCGTCACCAGAAAAAAACCAATCCACCACGTACACCAAAACAGTGACGTTGTGTTCAAGGGTGCCGCTATAACAATGAAAACTAATGACCCATGGGAAACAAATATCGCGGGCGAAAAACACCAAATAACGATCATTGACTTTAGTTCCTATAAATGAGTTGTTGCTAACTGTTGCGTTTTAATTTCAATAACAATTCTTTTATCTAGTCTTTTTAAACTGATGGTAAAAAATAGTGAAGTATTTTCAAGAATATGACGTTTTAAGTACTTTGAAGCCGATGCCACAGCTATCCATGCTTCTAAGGTTCATACCTGATTATCTTGGAAACCTTTTCGAAACCACTCATCTATGGAGTGAGATAGAGTTTCACAGAACTGATTTTTTTTCAGTGTCTGTACAATCCGCTAAACAGCGATAGGAACTGTACGTCTGTACCCACTACTAGTCCAGTTCAAACATTCCAATTTTCAAAACAAGCATTAGCCACTTGATTTATATGTAACAAGTATCAATCGTAAAATTTTAAAGTAGAACTTAATCCTGAATTTCTTTTCTATGTTTTGCAATACTCTCGAGTGTATCTTTATCTGAATATCCATTTGTATTACAGTTAAAAATAATTAGTTTTTATGTTTGAAATTTATATACGCATTTTTAAATATATATCATTTCAACAGAGCAGCAATTTGTAATTTCGGTAGGGGCGGCGTAAAGATCGGCGTTGTTCTGATAACATACTTAATAATTGAAGAGGTTAGTGGAAGAACGTGCTAAGTGACAAAAAGGTGAAAACGAGAAATTGGGCTTTAAAGTTTTTAGTTTGCACTCAGATCTATAGAAAACGGTACTTGCAAACCGTAAAAAAGATACTAAATTTTAAGTTTAGGAACAAGGGGAAACTTGTTATCTTTAAAGGAAGGAATAATGTGTTCATTGATATAAAAATCTTAATTTTTTCAAAAATTTCACTTAGCACGTTCTTCCACTAAGCTCTTCAATTGTGAGGTGTATAAACTGTGTAAATATTAGTTTTTTGTTAAGAATTCTGGAAATTAGCTTATATCAACTAAGAATTCTCTTCGACAAGTTGAAAAGTAACCAATTTGCTGAACTGAACACCAATAAATGACTACTTCCTTGGCCGATTGACAGAGGTGTAATTTCTGGATATCGAATGAGCTAATTTTGGTTTACCCAATACTTCGCTGGAAAATTATTAAGTTCTTGTATTAAGCTTTACTAGTTCAAACAATAAAGGTTGGTTGGGCAAATAAATTTATTTTTTCTACACAATGGCAAATTAAGAACACAGCCTATGGCTTAGAGCATTTTTTCAACTGGCTATAAACACGGTAAAATCCTAATTTATGGCAAAGCGACTTTTCGTTGTACGCCAAATTTAGCTACATCGCGGAAGGGTGGTAACGTAATCGAGGAAAATACGAATCGAAACTTATTATAACAAAAGGAAGCGATTATCATCTGTAATAAAAGCATAAAATATATACGGATGTAGCCATAAAGATCGTCGGAGGGTAGTGGAACATGGTTGCTAGGGTAGAACTATTTATCCCCCTTTTGAATGTCGCCAAATTTCCACAAAAGTCTCTGGACCATAAACTAGAATTAAACCAAGAAAATGAAATAAATATAACCTACCTCTTGCATTTCTAGGTCCGATTGTGGTAACTTGATGAAAATCGGCCTCATCTCCGCCAAACATATCGCAACCTTTTTAACGGTTCGGCTGATTGCTGGCTGACTCGCTCCTTGTAAATCACCGATCGATAATTGTCCATTTCCATTTGCGAAAAACCTCAGAGCAATTAATACTTGCTCTGAGGCCGAAAGAGCGCGATTCCTATTTGTGGCACTGGACAATTTCGGCTCAAGCAGAGCTACAATGTGCTGCACAGTCTCTTTACGAAAGCGATACCGATCAAAAAAATCTTCTTCGTCTAATGTTTCTAAATCCTCATTCCTTTCTAACTCAATTCTACACCGTCTTTCAATAAATTCTAAATTTTCTAAATCGTTTAAATCCTCCTCATCAAAGGACTCGTAGTAGTCGGCCATCTTTTCTGTTTACAAAACTGCTCGAACGCTATTGGTTGATTCTACAAGTTCGAGCTTAGTCCGAGCTTAAACCACCTCGAGACGGGATTTAATCTCGACCGTTTAGTCTAGGATTAAGCTCGAGATTAAGTGCTGGTGGATACCGTTTTGCGGCTAATCCCGCACTAGAACCGGATCAGAGATTAAACCGCGCTTAATCGTGGCTGGTGGATACGACCGTAAATGTCCAAATTACATACTATGAATCCTCAAATGCTAAATTATTCCAATTTCCATTCTACTAATTTATCAATTAAAAAATTAAACCGGTTAACCGAAATTATATAATTTACGAAAATTCCGGAGCCTACAAATTTGAGAATAATAGCCACCAGGGCCTGACCATGACAAGTTGGGGCCTTTTTTGAAGTGATATTGTTACAAAATATACATATGTAAAATTTTGACAGATAAAAGTAAGTTCCATCGTCAAATATTCTCAACCAATTACCAATTATTGTTATTGTACCGATTGCTATTGAAAAATCAAAAATATTAAATATTTTAAATTAAGTTTTTCCTAAAATCGTACAATGTTGTGAAATGGATAACAAAGTGTACATGTTTACAGCCAATTTTGGGGCCCCCTAAAATAATGGGCCTAAGGTCCGGGCATTGTAGGCCTATTAAATGATCAGGGCCTGAAACAAACTCGAAATTGGAATAGGGCCTTATAGAAGATCAGGTCCTGATAACCGGTCACAAAGATCCCATTGTTTTCTTGCCACCAACCTTACCTCATCACATCCCACCTAGTCACGTGGGCTGCTAGCAACCAGAACAGGTAACTCCACAGGTAACAACTCTGAGGTCACAAATACAGAACTCGTTCTCCCTTCGTCTGGGTAAGACGTGTCCAATCCACTGCGTTTGCGTGTTTTTAGACTTGTGTGGTTAGTGCCCATCTGTGCTTTTTGGACTTTTCTTTGACTACCCATTGAAATTTGTTGAAGGTAAGTTTTTTTTTATTTACATAATGTTGATGCATTAAATGTAATGTAGTTCATCTGTATTTTTGTATACATGGTGGTATAACTTCTTGGAAAAATAGTTTGTCTTATGTTGGTCTGCTTTCTTCCTACCTTTTAAGGTAACAGGGAGCACAACAACGCTTCGAAATATTGAAGTTTCAGTTTATCTTCAATGTAACTTTAGTGTCAGATTCAAATTTTATCAATTCAACACACCAATTTGTATCCTTATGGCTTACAATTTTATGTCTTTTTTTAGGCTTGTAATTTTTTTCAGTTATATACCTGCTTGTTCAACACAATGAACCACACATTAAAAAAAAAAGTTACAAGGAAATAAAACTAAGCTACTTGTGCTTTTTTATTTAATAAATGCGCGAATTTTTGTTGGGATACAACTTGAAAATTTTAATAAATTATATAGTCAAACTTGAGGTTCATTGGATTTAATGAAGTTTTTTTTACTTATAAACAAAAAAAAATCAGATACACGCAAGATAGTTGTCCTGGAAAATCGACGTAGGCTGAAAATGGGTACTTTGAAGAAATTCTATTTTTTAAGTTGGCAGCAAATTTTAAATTAACTGGCACATTTGTAATCACATTCATAATTCATGAATTCATAATTCATGTATAAATATTCCTTTACAAAAAAATTAATGAATATTTAAATATTCATTAATTTTTTTGTAAAGGAAATCTTAAAGGTTCATTTATAAATTAAAGAAAATATTATACTACATTTTATAATTTCTGTATCATAACATAGAGTTATAGTTGAATATCTCTATTAAATCACTGTTCTATTAAAAAAATTTTATTGAATTTTTTAGAAACACAAAGGAGAAAAAATAACAAAATAGATAAATAAATTTAGAAATAACAAAATCGCTGGAACACAAGTTCAATTCTTTATGCCTTTGTGTCTTTGATTTCTGCATTTTTTAACATCAACTTTTTCTGAGGACGGTAAGTGTAAGGCAAGAAACTAGCTTGTGCAACATTAACAGCATATTAAATTTTATCGAAATATTTTTCCGTCACTTCCTCTGACCGTTTCTTGATTTCCTGCTGTATAAAGCCAAGTTGGGCGATTTTCGATTTGAACTTGCAGAGATTCTTGCCATCTTTTCCGAAAAATGCTTCTTTATGATAACGTAAGATACTGCAGGATAAGCCCTTTTGATCCATTGCTAATGGGAAAGACATCTGATTTCACCTGCTTCGCACCCGATCATGTTTAACGAGAACTTTACGAAGACACAGCCCAAATGGCTCCAATTTTTTCTACCATTTATGATCGTAAGTGTTATAATTTCTGTAATACTACTTTAAATTACTAGTCGGTAGTCTATTCCCTAGATAATAGTATAATAAATATGCACAAAAAATTTCAAAACATTCGGTTAAGTACTTTTTGAGAAATATGGTTTGCCGAGAAGAAAATTTTCAAAAATTTCATTTGGCAGAAAATCAATTTAAAGTAAACAAACTGTGTATAGAGGAAACAGCTGTCGCTTGTTATTAAAACTGTCATAACTTCTGTTATATTTTATGCAGAATCAATATCGAGATAGTTTTGGATTCTTAAAAATCTTCGCTATAATTCAAAATAATAAAAGAAATTTTTTAAATTTCATCAAAAATGGTCATTTCAATGTAGTCGGGTACCTGGCGCATAAGGAAGATACGAGCATTCTTGACTTTGTCTTAAGTAACAATTGGGTTGTTTCAGGTGACAAAATTTCTTCCAGTTTTCATTATTAGTTCTCTTGCAATCGGTGCTCCGATTGGTCCTCTGTTCTAATGTGACATGGTTGCATTAGTTGATTTCAAATAGCGTTTTATTTGTTAGTAAACAGCTTCAACTAACTTGTTACATCTTTAGGTTCGAGTATTTATTTTTTTAATTTTTTAAGCTATCAGTTAAATCAATAAATCGTAAAGATTTTTATTAAAAAATTACCATTAAGTTTTTAAATAAAGAAAAAGATCAGTATTCTTACAATCAATTTAAATACAAATCTATCAAAAATAATAACAATAATAAACACGCATACCAAATTATTTACATATTATACTCTTTTAGTTTGATTTCGCAATTATAAAAAAGATATATCGTTAAACCTCTAATTCACGGATTGCTTTTTACGATTGAAGGACTTTATGTTTGGGCCTTTTAATTTGCTTTTGCCTGAGGCACTTAGTGGTGTTTCGAGACGTAACTGATGACGTAAGATTGCATTGATGCGAAAAAATGCAATTAATAGCCGAAGTCTTTCTTCTTCGATGATATATTATAAGATGAGATAATTCTTTGTAAAAAAAGGCTTTGAAACTAAACAACAAAGGTTGTTACTATCAGTTAGACACTGGCCTGACGGGTTTTTTCTTTAGGAGATTGCATCTCAAGAATTCATTCCAAAAGCTCTTAAAAGCTTCTGTGCTGAATTGCATTTATTTTTTACCTGAGTTTCACTTGAAGTGTACTTCAATCGATGCATATAAAGTGTCAGCTGGCGTGCATTTTTTTTTTGTCAGAACTATGGTCTGATCAAGCTTTCGACCATAAAAATCAGGTAATTCTAGGTATCACAATTTAAGAAAAGGAAGGAAAAAAATGACAGTATAATTTTTTAATTCAACAACACAAATTCCAATATCTCCGTACCTTCTTTTGTACAACGAAAACTGCATCATGTTTTAAAGGGGGGGTCTATCTTATACCTTCATCTTAGCATCGTTTGACATTTTATTTACTAATAATTTAACCACTTTACTTTTAAGAACCCAAAAATATGGCTCTCAGTTTCAAGGATTTTGATGAGTCTGCAAAAGGCCCAATCCACCAATAGAAGCTGCCCCGCTGGATTAAGTTTTTACTTTCAATAACCTAATATGAAATCTATAAGATAATGAATTAAAGTATTGAGATGGGGTTGGGGGGAAAATCCGAAAGGGAGATTTTGTGTTTTCTCCCCGTTTTGGAGTGTACTGAATGAGAATAAAATGGTTTTTGAACATTTGGTCCGTCTGTCAGACTGCCTGACCGAAACCACTCAACAGCTCGAATTGGAAGAGTTACAGACTTTCAATATATGTCACAAGTAATTATAGTACCTGTCAGACGTCCAAATAAGGAATCCGAGAGAATCGCGCAAGCACAAAGGGTATCTTTCACAGAAATTGTTATATTTTAAAGATATTGCTCAAAAACAAAAAAAAAAAGGCTGCGAACTTCAAATTTGGTACTGGAGCTCCAAGTTTCTGTCGGACGTTGTGATGTTTTCGAGAAAATCGCGTGTAAATATTTAATCGAATTCTATAGTATCGGGGGCTGGGGATCCGAGTCGGCGTACGATGTCGCCCTTAACAGTTGCGTTGGGTGCCTATTCAGATGTCGGCTCGTCACTTGACTGCTCTACACTACGACGCCCATCGCCGTTTGCCCTCGTGTAGCTCTAGTGCGACGATAATTCAAACAATCTAGTATATCAATCAATATAGTATCAAATCAATTATTGAGGGGTAAGTCATGTGTTGTTTCACACCCCTACAGTGGTGGCGCTAGGTATTGCCCGACGGGTGGGCTGGCGTACCCCGACGGGGGGGGCTTCGGTATAATTTTAAAAATAAAGGTTTTTTTTAACATATTCATTCTCGAATTGGTCCAAATATAACCAACAATCAACATCTAACCGTGAATACTTCGCAAGGTTATTATTAATGTTCAAAAATGAAACAAAAAACGCAATTCATCAAAAAAATTTGAAATCGGTTAATACTTTTGAACAATTATAAAATTCTATTTCAAACTTTTTTAAAGCTAAATGCGCTACTATACAGATTTCTTTTTCAACTCGATACAAATCCTCAAAAATTTCCACAAAACAAACAGTAGGATGCCTTGCCAAATGATTTTTTAGGGATGCACATTTTGACAAAAGGGGTTCAAACATGGCTTAAACTCTGAAATTTTTCCAATGGGCTAAAAACATCTAATTTTACATGTTTTTAGAAGTATGAAGCCCTATTTTTCCTTATTTAAGCTAATTTAGGCTAAAATTACAACATTTTGTTTTAGCTCTAAGTATTCCCTACGTGTTGGTAAATTCAGCTAGTGCTAATTCCTCTACAACGGTAAAAAGGTTTTTTTTCCGACTCAAATTTTTCCGATATCATAAGTTAGTTTTACCCCGACGAAATTTAAAATTTCCCCGACGGAGGGGGGGGGGGGGGGGCTAGCCTTGCCCGATAGGGGGGCTTGATCCCCCCTAGCCCCTCTGCTGCCGCCGCCCTTGCACCTCTATTTTTTAATGAACTTGAAGTGTCAAGCTTAATCTCATTTTTATTGTTTAATTACTAATTAAAATCAATCGCTATTTTTTGTATATTTGTTATTAACTGAACCTTATAAAAGCATCATTGCATTTTTTGTATAGTGCTATGGTTTTCTGTGGTTTATCATTGCATTTTCTGCAAATTCTATTGTTTATCATTTATAATCCAAAATATTTTAAATTAAAATTATTCTACAATCTACCAAATTTTACAGCTGTGCTCCAAAAAATTTATTGATTTGATTAAAAAAAACAAATAACGTGAAAAAAAGGTTTTAAAACAATTTAATAATTTTTAATTTAACAATGAATAACAAACTATGTGTATCACATTTGTTGGAAATATAATTTACTAAATTCGCCACGTGTTTGCGGACTTTCAAGCGAAGAAAACTTATTTATACGCGTTGTGCTTTCCGCAAACTCTCCAGCAGGAAGTATGTTTTGGTCTACTGCTTTTGACCTTTTCATTTGTTTATTACTTACAATCTATATGAAAATAGCACTAGCTTACGGTTTCTAACATTACCTGGACACGCAACAAGTCCCTTCATAAAAAAATGACAATTACTTTCTTATTTTTTCCATTTGCGAATTGACTAGAAAAGTAGAGCTCTGTTAAGTATATGTTATAATTTAATATTATAATTGACAATTTCTGTACTTACGAATTACATTCATTATTTAAAACACGGTCATTTAATACAGTAAGAATTATAGTTATCTGACTACATTTAATATATTAATTAGGTATATATAGTATGGTTAATAATTCAACTTTACTACTAAATTAATTTGATATTTTATTAATAGAATTAAATTTTTTATAAATATAATAACAATTTAAAATACAATATTAAAAAAAAGTACCTTCACTCGAAGATGAGGCACTATAATCTTTATTTGCCACAAGGGACAGTTCCACAGTTAAAAAAAAAACCTTTATTTTAAATGAATTTGTTCATAAGTTGTGTATTTCGAAAAATCTTAATTTTATTTATATAAAGTAATAAACTATGCATATTATCTATACCTTCTGTTGTTCAAATGAGGCTGTTAAGCCACTTCACAGAGTTTTTTTAACCACCTCTTCATATTGCTCTTGTTTCAATACATGGCTTTTTGTTGCGCGTGTTAAGCAAAAGATAACACACATTTACACATTTTTTGCTAGGTTTCACCATAATAATGGTTCCTAGTAGCTGCAACGATTATGTGATGAAATGTTTCACCATATTTCCAGTATTTGGCTGAGCTATTTTTTAGATATTGGCAACAAAAGCCTGAGAAATGGTTTATCTTAAAACCGAAAATATGATGAAACATTTCACCACACAGCAGTTGCAGCTGGTATAGGAACCATATTTTTGGTGAAACCAAACTTTTAACAGTGCACTTTTTATGCAAAACTTCATCCCAAAGTTTTTTTTTACAGTTGTGTAAGAATCACTCAAAGTATTAGGAAACAAAAAAAATTCATTTTGCATTTCAATTACTTCAAAATAAAATAAAGCCTTACAACATGATCGCTTTAAAAGTTTACGAAACTAAGATCTATTTTCTGAATTTCACAAATAAATATAATAAACCTACTAAGGTTTTTTGTAACCTTTTTTAATTGCGTACATTCTGAATCAATGGCCAAAATTTCCGAAATTCTCTGTTAAAGGATCAAACAAAATTAGACACGCAGCTTTACAAAGGAAATGTCTCTTTGTGTGTGTGTGTGTTCATTTTCGACACTATTTTTTGAAGTGCGAATTCCTAATTTCAAACATTATGAAATTAATCACTTGAAATGTTTGGAAAAGGGCTTTATTTCAAATGAAATAATTGATAAGTAGTGTATTTCACAAAATCCTAATTCAATACATCATTTTAATGAACTATTTTTTTTAATAGGAAAAGTCAGCATCATGATACAGAGGGCCTTACTTCAAATTGTTTTGCTGCTCTACGGGGTAAGTGTTAAGCTGTAACTAATCAAATGAATTTAATTAATAATTTTATACTACTCATAATAAAGCTATTTTGTCAATCAATAAGCAAATCAAAATGTAATTGAAAAGCTTAGTGGAAGAACGTGCCAAGTGACATTTTTAACAATATTGAGATTTTTGTGTTGATGAACATATTACTTACTTCGTTAACGATAACAAGTTTCTCCTTTTTCATAAAATTTAAATTTAATACATTTTTAACGGTTTACAAGTACTGTTTTCAATACATCTGAGTGCAAACTAAGAAGTTTAAAGATCATTTTCTCGTTTTCGCCTTTTTGTCACTTAGCACGTTCTTTCACTAAGCTCTTCAATTGTATTAATCTTATAATTTATAAAATGAACAAAAAAATAACTTTTTTCAACTAATCTGCCGTGGGCGGATAAACTGCGGTAACCACAACAATGATTTGGACCATTTTTGCTCTGAAATAATTAATCTTTTTCAGTATGTTTTCTTGAAAGTTAGAGTAATTGAATGCCTGCAACAATGGTCCAAGTCATTGAGCTAATTACTGCAGTTTACCTACCCACGGCAGTAAACTAATTGTGACAAAACTATGTCATGAGATCAACAGCATCAAAAAGCTTTGGAATAGGCTAAGGTAAAGAAAGCTTTAGATTTTTTTTTCTACCTGTTATCATATCAATTATTTAAAGGCATCTCATCCTCAGCAAACACTATTATTATGCAAATTCGTGTTTTTCCCCCGGCATTAAGTAGTCAAAGCTTAGTCACCGACCTTTGTAAATCACATCTAGCTTCATTACAAAGTAAACACCTGCTCATGCAAGTGAAGATATTTTTTTTGCATTTGTGAGTCTTCCTTTACACCATCGGGGAAGCAAGCGTGAAGCAAGCTTTTCCATGTGACCTCTGTGCTCGGAAAGGTAACATCTAAAACACTTACAGAGATATATTTGTATAGAGTGATTTTGTCTGAATGATATATCTTAATGTTATTTCAGTGATTTTGTCTGAATGATATATCTTAATGTTATTTCAGTTTTTGGAAATTTCTGTACCTTAGTATAAATCGGTCGATCTGAGAATTTCCCCATAGATCACTGATTGATATAAATATATATGAAATAAATATATAGAAATGGGATTGTTAACTTTTCTTATCTTTTACTCCAACAAAAAAAATCTCAATTACTAATCATTCGCTTCTGTAGAATATTGTTGAATTGATACTGCCTTAATGTACCCTTATAATTTATGTGACACTAATATTGAAGTTTAAAAAAAAGTCGTTAAGTTACTAATTACAGGATGGTGGTGAAACAATTGGGTTAACCTAAAATTCTAAATTTTGAGTAGTGTTGCCGAAAAGTGGAGTTAAAAAATTGAAGAAAATTTCGCTAAATTAACTTCTATAATCCTCTATGTCTCTCTATAAATTTTTACGAAATACTTCTAAAAATTCATAATTACCAATCAATATTAATTTTCTTTTCTAAAACTAATTCTCGTTTGCAACAGTAATATAAGGAAGCAAGGTGCTTAAATTAAGAACGATATATTTTAGTCACCCCGCTTGCTTTGGTAGTTTTGTTGGACAGGCAAGGCGGTCATGTTTACTAGAGCCATTAAGAATTCTTACTTATTATAGTTGCAGAAATGATCACTAAACTCGAAACAGTTATTCATGTTATCTATTCGTCATGAGTGATTCCCACCTTGTGACTCATGCAACAATTTGTCTTTCATCAACAAAATGTTATACTAGGTGAGCATCCAGCCTAAACAAAACTCTAATATCTAATACAAAGAATAAGTCCTTTGAACCATCAAAAAAACCCTCTATTCGAAGTTTCATCTTGACAGTCAAAAATGTCGGTAAATGCTCTTTCATCAACGATTTTAATACCAGGATCTATCGTAAAATATTATTTGTTTCATTACTGATGCATCACGGATGCTGAAGCTTTGGTATATACTTTTTATAGAGGTTCAAAATTATTTTTGGTTATTTTCATAGAACAATTGCCTTCTGTTCAATGTACTTACTTTATATACTCGGTTGCACGGATGTACTTTCAACAATGCAACATCTATGATACAGTGGCCAGTCTTAATTTGAGTATTTGCGTTACGTTGACAAGTAATTAAACTAGACAAATGAGACAAATATTCGAATTCAACAAAACTTAATAAGTATAGTAAGTTTGCTTTAGTTTACCGTGATTTTCAAAAGTCTCAAATATAACGACCCATTTATATCATAACTGCTTCCAAACAGGGAAACAATTATTTACTATCCAACTCAACAACGATATATCTTAATCAAATTTAAAATTTTGTAAAATACATATACAAAAATTGTCGACCAACAACAGGCTAGAGGCCCAGCAAGGTTGGTCCAAAATATTAACTCTTTATTAGTCTCCAATAACTATCGAGATTCTTTTTGAATTCTTCTACTCTCTTTGAATAAATAACATAATCTGGTAAAGCATTCCACACATTGACAACTCTATTGTAAAAATAATGTTTTCTTACCTCCTTCTTAAAGCAGGATTTTTAAATTTCTGACCATTCCTCTGGTTTGTCTATTTAAGTTAAAACTTAAGCCTTCCATGTCTCGCTGCTTGATGAATTTGAATAACTGTATTAAATCACCTCTTTTTAATAAAGGGGGTAAAAACTTGGGGTATCAAACAACCTGTTCCAGGGAATACATGTTTAAAGATCTGTTACTGTAATCGATACCAGATTAACCCTTAATCCTTAAAACCCTTAATAGATATATGTCTCTCCCGCAAAATAAGAGTACCATAGACTCTCCCACAAAATGATAGTAATGCTATTTTTGCTTTGTGACAGAAAGTGGTATGTTTTCAACAAGGTAATAATGCAACTGGTTTCATGTCTGCTTAGTCGAGAGTTTAAAACATAAAAGATATCTAAAAACCTCATATTAAAGAGAAATATAGGTTCAAAATAGAGACTAAGATATTGGCTCCACGAACGTAGACAAAGTCGTGACATTTTTCGCGGTATGAAAATCCGCTTTCACCAAGGTCATTGCATTATTTGCATTAGCTTGTTTCTGGCCAATTCGCAAAAAAATACTGGTTGTCGTGAATTTTAGTGCACAAGTTCGAGATGATATTAAGCTTGACTTTCGCTTGAAATAGCACAGAGCTAAAATGTTAAAGAATATGAGAACAAGAACAGACTATTTTTGTTGTAGAAATTTTATTACGATGCGGATTCTGTCTGCTTCAGGTTCAACAACATATTGGTGAAACTAACTTCACCAACATCTTAGTAGCGTAGGAGGTTGAAAAACGACTTTTTTCATGCGTGAATTTCATTTTCTTTTGGGGGAATGCCACGGCGTGGCTTTGAGGATTCCTTCGCTGTAATAAATAAGATGAGGTAAGAATTCTTCACCCTTACAGAAAAAGGACCAGTACGCTATGTCCATACCATCGAATACCTGCCCTTCTTCTATTCGGAAACCGGATTAATTTTATAGAATGCTATATAGTTTTGAATGGAAGGGGTATAAGATCGCTGTTATTAGTTTAAGGATCGGTCTGTTATAAGAGGCTCTTAAAACCCTTTGAATTCTATAACATATAAAAATAAATTGGAAGGTTTGAATCTCACGGATGCGAGTTCATCGGTGGAAAAAACTTTATTTCTTCCAAGTTTTAACACTATGCTGTAAAGTTGTCTGAGCTGCTTTCCATAAGAGTGATGTAGTCCACTCACTTATCTCTTAATACATTACACAAACGTGATTATAAAAAAAATATTGAAAATTGGTTGAACTGGTAAATCGCCATAGAAGAAATAAATGTCATGTATTGCACAAATCTTAATAATTTTATAATACTAAGTTATTTCTTAATAACTTTCAGAAATTTCAGACGCAGCAGAATGTGTTTTGACTTTCTGGTCTAAACTCTTCTCACAACCATTGAAAATAGAATAGATTCACTTCTAAATTATACCTCGAGATGTGAGGCTGTGTGCTTTGGTGAGAGTTTCGGCTCCTGGCTCCATCCTTTTAAATACTTTTAAAAGATTTCTATATAATAAAATATCGTTGGACGTCCAATCTTCCTTCATTTCTAGCATTCACCAAAGAATAAGTATGCACTTCTGTGTAATAGTTGTTTTTCCTCTACGTGCATTTGACAACTAACAGTGAAAGTGTATAAGTATAGAGTGAACGATAAAAAACGACACCCGTGACTTTTTACCACGTTACATGACTATGGCTATGCAGGGACATTTTTTTAGGTTTGCCAAAGAACAGCCCATTCTATATAATGTATCTGGTCACATCACATTCAACTTAGTACCAAGTCATATGACGGGTATCGTTTCACCCTATAGATGGCTTCTCTTGGCTGTGATAAAGCACAGCGACTTTTGGAAAGTAGGAACTTGCTTTCCAGTAACCTATAACAATGGTAAAAACAATTAACTTATGTTATGTTCTTGAGACCGCTGCATCTTCATATTCTTGCCCTAAAATATTCAACCGACTTCTGGAAAAATAGAGATTTATTTTCTAACAATTTCTACAGAAATAGTGAAAATCATTTATATTATGATTTTGAGAGCGCTTGTGTTATGATTTCGAGAGCTTGATTTCATTATTGCCAATTGCCATGAAATATTCAACCAACTTCTGCAAAACTATGAATTGGTTTTCCAACAACCTACAGGAATAGGAAAACATCGTGTGCCACGCTTTTTGGGTGCTCTGCCTCTTTAACAGAAATGCACAACCGACTTCTGGAAAACTAGGAATTCGCGTTTTCCAACAACTTACAGGAATAGCGAAAACAATTAACGTATGTAATGAATGCTTTTGAGTGCGCTGCATCTTTATTCTTCATTGTTGTAAAACGCAGCTTTAAGTCGCGAAATAATCGGCTTTAAAAGCAAATTCCCGTCACAAGCCAGTGCTCCTCGGTCCTTGAACATCCACTTGTATCCGCCAGAACAATAAAAGGGAGAAAGGGAAACGGCCCTAAACAAGGCCGTTCCATGCAATCCTCCAGGTGTCTTTGTTATTGCCATCAGGGAACTTTTGTTTCTGAAAGAAATATTGAGTGATTGATTAGATGGTGTGGTAAAAGGTCCTGGTCCATAGTCTTCAATGAACGGGTCTGGTAAAAGGTCCTGGTCCAGACTTCAATGCACCATGTCCATAGTCGTCAAAGAACGATTCTAGTAACAGGTCCAGACTTCAATGCATCATGTTGAGGTTTAGGGTGATTTAATATCGCACTTGCAATGTAAAGAGGGCTATGGACAACTTGAACGGACACGCCTATAGTGATGTCATAGTTACGTCAACCGATGTCTTAAACCCCACAAACAAACCACAATGCAGCTAATTCGTCTAAACTAGAACGGTCACGCTACAGTGATGCCACATTTACGATAAGATAAGTAATTAATAGTAGATTGAAGTAACTACACATCTAAGTTATGTCCATCACCGGAATAATACCGATTTCAGATAGCAATCGAAAAGTTCCAAACTAATTTCCTCAATTTCACGAAAATCCAAATGCTATATTGTAACATTTTGCGAAAAAAGAAAAATTAGCGTACTACTAGTCATTTGGTGTAATGGTACTAAATTAGGCTGGTGTCATGTCAACATACCCTTCCTACGGCTTTATCTATGAAGTTGTATAATAAAAATAGCTTCCGCCATAAAAAAAATTAGTAAAAAACGGTTGACAGCATTACTGCCTCCAATTTTACGATGGAACTTAACTGCTAGAGTATAACATTAGACAAATCAAACTTCTGTAAAAATATTTGTGGTTGTTAGTTTTTTACATTATTATACCCTGGAAAAACTCACAGAGGCTAGAACCGATAATGCAGTTCTTCAATTTTCGGATCAATGCTCAATTCTTATCAAAGATTCTCTTCTACACACTTTTTTTTTAAAATTTAGTCGGCTTACTTTAGAATTTGTGTAACGTTATACACAAAATAATCATGATATACTTCCACATTTTTTAAAAGTGGGATGACAGTTTATTAAAAATTAAATAATCCATTTCACAAAGTGTTTGGCGGATCTAGTTGTTCTTAAAAAAAAAAGTTTGTTTTTACAGTTTATATTGTCTTATATAGCATCGAACAATGAGACAGAGAAATAATCATTCCTTTTTTGCAAAAAATTTATTCGTTATTTTATTTAAAAAACATAAGAATTTCATAGAAATTCAAACAGTATAATAGAACTTTTTTGAACCCCCTTGTGACGAACAAAAATTATTCTGTATAATGTTTGTTTTTGAGTTAATAAAGTGTTTGTTTGTTAATAGAGTTCTAACAACTAATTATTTTTAGGTGACGTTTGCTGTGTGTTACGAGCATGTTATGACTGCTTACCGTAAGTAAAAAATGTCATATATCAATATACTTTTTTTAGTGTTTTACTTAAAGTAATTTCCCTAATAATCGTTATTATAAAATTCCGTCATTAGATGTACCATCAGCCTTGTCATGTTACATTCGCCTGTTTATTTGAAGAAACCCGCCGGGTCTTTACGCAGTATGGATTACTCTAAAGTAACAACTAACAATGAAAACTTTTAACTCATATTCAGATTTTAAAAAAAAAAGTTTCTTCATTCTACTACGAAATTAAAACATGCACTTCATTCTATATCTATAAAAAAAAACTCTATTATTAAACAAAAATATTCTTTAAATATCCGCGAAGAAAATTTTAAAATCTTTAGACGTAAATTTGAACAGATTTTAGTGGGAGTGTAATGTTTGTCATTTTGGCGAATTGAATGCGAGATTGAATTCTCTGAAGCAAAAGCTATTATAATATTTAGTCAAAATCAACCATGAAGAATTTTGGAAATTATATTTTTAATCGTTTTGATTTGTTCATATAACTTTTTGTTAACTCAAAAAAGTATATTAAAAATATGCGTCCAAACACCATAACAGCAATAACACTATAACAGCAATAACACTATATCAACAAATTCTTCAAACTATAACAGCAATAACACTATATCAACAAATTCTTCTACAACAACTTGACAAAAGGTAACGCTAAAAGCCAAGAGTGAGAAAATGGCAAAGATATACGAAAGGTGTCCCAGTTCAAAATAAGATGACGTCATTTTTCAAATCCAGTCCGCCTTTCCTTATAGTTTCGGCCTTGCGCTATTTGCACGCCCACATCCCAAATCTAATGTGGTGCTGAACTCAAATAGGCGTCAACTCTTTTTTTGTTTGACAATTAATTCCTAAAAGACCAATCGGATGAGTCAAACCGTTTTTCTACTGTTTGCCCGTTAGTTTAATGACTTCGAAATCATCGACACCGTAAAAAAAAAAAAAAAATTGGAAGTTAGAATGCAATTCTGGTAAAGCCAACGCCGTCGCGGCCAGTATCCAATTTGAATTAAAGAGCTTAGTGGAAGAACATGCTAAGTGAAATTTTTGACAATTTTAGATTTTTGTATTAATCAACATGCTGTGCCCTCCTTCATAAAGATAACAAGGTTCCACCTTTTCAAAAACTTTGTAAAATATATTTTTTACACATTGTAAGTGCCATTTTTAACGTATCAAAGTGCACATGAAAAACTTAAAAGCTAATTTTTTCGTTTTCACCTTTTTGTCACTTAGCACGTTCTTCCACCTAAACTCTTCCAATAAACACTGACCTTATGGTCATGGCATTTGAGAATGTGCAAGATAAGAAATTACAGCAAAGCTCTGTAAAATTGTGTTACATCAGCACTAGCTGCAATCAAATACAGCAGAATGCGCTATTAATTTTCGGCAAGTATGCGTATTTTTACAGAAATTTTGACTGGGTATTTTGGTTTGTCGAGCAAACATCACAAGATTTCTCCAATCAATTAACCATCCTCTACTATAATTACTGATTAAACTGGCAATTGAGACTTCGGATAATGCTTTGAATAGGCTGGCCAGGTGTCCTGCACTGTTAAAAATTAGGCACTTTGTTTCACCAAAAATATGGTTCCTAGTAGCTGCAACGGCTGTGTGGTGAAACGTTAAACCATATTTTTGGTATTCGGTTGAACCATTTCTCAGGTTTTTGTTTCCAAGTCCTGAAACCAAATCCTGAAAAATGGTTCAACCAAACACCGAAAAAAAGGTGAAACATTTCACCATACAGCCGTTGCAGCTACTAGGAACCAATATCATGGTGAAACCAAGCACAAAATTTTTAACAGTGTGCATTTTGCAGGACTGTTCCGCATTTCACTTACTATAGAGATTTTGTCCCGCACACGTTATTTACTCAAATTTTTCGACCATTTGTTCCGAAAACTTTTCATTCTTCCTATATTATTTGTGGTTTGAGCAGCTCCAGAAGACACTAATTCGTTAGACATTTAATTTTACTTCTATTATGAATTGTAATAACTTTGGTAACAAAATGTTAAGCGCGATTTGTATATAATTGTTTAAAGTATCTATCTGCGTTTCCTTACATATGACTCTTAAGCATTTCCACTTACCATATCGAACAAAAGACCAACTACACCCTAACGCAGCGTCCTAACCACTCAACTATCATTGATAGGTTTATACAATGCTTTCCCTTTGCTACAACAGGACATGCTTTTTTCATATTATCATTTCCTTTTTTTTTCATTTCTGTATATCCAACCGCAATTTAAAAACATGAGCCGTAGTCATTTAGAAACATTGCATAACTCTTCGTACAAGCCTCTCTATAAAAACCTAGTTAAATATTGATAGATATCTTAATCTTCCACGTATTTCCATATATTTTTCTTTTTCCCTTTCATAATCCCATCTTACCGTGGATTAGATTACTTAATTATATGACTGCAAATTGATTTGCTAGCGTTAACAAAACAGCCGAAATCATAATGCAGAAGTCTGAGTTTTAAGTTCACTTTCGGGAGCAGTTGCTCTTAATTGATTTTTTGACTAATTTTTAATCAGTTAAATATACTGATCCAAAGAAAGCTATACAAATCCTCTACTAATCTGAGTTTCTTAAAGATCATTGATTGAATTCGAGAAAAAAATATTTTGAAGTAAATTCGAAAAAAATTAACGAAAAAGATAAGAAGTTAAATGGCACATCGATAGTTAAATAACATAGGAATACAAAACAAATTATTCCTTGTCATCTTAAAGAACTTGTGTAACGTAACTAGGTGTTTATTTTTCTTTACATTACTAATTGTAAGTAGTTGAGTCTGAGGAATCGAATAAATTGAGAAAAAAAACTTTTCTCTAATTAGAAAATTCGATTCTTAGCTAGCTTGAAAAACAATTCTATGCTACACGAAAACAACCTTGGCAGATCAGTAGCCACTTGGGATGCAATCTATTCTTGAGAGAGAAAAAAAAACTAGTTTTGTTATCTGATCTGGCTTAAGACACACAAAGGCATATCTTAGACCTCTTGCAAGGTTATAGACATTGTGAAAAAGTATGAATAAAAAAAAAATTACGACTGGATTAGTTGAAATGCAAATTATTGTGCAAAAGATGTTTTCCATGTTATAAATCGAAGCATCAAAGTCTATTAAGAAAACTAAATTGTAGGATAAGAGGTTAACACACCCAAAAAGGGAATAAACAATATTTTAAAGATACACGAAAATATTTCGACTGGATTTTCAGATTTGAGACAGTATTTTAATGTTTATATAATTTCCCATACAATTTATTGTTGAGTCAAACTGGTCTGGTAGAAATATTTTAAAATATCTGTATACATAATTTGTATAGTTGAAAAATACTGTTTCTTACGTAAAACAAATATTATTACTAAATAAACTCAAACTTTATTAATAATTTGTTTTTAAACATTTTCAAAACACAAAAAACTATTTTAAAAATGTATAATTTTTGGACGTGTGCAAATAGAAGAGCGTTCAAGTGATCTTGTCCCCCAAGAAAACTGTACATAAAATCCTAAGGGTTATCGAATGGTTGAAAATATGCTTTTGAGTAACACCTTCTGTAAACAAGGCACGGGTTACCATTTTGCGCGTAGTAAGAGTAGGCCACTCTGACCCACCAATCACTTGCATAAAAAAGTGGGTGAATTAAGTTTTGGCATTGTGTGCTTTTCTCTTTTGTAATTGCTTAGATCGGAATACTTTAACCATTTCAATGTTTCAGTGCAGAGGTCTTCTCTAAAGTAGGTGTTATGTTTTAAGCCTGTTTTAAGCAATTTCAATTATAAATTTTGTTGCGGGTTTTGTGAGTGAAAGTGCGAATTTGTTCAATAAGAGCTTCCTAAGTTATTACCCGGTCAAGTAACGAAGTCGACACCTGGCAATAGCAGAATTGCGAGCGACACAGGACTTTAAATCCATTGAGACTCTGTACTCCATAGATTTAACAGAAACGTATATCCCAGTGTGCTAGTATGCTGTTTAAGGGGAGTCGGATGGGTGTTTGGATCAAAAATGTCGAGTTTCTGTTTTTCTTTCTTTTTTAAATCTGCATATTTATAGCTTTAATTTAAGACCGAGATTATCAATTTCTGTTTAATAGTTTCTTTTTATAAGCATTTTTCAGAAACTCTGTATATCAGTTCTTACCTATACCTTAATTTTCTTTTGCGTTTCCTGAAATATAAGGTTTTTCAACAGTTAGGAACATTTTTCTCAGGAACTATAAAATATATCAACATGTTTGTTTTATTATTTCTTTGTCATTAATAGCTTTTTGATTTAAACTGAGGAATTTTAAATATCTCTGCTCAAAAAAAGTTATATAACTTTAAATCAGATTTTTTTTTGAGTTTTTTTTTAAATACATATTTTAAAAAAATCACTGTAAAAGTATTTTTTATACTGTGAAATATCCTCAGTTTAAATCAATGAGCTATATATAAGGAACAAACTATAAAAAAATTCATAAAGATATGTCATATAGTTCCTGAGAAAAATGTTCCTAAAGTTAGTAAAATTAACATGGGCGAGAAAGAACCATCCGACTCCCCTTAAATATGATTTATACACAAAGCCGTTTATATGATGGTTTTTAGTAGAAATCGAACTCAAGTCTCTCGAAAATAGTCGCTGACTAAAGGCAGACACCTTAACCACTCGGCCCTGTGGACCGAATGATTTTATAATAAAAATTTCTTAATAGTTTAATACTTTTCTTCGGCACCTCTTCTTATCGAACCGCTCAATTCCCCATTATCATTCCACCCTGGCACTCTGCCTTGAAGGCCCAGTGGCGGCTCGTGGCATACAGCAAGTACAGCCGGGCTGCACCTAAATATTCAGAAAAAGCAAAATCCCAAATAAGATCATAAATTTTTTATTCATTTCTGTATTTTGCCATAGAAGCGCAATTTTTAATTCAACGCTTACAGTTTCACGCCAGACAAAAAAAAAATCCTGCTCGAATAGTGGGATTGGTGCTGGATACCATTTGCGTATCAAATGAGTTGTTGGCTTATAATCCAATCCTACTTTGACTACAGCCTGAGAAGGGTATCGACAGACGGGCTGCGACGCGAGCATGGTTGCCATGACGACGGGGAATGCTTTGTCCCCATCGTCATGGCAACCATGCCCGCGTCGCAGCCCGTCTGTCGATACTCTTCTCTGGCTGTAGTCAAAGTAGGATTGAATTATAAGCCAACAACTCATTCCATACGCAAATGGTATCCAGCACCAATCCCACTATTCGAGCAGGATATGCCCTTGGGTTTCAAGAATTTGAACTCTTTATCGTGAAACGATTATACTTTTTCTGTGTTAAACTATTAACGGAATACTTTTGATTCTTAATTTCAATATCTCATTTAATCTTTTTTTTTTATAAAATGGAGCTCCGCTATTATAAAGTAGGCTTAAAGTAAAATGATGTTTTTTTTAAATTAATTTTATATACTTTTTTAATGATAAAGTTAAGGGGGGGGAGCGTTGCTTTGTCCCTGCTGCACCAACATTTTTGACCACGGGCCGCCACTGCTTGAAGCAGACACCTTAACCATAGATCGAATAATTTAATAATAAAAATTTCTTAATGGTTTAATGCTACTTTTCGGTGCTCCTACTTGAAAACCGTTCAACATTCTCGATCCACCCTTATCTACCAACAAAATTCCTAGACTGCCATTGCATCAAAACTCATAAAATCCGCCACTTTCTTCTGCTCTAATCATTGAAAGTGCATCCGCCTACACCTGCTCGACTGTAGGCGGCGGTCAATGCCACCTCTTGACATGACGGGGTCACGTATAGGTAAAAGAAATCATGCCCCTAGGCCATCTTCTCTATGGGAAATAGCTCTTTTAGATCAGGTTCCTCTTCCGTAAGTCCCTAACCAGCAAATAGATTTCGTCAAGGAGCCGATGGAATACTCGTTGTACATGTAGTTTAGGTTGCACGCTACGTTTATAACGTAAAAAGTGGACGCTTTTATAAAGGTGTCGTCGCTCCTGGACGACAGCAATAATTACCTCCGACTTACTGGTTGCTCTCCATTGCACATAGCTTTCACACAATAAATAATGGCGACTAAATAAGTCCATATCCTTCGGTAACTAAGTAATTTATGTGCTATTTAACATATTTACATAATATTGATACAAAAATATCTACGCGTGCAGCGCCTACTTTATGGCACACGTATACACTTAGCACAGTCTCTCTTAAAAAATGTCCCATGATGCGCCTACGATACTGGCACATGCAGACCCTAGACCCTCCTTAGCAACCATTCGTTTCCCACGTCAGAAGTTGCTCTGTTCTCTTTCACACGGCGTGCTCCACGATCAGAAGACACAACAATTCTTCGAAGGCAGCAGACTGACTCAGCGTTCGTCTGAGTGATCGTCACCAACTTTAATAGCCCAAACTACAAATCCTACAGACAAGTGTGATATTTTACAAAATTCAGCTCATCGAAATGAGAAAATATTGAAAATCATGAATTGAATAAGACAATCGAAATTAGAAGACATGAAATATTTTGCTTCTATTTAAGAGCGAGGAATATTACATATTTATTCTTCGAAATATAAATTATTTTTTTCAAACGATAAGAAATAATTATTGAATTTTCGAAATAAAATAGTTTCATTAATTTATTTTGGAAAGTTTCAGCCAAATTTAGCATGTAAATGTATAGAATTAATAATGTGTTTGGCGCCTTTTTTCTGTTGAACACAACTGTTGTATGGAAACGGGTTAAGTGACAGATTCTGTTACAAACCTACTTATTAAGTTCCACACTACGTTTATAACGTAAGAAGTGGAAGCTTTTTATAAAGGCTAGGTCAGTCTGACTGTTCGTCACCAACTTCCATATCCAAAACTACAAATGCTACAAACACAGCATTTACTTTTATGTATTAAACTTTTGATACCCCTTCGAGGTAAAATGCCAAAGACTTTAACGAAGTCTGTTTGGTATTCTTCATTAATGTTTTTTCAATTTCCTCCACTCTTTGTAAGGCTAAACCAGAACGTTGTACCATACCTACTACTTCATAGTACAACTTTAAAAAAAAAAGGGTTGCATCTTCTGTGCTAATTCAATGGAAGATATACCCCTTTAAGTACAAATTTAAAAGACATTTTTTATTCTTTCATATTCACTTTTTAATTTAAAATAAAATTATTTTTCTCTAAAATGTATCAAGTATGTTTGTAACAGAAACTGTCACCTAGAACTGCTTCCACACAAGATTCATGCGTCTAAAAAAAGCGCCAAATACATCACTTAGTTCTATGTTAAACGTTAAAATTAAAGAAACTATTTTTCATCAAAAATTCAGTAATTATTACTTATAGTTTGCAAAAATTATTTGCAATATTCTAAGAGTAAATATTTAATAATGCTCATATTTAAAAAGAAGTAAAACTTTTCATATCAACATACAACATTGAAACCATCCATCACCTTCAAAATGTAACTAAACGAATTGATTTTCAATTACCATTTAAAATACAAAAAAAACCTCGCTAAAAATCTCCTTTTAACATATACATATATAGACGCCATTCCAAACTGATTTATATAACAAAAATAAATATTCCTTTACATTTTAATTTAATATAAATAAAGTTTCTCGTACGATTATTGTGAGTAGCAATGGTGATTTAATTTCATATATTTCATAATGATCGATAGATGAATAGATCGATAAGCAAGACAAAAAAAAATCATCCAAAAAGAACAAATTATAAATTTTGATACACAGAATTCCTAAAACATATTTAATTGTACCATTTTTTGCTCAGTAAAGACTCTCATAATAAATGAAAACCTTATTTTTGGTGTGAACGTTTCCGGTTTGGACGTATATTCTTCAAAACAACATAGACACAAAAAACCACTTTCCGTTTATCAATGAAAATGACATTATCTTCTTTAATCCATTGATATGGATTCTGAGACTAGAAGTTCTGATTCCAAGTAATCTGTTACTTCCAAACCATCTTCAACTTTCGGAATCATTATTTCCTTTTTTAGAAGATAAAAGAAATTTATTTAAATCCCGTGGTAGATTCACTGTCGTTCTTTATTGGGAATGTTAACTAATAAACTAGTACTTTTATTTCTTAAGCTTCTTTGAGAAGGGCAAATCCCTATATATCCGGTTCTTGGTTTATAATTCTTGTTTCCAAACGCACTGAATATCAGGTTGTCTTTTATCAATATGTCATTTGACCGAAAGAAATTGTTGACGTGCATTGTTGCTGATTTTGTTGGTAATGGATATTCTAAACAAAAAACTCAAACTAAAGAACCCGAAAAATTATTTCAGAAGTGTGCATAAAATGTAAAACGTAATCTATGAGTTTAATGTAGTCTAAACAATACCGTGTTTTTTTCTAAATTTATATATATTTAGTGGAATACACTTCGATTTTTCGAGTAATACTACCTTAGTAAAGTCAAATTTTTCCGCATTTAGCCTTGCTACAGGTAAAGTAAAATTGCTTTTTATTTAAACTTCTCATATACCTAAACTGTTCTTTTTTGTAACTCGAAATATATAACAGTAAAAAACCTTTGTTTATTTACTGTTATACAATACAGGACAGCTGCCATAACTAGAAATTTCCTAATGCCGGATTTGACTATCTACGGTCTTAGGTTAACTTGCACAAAATATATTTCAACAAATTTATATGAATTGAACTGCATAGTAAACGTATAGCCAATTCTTATTGTGTCTATGGATTTTTTAAAAAAGAATTATGAAATCTTCTATAAGTAGGAAGTTCGATGTAGCTGCAGTTAACTGTAAATATGTATCGAACAATTTTATTCGTTGACATTTCAACACTATCACTCGATGTGTGTCCAGTTGACCATACCGTAACGTTCACGTTCTCCAGAATCGGTCAAGTTTGTATAAAACGACAGAGGTTAGAATAAGTTGTAGATGGTGCCTGGCCTGATGCCTATGCAAAATCCGGTTTTCTAAGTAAAGCCATTAACTGCTTTTGCAATTATTTTGCTTAAGGAAAAGCATTTCTTTCCAGCTTTCAATCCTGCTTTTCCTTCGATTAGTTCTATGTTACCTCGTGACATTGATTCTCCAATTATCCAGACTCCTAAAAAAATTTTATCTCCATTCAGCATTTATGTTGTCACTCAATTCCTGAAACATGCCCATTACTGCTTCTTAGAACAAGATTTTTCTTACAGAAATCGAGAGATTAGGAGTACGCAGCGTGGTTTGTTTGGATTTCTTAGAGTCACTAGACATCGATTACATTGACTTAGACAAAGTCTTAACAACCTTAGATATATGAGGCAACCCACATTTACCAATTTTATGAGCTTTACTTGGTGAACGAACAGCATATCCCTTTTTGGCCTAGAGCGGTTGCATTATTAAAATGCCTTGGGCGGTGAAGGGCAGCCATAACTAATGCTTTGCCGTGGCTCTTGGATACGTATTAGTACAAGTCCATTTTGGGTAACTCTAGTCTAACCCTTCGCGACGGATTCACTATTTTTCGAGCCAACATCTTCAGCTAGCCTCTCTTTCTTAAACCCACTTCGCCGCCATATTCCCGTTCCATCTGCGGTGAAGCGTTCAGTGCAGGTTGAATGGCCTTGGGGTCTCATCAGCAGCAGTGGAAGATGCCAGAGAGGCGTTATTTCGAACGAGCAGTGGCAATTGTTTCCCGATCGGACTCAATCTTATGTTTTTTTACCCGGTTCAACATTACTAGTTTTTTCGGCAATTGCCCGTGTGTAGTTCTAGTGCAATGAAAATTCACACCAAATTTATTCATTGCGTAGGGTAGAGAGTTCATATATATTCCGTCTTATGTGCTTGATCAGAGACCCGCTTATAAGCCTTCGTCAAGTAAGACAGACGCAGAAAGAAATTTTTACTGACACAGAAAAAGGAAGTACACCCAGGGCGAAGGCGGGAATCGAACCCGCACCCGTTACAGCGTTCATTGCTAATTAAACCCATAAACTTCACCAATCAGTTTTGACAACTCGGTACCACTCGTTAGGTTGAAACATTTCCAGCTGTCTATTTGAGGAGCTTTAACACAGGCAAATTTACCTCGTAATTTAGAATTCTGGTCAAGGGGCGAAGTCGACACCTGATCGGGCACCCAAATGAACTTCGAGCGACATCGTGGGCTTATACACCGTCTACACTGTGGACTCCACAGATTTAACGAGCACATCAGTACCAGTGTACTCGGGCCCATCCGTGATGGATTATGGAAGTTTCCTATTATTTCCAGTACATATCCAATTTATAGGATGACAAGTAGTAGCTAGTATTCGAACCTCCCCTGAGAAGGTTCAATCACAAAGGCTAACGCCTTATCCACTAGGCCACGAAGGGCCTACCAACCGTACTTAAACTCGCTTCCACGTCTTATGTTGACGTCACTGTTACGTTAAACACTGCGTCTACGCCACAAACAAGCCACGCTTTGCCCCGTTCGAATCATCTATTTAGACATGTATTTGGTCATTATGTTATTTGTGTGACTTTGTATCAGTAAACCGATTTTAATCAAACGCTCAGTATGCCCATCACATATAGCTGTGGGTCCAGGTCTAATGCGAGGGCATTGCTTCAGTAGTTTAAATATCGGTTTTCAATATTTTTTATCTCAATTATAATTGAAACGATAAGTATTGAAGAAGCATTGATAAAAATTAAAAAATAAGACTTTCCAGAAAATATCACTAACTGTAAAACTCGGGTCAGTTTTTAGTTTAAAATTATTTCAGTAGGTGGCAGCACCACTAGTTGTTATTGCCGGAGCAATTTGTACCATGTGACAGATCGCAGGTAGAAAATTTCGCTAAAAAGCTGTATAGAGGAGGGTAATGCACGTTAAATCCGTCAAGGTACAAATTCCTGACACAACGTATGTTGTCGACCTCGTCAATTAATTGCAGTTTAAAAATACGAGGCGTAGGTGAATGCATTAAAGAGAAAGCGTACCCAAAATTTAAGAAAAAAACTTTTTTTAAAAAGATCTTTTCATTCGCGACCAAAATAGTTGGTTAGGCGTGGGTGAAATATATATTTAAAGTTATTAAAATATTTCATAAAACCAAATTTGATTAAAAAATAAAATACAAATTTAAGTTAACTATTCCTGTAAGTACTTATTTTTTAAAAACCTAATTGGCTGTTTTTCTCAAAAGTTATGGCGAGAACCAGTTGTATTTATTTTCAAGTTATGCATGACGCATTTTCTTCATTTTCAAAACATCCTACGTCAAATTGGGATAAAGAAAATGATAGATGTTGGCAGCGCAATAGATCAAAAGACTAGAAAACAAGTTATCAACAAATAAGTTCAACTATTTGGTTTGAAATCTCAAGTTGACATTGATAGAAGAAAGTGAGTTAATACCTTATTTAAATAAGTTAAACCTATTTAGTTTTCTTTGAAAGGGAACTCACCTCTTTAAATTCACTCACATTAAAGTAACAGAAAGTTAGGCTATTTTAGTGTTTTTAGAACTTGTTATTATTAGAATTTAAGTGCCTATCGGGTTTGTAGCATTAACAAACTTTTATTTTGAGTCTTTTACTGCTACTATATGCTCTTCGCTCCGAATACAAGGCTTTGGATCGGATATTATTAAAATTAATATCTATTTTTACAATAAATAATTGACACATTTTTTTAAGATCAGTAACATAGTATATATAGCAAAGGTGTACATGAGAAATTTTTCGTTTATCATACATCTTTGAATATTTTTTATACTTAACTCGGGTATCAATGAACCATCAGACAGACTGTTTGAAAGATCGTTTAGCAAACATTTTTTAACTCCTTAAACATTACATACACATTATATAGACGCAGAAACACATCATTGGACAACACACTATTAGACAACCACAAGTTCGTAATGACAAGGTTCTCATTCTCTCACATCTATTATTTATTTCGATAAAACGAAGTGTCGAAGAAAAAGACCTTACTAACACCATCTGCTGATTGTTTTTGAAAATACCGTGATATTAACTACCCAATCGTGACTACTTAAGATTCACGATTTTTAACCGTGACGACTAACACACCTTTGACACCAAGAACATAGCACCTGATTCCTGCAACTATGCTTCTAAATAACCTTCACTCTTTGAGCTACTAGACTGTTAAAGATCAAGTGCAAATTCACTTTTTCTGTAATTACGTGGAATGGAAATGTGATAATGAGATGTGTTTTGAGGCGATAATTTAGAAAGAAGTTGATGAGTAGGTTCTACGAAACAATTCATATTTTCAGGGATCTGCTCGTTTTATACGAAATGAACCTTCACTCTTTGAGCTACTAGACTGTTAAAGATCAAGTGCAAATTCACTTTTTCTGTAATTATGTGGAATGGAAATGTGATAATGCGATGTGTTTTGGGGCGATAATTTAGAAAGAAGTTGATGAGTAGGTTCTACTAAACAATTCATATTTTCAGGGATCTGCTTGTTTTATACGAAATGAAATCTTTCTATATTTCATCACCATTTTGATTTAAAAACGAAGTTATTTGGGCATCTACGCTTCGTGAATTACGTCTTATTCAATATTTTATAGTTATATACTTGTTAAATTTGAAGAGAGAGTCTAAAAATGAAAGTTATCTTCTGAGCTATTCGAATGATAAAATCAGTTTTTACTGACTTCATTTGATTGAAGTTAAATAAAAATAGCATTATTAGGGATGATTTAGACTTCAAATTTAACATGTGTATAACCTAGTTTATAAGACGTCATTTGTAAAGTAGTAGATACCCAAATAACTTAATTTTTAAATCGAAATGGCAAGATAATATAGAAATATTTCATTTCGTATGAGACTAACGTCAAAAACTGACGGGAATTTTTCTGTTTTAGCTTGCTGCAAATTTGAGAAAAATAAAATATTTTTTCGTACGAACTACATACTTTTTAAAGTCATACAATAAAATGTAAAGACGAGTCACCTCCTCCCAACGCCAAAAAAAAGTAACCCCATGTGAGACATATCTTTAAATATCAGCTTGCCACAAGGTGTCCACACTGAAAAATTGCGTCAATTTTTTTTATTAATTTAGTAAATGATTCTACGTAAATGTATTATTATATTTTTTTTAAATAAAATTGACATAATTAAAAAATCACAGATCTAATTATAGCTATTATAAGATTACGCATGCAAAGGTTCAACTTGAATGACTTCTCACATCACACATGATTTAATACTTTCGCTGCGGATAATGCGAAAATCGAAAATTAATCGAATTTTGCGGCGTCGTTTCTATGCTTGTATTTAAAAACATTAAAAGTTGTTGTATACGAGTTTTCCCGATTTTTTTTTGTCGAGAATTCTATTCTTAAGCCAAAACCCCAATTAACTTTACCCCAATGAGCTTCGGCCTCACTTCCAATATCCGCATTCCATCTTATAATTAAAACATTCCATTGTTTTATTTTCTTTGTATACCAGCATTACAATTTCTATTGTGACTTATGCTGCTTCAAACAATTTGAAGGGGGAATTACAGCTAAAAAAGACAAAGTATATCCTTCCGATTCCGCTGTATGACAAAAGAGGCAAAAGTTAATGATGCGCCTCAACGTTCTTTTGATAACTTTTGACATGCTCGATTGTTCTGTCATCGTTTTGACATTCAATGAGCGGCTTGATGCCGTTATCCAAAATACTCATTACAATCCACGCTCGCTTATCCGAAGTGTTATTGCTAAAAAAACTTCCGATTATCGAGCATGGACTGTTATTATTACTTTTAGTTTCCTAATATGAAATATAAGGTAATGAAAGCATTGCGACGTTGCCGAAAATCCGAAATAGATATTTTCTATTTTCTACATATTTTGGAGCGAGCCAATTGAGAAAAAGTGCTTTTTGAACGTTTGGTCCGTCTGTCAGGCTGTCTGTAAGAAAACACTGTACAGCTCGAACTGAAAAAGCTATAGATTTCCAATTTGTAGTACGAGCAACTTAGTGCCTGTCAGCTGTCATAATAAGGTTTTCGAGAAAATCACACATGCACAATGCGTAGCTTTCACAGAAATTGTATTATTTAAAAGGTATTGCTGAAACACAAAAAGAGCTGCTGACTTCAACATGCTCAATTGTTTTATCATCGTTTTGACATTCGATGAGTGGCATTTTCAATATTCATTACAATCCACGCTTACTTATATCCATAATGTTATTGTTAAAAAAAATTAACATCGAGCATAGGCTGTTATTATTACTTTTAATTTTCAAATATGAAATGTAAGTTAATGAAAGTATTGCGACAGGGGCAAAAATCCGAAATGGAATTTTTTAGTTTGGAGGGTGTCGATTCTTAAAAAGTAGTTTTGAATATTGGTCAGTCTGCCATTCTGAAACTACTCAGCAAGCTCAAACTAAAAGGCTAAATGGACTTCAATTTTGGTTCTTAGTACACCTGTCGGCCTTCAGATAAGGTTTTCGGGAAATAGGGAATGTGCAAAGGGTAGCATGGCAATTTTTTTACAGGGGCAATTTTTTTTTGATGGGGAAAGCCCTCAAACTCCTGGAAAAGTCGGGATACAATCGGACATATACTTATTTCTTTTAATTAATGCTGATTCAGTATGGGGGAGATTATAATTCATGAACGGGTGCTAACTGGGGAGAGGGGATTAATCAGCATAAAAAAGTTTACAAAAACAAAAAAAAATGCAAGTCACCGTTATTAAGGTACACCCGTGAAAATCCGGATTAACATAAAGCTAGTTTGATACAAAATTATATTTTTCTTTTTTCAGATGAAACTACATTGTCTGACATTGCAATCGAATGCAACAGCAACAACATTAAGATCAACGTGAAGACTGGGCACGACAACTTCAACGGCATGATCTACCCCAAGGGACTATCCAAGAATTCCAGCTGCCTTATGGAGTACGAGCACGCTGGTAGCAGTGTCACCTACATACTGCCTTTGCGCAGTTGCAATACCATGAACCATGATGTGGTATGTAGTTTTTCTCCTTAAACTTTAACTTAAGACAAATTATACCAATTTCCATCAATGAGATTAAATAACAAGAAAAACTGCCTAAATCGAACAAAAATTGTTGAAATTTGGGAAAACAGGAATGCAGCATTAATTATATGTTATTGTTATATGCTGTAGAAAAGCGTGTAATAATTACACGCTACAGATTCGAAAAACTTTCTTTTTTACAATCAATTTTCACTTGAAATATGAACTTGCTGGTTTGACTGGACTATATCTCCACCATATCTATCAAACTGTGTGTAATAATTTATCTGTATCAGCTGATTCTTAGTTAGATTTGTGACTGATGAAAAGAATGAGAAGTCGCCTGCGTTTATGAGTGAGAATTATATTTAAAGCAAGTTACAAGTAAATGGCAGATATGAACTATGTTTTCAGGTTCACCATGAAATTAGGTTCATGTAAGTTCATGTCATTAGATTCACGCCCTATGTAACGCTCTAAAAAAATTAAAATGAAAGCCGTCTATAAATAGCGGTCAAATTGTCTAAATTTCTCTTCTAATTAAGCATGGAAAGCGAAAAATCAAAAATCGCTGTTAACGTTCTGAAATTTCCAAAAAAAACCGTGTGATTTAATATTGATATGCGATTCCATAGTTGTTCTTTGTGTATCGCAAAATTCTTTAAAAAACGTTGTAAAATTTAAAGAAAAGCAATATAAGTTTGAAATGTGAAGCAAAAGAAAATAATAAACATATACACATACTTCATTAATTAAAATCAAATGCTATTTTTTGTTGTTGCAAATCTTAAATGATTTTCAGACCTCTGGGAAAACTTAAGGACATTTGTATTTTGTGGAAATATTTGAAACTTTTTTTTGTATTTTCAGAATGACGGAGTGGTTGAATATTACAATACTGTTGTTTTGCAACCCCATTCCAAACTTGTAACAGCATTGGGTCGGGGATTTCACGTCCGGTGTCGTTATGAGAAAAACAACACCACTGTACACTCAGGTGGAGAGTCTAAGTAAGTGCAATTACATTTTCTGTGTTTAAATTCAACACTTCTTGTGCTCTGTATTTTTTTTGTCAAAATACAGCACATTTGCCGCATATGCACATTCTGTTGCATTTGATTGCTGCTACTGCTGAAACACATTTCACAGCACTGTTGCTGTATTTTCTCAGCTTGCGCACGCGCCGGTACCTGCAATGACCTTCCCCTTCGTCTATGTTCTTTTCTGCCAGTCGGGAATTCAAACTGGATCGTGGCTGAGGCACATGTGCTTAAAAATTACAGCATACTTTGAAGGAGTTAAAATACAGCACCTGTGCTGGTAAACGTGATTGAATTAATTTTTTACAGTGTGGCAGTTAAAGTATCCGATTATCTTAGAAGATAATAAAAAATTCTTGTTAGATACCTTATACTCAGCACAATATTCAGTGATTAACTACAGAGTTTCGAAAAAGATGTCGAAACTCTGTAGTTAATCACTGAATATTGTGCTGATACTCTTAATTCAAAATAAAATGTCTCTGAAATTGATACGATAGAAGAATGAATAGAACGGTAAATGTGTTTAAAAACTTGGTGAAGCAAATAGTTTAAGAAGGCTTTAAAAAAGTTATGCAGATTTTTTTTAAGGCTGAATATAAGACAATCATCTGGTATTCTGTCTGTAGAATATAATTTTGTATGTTTTATTTAGTTGTAAGAAAGATAATTAAAATATTGTTCATATTGTGTAAAATGTATGTTGAGGTGTGTACACATCACATGCTTGTAACGGTGTGGTCCCAGATGGTAACTAAGAAAAAAAACCGGGGTTTTACACCTTCATCATAAATGTAACATTTTTCATATGTCATTCGTACAATGCTAATCACAACGTTCTTAAAAGATAAATATAAATTATTAGTACATTTCAATAAAATTATGATTTTAGGATTAAAATTATCTTTTGTTTCAGGTCCCTTTCTGAAAAAAAGAAAAATATGCCTCCTCTGCCTAGCTGTATGATGAAGATTTTCAAGGGAAGGCCCGAACAGCACGTTGTCGCCGAACACGTGAAAATTGGAGACTACCTCACTCTTTCCATCAACATCGAAAAACAGGGTAACTACACTGCTCAAAACAATTAGGAGAGCACTTTTTGTTACCTTTCAGTCCCAACTTTTTATTCTCTCAAATTTATGCATCCAGAATGAAATGGTAAAAATCAGGGGGGATCTTATTTTTTAACTAAAATTTAAGGGGAAAAATTGGAATCGTAACTTTTGAATTAATTATAACAATACTTTTTTCAAAAGTTTATTTGTTAAATCAATTTTTAACATCTAAAAAATGCATGCATGAAGAATTTAGGGTCAATTTGTTTGCTAAAATTGTTTCAGAGTGAATTTTATTATTGGGGGTGGAAGGGTTTAAACCATCAGCTCCCCTAATTGTTGTGAGCAGTGTATTCTAGTCTTGGCGGCATAACAAGGGTTGAGTTAAATTATCGTCGCACTAAAGCTACACTATGGCTATTGGCGACTGGCAGGGTCTGATCTTTCATAAGGCCGGTTCGGCCCGGGCCTCCTGAATTTCAGTTTCTTTTGTGGACCCTCAAAATTTTAATTGATTTTAGAATTTTTTTGTGTCTTTCTTTTTTTTTAGCTTATGACTTGACTCAACATGATTGGTCAAATCAATCTAATCAGGAAGATGCGAAAAAATTTAACGCATCAGCCAATTAGATTGTAATTAAGGGCAATCAGACACAAATTTTTTTTATAAAGGGCCCACAAAATCTGTTGTGCCTATAGTCTGTGTTTTTCTAGATCAGGCCCTGGCGACTGGAGTCATAATTTAAAAACACAGTCAAGAGCAAAACTAATACTTAGCACTCACTATGGACCAATATAATGTACAGCTTACAGCAACTAAATGTTTTGGCGAATTAGCGAACGCTTTCATCCCCCACCCAAGGCAATTGTGCCAATTAAATGCCCTCTAGACCAATAGCGATTCCATATGCGTTCGGAAAAGAGTTACCTTGAAGAACGCTGGTTGCTATACAGCTAACATCATCACGACTTTACCTTCTTTAATAGAGCAACTTTTTAGTGCGTCTAGGAGGAATTTCGCTGTAATTTTAAACGATAACCGTTGCTAAGAAAGAGTTGAATTAGTGTCACACTAGAGCTGCACGAGGGCTATTGGCGACGGGCGTCATAATTTAGAACCACAGTCAAGTGACGAGCCGACACAACCAACGCAATTTCAACGTAATTGTATACTGTGAGCGGCGTAGGAACTTTGGAGTATATTTTATGCATGCCCATCCCTCACACGGGGTATATATTCGTCGAACATTTAGCTGCGCACACCGTTCATAAGTTGGCAGTTTTGTCAAAGCCCAGACTCGAGCCCGGGACCTTTCGCATGCCAGGCAAGGGCGTTACCGACTGGGCTCCTCAGCCCGTTTCTAAGAAAGAAAAGACACAGTCATTCTGCCATACAAAATATAGATAAAATAAAAGGGGTTTGATTGCTAGATAGTTATCAATATTCTAATATTTTTGTTCCCATTCACAAGCCCAAAATACAAATCAAAATGCGTTTTTTAAGATCTCCATTTTCATTAATTTTCTATTTAATTAAAATTAAATTATATATTTTAGAACACTACGGAATCTTCGTTACAAACTGTGTCGTTCGTGATGGACTAAATTGGTCAGAAGAGCCTCTAATAAACAACGAAGGTTTGTATTTTTATCAACAAGATTAATTTCTTTTTAATTTTCTTACATAAAAAGCCAGCTTTTCTTATAGCAATTTCATTGAATATTCTATTCATATTCCCAAAAATCTGCAGTCATAAATAACAAAAGTTTTCTCTTTTAAAATAATTAACTAAACTATACATTTTGTGAATTTAAAAGGATAAGGGTTTTTAAGGGTTAAATAATAAACAATTTTACATTTACCTCTAAGGAGTCTAAGGAATATAAAATGACAGATAATTTAGAGAAAATTGATTTTTGCTGAGAGTTTAAATAACCGAAACCAAGATGTGTTTTATGTTAGTTGTTATAATTCAAATGAATGGTGTAAACCTCTGAAGTTTTTGTTTAAATTAACGTAGTTAAAGATAAAATTAGTTAAAATTATGCTACTCTCTTCTTAAAGAGAGCACTTAAATTTTTTCTATAAGTTTAAATCAGAAACCTTTTATAACCACTTTATTGTGCACTTATAAAGAGTAATATGACTATACAATACGTATTTTAACTATATTCTTTCCACTCATAGGTTGTCCTATCAATGAAGAGATCATGGGATCTTTTGAATACAGCAAGGATCTGACCACAGCACACGTTACATACCCTGCATTCAAGTTCCCCTTCAGTAGCTCGATTTACTATCGATGCAATGTCAAACTGTGCTTGAAGGAGTCAGGTGGCTGCACAGATGTGGTAAGGTTATAATGTTATTTAGGCTTTTACAAATATTTAGAAGTTGTATGGATATTTGCTTCCAATTTAAACCCTAACTGTTTTACGTTGCAAACACTTCAGTTTCTCTCATCAGGAATTATCCTATTTTTAAGACTTAACTAAATTTTATAAAAACATATATGGAATTAAGTCTATAAGATGCAAAGACTGCTTTGGGCACCACATAATAAGAAAGTTGACCAGGAAAAATATTTAACAATGCATATTTACAAAACTGACTGTGAAATAGTACAAATAAAGTTCAAATCAGCGGATCAAGCACACAAGCCCGGAATATATATGTACCTACCCTACTCAAATCAGTAAAATTAAAAACTAACTTAATGCTTGCTATATAGAAAAAAAACCTGCTTTTAATCATCTTTTTTGTCATAGTGAAATGTGTATTAAAAAAACATTTCTTAAACTTCAAGGAAAGGGTTACAGCGCTAGGTTAAATTATCGTCGCACTAAAGCTGCAAGAGGGATATTGGTGATGGGTATTATAATTCAGAACCACAGTCAAGGGACGAGCCGACACCCAGTAGGCATTCAACGCAACTTTTAAGGGCAACATCGTACGCAGCGTCGATACTTTGGAGCATATTTAACATGCACTCCTTCTACATTGGAACTTTTTGGGCTGCACAGACCGTTTATATATAGCCCGGCAGTTATTTTGGCAATGCCCACACCGAACCTGGAACCTTTCGCATGCAAGGCCTTACCTACCGAGCCCTGAAAACTGTCACTGTCTTCAGCCCTGAAAACTTCAACTAAGGAGTAATACGAAACTTTTAAATCATAAAAACCTATAAAAATCAATGACAGACCAATATCTTTTAATCTTTTGGTTTTTAATTTCCCTAGCCTCCTATATGCGATGCCATTGGCAACAATGTCCGTGTCCGACGTCGCAAGAGACAGAGCGGTGCAGAAGTAGACAGCAGTGGCAACCTTGATGAACTGCGTCTCAAGGATGAAAACTTAAGGGACCGTTCTGTTGATGTCTACACAGGTCTTCTTGTTAATGAAGTTGACGAACTGGATGAAGATACTGGTTAGTATTTATATGGAAGTCGTTTGAACTTCAAAATACTACAATTGCCATTTGGTACTAGGTATATTTAACAAATATTTTGGCATTATTTTTTTATGTTTTGTGATTTTGAAATTTTACATTTAGTTTCCCTTATAATCTGACTTTGTGATTAATTACATTGAGTGTATTCTCAATTGTTGAAGTCTAATAACTAAATAGTAAGGCAATTTTGTTTAAAAAAAATTGCAAATATACTAAATCTAATTATTGTTTATTTTTAACTTAAACTCCCCAGAATATCCAAAAATGCTCCTCCACATAAAGTTTTCTCATGTATTGCAAACTTTACTTTTCTATTTCATTTCAAAAGTACTACAAAATTCATGATATTAAACTCCCGTCTATATTAAATCATGGCCTCTTTAACAATGCGACTCCAAAATCGTCTGTCTCTCGCTTTCCAATTTTTGATCTTCATGGCCTGTAGTGTAGATCCTTATTCATTTCATCCATCCTTCTTTTTCGGAGTCTTCTTTCTCTTGGGGGGGGGGGGGTCGTCGGATGAGTGTTTGGGTCAAAAATGTATATTTTTTTTATTCTGCTTATCTTTAGCTTTAATTTAAGACCAAGATTATCCATTTCTGTATAGTGTTTCTTTTTATAAACATTTTTGAGAAACTCGTTCTTACCACCTTACTTTTCTTTTGCGTTTCAAGAAATATAAGGTTTTTCAACAGTTAGGAACATTTTTTTCAGGAACTATAAAAGATATCAACATATTTTGTTTTGTTATTTCTTCTCCATTAATAGCTCTTTGATTTAAACTGAAGAATTTAAAATATTTCTGCTCAAAAAAAATTAAATAACTTTAAATCTGATTTTTTGTGTTTTCCAATACAAATTTTAAAAAAATCACTATAAAAGTATTTTTTAATATTTTGAAATATCCTCAGTTTAAATCAAAGAGTTATATGTAAGGAACAAACTATAAAATGTTTTATAATGATATCTCATACAGTTCCTGAGAAAAATGTTCTTAAAGTTAGGTAAATTAACATGGGCGAGATAGAACTATCCGACTCCCCTTAAGCCGCATGAACTAAAAACATTAATTTTTTTTCAGACAACCCTTCCTCCCTGTCGACTGAAAACGAAGAAGACTTCTGCCTCTCGACTCGCAAGTTCGCCATTGGGATCGCGATCGCTGGCGTACTCCTGATGCTGGCCATCGTTTTCTTGGTGGCCTGCATTGTCCAACGCAGGCGCAGGAAGAAGGGAACTTCGACCAACGGATCTTCCATCTATTCCGGGCCTTACTCCAACCACGCTTACAGTCGAGATTAAATCCGTGACAACAATTGCTGGGCATTCTTGTGATATGGAGCTTAACTCTTGACAGTGGAGACTGGATTGGAAGGAACTTAATGCTTTGTCTACTTAATATTATTAATGATCTGTGTTTGTATAGCGTGGTAAATTTACGAGGTGTTTGAAAAGTAACGATCTGTTTTCGTGAGATGTTTGCTATGGGAAAAAATATGTTACAGTAGATGTATACATAGAAAATCAATTAAGTGCTTTTATACTTAATTAAATTTAAATAATTAAAAAATTACTCATTCTGAATAAATACTTTAGTGCTCTACTGTTTATTTAAATACTACAAATATATGCTTGGGCAAGAAGTGTATAAAAATTCTATATATTTCGTATATTATTTAAAATATAAATGTACATTAGTAGGTGTTATTGAATATATTACAGAACAATTCTGTAAAGTAGTCATTAAATATAGTATTTAGTAAGATCAGGTTACCTCAGAGCTCAAATACTTTGCTAACCGTGCTAAGTTAGTGTTCGATTTGAAACGGTGATACCTTTATATTAACATACAAGAATACTGTTAAACTTTTAAAAGATACTTTTACATAATATTTCTTATATTAAACATGCTTTTGATCAAAAGATTGTTATGTTACTTTTGGAACATCCTGTAATAGAGGCACTAGAATCATTTGACAATTCTAGTGTTTCTTTACTATTACTTGTGTTTTTAATTTATAACATTTTTTACTTCAATTGATTTGTCAATTGTCTTTCATATAGCTGTGCTTAATGTGTTTGTGATCTGCAAATGTGCTGAAAGTTTTTGGGGGGTATTTGGACAAAATGTTTTTATTTTGGATTTGTCATGTTTGTTCTTCAGAAGACATTTTGAAGTCTGTGATGTTTTTAGTTTAGTTTTACAATTACGGAACAAATCACAAGCTTGTTTTTTAATGCAACACAAAATAACTGCCAAATGCTGTCATATTTCTCACTTTTTTACTTTTATTAAATGCATGATCTTAAGTACCTTTCTTTGCCGTAAAATATTTAGTTTTCTTTTAAAGATTTACAGTGCCATTTTAGTTACAATTCATAACAAACTATTTTGTTAGTCTGACACTTTGCACTGCTTAACTACTTTTTTCATGGATATTTTTTATATACATACATTTATATTTTTTTTATACAAGTACATTTAGTGTACATTTGGTTTTATTAAGTCCATAGCATATAATAGCTTATATTTTTGCAACAAGTAATTTTAACAAGTAATTCTATTTCTAAAATTAAAACTATATGTAAAAATGCATCACATTTGCTCTCTTAAAAAAAACTGACACTCCGTTAATCCTATTGACAGAGAAATGCATAAAAAACATTTTGAATTTTGGTCACGAATTTCATTTTACTGTATTGTTATTTAATTAAACAAAAGTTCCATGTATTTGTTTTGGTTGCTAACGTTCTTATTATTTGTATATTCTGTGTATTTCTATACCATTCGCCCAACTGGCAGCTAAGTCAAACTGTGATGGGATAGGCCTTCCTAGAACTGGGATGTTGTGTTAAACATCTAAAATTACTAAATATTAAACTCATTTTTCTTATGATTAAATAAAGTAAACACTAATTACCAAATATATCCATAATCTCAGACTAATTTTTTACAATTAAAGTTGTTAGCTATGAATGACTAATGAATTAATCAAAGTTTTCATAATATTTGTAAGAGTTATAACTTTTATAAATAAATGACTAAATCCCATTTCTGAATATTTTGTTTAACTTGTATATACAGTACATTTTACTCTTTATTTTCATAAAAGGCTTTTGAATAGTTAATATTGTATGACTCAGTATAAAATTGTATGTCTTTGTGTGGACTTATCAAAAAAATCCCAACACCGGACAATTTTAAAAACATTTTTTAATGTAATGCAGAATTATTTCTTGCTTAAAAAATACTTTGATTCCATTTATATTTAATCATTAGTTTGTATTTTGAATTTGTCAGGGATATGTCCCTTACTAGAAACCAGAATTGCAAGCATTTAAAAAGTAAAAAGAATTATGCATATTTCGTTGAGTTTAAAGTTTATTGGTTTAAATAAACATGATCCAGCTACAATAATATAGATAATATAATTAAGTAAGAAACATATTCCCTACTACCTTGCAATATTTAAAATAACCCTCCATTAAAAATGTCTTACATATTAGCAACAATAGAATATTAAACAATGACATGAAAGCGAAAGTATTTTAAATATATAAAAAACATAGAAATAGGATTAAGAACTGTTTATAACATATGGATGTTTTTTTTTTAAACACTGGTACAATTAAACTTTTAAATTGTAATGCTCAGTACAGAAGGCATGTTACACATAACTGGTATATAATGCACAATCTATTTAAGTTTATTAAAAGTTTTTTTTCAGTTAAAGAGACAGTCAAACACTATCTGTCCTTTCATTTTAAATATTAAGTCTGTGGGGCAGTTTTTAAGATACACTGGTTTCGATTTTAAGTTTATCAAATAACATTTTTTTTTGCATAAGTAAGTCTAGGAAGATTTCTAGGGATCCCTAGCATAACTTCATTTTATCATGCCAGATCCTTTAAATATTAAATAGAAATTACTTAATAAAAAATATGACAAAATAAAATGAAAAAGGGTATACCAAGATCTTTAGAAAATTTCTGGGATTTTTTTAAATTTAAAAATGGCTAGATGCTAAACTTAAAATCAAAGGGCAGAACACTCTATAAGTTTTCAAATGAAGATTTTAAAATATATATATATTTTGAAATTTTTTAAAAATGGTTATTTTATAAATTTTAAGTTTAATGAGAAAATATACAAAAACCATAGAGTTATAATAAGGAGAGAGAGAGAGCGATAATGCAAATCTCCCATTCACTACCTGATAACTTCCGCACTCTCTGTAGTCTTTTCTTCTTTGGGGACTTTACTTTTTTTTAATGGAAGAAATGGGATTGGATAAACTAAGTATTTTGTGGAATCTAATTTTTATTTAAGTGCATAGTTCTTTATTAACTCTGAAGATTATTTTATAATTAATAATTTTCTTAAAGATGATGCAAAGATATCTAAAAATAAATTCCAATTCGTTTTATAAAAAAAAAACATTTTGAACTAATTAACGTTTTTTCACACAATTAAACATTATAGCTACTAATAATTATATTACTAGATATTTATTTAATATTTATTTACCAATAGAAAATCACTAGTAACAAATAATTGAAAAATTAATTTATTATGAAATAAAATATGACGTGGGAAAAGTTCAAATATGTATATACAATACAATCAATCCTGTGTTCGATCCTTATAACACATTATACAATGAAATTTCAGTTAAAATAAAGCAATTTGAATTTCTAAGAACTAGGAACTTGAAAATAAGAATTACGTATAAAAAATTAAATTATTAAAACTTTATAGTAAATTTATAATTGTATTTTAAGTAAGTCTGCGTAATTATTAGGCCATATTTGCAAACATATAAACTTATTAAAGTTATAGCACTAATTATATTATTGGCGTTTAAATAAAATTAATTTTGAGAACTTTTTTCTCTATTGAGATATTCTGATTTTTTCCCCCTAAATGGTGCATGCGAATCTTTGTATAGCACCTCGAAATCAATTTTACGAGAGAAAATAAATGATTGTCAAATGGTGTAGAGTCATCCATATGTTTTTCAAAATTTTCGAACACACAAGTTTTTTTCTCGCAAATTTCTTCAAGTACAATAATATTTAATGAACTGCAAAAGATTTTTCTTTAGGTGGATAAGCCCATTGTTTGACGTAACATTCTTCGAAAACATCTTTCTACGGCATGGCAAATGGTGATAACACCTTTTGATGGAACATTAAAAGATCTAGGCAATTGCTCGATCGATGAAGGATCCCCTTGTAATGCTGCGATACACTCTTCACAAGCCAGTTCCCTCTCAGCCATTTTAACGACATAGCCTGCTATATAATTCACAATATTCTGGGAAAGTTCACCAAGATTTTGGGAATTTGGAAAGTCGCAATAGTCGTGATCGCTTTCAACTGAACTTCGTTCCTGTAGGTCGTATTTTTTTACTAATGATTGGTGCAAAGAATAATCAAAATCTTGTGTTTTAGATTTGGGGATATCAGATTTGATTGATGTCAAAATTGGAACGTTTTCCAGCGCTGTGACATTGCCATTCGATGTGGTTACCTCATGGTGCACAAGCAATCACTTGAATGCGGAAATAAAGTGGATTGCGGTTGGATTATTATTCCATCCTCCGCGGCACCTTATGGCACTTATAAACAGTTCTAGGTGGTCTTGGCTAAACTTATACGTTAGCATGTACTTAAGCAAATGAGCTTCTCTTTGTTCACCAATTCGTCCTTCCAATTCGTCGTAAATCATCATCAAACTTAACGTACTAATGTAAAATCCAACGAATGGGGTCTTCTTGGGTGTATGATGCATTTTTATCCCTCCGGGATCGGTCAAATGCAGGAGAAAGGCCAAAGCTAAGGAAGCGTTTAGGAAAGGTCGCCAAACATGCTCATTACCTTTCGAAAGTGGGGCTTTATAATACTTAGCAAACGGATTCCGAGAGTTCAATATATCAAAGAGTCTGTCGATTATTCTGATGAAATAAACAGTTTTTTTCGCAGTCTTTAATTTTTCAAGTCCTCTTTTTCAAATCCTTATTACAAAACTCTAAAGCGTTTGCTACGCTCGAACTTAGAGTTTGGGAAGCCAAATTGACCTACATTTTCTGTTGCTGCCACTGTATGTGTGTATTTTTCAATTTGTTAGCAGCCCTTAGTCCTTCTTTTTCTTGCAGTTCATGTAGGTTCTTAATATACTGCCAATTGATGATTTTGTTGTCTACCGGATCTTTGTCTACCGGACCAAACTTTTAGCGATGCCCAGTTATTTCGCATCAGCTTCAGCATGTGGCATATATCAAGAATAACAAACACCCTCTTTTGGGGATTTCAAGGAGGATTTTGGGGATTGGAGGCAAGTCTAATTTGGCACCAAGACAACTTGCCATAGTAAAATGGCAACTTGGCCCATCGAAGTTAGCGATGGTACTTCGATTTTTGATTCGTGCAAACGCTTAAGGCATTCTTCAACAAGGTTTGCCCTCTCATCACCAGATATACCATTTATTAGAAAATACGCAACAAGTATTTTCCAGTCGCAATGCAGACAGACTACCATGAAAATTAACGCATTTGATGCGATTTGTACATCGTCGTCTTCTTCCATATCGGTTCCAATATCTACATAGCCTCTCATTTTAACACCATCAAATTGTATGTGATGTCTTATGCTCATTTCGTCGAGCATCAATGAGCATATCACCTTCTTGCCCTGGGATTCTGCCAATTGACTGGCAGTTTGAAGAATTCAAAATGCTTCAGTACTAAATCCTGGCTCGCCATTTATACCACTGTACCACAATCTTAGTACTGAAGGGTGTGGCAGAGCGAAATTGAAGGTTGATCTCACGTAATCATATGCCCTTGAAGAATAAAATTGCAAAGTAAGGGCAAATGATCTCAAAGCGGGGGGGGGGGGGGGAGTATTTTACCCTCTTTATTCTTCATCATCCTTGTCAAGAGCTCAAAAGGCGCCCCAGAGAAACTTTTTTTAAGTAGGACCCCGGCATTTTCACTCAACAACTTTTGTTCATTTAACTGATCGACGAGTTCATTAAGTGATTTTAATTTATGCTCTTAACGCCGAATCTTTCTGCTGCTTTGATTTTAATTTCTTTGAGTATTTTTGTGAAACTTCTTTTCCTAGCTTGCGTTTTAATTTACGTAGACATGCAGTGTTCTTGCGCATCAATTTCCATTTCCGATCGGCTTGAAGTTAGAGCATTCCTTTTTTCACTTGGCTGAAAGAACACAAATTTAAAAATTAATATAATGATATTATAATTTTTAAGTGTTTTCTAAAATTCGACTGTTCTGTACTAAGAACACTCGTACTTATCACTGTCAAACCGAGCAGGAGTGTACAATTTGAATTGAAAGCGTTCAGCATTTAAATAATTGTTTTACAACCTATTCTTAAACAAAACACTGGAAAATAATAATTAGATCATAATAAGAAGTTGTAAAAGAACTAAAATGTTCTACTTTCCTGATACTTAAGTATTTACTGAAATTGTTATAGGAAAACAAGTTTGTAACAGTAACTATCACCTAAAACCGTTACAACACAAGATTTATACAAATTAGAAAAAAAAATATCGTCAAACGCCAGCATACAGGTGCAATTTAAGCTTTTAAAAGCCAAAATCAACTAATTTTTTAACAATTTTCTTTCGCAAATCAAATAAATATTATTTATAGTCTGAGGTCATATCTTTCTAACTACAATTTTTTTTTAAAGATTACACGGATAAAACCGATTTTGGAAGTTGACCCCGAGTTTTGTGGAAGCTTTCTCACAAATTTGAGTTTCGTCAGCTTACTCCATAACGTTACACCCAAACTCATAAGAACATTACTCAGTATTTATTCAGGGTATACACAATCAATTTTGATGTACAGCTGCGGACAAAAAAAAGTAAACACTAGGATTATTTCGGACATTAGTCATCCTATGGAATCGGACCTTTTGACTTTGTGAACAAATAACATTCTGAGTTAAATTCATGACACAAAATTTGCATAAGGGGCCGTCTTCATATTAAAAATGTTACCAACTTCAAAATTTTGAATAGAAACGTCCCTTTTTGAGTCCATATTTCAAATTTATGACATATTTTAGCACTAACTACCAAGTTTTGTTAGTTTTTGAGCATTATTAGTGGAATTAGAGACGTGCAAAGTTTAGGGGCCGTAATGTTAAATGAGTTGCACACAAAAAACTATCCCACATAATTAAGATAATGAAACGATTTTTTTACTGAATGATAATTGTAATAACCCAAACAAAATGCATACACTATTGGGGTATTTAAAAGAAATTTTATATTTTTAAATAAATATTATATTAATTTTTAAAACAATTATGAATAGAAACCCCTTAATATTTTTACAGAAATGAATTTAAGACATGAAGTTTAAGCGAAATCCCAATTTTTTTATCCATAATTTGCTGAGTAAATCACAAAATACTTTTTAATTACCCTTTAGGGGACTGTATATAAGATTACAATATGTGAACTTGATAAACAAATACGGCCTTGCAAAAGGAAGAAAACATTAAACCACACACAACGACCTTGAAAATTCTGATGTATCACACAACAGGCGCCTTAAAGGTTGATTAATGATAAATCATTTGGTTTTGACTTAAACAACGTCCCACTAGAGCTACACGAGTGCTATTAAATATAGATATATATACAACTGCCGAAGTGCCGGAAAAGCTCTGAGTGAACATAAGTTAAATCTGTATTTGGAATAAGTAACGTTAACCAAAGTATTTATTATATTTTAAGCAAAATATAAACTATCGAATTATAAGCCTAATGTCTATCACTTTCATAGTCATCTCTAGAATAGCTACGTTTAAATTGATTACTTTTTAATAGTAGTAGGCCTTCTAATATTTCATCTATTATTATTCGATTTTATTTATTCTTTTTACTCTTTACTCGTAAATATTGTTTTAAAATCGATGTTCAATAAAAATATTTGTTCATCTAGCTCTGCTTTATTCATCTTTTATTTAAACATGGAAGCGATGTGTGGTATTTTTAAGAAAAACCTACTGGACAACTTTTAGGAAATTGATTCTAAGTTTTACAAAATTAAATATTAAAATTTTTCGTTTTGTATTTACATTAGATTTTTGCTTCACGCAAATCATATACACACATGAACTAATGTATTTGAGCCTGTATCCGAAAAAAAAAAGATATTCTATTCATCTTTTAAAATGTTTTTATTAAATTTCAAGGCGTGCATCTCCAATTAATTTTTTTTCCAATGGGGCTGCAATATTGGCAGTCAAGCCTTTGCAGACTCGACATGTTCCACAGAACTGAGAGCCATTTTTTAAAATATTATTTTTACAGTGTCTTGGGTTAAAGTCAATTTATTTCGTATATTTAAACAAATGTTTATAATTTTTATTTATTTTTAGTAAGAAAGTATATTTAACGTCACATAGGATTGCTTAAAAATGAACTCACAATAAATTTAATATTTTCTAAATAGCGCGTGTATGCGCACGCGCTATTTTTTTTATTTTTAAATCACATATATTTTTAAACTTCCTCACCGAACCTTTTTTAATGGAGGATTATGGTAAGAATCTTTGTAATTAACCCAACTTTAAGAGGCGAACTCTTGAATATAACTATACGGATGCAATGCTTTTTTTAAAAATAATAATTAACTATGGTAAGTGCTCAGAATATTTTTAAAAACGTAACTTTGGCTTGTGTTGCATTTCCATGCTTTATTTTTTTAAATTACAACATGAAAATTTTTATTTTACAGTAACAAACGATTTTTCGCATTTCAAACTATTATCGTCTGCTCGTCTATTTTGAACGCACTGAAAGTGTTTAAAAATATTCCATTGTCATTAAAATATTATAAAATACTATGCAGTTAGATATAAATATCTTTGAATCCAATTCATAAAATAAAATATGTTAATAACTAGTAAAATAATTGAAAAATACGTACCAATAATAATTTATTAACTTTTTTAAAGATAATTTATAGTTTATTCTTAATTCTTAATTCAAAAATTCAAATTAATATTTTATTTTTGATAAGAATTAAATTAAGTTTGAATTTTTAATAAATTATGGATCAGAAAATATTCTTAAAAAAAAACTAAATCACACGTCCGTCTTTCTCAAATATGTAAACCAAAACTTAACTACAACTTTCAGCATGCCAACGAATGATTAATATTCAATAATAAATACAAAAAAAAAATTTAAAAATTGTATCTTTATAAACAAGTTTACCAACAAAACATGTACCTAAACTTAAAACATATCGTGGCTGTCATAAAAAAATAAATATTGTTATCTCGTTACTAAATGGCGCTCAGTATAGAAATCCCTGACATACACAAAAAAAAATTTAATTTAAACTTTAATAAATAAACTAAAAATGTTAACTATACAGTTGAAATAAACTTGCAAAAGGGGAAAAAAATTAAACTTCATCACCATTAACTTTTGATCCCTTGCAGGGCTCCACAACATATTCCACCTTATATTTCAATAATTCGCTTTTCCCCTCGGACGAACCTATAGACTAAGCTTGTTATTTTAGAGATGGTCCCCCAAAGGACATCAAGTGATTCGATTAAATAACTCGTCAAATATTCATCCAAATGTAACAAAAACTTAGATTTAAGGGTTTTCGAGGGTGCTTAACATTTCTAAGTTATTAAAATTGGGTGTTCCCATTGGAAATTTTAAAGTTCGTAACATTTTTAATATGAAGACGGCCCCTTATGCAAATTTTGTGTCATGCAATTAACTCAGAATGTTATTTATTCACAAAGTAAAAAAGGTCTGATCCCTTATGATGACTAACGGCCGAAATAATCCTAGTGTTTACTTTTTTTTGTCCACAGCTGTACGTGTACATATAAGTCTAAATAAAATTTTCGCAGAGAAATTCAAAACAAAGGAAGTTTTACAAAACTTCAAACTCTTTTAATATTCATAGTTTAAAAACTGACTTATATAGACTATTTTAAGTTTGTCATTAACTAATGACTAATGGATTAAATATTGTTCGAAAAAATTCTCATGCCAGTTCTATTTTTATTAAAGCTATAAAGTTAAAAAAACCACAAGCACAATAATCTGTAATATGCACACAAAGTCGAGTTAATACACAATTTTTTTTAAATAATTCAATGTTCTAATGAAAAAAATGTGTTTTATTATTGAGTTACTTATTGCATTTGAGTTTAGACAGAGCTAAATAAGAATACAGTTTAAGTATTTCATACTAATTTGCTTTCAATTCTTCAAATAACATAGCCAAATACAAAGAGAATGTGTCCAAGTTTTTTTTTAGTATTTTTGCAGTTCTCAAAATTTTGTGACGAGTTATTAATATCACTATATGTTATTAAATTTTATTCATATTATTATTAGAATCACTTACTTTCATTAAATGAGGTGGAAAGGAAAAGATAATTGGTACTGTCAAAGGTTTCAATGTCCTCCACTTTGAGCCATTTTCCTTAAAGCGTTCCGAAGAAAAATGATCGCTGCATAAGACACTTCTCTTGTTTGGTTTCCAGTGTTTTCCCTCCAAATATTTCTAATCCATTATTTCAAAACCTCTGGTCGGCTAAACGGGAACCTGACAAAACGAACACGGAAATTATAAATAAATTGCGAATTTCAGATTTGACTAATTAAAAGTTTGGTTATAGATAACTATATACAATTCATTTTTCATTACTCAATCTGAAAGTACAGCTGGGAAGAAAAAAAACGATTCACCCTTCGTTTTTCGGCTGCTATTGGTCAAGGAATTTTGTGAAAGGTGTCATTTTTCAGGAAATAGCGTAAGGATTTGAAAACTGGCAACAAAAATTGTATAAGGGGTCATCTACATATTAAAATGAGCACCAACTTTAAAAATTCCAATAGCAACACCCAAATTTTTTTACATAAAAATGTTCAGCACCTTCAAAATACCCCAGATATAAAAAATAATTATTTATTTTTTTATTATTTGCTGAGAAATTAAAGCATTAATTTTGACTCATTTAGGGGGAAATCTCCAAATTGAAAAAGGTAATATTTAGGGTGTCTTTTTGAAACGACAAGCTAACAAGAGGGTTAACATAATCTCGCCAACGGATGCTAGAATTAAACCCTCTTCACTAATATTGTGATTTTTTTTGGATGTTTTTTTTAATTTGGATTTTAAAATTCAGAAACAAAATAAAGGCTAGAAGAGGAAAAGTTTTAATTTTAAATTAAGTCACATATACGATTATTTATAACGATCAGATTTTCAAATGCGATTAGTTTCAATCAGATAGACAAACATGATTATTACATTTATGGTTTATATTTTATGCAAATTTTTGTTTCATTCATATTGCTACAAAAAGCTTGTTTAAAATTCGACGCACTTTATCAATAATATAAACCACATATTACAAAACGAGAGTTACGAATAAGAGTTAAAACGAGAGTTACGAGAGAAAATAAAATTACGCAGAATGATTTGGCAATGATTTTTAACCAATGCAGTGGGCACTAATCATTTTAAATATTCAATGTAGTAACAATGAAATATACTTAACCCCGAATTCCAATAATATTTTTGGGTATTTAATTTTTAATATTAAACACACTTTTTGAAATTGTTTCGGAAATAACATACATTTAAAAACATAGTAATCGATATAATTTAATGTTAATTATACAAACAAATTACATTGTATGCACTTGAAACAAGAAAAGATTTTTAGACATTTGACATACATCAATAATTTGAATGAACATTTACCAATAAACGCTTTTCAACCACCAAACGATAATGCAAGTAAGGATCAAATTTGCCAAGTAATTTTTTACACGGTCCCTAAAATTCGTTTTTTTCCAGTATTTTTACAATAACTCGGCAAATAATTGTTGTTGAATTGAAAAATTCGGGATTTTGGTTCTACTTGATCTACTTTATCGATTTATGTAAAAATAATTTGGGGTTGCTATTCATGTTTTATTTTTTCTTATTTAAATTTAAATAAAAAATATTAAAAATAAAAAATTGATGAAAAAACTTGTGTAATTTGTTTTTGGAGGATTAAGTAGTATATAATGAAAAAAAAACTTTGTTGGATACATTTTATTACTGGAGGTATGAATATTAAAATCTGTTAAACTTTTTTAACATTATGGGCGTCCAACTTTGAATGCTTATATCTCAACAAATAATGCAAATTAATTTTCTTTTGGATCTGGGGTATTTTGAAGATGATAAACATTTTGATATAAAAAATTGGGTATTGCCATTGGAATTTTCAAAGTTGGTACTCATTTTAATATGTAGAGGACTCCTTATACAATTTTTGTTGCCAGTTCTCAATTCCTTACGCTATTTCCTGAAAAATGACACCTTTTACAAAATTCCTTGACCAATAGCAGCCAAAAAAGGAAGGGTGGATCGTTTTTTTCTCTCCCAGTTGTACTAAAAAAATAATATTTGGTATGAGTACTAATTTTCCAAAACAATAGTTAAACAACAATTTTAATTTTAAAACACATTCAACAAATTTTAAAATTATTATTTTTTCATTATCTATTATTAATATAAGTTATAAAAAATCAAATGAAGAGTATACAACTTGTATGGTTTTTCCGGACTCAGAGATACTAATATGCTTATATTTGCAGTTGAACGCGCTACACGTAGGCATAACTAGAAGTTACTCTTTTGCATAGATGTATAATCATGTGCAATAATTACGATAACTGTAAGCAAACAAGGTTTTAAAAAAAGCTTCGATCCTGTAGGTATTCACAGCGAAGTTGACACAATCTCACCCAGTGGCGGATTAATACAATTTTGTCGGAGGGGGCGGTCAGCAAAACCAGAAGGGGGGGGGGGGGGATTTTCTTAAAACTGTTCATTTTTAGACGCCCTCATAAATTAGCTTTGGCGCCTCATGAATTTATATTATTAATTATTCTAGCAGTATCTATTTACCCGTAATTACATTAATTACTAGTTGTGGATTAATTTAAATACTAAATAAATTTAATTACTAGTTAAAAATTATTAATTACTAATTAGACTAATAACCTTACATTTATTTAATTTAGAACTAAATTTCAAATGTAAGCATTCTTTTTTTTTAAATATACATAAGCTTACAAATTATTGACATTCTCACACTTCCTAGAACAAATTGAATTTTTGTCTACTAAAGATTAATAGAACACTTTCGCCGCCGATGATTTTTGTTCTCAATGGAATGGGTATATTAAAATATGCAATCTTTAGTAAACTGTTTAATTTTATCAATTCGCTTATGTTAGAAAGAGTTTTTTCATGACTTACTTTATTCTTCAATATATTGTCTTCTGGCTCCTGATCACAACTTATTTTCGTTTCTCACTCATTTCGTTACTGTCAAAATCACGCAGCAGTCTCTTTTACAAGTGACGCTTTTTGACAAAAATCTGCACGTGATGTGCACCTGGCCGAACACATTTTAGCACACACCAAATTTTCTATGGTCATTCTTATTTTTTAATGCATTCGTTGTTCTTATAATGCATTCTTCGGTCTTAAAATTTATTTATCGTTTTTGAATGTGTTCAAAAGGATTTGTTGTTCTTGGAATACATTCTTCCAACAAGTTTTGAAACAAATAAATTTCATTTGTCTGCGTTTAGTTAAATTATTATTTTTGCAGGGGGTGTTGTTGGGTGTTTATTATTATTTTTCCGAGGGGTGACAGGGGCCCTCGGAGAATCCACCCGCGGATTATCGGGAGTTTACTGTATATCTTTAAAATATACTACATCCAAAACTTATTCAAGAAAAAACGCGTTAACAAAATAAATTCATTTAAAATAATAGCTCAGGTAACTAAGCTCGTTTTTCTTATTCAATTATGTATTTTACATAGACAAAAAGCAGTATTACAAAAGTATTAGTAGTTTTAAGTCATAAAAATAGTATTAAGATCATACAAGGATAAGGGCCGTGTGGTAACTCCACAATCAGCATATGTAATCTCTGTATAGTACATGATAGACATTTTTTTAAAAAGTTTTATAATGAAATTGAACAATAATATAATATTCAATAATTAAGTTTTGAAGTTTAAATGACTTATTTTATGTATTACAAATTAGGGTGTTTTTTACTAATAATGAAATTTAACAATTTCATATGTGCAGAATTTTCATTCATCAATTTCAAAATGCCCGTTGTATAAAAAAATATGTATTGTGTTCAAAATGTATACACGAATATGGTTTTGGAGATTCTGAAAAGAAATTTAAGTTTTCGACTTTAAAAAATGCGTAGAAACAAATCTGACGAAAAAAATACCATAACCAAATTATTATGTGGCATTTTTTTCTTAGAATTATACAAGTTCACATTTTTCGAAGTATCTAACCTCATATTCATATTTAGGACCTTCGAAAACATACATATAGACTTCTCAGAAAAAAAATCAATTTTTACTAGAAGTTTTAATCGCATATTCGGATTTTGCTATTTTTTGCACACAAAAAGAATGAAGGGTCACGCGGATATATCCTTACATCAAATTTCCGCTCTTATATCTTCTTTTGCCTTTTTCCTTCCCATAATAAAAGATTTAAAAGAGTTAACAATCTTTGTTTTAACCCTCTTTTGAATATAAGAAAGGAATAATTGGACATGGTCATGCTGCATGGACTAAACCATTTTCCCATTCTTTAAAAAGTATCAATATGTTCTTTAACCCAGTTTAAGCGTCTGAAGTATATTATTATTACTTTTTAAATTCACCTTTATTTCGAAGAGTCGGACAAATTATTAAGTGAAAAGGATTTCCATCAAGGGGTCAAGAATAAAATACATTGACGATATAGGGTTTTCGTTGGGACCATTTGAAAGGAGAGCAAAAAACGGAGAATCGTTATACCCGGGATTCAATAGAGGGGTTCAACATGTAAAATGACACGTTTAAATATGGAAGTTTATGGAGTAACGTTACACTTCAAAGTTGGTGTAAACTTGCACCAAACGGGAGTAAAACTAGAATGAAATTCTGAAATATTTGTCAGATTTTTCAGAATTGTTGTAATGTTATAAGAAAAAATCATGGTATCGTTACACAATTTTGTTGGCAGTGCTTAATCCAATTTTATCGCACGAATAACGCCCCCCCCCCCCTAGAAAAAAACCTCCCCCCCCCCCCCCAATCCGAAGTACTGAAATCGAGGGAAAACTTTTTCCAAGATCATTCAAAACATCAACGCCCGCCGAGTAGAAGTAAATACTTCCCAATTCCCCGTGTCTGTTTAAATTCTCCCTTTCGGAGGACCGAATTCCAGCAGACGATGAGGAAGAAAAGGGCACATTTCACTGACATTGGTTGGAATTTTTATTAAGGGGGGGGAGGGGGGGTCTTAATTTTTTGATGGGGGGGGGGGCTTCTTTTAATAACGTGAGAATTTTTTGACCACTCTCCTCCCCTGGTGATATTTCGTGATATGTAGCTCGATATATTACGCATTAAAAAAATCTCGGGTCTCGGGGGGGGCGGTCGCCCCCCCCCCCCCCGCCCCCTCTAATCCGCCCTTGATCTCACCTAGTCTTTTTCAACAATAAAAAGCAACGATGGACAAAGTCAGCAAAGATCACACTTTTGAATGGACCTTCGTTGTAGTGGGAGGGCCTTGTTTTTAGTGGACATCCTGGCAGAGATAACTAGTTTCCGGTCAATTCTAAGAATTTCTACCCCCTAAAGAATAGGGGAAGGAAGGATGGGGATCGCCTTTCACTTACTTATCTCTTCCCTGGTTTTTACACACTTTTTAGTCCCACTCTTGTCGTGATAAAGTGACATGTTACTTTGTCAATCCTGAAGGGAAACACACACTAGAAAGAAATTACTTAAAATTTTTATGCTAAAAGCTGGTTTTTTTATAATGTTTGAAATTTGAAAAATTAAGGGCTGAAGGGATAATATTAGATTTTCTAAAATTAATTTGAATAAATCTAATTTAGTTATTTCAACAACTCTCATTAAAATGATTTCCCGTATTGCAATTAGATTAATTTTTATTTGCAATGTTTTAAAAGTAATTGTTTTTAAAAAAGCTTGTTTGTATTAATATGTACTACCTATTAAAAGAAACCAACTAAAACTATATAACGCTTTTTTAATTGACAGTGCAGAAACTTCAAGGTCACACAATATAAATAAAGTAATTGTGGAAACAGCTGTTATATATCCTCTTATGTTTTTTTTTTTTTAATTACGGACTATATGTTTCTACGGTTTCTTTTTTAACTCATGACCCATTGCTTAGAATCAATACAGTTAGTTTTAAAATATTAAATAAGAAACAAAAATTAAAGTAATACATTAAAAAAAAAATATTTAAAAATCTAACTTGTAACATTTTCCAGAGATAATAAATAAGAAATAATAACAATTAACATTATTTTAATGCACAAACATATTTTAAAGTTTTATTCAACATCAACTACTAAATCTTAAATTCCATTTATATTAGAAAAAGTTCAGCACACTAAAAATAAATTCATTTATAATACATAAAGTACAACGGCAAGTGTACTTTTCTCAATCTTAAGAAGGGAAAAAATATATCAACACTTTGTAACTTAAATCGAAATATAAAGCGATAAACAGCGCCAATCTGGCACTTCTAAAAACAAGGTCATCCAAAAGCGAAGCGTCAAAGCGGGGTATGGGGAAGAGTTATCCATTTCAAAATTCAGATCAGTGGTGTGACGCATAGGCTCGTTTTTTTTCGCCCTCTAGTTTACTTATTATAACAAATTACTTATTATGACAAAAACTTAAGGTAACTTAAGGAGTTAACTAAACTTAGAGATGAAATTTTCTAAATGCTTATGAAAATCCCACATCCAACATTCTGTATAACCAGCCAAGTTTTCTTAAGTCAATACTTGAATGCAAAAATGATGCGAACACTAAACATAGTTATTTAATCTTCTGCGGTTTGTCAGGATGAGAAGTTTTCAAATGATATGACAAACCATACCGTTGTGTAAAACGCCGGCCGCAATAGTTACACCCAAAAGGTTGCTCCCCAGAATGAGTCCTTATATGCTTATTCAGAGTGTCTTTTCGACTGAAGAACTTTCCGCAGTGATCGCACTTGAAAGGTCTGCGCTTGTCATGGAATCGTTGGTGGGCTTTCAAGTCGAATTTTGATGGAGAGGAATAGGAACAGTACTTGCAGCGAAACGAGTATGGAGATTCTTCTATATAATTCTCATCTTCTTCATCATAATCCTGTTCTTCCATATCATCATCCGGTATTGGCTCTGTCTTCAGAATGTCTGTAGAAAAGTCAAAATTGCAGATGTCTGTACTTAAGGGCGAATAAGCCTGATTAACCGCGAGTCTCCAAACCAAAGTGCCTCTGTGTTAATCCAATAGAAAAAGATAATTTTTAAGGCAATTTTATGATCCCGTTTTTTGAAATGGATATGAATATTTTCAATAAACAATTTTACAAAAAATATTCGAACCAATTTCATAAAGTGGTTATAAAAGGGGACCTGTAAGTCAGCTACATTTATCATATAAAAAAACAGTTTGTAAAAATATTCAATACAGCCATGGAAATGTGACTTAACAATAAATAACAATTTCCATACAATAATAATAATAATAAATTCTTTCTATTGGGTTAACACCGAAGCACTTTCGTTTGGAAACCCAATCGGGCTCATTCACAGTTAAGATCAAGAGTGACTCGAAAAGATGAACGAAATTATAATCGTAATGCAGAAATAACAAGAAAAACATCATACACTTATTATTAGGAATATTACTAGAAATCATGTACCAGACAAAACAAAAAAATATATATAAGAACAATATTAACATACCTTCTATAATGAACTCAAATTCTAACTTGGAAAAAGTAATGAATCTAAATATAATAATCAAATCAAAATGTCGAAAACACACATAAAATAAAACTATTGTAATATGATAAATTGGGCACATATATTTTTTGTTTACCGTAACTGTTATGCAAGTAGCTCAGAATCAAAGCCTTATTTCCACACTATATCATTATTGAATATGAGCTAAGACAAAAATGTCTTAGTTACCTAATTTATCATTCTAATACATTTCCTAAGTCTTATTATAAGTCTGTTTGATAGTTCTTAGTAATATGATTTGTTATGTTCAGATAGTAATGCTATAGAAGGTTTTACATGTCTCCTGTAAGGATTTAAGAAACTAGGCTTAGATTCTAATCATCCGACATGCTATCTCAGAATTATGCTAAATATTTTTTTTTTGCCTAACAACCATTATTCGTAAAATCTGAATGATGGTTGCTAGGCAAATACTCTTTCAGCTATTACATTCTGAGCTCAAATTAATAAAATAATATTAAGGTAAAAGACTTAGAAGATGCATACAAACAATTTGAAGTTTAAAATTGGTTTTAAGAAATTTAAAAAAAAAAACCTTATGAAGTTACCACTTTAAACTTAAAAGTGTAAGTAGTAAATAGAATGAATCACTATGCATACATAAGTTAAACATGAATTTTTATATGATATTATAATCAAGGAGAAATATATACATTTTAATAAGAACAGCACATTAAATGAAATTACAAACTTTGTATTTTCGAAAAAGGTATTATTTACACATAACATTCTAAAGAACAAAATGAAACATTGGAAATTGTAGCTCAACACAATAAAAGTAAAGGAAACACTGAACAATCAATACCTGAATGAGAATGGCACAATCAATACAAACATGAAAATACTTATTTAGGTTAATTCCATGAAACTGTAGTGTAAGGCGCAATTTAAGAGGAGCTTACAAGGTTTTTAAATTTGAAAAATAAATCAAATTAGATAAAGCATGTTACATTATTTGGTTTTAATAAGTGTAGATCAGCTATTCCGCTAATTTTTTTTCATTTAATGTTCAGCGTTGTAGTTATAATCACTTTTTACACATGTGACTTACACTACAGAAAGGTTAGTTATGCATGGAATCAGCCTTTAATCTTCTGCGATTTGCCAGGATGGGATTTTTTCAAATGATAAGACAAACCGTATCGTTGAGAAAAACGCCTGCCGCAAAAGTCACACCTAAAAGGTTGTTCTCCAGTATGAGTCCTTATATGTTTATTCCGAGTGTCTTTCCGATTGAAGCATTTTCCACAATATTCACAATTCCAAGGTCTACGCTTGTCGTGGGATTTCAAGTGAGTTTTCAAGTCAGCTCGTAATGGAGCCGAAAAGGAACAATACTTGCAACGAAATGCGTAAGATTCTTCTACATAGTCATCATCTTCTTCTCCAGAATAGTCATCATCCTGTTCTTCAGTATAGTCATCATCCTGTTCTGTAGACAGAATAAAGGTAAAAATGAGGTTAGATCAAGAATAAGTCTTAAAAGAGGAACTAAATTATGAAGATAATGCAGAAATAACAAGAAAAACATACTACACTTATTAGGAAGATGAATAAAATTCATATTCCAGATAAGACAAAATAAATATGTAAGCGATATGGATGCATCTACTATATTGAATTTTAAAAAAATAAGTAAAAGAAATTAATTTGAATGTAATAATCAAATCAAAAAATTTTACCTATAAAACTACACACATAAAATAAATAACTTATCTGATAAGTCGGGCAAATATATTTACATCATTTACGAACTGTTATGCAAAATGTTTAGAATCAAAACCTTACTTCTTAATTTAAAAATGAACTATGACGAAAGTTTTATTCTTAATGACCTACTTTATAATTTTAATGAAAATTTCTCAGGTCTATTGTCTTTAGTTTTTTGGTAATTAGGTAAGTTATTTTTTTTACAATACATTTTGGTAAGTTATTTGATTCCTTTACATAGTAAAGTTATGAAAGGACTTTCATGTCTCCTGACATAGTGGGTTTTAAAGAAATTAGGCATTGATTATAATCATCTAGCATACTATCTAAGAAGTATACAAACTATTTTTGCCAAACAGAGTAATGGTTGTTAGGCAAATAATCCTTCAACCATTAATATTCTGGCCTTAAACTTAAAAAAAAACTTAAGCTAAGAGACTTATAACATGCATACAAAAAAAGTGAAATTTGTTTTAAATCGATTTTAAGAAATTAATCTATATTGTACAAAAAAGCCTTACGAGAGCAAATCATAAAAATCAATCTCTAAATGTACAAAATTATTTATTGAAACAACCAAGTAGGGTAAGTATTAATTTTTATTATAGCCAAGTAAATATATTCATTTTGATAGCATATTAGTGAATTAGCATTTGGCAGCATATTAATTCAAAGTGAAAACTTTGCATTTTCAAAATAGATATTATTTATGCAGTTTCAAGCATGTTAAGCATTAGAAATAGTAGCAGCTCAATACAATAAAATAAAACACTGACATTTTGATATATTTACAAACAAAAGACCACCCAATTTAGAATAGTAGAAATATATTTTTAAAAAATTATACAACATAACCTAGACCTCTAACTCAACTTAAATGGTTAACTTTAAAGCAACACAATAATTATGTTTGGACTTAATTGCAAGATATGAATATCTTAACCACATGAAAAACATACTTGGTCTAATTTAATGGTTAAGTTAGGTTAGTTTGAATTATCGTTTCACTAGATCAACACAAGTGATCTAATTTAATACACATTAACCCCTGCACAATTAGGTTAGGTTAGTTTGAATAATCGTCGCACTAGAGCTACACAAGCGCTATTAGCGATGTGCATTATATATGTATATGCTAATGCTTAGTATATGTTCAAACTTAATGTGATTTATATAACCCTTTGTTTCAAAGTTATAGACTTCTGTAGATGTTAACTAGTTAAAGAAAGCCTTAACAATTTACATAGAAGAATAACATTAGCTAGAACTAATCATAGAGTTTTGATGCTGCCACAAATTCAATTTTAAATGCAAGTTTGCTACAATACAGTTATTATTCTTTAGTTATGTTAACATGCAATATATGTACAAAAACCTGATCGATATAAGTAGTGAATAGAGGTTTATAATTAAGGAATGAAAACGTTCTTTTAGCTACAATTACTAATACAGAGCCAGCTAAAGTTTAATTCTTGTTAAGATATACATTCAAATGTGTTGTATAACATTAAAACACTATAATATTTTTTATTTGTAAAAGTGGCTTTTTTTTAGCAGAACTCATCTCATCATAAAATTACACACACAAAAATTATTCACAAATAATTTATATGCTGTTAAAATTTGGTATTCACTAAATAAATAACAAAAAAAAAACAGTGGCACTTAAATAATGTATAATAAGAGTGGGCACATTTTTGAATGAAATTCTTTTTTAAGTTAATTTAATACATAGTATACTGTAATTCCAAACACATTATTAAAACACAAAAGATCAAGAGAACTGCAAAAAAAAAAAAATCTTCCCAAACACGAACATTAGGATGAGTGCTGGTGATCTATACAGACTAAGCCCTGCCACGACAGGTCTATTGTACTTGTAATATCTATGGACCTAAATGACGGCCGATTACTGACACGAAACATGAACATCAGCATTCTTGTTATAGGTAGAAGGTCCACCTTTGCAAATTTGAGCAATGGTATCTCGTTAAATCTTTTTGCACAGCAATTGTCACATTTGGCTAATTCCACGCAAAATACAAAAATGGACCATTTGTACATGAAAAATAACTTAAAGATGGGCTTTTCTTGCCAAAAAGCACATTTGAAAAATCCAGGGGAAGAACCCCCTGGATCTTCCCCTGGAGAAAGAGAAACCGGTTTCCTTACACCAGTTTAGGAGATGTCTCACTATCGTCACCAAAGAGGACTGATGCAGACAGATCCCTATGCAATGAAGGGGGTTTTCCCCTGTACTCTTCAATTTATATACACACAAAATGGCAAACATTCAATCATCCTAATGAGCTACATATAATTATAAATCCTTCCAGAACCCAACTCTTTTTGGCTACTTTATGTGTGACAACTGATGATTATTGAATGAAGTCTGCTGGGCAAAACTTTTGTCACAAACTGTGCATTTGTAAGGGCGTTCTCCAGAGTGCAGCCTTTGGTGAACCTTAAGATTCCCTTTTAAAGTGAAGGACTTCTGACAGATTTCACAAACATATGGGCGATTTTTAGTGTGAACCAACGAGTGGGTTTTGAGGTTGCCCTTGTAGTGTGTTGTATATTCACAGTGGGGGCATTTGTGAATTTTGAAATCGCTTCCTGTTGATTCTTCTATGAACATTCCTTCCCAAAGCTGGATTGCTGGAACAAAAATTCCTATTAATAAAATATTACTGGGCAAAGTTATGTTATATGCAAATAATGGCTTAAAGTTTGAAATTATGGAGAAAATGTTTATAGGTTTAAATAATAAAGTTCACACAGCAAGATATTTATAAAGAATAAAATAGCATTAAATACAGGAATAAACATGATTGAAATTTGATTTTTATTTTTGAATATTGCATATACAATTAAAAACAGAAAATTAAATAAAGAAGTATGGACTTATGCTATAATACATGTTTTTATTTGATTTAAAGTTGAATAAACTCAAAAACAACTTATTTTAAATAAGTATTTCAATATTTTTTTTAAAATAAAATGCCAGGAAATACATGAAAAATTAATGGAATTGTAGAATTTAACAGACATGTAGATTAAATCACTTAAAGAAAGTAAAGAATGAGCTTTAAATACTTTATTTTAAAATTTGAAACATATATACAGGTAGGGGAAAACAACATGTTCTTGTTATAGGAATATTTCAATTACAATATTAAGAGAATGCTATGTATTACTATTTTCAACTGAAATAGCTTAACATTATGTATAATTATTATCTTACAAGATGCATATACTCAGCTGTCATAAGAAGAAATTGGAATATTACTAGGAAAAAGACAGTTGTACTTTCAAAATTGAAGAGCTTAGTGGAAGAACGTGTTAAGTGTAAAAAAGGTGAAAATAAGAAAATGAGCTTTAAAGTTTGTAGTTTACACTCAGATCCTTTGAAAACGGTACTTGCAAACCGTAAAAAATATATTAAACTTCTTATCATTAAAGCAGTTAGTAACTTGTTCATTGATACAAAAATCTTTTTTTTTTAATTTCACTTAGCACATTCTTCCACTAAGCTCTTCAATTAGTCTGTGGAAAAAATCTATCCATGATCTTTCGATTCCACACTTAAATATAAAAACTTGAAGCTTTTCTTCTTGTGTAGTATCAATTCATAAACACATTGCATTAATCTAAACAGTTGTAAGAAGACAATCAGCTTATCAGACATCTATTTAAAATGAACTTTCATGTGTGTTTTTAGATTCCATTTCAGGCTAAATGACTTGTGGCATATTTCGCATATGTACTGACGCTCCCCTGTATGCACTAGCATGTGAGTTTTCAAATTCCATTTGTAAGGAGTCGAGTAAGGACAGAGGTCGCAGGCAAAGGTAGAACATCCATTTTTGGATAGGCACACAGGGTAAAGAGTTGTGGACTTATCACCTATAAAATATATATATATGAGTTTTACCAAAAATATATCACATCAAAACACTGCAAAATCATTTTCATAAAAAAGAGGAAATTCAGTACATAGAAAAAAAACAAGAATTTAAAAATTTTGATGGCTTAAAATTTATATTGTATTCAAAATTTAATTTAAAATCTGTGTTGATGAAGGAAATTATGTATACAATATCAATATTGTAAATAAATTAAAGTGTTAAGTAATAAGAAAAATAAAATAATAAATGCATCTGTAATCTATAAAAACACCCAAAATTAAGTAGTATTCAAATTACAATATTCATAAAATGCAAACATTCATATTATTTAATATCTAGTTAAGTGAAAATATCACAATCTGCAATTTAAATAGAGAAAAACTAATATATTTTTTATTGCTAATTATGTTATTGTCAGTACATGATTCTTAGGAATATTAAATCTTAATAAATTCTATTATGTACATTTATTTGGCAAATTTATTAAATGAATTTAAATGACTAAATACAAAACTATCACTGAATTGAAGCCTCCTTTGCTTACTTCTTGATTACAAGAATTTCAAAACATAAAGTAAAAGTATCAACAAATAAATCTGCAAAAACATATTGAAAGGAAAATAACTCTTATGAGTTTTTAGAATACTTTTCAATTACAGTTCAACCTAGTTATAGAGTCATTTAAGGCTAATTATAGTAAAGTTAATCTAAATAAGTGATGCACTATAAAAGAGTCTAGTTGCAAATCTCACATTCTCTAAAGTATAACTAAGAAATAGGGCAGGGTACATTCATTGGCGATTTTTGGCAATCATAAATTCAATTGGATAAGTCACCAATGAACGAACAGGACCATATATCTTAGTTATACTTTGGAGAATGTGTTTTGTGACTCTTAAAATGATCTTTGAATTTTAAATACTATAGTCAGAGAATGTATAAAATTCCGACTCAATAAGTTCATCATTCAGAGTTTTCATGTAAACAAATGCAGAACTTTAAAATCCAATGGACACTCTTAAACAATTAGAACTAAAATTAAACATGCATCTTTCAAATCACACCCAATACCATACAACAACATGTTACCCAATAGTGGTGATTTTATCATATTATTAATCCTAAAACTGCAAAAGGGCATATCATTATTAAGTAGTGCAATATTGCAAAGAAAAACCTGAAAGAAAATTTCAGCATATTTATAATTCATCTACATAGTTTTCATTTAGCAAATACAAGACTTTAAAATCCGTAAGCACTTTTAAAAAATTAGAACTAAAGTTAATACTGCACATTTCAAATCGTATACCATGTGTATTACACAATATCTTATAAACATGTTACGAATCGTGTGATCTTATGATATGATTTAATACTAGAACTGCATTTAGTATTAGAACTGCTGACATTTAAACAATTCATAGCAACAACATTGAAATCAAAAAATATGATAGGTCCTTTGATGTTTGAAAAGTTCCGAACTGGTGACGAATCTTTTCTTGCAGAGTTCACATTCGAATGGAAAGTCCCCCATGTGAACTTTTAAATGTCTCTCCAAGTTGCACTTAACACTGAATGTTTTGTTGCAAATGTCGCATGCATATTGCCGCTGTCCAGTATGTACTAACATGTGTGTCTTCAGATTCCACTTGTATGGGGTGGAGTAGGGGCAGTGGGGGCAAACGTGGGCAGAGAAGATTGTGGCTTCAGAAACGCTTGAAGAAGAGCCTAGTAGGGGAATTAATAAGATGTACTAATTATTTAGAAATTAAATAGTTTTGAACATATTTAAAAAATACCATCAACTATGGTCTTTACAAGCTAATATCGTATCAAAAAGCAGAATTTTCTATTTGCCAATCTTTTTACTTGTAAATAAAGACAGTGTGGGGCAAATTTTATTTTTTTAGGTTATTTTTTAAATTGTTTTTTTTTAATACAAATGGATTTTTTAAGGAATTGCAACAGCACAAAGTTTAGACTAAACTACATTAAGAGTTACATTATGTTTGAGCATGAAAAAACATATATTTTTTTTATTACACTAAGTTTATGATGAAGATAATATTTAATGAATATAAAATATATAGATAATAATAGGGAAAAAAATTTAATCGTCCAAAGTTCTAAGCATTAAATTTAAGAAATATAAAGAGAAATAACAATAAGCACTTTATCTTATTTTGCAAATAATAAACGGAATGAACATATGTTTTTTTTATGTATATTTTATCCACACAACATTGATTACATAGTAATTTCAAGTCAGTTTTTAAACAAAATTGTTATTTTTGGACAAAAAATAAGCAATTCATTGTATTTTTTAAAAAAGTTATACAAAATTTACTTGACATGGCTAACATATACTAATCTAAATAACATAATTTTTAAAAATACTAAAAGTATATTCATGAATAGGACTTGGAACAATGTATTTCAAAAATCCTTATTTAATCCATTAATATGGATTTCAAAATCCATTTTAACTAAGAAAGTAAAACATTTTCAATGTAAAATTTTAGGGTTTTTTTTGTTAAAATAACTCCACTTTGAAATAATATGCTAGTACCACAACACAAACACTATTTTAAACAAAAATGGAACAGATGTTATTCATGAATATAATTCATTGGCACAACATTTCAAAACTGTCTTTTCATTTTAGTAACGGTTACAAGTCATTAAATGCCGAGAAAGATGAACATGCTGTACAAATTTCTTTTTGCAATTCTCACACTGATACGGCCTCTCTCCCGAATGCAATCTCATGTGTGTTTTGAGATTGCATTTGTGTGTGAAAGTTTTTTCACACGTGGGACAAGTGTGGTTGAATCTTGAGGTGTGGCTGTCAAAGTGGAGTTTCAGATCTTCTGGGGTTAATAACACACGTGGACACAATGTGCAGCAGAAGGCGGTTGAAGAATCAAAAGGGGATTGGCTAGTCTGGAAGGAAACTCCTTGTAAACCTAGAACAAGAATATTCTGTGATGTTTTCAATGATGCCAAGATGATTTGTTAAAAAACAGCACATTTGAAACAGGTTAATTGCATTAAGGTTTTGCATAGAAAATTGTATTTTAGGATAACATATTATGAAACGAAACATCATTCAATTCAATGCAAAAGTAATACTCTCAAACTACAGCACAGTATAAAAATAAGAAGATAATTAAAGGCTACGTTTGCATTTAAAAAAGAAAACTTGTCCTAGCCAATTCTGTTTTTACCATTTACTCAGCAGCAGTGCAAGACAATTCTTGAATATTTTTCTGAAACATTTACTATACCAATAGATACCTTATTTTGCCACAATTATTTCTTATAAAAATTACACTTGAAGGCTACCCGCAAACCTTTCTTCTGAAATTTAATTAGTGATAAGGAAGATTTTTATTAAACTACATTGGTTAGCTTCTGGTAGAACATTTAAATCAAGCCATTATATCAGCATTTGATTATTCAGCAAGCCATTATATCAGAATTTTATTATTCAGCAAGCCATTATAGCAGCATTCGATTTTAAATTTATACAGAAGTCAAAACAAAACATGATTACGAGTTGGGATGAGTTTCTAAAATTAATCTTAAGGTACGTACGTAGTTGTATTACTTGCAAATTGTACAACAACAAAACACAATTTTGTGGGCATTTCACAATTCAGATGTCAATAAAATACAGATGATATTTATTGGAAAATATTCATGCATGATACAAATAATAACCACAAATCTCCTAAAAACAATTGAGCTGCTTATCAACAAACTTTGTGGCTGTTATATACAAGCAAGCTTTCACAAGACATGGGAATGACATACATTTTTGAAAATAAACTATTGTGGAATTCTAACACTTTTATAAAAATTCTCAATTATGTTAACTGTTACATGCGTAAAACAACAGACATGAAACAATCTTTAAAAAAAGCTGATGATAAAATAACTAGTAAAACTTTTTGTATTCTTTCATTAAATTATTCTTACACAAAACAGACTAATTAAAAAAAATTAACAGTGAATAATGATGAAATCCAAAATCTTTTAGAATAGCAACTATATCAGCATTTATTGCAATATAACTCTAAGATAAGGACAAAGTAAATATTTGATGAATGCATAAACTAGAATTATTTTCGAAAATGATTTACATTTCTAATCTAAGCATGAAATCTCAAATAATAGTGCCAGAAATAGCAGTTTTTCTATGGGTGTGAATAATAAATTCCATGCATATAACAATATATTAAATCTTAAGAACTAAAAGAAATTCTTTCACACAAAAACATCATTACTTATTTTTGTTAAATTTTGCAAACACGGCACACGATTTCATATGATTGGTTAAATGATTATGCTGCACAAATCTTTTTTGGCAAATCTTGCACTGATATGGTTTCTCCCCCGTATGCAGCCTGGCGTGGGTTTTGAGATTAGCTTTGGTTGTGAAAGCTTTTCCACAGGTAGGACAGGTGTGGTTGAGTTTTGGGGCATGGGTATCGAGGTGGGTCTTCAGCTGTTCTGGAGATGGTAGAACACGTGGACAAAATGTACAGTTGAAGGCAGTTAAGGAATTAAATACGGACTGCTTCGGGTAGAAAGAAACTTGTTTCGAACCTGGAAAAGAATATGATTTTATGTTTTTGTGAGTTAGCCAAGATGATAAGCAAAGAAACAAAATGAAAAAAAGTTGCATAGACAGTATATATGATAAGAAAATTATTTATTACTTTTCTGCTATATAGAATTATACATTACTGTACTTAATTTATAGAGCTATGCTATTCTTGAAAATAATTTTTTTTCTTCAAAACTTTACATGCTATTTCAATACGAACATTCTGTTAAACAATACTTTTTGCTCTATCACAGTTATTTCTCATTACAGAAAAAAAAATGGTTAGGCTATGAAGAAAACTAACATAATGTTTATTACAGAATTCAATTTATGAGAATAAAAGACAAAATAGTTATATGAGAAAAATTATTAACATAAACTGAATAGCAGGAATTTGAAATCAATCCTTATATGAGTATTCTGTTTTATATTCAGATAATGATTGTTCTGTTTTATAATTAGATATGATTGTTAAAGCTAAAACCGGATTCTGTGTTTTAGTCTAAAAATAATTTTATACTTAAGTTATATAACTCAAACAATCATATACGATAAAAAGTTACAACATTTATTGGTAAATGTTCAAACATGACTACAAATAATAAGCACATTGATACAAGATACTTAATTACATATATTTGCAAGATACAATTGAAGAACTTAACCAACAGACTTAGTAATACATACAGATTTCATATGAAAAGATAAGTGGGAAAGTTGCACAAATCTTTTTTTACAATTCTGGCATTGATACGGTCTTTCGCCCGTATGCAGTCTCATATGGGTTTTAAGATTGAATTTAGTAGTAAAAAATTTCCCACAAGTGGGACATGGGTACATGGGTTTGGAGGCGTGGTTGTCCAAGTGGGTTCTCAGTTCTTCTGAGGATGGAAACACACGAGGACACAGTGCACAACAGAAGGCAGCATCAAAAAGAGATGGGTTAGAATGGAGGGAAACTTGTTGCAAACCTAGAAAAAGAATGTATTGTAATCAAAAATTCAAAATTTATTTGTAAGAAAACAAATTTAGAAAAGAAAAAAATTGCATAAAAAAAGTTACATAGAAAACTATTACTATATGCTACTGTATGGAGGGCTCAGAAAACCAGTGAACACTGTCCATAAAAAGTTTCTTTTGTGCTACAGAGGTTTAAAGTGAAAACTTAATAACAAAATTACCTCTTTACATTTTTGAAATTTAGCTGCCTAGGGTGTACTATCTGAACCAGGACTTTTTTCATTATTGCACTGAAACTCTACAAAGTTAGGACATGCAATTGCGCTGCTAAATCGAAAATGACAAAAAGTGGACTTGGTTCACTTGTATTCTGAACCCTCCATATGACGGAACATATCCACAAGAGTACAGACTGCTTTTGAAATACAACATAGTTATAATGATAACGAGGTGTTTGTAAAAACATGGACAAAATGTACATGAAAGAAAGTTGGAGAGTAAAAAAGGAATGTTTAGCAAGGATGGAAACTATTTGGGAAACTAAAAGATAAGTTGTATACATAATGTTTTGAATGTTGGGTAAAGCAAGAAAGAAGCAAGTTTAAAGTAACAGTGGAAAAGTATATCTAAGATATTTCAAATCATTAAATAATTTTTATTTTGTTAAACCTTTTTATATAAATCAGCAGACAACTGAAACTTCTACTTCTGTAAGTCCCTATAGATTTTATGTTAGTGCATTTCTCCACAGTACAATGTATATATTCCTTAGTTTAATAAGAGATAGTAAAAAGATAAATATTAATACCATAGAAATAATATATATAATTCAACATTAAAAAAAAAACTAATTAGGTTAGTGTAAAATATAAATGAAATCATTATACCAGCATTCTATTTTGAAATTTATCATTGTCGAAACCATTATCATATGAAACCATTTCACTCCACAAAATTTAAAGTAGTAACACTAATGGTATTCTACATATCTACACAGTTTATGTTGAATTCAAAAGAATTTAAAAAGAAAGATACATAATATTTATTGATAACTGTTTAATATGAATGCTAAAATGTCCACTAATCTTCAAAGAACACATTAACAAATTCACCCACAGACTTAGAAGCCGATACAAGATTTCATATAGCTATTTGATACAAGATTTCATATGGCTATTTAAGTGAGATAGTTGCACAAATCTTTTTTTGCAAATTTTGCACTGATATGGCTTCTCGCCTGTATGAAGTCTCATGTGTGTTGCCAGATTCCATTTGTATGTGAAGGATTTTCCACACACTGAGCAGGTATGGTTGTATTTTGAAGCATGACTTTTCAAGTGCATTTTCAGATCTTCCGAGGACGAAAAAACACGTAGACAGAACGTACAGTGTAAGACAGTTGAAGAATCGAAACCAGATTTTGCATAAAAGGAAACACTCTGTGTACCTGAAAATATAAGATCATAATTTAATATCGTTAAAAAAAAGTTCATGCAGATAAAAAAAATTGCAGCCGAAGAAATTGCAAACATGTCAAATTCTAGTTGATTACAACAAAATATAGACAAAGTATGGACAGTTAAATTACAAGTTTTCACTGTGGTGGCAAACTGATCACCGAAATATATAATATTTTTTGTTAGTTTTGTGCGTTTCTTTTAAGTCCAAGCCCTTCAAGTAGACAGACAATATATTTTCTCTTTTATTAAGCATGTAAATTTATTTCAGACAGTTCCTTAACTATACTTTATTCAATGAAATTATAGCATACACATTACTGTCTGTCTAAGCAAAGAGCTCCAAGTAAAATGCAAGCAATTACCTGCTAATTAAATCCAATTTGGACAGTTAAATTACAAGTTTTCACTGTGGTGGCAAACTGATCACTGAAATAATATATAATATTTTTTGTTAGTTTTGTGCGTTTCTTTTAAGTCCAAGCCCTTCAAGTAGACACACAATATATTTTCTCTTTTATTAAGCATGTAAATTTATTTCAGACAGTTCCTTAACTATATTATCAAAACACTTTTTTTTATAAACATGAAATACAATCAAACGTAGTTTAGCGGCTTTTATTCTACTGTACATTAAACATTTCTTGATGGATTTCTTTTAACCTATAGTCTTATAACAAAGATGAATTACCTCATTCTTTACACATCATTGCTAAAACAATCCTACAAATTATGTAATTGCAACGTAACATCAGCAGAACATGTTTTGGCTAAATACAAGAATGCATATGCCTGGTTAAGTGAGCTTGTTGTACAAACTTCTTTTTGCAATTTTTACACTGATATGGCTTCTCCCCTGTATGTAGCCTCATGTGAATTTTGAGACTGCCTTTGTGAGTGAAAGTCTTATTACAGACTGAACATGTGACGTCAGAGACTGAGACATGACTTTTCAAGTGGGTCTTCTGTTCTTCTGGGGATAAGAACACTCGTGGACAAGCTGTACAGTAGTATACAGAGGGACAATCAAAAATTGACTGATCAGTTTGAAACGAAACTTGCTGCTGTAAACCTGAAAAAGAATAGTAAGTCAATTACTAGTAGAGAAAATTAGAAAATTGTAAACAGAAATACTAGCATAATATTTTATTATTTATCAGCATTGTTCACTAGTAACTTACACATTTAGTACAATGTACAAAATTTTACCAAAAAAATTACTCAACTATACAATACATTATTTTGTTTATTCCTGACTAATATATAATCACGATGACAATAAACATTAAAATTGACAGGTACTTCAAATCATGCTAAATATAGTTGCAATTTTGACATGTAACAATATATCTTACACAGCCACACTTATTACTAAATTTACCAATTTCTAATTCAAGACTACTAGTTACAAAAAAAATTAAAAACTTTCAAGAAAACAATTACAAAAAAGTTAAACAGGCCATCATAAACCTTTTTAACCATTGAAATACAAACCTATAGTTCATTTAAGGTAAAGTGATAGAAAGTGTAAATAATACCATGGCTCCCAACACAACTGTTAAGGGTGACATCGTACGCAGCATTGGGACTTGGGAGCATATTTAAAGTGGGTATTATTCATCCTCTATCAACTAGAGTTTTATGTCAATGGAACTTGGTAATCAGATTTTTTTTCTCTTTGTAGAATTGCCTAATTTTTTTTCTTTAACTGACCAAATCAACAACAGAAAACCAACCTTGTAGAAGACAAATAATACAACAATAAATATTTTTTAAAAAATCAATATCCTCAGTCTTTCAACAATTATACTGGCAAAACAAATGAGTCGGTAGAATTTGCTGAAAGTGCTATCCCTTTTTTAAACAGTAACTTCTAAATTTTGTAATAATGATTTGAAGAAACCATATTCAGTTTCTACACACACCAAATTCACTGATTAAATACAAATTTTCCTATGATTGTATAAGGAACTTCCTAGTCTAAACTTCTTGTTGCAATTTTCACACTGATACGATTTCTTTTCTGTCTGCATACAAATTTTTCTATGATTGTATAAGCCACTTCTTTGTCGAAATTTCTTGTTGCAATTTTCACACTGATACGGTTTCTCCCCTGTATGTATACGGATATTAATTTTTTGAAAGCTTCTTTTAGGAAAGTCAGACTGAACATGTAAGGTTTGAGCCATGATTATTCAAATGAATCTCTAGTTCTTCCCGAGATAAAAACACCCGAGGACAAGTAGACGGTACGAGAATCACGTAAAGGGGAAAACTTTTTTTTTAATGAAAGTTGCTGTTGTTTACCTAAAAATAATAATAAATAAGTAATACCTTTAAACACGAGAAATATTATTACATACAATTTTAATTCAATAATCAAATCATTAGACTAATTCACAACCTTTATCAAAATTGTATATACTTTATGTATAATTAATATATAAACCTGTAAGTTGGCAATGTACAAAAAAAATGCAGAAAAAACTTCAATTAACTATACAACATTTCTGTTTATTTCAAACAAATTTTAAAGAGCAATTTTCTGTACAATATACAGGTATCATATCAAATATATGGTTACAGTATTTACGTATGCATATTAAAATGGAAATCTTAGAAATTCATATTACTATCCAAAGAATATCCGCAATTTTGTGCACGATACATGAAGAAAAATAACATTAATTCTTTTCGCAAATCGTTTTATTGTGTCAAAATTTACATGTTTCGGTGGAAACACACCCACCTTCTTCTGGTACACAACTCTGATTAAGAACGGAAAAAACAGTTGAAGGACGTGCAGTGGTGAAACTGGATATTATCCGGAAATAGGGGGGAGGGGAGAATGCATGTGTGAGAAACGAGGTTCAAAAAGAAAGTTATTCTGCTGCTATGAAGCTTTTTCAAATGAGTGAGAAATCTGTCATGTTAGATAAATTGACTTAGTTATAGTGTTTTTTAAAATATGGTAGGCTTTATAAAAGTAAAGTTCCCCAATGCTCGAAGGTTCAATTGAAATTGAGGCAGAGGAGAAAATGAAACAGTAAACCATATCACTGACCCCTTTATTCCACTGGATATCCTGTTGCACCACTCTGCATGTTTAAACTGTTTTTCATTCTCAGTCTAAGTTGTGTACCATTCTAAAGATGGAGGGCCTTGTGTTCCCACCGAAACATGTAACTTTTTTTTCAAAATAACTATTTGCACAAGAATTAACATTTTTCTTTGTGTATCTTCTCACTATATTTACTAATTTTAAAAATCAAGACGATTAATTACAAAAATCGGCAATTATTTTTGTGCACAATTTTCAAACAACAAACAATTACTAAAAATTTCAAAGACAACAAAAACCCTCTAAAAGGTTCATAACATTGATAACTTTTTTTCAGTGCATATTTTAATGCTAAAATATTATATTACATTTCTATCGAATGTAGTTTTGGGTCAACAAAGTTTTGTAGTCCGAAAGATTGGTTCTTCCCTTCCTTTTTCTAATACTACTTTAAAAAATATATATAATAGATAAAGATAAAAAGACCAGGATAGTTGTCAGGGACCTTATATAAGCACAGAATGTAACAGTATAAAAATATATATATATTTATATAAGTATTAAAAAAATCTCAATATTTCTCTGTCTTTCAACAAATATGGTGGAAAGTAAAATATTTTTGAACAATTGTTCAATGTTTGTTTTTTTTTAAAAACGGAGTGTTAAATTGTGACATGATGCTTTTTTTTTATGAGTCGTTAAATTTTCAGCACACACAAAACAATATTGAATTCCTTTTCAAATGTGCTTTCTAACTTAACATGGAACACATCTTTATAAACAGTAAGATTTTCAGCACAAAAAACTAAGTTGAAATCACTTTTACATGTGTTATCCAACTAGTAACTTTAAAAGAAAACATTTTTAAGGATTAGGATTAAAACAAGAGGTTTCGTGCCGTTTAAGCTGCACTAGTTGCACAAACTTCATATTGCAAACCTTGCACTGATATGGCTTCTCCCCGGAGTGCAGTCTCATGTGTGTTTTGAGATTATGTTTCTGACTAAAAACTTTCCCACAGACTGCACAAGGGTAGTCAGTTCTCTTGAAATGTCTGTCCAAGTGCACTTTCAGCTCTTCTAAGGACGTTAATACAGATGGACACCATGTACAGCAGAAAGGAGAATTGTAATTTGATCGCTTGGAAGGAAATCTGCATGGAGGCAAACTTGTATGGAAGGAATCTTGCAAACCTGCAGAAAAGATTAGGAAAGTAATGAAAATTCAATTTAGTAAGAATGCCTAATCACAACATATATGAATTAATCAAGTACACTTGAACCTCGTTAGGTTGAAAGGGGCACCGAAATAGTTCAAGTTCACCTAATTTCATAATTTAGTACATTTTGACTTATAGTAAGAGTAAATGCTTAAAATATTAATAATTTTTGAATAAAAATACAAGGTACCATAAATAATGTTAACTTATACGAATAAAAATTTAAAGTAAACTTATATAAAAACTGCAAATTTATTAACAAAAAGTTATATGAATTTCTCGCTTTCAAATGTTTATCACCGATTTCATAAAGAAAAATTAAAATATTACATACATAAAAAAAGAAAAACAACACAATTTTTATTTTTTGCTAAGCAGGATTATATGTTAAGTGATTCATATAAAAGAACATTTAAAAGCCTTAGTTTAAAGCTTAACAGACTGGATATTGCTATCAGTTCATATTAATCAGAATTTCATGTTAGGCAAGTTCACATTAACATGGCTCGACTGTAACTGCTTCAGATACATACAATCCATCAATTTTTCAGAACATGTACCACAAGATGACTTCTCAAATGATTCTGCTGATTGAATCTTTTGTTGCAAACATTACACACATAAGGTCTCTCTCCAGTGTGGACCCTGACATGAGTTTTTAAATTTCCTCTTGTAGTGAAACCTTTTTTGCAGTGGGTACACACAAAAGGCCGATTTTTACTGCTGATGTACAACTGGGCCTGGTTGAAGTTGTCCATAGAACGCTGGGTTGCAGGAAACTTGAGTGAATGGATCCCACTGAATGAAACAGTGGTTTTTGCATAGGAATCTGTGAACAGAGTTTGTTAAATTGTCACTGTATTGTGATGTTATAAATGCAAGTTTTACAACAAATCAAACGGCTACTGTTAATAGAACTAAGAGCATATCTTTGAAAAAATAACTCATTTTTCAGTAGCTGAATCAGAAATATCAAAAGGTAAAACTTAACAATAAGATCCCATTTAAAATAGGAGCCATACAAAATATAAATCTTATAAAAACAAATATCACTAGAAACAAATTTCAATATATCTTTTTAAACTTATAATTTCGAAGGAAAAAGTTACATCAATCATAAAATTATAATTAAAAAAATCAAAGCAAACAGCAAGCTTTTATTAAAACAGAGAAAACTAATACATTGAAACAACATTTACATAGAAAACTTTAAAAAGGGATCACTCTGTAATCCCCTGGAAGGAAAAAAAATTACTGCAATTTTACAACATTGCTTATAACTTACTCGATGTTATAATGTTCAACAAGAGCATTTCCATGAAGGCAAGGGCATAGGTTTAAATTGGTTATAGTGCCGTTTTAAGAACATAAATTCTACAAGTTTAAGATAGTTAAAATATTAATACGGCATAAAATATTAAGTTTGAATAAAAACTTATCAATACTCAGATAATACAATACAAGTAGTTATTATAAGATTGAGATGAAATTTTATTTAAAGTTAATTTTTTTAAATGCACAAAATATAATTATATGCCTATTACAATCTTCGTCTAAATTACACATTGCTACATTTATCTAAGAAAAAACAATTTGTATTATTGTATATGTGGCTTAGTATGGCCTAACTAACTGCCTTTAATAATTTTTAGTATTTTAAAACTGCTAAACTATTACAAGACATGACATCACATAACCTTTTAAAATGACTTTGAATTATATATTTATTGTCCCTATTTTGTAAGAAGATAAATTTAGACAGCGCAATCCCAATGTAACTGTTACCAAATGTAAAATTTGTAATCAACTGTATTTGTTGGGAACATTATTGAGGCATTAAAGTTCAAGCTGATCAAAAAGGATAAAATCTGAATTAAAAATTCTTACAACTTAATTATATTAGTTCCTATAAAAAGCATCTATCTCAGAAACAGCCAAAATGATATTTAAAAAGTCAGATTTCTGCTGAAACGTAGAAAACTTTCATGCATGATTATGATCATGCATGATGCATTTCATGCTTTGATATTTAAATTACATAACCATTTCCATGTGATACCATTTCATTTCTTTCAACCATTTTCATAACTATATTCAAATGAAAAGTTAAAGTTTTACAAAAAAAGAGTACTTAACATTCAACATCATATGACTGAAACACTACATTTGTGGCAAATTTCCATGCATATGATTTTACATCTATGAAACAGTATCCATAATACACACACATCATAGCCCTATTTAAATTGACAGAAATAGACAGTGAATCAGTCAGCAGATTTCTGGTTGACCGCTATACAGTCTCAGGGGAAGGACCCTTTTCATGTTTATTTCTTGTGAGTTAGTTCGTGAGACATGAGGCTAATCTTTTGAGTGAATTTCCTGTGGCAAGTCCTACATTCAAAAGGTCGTTCCCCTGTATGGACTCGGCCATGTATTTTCAAGTTTCCTTTTGAGCTGAAGGCTTTGTTACAAACTTTGCATATATGTTGACACAAGCCGGAATGATAGAGCACATGGGCCTTTATGTCTCTAGCAAAAGGTGAGCTGTAATCACAGAGTGAACAATGATGTACAAAGGGTTTAGTGGTACTTGTATATGCCAAACCTAGAAAAGAAAAAAATTAAAGATTTAAATTCAATGCTGAGAAATGCACAAGTCAAAAAACTCAATGTCCTTTTACGTTAAACCTTAAAATGATCAAACTTCATTTTGCCATAGACAGAATACATGAGACAAAAAGTGATATTATTGGTAAAGTGAAACAGTGAATATGGTGGTGATGGTGAATATAGTACTGTATACTTAAAACAAACTTTGGTAAGCATTGAAATACAGATAAACTAGTATATCTATCTAGAATTTTGAAATTTATAAACTATTTGTTTTTGTAATATTTCATAACATTCTAAATCAACAACAGATGGATTCATTAGATTCTTTTAGTACAAATTCATACTAAAAAAAATAAAGATATATAAGCTTTAGAATCTAAAAATTTTATCACCTCACATTTTATCAGACTCCATATCTGAAACATATTTTAGTACATATTTTGAAGCATGAATATCAACACAAAGGAGAAGTCCTTTAAATAGTAAGTATGACAAACTTTGCATTTAAAAGGCTTTTCTCCAGTATGCATTCGGCTATGAGGTGCCTTTAGTGATAAAACATTTATTGTAAATCCTACACATCACACCAATTCAGAATGCTAAATAAGCTTGTGATCCTTTAACTTTAGTCCAGAAGTTTTCTATTTACAGAGAGTACAGTAAAAGGATCTAGCTGCAATCAGATATACCAAGGTAGCAATATCTGGAAGAAAAATAAAATTAGAATTGAAAGTATTCAAATCACAATGATGAAAGACACAAGCTAAGTAAGTCCATATCATTTTTATATATTTAAAATTTGTGTAACCCTAACATTAACATCATATTAAAAACCAACTACACACATGTGAATGGTGCAGTACATAGAGTAATTCAAACTATAAACACTTACACAAGATAAACCTGATTAAACTTTATTCAAGTAAGTTAAATCTGCTAATACAAATATGAAATGAAAAGAAAAATAAGAAATTTAAATTATAATTCTAAAGCACATTAAAGAAACAATTTAGCTTTAATCTTGGGCAAAACATTGATGACTTGACTACAATACTTTTAATTGTAATCTATAAACAATAAGATGAACACAAAAGCACTGTATTTAAAAATAACACATTTAGATAATTACACAAGACTTAAATAAATGGACAATAAAACATAAAAGTGGTCTGTAATTGATTAGATAGCAATATTTACAGCTTAGAATAATGAGATTGTATTAAGGTCGGATATAGTTGGTTTGGAGAAATTTAACAAAATTTATAGAATAAAAACATCATAAAAAAAGGGAACTATTAAACTATAAAGGAAACTATTTTACTTTTTTTTCTTCTTTTAAACTCTGCATGTTTCTATTAACCAACTCACAATTTAAAGATTTGAGACGTAAAATTGATTACATTAAAAAGTTTTTAAAAAATACTTTGTATGACTGCCTCTTAATACAAATGTAATACATACAGAAATAACAATGCACAAATTTTTTATAAACAGGGTTTCAGAATTTGGAAAACACAGTAAATTGACAAAGAACAAAACAGACAAAAACAATTCTAATTAATGCCTTGAAATGATAATAAACAAATTGATGGGGTGATATGACAGTCGTATTTGTTTCTTTGATAAAAAGTTGCATAATTTTGAAAGAACTATGAAAATGCCTGTCATAATAAAATTGACTATTATTCATAATAATCGTAAGGAAGGAAGAACCTTTTTAGTCTCTGCTTTCTGTATGTTACATTACAATCTGATAAATATAATATTTCTTCTTTTAAAAGGTCTTTTGCATATTTAATTTTATCCTAATCTACGTTAATTTTTTCAGTTTTAACTGTGTAATACACTGGCTTGTTATACAATTTAAGTTTTCTGGTCACCAATAATATTTCTGCATTTAAGTAATTTATGCAAACATATATCCACTTTACTAAAAAAAAGCTTACAATATTTTGTGTAATGTTTTTTAATCCATTATGACATAATGCAATCCTTACTCATTATTTATCTATGTGTTTTAAGTGATGACTGATTAGAGAGGATCGCTGGGAAAAGCTTTTAGCGCACAATGTGCACTTGTATGGCCTGTCACCAAAGTGGAGTTTTTGATGACTTTTAAGATTGCCTTGAGATGGGAAATTTTTGAAACAAACATCACAAGAGTGTTGGCGAGGGCCGGTATGAGTCAGCATGTGATTCTTCATCTCAGTCTTGTCAATTGTTGAAAATTTACAAAATGGACAGATATAAGTTGTCACTCCACTTGCAGACTTGGAAATAATGTATGAAGAATCTTGGAAGGCACCTGTAAGATATTTTTTAGAGTTTGGTAAACAATTTTTTGTAGGAAACTAAAACTTAATAGTAATTAAGTGCAGGACGTCCTCACCAAATGCCCTGTGCATAACAAATAACATACAATATTTTTTTAATTCATAAACAATGCCCATTTTATAAAGTTTTAAAAATGAAGTAACTACGATGATCCCAAAATCTTTGATAAATATTAAAATAAATTTCACCATGTGACAATGGCCATGGTTTTAGGATAAGTCGACTTGCATAATATAGAAATGTATAACATAGAACAAGTTATAAAACCGAACCCAAACTCTCAATTATGTGGAAGTAATAGAAAGATGTAAAAAGAATTTCTAAGTCTCCAAAAGCAGTGACAAGAATTGGAATTTGCCATGATCTAAAAAATAATAAAGCATAAAATTGTTACAATTTAAAAAAATTAAGATTGAAACATTTATTCATTATCATATTAAATAATAAACTTAAGACATTTGAAGAAAAGTAATATATTTAAAAAACAAACTATATAACAGCATATATTACAAATATACAGATATAAGTTGAAGTTAGGAAATCAAGCTGGAGATGTAAAACCGTGGGATGAAAATGCATAAATACTACCTTCTAAAAAGAATGAATGAAAACAAATTATTTTTAGAAAAAAATTATAATTGCTTGTTAATTTATAAATAGATGTACATCTATCTCCGGAACTCAACTAAGGCATTTTAAATAAAAATAACACACATAAAGCTAATAATAAAAAATCCCAAAAATAAAAGTGAGCTTATTTAAGGAAAGGGCTGTATAGTCAAACTAATGTTATTAAAAATCAAGTGCACAATCCACACTTGCTAATCCTTAATCCAAAGTATCAGCAGCAGCGAAAACTGCTCTAAATAGCCAAAGGAAATTATTGTTGTCGAATTCTGCCACAGTACCCTACTGTACATCATATATGAAGAGTATAGGGGGGAAAACTTCATCGATAGGGAATCTGTCCACATTGAGGTCGGCATGGCGAGTAGTGGTGATCAGATATGATATGTTGTGGACAGATATGATAAGAGGAGTCAGTCAGATATGATGTGCACCGAGTTATGAATAAATTGAATAGCACTTATTAACCTCGAAAAGAATGTATTTAATTAAAAATTAACTAACTTTTTTAGTAAGCTGCTTTGTAATAATTGAGTAATAAATGCCAACTAAATAACAAATAATTATATCGAATCAATAACCATTGTGTTTTGAACATAAAATAATGAAGTTGCCAATCTTTTTAAAAAGAATATTTTAGGATATAAGAATAGTTTGAGATCTTTTTAAAGTTGATTCAATAGTTATTTTAAAGATATGGAAATATGAGTTAAATAGTTTCATCTTTCAGGCACAGTAAATTCGGGCCCATGAAATAACACATTTCAACTTTGCTATACAACACATTACTAACATAAAAATAGCATTATGCAATTGCAATAAAAACTAACTACAAAGTCCAAAACAATTAGAGGAGCACATCATTTTAACAAGATTAAGCAAAGATGGTTACCGGATAAGCAACATAAAATGAATAATCCATAATTTAAAGCCTAGCAGGAAATGGAAGACGAAAATTTCATATGCGAATTAAAGTTCATGACGTCAAAAACCAGAAAAAGGATACAAGGGCAGAAATCGGGATGTTGCAGAAATGTCTGTTTTACTGTCGTAACTATATAATTCGATTGTTCTGTTTTTTTTATTTTAGACAAGGTGACTTGAGGATGTTTTAACAACGTGATTTACCGGAATCCATGGCATGGCCTGTTATGGGCAGACTGGAATCCGGGAAAACACAATGTAGTATCGCGGACGCTGTTGGAGTCGCCAGAATTGTTGTTGCCAGGCTTTGGAATCGATTCCAAGTAACAGGAAACGTTAGACGTCGACCAGGGAAAGGTCGGCCACGAGCCACTACAGCGACTGAAGACTACGGTTAACAGCCCTTCGAAACAGAACTGAAAATGCTACTCAGCTGCAAAGACGGTTGCGCTTGGCCACAGGACGAAGGGTGTCCAGCCAAAAAGTGAGTAATCGGCTTCATGAAGGAGGGCTCTATGCACGTAGACCAATGGTCTGCATTCCATTGACCCCACGCCACTGTGCAGCCCGAAAAATGTGGGCTGCTGAACATCGAGATTGGGAGTAACATCATTAGTGCTGTTTACAGGCGAGTCACGATTCAGTCTGGAGTGCGACACCCGACCTGTTCTGTATGGAGGGACCGGGGCACTCAAAATAACCCCACATTTATTCTTGAAAGGTCACAATACAGACGAGCTGGTGGGATGGTATGGGCTGGAATCAGCATAGGCGAACATACGGACCTGCATATCATTCGGAACGGACACTGACGGCCCAGAGATATGTAGACGAGATATTGCGACCTCATATCATCCCTTACGCTGGAGCCATTGGACATTCCTTTGTTTTCCAGGATAATAATGCCCGACCGCATATAGCTCATCTGGTGGAGAACATACTTGAAGCTAAAACAATACAGCAAATGGAATGGCCAGCATGCTCTCCTGACCTGAATCCAATTGAGCATGTATGGGACATGCTCGGACGACGCATTGCTGGGCGAGCAAGGCCGTCTGTTACCGTCCGACACTTGGAGATTGCACTTCTTGAAGAGTGGAACAGTCCCCAAAGTCAGATCGATAACCTCATTGCATCCATGGCAGACAGGTGTGCAGCAGTCTTAGCTGTTCGAGGAGACCACACGCCCTATTAAAACTCATGCATCATGTCTAAACAGTACTTTTTTTTATTGTTTACATGTAACCAAATTGTGGCCTTAAATCATCTTTTCAAGTTTTTTCAATATTTTTAAAGAATTAAAGCTTAATTGCAATTTTTTCGTCTTTTTTTCTGTACTGCGCATTGACACATGTGTACTATCCATTGTATCCAATACGTGATGTCTTGTGCAGTTCACAAGAATAAAAAAAAATCAAATTTCTAAGAAGCCCAGCATCATATACTAAATGGCTTCTCTTAGGTTTTTTTTCTAAGACAACTAGATATCATACACATGAAGTACACTGGATCTTAATAACTAGAATGTTCCTTTACATTTCATAAAAACAATATGGGGTTGAAGCAATTTTTGGTGTTAAGCAATAATGGCAATTTTAAGCAAATTAACAAACTGTTTTATAATAAAATTTATCTGTGTTACACATTCATTTTTTTGCAGTTTAATGTTTCTGTATCATTACTGAAAATCAACTAAAAGGTTTTCCCAAACTTTTTCCTAAAAGTCTCTGGAACTTATATTAACCATTTTATTTTAAAGACTCTCCTTATGTTTATTTTGTTTCATCTAATTATCTTGGAATATAGTTAATCAACAACAGAAATAGAGGTTTTTTGCTGAACTACTAAAACATATATATTCTAAAAAATAAGAATTTTCAACGACGGTGTCATTGCAACAGCAACACTGACATTAACTAAAAATTATTCAATTAAAATTTAATTTTGCATAGTGATAGATAAATTGTAATAAAACGGAGGATTATGACATTAAAAAATATCATATTGTTTATTATAACCAGGTTAGAAAAAATGAAATCAAACTTCGTAATTTTTGATGCAGGGATAGGATTAGCCACACTGGTTCTCTCATAAACGCTGCCTTCTCCAAAGAGCTAATTTAATTTCTTATTATTTGAAAGGAAAAGTGCGCATTTATTTTGGTAATTAATATTTTAATGCATTACATTTATTCGAATACACTTATAATTTCAGAAATAAAATAAAGAATAAACAAAAACAATATTTTATTTTGATTTTTTGGAACTTCAATTTTCAATTGCAGGTTACAGTTAAGATTTTAGACTAACATTTGTACACTGTGATTGGCAGTTTTAAATATCACATCTTAAAAAATTAGCCAATCATCGTTGAGAAAAAGAAATCTGATTGGTTTGGATGACATAACTGTGTCAACTTTCAGTACATTGATAATTCTTTCACGAACCTCTCCTGGGAGGCTACTTCGATCATGCTGAATCAATTGAAAAACTAAAACTGAAAATCTACGTTACTTTAGTACGTAAATAGTTCTTATCTAGTTGTTAATAATAGAATGATAATAATAATGATTTAAAAGCATTTGCATTGACCTTAAACAGCACCTTGCATAGACCTTTTAAAAATGTGAACATAACATTTTAAATGCATAATATTTTAGAAATTCTTTTTTTTAAAGAAATTATAGGTCTGTCATTAAAGTGTTAATTAGTTTATATTGTTAAATTACTTTAATAATATTGGACTACTGTATCTTTATTATGGCTTAATAAAAGAAATATAATTTTATATATAATACAAATTCTTGTATGATAAAGAATTGAAAAATGACTCAAGAGTATTGAAAATTCATTTTCCCCCACCTTTTTATTACACTGTATGTCTCTTAATATTCTTGTATATTAACATGTAAATTTGTAAGGTAATATTTGCTGTGTAATTTTTAGCGTTGTTTTTACTTTTTCTGATGCTAAAAAAAAATTGAAGAAATAAATTTTGAATGTTCCTTTTATTTGTATTTCATTGAAACTTTTATTGACTGTTTCGTAATTAAATTCTAGTAAAGTGTGATTTTTTTTCGAATTTTTTTTCAACAGCTTGATTTAATCCAATTTTTATTTCACTAAATCAGTGTGAACATGGTACACAGTGGCTTTCCTAAGCTATCCTACACATTTGTCTACAGTTTCTACATGTATGTACATAAAAAAAATCAAACAGTTAATAAACAAAAAGAGTATCCAATTATCTAGAATGTAACTGTAGCCAGTGCGACGTTAATCAAACAAAAACCATAAATGGAATTGGTCTTTTCTAATTTTTTGCAAAAGCTGATTTGGCTCATTTTTTACAAATTAGGTGAATGAATTATAGTGTCTTCTAAAGTTTCTTACACAACACATTTGTATGTATTTTTTTACAAATACATAAAAATTCTAGCAGTTAATAATAAAAGTGAAGTTTTATCAAATGTCCTAAAATACAATCTGTGGCTAACGCAACGTTAATCCACGACACAAAGCAAACAATCCAAACAACACAGCTGCATATGAATCTGCACTTTTTTTTTCACGCAACAGCACGATAATAGCCAATATCTACCCTTTCTCTTGAAGTACGTTGGTTTCATCTGGGCACCGGCCAAGTAGAAGAAATTCTAGCGCTCTCCTCGTTTAAGCTGTTGTTGTTGCTGGCAGAAGGAGGCTGCTGCAGGACTCCCCTGCCAGATTTCTGCTACTCTAGAAGTCGAAGTGGTTGGTGAATGGTCCTCACGGAGGATGTCTTGACAATCGGCTTCGGAAAGGTGTCGTCTGCAGTACCTCGAGTTGTTCTGGTTTTGGACTGAGGGTGTGGACTGGACCGACGGGGAACTGTCGTGCGCGGAACCTGGCTTGGTTCTAGCGCTGTGGCGTCTCTTGTCCGTTGTTGCTTTGTGCTGCTGGGAAGCGAAAGTCTGGGCCGTTGTCCGATGGTGTTGTTGGATCGCTGGCGGTTGGTGAAACGCATGTGGAAGAGTTTGATGAGGTGATGGGTGGTGATTCCTCCTCTGCAGCGCAGTAGTATAGGCAGGCTTCAGACGGTCCAGGCTTATTTCAACTTCCAATTTTCCCTATGACGATGCAGAAAGTCTTCTGCGCAGCAAAACCTTAAAGGGCCCCTCGTACGTGGGTTGAAGAGGCTTGCAGACTTTGTCGTTTCGTAGGAAAACATGTGTACATCTGTGGAGGTGTGGGTGGATGAACACTTTGGGTTTTCCGTGGCTAGAAGTCGGTGCCGGGCGGATGCTGGCGAAGTGTTCTTTGAGATCCTTAACCAGTTGATTTGGCGGTATCTCGCTTGGTGTTGGCTCGAAGGACTCCCCTGGAAGGCGTATAGTTGTTTTTTATACCAGTTGGGAAGTTGTTGCTTGAAGGGTGTCGTTGTAAATGGTCCGGAAACCCAGCAGGGTGGTTGGTAAAGCATCAGACCAGCGGTCTGTGTTGTAGGCCTTTATAGCTGCCTTCAGGGGACGGTGAAATTCTTCTATCAGTCCGTTCGCCTGAGGATGGAAAGGTGTGGTTCGGATACGGCTAATGCCCAGGAGGCAGGATAGAGACTGAAACAGCAAGCTTTTAAACAGTCTGCTTTGGTCCGTGGTAATTCGGAAGGTAACTCCAAATCGTGATATCCAGCCGTTGTAGAACGCTCGTGACAGTGTCTGCAGATATGTCCGTAATAGGTATTGCCTCAGGCCATCTGGTGTAATGGTCGAACATGGTGAGACAATATCTGTAATTCTGTGATGTCGGTAAGGGACCTATCAGGTCCAGATGGACAAGTTTGAACCTCGAAGTCCGGCCATAAAATGTGCCCAGGGTCGTCTTTGTATGCCTGCTAACTTTTGATTTTTGGCATGGGATGAAATGGCGGGGCGAATGATTTAAATCTTTGTTTATGGATGGCCAAATGAAACACGCTTTGATTAGCTTGTTTGTGGCTTTGATGCCAGATGTCAAATATTGTGCATGTTTTCAAAAATTTTGCAGCGGAAGGCTTCAGGAATGTAAAGGCGAGCGTTGCCTGTTGATATATCGCAATATAAGTTTATATTTTCGAGTCCGGCAAGTTTATTTTCTTTAGTAGCAAGCTTTTTGGCGTTTCGATCAGTTTTTGAAGTTCATGATCAGTTTTGACCTCTATTTAATCTTTTTCTTTTACAGCATTACGCACATTTTTTGCAAAAATTTATAATTTTTATGAGTTAATTAAATTTAAAACTTAAAAGCATGGAGTAGCCTTTTATAACCATCTACTATAGAAATATAATGTTAAAAATTTTTTAAGAAATTAAATTTTCAGTTGAAAAATTTAATTTAATTCTCATGCAGTGAAAATAAGTTTACACTTCAGCCTCTGCTGCTTATTTGTTTAAGAAAAGAAAATTAACAAAAATTGAATTTTTAAAATTTTAACTTGATAAAATTCCTTTGCAATCAGTCAATGATTTTTATTGAATTATTAATTGTATATTGTAATATAATAATATTTAATGATAAATATAACCCTCTTCTTAAATATACAATAATGAAGTTTTGAAAATAGAAAAATATTCTCCAATTAAGTATAACGCTAAAAACATTTATATTTCAAAATGGGGAAAATTCACTAACACATAATTAAACTCTGCTTAATAAAGGAAATTAAATAAAAAAAATTACTAGGGAGTAGCAAGGTTTATTTATGCAGATATTAACAATGATTAATGGGGTTGTTTCACGTTGTGAATGGCAACAACTCCAGCGGTCTTGTTTTCATTTTTTGTTTCGAATAACTTTTGTTTTGGTACTCAAAAATGTGTTTTCTAAGAATATTTTACTTATTTAAATTTTTAAAGTGCCACCTTCTTACTGTGCTGTTGGTTGTTCAAATCATTTGTTAAAGACAGCTTGCATAGAAATGAAAGTTCCTTTTCATCTATGGCAGTCATTTTGAGAGTGAAAACAAAACACACAGGATATGGAAAAATGAAAAAAGAGGGTTACATCATCTGAAACATTCCCATTATTATTAATGAACACTATAAATCAATAACATTTTAGTTAATGAATAGGATTTTAAGCAAAACTGAGCCATTTAAGCCAATTTGACACATTTTGAAGAAATGGTTATGGGAACTATTAAAGATAAAAAATGTATTGGGCGTAAACAAAATAACCATGCCACAATGTTTTTTTTTTAATGACTTTAGAGTTTGCTTATTGTAATACATTAAACGAATTAATGAAATTAGTTTGAACATTAAATTAATGGACTTGTAAGTATTAAACTTTGAAATTATGATTCAGTTCACCACAATAGGAAAGGAAGGGACAGACAGATGGAAATCTCATCATGGCAATAACCAACTAGTCTTTACAAATTTAAAAGCAAACATTTACGAAAATTACAAGACTTTAACAAAATATATAGTTACATAATAAAAAAACATTATGTACAATCTAAATGCTTAAAATTTAGAGCTATGAAAGTAGGAAAGTATTGAAAAAAAAAAAATGTTGCAATCTGTAAGGCATATGCACAAAAAAATATTAAATAGTTTTCAATCAATTGGTTTCAAAATATGATAAACAAACAATAGAAATAATCTTACACACAAGTTTAACTGTAGCAACAAAAAAAGACAACACAAATACGCAATATGCTTTTGAAAAACCACAAGTATAAGTAGACCAAAAAAGGTCAACACACATGCAATTACTTTGCACAACCTAAATAAGCTTCTTAAGCAAATGTCTTTCTGTATGATACTTTAAAGACGATCCGTGAGTGAATCTTTTTGAACACACTTTACACTCAAATGGTTTCTCTCCTGTATGCAATCTCATGTGTGTTTTGAGAATTCCCTTGGTAGAAAAAGATTTACTACAATATTGGCACATGTAGGGTCGCTCTTTGGTAATGATCCCTGAAATAAAACAAAACTTTGTAAATTTAGAAACTGAATTTATATAGTAATGAAATGTATTATAACACAGTTCATAAATATATGTTTAAATATAATTTATTGTGGAAATAACTAGTTTACTAATAACTTTAATTTTTAAAGAAACCTAGTATGAATTTTAAAGTACAATCACCATAAGCTAAATTTAAAAAAAATACAAACTAAATAAAGTATGCTATTAAATTTGATAAAAGAATACTCGTAAATTTGGGAAAACTCTTTTTGGAAAACAGAGTATGCGAGCATGAATAACTATATCTTGGAAATATGAATTTATTGCCCAAAATAATAATTTATGTAAATTCTATTAGGAATAATTGTTCTAAAAAAGAATCTTTTTATAATTTTCAAACAACTTTTAGAAAACGAATTTAATTTTTTAAAAAATGCTTCCTCATGATTTTGGAATTCTTAGAATAAGTTTAAAAAACAAATTTCGAATTAAAAGTTTTATAGTTATATTTCCTAAAGTCACATGAAATTACTGAAATTTAATTAAAAAAACACTGGGTAAATGACACTTAATAGTACTTGAGAACCAATTAACTACAAACAATTAATAAAACAAACACCATTAAACTAATTATCACACACTTTTCATTTTTATTTCTTAGATAATCAAAAAACTGTGTTTTAGCAATGCTATGTAACATACATAGATAGTTTAAAATAATGAAAACAAGTCATAATAATAGATGGTTGTGAAACAGTAATCTTTTACAACAAATAGATTATCAGTGATTTAAAGATATTCAAATCTGATAAAAATAAGTATTCTGATTTTAATTTTGATGCTCTTCATTTTCCGATACTCTGAATATTAAATGAGACCAACAAATTAGAACTGCCGTTGAACGTTTTGAGTCGCTTGGATGACCTGACTCAAGGGCAAATGAGCCTAAATGACTGCAGGTCGCCAAACCTAAGCGCCTCGGTGTAAATCAAATGTAATTTTTTTTTTCTCAGACACATTTCTCTGGCTGCATTGAATATTTTCACAAACGGTTTTTTATATGATAAATGTAGCTGACTTACAGGACTCTAAATCTCACTTTTTGAAATTGGTTATAATATTTTTTGTTTACAATCATTGAATGAAAATTAAAAAAATACTCAAACTTATTCCAAAAAGTAGGATTTTAGAGACTTGTAAATCAGCTACATTTATCATATAAAAAAACTGTTCGTAAAAATATGCAATGCAGCCACAGAAATGTGGCTTAGAAAATAATCTTTTTCCATTGGATTAGCAGAGAGACACTGTGGTTTAGAGACACACTGTGATTCGATCTCATATATTTGCCCTTAACATTTCTGTATCTAAAGTATCAAATAGTGCAATTGGGCTTGCTATTTTGTTACACAAGTTCGAAGCAAGAATGCGTTATTAGATGTCTTTTAAGATGAGCTTTTTGACTAAAACGCTTGCCACAAATTTGACAAACATATGGCCGGTCTCCAGTGTGCACTTTCAAGTGGTTTTTTAGGTTTGTCGAATAGGGTGAAGCATATGCACAAAAGGAACATCTGTAAAATGATACATTTCCTTCCTTTATCTTGCAAATACCTATTAGGAAAGAAAAGAATAAAATTAAAATTTGTAAAACAAAAAACAGAATTTAATTGAGGATAAACTGAACAAAGGAAAAACAACACTAATACTTTCAAAAACAAATGTGTAATGAAAAGCACTGCAAGATAAATGATCAGAAAATAAAAGGTATAATATAAAGGCAAAAAGTGTAATATAAAGACAAATGGTATTAAAACATAAGAATGATGGATTTGGGTGGAAAAAAATTTAATAAATAAAATATTAAATGAATTAAAAAAAACCTCTCATTTAAATTTAGCATACAACATATTAATTCAACATCAGCATACAAAATAAACCCATTTCTGGTTAGCTCCTGTTTATCTGGATCAACAGGCACATTCTGTGCACTAAAATGCTTCGATATTGGATATAATCAAAGGGTTAGGTTGCGATGGACTAACCATAAAAGGAAGAAGTAAAAAAACAAATGCTACTAATCATTGTAACAAGACAAAGATACAACAAAAGGTATTATGCAGTTATACACTAAAATCATGGACTTTAAAGTACGAGTGTTTAAATGTATTTTAAGTGAAACTTAATAATATGATCCACAATTATAAAAGAGAAAACAGTGGTAATTATTCTTAAGCATAAATATAATTTTTAAATAAAACAAGTAGGTTTGTTACAGAATCTGTCACTTAAACCACTTCCACACAACATTTGTGCTCAACAGGAAACAAACTATTTATACACCACAGAAAGAAATTCGCCGAACAGGGCCTTTAGCTAGTTGTAATTCAAACTTTTAAACACCAAAATAACTTTTTTCATTAATCTTCTTTCTCAGAATTAATAATTAGACTTTATCGTTTGTTAAATTAATTTACAGTTCGAAAAATATATACACTGCGATGCAAAAGTTTAGACAATGACGTTTTTTAGCTGTAAAATTTAGAATTGTGATAGTAGAATTACAAATCACCCCTAAACATATTAATTAAATATTTTGAAATGCTATAATTGAAACATAATTGTTTGATTTGCTATAACAATTTTTTTTTTCATAAAATAAAAATTTGTACGATGCAAAAGTTTAGACACAAATACAAGATTATGCTAATTTAAAGTAGATAATGGCCTAATTTCGCATATTTATTGGTGAATTGAATTTGATAAATTGAAAAAAAAAATATCCGGTGAACTAAACAGATTTAATAACGATATTGGTTCAATTATACACCAAAAAGACAATATAGCCAATTTAAATATTTATTCAAATCATGTTTACTTCAAATGTACAATTTAACATCTCTAAACACGAACCGAATACCTACCAGTCCATCACCTTAGTTCCTTCTTTATGCTAGGGTTCTTTCGTAATGAATTTTGTATAAAGGAACTTTCGTAATGGTGTGGAGTGAATTTACGTTAAAATGAACGACTTTTTTTGTTGTTTTTTAAGAGGTGACTATCTCTTCATTGTACTAAAGTGCAAAAAAGAATAATATGCTGCTATTTTGTGATTTTATATGGGAAAGACTGCACTTTTCATCAAGAAAATCTGTCAATGCATGTCTCTAAATCCACGAATTCGTGCCAAAACTTTAAGGTGATGGACTGGTAGGTATTCGGTTCGTGTTTAGAGATGTTAAATTGTACATTTGAAGCAAATATGATTTGAATAAATATTTAAAGTGGCTATATTGTCTTTTTGGTGTAAAATTGAACCAATATCGTTATTAAATCTGTTTAGTTCACCGGATATCGTGTTTTTTCAATTTATTAAATTCAATTCATCAATAAATATGCAAAATTAGGCCATTATCTACTTTAAATTAGCATAATTTCGTATTTGTGTCTAAACTTTTGCATCGTACAAATTTTTATTTTATGAAAAAAAAATTGTTTTAGCAAATCAAACAATTACGTTTCAATTATAGCATTTCAAAATATTTATTTAATATGTTTAGGGGTGTTTTGTAATTTTACTCTCACAATTCTAAATTTTACAGCTAAAAAACGTCATTGTCTAAACTTTTGCATCGCAGTGTAATTAGTAAATGATGATGCTTTAAAAATAAAAACGAAACTTTGAAAAAATGTTATGCAGTTAGAATTCTCTATGCATCTTTCTTCATACATATATAATGAACCATCAAAAGAACTCTATTTTGATATTACAACAATCCAAACTGAATTAGATCACATAAATAAATATTATTTCAAAAGTTTTATTTTTATTTTAAATAAAGTTTCTCGTATGTTTAACGAAATGGCAACAGTGAAAATATTGAATGAAAATGGAATTTGCATGTTATTTCAATGAAGATTAAATTTTTAGTTTTTTAAATAAACTTCCAATTTAAATTTTTTAATGAAATTTGGAATGTAGCCTAGTCTGATTTTTTGCTTCAAAATGACGAATCCCACTTGTTTGTGCGACTTGCGGTTCATTCTGTGAAAGTGGGTGACAGACAGATGGACTGAACGATTATAATACCTTTCGCTTTTTACATTATAAACGTAGTGTTGAAGCTAAAAAAGCCTTTTCATGAAATTCTGAGATAGAAGGAAGTTTTTAATTAAGATCATTAATAATAATTTTTTGAATTTATACTGCATATAAGTCACACAACACGTTTATAGCAGCGAAATAATTTTTTTGGTACAGCTACGATATAAGGGCCTGTCTGTTTATTGGCGACTTTTACAAATTTAAATGGTGAGCTAGGGAATTTAATGTAGGGTTGCTATATCTTTCAAATTGTATGAAATATAATGGAGCATTTACCATATTTGGGCACTCTCCTTGCATGGAAAAGTAATGTAAATCACAAAATCGAGACTGGCCATTATATCATAGCTTTTCTCACTTATTTTTAATGAAGCACACAATTCATTAACAAGAGACAAAGTTTTAACATTTTTAACAACGAATTAATATAAAATTTTGATGTAAATAAAAATATTTATAATGTTCTTTCAGTATAAACATTATTTTAAGTCATCTTTTGTAAATAATAGCAATATTCCTGAAATCAAGCAAATAATAATAGCATAAAATAAAATAAATGACTATTTTTAATTAGTTCCAAGTCTTCTTTAGATCCTAGAACAAAGATAGACTTACAATAAAATACATATTAAAATGAAGTAAATTAATCAAATCTCTCACCAAACCCCTCCGGCTTAAGGCATTACGAATTATTAAACCTTTTTTTAAGGTTTTAAGAACAGAGTATAAAACAAAATAATAAATAAAACCAGTCATTTCAAAATAATTGAAACACAATTTGTGTAGGAAAAACAACAACGAAAGTACGTAGAAAGAGTGTTTTCTATAAAACACTATCTGAACTGGAATGTTTTTATTATCATTTTAACAAATATTGTAAATTATTTAAGCCAGTAATTAAATAAAACATTAATTAAAAATTTGAAACGAGTACGAAACACAAAAATAATAATCGAAACGGTATTTAGCAGTAGTTACCATGTAGTTACCCAAAATTTGATTGAACCCAAACACAACAAAAACAATGTGTCATTTGGGGTGCTTGCGATTTCACATCCAGTCCAGCCGGTGACATGACGTCAGAGGACGTAAACGAATGGCAAAAATTGTGGCGCCATCTATCATTTCAATAGGCAAACATCTTATCATTTACATTTAATAAGTTAAACCTAAACTAATGAATTTTTTTTCTCAGACAGGGGCGGCGGCGGCAACAGGGGGATTATAGGGACCCAGCTCCCCGGTCAGGCAAGGTTAGCCGTCGGGGTGAAACGAACTTATGATGCCTTTAAAACATCCCTTTTAAGGTATCCGCCTTCGTTCGAGAGAAATTTTTTGAAAATCGTTATTTATTAAGCATTTAAATATATTTTTAACACTGTGTGTACAGGAGATCCTATGACATGGGTGATGAACAAAATTTGAATATGAGTATTGCTCAGTGTAGTACCTGTTAGGAGTGGTATCAGAAGAAATGTGCAAAACTTCCAGAAATTGTTTTCAGCGGGGAAAACTACATTTACAATGGAATATTTTTTATGATATCACGCGCCCCGAACTGAACTTTCATTTACTTTATAAAAATTGTGTTAGTTGCTCGTTATTACTTATAATTTGTTTATTTCATAAAACTGAACACTAAACAAAAACTAAAAACTATTACCAAATAAGTTCATAAGAAATGAGTAAATATCATTGAAACCTAAAAATATATAAATTAAAATCTTGTGTAAAATTTTTTCTTTTGAATTATCTGGCTTTTCAATCATTAAATAATTAGTTTTTAAAAGTTGGAAAAAAATTAAATGTTTTACACTATGCAGACGCAATGTTATGCAAATTTAATAAACCTTTTAGAACTTTATTTTTTTTAGCTCAAATTCCATTTTTTTTTTAAGGAGAAATGAAATAACAGTATTAAATTATTTTTTGTAAACACTAACTGTTTTATTCACTATATTCGAAATAAAAGAAAGAATTACAAAAAAAAATCTATTTGAGAAAGAGAAATTTGTAAAACGCTTCAAATTAATTTTAATATACTTTTAAGTAAAATCCTTCATTACAATATATTTGATATTTTTTTTAAAAACCTGTATTATAATAATTAAAGATTTAAAAAAATTCCATTATTTTACATAATTTTTTACTTAAAAAAATAATTGCAAAATTAAATTCTTCTTAAATTAACTAATATTGGAGAGTGGGTGTAAATAAATGGGAAATTTTTTTAATTTTTTTTTAATCCATAGAATGTTTTAAGATAAAACTGAATTAATTAGGCAATTTAAATTTTTTTTAAAATGTTTCATTATAATTAGTTTTGACTAGTTTCTAATAAAATTATTCTGTAATTGATAGAATTATCAAAGCCGAAAGAATATTGAAAAGGTGAAGACCAATTGAAAAAGGATTTTTTTTTAAATATATTTTATTTGAAATTAAACTTTTCAAATCGGTCTCGCTTTACTATTGAAGAGATAGATGACGCCCCATTTTCCTCATTCCCCTACGTCCTCTGACGTTATGTCACCGGCTGGACTGGATGTGAAATCGCAAGCACCGTCATTTGGTTGGTTTGGTGATTTAGTTGTTTCCGTCTGTCTAATTCTAGCCTTCTTTATGAGGTTTAACACAGCTTTTTAATATAAAACCACGGTCAAATGACGAGGTCAACACCTGCGCTGGCACCTAACTGGAATTCGAGCAACATCGTACGCTGACACCGTCGGGACTTAGGACTCCACAGATTTAACGAGCAAATCAGTGTTAATATACCATTAGTGTATAACATGCAACGTAGCCTTTGGCTTTGAATTTGTTGAATTTATGTTGCAATTCCATTATGGTTATTGCTGGAATGTTGCTGCATAACGCGCAATAAGTATTTCTTTAAATAGAGTGACGTCTTACCTAGCAACGAACTCTAAACAAGCAGTTGCTATTTGCGCATTTTACTTGCTTACTTGACTTTATTTAAAAATACGTTGGCACAAATTGTTTAGTTTTTGCCATTAGAAATGTAAGCCATTTTTAAAGAAATTTAAATATTTTTTTGATTACATTCTTCGTGTGCACTAATGGTTGCTTATGCACACCAGTGCTTAATGTTACGATAGAACAGCCAGTCTCGATTTGCGTTTCGTTGCCATGTAATGAAGATGCCCAAATGTGATAGACATCCCACTTCATATTTCATACAATTCCTATAGGTATAGCAATGGGAAAAAATTTTATGACTTCACGCGCTCCGAACTGCGATTTCCTTGGTTGTTTTCTTTGACAAAATGTTAAAACAAGCCCAGTACTTAGGAAAATATAAAACACCATGGGTGAACCTTTACTTCGGTAGTTACAGGGCTCAAAGTTGATCATTTCCAAAAAAAGGTCACATTTAATGGTCAATTACTCCAGAAGCGAAGAGTCAATAACTTGGAGACACAGTTGTAAATACACTTCAAATATTGTAGTTTTGGACCCAGGTTACAAATCTATGGCAATTAACTTACTTTTTTATTACAGTCCATTTTATATCTCCAATTCATAACAGTATGCATCTATTTTTTCCTTTAAAGTGCTGTGCAAAAGCTTCGCATTTTATATCATAGATGACAGCATGATAAACAAAATCTTCAACATTTTTAGAAATGATCAAAATGGACTGTATAAAATGGGCTGTAATAAAAAAAAAGTAAGTTAATTGCCATGGATTTGTAACCTCTAGGTCTAAAACTACAACATTTGAAGTGTATTTACAACTTGTCTCCAAGTTATTGACTCTTCGCTTCTGGAGTAATTGACCATTAAATGTGACCTTTTTATTTGGAAATGATCAACTTTGAGACCCTGTAATTACCGAAGTAAAGGGTCACCCATGGTGTTTTATATTTTTCAGTGCGTGTAATTAATCCAATAATTATTTCTGTGGGTCACTTATGGCTTAAGCAGATAATTAGGCAGAAACATGACGAAAATCGATGAAAATGACCTTTTCCAAAGGACCCTGACCTTCAAAGCCATGAGTGACCCACCAAACTAATTATGCTGACATATACCTAGTATCAAGTAGTATCCCTATTTAAAAGAAAATTCATGGAACACTCATGGCTTTAGAAATAGAAGAATGATATGATGTACACCATTGATCCCATTATCTCGAACTTTGACCTCCTCTCAAGGTCAAACAAGTCGGATTTAAGAAAAACTGAAATTCACTTTTTCTTATCATGGTACTACTAACATATCCTGAAAGTTTCAAGAAATCGACATATCACGCCCCTATTCAATTTGGCCCAGTTTTAAAAAACTGGCTCTTAAATATACTTAAATGGGAGTTGTTTCAGATGCTGTAACTCTCCCACCGTTTAAAATTTTTGCCCCTTCCTGCGATTTTATTGTTTCGATTTCACAAAATGAGTTTTTTTTCTCGTATGCTGTATTCTATTTTAGAGTTCTTTACGTTCAACTTGTTCCTATTCATGCTGTTTAATAAACTTTATCGGTTTTAATTCAATTATATTTCAACTTCAAGCAAGCAAAGCACTACCAAAACGTCAATGTTGTTGAAAAACTTTGGTTAAGAGGATATTTTTTGTCTTATGCGGAGAAAACATGCGAAATTGGTGGACAGCAATGCAACATGATTAAAGACGCTTGTTTGAAAGATTGTTGCATTCTCCCTCCCCTGAAAGTTGTTAAGTTGCTGAAACTTTGTTAACCAACGTTTATTTATAAATATTTTTCAGTTGAAAATGATTATGTGCTCTGTTCCTGTTTGTACTTTGTAGGCATTACAATGAGAGAGAACGGTGCCGCTTTTTTAGGTTTCCTAACGATTAGAAAAAGAGAAAAACATGGATTAAAAATATAAGGTACGATTAATTTTGTTTCCTACAATTTGTCAGATGAATGTAACTAATCTGGACATTATTTTTATACTCATTATTATTTTTGGATAAAAAACCCTAATTATTTTACTCTAGTTGAAAGCATCTTTACATTTTTGTTTACTTTGCATTTGAATAAGCCATTTGATTATCAATAACTTATAAAATCTTTTTTTGTGAGAAAACCGGCGTAGCTATTTTCTTTTAAATAAAAAATTCTTAACACAATTGCCTAATTGTTGATGAACAAGCAATAATTATAAACAAAATACCTAATTATTTGCTTCTTGGTAAAACCAATTATTATATATAATTTTATAATTAATTTAAATTATAAAGTTAAAGTAATCTTCTAATACCCGATTGAAATGCATTTTTTAAGGCACAGTGATAACCTCCCTTCCAAGTATTCAGTCGTATGAAGCTGCCATTTCAAGTATGGAGATAAAAAAGAAGCTTCAACTATTTTCAAGCGCAATGAAAATAAAGTGATCATGTTTAAACCTCCTAACAAGCGTCAGAAGTAAGTTAACTTTACTTTTCTGTAAAAAAAATTACTTAACAATCTTAACATGTACCTTAAAGATCGCTGGTGTAAAGAATGTTTTAAATATCTGATTTGTTTTGACACATTTTTTAAAATTAGTGCAAAGGTATTGTATTCTGAAGGATGTTTAATTTTATGTTTTTTTATTAAACCAATTTGCTTTACATACAGTAGCACCCTAAATATTATATATAACTAATTATTTTTTAAATATTTCTATTACAATTTTTAAAAAAATAGTAGTGCCAAGATATTGTATTGTGATAAATAAAGTGTTATCTTAATCATCACTGAAACTTTCTCATAATCCAATCTGAAATTGTTTTTATTTCTATTATGATTTTGTGACAGTTGAATACAGTCATAACTCTAATTTTTTATTTATATATGCTAATAAAAAATGTTATGTCTTGTTTTCAAAATAAGAATTTCAAATTGAAATGAAATTGTGTTCTTGTCGTTATATTTTCAGTCAAAATCAAGCAAAGACTGGTTGCTATGTTACTTCAGAAGAGAAAGAAAAAACTGGCCCTTCTGTTGCTGTCAAAGATACCATAATTATATTGCTATGAAAGGTGATTGTTTCACTTTTATTTAATATTTTGGGGTTCTGCTTTCTTAGTTAAAACGAAAGCTATTTAGTCATTTTTTGAGAAAAACTGTTACAGATAGAACTATTCTTGTAAAGAAACTAAAGATAGTTGGAAGGATATTTTTAGGATATTGGTGTGCTTTTGACTTTACAGGGATATTAGTTAGCTGTAGTTTTTTTCCCAAGTAATTTTTTTTTTTTTGAATTTTCAGAGTTTAAAATGTTCTATTTTTAGAGAAAATTTGAATTATCTGAAAAAAATACACCACTTTTGTTCAAATCTGATCATTGTTTTCTTTTGTGATTTTGATTGATCCAACAGTTGACAAGGTCTGAAATATCTACAGCACGCTCCAGAACGATTTAAACTAAACAATCAAATGAGGAGAGAAGCAGGCTGTTCCAATTTATTTCCAAAATGTGGTTTGAATTAGCAGTTTCTTTGTCTCCACAAAATGTTATGCAAAGGTTGTATGAGTATTTTAATGAGACATATGCAAACTGTAGCGCCATTTTTAGAAAACTTTTGCCAAGAAAAGGAATTCTTACATTAGACACTGTTTTCTGTCATGTGAGTGTAATGTGCATATTTTGGAAAAAATAATCATTTTTAAACTCATATTCGGCTTCTAATATACCAGAAAAAGGCACAAGTCATTTTGGGTAGGATGCAACTTTCCCATTGATTTCCACAACACGAAAGTACTTCTATTACAACTGTTTATTTTTAAACAAAAAAATTACAACACAGAGAATAGGTACACAAAAACAAAATAGTTATTTTAAGTTGTATAATACTAGTGGGAAAACAAGAGGGCTTGTAAGAGAAACAATTCAAACCTCTTTATGACTTTTCTTACTTTTATTCTGAAAAATTTATTTTTATTTACGCAAATATTTTAAGATAAAATAATTAAGCATATAAGAAATGGACTTGGCTCAGCTTAATACATTTTTTTATAGTTTTTTATAGTGTCTTTTCCATTGTCATAAAATTTTACACATAAATTAAAATATTTTAGTTGAATTTTACATTAAAGTATTTTCGGTTTATGCTTTACAATGAGAATTCTTTGTTAAAAATGTTAGTAAGTTCCTAGACTTGTTAATACCTTTTTATGGTATAAGAAATAAACTACTTCAAAAGAGGTTTCCTTGACGTTCGCAATATATTAGACTGAGGCCTCTTATGAATGAATTTGTGCTGGCGTAATACTGATTTGTTACGAAAATTTTCCTTGCACACACTGCATTCAAATACCTCCTGCTGTCTCTTCCAAGTACATCTTGTAGTCATCATATGTCGACGAAGTTTACACTTTTCTCCGAATGACTTCTTGCAATTGCTGCATTCAAAAGGGCGCTCCCTTGTATGAACAAGATTGTGCCGCTTCAGTGCATGCTTATGGGGAGTAGAATAAGAACACAATGCACAGTTGAAATAGGTGACAGTTTTCATGAAGGTTTCTAAGTCGTCTTTAAAACCTAAAGAAAATTATTAACTTTATTTAAATTGTAGTTATTGATGTTAGCATTATAAATCTACTTACAAAGTAATGAAGGTATATAGCCTTTTTGCAAGAGGTAAAAAAATGGTATTTTGATATTTCAAGACGCCTTAATTAAATCTCAGGAGTTTTCCAGGGACCTTGATAAATTAATTTCCAGGAAGTGTAAGATTCACTTAGTTTTTTTTTTATTTAAAAAGAAATTTATAGATTTTCTTGATAATTTTGCAGTTTAATTCTTATTTAACAAATAAGCACTAAATTGTAAATGCCACATTTTTTTAATCTCAATATTCAGACACAATTTTTTTCCAAGATTTAAAAAAAATATTACAAAGTAATATTAAAAAATCACAAATACTTATTACATTATACACCAAACAATCACATACATTTAAGAACATTTATACATCAGCCCAACAAAACACGGAAGTTAGTTTCATTCCACAGAAGACAATTATTACATTTTTGCAATTCTAGGTCTTTGTTGAGGTAATAGCACGTCACATTATATGCATAATAGTAAGCGCTAAACACAAAGAGAATAATTTTTCATTTTTAAAAAATAACGAATTTTCTTACAATTGTATTGATTAATTAGACTTGCATCAACTTGGAGGTCTTTGAATTGTGCATACTTTGTTTATAATTTTGACTTAAAAAGTAATTTTATCAGTTACATCAAATTAATTTTTTTAAAGTACTATACAAAGCACAAATAAATTATAATTCCCTCCTAAGTTAATCTTAACCCATAGTGGAGGCTGTTCCCCTTGAACTATCAATCCACATAACTATTTATTATACACAACACTTCTAGTTTACCTAATTTTGCCCCCATAGTCAAAGCTTAAAGTTGGTGCTTATGTCATGACCTATTTTCTTATGCTCAAAAACAAATTCCATTTATAAATAATTTATTGAATTTAGTTCTGGTTGCTCCTTTTTATTAAATGTTTTATTTACTCTTCTCCTTAACTGTAAAAAGGACTTTGTTCTTATGGGATAACTGCCTATTTTTACTACCACAGCTACTTGAGCTTTTTACAACACAAAAGATGTGAACTAATTCTTATAAAAATAGTTTTTCCTTCATTATTCAATTATTTTACTTTCGAAAGGAAAATGTGTCATTTGATGAGTCAAAAGACTTTGCTTATTCGTAAATCTTTTCTTGCAGATTGTACACTCGTATGGCTTTTCCCCAGTATGGGTCCTCATGTGAACTTGAAGATTTCCTTTATGGATGAAGGATTTTTTACACAAGGTGCATGAAAATGGCCGCTCTCCCGAGTGAACCAACATGTGGGTCTTGAGGACATGCTTATACGGAGTTGAATAGGAACATTCTGTGCACTTGAAAAACTTGATTTTTGAATTTACTGATGTGGAATGTTTAGGACTCAACAACCCTAAAAAGAAAAGAAAAAAAATGTATTAAGTTATAAATGTATGAATTAAACCGAATATATATGAACAATTTTATGGATAAAGCATTAATATAATTACAGTTTGGTTTAAGACTATCAAATTGAATTAAAATTGGCTGGTTACGTTTATGTAATTTTTTTTCAGCTATATTTATCTAATGAAATTCATGTCGCACTAAAATAGATCTACAAGTACAATTGCAACATAGCAATTATCTTATTACTAATGTACATTATTAAAAATATATTTTGGATTTTTTTTAATAAAGCAATTTATTTTCATTGATGCAAGTATCTTGATGAGTATGCACAAAACTAGAACATAATAAGCAAATACAAATCTAAGAACAGAAACTGGTCACAATACAATAACAAAGATTTTTCCGATATACTTTATGAAAATTATTAAGAGCAGCTTGCCTTATAAGCAATATTACATGGAATAGAAATATTAAAAAGTAGCTTGCGCAAAAAATTCCAAAGATAAAGAAATTGAACAAAATATTTGTTTTATTTTCACCCTAACAAGTAGACTAGAACTGTATAGAATGAATTTTAATTGAATTTTGACAACTAAATAAATGAACTTCAAATGATACTTAATTGGTTTTGCATAACAAAAATCTAATTCTTTATATATATTATATTTGAGGAGCCTAAAAGCCAAGAGGTACAAGTGACTACTCATTGATAATGAGAATAATAATTGGTCTCAGGGTAGTAGTAAGATATATGGTACTTATAACATTCGGTAGATAGCAGCACCATGCAGTGATTCACTTGTTTCCCTTTATGGCCCAACAATATTTGACTCCACAGCAACTACAGTGCACTAATTTATAAAAAAATATTTTATAAGATTATTTTTTACACAAACTCCACTGCATATAGTGATTAAATTTGTGTATGCATGGAACAAAATGGAACATGTAGAAAAACGTAGACTACAGATTTCACACTCTAGAGTATTTCCTTAGTATGTTTTCTAAGATGTTGGTTTAAATCTGTTTCACAGAGAAAAGTGTAGGGACAAAATGGGCAATGGTGTTGGCCCTCTGCTTTCTTTAAGTTCCAAAATTTTCTTGGAAGTCCTAAAAGAGGAAGCAGAGTTTAATCTCCATTACTTTATAGTAAATCATCCAAAATGTATCATTTTAATATGGAAAAGTTTAAACAAAAGACAAAGTTTCATCTATGTTTAAAGAAAAGTTTATAATTTTTTTTTTACTAAACTGTTGTTGTATTCATATAACACAATTTCTCTCATCAAAATATTTGAAAATGGAATGCTGTGAAGATAATATAAATACATATGATAAAATGGTATCTAAAAAATAGAAACAACTAAGAAGCTTTACCACTGCTTGCCCAGCTCTTCAAAAGATAGGACCTTCTGTCCTTTTCAGTTTACTGGGCTCATTGAAATTATAACTCCATAAAAGTGTGTTAATTTTTTTTGTTTTGTTGGGATAATACAGAAAAGCTCACAGATTTGCTCATGCAAATATGTAATACTTTGACATTTACTAAACTATACTATTCACAAAATAGAAATTACTTTTGGTTGTTACATAACCACACACTAAAATTCTGTTATCAAAACGTTACAAGATTAAAAAAATATTTGTTTTATTTTTATTCCCACAAGTATTATTTTAAGATCGTTACTTAATAAAATATAAACAAGCAAATTAATATGTATATAAAATACAAACAATCACTTCAAGAACATAAAAAAAAACAAATTACCAAACATTTATCCGTCATACATAGCACAAAATTGTCAATAAAACATGATGCTTCTATGAAGTATAATTATTTCCGACAGATCAAATGAAATATAATACAATACATAGTTTCAATACCAAATATGTTATAAGCATAACTATGTATTAAAACAAAACCCACTGAAGAGGATGTAAATGTTACAAAATAAATTTTTAATTGAATATGTCAGAAACTTTGCTTTATTCATATTTCTGAAAAACATTTGAAGAGCTTAGTGGAAGAACGTACTAAGTGACAAAAAGGTGAAAATGAGCTTTAAAGTTTGTCATTTGCACTTAGATATGTTAAAAACAACACTTACAAAAAGTAAAAAATATACTTAACCTACAAATTACGAAAAAGGGGGAACTTGTTATCTTTTAAGGAGGGAATAACATGCTCAGTGAAAAAAATCATTTTTTTTCTTTCTCAAAAAGTCACTTAGCACATTTTTTCACTAAGCTCTTCATGTACACAGCTGTAACTTTAAACAATATATTCAGGGAACGTCCTTGCATGAGTTAGTTCATGGCGACGCAAAGTCAGATCCAGAGAAAAACTTTTTCCACATATTTCACATGCATATGGTTTCTCCCCAGTATGTCTCCTTATGTGTCTTCTGAAGGTGTTCTTGTGGGCAGAAGTATAGGGACAAGCTGGGCAATGGAAAATACCATTATTTCTAACAAGTACTTCAGTTCCCCAAAATGAACCTGTAAGAAAAATAGAGCATTACACTCTTAAAACAAAAGAGTGAAATTCACTCCTATAGGAGAAGTGCATTTTCGGCACGGAAAGGAGTGGAAATTAACTCAGACTGAGTTAAAACCGCTCGTTTGCTTTAAGAGTGTACTATTAAACAAATGCTGACACTGCTATGATGTAATTTAAATAGAAAAGCCAAACTTATTTTGCAAATGATACTTTAATTAGTAAAATATATTGCTTTTCAAATCTTACTATAAAGGATTAGGAAGAACAACATCCAAAGCTTTGTGTTTCAAGGGAAAAATTTTGCTATTAAGCATACAATAATTGCAGTTTAAAGCTGCATGGTCTTTTTTTTGAAAAATAATTAGAAAAAAATGTTCAATGTATTATTTATTACCGTAGTACAACTATTTCAATTTCACATCTATAAAAATAATGCAAGCTTTAGCAACAGATTTGAAAAGAAAAAAGATTGAAATCTATCATGGCAGGACCATAGTATTAGCCACAAAAATTAATAGGCCATATTTAATTTGTATCTGACTACAATTTCATTTTTTTTTTTTTTGTGTAATTAGTTTTAAAAGGAAAAATTGTTCAAAAATTTTTGTAGATTCTTTTGTTGACCTTCTCAGAGCAGAAATGGTGGAGATCTAAAAAGAATATACAAGAAATTAGTTTATAACCACTTAGAAAAATTTAAATATGGGTAAAAGCATAAAAAAATATAATTATATATTTTCTGAATTGCAGAACTTTTATTTTTTTATTTTTAACATAACAAAAAAGGATTTTTTATTGAATCAAAAATAAAAAGAGGCATATGTAACTTAATTTAATACATGCTTGGAAAACTTCCGTTCCTAAAAAAGCTTGACGAAAACAAAATTCATTTTAGTAAGAGAAGTTTTATTGAATCTTAAAATTTTTATTTACACCGAGCAACACAATAACAAACATTAAGATAGAATAATTTCTTTGATACTATTAGCAATCAAATTTATATTACAATATGCTTTTAATGTTTATACATACGTTTTTTTTAAAAACTTTTAATAAACACTGCACGGCAGTTATTTAAAAAAATAATAATAGGTTTACTATACATTATTTCAAGTACAAAGCTGGTTATAGTTTTAATTTTTATAAAAATATTGAAACAAATTAAATTTTACAACACCATAAGAATAACTTAAAAGCCGTAATTTTACCCACACATATGATTTCTGAAAGTCAGTATTCTTCCAGTCCTATGCTAGAATGCATAATACGAGAAAATTTATGTTTGTAACTCATATTGCATCTTTCACATAAAAAAGGTTTTTCACCAGTATGTACTTTATTTAATAGCACTACAGTTAACCTTTTACAATACAGTTTGAATTTTTATACACATAGCAGTATCAGCAGTAAACAAGATTTCAGAAAAATACATTAAACAAATGAAGCAAAATCACTTAACAAATAGAAAATTCTAAAAATCTCTAATCCTCATTAAAAAAAAATAAGAGTAAAAATTGATTGTTTCTAAAGTAATTATTGTTTGAATCCCTTACATTGATGCACAATAAGATACCCTTTAGTACTGTAACTCTTTTGGCATAAATCACACACAAACGGTTTTTCTCCAGTATGGACTCTTAAATGAGTTTTAAGATTTTCTTTTTGGCTAAAAGGTCTGTTGCAGAAGTTGCAATGGAAAGGTTTATCCCCTGTATGAACTCTCACATGCTTCTTTAAATCTTTGCTGTAGCAAGTTGAGTAGGTACAAATCTGGCAGCGAAAGAGGGCCTCTGTCTTGGAATGTGACACATCAGTTTGTGGCATCAACTCTGAAGGAAAATATGTACAAAATTAATCGATTATTCAAATTTGATATGCAGGTCTTTTTACATTTATTGTAATATGCATGATTACGACGTAAGCTTGGCTTTCCTCCACCACCTTGTGTGGTTTTCCGGGAAACACGAGTGTCGCTGTTCTAAACCTACCTTGTTTAAGGCTCTGATAGGAAATTAATCGCAACTGCTCTCTAAACCCAAGTAAGGTGTGGGAAAATGATAAGATTGCCCCTCTTGCCATTTTCTGGAAAACCACACGAGTAGGTAAGCAGGTTTGCGTTGTAATCGTACGGACTACAAACTTGGATTACTCTGGATTTTATGTAGAACTGCACAAATTAAATTACACCGAAATTGGAAGAGGATATTTTTATGACACTAAGAACATTTCTTTAAAGTAGGAAATTTGGTGAAAGTCATGAATTAATATAAAACCAAGCTTAACTTAATAAACATCAATTCTTGATGGATTATTTAGAAGTAGAGCCAGTATTTGTGCCCATAAGGTTGATAACTGAACACTGAATATCACATACAAGCAGGAAAAGAGAGTTGGTCCAGATTAATACAATACAGATAAAATCGTCACATTGTAATAATAGTTTCAATGTTCGCTTTTCAACTACAGTTTTTAAAGCCACAACTACTATCAGCTATTTTGTAATAAATTTTCTTTTTATACAGATTTATGGCTGGCAACAGCAGACAATTATTTTTCTAAATATTTGTTAGTTTACCTTTAAAAATTTTAGTGTCATTCTAACTTGCAATACAGAACACCCTGAGAAATTTCACCTTTTAAGTATCAATTTGTATTTGTGACTGATAAAGAGAGCAGTGATTTTCCTTTGCAATACTTAACATATAATAGGAGATTGAGATAAATAATATAGAAAAAGTTATGAATACTTAATAGTTTTATTTAATTAAAAAAAAATGAACAGACTGCATGGTACACATTTGTATTTGATTTAGGTTATAGATTTTTTTTACCTTGAATAACACTGTATTTCTTATAAAACTTTATGATTATCAAGTTTACATTTTTTGCAATAATGAAACAAACTTTCTTATTCTTTAAAATAATACATAAATATGCATTAAAATTTGAAATAAAATTATAAATATATTTCAAATTAAAAATGTAAATAATTCCTTATCATTAGAAATTACTGAAAAGAAATATAAACATCATATCTGACTCTTTTAAAGTAACAATATATATATATTTAAAAAATCATAATTATTAACTAAAACTCTGAAATTGCCTTGGTTATGACTTCTGGTATATTTTACAAAAAAAATGAGTTTTTCCTTCCATATGAATTCTTAAGTTTTTTTTTACACTTTACAATTTTTTTTAATTTTTACATTACTCTTTAAAATATTTGCAGGAAAAGTTTATAAAAACAAAAAATATTAAATAAAGTAGTAACTTTGTTTCAACAGATTTATTTTTAAATAAAAATGCAATTCAGTTAGCTGAACTTACACATGCTATTGTTTCTTTAATTTTGAATCCTGACGCTATAACATTGGCAAGTTACAATACCATAGCACTATACATTTATTTAGCCTGCAGGGCCTGATCTAGGAAAACACAGACTATAGGAACAACAGAGTTTGGGGGCCCCTTATGAAAATTTTTGCGTATGATTGCCTTTAATTATAGGGCTAGAAGGCTGATCAGTCGAACCTCGTTAACGGGATATCATTTACACGAAATTTCGCTTAACTGACAGCATTTCTATGGCCTATAAAGCTTTGATCTAATGCCAAAAAATCTCTTAACGCGAAATCCTGCTTAACCAGAACAAAAATTCAGAATTTGACTATCTTTTTTTCTTAGTAATTCGAAGAACAAATTAACCAAAACATTAAAAAAAGCGACAAATATTATAAGAATAAATTGTTTTCTACTTCAGAGAAAATCATGAGATCTCCCATGATTCGTCAGTAGTTTTAATCAGATTGCTGTTCTTAATTGGTGTCCCATAAAAATTTTCCAAATTTTTCTATAGTACGTATGTACTACTCCAAATGAACTTTATTACTTTAATTACTAATTAAAATTAGAATAATTTTTAGATGTTATTTTTTTAAACTTATCACAGGTTCAATGTAAAAAAATTCCTGACGGTTAACTTAAAATTCGTTTAACACAAAATGCTTCGGTGCTCCCTCCAAGTTCACGTCAACAGTGTTCGACTGTATTAAGTTTTATCATCTTCTTTAAGTACATTGATCAGACCAATCATAGTGAGTCAATGACTAAGTCAAAGTCAAGTTAAGAAAAAAGGGAGACATAAAATCTATAAAATCTACTCAAATTTTGAGGGTCCGCAACTTTTAGCAAAAAAGAAACTGAAATTTAGTTGCCCTAGGCTTGGGCCTAGCAGACCTTATGGAATATTGGGCCCTGAGCATAGGCCAAATACTTAATAACTATAGGAATAAGAATTATAAAAAATTTAATGTACTTTTAAAAAAAGGATGACAATTTTTTTCTGAAAAACTGCATAGGAATTTTGTAAAGGGCAACTCCCAAAACCACCAGCCTCAAATTTTTTTTAATAACCCTCACTCCTGCATATACACAGCAATAGTAATCACACACTGGATCACTGGAAACTGATGCAAGAGCCATTTACAATGTTTTGGTCAATACACCCAACAGGGTATGAACAGACCAACCACCAAGGCAATGTAATGCCAGTTAAGATTTATTGTTTACTTGATTCACACAAAAATCTTAGCATGGGCAGAAAAATATATAATTGGTTTTGATCAAAGATGACATGTTCAGTATAAACAAACCAACACACGGAGGTAACTGTCCACCTACACAGATTTATCCAACTTATCAGAACCATGCCTGGCTGGTTTTAAATTATGGGACTTTTTTGGAACACATGAAGCAGCAGAATTAGTGTGTACTTATTGTCATCCCTTCATGATTTTCTATTTACGATACAGATAATAATTAAACGATAAAAGGCACATAGTAGTTTCCAAAAATTATCAAAATGTTTAGGTTATCTTATATATTGCACAATCATTAGATAGGGCAATTAAAACTAAAAAAAGAGAAGAAAATACTTATAAGCAAAGTAATGTAAAAAGAATACATTTGAATACAGATAATATTAAATCGATACAGATAATAATTAAACGATAAAAGGCAACTAATAGCTAGTTTTCCAAAAAAATATCAAATGGTTTAAGGTTTATCTTATATATTGCACAATCAATTTAGATACGGGCAATTAAAAACTAAAAAAAAAGAGAAAGAAATAAACACTTATAAGCAAAAAGTAATGTTAATAAAGAAAATACATTATAACACATAAGAAAATCCATACCAATTCTGGTACTTAGAAGCAAGTTGCTTCCTAAAAATTAATGGAGAGTATCTAGGTAATGAAAAATTATAAATATACAAATATTTTTAGAATAAAACAATTATTTGCTTAGTATTTAAACACAAGAAAAACTTTAATTGCTTGCTTTGTTTTTATTTCTCCTCTAATAAAGTAGGAGCAATTTTTTAAACACTTTGCCCACATAAAGTCAATATATATTTTCTAGATGCAAAAATAAAGACACCTTAATCATACACAAACGCAAATCCTTTGCAGGGATGTCTAACGACAGATATTTTGCGTTTAAATCTTTTCCTGCATTTCTCACACTGAAACGGCTTCTCCCCTGTATGAGTTCTCATATGATACCTAAGATGTTCCTTCTGCTTAAACGATTTCCCACAGGATTCGCATGGGAAAGGGCGTTCGTCGGAATGGACTTTCATGTGCACTTTTAAGTTTTGTTTATAGTTGCTTGAGTAGCTACACAACTGGCAGCGAAACAATTCCCCGCTTTTCTCGTACGAAACGTAGATTTCTATAAATTGAAAAGAAAAATTATTTTATTTCATGTAAAATGGAACAAAAATGTATACATAATTTTTTTAGAGAGAATTCAGAACAGTTGTAGAGCATAGAATAATATTGCTAAGGTGGTAGGATACAAATAATTTTCGTAACATCGCAGACACTAGTTAAACAAGAAATTTACAATTTTAACATAACAAAATTTTAGTTTTTCTTTTGCCATATTTACCTGTATTGATGAGCATTCTTTTAAACTATCCAATATTTAATTTAAAATAAGGTAATAAAAGGTTTAAGATTGCAATATTCAATTACTAAATTTCAGATGTAATTGAGTGACAAAGTAGCAAATTTAACATATCTGTGGAATAATAGCTTCCTTTTGGTACATACAGTCCCTGGACAAATTATTACACGTACTGTATTTTTTTTTTGGTAATGATGAAAACATACAAAAGAATGTCATATCATTAAAAAAGATGTCGATACATGTATTAAGTATAGCAGATAGTATTTTCTATTCAATAGCTTAAGTTTAGGAACACAAATGTCCTTCTAAAGGTATTTTGTTCAACATTGATTGATACATGAAATCTTGCAGTGCGTCTAATAATTTGTCCAGAGACTGTATGAAGGATATTCAAAATTTAAAAAGTGGTGTGACAAATTGAACTCTTCAACTTCATACTGTTGCAGAGTTCCCACTTAACGTTTTTCATTAAGTTCACAAACTTTTTTAGTGATGCAAGAGATAAAACAAAACAGATAATTATGATTTTGACATTAAAATAAGAATAAAAATAAACATTATAAAATGAGAATTTTAAGAAAAATATTAAAAATATAAAGTTTTTAGTTCAAAGTATGACAAAAATTGATAAGTTGAACATTTTTATAAAGAGGCAAACCACTTTTTTTAGTTATTTACATTGAGGAATGAAATTTGTTTTATAAGCTAGATATTATATTGAAAATTCCCCATTCTTAAATTTATTTATTCAAACTATTTAGAGCAATAAAAGTGTTTTGGGAACAGTAAGAATAATTATATTAAAAATTATTCAATTCAAACTCTTAGAATTGACTATTTTAGATAAAAACATAAAGCAAAACTTTTTTTTCTATGTAGTATATTACTTTGGATTAAACTGGCATTGTTGTAATATGTATATAAGAATAACATTTAGCATTTCTATACAAAAATAATTTAATATCAAAGCAATAATACAGTGTTTATTGAAGAAGTGTTTCCTTAACATGAGTTATCAAATGCTTTTTTAAATATTCTTTGAGGCTGAATGATTTACTACAATAGTTACAGCGAAATGCTCGATATCCTGTGTGAAGTGTGGAATGTTTCTTTAGGTTCGATTTATAAAGGGTTGAGTAGCTACACTTGGGACAATAAAATAAGTTTCCAATCTTCATAAAGGACATATCCTCTGCTGTGAAAAAAAATTCATACTATACATAACAGTATCAAAATTTAATGTATAATATACACATAAAATTATGAGTACAAAATTCAAAAATGCTATAAATTATATCATGATTTCCAAACAAGACTACGAAAATAATAATATTGATAAAAAAATACTAGCGGGATGAAAGGTATAACTTTTTTAATCAAATGGGATCAGAGATTGTAGTTATTACTTTCAAGACAGTGCTTGTGCATGTATAAAAACTTATAATTGCTGGACACTTAATGGTTAGAAATAATATAAGTAAAAAAAAATAATAGAAAAAAATATATAATTCAACAAATTAAACAGAGTATATTTATTAATTAACAATTACATTACATTTTCATAAAGCAAAATAAGGTAATGCAACTGTTTAAACTACTTCCAATTTAAATCATAATATTTTTATTATGTAGTAAAACATCTTATTATTTGAAATGAAAATATAACTGCTTTTGTAAACCAGTTAGTTCTTTACCTAGTAAAATTTTAATACAAATAATACAACAGATATACTTCATAACATTGAAGGAACACATCATGATCAAAACTATGAAATTTCACATGCGAGGACACTACAGAAAGAAATATATTCTATATTAACCAAAAACATGTTTAAAATATCATTATTAAGCTAGTTCTTTTCACCAAACAGTAATTAGCACATTTATTCCTCAGACGATTTTCATTACTTCAATCAATATAAGAGATATTTGGTTTTAAAATAGATAAAACTTTGAAAAATGTACAAATTATCAGTGTTGTATAAGTCATCGTAAAAAATAAAGTTATAAAAGAACAAAATGACCCAATTTCCTGTTAATTTAATGCTCTAAAAATATTAAAATTTTACAAGCAATTCACAAACATGTTTATTTTGAATATAACGTTTGGTATAACATTAAAAAAAGCATCTTATTGAGAATTTTATTAACAAGGGATAATTGCATGACATTTAACATGTTTTTCAAAATGCATGTATAGTAATATACATGTACGACTAACTGTGTCACACTGTTAAATCTGAACAATTAAAATGTATACAATAAGAAACACAATAATTCATTTGTAGATGGAAATTAATTATTTTTTTAAATAACCATTAAAACAGCTGCACTAATGCAAACATAGTGAATCCTATGTGCAACATTAAGCCTATTATCATTTGCAAGTATATGATATTCAAGCTCACCCGAAAGTGCTAACAAACAAAATTGAACACATTAACATTTCCCTAAACTGTTTTCTATTTAAACAATAACACCGTAAATACCAGCATGTTTATAGTTGTAAAAAAGTTTACTTTTATGTTTATTAGAAGTTTTTTTAAAAAGTTCCTAGTCTAAAGGAAAATAAAGGTCCTTTAATTGATACATGTTTGTTTAATACACATAATAAATAAAATCGATGTATTTATAATAGTTATTTTTTTTGTTCACATTTATAACTTCTTTTAAACAATATCAAATAATTTTGTGTGTCATTAAATATCTTTAAATCAGCATATTTTCTTCTCCCAATTTGGTTGATGGCTTTATTTTTGCCACTTGCAGTTTTAATATGAAGCTATTCCATGCAACTGTAGTGTAAGTCACAATTTAAGAAGAATGTACAAGCTTTTTAATTTTGAAAAATAAATCAAATTAAATAAAGCACGTTACATTATAGGGTTTTAATAAGTGTGGATCAGCTATTTTGCTAATTTTTTTCAGTTAATGTTAAAAGTTGTAGTTATAATCATTCTTTACACACGACTTACACTACAGACAGGTTAATTTTGCATGGAATTAACCATGTGAGTAGCATATTAAATTTTGTTAAAACAGCAATGATTATTCATTAAGAATATTAAAAAACTGTTTTAAGTGAGTCAATGAATGACTGTTCAGGGTTGATTTTTGCGTAAAAGTTTTACCACAATCCTTGCATGCATATGGCTTTTCTCCGTAATGTATTCGCATATGAAGCTTCAGGCTATGCCTTCGAGTGAAGAACTTGTGGCAGAAAGTGCACTGAAAGGGATTACCTTGTTTCTTTGGGCTAAGGTTTAGTCTTGATACTTGGTATGAAGGACCTTTGAACAAAGAAAGAAACTTCTGTCATTTAAATTAGTTTAAAAGATAAGATATAATAATTACTATAGGAAAATCAATGCATAGAAATAGATTAGAACGATGTTGCAGTGTATGCTTTCATCTGCCCTTGTTTAACAATACACATGATTTTTTTAAAATGGATATAAAGCACTTAACTTTAATTAAACTGTCAAACAAATATCTTTTTGTTAGATCTTTATTTGCATTAGTAAATAAACATGTGAAACACAATTATTAAAATTTCTTGCAAAGAAAAAACTTAACATAAATTTTTCCTCAACTGCCAGAAGTAAAATGAGAAAAATAATTTTATTATTATTTATGTATATATTATGCAATTCCACAAATGTCTTATCCATACTAAAAACATTATCATAATAGGTGATTAGCAAATAAATGATATTGTTACTTTAAGAATTAAATATTCTTATCTACAATATAAATATCCATTAATGCAATGACAAATTAGGGTACTTAAAAAAAAATAGAAAATCTATGAAAACATCACATACACACAGTATCACTTATTATTTTTACAGTTTCAGTATTTTAGAAACATCTTTAGAATTTGCACAAAAAAATGAAGGATAACCATATTGACAAGACAATAGGTTATAACAGTATAGTGGATGGGGAGTAATAAAGTATTCTAATAATGCAATTCTTTTTCAAAAGAAGAGCTTGATGTAAACACTATGGTTTGTTAAATGGTGGGAAAATTTAACATGTACACTTATCCATTTTGTTTAATAATACCCTTATCTCAAAAAGTAATTGTATAGATTCACAGGGATGCGGAATATGTTCCTGGATGCAGGATAAAAATGTACGATCCGGCAATCTTAGATTGGAGGAAGTTTTAGCCATCTCAGGAAATTTTGCATTTAATATACACCATTTAAATAGTTAAATTTTTAAATTAATTTAGATTTTTTACAATAAATTACAAAATTTCTAGAAAGACTCAAGATTTACAAAACATCAAAAGTGATTGCAAAAACATCCACAAAGACAGTAAAAGATCGCAGTTTTTTAATAATTGACAATTAATCAGAAAAGGTAATCAAATATATATTTGCTGGTTTAAACTGGGCCTTTATTAACAAATATTAGGCAAGATAATTAGATTAAAACTTGTTTCTTTCAAATTTCAAGGTATGCTTCAAGATCAAATTTTAGGTTTTTAAAGATCCGACTTGTATCGAAAAAATTGTGACATACATAGGGTAAAACAGAATTCCTGTAAGCCCATGACATATAGTAAAATTTTGTGGAAAGATTATTAGGGTTTGGGATAAATGTTGGGGGTAAAAACATTTTCTGCACCCCTGCAGATTCAGAGATTTGACAGGAAGCGGCTTTTGTGTTAAAGGTAGTGTGACTACTAAAATCACTGTAGTACACACGCCTCAGGTGGTTGAAAAATTTGGAAATTATTTCATTTTAGAGATGTTGCCAGGTTTGAAGTAAGGTCACAGTAGAGGTGATTACACTTATTATTTTGAGCCACTGACAAGTGACGAGAAATTGGCTACAATCCCAAATATAAATCACTTTGATAGCAACAATTTCTTTTAGCCAATACACTATAATTAAAAGGATAAAAAGTAATCCTGAGTATTTTTATTTACAAAGTTATGAGAAAAATATGCAGCAACACTTTCATTTCTTCATCCATTGTTGCTTCATATGTGTCAAGAAATGGTTTTTAAGAGACACATTTTGGGTAAATCGTTTACCACAGACTTTGCACACATATGGCTTCTCTCCATAATGTATTCTCAAATGGGTTTTGAGATTGTCCTTTCGATTAAAACACTTCTGGCAGATATGACATTGAAATGAATGACCGTGTTTTTTCCAGTTAATATCCAATGTGGAAATTGGTTGGTAGGATGAACCTTCAAACAATAAAAAAATATAAGAATTCATAAATACAATTGCTTTAAAAATGCAGAAAATTTAGTCAATGTAAACAATTTTTAAACAATAAAGTGAAGTTTCAAAAGCACAAGGTAATAAGCAAATGGCATATAAAATATCAACTGAAGAAAATAAACTAAAATAAAAGATCATATCATTTTATATTAACACCTAGTACAGCAAATTTTATATTGTCCAATAGGTATAACCTTTAAATTATTAACATTTGGAAAATTTGAACCATGTAAAAATGTTTTATGAAAACAGCCATTTCTAATTCCAGTACAAAATGTTCCAATTTACCTTCAAACTTGAGGAAATGTCACTAACAAATAAAAAATGTTGTCAAGCAAAGCTAAACTCAGAAATTAATCAAAACTGGACAGTAGCCGAAATATCTTATTACGAACACTGTTTGGTGCGTTTGATGGAACAGCTATGATATAATGGTTGGTCTGGATTTGGTAATTGGTGTTAGGTTCTCAAGCAACGAAAATGCCCAAATGTGATAAACATCCCTTTTATATTTCATACAATTCAATATAATTACAACCCTATGTTAAATTTTCAGGTTTGAGAATGAACAGACTGACTTTTATATCATAGCTATACCCATTTGACCAATTCTTAAGGTTTCCTTGTGGCAAATTTTAACTCTAGCATTGCTTAAACTAATCCATAGAAGTAAACAAAAGCTGTGACACTGAACTTGATAGGTATAGGTTTGTCAGATATGAATGTTTTTGCCACCACTAGGCAACAAATTATAATTATCAACCAAGCCAAGTAGTATAAACACTTTAAGCAGTAGCCAACAGAAAAAAAGGTGCCACGAAAGCTATACCAATGTTGTTGTTGTACGCTTCCAGAGCTAAATTCTTAACAAAGCCCAAATGTGATAAACATTCCTTTTAAATTTCATACAATTCAATAGAATTACAACCCTATGTTAAATTTTCAAGCTTGTCAATGAACAGATTGACTTTTATATCATAGCTATACCCATTTGACAAATTCTTAAGGTTTTCTTGTGGCAAATTTTAACTAGGCTGAGCCTTAGCGGAAATAGGTCTATTATGCACTTTGTTCAGGCTGGAAGACAGCAGTAACATTGGTTGGCACAAGGCCTAGAGGAAAAGCTGTGATAAAAGGCATGATACGTTATCAAGCAGCGAATTTTACATTCCAAATAAAATTTAACATTGAAACTTGAGTTGACTTTTCACAATCGCCAAAAACGGACCGGCTTCCTATCAGAGCTGTACACAAAATCTATCACAAAAAACACACCCTAATTTAGCACCCATTCAATAAATGAGTACTATGCATTTCGAACTTAATGGTTAAAATCAAAAGAGTTTAAAACGAAAATCGCTGCACTTTCGCCAGAATATTTACAGCAATACTTTCGGATTAAATGTTTTATGATTTACAGTAAAAAAAAATAATTAAAAAGAAAATTAAAAAAAAACATTCCCAATTATTTCTGTTGCATTTCAATTTCCAAGAAATACTAAAAACTCATTCGTATTACAACTCAAACCTTTAGAACAGCAACAAAAATATCATGATTAAAGAAGATAAAACGAAAACAAAGTCGAATAAGCAAAGATGAGTTGAGTTGGTTTTCCCGATCCAGTTTAAAAATGAGATTGTTTTAAGTTACGTACTTCGCACTTCCTTCCGGCGATTCTCCGATTGGTGCGTTGCTCTCCGTGAAATTGATTCACCAATCAAGCTAGAGGAAGAATTTATTTTCACTCAGCAGTTCTGTTGCCACTCAAGACTTAAAAAAAGCCACGTTGTAGTACGGCAAAAACATCTCAACTCGCATTATTAGTTTATTATTATTTTGATTTTTGTGTTGTGGTTGTGTTGTGTGACAGAGTGTACTAATTTGTTGAAAGATAAAGAATTTAATAAATTTATTGATGTCATTCACATAAAAAATTAAAACTTCGATCGTTTTTTAAAAGATCAAAGCATTGATTTTTTTAGTTTTTCGAATGATTTAATATTTTGATATCGGTCTTTATAAAATGGACTTGGATTTGATTTGTTAGAATTGATAAAATTTATTGTTTCTCACTTAATTTTTTTGATATATCGATTTGTTCATTCTTTTCCTGTTTACCTACTTTATACCTGGTTGCTTCGGATTTTAGTTTCATGCCCATAAATGACAAAAAAGGAAAAAAAACTGATGAAAAATTCCTTTATTAAATTCCTATTTTATTTGTATAAAATTAAGAAAATTAAATTTTATTGGGCTTTATATGTTCTGCAAAGTATTTTTATTAGGTAGTATTTCTCTTGGATTGATTAGTTCATAGTAATTATTAATAAAATGGATGAACAAGTAGTATGATAGTTGTTGTACAATAATGGCTATAATACAAATACATTTACTAAAAAGGTTTTTGGCATAGCATTGATCGTTAGTAAGAAGGTGTTTAACACGATGGCTACACAATTGGGAAAATACCATAAATTTTTGGCATATGCTGATTACAGAGATAGTAGTGGTAATATTTTTAAAACAACTCAAATAACCGATTAAAACTTATATTCTTACAAACTTCTTGGATTTAACTGAAAAATATAAATTATGAATGTTTATTAATTTCTTAAATTAAAAAAACACAATCAAGCTAATTGGAACCAATAAATAATATCCTAATTATTTCTTTTAAACAAAAGTTTTGATTATGTTGACTGTTGAAAATTCCAATCATTTATACTAACTACATGTCATTTTTTATTGTATTTGTACGTGTACCAAATATATTTTTTATTTTTGTTTATTAGTTGTCATACTCATATTTCTTTATTTGTTTCAGGAATATTCTTTTTAGCTTGTTTATCAGTCTATTTTTATTGATGTTTGTCCATTCATTTTTGTTTGTCATTGTACAAAAATAAAATTATTTTTTGGTTGACAAATTTTATTATGATTAAATTCATAGTTTTCTACTGTTTTGTGTAGTACCACATATTTTTTTAATGCAGTGATCAAATTTAAATGACTTCCTAATTTTAGTATTGACATTAAACTGTCTGTGAATACTAATAAAGTCTTCAAAAAGGATTATTCTGAAATATTAATTTTAACCCAATATTATGACTATAAATATGTTGTATTATTTTTTTATCCAAATATTTTACTAATTATAACATTATTAATATATTAACCTACATAATGTGTCTTAATTTTAGGTTTACAATCAATGATTTCAATGAAACATACTTTTCCAAGCCACATTCAATCCATTGTGTATGGCATCCCTTCTGATGCCTCTCACAACAATGCTGTATCTGCTGGGGAGAACAGAAAACAAGGCCCATTTTGTTGCTCATTTTGTTCTAAAACCTTTGCGCAAAAGGGGAACTTGACGGTACACTTGAGGATGCATACAGGAGAGAAACCCTTTCAGTGTCCTGTTCCTTTTTGTCAAAAAACATTTAGCCATAAATCCAACATGAAAATGCACATGTTAGTTCATCAAAAGCCATGAATGTAGTAATGAGGCGTCCATTAATTGCTTGATACGACTTAAACGATTTTTTTAAGCCTACTGTTCTTTTTTTTATACGAAAGAATTAAAACAAGTGGGTTACAGAATCTGTCACTTAAACCGCTTCCACGCAGTATTTGTGCTCAACAAAAAACGCACTATTTATACACCTCAGAAAGAAATTAGCCAAACAGGGCCTTTAGCTTATAATTTATTTCTAATTCAAACTTTTAAACGCCAAAATTAACTATTTTCATTAATCTTCTTTTGCAAATTAATAATTACTCATTATCGTTTGCTGAATTTGTTTGAAATTCGAAGAATAATGATGCAACTTTTTGTAATAAATATCTTTTAGTCGCCACAATTTCCCATATTCGTTAACTTTCTTTCGAAAAAGATAATAATAAATAATTAGTAAAATTGATGCTTTAAAAATAAAAGCGAACTTTTGCTTATTTTTATTCAAAGTTAGAAGTTAGTTAACTATGCATCCTTCCTCATACATATATAATGAATTGCAAAAGAACTCTATTGTGATATTACAACAATCCAAACTAAATTATATTACATAAATAAATATTCTTTCAAGTTTTATTTTTATTTTAAATAAAGCTTTTCGTACGTTTGACGAAATGGCAAGAGTGAGAATATTGATTAAAAAGGGAATTTGCATGTTATTTCAATGTGAATTAAATTTTGAGTTATTTAAATTTTAAATAAACTTTTAATTAAATTATTTTAATGAAATTTGGGATGTAGTCTAACCTGATTTTTTTGTTCAAAATGACGAATCCCACTTGTTTGTGCGACTTGCGGTTCGTTATGTGAAAGTGGGTGACAGAGGGTCGGGCTGACTGAACGATTATAATACCTTCCACTTTTTACGTTTTAAAGGTAGTGTGGTATTGACATGCAGTCGCTGTCCATCTGTCTGTCCGTACCCCCCTTCCAAAATCGGTTCTATCATTCGGATCTTAAAAATTCTTTTTTTGTTAGAAAGCTATGACCTCAGAGATCAACATTTCATACTTTTTGTCCGCCTGTCTGTACGTCCGGACGGACATAAATCTACTATCTGTCGGCGAATTTCCCATTGAATTAGCATTGAAATTCACTTTTGAGTAATTTAAATCACTGTTGCCAAATCAACAATGGCATGAGAAACTTTAAAAATATTTGAAGCAAAATAATTTTTTCATGAATCATTTTGCAATTATGTCATAAAATGTAGCACAATGTGATTCTTTGATTGTTCTTTAATTGTTTACCAAGAAAGCGTCAAGGCATATTTTTTGCATACAATTATGCTTTGTTTTAATTTATTGATTTTTTTAAATGTAGTTTGGAGTAGTTTCATTATTTTGTTATTAATAAATATTTAATTATTCTTCGAACTACAAATAAATCAAGCAGACGATAAATAATTTTAAGTTATTTGTGAAAGAATATTAAGGAAAATAGTTGATTTTGGCTTTTAGAAGTTTAAATTACAGCTGGATGCTGTGTTTAGTGATTTTTTTTCTTCTAATGTGTGTAAATCTACTGTAGAAATGATTGTTGATATTTACTGTTATGAACCTAGTTGTTTCCCGATTAGAACTTCAGTAAGTATTTAAGTAACAGGAAAGTAGGCTATTTTAGTTCTTTAAGAACTTCTTGTTAATCTCTCTCTGGCGATATTTCCCGATATTTGGCTTTTTATCCTCCCGCCTTTAATCCCACTTGAGATTTTTCAAAAAATAAAAAATTATTTGATTTCTTGTTTTAAGTCACGATAAATATTATCAAGTTAGATTTTGCCAACCTTAAGTTGAAACATATTTTACTGAAATTTAACTAAATATTCTAGTCATTTTGGTTTGACGTTTTTGAAAGAATAAATTTTGTGGTATTTGACAAGACTCCCTCTCCCCACTACATGATATTTGCCTTGATCTCCCCCCCTTAAACACATGTAATTTATGGACGCCCCCTAGTTTGATATTGCTATAATACATGGCTTTCCAAACTTTCTGTATTGTTAAAATTTGGTAAATGCTTCTGACTGCATATCATACAGTGCACACAAATTTGCTGTATTGGCAAAAACATTTGTCTGTGGAATTGTTCCAAGTCTTTTCCGTCGCATTTCCATAAAAATTAAAGGATCCCAACTGTTATTCCTATCAATTTAAGATTGGCTTAATTCAATTTTTAAATCTCAAATTTTTTAGCATTTTAAACTCGAAAAGTTATTTGTCTGGTGCATCACTTTTCTTTGTTTGGTGCATTTCTTTTTTATTTTCTATTTATAAAGGTCTCTAACACAGATAATTGTATTCCCCATGGTTTTAAACCTTTGTGGACTTATCCAGTGCAGAGCACCAAAACTTTAGATGGAGCTAAAAACTGACTTAGGAAATAATATCAACAAAATAACTATGGTATCCACTGCTATTATTGAGAGTTGGATTAAAAAGTTCTGCAAGAACAATGTTTAACAATTCATACGCTGACAATTTAGTGTTAAATCATTTAGCCAAAATGCCATTTGACACCCAAGGTTGGTTGTGATAAAAACAAGTGTTTTCATTAATTTCTCCACCCACAATAGGATGGTAGTTACTATTTAGATTTTAAATTATTAGATGACAAAGTTCTTACTAATTTCTCAAAAAACTAATTTTAGTTGTTTGGTGAGTTTGGAACTCATTTACTTGTGAAAATAGCGAATATTCTCTATTGTTTATTTATTAACCAATATCTTAATATTATCTGCAGGCATAGTTATGTAAGTGCATTAATTTATTAAATCATGATTGTTAAAGTTTAATATTGACATTCTTTATGAAATATCTGAATTCTTATTGGAAGAATAAATTCTAGCTACTCTCCTGGTGGATTTTCATCTTTATTTCATTGAACTTTTTGTTTGAATTAAATAAACTTAAGAAATGACTGTTAACATTGAAGATCAAATATTGTTTTACCAAAAAAATATTTTATAAGAAACCTATGTGTCAGAAAAAGTTGTCATGAAATAAAAGAAAACTGAAAGGTTTACTATAGAGCTCCTACAGCAAGCACAAATTGAATGAACTAATTATTATAATACACAATGGTACTTATTTTGATTAAAAACATTCGATACCTATAGTAAATATTTAGTACCTAGTTTACAAGAAATAGTGACATATAGGTTTTCTTAAAAAGTGTTACCCAATAAGTATTGGCTTTCTATTGTACTCTATTCTAACCTTTCTTTGATATTAATTTTGTGTACTACATCCCTACATGTTTTTTTAACGAAATTTTAAAAAAAATTATTTTCCACCTATTTTTGACAGTAATATTTTGTTGTTTTAAGCCATTGTAAAACTGTTTTAGTATAGTTACAACTTGTTTTACATTTATGATACTTTATATTTTGTAATGAAGAGGTTTTATTTTTTTCTTAATTCAATTGTAAAATTTTATTTATAGTATTATTTGTATATAAAATATGTTTTTTTTACTTATGTACTTATTATACATTTAGAACATGAAAGTTCTTATGGAGACATAAATTTTTAAAATGAATTTATACAGTACTTTGAGTGTTTTAAGTTTGTAATCCATAAAAAGTGTTTTTGCTGCTTTAAATAAATGTAGACTTTTTTTTAAAGTCAGAATATTGTATTTTCTTGCAAAGCTATATTTATAGCAAAGTATTTGAAAAAATAAGTTTAGCATAATTAATAAATTGTATCATATTTTTTCATTTGTAATATGTTATAGCTTTATCTTGTAAATTTTTATCTCATGATTTAAGTTATAATCTAGGAAACTTATAGCATTCCTTTATAAAAATTTCATTGTTTTCCAATAATCCCATTTTTTAAATATTTTTTTTTTATCAGTGATATGTTTAGATTGCTAATTAATACTATAGTTAATTTAAAATTTTCTTAAAATTATTTATTATTTTAGTTTATACACCTTATGTTTTAAAATATAGCTTTTTCAATATATTTTCTTGTATCTTTTAACCCAGTGGGATACTACTAAAATATTTGGCTGAAGATGATAATAACATGGTATATTTGACAACAAATAACTTAAAAATAGGTTAAATAGATCTGTCTGGTTCCTTTTCCCCTTAGCTAAACAATAATTTACATGCCTATTGTTACTAAGTGTTAAATAGTTAAAAATCAGTATGTTTGCACTCTAAAGGTCGTAAAGTAGCACAAAACTATATTTTTAAAAGTTGATTTTTTTATATTTCATAATTTTTGTTTCTTCTAAAAAAATAAATATTTATTGTTATTAGCCTGTATTTTAATAAATTAATTTAACTTTTAGATTCCATAATATCATTGGTTAAACTAAAGCACACGTTGCTGTCATTAAGTTACTATTTGAAAATAAAATGCTATTTAGTGAGCACGCTTAATTAAAAAAAATTTGAATAATCAAAAAATAATTTGTAATGATTATAAATTTATTGTTAACATAATAGCCAAAAAAACTGAAATACAGAGAGAAGTTCCAAGTTTTTCATTTCGGTTTTAATTGTAATATTTTCCAAAAGATAAATTGCCTTAATATTCCTTATGAAAAATAAAGTAGTTTTGCATATTTTTATCTAGTTTAATTACATTTAACTACTTAAAAGTAAATTAAAAACCTATATGTTGCTATGCATAACATGCTTTTACTTATGGCAAATAAATCAGAGGCATTCAATGCAGTAACAAAACGTTCTTTAGTTTGACCTCACATTGAAGACATTTTAAACTAACTATTAATAAATAAACTAACCAAACCTTGTATCTTTCCCCAGGTCTCAACATCTACTCCAAAGTGCTCTCTGCCCAGTTACCCAGTCCTTATTTCTGTACTATATGTTCTTATGCACGACCCTCCTTATCCTCACTGAAAAAGCACATGCTAATCCATAACGATGGGAGACCTTACAGCTGTAAAGTTTGTAGCAAAAGCTTCGCTCTGAAGGGAAACTTGAAGACTCACTTGCGAATGCACACTGGGGAGCGTCCTTTTCAGTGTAATCTGTGCGGGAAAAAGTTTACGAGGAAGTATAGTATGAAAGTTCATTTTCTGACACATAATAGGTGAGGGTTTGTTATACATATGTATAATATACGATGGTGTTTATCTATATGAAATGTTAAAGGGTTTTAAATTGTTCAAATGAATTATTAAATTTATGTGATGCATAGTACATATTGTGGATCTTGATGTTTGGATGATGTAGAGAAAACATCTAAAAATACATCTAATATATAAAAAGAATTATTGCTGTTGTCTTGTTCCTCCAGGACATAGCCTGGAAGGTAGGAGGGGCGCATTAGTTTCCATTGGCACAAGGCTTTGAGCCCTGTGAAAGTGGAAGTCTAACTTCTGCTCCAAGAGGGCGCCACCGCCTCAATTTAATCAATCCCTGGTTTAGACTATCTCGTCAATTAAGTGGGCCCCGGTTCGAATCCCAAATAAAGCATGGATATTTGTGTTGTCCCGAGTACATGCGGAGAACATGCTTGTTAAATCTGAGGGTCCAAAAGTCCTGTGGGAGGTCATACCAAAGTGCAGGTTATCGTTGGGAAATGCCCTTCTAGCAACATGGCTCAATTGAGGAGGTGTCTCCCTTTTGGAGCTTAAGTCCAACCTCCACCCTGACAGGTACTCAAAGCCCTGTGCCAACGGAACATACTGCACCCCTCTTGCCTTCCAGGCTATGCCTTGGCAACACACAACAATAACATAAAAGAATTGAACAAATTATTTTATGCGCCGAACGTGCAGCAATAATTGTGTTTTTTAAAGAGAGTTTAAAAGTGTTCTATTTATTGATATTTTATGATGCATGTTTTCTTAGTAAAAATATATGCAATATTTTTATAAAACATAAAAAGAAGAAAGGGTTGTTTTAATTTTTGCTTATGTTAAATATATTCGTAGAATGGTAGAACTACAGGTGGTTCATAACGTGTAACTAAAATGTTTGGCTAAAAAGTTTTAGTTTGTTATGCAGTTAGTCAATCTCTTGTACAACTATAGAATGTTCACAAGATATGGGGATCTTTAAGTTTAACTGTCATGTAGTTTTTATAAAGGCTATGGGGGAAAAATATTTTTTATGTAAATTTTTTATTTCTATTTATTATAAATTCTAGCTTGTTATGTATAAGATTGCTGTGTATCAATCTGATATTTAAAAAAATATTTCATTCGTTAAAACTAGAATGCAATTTAAAAAGGTAAATAAAGTTTAGATTGTCGAATGTCTTCTTCTACCTAATTTATTCTAAATCTTCCTAGCACAGTAAATAACAAAAAGATTTACTTGAGCTTTAAGAGCAGTACTAAGTTATTAGTTTTCATTGTGGCAATTTGTATTATTTTTAATTTTTAAAATAATATTTTTTTAAACTGATATTTCGTTGACTTTAAAACTTCAAGGAAATTATGTAAAATAGTTCAGTTCAAATTTCACCATTTAATGCTGTGCTATACAAAATATATTTATTGATCATTTAGTCACTTGAGTGCTGATTTAATTTTTTTTGATGATTATATAAAACTATATTTTTTACAAAATTAAAAGTATGTCTATGTATTAGATATTACCTATTTTTTTTAATTTACTGATATAAAATTATTGCTTAATATTTGTTCTGTTGCCACTTCGCGTGTTGATTTTTCCAATGTATCTGAACTTAAGTTACAGTTATTATATTATGTAATTGTTACTTTAAAAAAAGCTGGTTGGCACGAACATTCTTGGCAGTTATGTTTTACATGTTCTTATTTTATATTAAATATGAATATTGATTGTTGAAGTAAAATCTTTATAGTTCGTATGTATGAGTATTTTAAACTAAATTAAGTCTTTTTTTCCTTACAAATGTATACCTATATTTACTGCATATTCCTTTCTTTTTATTAAATTATCTCTCTTGAGGCATTGTAATAAATGGTGTAATGTTACCTACGGTTTTATGAAATTATTTTGTACTGTTGTATAGTTTATAATTTTAAAATATATTGTAAATAAACATGCATTAATTGAAATTTTTAAAAATTGGTCTTCTTATATATTTACACTTATTCCAAACTAGTCAAAAATATATCAATGATCCATAAGCTCTAACATAATCCAATCTCTTAGCAATAAGTTTTCAAATGTGTTTACATTATTTTTAGTTTAAAAAACAAACTTACTAGGCCTTTGTCGTTTCTGAGCTGTTGTACCAATGAGTTTAGTTTGTATATTTGATGCCTTTTAGAACTATATAAGACATTTTTATTTTCATTTAGACATTCATGTAACTTAAACCTAATATTTCTGTGCATATTGTCCGACTCTCAGATTGAAAGAGACAAACACTGTGTGGTGAAAACTGCTTTCCCATGAAAATTCAAAATATTATTAAGCTAGTTCCATAGGATTGGAATTAGTAACTTATTTGTTACTTATTCGATTCGTACAGGCTGGAGCAAATAAAAGTGGCCCCGTGATAGAGATAACAATAAGATAGAATTGTTGCCAAGTCAAAAACTAATGCAAAGACAGGTTTGCAAAGTGAAGCTATTGATCGCTTCAATATTAAGCCCAAACAAACGCTTGGTGAATTATTTGCCAGCAACTATGCTATGGTTTGAAAAGCTATTTGGAATGCATTATAAACTAAAGGTTTGTACATAGCTCTGGGCAAAAAAAGTTCCCACTAGGGATTATTTCGGCCGTTATTTATCCTATAGAATCCGAACTGTTGGTTCTTGTTAATACAAAACATTCTACATGGATTGCAAAACACAAAATCTGGTTGTTTGGTTGGTTGGTAGACATATATATTCAGGTTTGTGTGCTTGGTCAGCGACCCGCTTATAAACCTTCGTCAAGTAAGACAGACACAACACACACACATAAGTGGATCCATCTAATTTTTAGAGACAGAGGCCAACTACAAAATCTGGTGTTTGGAATGTTTTTGGACTTGTTCAAAACAGATCCTGCCTGACGCCTTTTCGTAACTACTCATTAGGTATCGACCTTGTCACTTGACCAGGGCTCTAAATTACGAGGCGTAATTTGGCTGTGTTAAAGCTCCTAAAGGAGGCTAGAAATATGCAGCCGGCAACGATTACATTAACTAATCTTTGCATGGCACTCTGTTTTGCACTTTAACACCTTTAAATTCTTTAACAAACAACTGTCCACATTTCCCCCACGAATTAGTTTTAATAAAACTTTCTACAATGGACATCCTCTGCTGTATTATCATCTTCATCCGTACATTGATCAACTCACACTCACACAGCCGCAACTCACACTTACGCACTAAGATCTGAACTTGCCAATAGGCCATGAGTAGCTCTAATGTGATACTAATTCCAATCCAACCAATGCAAAAACAAGTTTGCCAAGCGAAGAAATTGCACGCTTGAAAAATCTTATATTTCGACTTGAAGGCCTTCAGACGGCTTCAATAGTTTTTCTCGCCAAGTATCTCCTACTTTTATTTGCGCCACCCTATAGTTAAAGGGTGACAAGCGAGATAACCTGTTAGTTTCTGTTAATAAATAATTTAGAAATGTGTTATACCTTTAATCTCTGAAGGATAATTCATTTGGCCAATTAAATTTTAAAACTCAAGAATTCAATTTTTTTATTCAAAAGTTTTATTTTTTATTTTTGTAGTAAAATATAAAAAAAAACCTTCAATAATTTAAATTAAAAAAAATTAGTAAAATTATAACATTCATAAACTAAAAAATATATGTGTGTTGCTGAAAAAACTAACAGTCCCTTAACTGGTTTATATGTCTGTATCACCAGGTTGTTAATGCGGCAGAATATAGATGTATGTTAATTTGACTGTTAAGGATCACAGTTTCTTAGTAAATAGAAATAATATATTCAAATTAATGCTTGGAAGATAGTAAATAAAATCTTCAAACCCAAAATTTAAAAATTCGTCTGTTTGACCCTGATTTTAATTGCAAATTACTCTTTATTTGTATTCAAACCATTAAACCTGCCTTTCGGCAATAAAAGCCCTTTTTTTACTTTAGAAGTGCTTTAACAAAATAATTCAGTAAATTCTTTAAATGTATTTTTAATTGACTAAACTTTTTTTTTTCTGAAGCATCACTAGTTAGTTTTACATGAAGTAATATATATTTTAAATATTGGTTCAGTGTCATGTGTTCAGTCACATGTCGTTCAGTGTTATCAAATGTCAAACCTTGCATTTGGGTAAGAACAATGTTAATCATTCTTATGTTTTACAGGGAGAAAGTATCCAAGATGGTGAGTTTGTTAGAGATTTAGGAGTTTTGGTGAGCAATGATTTCAAAATGAGTAAGCAGTGTGTTGAGGCAAGTAAGAAAGCCAATCGAATGTTGGGATATATTAGAAAAAGTATCACTTCTAAATCTAAGGAGATTATTTTGCCATTGTATAGGGGATTGGTAGGGCCACATCTGGAATATGCTGTTCAGTTTTGGTCTCCCTTCCTCAGAAAAGATATAGAGTTGCTTGAAAAAGTTCAGCATAGTGCTACAAAAATGATTAAGGGTCTATATCTGGTATTGATTATGATAACAGATTAAGATCTTTAAACATGTATTCCCTGGAAAACAGGAGAGCTAGGGGTGATTTAATACAGTTATTCAAGTTCATAAAACAGGGAGACATGGAGGGCTTAGATTTTACTTTAAATAGCCGGACCAGAGGTCATGATCAGAAATTGAATAAATCGAGCTTTAGAAAGGAGGTAAGAAAACATTATTTTTACAATAGAGTTGTCAATGAGTGGAATGCTTTACCAGATTATGTTGTGCATTCGAGGAGAGTAGAAGATTTTAAGAAGAAACTTGACGGACATTGGAAACTGGTAATGTATTAGATTTATTTTGGACCAACCTTGCTGGGCCTCTGGCCTGTTGTTGGTCGACGATTTTTGTATTTGTATTGAAATTGGTCAGGAATAAGGATTTTTGAAAAATCGGTTCTAATATTAATAAATTATGTATTTGGTTAAGTCTTAAGTTCTCATTGAACCAAATGCGTACAAACATTGTTGTTATCTATGTAAAAACATTTCCTAGTTGGATTTAATTTCTTAAATATAAATATGACAATTAATATTTCAAAGCTTAATTAACCGAAACCATTCAAGTGTCAGTTGGAAACCTTTATGATTCAAATCTAGATATGTTAAAAATTTCTTACCCTAGTAATGAATTTATATGCTTGTTACTATAAACCCATCTTCAACTATTTTGTCTTTCATCCAGGCTCTCTGTTAAATGGATTAAATTCAGGCTTCAGTAGACATCTTGAATATGCCTGCAAATTCTGTGGGAAATTGTTCCAGCATCGAGGAAATTTGAACACTCACCTGAGGATTCATACCGGGGAGAAGCCTTTCACGTGTCCGGAGTGTGGAAAAATATTTAATCATAAATCCAATATGATTAATCCAGCATATTGTCACGCATAGAAAATTTTGAAGGATGCTGTTGTATTTACAGAGGAGAACTAGACATTTGCAAAGTACTGAAATCCAGCTATCATTTATATTGTTGGAATAATTCCGAACCGTCCACACTGAAGAAAATAATCAGTTTTAATGATTTTAGTGTTTATAGACTCCTTTTTGATTTTCCAGTTCCAACATTATTTATCATTGATAGCTATTATTTTGCTTCCATTCTCATGCTGCTTTTTTTTAAAAAACCAATTTTAAAAGGATTGGTTCTTTCTAGTCAAAAATATTTATAACTTGGAAGTTCATATGAGGGTTTATCTTTAGCAGGTTTTTGACTCTCCACTGTTGTCCTATTCCAAATTTATGAATGAATAAATCATTGAAAAGTTAGAATTAAAGGTATAAAATGAGTTTTTGTAATCAAAAGTAAAACAAAGTTAGTCCTCTCGTTTATCTTCGCAAAATGTATTAAAATTAAAAAAATTTACTGTTTTTTAAGTTTGAATAATGTTAAAATATTGAGCACTTGAAGTATCAAACTGCAAGACCATTTATTTTGCAAGCTGTAAAATTGTGTACAAGCTGTTGTATAAATTCTGTAAAGTTATGAATATTTTTTTAAATCAGAAGTTACTGTATGGTAATAAAGACTGTTCAAAGTGCTCTAAGAAACTCTCTACATGGCTTCTATACATATTTTTCATATATCTTGTAATTTACTTTGTGTTAATAATTTTGTTTATCATTTTGCCATTGTTCAATTTTATAAAAATGGACAAGAAGCCTTATTTCTACCACTCTACATATTCATAAACTAATTGAATTTTTAATCTTGATGATATGTTGATGTATATAGAATATTTTGTTAAAAAACAGTTTTACATAGAATGTGACACAATGTTCTTGTATTTTTCTGACGATGAAGAAAATAATTAAAAAGTTTTCTGATATTGTTTGGCCTCTCTAGGAAGACATGTTCAAATTATCAGGATATTAAAATCAAGTATTAAAAAATGATGTAATGTCTTTTTTTACCATACATTAGGGTGACAAAATAATCTGCATAGATTTTATTTTTCATATTTTCCAAAATTAAAAAAAAAATAGTAAATATGCTGTTCCATGTTTTATTACCATCTATAGTCCAATTTTCAATTCATATCTTTTCATAAAGAAAAATCTTCCTAATCCTTTAATGAAACTTGAAAAAAAATCGTGCAGGTGCAATACTAAATGCAATTATTCTTGCCCAAATATAAGATAAAATAGTATTAAAACATTTCTGGCATATTTTAACATGCTTGATGCAAATTCACTTTGGTTTCTTCCTATTTTTTTCAGTTGAGGATTATCTTTACAGTAAATATGTTTTGATGCATTTTCCTAAGGTAATTAGAAATTGATAAAAGCTGCCCTAATATGTTTCCAAATTTTTTAAAAATACAATACTAATTACAATATCTTGAGATTATTTTGCCTAACCCATAGAGTTTACTCTCTGTATTTTTATTAAAATGCAGTTTTAGTATATTTTATTGTATAATAAATTCTTCGAATTGTCTAAAAAAAATCAATTTTTTTTTTTTACATTGTACATGTATGTATGAATTCACTTGTATATATTTTTAAATAAGTGTTTTTCCATAGGCCTTCCACTGGAAGTTTACGATGGAGCAACATATGATATGAAAATAAGATTCATGGCAGCTTTGACTGCATTGTTACAAGAGAAAGCCAGAAATACACTGCTCTACAGCAAAGACAAATACTATGCCCTTCTTGCGGAAGTTAAGCAAGCTAAAGTGCGACACCGGAAGGAGAGTGTTGACTATCGTCGTCTTAAAAAATACGATGTCCTCAATGTCAATGGTGAAGAAAGGCTTATTGTGCCTCTAACAGGAGACAATAGTATGGTTTTGTACTATGTGCATGTGGACGAATTGTTTGACATTCTTCACCACACGCATCTGGTACTTGGGCACAGAGGCCGAGATTCAATGGAAAGAGAATTGCAAACTATGTATAAAAATGTTACCAAAGAAGTCATGATGCTATATCTCCGTGAGTGTCAGATATGCCAGGCCAGAAAGGCTAACAAAATAAAATATCTATAAAAGTATGCTTTTTTAATACTTACTACTACATTATTTCTAACCGATGTTTTACTTCTCGTACAATCTCACTGAGGAGATGAAAGATAAGTATGAAAAGGTTGATATCGAAGTCGTTATTTCTACTATTATTTTAAGTAACTTGTGACTGAAAAATTAAAATCGCTTTGTTTTCATGTACACTTTCTTTCAATTTTTGTTTTAAAATGATTTAGATTTTAAGTCAGATTTGGTAGGTTTATCGCTTTTTTTAATTGAAAAACGGATGTACAAGTTAGTTCTATAAAGTATCTACCCATTCACTACAGTAATTAAAATAGATTATGTATCGTCATTAAAATTAAAAATACAGTGGAGAGTGAGAAAAGCTGTAAACTGAATTGTGAAGTGAATTTTACAAAGGTCCACGTATGTGTACCTCTGGAGCGAAGAAGTTAAACGATTTTTTCCCTTTCAAAATCTTTAGAATCGAGATATGCTAACACAGTAAATGATAATTTCAGTAGTTTTATGCCTTCAAACATGGTGGATTTCAGAATTTTGTGGATATTTGGCTCGGTCATATATTACAAAGAAGTTGATGCTTCGATTATTTTTTATACGATGTATGATTGTTTTTTATGCTTATAATTAAATGTATGATTGTTATTTATGCTTATAATTAAATGTATGATTGTTATTTATGCTTATAACTAACTTTTTTTGCACAAACATATCCTTGTTCAACAGGAAATTGTGTACTTTTTCTTTAGTGTTGTACTACGCTTTTATTGTTAATTATGCACTTTCCTTTATGTGTAATTTAAAATTAGTGTTCTTCTCTATAGGCTTTCAACTGGCTACTTATGATGGACCAGCATTTGCTATGAAAATAAAGTTCATGAATGCCTTAAATACATTGCTGCAGGAAAAAGCAAATAACACGCATCTCCTCACCAAAGAAAAATACTGTGCTGTTGTAGAAGAGGTTAAACAAGCCAAAGTAAAGCCGAGAAAGGAAACCGTTGACTATCGTCGTCTTAAAAAGTACGATGTTGTTAACATTAATGGTCAAGAGAGACTCATTGCTCCCCTAACACTAGATAGTAGTGTACTGTTGTACTATGTGCATACAGAAGAATTATTTGACATAGTACACAGTACGCACTTGGCTACAGGACACAGAGGTCGCACTCGTATGGAAAAGGAGCTGAAAGCTAAGTACAGAAATGTCACAACAGAAGTCATTATGTTGTATCTCCGTCTATGTGAACCATGTCAGAAAAAATTGGCTGAGCATAAGACACAATATCAACAAACTTGATAGAAATTGATGTTGTCATTCATACGATTAGGATATCTTGCCATTTTTGTATATCTAAAAATAAATTATATTAATGCATTAAAAAATGACTAGTTATTCTAATCTCTCTGATGTTTTATTTTATTCTTTCATCTTAAGAGCCAGTTTTTTTAAAAATCGGGCAAAACAGGCAGGTTTGGATAGTTGACATTTTTAATTTTGCTGAAATTTGCAGAATATGTTCTTTGTGTAAAACTATTAGACACGTATATTTTTGTTTTTGCCAAAAAAATTTTTTATTAAAGTTTTGGGGGGTCAAAGTTGAAGATCGTCCGTTTTTTGAAGAAAAACCGAACAACTTACATATGGCAATACTTTTTGTGTAAAGAGTTAAAAATCGCAGTGACAATTTTTTCGTGTCTACTTGTTTCTAGTACATGTTAGGACATAAAAACTTATGGTTGACATTTGGCACAAAGGTCACGGGTCATTCAAAGTCATTCGAAAAATGTTTTTTTTCTGAACTTTTGACCTCCAAAATTTTATTGTGCCAACAGTGAACCAAAAGTGTATATGATCCAGTAAATACATACTAAAGAGAAGTACTCAAAAATTGCAAGTGATGTGCGGTGGTACTTTTGGTTGCAGAAATATTTGACCTTGAAATTGCCGAAAATCCAAAATTGCACGACTTTCAAGGTCATTTATTCCTTGTGAAAACATTGGAAAGGTATAAAATTAGCTGTAAAATAATCCGTATATATTGTCGAAACAAAATCAATTCACAAACCTATAGGTATTTGCTCCAATTTTATTTAATGAGGCTCTAAATTTTGAAAAAAACTCGCAATTTTGTGTTTTCTGCAAAGTTTAGAGCTCCTTAACAGCTTGTACCAAAAGTAACCAGTTATAAAATTAGCGGGAAAATAATCCTTATGTATTGCTGAAAATAAAATCAATTCACAGACCTATGGGTAGTTGCTCCGATTTTATTTAATGAGGCTCTAAACTTTAAAAAAAACCTCAAAATTTCGTGCAATATTGTGGCCTGAAACATGCACATTGTATGTGAAAATATTGCAGTAAAATTTCGAATATTTTTTAACTAACTTTTATTGTTCCATAAATGTTTTGATAAAATTATAAAAATATATGTTTTTTTTTTTTTGGATTTGTTTTCCCTAGATTAGCACTTATCCGCTGGAACTCATAACTTTACCAAGATTAGCAGCACATTATATATATATAAACAAAGTACGCTTTACGTATACTGGAAAACTTAAGGCATCTTCTTGCATATCTTTTGCTGCAGCAAATGAGAGCATAACTCTTAATACGCTTCTAATTTGAGAAGTGGTCAAATATTCAAATTTTTGAAACAATTTTTTTTCCATTATCATCGATTTGTTCTCTCATTTCCTTCACTGCACTTTTAGTCCAGGCAACGAAAGCTGAAAAAAGGGTATAGAGGGAAAGATTTGGAACACAATTTTTGACTTTGTAACTTTGTTTGGACTAGTTAGGAGGTGAACATATCAAAAGTCCCCGCCCTTAGCCCCTGAGCCGAAGGGGGGAGGGGGAGTTGAATGTCCCATTTTTCGATTTTTTGCTTATATCGCGAAAACTATGCGTCCTACCGATATAATTGTAATACACAAAATGAAAGCTGATTAAATTTGCTACAAGTTTCACCCCTCAAGTGTTTTAATATCTTCAATTTTTTTAATACTTTATAGTTTTCGAGATAGTCGCTCTTGAAATTGTAAATTTTGGAGAAAAATTTTTTCCCCCTATTTTTCTCCTATTTGACCGATAACTTTCATAATGCCCTGGAAACCATAATTTACCCTAGATGTAGAGAATTAATTCTTTAATATATATTTTACTTTACTATTTTTTCTATTCCTTCAAATTTTAAGGCAGTTTCAGTACTTTGAGCGAAGAGGGCTACTTCATCATGAGCTAATACATAGTAATTGAAATCACAACTTTTGCAAAAAAATTCTTTTTCAGTTATCAATTTTTTACCATGTTGAGGATCATCATAATAGCAATTAAAAAAATTAGAAAATGAAAATAATCCTGTTATTAATTATTTAATTGTTGTTTTAAAATAGTGTCGCCATCTGCTGTATATTTTTGGCATTATAAAATTTCAAAAATATATAATTAAATAACTAGATAACATTTTCGTTTCAAATTTGTTTCATTTCGATGTTATGTTGATTCCGTACCTGGGAAAAAGGCTAACATGGCAAAGCAATGCATCTGTGGAAGTTGTGATTCCAAAACTAATGCATTAGCTCTATAGAACTGACAATCCCTCTTATGTACACTTATTCTATACTGAATGTCTAAATAAAACCCAGATACTCATTTTGTAGGCACGCTGTTACTTTAATATTTTACCTATTTTCATATTCTATGTTATCTATTTCATTTCATTCTTGGGACCCCAGTAGGAAAACAGTCAGATGATCCTCCTGTTCTTTATCTTTGGAGTCAACTTGAGAGACCCCATTGAGGCAAGTCCCCTGGCAATTTTGGCATGCTGAAGAACATTTGAGACTTGCTTTTTTGCAGCTACACTTTAAGCTGGCACAGTCTCATCAACATACATCATCATCAACATACATCATCATCAACATACTTAAGGTGAAGCTTGAGAACAATTGGATCAACTTGGATACAGCTGTGGAAATGTCGAAAACACAAGCTGTCGGCATTGTAGGTGAAGATGTCGACCTTATATACTATAGTCCTCTTGATGGCTAAAGCTGATGCGCGTAAGGACATTACTTTCATAAAGCCTGCACGTGGGAAGACACAGGATTCTTTCTTCTCGTCCTAAGAACTTCAGCAACTGGGTTTAAAGGACGTGCTATTTTTGCGCGCATTTACTGGATGCGACACTACATCTTCCGCATTTCGAAAAAGCAAGGTCGCATTTGCGAAGCTGTATCTGAAGTCGCCATAGGTCCAGAAAGCAGCAGCGGTATTTTCGGACCTTTCCTCAACCACTGATCAGGTTCAAAAGGCAGGCGAAACCTGCATCTTGAGGTGGTATGGGGCTCTAACGAAAGAGGCCTCCCTCAATGCCTACAGGTATAAGTGATTCTTAAGATCAGTGGTCACCATCAAGACTAATATCTCTTGTCTACCTCCCACCGAGGGAACAGTAAAACAGCATTCTCTCCGAACATTCCACCAAGTTCAGCTGTGGCTGGGAAATGACCTGCCTCCTGAGATGTATGAGTGGAAGATTGAGAACAACTGCCTGGTCCCAGTGCACAGTGAGTTAGCAGCAGCGCCTGACGATATTTTGAAAATAATTTTCTGCAGGTGCATGAAACACTGTTCCAGCTCAAAGTGTAGCTGTAAAAAAGTAAGTCTCAAATGTTCCTCAGCATTCCGAAATTGCCAGGGGACTTGCCTCAATGGGGTCTCTCAAGTTGACTAGGAAGATAAAGAACAGGAGGATCATCTGACTGTTTTCTTACTGGGGTCCGACGAATGAAATGAAATAGATAACATAGAATATAAAAATAGATAAAATATTAAAGTAACAGCGTGCCTACAAAATGAGTATCTGGGTTTTATTTAAACATTCAGTATAGAATAAGTGTACATAAGAGGGATTGTCAGTTCCATAGAGCTAATGCATTAGTTTTGGAATCACAACTTCCGCAGATGTATTGCTTTGCCATGTTAGCCCTTTTTCCCCAGGTACGGGAAACAACATAACATCGAAATGAAACAAATTTGAAACGAAAATGTTATCTAGTTATTTAATTATATATTTTTTAAATTTTATAATGCCAAAAATATACAGCAGATGGCGAATTTTTTAAAACTTTAACAATTAATAATTAAATAACCGGATGTTATTTTCTTTTCAATTTTGTTTTAAATTGATATTATGATGATTCCCATACCTGGTAAAAATTTGATAACATGGCAAAGTAATTTTTTTGCAAAAGTTGTAATTTCAAAACTAATGTATTAGCTCTATGGGACTGACAGTCCCTCTTCGCTCAATACTGAAACTGCTTTAAAATTTGAAGGAAAATAGATAAAATAATAAAGTAAAATATATTATTGAAAAGAATTAAATTTTCTACCACTCTAGGGTCAATATTTAGTGTTTCGGTGCATTATTGAAGAGTTATCCGGTCAAATAGGAGGAAAAATGTGGGGAAAAATTTTTTTCTCCAAAATTACAGACTTTCAAGAGCGTATATCTCGAAAACTATACAAGATATTAAAACACTTGAGGGGTGAAACTTGTAGCAAATTTAATCAGCTTTCATTTTGTGTATTACAATTATATCGGTAGGACGCATAGTTTTCGAGATATAAGCAAAAAATCGAAAAATGGGACATTCAACCCCCTCCCCCCCCTCCCCCCTTCGGCTCAGGGGCTAGGGGCGGGGACTTTTGATATGTTCACCTCCTAACTAGTTCAAACAAAGTTACAAAGTCAAAAATTGTGTTCCTAAACTTTCCCTCTATAACTCTTCGTTGCCTGGATTATTTAGGGGGAAGATTTTATACCGATTTGTAGCCCTTTTATAAAGATGTTATAAATAAACAGTTTTTATTTGAATGTAAAACGTGTTTTTTTCCTCTCTGGAAGTGCCCAGCCTGTTTCAAACACATTATTTTCTGATGTATTGTTTTTAAGAGTTATGGGCTCATTTGCTGCTGCAAAAGATATGCAAGAAGATGCCTTAAGTTTTCCAGTATAGTAAAGCGTACTTTTTCTAATGTGCTCTTATCTTAGTTAAGTTATGAGTTCCAGCGATTAAGTTTAACTCATCTAGGGAAAACAAATTAAAAAAAAAATCGTACATAAATTTTTCTCATTTCATCAAAACATTTATGGAACAATAAAAAATAGTTAAAAAATATATTCGAAATTTTATTGCAATATTTTCACATACAATGGGCATGTTTCAGGCCACCAAAATTGCACGAAATTTTGAGTTTTTTTTGCATAGTTTAGAGCCTCATTAAATAAAATTGGAGCAACTATAAAATAGGTCTGTGAATTGATTTTGTTTTTGCAATACATAACGATTATTTTCCAGCTAATTTTATAACTGGTTACTTTTGGTACAAGCAGTTAAGAAGCTCTAAACTTTGCAGAAAACACAAAATTGCGAGTTTTTTTCAAAATTTAGAGCCTCATTAAATAAAATTGGAGCAAATACCTATAGGTTTGTGAATTGATTTTGTTTCTACAATACATACGGATTTTACAGCTAATTTTATACCTTTCCAATGTTGGCACAAGGAATAAATGACCTTGAAAGTCGTGCAATTTTGGATTTTCGGCAATTTCAAGGTCAAATATTTCTGCAACCAAAAGTACCACCGCACATCACTTGCAATTTTTGAGTACTTCTCTTTAGTATGTATTTACTGGATCATATACACTTTTGGTTCACTGTTGGCACAATAAAATTTTGGAGGTCAAAAGTTCAGAAAAAAAAATTCGAATGACTTTGAATGACCCGTGACCTTTGTGCCAAATGTCAACCATAAGTTTTTATGTCCTAACATGTACTATGAAACAAAACACGAAAAAATCGTCACTGCGATTTTTAACTCTTTACACAAAAAGTATTGCCATATGTAAGTTGGTTCGGGTTTTTCTTCAAAAAACGGACGATCTTCAACTTTGACCCCCCAAAACTTTAATAATATTTATTTTTTGGCAAAAACAAAATTTTTTTGGAATTTTGTCCTCTTTCTTCCTTACAAAAATAGCCATCGTGTTTCAAGACCTTTAATAACTTCGTTTTCATAAATTGAAAAAATCTTTTGCAAATGAATTTTACAACGATCTAATACGGAAAACTTTAGAATCGACTGGGGTTTCCTATCAGAGCATATATGTAGTATCCAAAAATAATTTTCAATCAAGTTTTTTTTATCCCTAGATCCCCCCGACAAAGAAATGAAAACTGTCTTCCACAAATTCGATTTTTTTAAGTTCGTCGAAACAACTTATTTTAGATGAAATATTTATACCATGTATTTTACCTTCGCAGTTTCTGTCGTCGCATTAAACATTCTATCAATGTGCAAGCAAGGGAAAAAACACCAATAAATAACGCTGGATTGGGGCTGGTGCATGTTAAATCCGTCATGGTTCAATGTCTTGACTGTGTTAGTACTATACCGCTATTAGGTTGGTAAGGTGGCCACTCAGATGTCGGCCTCGTCACCTGACCATGATTTTTAAAATTTCAAGGTCCTTCACCCCTCGTTTTATGTTTTTTAACCACGAAAACTTGAACTGAGGGAGCCATTTCACTGGAAACAAAAGTATGACGTTTTTTATTTTTTAATATGTTAAAAAAAATTCACGAAGAACGATGCAATAAAAATACCGAGAGAGACCGAGAGAAAATTATTTATAAAAAAGAAGTTTAACAATTCCATAAAAAAAAGGATACAAACATGATAGTCAATCTAGTTTTCACACTAAATTGTTATGTCATCATGAATCATAAAAATAAAATTCTTACAACAAACAACGGTCTCAAACTAATAAAAGAAACAATTTATTTGTACCGCGTTTTATAGGAAACGTCAACAAAATCAAACTTTTAATGCTCGAAACAAGTTTTCTATACAGAAAATCTATACTTGCACACCAACAATAAAAATACTTTATATTTTAGTTAACAAGAATTGTTCGTTCGAAAAGTCGTCACATAATGTTAGATTCAGTAGACATCTTTGTTGAAAGATAAAAACTGAAGAAGCCTACGTGCCATCAATTCGAATTTTCGTTTATACTTTGTAAGATTAGCATTAAAACTGCTCCATAAAATATTTTATCGAGAGAAATTGTGGAGGAGGTTTTCAACGGCCAACTATTATACAATGTTGCTCAAGGGAGGGGTTTGTTATGCGACGAAACTATATTACGGCCAGTACCTTAAAAAGCAATGTACGAAATATGCTGCATGTAATTAAAGTAAATGACGTGCCACTTGCCGGAAAATATTTTCTGTTTTCGAATGGGGGCTGGGGAGTCCAGTCGGTTAAGGCGTTCGAATTGCATGCGGAAGGTCCCAGGTTCGGTTCCGGGGATCGCCAAAATAACTGCCGACCTATAAACAGCCCGTGCAGCCAAAAATGTCAGACGAATACCCCGTGTAGAGGGAGGGCACGTTAAATATGCTCCAAAATCCCGAGGCTGCGTCACGGTCTGCGTCCTCCTTGCGCTGCGTACGATGTCACCCTTAACGGTTGCGTTGGGTGCCTACTTAGGGGTTGGCTCGTCACTTGACTGTGGTTCTAAATTATGACGCCCGTCGCCAATATCCCTCGTGTAGCTCTGGTGCGACGATAATTCAAACTAAGCTAAGCTTAGCCATTTTTTAATTCCTTCGAATTAAATAATATTAAAGTAGGCTAAAAAATACAATTTTATAAAAATTTATGCGACAATTTTTTCAAACTAATGCGGCGTCATGCAAATGAATTGAAATCTTATGAATTTCAAGTAGATAATTATATAAATTTTATTACGCGAGTAGAATTAAAAAGCTAGATTTTTGAATTAGTTTTGCAAAAAATAGGTCGTACCTATGGAATTGCTTTTATAAAAGAAACAAATATCTTAGAAACGAAATTAGTCGAAATTTTCAATTAAAAAAATTACTCTACAGATTTGAATACTTATACTTAAATTTATTTTCTTAAGCAAATTCACTTAACATTTAATATCTTTTGTTAAATCTATTTGAAAATAATCGAATGAAAAATAAATATATTGTGCAAATTCGTATATATATTTAAAACATGTATCATAAACGGTTACACAAATATTTTTTTACGGGGATATTTATTTTTACAGAATAAAATTTTCATTTTATTCAGCAAAATAAACTTGAATTATTTTTCATTTATACAATAATTAAATTTAAAATGTAAACAATCTGAATGGTTTTAAAAATAAAACAAAACCAATAGAACGCTTTTGTGGAAAATCAAACGGACAAAATATAAAGTAGAGTTAAAAACTTAATTGTTTTTTTTTTATGAAAACCAGACTAAAAATTCGTTAGATACGAAGAGTCCACGGGAAGAACCCATTGATTGCTTAGGAATCTTCCCGTAATTAGATCTGCTTGGTGGAAAATGGCGACACGAATCCGGTTTCTCCCTTGCTTCTCCTCTCACGGTACAAACATGGGACTGAAGTCTGGCGTGAATCAGGGTTGCCTCGAAGGAAGAACCAAGTGAGAAACCGGTTTTCTTACACTAGTTCAGACGATGACTAGCTGTCGTCGCCAAAGAGGCATGATGGGGACCGTTTCCTATGCAACGAAGGGATTTTCCCCTGTACTCTTCATATATGTTTGCTCATCCTTATATGGTTCAACTTCCACGTAAATTAATTTTGTAATTAGTTTGCTACCTTTAACGACGCGACGATCAACTTCATCAACAAATTATGTCGTACTTAGTAAGTTTGTCGTACTTATGTCGTACTTATGTCGTACTTTTAATGAAGACAGAAAACAGCAATGAAATTACAGTTGCATAAGAAGTTTTAAAAATAAGATATTTTCTGTTTTTACGACAACCTTAAACGCATATAAATAAAAAAAAATAAGCCGAAGATTTCTTCGTAGAAAAATCACTATTTACATAAAATATTTAAATTTGGGTTTAAAAATACAGTGGGCACCTTTAAATAAGGAAATAATTTCGTTTACAATAAAGTACGGTTTTTAGTTATCTTATATCAACTGTATAAACACTTTAAATATATATATTTTCTTTTAAAAATATGTTTTCGCATAAGTTGTCAGTTTGTGTTTCCAAAGATGGATATTTTGTATTTCCTAGAAAATAGTGTTATAGATTTGCTCATTTTTTAGTTTTGTTGAATTTGTTTGTTGAGTTTTGTTTTGGGAATTTAATTGTCATATTAATTTTTATATGTAAACTTAAAACTTTTCCTGTATTGCCAGTATAACTTTTCAAGTAAAATTTATGTTTGATAATAAAAATTTCGATCAAGAACTTATTATTTCACCGAATTGTCTAATAATATTTAAACAACTATACTACTAATAAAATGAATAAGATATCTTAAAAAGAAGAGACATTAAAAATTAATTTAAGAATATGATGTAGTAAAATTTGGACATACCTTAGTTTCATTATGTATTTTCTTTTCCAAATTAGACCTGTAAAGAAATTGGAAAGTGTTTAGATACTAACATAATATATTTTATGTTTAAGGGGTATTATCTACAAAACATTTTATTTTTAGACGTCATAATTTCAGTTATAATTTTAAATCCTTTTAGCTATACAAATTTTAAAGCATTTGCATGTAGGAAAAATAGTTTTCCACAGATAGGGAATGACAATGCGAAGAAATGCTATAATAACGATTTGCATCTGTTTACCACTCATTTCTATAAATTTCCGTTTCTATAGCTTTAAAAACGTTTTATTAAAAAAGTAATAAAAATATCTGTTTAGCTCTCTAACAGCTTTTGAACAGTCTGTTATATTTGCATTTCAAATTTCGATGCCATTACCTAAGGGTTAACAACCACATGACCAATAAGGAAAAGCTGTAAATAGTCATATTTTTAACATATTCACTGGTTAAACAACATTTGTGACTAAAATTTTTATTTTCAACTAACGAAAAATACAATATCCCTTAGATAATAATTTTAAGCGCGCCTATATATATAAAAACCACAAAACTATGTATTTTTATAATACGTCATTAAAATTAAATTTGAAATATAATATAAAACCTAACTAAAGCATAAAACTTTATTAATTAAAAATATAATTTATGATTAAAAAAATCGCATTTTAGTAAGAATTTAATATATGCATTGATTACTTATTTAAACAGTTCTCCTTTTCTATTACAACGATGACATAAATTAAATATCTTTTCATAAAAACAGGTCAGCATCGCTTGCATAAAAGTATAAAATTAATTGAAATTATAAATTCTTTATAGTTTTTCTGTGTGTGCTCATTTTTAAGAATGCACCGAACTGCAGATTATACACTTGATGTAATCTTGATCCAATACAACATAGGACTTGTTTCAGGAACAGTGAGCCGAGAATCGAACACAGATATTGAATGAAACAAACCTAGTGTAATGCATTAATTAATTCGCACCAAGCTGGAGATAAATGATACAAGTACCGAATTCCATTAATTCGAATTTCCTTGCTTATGGTTTGTATTGCTGAAATTTTTTTTTAGTTTAGCCTTGGTAAAACATACAAATAAATATTTTAATTTATATTTTATTTATAAAGAGTCTTGGAATACATTGAAAAAGGCTATTATTTTAATATGCTATTTATTCTTATTTATAATCTAGTGAGTTTTAATAAAGTAAGTTTAAATATAGACATTTTTTACATAATTTCCTATTGACAATTTTCAGTCCTTTAAAGTTTTTCTTTATCATACTCTCTTCAGTAGCAGCAAAAATAATTTAAATGGGGCAAATTTTCAAATTCAAATCCAATAATAAAGACAGTTCAATTTTCATTTTCATACTCATGTTATATTTTCATTCAATTAGATTGTCTCTATCGAAAAAGCTAACAGAGGTATCTGAATATCAGGTCAAAAATCGCGTTTAAAACTTATTTATTTAGTTATTTTAGTTTTTAAATTTCTAAAAAATGCCGGAAACGTGAATCGGCTTCCAATTGATCTTGGCGTATTTAGAGTTCAGTAACTGTTATAGCCCCAAACTCACCTTAACCAAACTTTAACAGTTTCAAAGAAAGGGCGCCGATTTGTTTGTAAATGGAGACACTACCTACGTTACTCGGAAAATATTACGTGGTTTCCTGTTTGAGATTGATATTGAAACTAGCTATTTTAAAATTTAAAATGGCAAAGGTCTCAGAAAAATTTAAAAGTAGTTTTTACACAATTTGGGACTATATGCAGTTGATTTAAAGCAGGAAACAAAGGCTGTAATTCTCGATTGAAAAAGTCAATATTTATTCCCTAATCCATATTTGATACGTGTAGTGTTGCTGCATGGTTTAGTTTTACATTTAACGCCTTAATGTGAATCTTCGGAATCTTCGGCGTAATTTTAACATAATTTTGAAATATTTTGTCCGAAAAAGTTTTTCTTTACCTACGCATTAATTCACACTCAATGCTACACTTTTTATTGAAAATAATTTTCTGAAGAGTAATTAAGTAAACAAATGTATTCATTTTTATTTGGCGAGATCCTGTCGGAATACACTTTTGGAACAGCGTCCATTTGAGCGGCACGGTATCTAAGTATCAATACTAAGGGTCGCCCTAATATATATTAAGGATAAATCTAATACTTACTTAGGGCAGTCCTGGAATCTACTAAGGGCAGTCTTGATATATCTTGAAAGTGAGTCTGGTATTTTCCAATAGTGGGCTTAGAAACGGCATGGCCAGTTGGTTTAGTATAGTTTGAATTATCGTCGCACTAGAGCTACACGAGCATGGCCAGTTGGGTTTTGGGGCGTATCATGTCACGGAGGTTCCCTTCACATGTTCCGCGGTCACATCAGTCACGGATACTGCTAATAAAAATATAAATACTACCAAGTTGACATAAGCTTGGGTGCCAGCACTTGAGCTCTTTTCGAAATGACGAGGCCCTTTAAACTAAGGTTGAATGGCGTTAGGTTGAATATCGCCGAACTAGAGCTACACTAGAGATATTGGTGACTTGAAATAGACAGCCCGAAAACGTACATCTTGCCTAACAAATTAGTCTGCGAGTTGTACCGGGTGCTGGTTCGATTTCCGCCTTCGCCCTGGGTGTATTTTCTCTCTGTGTCAGTAAAAATTTCTGTCCGTGTCTGTCTTACTTGAAGAAGGTTTATAAGCGGGACTCTGATCAAACACACGAACCGGAAAATACATGCACCAACCTACTTACCTACCAATGAGATCAGTTGGAGGCTAGAAATAGACAACCGGAAACGACTAAATTATCAAAATAAGGACAATCCTGCACTCACACCTTTAGTGTTCTGAACAGAGTAAGCTCGGGGGAGCGAAAGGTGCTGCCGTCACTTTTCGCCGGCTGCACATTTAATTAATTATCTTAAGCCTCCTTGAGACAGCAGCGAAAGAGAGCAGCTGTTAGGATTTTATTCTCCCTGGCATTGCCGCTGAGCACCTTATAAATTTAAAAACTCGAGAACCCCCTCAGTTGTCTTTGACTCTTTACATAACAAGGCTTTTTTGTTATTTGAAGGAGAAAATATGTCGGTGTTGTATTGTTATTTTTAAATTCTAAAGCGTTTATAAATATTAAGTAGTATTTAAATATATTGTGTTTGGATTGTTATCAAATTTGTTAGTCACTTATAACTAGCTTTTTGACCCAAGCATAACATATAATTTTAACAATCAATATATAATTTTAACAGTCATGTTTGTATTTAAAGCCCATTTCACACCTTGTCACAACTACTTGCAACTCCCATAGGACACCATGCATTTAAAAGTTGCACTCAAGTCGTGAGATTTTTTCATGCGAGCACGAAAAAATCTCAAGTTGCATGTACCGTTAGCCAATCAGAATTCAGTATTTGTTTGGCTACATTGTGGCGAACTAGACTTTGCCAACTGGTTGTTTATTTACTTTTTAAGACGCCAACTTTCCTTGCTTGCAAAAAATGCAAAAATCTGCGCAATTAAAAATGGGTAGTAAATGGACGGCAGAAATGGAAGTTGATCTTATTAATGAAGTTCGGAAACATAAATTTCTGTATGATGCAAGCGATGCCCTGCAAAAAGATGAAACTTGCCAAATTGTGAGATAAATAATTTTTTTGTGGAAACCCGAAAAACCAGGTTACCACAAGTTACGAGTTGCAGTTGCAACGGAATTGCAAGTAGTTGTGCAGGTGTGAAATGGGCTTAACACTTTTGCATGCTAGATTGTATATTTAAATTGAATTTCTCATAGCAAATAAACTAATCAAATACTAATTAAACTACGAAACTAATTAAATATTATTTTAAATAGTTTGTGAATAGAAGATTCAATTGTATAAAAATAAGTCAAAAATAACTTATTTTGTTTATCGAATTTAAATCACACATGATTCAAAATGACACTTTTAAAATTATAATGACTTTAAAGAGCTATTAATAATATTATTCAAATATTAGAATTAAATATCTTCCATTTTGAAATTGACTTTTTTTGCTAAATAAAAAAAATGTAATAATTTTTCTTATAATAAATGAATTATTTATTGAAGCATACTTAAACGGTTAGTAGATTTTATTTTTCGGAATATCAAAAAACGGCAGATACATCAAAATTATTTCTTTTTATTCCATATTATTTTCATTAAAGCAAAATAAGAGGGATTCAAAGTCAAAATGAAACTGACATTGTATTTCATGCATAAATGAATGTTGAAATCTCAAAAATAATATTTGGGTATTTTATTTTATCTAATAGCCAAAAGCATTCCGCGTCTCGAAACCAGTCACTGAAAGAAATATAAATTAAATTTTACTTTAAAACTTCACATTGCCGCAGCATTGAGTTTAAACCTATGCATTACAATTGATTTTGTAAAACTTATAATCTATTCATTTTGTGTGTATTTTCGTCAGAAATTGGAAAATCTTTTCAAAACAACCTTCACACAATTGCATTTAAGAGTCATATTTAAATAACTTGTGGATCTATTTGATGTAAAGCAACACTCTCAGGAACGAATACTCAAAAACGACGAAATTTTCCTTAATTTTGACGAAGCCGTTTACTGGCAAATGCTTCAAGTTTTCATTTACTCAAAGTGAGGAATTTAATTCGTTATTTTTATGAGGATTCGAATTTCGTTAAATCTAAGAAAATATTTCGTAATTCTAGTTTCGTTAAATTGAGGATTATTTTCATTTGAGAGTTTAGCATCGTCATTTTTGAGCATATATATTTTGTTGTTTGGACAGCTCTAGTTACGTCGTATTCGGTCTAGTTTCATCATATTTGAGCAGATGTATTTTTCTAAAAACTTTTTAGGATGTTTTATAGGATTTTACTACATTATTTTGTCATTAGTATTTTTCACCCAAATGTTAAAAAAAAGGTTATAATTATTTTTCACAGTTGTCTTTTTTACGGACTCAAGTTCATCGATGTAAAGCTTTTGAAATATTCAAGGCATTTAATTTAATACAAAATTGTCTATATGCATATGAATAAACTATAATATCAAATGTTTATAAAATATTAAAAAGATTCACAGTGTATTTCGGAACCAAAATTTGCTTTGAATATAAATTATACATTTTATTACATTGAAATCTAGCAAATACACTTTTAAATTGTTAAATTGTTTTTTCATTTATTTTTACAACAAAATAACATACAACTTTATTTAAATCTTTATATTTATTTATCAATATAAACACAAGTTTTGAATTTTCTATATACATATTGATTATATAATAACGGTGCCGGTGTGCTGGGAACTGCTGGGCAGGCTGGCACTTTATGTTGTACTTCACAAACTGCTGCTTCAATCGTCAGTACTTCAGTCGTATCATTACAGCAAAATTTTGTCTTCTAAAAATTTTCATAACTTAATTGGGCCAATCCTTATAAAGGTGAGTCTAAAAACATAAAAAACAGCAAAAACAACAAATATAGGGTTTGTTCAACTTACAATTTTAAGTGGAATTGTAACACATCAAATTTACTGAAATTTAAATTTTAGGATTTTGTTGGGGGTGGAGGGGGTGGAACAGTTTTCTTAGTTTTGCATTTAAACAATAAAATAGTACACAAAATTCAAGGTGGATAATTTTCTCAAACAAATTTCAGAAAGAAATTTTTAAAAAAATAATTCTGTTTAAAAAGTTAGGTTTATTTTGAATTTTGTAGCTTCAAATTTAATCTTGCTTTTAAATCTTTCAATGAGAGATCCACATCCCTATTCCTGAAGCTTGGAATGAACATAGTCTATGGCACAAAACTGTATAAAATATACTTTATATTAAATCAATTTTAGTTGTTTCTTCGAGTTAATCTCCTACTTCTCTATCTAATATTTCTTTATTTTTTTTAAACCCATAAAAATTATTATATTAAAAGACGCGAAATCGAAACTCAAAATATTGAATGAACATAGTCCATGGCACAAAACTGTATAAAATATACTTTATATTAAATCAATTTTAGTTGTTTCTTCGAGTTAATCTCCTACTTCTCTATCTAATATTTCTTTATTTTTTTAAACCCATAAAAATTATTATATTAAAAGACGAGAAATCGAAACTCAAAATATTGTTTGCACATGTTTACAATCTAAAAACAATAATAAATTCTAAGCAGTAGAACCTGTTTAAGTAAGTTGTTACCTCGTAATTCCAAACACTAATGTCCAACGCATCAACTAGTGTAATCGAGGAAATTTACGGTGAATATTCTCAAGTGGTCCTAGTTGAAACACATTTAAAAACTTTCTTAATTATCGTTTCACAATAAAAAAAAGTATACTATTATTGGTTACCTTGGATTACCGGAATCAATTTGCCCAACATAGAACGAACCAGCAGTGTACCTAATAAGCTACACATCTATCTGGGGGTACCAGATCAGGGGGTTATCGGCCTTTGATCTGGATCAAAATTCCGATATGCGAGGGAGAATGGATGTGTGAAAGGGACCTTCCTGTAAAACGAATGTGTCATGCTGACGAGCTAAAGTCGGACTTCCTCCCTTGTGGCGCTCAATAAAAAAACGGAAGCCGCTCCACTTTGCCTTAATATCGGGTAGTTCTCTACTCCGGGCTTGGTTACCGAGTGGCATTAGAAACAACAACAACGCCTATTTCAACAGTATTAACACAGAACACACATAAAAATATACAATTGATTAAAGAGCAAAACAAACATGCAAGCACATAATAGAGTTGTCAATAAATTGAAATGCATTTTAAATAAATACTAACCTTTTTTTACGAATCTTTACAATGAAGAACTTCGTTTTTTGTGATTAGGTAGGTTGGTACATGTATTTTCCGGTTTGTGTGTTTAATCAGAACCTAGGAGGATCAGAACCAGCACCCAGTACAGTGCGCAGACTGTTAGCGTAATGGGCTGTGATCAAGCCCACTAGGCCACACGGGCCCGAGGTTTCGATCAGTGGTTGCATTCAAACAAACCGCTAAGTTCCGATCCCAGAATGCAACGGTGTGAGATGAAACAACGAGATTCTGTTTCCTCAAAATCAAGATACAGAATCGTCAAATCAAGAACGTTAGAGTGAGGATTCGCGTTTCCTCAAAGGTCACGTGATATTTTGACGAAATAATCCTCAAAAAACAACGAAATGAGGCTTGAGGATTGATGAATCGTCAAAAGTGAAAGTATTATTTCTGAGAGTGAATGGGAATGTTTTTTTATGATGACACGCTCTCCATACTGTGATTTCATTGCTTGTTTTGTTTTCTTTCCGTACTACATGAAAAAAGCCCATTGGTTTCTTATGACGTCACGCTCTCTGTACAGCGATTTCATTGGTTGCTTTGTTTTTTTTCCGTACTACGTGAAACAAGCCCATTCTTTACTTAGCAAAATCAGTTATTCTTTTTGTTAAATGTTTAGACTTATATGATTTGAATTATTTAGTAATAACTAATTCATAGTATTATTTTCTGTTATGAAACATTTTATAGCATTATTTGATGTACGAGAATGTATGATGTACGTGTTCATTAAGATTCTTGAAAATGTACTGAAACGGTTGTGCCCTACATAGCGAAATTACCTCATAGTGTAATAATTACATTTTTATAATATCGTGCAAAAAAACTAACTTTTTCTAATCAATAATCGTGGCCAAAGTAATGCTTTTAACGAAATCGTGTTTCAAAGTTACTTTTACGCACTAGTGCGACAAAGTAAATAAGAGCATCTGATTGGTGTAAAAATCTTTATTTGTGGGTGATATTTTATTCGGCGGCTTTGTGATTGGTGTAAAATTCTTTGTTTGAACGTGATTCTTTATTTGGCGTCTTATTTCCAATGCCAATCTAAGAAATACTTTTTGCACGTCATTTTAAAATATTCATTAAAATAAATAATCACCTTAAAATCATTTGAACGTGATAATAAAATAATTAATAAGCCAATCAATAAATGCAAATTTAATACTTTTTTTGCACCTTATTATAAAAAATTAGTGTATGACAACACGTTGAAAATCTTTTCACACTAGTTGCATAAATAACTATTAAATTCATTGGTTTATTTACTGGGAATTGAAAGTCGTGAAGTGTTACGCACCACTATTTTTTTTATTTGCACGATGAACTAATATTCTAGTAAGTTTGGCTTATGTTCCATGAAAGTTACTTAAGTTTTAACTGGAACAAGTATTTGAAAATTCAAAAATGTTATAGTAAATTTCCAAGGAATATATTATGCTATAGGAAAATATATCAGTATGAAGTCGTTTCTCTTGCAAATTCCGAGATTTTCGATACATTTTCTTTTCTTCACGTTTTTAGCTTCCACACTACGTTTATAACGTAAAAAGTGGAAGGTATTATGATCTTCCAGCCCATATGTTACCCACTTTCATACCCCAAACTACAAATCCTAGAGGCAAATGTGATGCGTAAAAAAATTCAGCTCATCGAAATTAGAAGACATTGAAGATTTCAGAAAAAAAAATCGAATTCGAAGTACTTCAATTATTAAAGAACCAGCAAAATTTAATGCTCATTTAAAGCTTAAGAATTAAGACATTTTTATTTGAATTAAATCACCATTGCTATTTAGAACAATTACTCGAGAAACTATTTTTTTTTAAATAATAAATTAAAATAAATTTATTTTTGCGTCATAAATCAGTTTGAAAGGACTTATATATTTCACAAACAGATTCTTTGATTGTATGTTGATATGAAATGTTTTGCTTCTACTATTTAAAGGCGAGGAATATTACATATTTATTCTTTGAAATATAAATAACGATAAATATTGATACAAACAAACGATAAATATTGAATATAATCCAATAATTCTTGAATTTTCGAAAGAAAATAAATGAAACTAGCCAAATTTATTGCGTAAATGTTTAATATAAAATAAATACTGTGTTTGCCGCCTTTTTTCTTATTGAAAACAAATGTTGTGTGGAAGCGGGCTAAGTGACAGATTCTGTTACAAATCTATTTGTTTATAGTCACAATAAATTTTAGTAAATAGTAATTTATTATTTTTATATTTCCTTAATATATACATTTTAAAAATAGCTTTATTATGTAAAAGAGAAGAAACTTGGTTTTATGGTTAAACTTTTACAATTTTAGAGTATTATAAAAAATCATGCAATTTTTTTAAAATAAAAATAGTGAAATCTTATAACTCAAGCAACTTATTTTAAATGGAGAAATGAAAGGGTTTATCGTTTTACTTATTTTTAAAACAAAAATAGTAAACAATTTAAAATTGGTAAAGGAGCAAGGGAATTTCTATTACGAATGTTAAATCCGTTAATTAAAAAAATAAGTTTGTTATAGAATCTGTCACTTAAACCGCTTCCACACACTATTTATGCTCAACAGGAAACACACTATTTATACACCTCATAAAGAAATTCGCCTATCAGAGACTTCTAATTAAACTTCTAAACGCCAAAATTAACTATTCTCATTAATCTTCTTTCACAAATTAATAATTACTCATTATCGCTTGCTAAATTTGTTTGAAATTCGTAGAATAATGATGAAATTTTTTAAATAAATATCATTTAGTCGCCACAATTTAATTTACAGTTCGAAAAATATATAATTAGAAAATTGATGCTTTAAAAATAAAAGCGAAACTTTGCATATTTTTTTATGCCAAGTTAGAATTCTCTATGCATCTTTCTTCATACATGATGAACCGTCAAAAAAACTCTATTGTGATATTACAACAATCCAAATTGAATTATATATATATCACATAAATAAATATCCTTTCAAAAGTTTTATTTTTTTTTAAATAAAGTTTGTCGTACGTTTAACAAAATGGCAACAGTAAAAATATTGAATAAAAATGGAATTTGCATATTATTTCAATGTAGTTAAAATTTTTTAGTTATTTAAATTTTAAATAAACTTCTAATTAAAATTTTTTAATGAAATTTGGGATGTAGTCTAACCTGATTTTTTGCTTCAAAATGACATATCCCACTTGTTTGTGAGACTTACGGTTCGTTTTGTGAAAGTAGATGGCAGACGGACGGAAGGACTGAACGATTATAATACCTTCCACTTTTTACGTTTTTCACGTAGTGTGGAAGCTAACACCAGCAACAATAATCTTTAAAATAAGAAATCTTAAATTTTCAGTGATTAATATTTATTGATTACCTTTAGTAATTTTTAAGATTAAAAAATACAATTTGCATCACGCCTAAAACCCTTGGCTCTAAACGGATCATACCAAACAAAAGAAATTCAGCTAAATTAAGCCTTGTATGGGTGAGTCCCCAGAAAACGTAAAATTTGAGGCAAAAAATCTCGGGAAAAAATATTAATGAAAGTTTTTTTTAAATTTCGGATTTAAGTTAAACTTACATACTACATTGGAGCTATAACATAGGTTCAGATCATACAATTTGTAGGAATTATTCCGATAGTACGTTTTAATTTAATAATGTTCCATTTCGAAAAGTTTTAATCCCCAACATTAACATAAGAATATTTTAATAATGTATTACACTGTAATAAAATTTCAGCTTAACTTAATTATATTAGTTCAGGGCAAAAAAAAGTGTTACTATAATGTATTTCATTTAAATTTAATCAATTTATTCTTAGATAATCAAAACGTCATGTCGGTGGATACAAAAAACATGTCAGTGTGCCTTAATACATGGACATAATGAAACTGTTAATAAGGGCTCACAGACAGAAAAGTTTTAGGCTTAAACGAACGAAGCATGCAAACTAAGCTTATATAACTTAATTCTTACTACAAATAACAAATTAAAAAGTTAAAATTATTGACTTACCTTCTTATACCTTGGCCACAGAAATTACCATATGATCTTGCCAATCGTCATTTTTTAACTTCAAATTATTTTTTATCTAATGCGGTATTCAAACTATCGACATGACACAACGTTTAACGTGTATGTTTGAATACACTTGAGAAGTAACGAGTCTCGTACCTCTTGTAGCTCTAGCGCGACAACGACAACCACAAACAAACATTGTCGATCTCTCTTGGCGACAATTCACAACTTTTCGCATACTTACCCATCATGGCAACCCCGGCCGAATGACGTTGTTCCGTTGCGGAGCGATGACAATCCACACGTGGTTGCTTCAGTCGCATTGAGCGAGTCATCAGAGTCAGTCAGATGATTTCCTCTACGCTAGACATCTGTTTTGTTGCCGCTGTATGTCATGGTTTTATGAATGGTTTGACCATACAGGGTTTTTAACAGTGTTGACGAATATTGAGGATACTTTACCTGGATTTTATTATGACGTGAGTGTTATTTTTGAGATATTTTATTATATTGCAGGTTATTTTTAAGTGCTCTTTTAAAACAACGCTAAATAGTTAATTAAAAAAATTGCAGTGCAATAGATATTTTAGGCCAAAAAATATTCATTTCGCTATTTATTATATTATAGGTTTTTTTAATGTGACCCAAAGCTACTTTCTTAAAGAAATGTTTAATAGTTCATTTAAAATTGAAATTTTGTTATACAGTAGATATGTTTAGTCAAGAAACCTTATCTAAAACTACATTTTATATAACGACCGAAATTTCATGAAAGATTCGGAAGGTCTGAGTAAGGAAAACTTTTTAAATGTATGGTTGCAGGTTTGAATTTCAAAATACTGACTACTATTAAACTTTTGAACTAGTTCCGTATTTATAAGTACCGTATCCTTAAGCTGAAAATATTCATAATTGGTTCATTCTTAAATGACTGACGTTTACATTCGAAGATGACTATTCATAAAATTGTAGCTTAAAATATTTACATTTCTCATTATTTTCTGAATTTTTTTTATATAGCAGCGTCGTTGTACGTAGTTTCAACAATTTTATTGTTAAGACGATTATTTTAATCGCCATGAACCTTTAGTTCCTTTTAATGTATTACCAAATTTTTTTTTATCTCTAGTCCGTAATTCAAACTAACCTAACCAAATTTTTATAAACTTTATAACTAGCTAACAGAAAACCTCATTTGCCTCGGAACCCATTTCAAGTTATTTTAAATGTAACAAGAAATGTGGGTATTTTTGTTTGAACACAGCAAATGGAAATTAGACGTTAGAAATTTAATATGTGGCTAATTCCATGCAAAATTATCCTTTCTGTAGTGTGTCACGTGTGTAAAGTGATTCACTTAATGCTAAAATTTGCAGTAATAAAAAAACAATTAGCGGAATAGCTGCTCTACACGTATTAAAACTAAATAATGTAACTTTATTTTAATTTAAAAAGCTTGTAATCTCCTCTTAAATTGTGACTTGCACTACAGTTACATGGAATTACCCATTTATATAAGGTAGTTTAAGAATTTGCCTCTTGTATTACAAACTCCAAATTTACTCGACCATGCATTGGGTGCAAATAAGTAACTACAAAAGTTTGCAATAATAATTGGTAATTGAAAATAAAAATACACTAGGTTAGGGCCGCATTATACTACAACTCACTGGAATAAGCATTAATTCAAGTTTTCTTCGTAATGAATAACTGTAGTTACCTTTGTTGTATCAACCTCACTATACATATACATGCATGTTATTTTTATTGAAATATTCTCGTGTAGCTCTAGTGCGACGATAATTCAAAACCTACCTACCTACCTTTATTGAAATATTGATTTATGATTTTAAACCTAAATTATTGAAAACCATGAAATGAAGAACGTTTTGCGAAAATATTTGCATTAATTTTATCATCTGTGATTAAAGTAAAGTTAATTTTGTATTAGATTTTTCTAAATAATGAAAGTAAATAAAAATTGCCACTTTAAGCTTTAGATGAAACATTGCGTGATTTGTTTCATTTATTTCAAGTCGAATGCTACCACGATTTGAAATCAATAATTGGATTTTAAACGTTCCGAGAAGCTCACCTGTTGCTAGTCGGAAAATAGAAGTTTTGGGATCGGACTAAAATGCACGTATTTTCCATCACTTATATGGTTAATTTTACGATAAATCATTTTGAAAGAGTATTAGTAATTAGTGTGACGTATTTAAAATCAATTTTCTTTGTTTCGAATTTGACCACATTTGTTTCAGTTATTAACTTTTCGATTATCATAATTAAGTTTTCGGAAGAAGTTTAAGAATTATACTTTATTTATGTTGTTTTTGTTGCATAAAAACTATATAAAATACATCTGAGAATATTTGCACAATTTTCATAGCTAGATAGTTTAACAAGTTAAACTGCACCGCGAAATGCAGTATGTCTGGTCAACCTAGTTTTAAAACGTTTAAATGATATTTGGCAAGAAATCTTGCCAATTGGATTCAATTTGTTTTTGCAAAAAAAAAAATTCAGGAGGATTTGTTCGACACTACAAATTTACATTTTAGGAAATAACCAAGCAAAATATTATGGAATGTTTTTCTTGTAGCTCATTTTATTGGAAAGTTGAAGAATTCCTTTTGGACAGTATTTTTGTCTCGTTCATAAAGTATTAAGAAATATAAAATTTTGTGCTTTGTTGCAATTACATTAACCGGTTAAATAAGTTTTTTTTACCCTTAACCCATAAAACGATCATTGATCTTTTAATCTTGTTTTAAAGACTATTTCGATATAATTTAAAAACATTAAAAAACTGTTGGAATATTTTTTTGAAGAAAAATCGATGCGTTTAATTTTTTTTCATCAACTAGTTGGAGGGAAACTATTTTAAAACTTAATGCAATTGGAAGGTTTGCGTAAATTTTGCACACTTAAGCTGCATTTACTGTTGTAGGCATGTAATTTTTTCTCTACTTTTATGAAATTTCACTAATAAATATGACAAACTAGACTAACATCAAAAATTAGATTTCAAAAAAAATATTAATTTGTTTTACAGGTAATTATAATAAATCACAAGATTTTTCTAATATCTTTTCGTAATATAGGACCACTTTCATAAGGTCATTGTCTTGTAAGATATTTGCAAGAATGAAATATGCATTAGATTAAAATAATAATTTATCTAATTTATTTACCCATTTTATAGATTATGCTAGTATAAATATTTAAATAATATTTAAAATAGATAACAATCAAATAATAAAGTCAATTTTTTTAAACAAAGAAAAGGCCATTAGGTCAGTTGACCCTTTGATACTCTTCTGGATTAAGCGGGTTCAAAATTTCGAGTCATGTTGAGGGTAGCCATTTATAGTTCTAGTGCGACCCAACTAAAAATTAATAATAATAATAATAATTTTTATTGCACAAAAATAACATATATTAATTTGAAGGGGGAAAAAAATACAAAAGCAATTATACAGTCTATAGAACACCAAGGGTCACAAGGACCATATTGGCGAACGTAAAAAAGTACATAGATGTAAATTTACAAACACAAAAAAAAGAACAAATATTAAATTACAAGTAAATAATATTATAATCTTAATTAATTATTTAATCTAAATTATGATTCTAATCTTCTAGGAAACCTTTTTGATACTATAAAAGCCGATATTTGTAGATAATTAGTTAATCTTTCTTTAAAATAGTTTTTTTTATGATTGTCTGTAAAAATGAGGGAATTAAACTTATTCAATATCAATCGAGTTCCGTAATACATTTTTCTTTCATCTTGATGTTCTATTCAAATCTATTATTTTAGGGGAGCTGATATCAATGCAAACAAAATTAAATTGTTAATACCATTATTATAATATACTGCCTAAAAATATTTTTTGCTGCTCGATGTTTAAACTGGATTCTGGAATTTTTTATGTAAGATATTTTAACACTTTCGAGTGTTGAAATTCTTTATAAAAATTCCTAACATTTTAACTAACATAGCTGAATATTTAATTAATGAACAAATATATTTGCATTATAAAAGATTTTCAAAAAAATTCTCATGCCCTTGCGAATTAAACTCAAATTTATCCACTATTTCGATTTTTTTTGTATAAATACCTTCTAATCTCTTGAGACTCCTTCTCCGGGAATACAACACAAGCTATTCGATTTTATTTTCTCTGAGAAATCTTTCTTTTTTTCTTTCCATTCATTCTTAAACCACTTGGGGGTGACTTAAGCCCTAAACACCAGATAACACACGAACAAAAACTTCCACGATGAAGCAATCAATCCGATGTTCTTTGACTCTTTCTTCATCAGTTCAAAACATAGAGTAAAGAAGATTGAGATGCTGCCGGGCAAAAACCAATACAAAAACCGCATTGCTAAGTGAAGCCATCGTTCGATTTGTAGTAAGCCCAAACAAACACTCTCGGCTAAGTATTTGGCACCATTTTACAGTGGAGTTTGTAAAGGCTGAATACAACGACTTGGCGATTTCTGACTAATTTAAACTATAATTACAACACATTTTTCTTGCCTATGAAAGGAATTACTGCAATCTTGTGTAAGTTCAGATCTCGTACTATAGCCTACCACTGAGCTAACAGTTATTTGTTTTTTTAAATGCTTCTAAGGAATAAAATGATGGGTTTCAGCATGAATCAACATATAACTTTTCAGTTTATCATAACCTATAAAGTTCTCATAATCTATAAGGATAAAACCTACGATGTATAACTTAAAATATACAGTCTAAATATCCTTACTAGCAGAGACCTTGAGTATTAAATAACATCTACAGAGAAAATGAAAAACCGAAAAACTTTATTCAAACGCCATTAATCTTTTCTACAAAACCATCTTCTCGCAAACTGTTGACACTCGGGACAAAACAAAATAAATACAACTTTAACAATTTGTTTTTTTAAAATGCTTTTAAGGAATAAAATGATGGGTTTCATCATAAACCAACATTGATGGAGAGGTTTGTTTGGGCTTACTAGGATTACTTGGCGACTATCTGACGACTTCACTTCATTTCGAGCCAAGTATCTCCATCTTCTAAACTCTATGGTTCGAATCGTTTGCCCACTATGCCAGCAGCCATTCAACTTCTCAACCCAACTCGACCAAAAGAATTTTTTTTCTCTCGCTGAACTAAAACGATATTGTAGACTTTTTGACGTTTTCTGAGGGAACAAAAAAGTTATTCCTGATGCTGAATAGCAGGAAAAGTTTTTGATTCCCTAAAAGTAGAAGCCATTCTTTCTTATATACATCTCAGGTTTTTTTTTGTCTTCTATTCTTTAGTTTTAGCCTAGCTCTGTTTTTTTTTTGGCGGAGCTTTGTTCTTTGGAAGGGAGATGAGCAGTGGGGTGAAGTATATGTACATACTCTTGCTTTTGACTTTAACGCTAGGATTTTCAAGAAGCCCTTTATCTACCCAGAGAATTCATCGTAGTTTCTGTTTAGTTTTCCTTTTTCCAAACTTAAAAAAAACCCTGAAGGTTTAGGAGTCGCGGCATTTTGCATGTTCTCTTTCTATCCATTAGACAATATTTCATTTGATTTTCTTAAATGAGTGAATTTGATCAGAAACCTTCTAAGTCCTCGAAACATAGTTTTCGAGAAATTTAAAAACTGTCTTGACAACGGGTTTCTCCCTGCAATGCTACTATATTCGGTTTCTTCCCATGGCTAGGTGAATTACTGGATTAACAGGATTTCTTCACAGAATGTGTTATTTACACAGAATGAATTTATTAGCTTCAAAAACTCAATTTTGATAAAATTGTGACTTATGGGGTTTCTTAAAAAGGATTCAAATGTCCTTGTTACATTAAACCTCCCGATATGTATTTTGTAAGCTTAATTTTTAGCCTACTTTTCTTTTTTTAATTTGAAAGAATTAAAAACAAGTAGGTTTGTAACAGAATCTGTCACTTAACTCGCTTCCACATATTTGTGTTTAACAGGAAAAAACGCGCCAAACACAACATTAATTCTATATTTAACATTTACAAGCTAAATTTGGCTAGTTTCATTTATTTTATTTCGAAAATTCAATAATTATTACTTATCGTTTGCAGAAATTAATTTATATTTTAAAAAATAAATGTCATATTCCTCGCTTTTAAATAGAATGAAAAAATTTCATATCAACATACAAGGATTCCGTAGTGAAATATATTTGACGTCATTTCAAACTGATCGATGTCGAAAAAATAAATTTATTTTAATTTATTGTCTAAAAGAATTAGTTTCTCGAGCGATTGTTGCGAATTGCAAATGTGATTTAATTCTAATAAAAACAGGGCCTTTAGCTATTTGTAATTCAAAGTTTTAAACGCCAAAATTAACTATTTTCATTAATCTTCTTTCTCAGATTTAATAATTAGACTTTATCGTTTGCTAAATTTGTTTGAAGTTCGAAGAATAATGATGTAATCTTTTTTAATATTTTTCTCGCCACAATTTCCCATTTACATTTCTTTCGAAAATTCACTTATTTATAGTTTGTTAAATTAATTTACAGTTCAAAAATTTTATAATTTGTACAATTGATGCTTTAAAAATAAAAGCGAAACTTTGCATATTTTTTTATGCCAAGTTAGAATTCTCTATGCATCTTTCTACATACATATATATAGAACCATTAAAAGAACTCTATTGTGATAATACAACAATCCAAACCGAATTATATCGCATAAATAAATATTTTTTCAAAAGTTTATTTTTATTTTAACAAAAGTTTCTCGTACGTTTAACGAAATGGCAACAGTGAAAATATTGAATAAAAATGGAATTTGCATGTTATTTCAATGTAGATAAATTTTTTTTAGTTATTTAAATTTTAAATAAGCTTCTAGTTTAAATTTTTTAATGAAATTTGGAATGTAGCCTAATCTGATTTTTTGCTTCAAAATGGCTTATCCCACTTGTCTGTGGGACTTGTGGATGACAACAGTGAAAATATGAATAAAAATAGAATTTGCATGTTATTTCATGTAGATAAATTTTTTTTAGTTATTTAAATTTTAAATAAGCTTCTAGTTTAAATTTTTTAATGAAATTGGAATGTAGCCTAATCTGATTTTTGCTTTAACTTGTGGGACTTGTGGTTCTTTCTGTGAAAGTGGGTGACAGACAGACGGACTGAACGATTATAAAACCTTCCACTTTTTACGTTATAAACGTAGTGTGGAAGCTAAAATGAAAAAGTAGGTATTGACATGCGGTCGATGTCCGTCTGTCCGTCCGTACCCCCCTTCCAAAATCGGTTCTATCCATCGGATCTTAAAAATTCTTTTTTTGTTAGAAAGCTATGACCTCAGATACCCAACTTTCATACTTTTTGTCCGTCTGTCTGTACGTGCGGACGGATATAAATCTCTTTCGGCGAATTTCCCATTGAATTAGCATTGAAATTCAATTTTGAGTCATTTAAATCACTGTTGCCAAATCAACAATGGCATGAGAAACTTTATTTATTTAAACATATTTGAAGCAAAATATTATTTCATGAATCAGTTTGGGAAGACGTCATAAAGTGTAGCACAATTCGATTCTTTGATTATTCATTAATTATCTACCAAGAAAGCGGCAAGGCATACTTTTGCATGTAATTATGCTTAGTTTTAATTTACATTTCTTATTTTTTAATGCAGTTCGGAGTAGTTTCATTACTTTTGTTATTAATAAATATTTAATTATTCTTCGAACTACAAATAAATCACGAGCAGATGATAAATAATATTTAATTAATTTGCGAAAGAATATTAAGGAAAATAGTTGATTTTGGCTTTTAGAAGTTTAAATTATAGCTGGGTGCTGTGTTTCGATTTTTTTTTCTAATGTGTATAAATCTAGTGTAGAAACGGCTGTTGATGATATTTACTTTAGGAACCTAGTTTTTTCCCGATTAGAACTTCAGTAAGTATTTAAGTAACAGGAAAGTATGCTATTTTAGTTCTTTATGAACTTCTTGTTTTCAGCAGCATTGAATATTTTACAAACTGTTTTTTTTATTGGTTTGAATATTTTGTTGTAAACTCATGTATCGAAAATTAAAAAATATTCGAACAATTTTTTAAAAAGACATTTAAGCTATTTACATATCCTAAATAGCGTTTATAAAATATTTAATACATATAGAGTGAACATGCTTTGAAAATTATTTTTCCCATTGAATTTACATAAAGACTTTGGTAAGGAAAGTCAACTTTCGGCGTTATTCCCCTTTTACTGGGTTTCAAGACATTGTTTTCAAAAACTTCATAATATCCGTATAAAATGTTTCGGTTGGATAAATGCATTTTTTCGACCTAAAAAATTTATTGAGCCCCTTCATTAGTAAATTTCTAATCTATATTGTAGCAAAGACTGGTAAAAGGTTAGGAAGTTGGAGCCCAAGGGTAAAGTACAATACTGCCAACCAGTATTTTGTGGGATCGAGCCCGGGCGTAACCTAAATTTATAATTTCGTTATTTCTTAGTTTGAATTGTTTCTCATTATTTCCAGCTTGTTTCTTAATTTATGTAAATTATTTGATTTCTAGAGCCTTCTAGTCTAGAAGGTTCTACTGCTGTATATAAAGCATTGTAACCAGCCAGTTGGTCATTAAAAGTCTCGAGTTGAGATCTAGCTACCTTGTCGTTACTTGAATACAACGCGTTAACGTATTTCCTCCTCATCTACGCCACAATATTAATTGTTGAAATAAGCACAAATTTTAATTAACCTCGAAACTTAACATTAATCTCGAAGCCACTGAGGATACCTTTCAAAGTTCTGTGTCCTCTCCTTAGCCATCCTATAAATAGATTGTGCTAGCAAAAAAATCCAATTAATAACGCCTTGTATTTGGGATTTGTGAACATTAAATCAGTCGTCGTGTTACACATATCATTGATCTATAATCCATTTTTTTAAGATATCTATTCTTTTCTCTAGCTTTTTTTGTTTATTTTATTAACATCACACTTGTGCTTGTCATAGGATCATTGTAGGGAAAAACGGGAATATGATCCGTATTTTAGAGTCGCGCTTGGCCATTTAAAAATGCTACATCTCTCTTCTATAAATGAAAAAAAAAATGGGGCTGTGTACCGTTATTAACCCTTTCAGTCCCAGTGATGCCATATTTGGCATGTTTCTGATCATAGGAATTAAAAAAAATAATAGGGCTGACATCTATTGGGATTAATAAAAAATATTTTCTAATAGAAAAAGTTTGAAGAATCGAATGGTGTGCTTTTTGATATCAAATGTCTATAGACGATCAGAATTTTTTTTCTAAAATGATGATGATGCCAAATTGTCATTGGGACTGAAAGGGTTAAAATAAACTCGTCAAATAAAGTGGAAAGAGATGTTCAATTGTTTGCTAAATCTTTTATACCAGCCCTCACAAGTTTTTCAAAAGAAGCGAAGTGAATAGAAAAGAAGTCGACCCTTCCAATCGAAGTCATTAATATTGAATACTTTGTCCTTGTTCGGGGTCCACTTAATCAGAAAGCAGCTGTATTTATTGACTTCTCTTGTAGCTTCTGTCAAAAAATCGTTAACTCAATATTTTAACGTAAATGATGAATGTATTGTACAATTAATATAATCAGCTATCTGCATTTTCACCCAAAATAATACGGTAATGCTTGATTGCATTCTGAACATTTTTTATGGGACTTGCGTGTTTTTAAAATCTGAAGTGGAAAATATCGCAAATGTTTATTTGATTTAACAAAACCTTGAAAAATGCTTATTTATCGTTGATTCAAAGATTGTTAAAAAACCTCTTTATACACATCTTTACATAAGTAATAAAAAAATTCCCAAAATGGTGGGATAAAGTTTTCCTTTTTCTAAGGAACTTAATGTCTTCAATACATTTTCAAGAAAACAATTTTCAGTTCAAAATGTGTTTCGAAGCCATTTTCGAATTGGAGAGAAACCGTAAGAATATTTTCTTTTATGTATGTACACTACTTTTGGATTTTGTACGCTATCGATCAAAATCGTCGGCTGAAAATACTTTTAAAATATGAATAGTATTTGTTCTGTTTTCCTATTAAATTCTATGCATTATGTGTTTATAGTAGTTGCAAATTATTATTTCATTTTAGTATTAATCAATATTGTGTTGTATTAATAATTACAATATTTGGTAAAATTGAACTAAAATGTTTCAACTTGATTGTTTAATAAGAATATTTTTTTGATCGTAAAACACACTATAGTTTGCTTGAATATTTTAAATTACTGTTCAAATATTAAAAAGATGATAGCATTTTCAGAAGTTTCTCCCATTTTTGAACGAAGAATTTATTACGAACGAAGATATACTTTCTTCAAATTGCAAAACGAAAGAAATATTAATTGAATTTGCAAAATAGAATGAATCAAAATAGCCAAATTTTAGTTCTAAAATTTTCAAATTGCAATTAATTGCTGGGTTTGACAATTTTGTTTAGATGGTGTGTAAATCTTGTATGAAAATGGTTCGAAGTGCAATCACTGTTATAAAGCAATTTTTGTAATTATCAATTCAATAATTTATTTCTTCTAATTTCTAATTAACTAGGAATAAATTTCGGCATAAAACAACATTCACATAAAATAAAAGGCTTTCGATTATATTAAAAGTGTATTAGTGTATGCAATCTTCCCAGAATTTAAAGGCAAGTTTTTCATTTAAATTTTCAAATGAAATTCGAAAATAACATCAATGACAATCCAGATTTTTAAAATATAGGATGGTTTGAAAAATTTCGAATTTCGTTTATGGCCATAATTGCATTTATTGTTTTCGTGGTTCTAAGGTAAAGTTTTATGCTATAGTAAAAATTTCCGCCATTTTAGCTTCCACACTACGTTTGTAACGTAACAAGTGGAAGGTATTATAATCGTTCAGTCCATCTGTCTGTACGTCACCCTTTTTTCATAGCCCAAACTACAAATTTCACAGGCATGTGTGATACGTCAAGAAATTCATCGCATCGAAATTAGATGACATTGAAACTCTCATTAAAAAAAATCGAATTCGAAGTATTTATTAAAAAAACTGCAAAATTTATTAATCATAACAAGCATAAGAAGTCATTTTTATTAGAATTAAATCAGCATTGCCATTCACAACAATCGTTCGAGAAACTTTATTTTTTTAAGTAATAAATTAAAAGAAATTTATTTTTGCGACATAAATCAGTTTGAAATGACGTCAATATATTTCTCAGACTCTGATTGTTGATAGGTAATGTTTTGCGCCTCTATTCAAAAGCGAGGAATATTACATGTTTCTTCTTTGAACTATAAATTAATTTAGCAAACAATAAGAAATAAATTTTCGAAATAAAATAAATGAAACTAGCCAAATTTAGAGTGTAAATGTTAATTATAGAATTGAGTTTTTTTTCTGTTGAACACAAATATTATGTTTAAGCGGGCTAAGTAACGGATTCTATTACAAAACTACTTTTTTTTATTAAATTAAAATTTTCTTTTACTATTTTGTAAACGATGTTTGAAGCAAATAAGTGAAAATATGTTTTCTTTTTAAAAGATTTTATTGTTCTGATCATACAAATGCTCAAAAGATTCACAGTAATGAAACCATTAATTTTTTTAATGTTTTACATTTAAAACTCAAATTTTACGTACAGTTAACTTAAGATTGCGTTTTAAATATCTATAATAACTTTAGGATCAAAGTAATTCAAATTATGATAGTTTAACACGGTAGTGTTTTGAGAATAATTAAAATTTAGAATGCTATACTGTTATTCAACATTGGTTATATGAATTATTTAACGCGGTATTTCATTTGAAGGTGATATATTGTTTTAATGCTGTTGTATTTTGGGGTAAAAAGTTTTGCATCTATTTAAGAGATGACTATTACGTATTTATTCTTCGAAGTATAAATATAGTAAACGTTAAGGAATAATTAAAGGAAAGAAAATAAATGGAATTAGCCAAATTTAGCGAGTAAATGTTTGATATAGGATTAAATGTTTGAAATTTTTTTTTCTTGTGGAGCAGAAATGTTGTGTGGTAGTTACTTGTTTCTAACAGAAGATATTTGATAAGCACGGTGTCACATCGAAAGTTTTTTTTGATGATAGATGATTTGTTTGAATATTGTAAATCGTTGTTTGAATATTTAAAATCGTTTTGAATATTTAAAATCTGTAGCGTTTTCAAATTTCTTCCATTTTTAACAGGAATTTTGTGTTCTTTTTAAATGCAAAAAAGATGCGAAATATTAATTGATTTTGAAAAATAGAATGAATTTTAAAACGCCAAATTTGATTTTTAAGAAGTTTAAATTACAACTAATTGCTGTATTTGGCAATTTCGTTTAGAAGATGCACAAGTCTTGTGTGGAAGATGTTCTAAGTGAATATTACTGCCATGAAACTAACTTGCTTAGTTATTAATTCAATCATTGTTTCTCATTAATACGAATTGAGTTTCTAGGATAGGATTTCAAGGTTAGGATAGGGTTGAAAAATTTCGAAATGTGTTTGTGACCATAAACTGCATTTGATGTTTCCGTGCTACTGCGGTAAAGTCTTATGCTGTGGTAACTATTTTCGCCATGCTTTTAGCCTTTTCTTAACAATTATGTTCCTAATTTCATGGACGAAAATATTTCTATATACTCTCTATATTTTTGCTTTGAGTGGCTAGATAAAATTAAGATTTTTAAATATTTTTTTCTATCTGTTTATAATGCAGAGGAAACCTAGTGCGCTGCCTTCCTTTTCAACTCTCCCATATTAAACTCATAAAAAATTTTTTAAATTGAAAATCGGGTAAATTACGTTCATTTTCAAATTTTTCTATTTAATAACTTTCAAAACTAGATAATGTTGCAGCATTGTTAAGATGAAGAATCTAAGCACAAAATCTAGAACTGAATTAGTGCATCTTTAAAAAGAAACCTCGATATACTTAATAATATTTAGACTACTCTTTTAAAAATGGAAATAAAACAAACTTTTAAGAAGTAAATATTAAGAAACTTTTCTACTCGGTTGCATCTCAATACTAAAAATTATTGAAGCCCATTTAAGATAATTAATGCTAAAGGATAAAAGCAATCACTCGCCTAAATTGGCAATTGTAATTTTTTTCATATCTATTAGTATTTAAAATATTCAATAATAATAGTAAATATTCAATTCAAATAAGCTTATTTTTAATTATTAATTTCGCAGATAAGACAAAATGGTAATGGTTTATAACCACGATTGAACCATCTATTTGCAGAATCTATACTCGCCGCCATCCAAATTAGAACACGTTAGGGATGGCAGTTTTTCAGAAAAACCGGTTTTTCAAATACCGGTTTCATCCCTAAAGTGTAACAAATAAGGGTGGCGGGAACTATAGAACAATTGTTTTTTTTTTAAAGTAGACTTAAAACTTATTAATACCAGTATCTTTAAAGGTGGGCATACACAAAGGGACTGAGTATGTGTGACTTACCTTCTTTCTCCTTGATTGCCGTTTACATGTCACGTGGGAACCGAAAAAATACACAAATTAAGGAGAAAAAAGATGCGAACAAAATTATTTTCTGCACAAATTGTTTTTCTCTGCTTAAATAAATTAACCGAATAGTTCTATGGATCTACAATAAACTAAAATGAGAAAAGAAATACTAAATATCTCGCCGAAGAATGTTCTTAACCAAGAAATTGGGCTGATTGCCATGTTATAGAAACACAACTAACTGAAGTTTAAGTTCGATATAATTAATTGTCAACAAAGCTTACATACGGGATAGATTGTAGTTAAAACTCGGAGGGACAGGGAACCAGTCCCTCCGTGTATGTCTAGCTTAAGGAATTGATGACCATGCCATGCATTCAATGTTTCCGTGTTACTGCGGTTAAGTTGAATACAATGGTTGTACTAATTGAATCCTAAATAGTTCTAATCGTAATCTATCCCGTGTGTAAGCTCCATTGACAGTTAATTATACCGAACTTAAACTTCAGTACTATTTAAAAAAGATTTGTCGTGTTTCTATAGTATTGGCCATCAGCCCAATTTCTTGGTTAGGAACATTCTTGGGTAAGATATTTAGTATTTCTTTTCTCGTTTTAATTTATTGTAGATCCATGAAACTATTTGGTTTATTTAAGAAGAGCAAAACATTTTGTGTAGAAACTAATTTTTTGTTCGCATTGACTGGTTTTATTTAAAAGCTTCGGGAACGTTAAATTTTAACAAATTTTAAATTTTATGTAATTCTAGAAATTCTACAGAAATGTTTAAGGAAAAGAAAAAATGACATGTTAGGTTATTTTAAGTTTCCCGACAATATTTAATTTTTTTAATAACTACTGGAAAAATTTGAATTTTATAATCACAAATTATGAATGATCTATATGCTAGTAGTATTTTAAAAATTTTACTTACAAGAAAAACCTGTTTTGCATATTAGTTTCATAGCTTCAACTAATAAATTACTGAATAGTATAGTGCCAAGTATAATTAATCCATTTACGATTAGTGACAAGAAAATGTGATCCCAAAAATGAGCATTCTGTTTAATTTAATCAAGTTTATCTAAATCAACAAAATATACGACAAATGAAGATTATAGTCCTTAATGATTTTATTAGAACAAAAACTGACCTAACGTTTTTATCCGGAAATAAAGTTGTTAATTGCATTGGAATATAGAAATATGGTTAATAGTAAAGTAGTAATATTTAAATTCTTTAATTTACAGACACATTTAACAAATTTTAAATTTTTTAAAATTTGTAACAGAACTTAATCTATAAAGAGCGCCAATTTATCATGTGAATGCCTAATTAGAATTGAACCCTCTTTTTGGTTAGAAACTAGTTTTTAAACATGTTGTAATTTTGCCTGAAAAAGTTTCTAAGTGGCATTTTCTCTCGTAAACCTTGTTTAACTATCGAATTACGTGATTTTTGCAAATCAGTGTAGCTCCTTTGCACAGATTTTGTTACACCAGATTCCTAGAATGTAATATTCCTGACGCCATACTTAAATAATTTGTATTATAAAATTAAAAACTTAATAAAAAAAAATGACTGGTTTAGAAACAAAAGTAATATACAAGTTTCTCCCTCTGTAATTGGATACAAAACTTTCCAACCTTTTTCTTAATTTTAAGTTTTCAACAACGATTTACATTATTCAAACAAACTGCAACGTTCCAAAATCTATCTAAATTCTAAAACATACGAGGAATTTTCGAAACAAACGGTTTACGTAAGGGGACTATTAAACTGTAGTAGTTGTAGACTAGTATTTTTGAGAGAATAAAAGTTCTGCTTTTTGTGAAGTTCTTAACTATGAAAAAACTTTTGTGGCATTAATTCACTCTTAATGTTTCTATTCCATTTCTTTTATTTCTAACGTGCTTACTGGTTTTCAATAAAGTGAAATAAGTTAATATTTTTTTTATAACAACGTGCAAAAAGTTCACTTTTTTTTATATCATATTCATTCGTAAATCGTTGCGAAAATGACACTTTACGTGCTTACGTCAGACAGTGCCGAAAGTAGTACTTTCGGCACTAGTGCTGTAAAGTAAATAAGAGTATCTGATTGGTAGAAAAACAAAATGATGTCATGAATATCTCCATGGAAAATGAAACTCGCTTATTTCTATTGGTTCATTACTTTTGCATTTTCTAATATCTCCATGGAAACTACAAGTACTACAAAAATGATGAATTTTGATTCAAAATAGAAAATTATTTTACAACTTTTCTTTTACTACTTTGCATTTTTGAATATCGCCATGGAAACTAAATGATGTCATGAAAATCACTCATTGGTAGAAATACTTATTTGCACGTTATTATAAAAAATATTGTAAGCAAGCACGTGCCAAATAATACTTTATTAAGCTCTTGTCATTATTTCACTCGACCTACGGTCTCGTGAAATAAAAGCCACTCGCTTAATAAAGTATTATTTTCGGCACTGGTTGCTTAAATAACTATATTTTATTAGTAAGTTTAAATTAAATCACTTAGTTATAGGTTGTGACCATTTCACGCTCAGTTGAAGGAATAATTCAAATATCTAAGTTAAATTAACTTTAATTTAGATATTTTAATTTACTTTTTTTATTATTAAATTTAAATTTACTTTTCATTTGCTGCAAACGATAGTTGAAGAAAATAAAAGTTAAACTATTTGTTTTTAGTTTTCATAATTTTAACCACTAGTTTTAGCCACTAAATGTTTAAATGATATGTATTTTAATATTAGTAAATTGGTATATTATTACAATTTTTTTTATAGTTTAATTATCACTTCTAAAATACTTTCCCTTGTTAAACTTTTAGTGTGTTAATTTTTATTAATAGTTTATTAGTGTGTTAATTTTTATTAATAGTTTTATTAATTCTTTAAAGATACTTCATTCCTAAAATATAGTCTTTATGTAACATTTATTACTTTTGCGATTTTTCCTGCTAAGTGTTAATTGTTAAAGTGTAAAAAAATTTAAGTTCAAGTCAATGGAACTGAACTTCGGGAATTTTTCGAAACATTTCTTTATTACAAAAGTTAGTTGATTTTAACGGAACTCTGCAGCTGGGTGAAATTATTTTGATGAAAACTAAGAAAGAGTTGTGATGTTAAAGTTAATAATTAACGGTGATTAGCAAAAAAATGCAACTAGGGTGGGGGCGGGGGGATTCGCTTTCTGTTTAAGTTAAACTAAATAAAAAAATGAGACAAATAAAGAACAAGGTCCTGAACAATTTAAGTAGGATAAATTAAGTTACACAAAAAAACTAATTTGAAAAACTTTAAGTTAATAGGTTCAAACAAATTTAGATTTCAATATTAGAATAAAACAACCAATATTTTAGTTAATGTGTTGCTTTTTAAAAATACTTTTTTTAATCATGTCGGTATAGTACAAAACTATTTACTTTGGTGCGTATTACTTGTGATAGTTTTTTTTATTGTCAATTGCCTAATATAAAATATCAGTTAATGGAAGTATTACAATAAGGTTGAAAATTTGAAATGGAGATTTTGTTTTTTTTCTCTTCACGCTTTGGAGGGTGCTGATTTCGAGAATGTGGTTTTCGAACAGTAGTGTTGTTTGTCTGAAACAACTCAACATCTTGAACTAGGGATATCAAATTTGGTAAACGAATGTCTTGCACTTGTCGGACGTTATAATAAGGCTTTCGAGAAAATCGTGCATCTTAAAAGGGTAGCTGCCATACAACTGTTTTAAAAATATTGCTGAAAAACGAAAATTTTGTAAAACTATTTAACCGAATTTAAGCTTAGCAAATACCTATTAATGAGTAGTAATTGAAAGTATCGTTGTTTCACACCCGAATAGGATAATTAGAGGTACTTGAAAAGCACGGAGTCTTGTCGGAAGACTTTTGATGAGAGACTGCCAAAGTTGTTTTGTTTGAATATTGTAAATCTCTGTTTAAATACTAAAAATGTGTAGCAGTTTCCAAATTTTCTGCCATTCGAATAGAGGAATTTTGTATATACTTCAAATAGCAAAACGATGAGAAATGTTAATTGAATTTACAAAAGAGAATGAATTGAAATAGCCAAATTTGATTTAAGAAGACTAAATAGCTATTACTATCACTACCCAACTTGCTTTAGTTTTCAATTCAATCATTTCTCATTAAAACGAATTGTGTTTCTAAATAAATAGTACTAAATTTTGGGGCAAATGCATACATAAAAATGTTTCTGATTAAAATTGAGTTTTTAAATAATTTTTTCGATACCTTATGTACTGTTTAACGTTTGAATTAAAATAAAATTTGAATTTAACTTTAATGACGCATAGATTTAAAAGAATTTAGGATGGGGGGAGGGGGGAAGGATTTTGAGCAAAAGTAATTAGCGACCATACCAGCATTCGATGTTCCCGTGCTACTGCGGCCAAGTCTTATGCTATGCTATGGTTGCCATACCCGTCATGTTTTTACCCTTTTCTAAATAGATTGGCCATGTTTCCAATGAAGCAATTTTTTATGTTTCCAATCATTTACTGAATTTCATGGAAGTAAATATTCTTCATTTATTCAGTATTTTTTGCTTATAGTGGCAAGACAATTTTTTAAAGTTTTTTTTATAAATTATAATGCGGAAATACTAAAAATAACGGACTCCTTCCCTTCTCAACCCCCACATTTAACTCAATAAGCCTTATTGGAATTTTTTTCAGAAATTAAAGATCAGCTGAATCAGCCGCATTTTTCAAAACTTCTATTAAATTGCTTTCAAAATGAGACGATAAGAATATTATATAGCAGTATTTTTAAAGTGAAGAACCCCTAAGCACCAAAACTATGACTGAATTAGTACACGTTAAACCAAGGGTGTGTAACACTGCACGGTTTTCGATTACCACTCAAAAAATCAATACATTTAAAGTTAATTATATACCATACAATATAATATCAATGATTTTAAAACCTTTCGTGGCAGCTACCATTTGCGGATGCGTGATTTTCTTAAAACCTTTCGACGTCTTACTGGTACTGGGAACACGTGTACCAAATTTGAAGTCTGAAGCTCTTTTAGTTAGAGCTGTATGGTGGTCGGCAGACGGATCAATATTCAAAATTCTCTTTCCGGAATATGCCCCCCCCCCCCCCCACACGCAAAAAGGATAGGAAACACTATCTTTTTCAGTTTTTTGACCTCATTACAATATTTTCATTACCTTATACTTGCGTATTGATAGTAAAAAGCTTAACAAGACACATTAAATTTAAGATTTTCCCCCCGAATATGCTGGAAACATATGAACTTTAGAATAGCTCTTTAAAAATGAAGAGAAAAAAAACCAAACTTTTTATAGGTAAATATTTAGAACAAGCTTAGAACACGCTACACGCTTGCATCTTAATTTAAGTACTGAAACCCTTCTTAGATAATTAGTGCAAAAATTTAAATACTCTGCTTTATTGTCAACTTAATTTTACGCATATCTATTACTATTTAAAATCTTTTGCTAAATTAATGTACGTGAAATTTAAAAAAAGTAGGTTTGTTACAGAATCTGTCACTTAAAATGCTTCCACACAACATTTGTGCTCAACAGGAAACAAACTATTTATACACCTCAGAAACCAAAAAAGCCGCCAAACAGAGCCTTTAGCTAGTTCTAATTAAACATTTAAACGATAAAATTAATTATTTTCATTAATCTTTCTCAGATTTAATAATTAGACTTTATCGTTTGCTTAATTTGTTTGAAGTTCGAAGAATAATAATGTAATCTTTTTTAATAAATATCTTTGTGTCGTCACAATTTACCATTTACATTTCTTTCGAAAATTCAGTCATTTATCGTTTGTTAAATTAATTTACAGTTCGAAAAATATATAATTAGTGCAATTGATGCTTTAAAAATAAAAGCGAAACTTTGCATATTTTTTATGCCAAGTTAGAATTCTCTATGCATCTTTCTTCATACATATATAATAAATCATCAAAAGAACTGTATTGTGATATTACAACAATTCAAACTGAATTATATCGCATAAATAAATATTCTCAAAGTTTTTATTTTAAATGAAGTTTCTCGTACGTTTAACGAAATGGCAACAGTGAAAATATTGAATAAAAATGGAATACGCATGTTATTTCAATGTAGATTAAATTTTTAGTTATTTAAATTTTAAATAAACTTCTAATTAAATTTTTTTAATGAAATTTGGAATGTAGCCTAATCTGATTTTTTGCTTCAAAATGACGTATCCCACTTGTTTGTGGGACTTGTGGTTCTTTCTGTGAAAGTGGGTGACAGACGGACGGACTGAACGATTATAATACCTTCCACTTTTTACGTTATAAACGTAGTGTGGAAGCTAAAAACACAATTAAGAGTGATTAAAGATATTAACTTTTTAATGACGGCTAATATATTTTTATAATATAATGTACGTACGAAAATATTATTTAAAATAATGAATTTCAAAAATACTTTTTTAATTAAGATTGTCATTTCTTTATTCAGCAATCTAACAACTATTTGTCAAATAGTGACTAATAGCAATGAAGTAAAATACAAATTAAAAAGATTCTAATTATAATTGAATCCTAACTTTCCCATGTTATTTGTCAATAAACACTTGAAATGAAATGTTATACCATTATTTGGTAGTCACCATAACTGAATCACTAAAAAGGACAATGTGTATCAAGTCGATGTGTCGGTAAATGTGTTCTATAAACGCTTTTTCTTTCGGAAAAAGCGAAGTTGGAAATTCTCCAACGGGCGCAGCCTTTTTATATTAGGTTATTTTATGATATTGCCTCCCATATGATTACAAAATACATTTTTAATATAAAATTTAACTGTTTTTAAATAGGAGTAAAGAGTAATGCAAGAGTATATTTTAAAAGACTTACTTTATATGCAAATCAAAGTTTCTCTTGCATATTTTTTATTTACGAAGGAATTAACAATTTTAAATATATTACGTGATTACTAGAAGGTGAATCTTTTTAACTATCCGATTTGCCATGCTAATTGTTTTAAGTAGAATTAGTGAAACGTGTTTTAAATGTTGCAGTTCTGCGTAAAAGCGGCTCTAAGTTACAAACCTACTTTTTCAATTAAAGAAATACGTATTTTCCTGAAATTCACATTTGCTCATATATCGTGGCTATTTTCTACAAGCTTCTTTCCACGTTAAAATGTTTCATGTTTTATGCATTTGTTTATGCACTTTGAATTTTGTAAATAATTTATCAAAAATATTGTCAGGAATTTTTTTTTAATATATTGAGCGTTTTTTCCTTTAGATTCTGTACTTTTATGTTTATATAACAGTTGTAAATTGTTATTTAATGTTAGCATTGATCATTGAGTTCCGCGAATTGCTATACATGGTAAAATGTTAAATTCTAACAATACATATGATAAAGATTTGAATTTTTTTAAAAATTGATGTAAATACTTAGTTTAAGCTTTAGCTAGTTTGGTCTGTTTTTGAATGTACAAAAATTTGTAAAAAAATATAAAATTAAACGAGTGAAATCTCACTAAAAATGAAGAGTATTTATGTTTGATTAGATTGTTTTGATTTGATTTAACCTTGGATGTAGACTTCAGTTGTAGAATTACAAAATAAAATTCTCAAATTAACCATTTGATGTATCAAGAAAAAGGAACTGCATCAATATAAAACTTAATTTGTTTTATTATTTTTAAAGTTATAAATATTCAAAAGTCTAACGGCAATCAATTTAAATCCTAATGTTCTTTATTAAAAAAAATTGACACGGAAAACTTTAGATTGTTTTTTAAACATTATTTTTTTTTTAAAGTTCGATAAATTTATAGAAATGTGTTTGAGAAATTCTAATTAAACTTTTAAAATGTGTTACGATTAATTTAAATAGGTTATTAATATATTTAAGCATATATTACATCCTTTTTGATTTTAGATTGCCATTAAATTTTTGTTCGTTCGAATATTGCAAATCGTCCTTCAAAACTCCAAAAATACATAACATTTTGTCAAGTTGTGCTCCCATTTTTAAGCGAGACACTTTTGCAAACCGATAAGAAATATTCAAATAATTTATAAAACAAAATAAAGTCTATTTTGTTTCAAGGTGCATAAGTGTTGTGTGGAAGCGGTTCTAAGTGTCAATTAATGTTACAAACTGGTTTTAATTGTCAATTAAGTAATTATATCTTATTTATATGAATTTATCTTTTAATTAACTAGTAATTTTGCAGTAAATACATATTTTTTTAAATTGATAACTGATAATATTTTAGTTTTTGTAGTCTTCCCAATATTTAAAGTACTGCTCCTTTTGAATTTTAAAATAAAATTGAAAACTAACTTCATTCACAGATCCAGATTTTTTAGAATCATTTTTAAATTGCCGACCATACAAGCATTCGATGTTCCCATGCTACTGCGGTAAAGTCTTATGCTATGGTTGCCATGTTCGTCATGCTTTCATCCTATTCCAAAACGTTTTCATTATCTATCAGTATCATAATGCGGAAATAAAACTTAGTGCCATTGGTCTTTTATCAACCCGTCACTTGACTGTGGTTCTAAATTACGACCCCCGTCGACAGCAGCCCCGTGCAGCTATAGTGCGATGTTAATTCAACTTGACTCTCTTTTCAACCTTTTGTATTCAGGTAAATTCAACTTAATAAGTATTAGTGGTATTTTTTAAAAAAATAAGATCATATGTAAATTAGCAAATTTTTTCATAACTTGTATAACTTTCAAAATGAGACTATTATAAGAATACAACAGGATTTATAGGGTAAGAACCCCCATACACTAATTATCTAACCAACAACCTAAGGCATATTTACTTAAGAGTTTTCTGAATACATACTGGAAAAATATGAACCGTAGACGACCCTTTTAAAAATGGAAAACTAGTCATATACATTTTCGTTATCGAAACGAATATTCTAAGTTTATTTAGAACCGTTTCTACATGCTTGCATTTCAATATAATAAGTTACTGAAATATTCTTAAATTCTTTTTAAGATAACGCTGAAAGATAAATACACGGCTAAATTAATAACTTTAATTTGACGAAGATCTAATTTCCGGAATAATTTTCTAAATTCGTGTAAGTTTCAAAAATACGGAATTAAAAAATTCATTTTTGATTATAGAGTTTAAATTTTCATCGACATCGAAAATATTTTTGTAGATAAAATACAAATGGAAACTTTGCTTAAATGAATTTCAAAAATTAAAGTTTCATAACTAAGATTGTTATTCCGTTATTCAGAAATCGAGTAATTTTTTTCGTTAGTAATAACTAATAGCAGTGAAGTAAAATGAGAAAAAATGCTTCTAATGCTGCTTTTATTTCGCAAAAGTAAGAAATTAGAATTAAAACTTATATTGTCATGCAAAATATGTCTTGCCGCTTTCTTAGTAAACAAATAATGCACAGCAAAAAATTCACATTGTGCTGCATTTTAGGACTTCATTCCAAACTGATTTATGGCAAAAATAAATATTCTTCAAATATTGTTATGAAATAAAGTTCTCATGCTATTTTTGATGTGACAACAGCGATTAAAATGAGTTGAAATTAATTTTCAATACTAATCCGATGGGTAATTTCCCCCCAGACAGTTGACAAAATATTCGTCTACACGAACAGACAGACGGACAAAAAGTTTGAAAGACGACGGGTTTCTGAGGTCGTACCTTTCTAATCAAAAATAATTTTTAAGATACGCCGGATAGAACCGATTTCGGAAGGAGAGTACGGACGGACAGATGGACGCACATCGTCAGCATGTCAATACCTACTTCATTTTTAATTCTTTCGAAATAAAAAAAATTTGAAAAGTAGGCTAAAAATTGCTTTTCCATAACAAAGATTGTTATTTCTTTATTCCGCAATCTAGTAATTATTTTTCATTAATAACTAATAGCATTTAAGAAAAATGGTTTAAACAAAGCTTCTAATGCTCCTTTTAAGTTTCTTAATTTTTTATATTAGTTAATGTATATATCTTGTTAATTTCCAATATAATTTGAAACTAAATTATGTGGATAATCCTTAAAAAAATTATGGTTCTACCAATTTCATGGGAGACATTCTTTTGTTAGATATTCCTCATTTTATTTGTATATTTCATCAGATATGTTTTTGTAGATATTCACATTAATTTGTAGCATACAAAAAAATCTCCAATTTAAAATTGAATGGTTCTTAATGAGTTTTTAAGAGAATACTGTACAAAAATCATTTTGCCGGTAGTAAAATTTCAATTGTTAATAAAATTGTATTCATTTTTTTAAAATTTGCAGATAGGACGAAACGGTCATGTTTTACTTCCACGATAATGATTTATCTGGTTAAAACTTAACAAATTATTCGTTTATTTAAAATACAGTTGAATCTTTTTAATAATAATGTCAGTAAGGAACAGGCGACCATAGCTCCATTCGATGTTTCCGTGTTACTGCGGTGAAGTCGAATACTGTGTGATTGCCTATGGATCCCAGGAGCTTTGGCCGGAATACTCCTTGGGTAAACTCGAATGTAACGTTAACTAAATCAATCCTAAAGTAGTTACACCCAATTTAAAATTGATTAATCATGTTTCCATAGTAATTTTCATTAGTACAATCTCATGGATATTCTTCTGGTAGATTGATATTTTCCAACAGCCTCCATGCACTTAGAAACATCGCATGTTACAGAAAAAATGATAAGGTTAAAAAAAATGACTCTTTTAAAACTATTTTTTTTCAAACACATCATTTATATCTAAACCCTTTAAATTTCAGAAATGGCCATTTCATTCAGTTTTTTCTGTAAACTCAATATATGCCTTAATGTTTACTCTACGGTTTAATTCAATTGCTCAATAAATTTCATTTTATTCAATATTTTTTTTGGCTACTTTCGTTTTTTTTTAATTGGAAAGAATTTTTAAAAAATAGAAAAGTAGGTATTGATATGAAGTCCGTCTGTGTGTGCGTCCGTACCCTCTACCAAAATTCGTTCTATCCTCGGATTTTGAAAAATCTTTTTTTTTGTTGGAAAGGTGTGACATCAGAGACAATCTTTCATACTTTTTGTTCGTCTGCCTACGTCCGGAGGGACATCTGTCTACCTGTCTGACTACCCATTTATTTAGTATTGAAATTTGATTTTAAGTCATTAAAATCGCTGTTACCAAATCAAAAATGCCATGAAAACTTTATTTAAAATTAATATATAAGGGAAAATTTATTTTTTGTCGTGAATCAGTTTGTAATGACGTCAAAAAGGTAATACGTACGTCAAATCTATCAAAATGTGATTTTTTGATTCTTTTTTGTTTATTAAGAAACCCGCAAATAGTTTTTTTTGCATAAAAAATATGGTTAATTTGAATTTTTTTTGTTTATGTATTAAAGCAATATGGAGTTGTTTCAAGTTTTGTAATTACTAAATATTTTGAAAATATCGGGTTTATAGATTTTTCTGGTGATAATTATTTAAAAATAAGAATATGGGTTCAGATAAGTCGTTGGCGAAATTTTCTTAACTCGGCAAATGTCACTGATTAAAAACTTAAGAGGTTAGTGGAAGTACGTGCTAAGTGATATTTTTGAATTTTTTTTTTACTTCGGTGTCAATGAACATATTACTAACTCCTTTAACGATAACAAGTTTTCCCTTTTTCATAATATTTAAGTCTAGTATTTTTTTTTACGGTTTACAAGTACCGTTTACAAGTACCGTTTTCAACAGATCTGAGTGCAAACGAAAAACTTGAAAGCTCCTTTTTACTTTTTTGTCACTAGCTCTTTAAGTGTTATTTAATGTTAGAATTGATCATTGAGTTATGCCGAAAATTGCTATGTGTTGTAAAATTGAATTAAAATTTTCCAATTTTAATAATACACTGCTCAAAAGAATTAGGGGAATTCATGGTTTAAACCCTTTCACCACCAATGATTCCATTTGGAATCATCATCTTGCGATTTTTTTTTTGGTAAGTTGAGCTTGCACTTATTTATCGTTAGTTGGAAGAATCGTGTCTTTTGAAGAATAAATAATGTTGGTTTTAATTAAATGAAAATATGAAATACATGGTAAAATAAAATTCACTCCCAAAAGATTTTATGAAATGAATTGACCATAAATTCTTAACGCTTGCATTCTTAGATGTTTGAAAATTTATTTTTTTAACTTTTTTAACAAATAAAGTTATGAAAAATGTTTGTTATAATTTATTCAAAAGTTATGATTCCAATTTTTCCCACCTTAAATTTTATTTTAAAAAAATTTAGATTTTTTCCCTAATTTTTACCATATCCTTCTGGAAGTATAATGAATCTACTTCACAAATTTTAGAATTTTAAAATAAAAAAATAAAACTTTGAAACTGAGAGGGTTAACAAAAGTACGCGAAGTGATCCCCTAATTGTTTTGAGCAGTGAACATATAGTAAGGTTTTGAAATCGTAGAAAACTTATTTGAAGCTTTAGTTAGTTTGGTCTGTTTTTTAAATTTACAAAAATTTGTTCTCAAAAAATATAAAATAAAACGAGTGAAATCAAGAAAAAGTATTTGTTTGATTTTACTGTTTTGATTTTTTTCACCTTGGTTGTAGACATTCACTGGTAGAATTACAAAACTGAATTTAAATTACACTTTATTACGAAGTTGTAAATGATGTACTAAAAAAAAGGAACTGCGTGATAATAAAACTTATTTCTTTTTATTATTTCAAAGTTATAAGTATTAAAAAGAATCGAACGGTAATCATATCCTAACGTTCTTTATTAAACACTTTTTGACACGGATAACTTTCGATTGCTTTTTAGACATTATTTTTAATAATTCTAAGTTCGATAAATTTTATAGAAATTAAGTGTTTTGGGAATTATTATTTAACTTTCGGAATGTAATACTATTAATTTAAATAGCTAATTAATATTATTTAAGCAGATTTTATCCTTTTTGATTTTAGATTGACATTAAAGTTTTGTTCTTTTCGAATATTGTAAATAGTTTTTTAAAATTCAAATATATCATTTTGAAGAGTTATGCTCCCATTTTTAAGCAAGACATTTTATACATCTAATTACTATCTGATAAGAAATATTCTACTAATTTATAAAACAAAATGCAGTCTATTTTGTTTCTTGGTGCATAAGTGTTGTGTGGAAGCGGTTCTAAGTGGTAATTAATGTTACAAACTTGTTGTAATTTTCAATTCAGCAATTTTTTCTTAATAATATGAATTGAGTTTTTAATTAACTATTAATTTTGTAGTAAATACATAAGTTTTTTTAAATTGAAAATTGATACTTAGTTTTTGTAGTTTCTCCAACATTTAAAGTACTGCTCCTTTTAAAATAAAACTGAAAACTAATTTCATTGACAAATCCATATTTAAAAAAAAAAAAGCTAGTGTCGGGTTGAAGCATTTTGTAATTTTTTAAATTCGCGACCACACCAGCATTTGATGTTTCCGTGCTACTGTGGTAAAGTCTTATGCTATGGTTGCCATGCCCGTCATGCTTTTATTCTATTCCAAAACGTTATTATCTATCGGTATTATAATGCGGATATAAAAGTTAGTGCCATTTGTCTCAACCCGTCACTTGATCTTGGTTCTAAATTTCGACACCCGTCGTCAATAGCCCCGTGTTGCTTTAGTGCGACGTTAATTTAACTCGACTCTCTTATCGACCATTTTACACTCAGGTAAATTAAATTTAATAAGTATTAGTGGAATTTTTTTCCAAATTTAAAGAACATGTAAATTAGCAAACTTTTTTAATACCTTTCATTGTATAACTTTCGAAATGAGACTATAAGAATACAACAGTATTTATAGGGTAGAAACGCCAAACACAAACTATCTAACAAACAACCCAAGATATATTTACCGGGTTTTTTGAATACATACTGGAAAAATATGGACCATACAACGATATTTTTAAAAAATAGAAAACTAGTCATTTACATTTTCGTTACCGAAACGAATATTTTTATATAGTAATCATTTAGAACCGTTTATACACACTTGCATTTCAATAATAAGTATGAAACATATTCTTTAAGATACGTCAAAGATGTTCATAACAAGATTGTTACGATCACATCGGTATTATTTTGTAGAATATAGCATGAAGTAAAATGAATAAAAATGCTTCGAATGCTCCTTTTATTTCGCAAAAGTAAAAAATATCAATTAAATGTTATCATATTTTTATGCAAACAAGAAGTTCATAAAGAACTAAAATAGCCTACTTTCCTGTTACTTAAATACTTACTGAAGTTCTAATCGGGAAAAAAAACTAGGTTCCTAAAGTAAATATCATCAACAGCCGTTTCTACACTAGATTTATACACATTAGAAAAAAAAATCGAAACACAGCACCCAGCTATAATTTAAACTTCTAAAAGCCAAAATCAACTATTTTCCTTAATATTCTTTCGCAAATTAATTAAATATTATTTATCATCTGCTCGTGATTTATTTGTAGTTCGAAGAATAATTAAATATTTATTAATAACAAAAGTAATGAAACTACTCCGAACTGCATTAAAAAATAAGAAATGTAAATTAAAACTAAGCATAATTGCATGCAAAAGTATGCCTTGCCGCTTTCTTGGTAGATAATTAATGAATAATCAAAGAATCAAATTGTGCTACATTTTATGACGTCATTCCAAACTGATTCATGAAAATATTATTTTGCTTCAAATATGTTTAAATAAAGTTTCTCATGCCATTGTTGATTTGGCAACAGTGATTTAAATGACTCAAAATTGAATTTCAATGCTAATTCAATGGGAAATTCGCCGACAGATAGTAGATTTATGTCCGTCCGGACGTACAGACAGACGGACAAAAAGTATGAAAGTTGGGTATCTGAGGTCATAGCTTTCTAACAAAAAAGAATTTTTAAGATCCGATGGATAGAACCGATTTTGGAAGGGGGGTACGGACAGACAGACGGACATCGACCGCATGTCAATACCTACTTTTTCATTTTTTTAATTCTTTCGAATTAAAAAAAGAAAAGTAGGCTAAAAATATGCCTTGCCGCTTTCTTAATAAACAAATAATGCACAGTAAAAATTCACATTGTGTTGCATTTTATGACGTCATTCCAAACTGATTTATGGCAAACATAAATTTTTCTTCAAATATTTTTAAATGTTTCGCATGCCATTGTTGATGTGGCAACAGTGATTAAAATGACTTGAAAGAAATTTTCAATGAGTAATTTTTAAACAGACAGTAGACAGATGTTCGTTCACACGTACAGGCAGACGGACAAAAAGTATGAAATATGGGTCTTGAGGTCATAATTTTCTAACTAAAAAAGAATTTTTGAGATCCGACGGATAGAACCGATTTCGGTAGGGAAAGTACGGACGGACAGATGGACATCGTCAGCATGCCAATAACTACTTTTCGTTTTTAATTCTTTCGAAATTGAAAAGTAGGCTAAAAATTGCAGTTCCATAACTATGATTGTTATTTCTTTATTTCGCAATCTAGCAATTATTTTTTATTAATAACTAATTGCAGTGAAGTATAATAAATTTAATAGGCTTCTAATGCGCTTTTAAAATTTGCAATTTTTATATTAGTTAATATATCTCTTGTTTATTTCCAATATAATTTGAAACCAATTTGTGTGGAGAATGCTAAAAAATTTAACTTAGAGTGCTAATCATCTTCAAACCGTTACTGGAGACGTTCTTTGGTCAGATATTTAATGCAATTTCTCATTTTGCTTATATATTTTTATATTGATATTTTCGTTTACTTTAATATGTAGCATAAAAAATCTTAAAATTAAATAAATTTAAATGTTCTTAATGAGTTTTCACCAGAATGTTATACAGAAATCTTTTTGCAGGTAGTAAAAGTTCAATTGCCAAACAAAGTTGTTCGACTTTTTAAAATTTTGCGGATAGGACAAAATGATAAGGTTCTACTCTCACAATAAATGAACTATCTGTACAAAACTTAATAAATTACTCATTTATTCAAAATAGAGATGAAGCTTTTTAATACCAACATCAACAAGGAACTGGCGACCATAGATGTATTCGATGTTTCCGTGTTACTGCGGTAAAGTCGAATACCGAATGGTTGTCTATGGATCCTTAAAAGCGTTGGCCGGAATATCCTGTGGGTAAACGCGAATGTTACGTAAGGTATCCGACTGGGTAAAATCGTTATTTTGGATGAGATTTTCAATTTGTTGTTTTTATGGTCTACTCTTGTAACCTGTTTTATCAGTTTTCCAAAACAGCTTTACTTTTGCTTCTACGACTTGTATTACCTAAGTTACAAGCTTTTGAAGTAAGGTCACTCGCCCAAAAGTGCAATATTTACTTCAAAGTCGTTTCCTGAAAAATGAATATTTCCTAATTATCTGTTCACGATAACAGTTCTAGACCAAACTGTTTTAGCAGTAACTGTCTAAAATTTTCTGTGATTTCATACATTAGTGTCTATGTTTTGAACTAAAAGCTAAGGTCTATGTTAAGTATATTTTAAAATACGAGTGATTCTCTAAACATCTTTATTTTACGGCGTCTTTTTCTTTAAAATGGAATTAAAGTCTCGTTTAGCTGTATCTCAGTGATCATTTGAGATACATAAAAGCTTTTAGATCAAAACAAAGAAAAGTATCTATCTTACGTTTATTTTCCTTAGCGGATTTTTTAATATACATAAGTTTTTTTTCCTAGAATTTTTACGCTGACATAAAAATAGCATGAAAATATTGAGAAATTTTGCATAAAAAGTCCCTTAGTTTATTGAAAAAACATCTAGCCCATAATTTTAGTATTTTTCCATGGTTTTAAGTCAAACTCCTACTAAAAACAAAAAATAACATTACCTTTTTTAAATAACAAATTTACCTTTTTTTAAAAAAAGCCCTCAAACCAAGTCGGAATCAATAAATCAAACCTGAAGTTACATCCTAATTGATTAATTATGATTTCATAGCCCAATCTTCATCAGTCCAATTTCATGTTTATGGATATTTTCTGGTAGATTGCAATTTTCTAACAGTCTCGATCAATTTGAAACATCGCATGTTTCAGAAAGAAATTTAAGATTTAAAATGTTTAAAAAAATAAATGGTTTATTTAAAACTATTTTTTCTCTTTCAAATGCATTTATTTTTATACCCTTTAAACTCAAGAAATGGCTACTTAATTCACTTTCTTTCGTAATATCAATATATTCTTAATACTTTATTGTTTAATTTATTTGTTGTTACAAGAATATAAAACATTCCCATAAAAATGGAGCAAAACTCATAACTTAAACCTTTTACTTAATATTTTAGCCTACTTTCGCTTTTTTTATTGGAAAGAATAAAAAAAATGGAAAAGTAGTTATTGAGATGCTGAAGTCCGTCTGTCCATCCGTACCCCCTACCAAAATCGGTTCTATCCTCGGATTTCGAAAATTCTCTTTTGTTTAGAAAGATATGACAGTAGACTCATCTTTCATACTTTTTGTCCGTCTGTCTGTACGTCCGGAGTGACATCTGTCTACCTGTCTGTCGACAAACTACCCATTTAATTAAACTGAAATTATTTTTAATCTTTTAAATCGCTGTTGCCATATCAACAATAGCATGCGAAATTTTATTTACATTAATAAATGAAGGAAAATTTATTTTTGCTACAAATAGGTTTGGATTGACGTCATAAAATGTAGCACAATGTGATACTTTGATTGTTCTTATTTGATTAAAAAACCGGCAACGCGTTCTTTTTTTTTGCATAAAAAGCTGGTTAGTTTCAATTTACATTTTTTCATGCATTAAAGAAACTTGCAGTTTCAAGTTTTGTTATTACTAAATATTTTGTAAATATGAGTTTTTTTTAGATTTTCATGTTCATACTTATGTGAGAATAAGAATCTCGCGGCATTTAAGGGGTTGGCGAAGTTTTCTAACGCGGCAAATGTCACAGATGAAAGCTTCTTAAATTCATTGAAAATAATTCATTAGCTTGCATGAATCTAGTTCTAGTTTGAATAACGTCACTTCAGTTACACTCTTAAAACAAACGAGCGGTTTTAACTCAGTCTGAGTTAATTTCCACTCCTTTCCGTGCCGAAAATGCACTTCTCCTATAGGAGTGAATTTCACTCTTTTGTTTTAAGAGTGTAAGTTCTTGGGTGCACTTTCAATTTGAAATATCGAGCTGAATGCCTTTTCGACTAAATTTTTACGTTTAAATTTACTCTTGACAATTATTTTTGACCGACAATTAACGGATTTTACTTCATTGGTTTGTCATATGAATGCAGCGGAAATGATACTGCATTAAAATAGTGATTGACGTGCGATTGTTACGTACGATGTAGGCAGAAAAGTGACTTGGATCTAAAATTTTTGATTGAGACATTTCGGGAATATTCTTTCGCAGTATTGTTTTTGTGGAAATTGTAATGCTATCGTCTGATATACAACTCATTAGAAAATATCGACATTTCCTATTATATTTCAGAGTTTGGTAATTCTGGTTCGAATTGATTTTTCATTATCAAGTATTTAAAAAAATTTACTGGAAAAAGCTTATTTTTTGAAGGGACATAATTTGTGTAATGAATGAGGTTGTTTCCCATCGTGGATGGCAACAGCTTCAACGGTTTGTCCTTTTTTGCCTGGAATTACTTTTGTTTTGGTATTCAAAAATAAGTTTAATAAGAATATTTTACTTATTACATTTTTAAAATGTCAACTTCTTGCTGTGCTGTTGGTTGTTAAAAACCTTTGTTAAAGAAGGCTTGCATAGAAAGAAAAATTCTTTTCATCTATATCGGTAATTTTGAGTGAAACTGAAGCAACCAATGAAATCGCCATATGGAGAAAAATGAAAACAAGAGCTTTACATCATAAACATTCCCATTCTGCGGTTTGAAATTACAAGGTCTGTCTATTCTATGGGTAGCTATAGTTTGACGTCAACCAAACTTACGATATCCATCATACCAATAAAAGCTTATTTTAAAAAGTTTTCTTCCCATCAACTTAAATACCATCCACCAAAAATTATCCATAAGATCTCCACAGATGCATTACTTGCAAGAAGTGATCTGTCTTCATTTTCAGCCATCTTTTCGCTACAGTTGCCATTGCACTGGATTATAAGCATTAAGCGGGGGAAGGGGGTGAAATACCAAGGTACTTAGGTCATCTTATAAAGAGTGGATCTTGGTGCGGTATGCGAGACGGGGGGGGGGGGGGGGGGGGGGAAAGCTGTATCCTTGGGTTCGGGTCTTGGCTTGAACGAAATGGTAGTGTTATTTTGCGGGAATAGGTAAAGTTAAGATTTTTTGCGGTTTTTAAAAATATTTGTAACCCATTTACAAAGTTTTTGTAAATACCATTAATGCCTTGCGAATTTGAATACCGTTAATAGCTTCATTTCCGAACATAAAATCGTTAACTTCAGTTTTTTTTGTTCATTTTTTTGTTTAACTTAATTTGTCCTACATAAAATGTTCTGGAATATGGTCTTCATTTGTCTTGTATTTAGTTTATTTAGATAAATTTAAGTAGAAAGCTCATTTTCGCGTAGAAAATTTTCGTGTCAGTCATCGTTAATGGATTAAAATATTGGAGAACTGTTTTTTTTTGAAAATACACAAATTTAAAAATATCATAAAGCCTTTTGTAGCAACTCTGATTAAGCTGATCAGAATTTAAGCTAAAACTTTTGAAAAGTTAGAACTTTCAAATGAAACTTTTATTCTAATTAAATTACATAAAATTTAGTTTTTTTTTATCCTTGTCCTTTTCAAGTTTCTATTAAGTTTTCTCATATTTAGCAACTAAGCTTGTCTGCCTATTTCCAGTCTTATCTTAGAGAGGAAAAGTTTAAATATCCAGTTTCCTTTTTCGGCTAGTATTTTTTTACCAGAGGAGGTTGGATCACCACAGTACATGAACAGTTTAAAATTGTAATCTGTTAGCATTTTCCCCTTTGTAATATTATAATTCTCTATGATTATTTCTGTACTATCTATAATTTTTTTCTCACGTAAAGAAATTTTACGATAAATTTTAGGTTTATTTTACTCTTAATATGACATCCTTCCAATATACTTAATTTAATCATATCTTTCGCGATCAACGTTTGGAAACTGGTCAATTTTCGTACCGACCGATTTTTCAAAAAAGTGTCAAACTATTTTTTTTTGTCTTAGTAACGACTTTTTTGTTTTGCTCTAAATCGTAACAAAATCTCACTTATCTTTATTTCTTAATGGGAAAGGTTTTGAAGTTTTGAAAAGTCATTAATATTTTTAAAAATAATATTAAAAATTTGGTTGTGGCGTAAATTGACCAATTTCTAATTTTGACCTAAAATGTAAGACTTCGGAATGATTAAAGCGAGCAGGTTCGTTTCATAATAGTGTATATTTTGTTCTTCTGAAGAGTTCTTTGACTTTCGAAGAATTTGAAACATCTGTTTTCTTTACCATCTCCATAAGCAGCTTACCTGCAAACAAGTAACTTTGTTGCAAGTTGAGATATTGCTTCCGAAGATTAGGCAACTGTTGCACAAAAGGAGGGATTAGGCGGAAACTATTGTTCAAGGGGACGGTCAGACCCTTCATAACTGTTTAGAAATGTTATGCAATTTGCGGGAGTGGGGATTAAGTAGTTTTTGTATTGTTAACCATGGAAACGACAGAACTTTAGATAATGCTTTTAGTTTGTATAGAATACCTAATGCATGTAAAGTTCAATATTTTTGGTGATGGTTATTTTGTACGCTTATTTTTTTTATCGAATGTGTCAGTGTTTATAGTTATATGATTGAACTATTTTGGGATTTATGCATATAAAGTTTTGAGATTTTTTAAATTAGTTTTTTTTACAAATTGAATAAACAATAACATTCTCGCTTAATCATCAATTTCTAACAATTTTGTATGAGTTTTTAACAAGTCATAATAAGGTAAAAACTAGTTTTAAAATTGGGGCATTCAAATTTTAAATTCATTAGCGATGATTTAAAATGTCCAACATTATCTGCCTGAAAAAAAAATTGCGAAATATAGAATAGTATTCATCGCACCTGAAAAATATTTCTGTGGTTGTCAAGTTTAAATAAAATACACAAGTTTTCAATCTCTATGAATATATTAAAGAATATGAAGAATATCCTTAGACTGTTAAAAAAAAACTTTTTCAAAGGAGTTCTATAGCATTTCTTTTTCAAAACCTCGACAAATGAAGGCAATTTCAAATGAAACTCGTGCATAAGATGAAAGGAACTTACTCATCCAAGGTAAGGATCGCATTCACACGTCCTCCCCCGTGCACTCTATTACGCCCCCCACTGGAAAATTGAGCTTTGATATTTGCCTCCTTTTCATTAAGACGAGGGCCTTGAAGCGAGGTTACCCAAACAGCCATTCTTCTCATAGGGGGGCATTGAGAGAACGGATGATTAACATTTAGCATGGGATTTCTTTTACCTGTTTTGAGTGAGCAGAATGCAGTTTGATTTTGATACTTTTACTCTTGGATAGTTCTTACTACGTACTATCTTTGTTTTCTGTGTTGAATATTCATTTTATGTATATTTTTAAATTTTGTAAGAATTTGTAAAGAATTTTCAATCTTTACGGTTAGATTTATCGCTAGAAAACTGCAAACTTTTTTTTTTACTTGGATACATAATTGAAGAGCTTAGTGGAAGAACGTGCAGAGTGAAAAAAAATTTCAAAACCAGAAAATGAGCTTTTAAGTATTTTGTTTGCACTTGAATTACGTTACAAACACAACTTACAAAAGGTAAAAAGTATATTTAAAGTTTATGAAAAGGGCGAATCTTGTTATCATTAAAGGAGGGTATAACATGTTCATTGACACAAAAATCTCAATTTTTAAAAAATGTCACACGTTCTTCCACTAACCTCTTCAATTATGAATACTAAAATGGAATTTTCATTTGAACTTCTAATCACTAAATTGTGCATCTAAAAAAACTGATCTACACATCAGAATATGGGCTTTAGTCGGCAAAGGTATCTGTTAATTACAATATAACCTAGTTGCCAGCTTTAAAGCCGTTATTTCAAAACATTGAATTTCACCTTTAGGCTCATTTTTCAGCACAACTATTCCGTGTATATGAAAATAATCTTGTATATGAATAAAAAGTATGATACGTAATGAACCTAAAGTTTGATAAGTCCTTCAAAATATTAAATTATTACCTGAAACTGAATTTTACATCTGAAATTTTAAAAACATCTTAATTTTGTTCTATTTTTTAGAAAACTTTCAGTTTTAAGTAGACTTGTGAACGGCAGCACAGAAATTTTCACCAAGTAAAATAGAAAGTGTGCCTAAAGGCTGAAAATTGGTGATTTGGAAGAATGACATTTGAAGTTGGCAACAAAGTTGTATTGAAATTAACTACCAGTCTTGCCAATTTCAGCATTGTATCCAAATATGTATAAATTTTTTCGTAAAGGTAAAATTTAGCACTTAAAAATTAAAATGTGATAATTTTAGTCATCGTTTATCCTTATTACCTTAAATTGTTAGTTACTTTTTATATATACTCGAAAAGTTATGCGTTTTTTTAAAACCCTTTTTCATAAAAAAACGTTGAAAACGTTGAATAGACATTTTTAAAATTTGGTTTTGCTGGGAAAACAGCTTTGAACTCTTCATAATGGTTGTAATAAAAATATTACTTGTTGATTCATTCTACTTGGGCAAAAATTTTATACTTTAATTAGTAAAATTTTCCGTCACAAGTTTCTTAATAAAAAAAATATTTTAAATATATTTAGTTCAATTTTTTTTTAAAATGGCTTGTTTCATTTATAACGAAAAATTTGGTACCTACAAACTAATGCTTCTAAAACAATATCTACCCCCCAAAAGAACCAAATTATTTGCACTGAAAAGTTCTGATCGATAATCTGTTGAATGGAAACGAATGACTCCTCTATGCCTATTCAACGAATTGAACAAAACTGAAAGGTGTATGGCTCAGGGGATTCAACAAAGGACAGTGTAAACAGAGATGACCGTTTTTGGTTTACAGCTATAAAGTGAATCCTTAAGGGGGGGGGGGGGGGGCGATACATGTAACCGCCTGAATTTTGATAGCTTTACAGAGACGTTATTAAAAGAGAATCATACATGAATCGTTTGAAAATTCAGTTAAAATTGTAAATTTACACCTCAGAATAAAAGCTCAGATTTTTTTCACCCTTTTTTCGAAGGTTTTTGGGTAAAAAAAAAACTAATTTTTAAATTGTTTTTGGCATTTTTGAGGTTCAACTAGAAGCTAATACTATAGAGAAGACTTATACGAAATTTCATAAGGATCTATTGGGAACTTTTTGAGTTATCTTTTGGAGTTAAAGTAGTTTTGAGATAAACGTGCTTAAAATTTTGACAAAGCCCTCAAGCGCCGAGTTGAGGTGAAGGATTTAAATGAGTTTTAAATCAATGAATAATGCGAATTTCATCCTAAAAATTTAAAGGCATATTTTTGAGATGTTATTTTTAACTATTTATGAAATTTAAAAAAAAATCGATTTTTACATGTATCGTCCCTCTTAATAACGGTGTCTGAATGAAGAAGTCAAAGAGAATGTCTGTTTGGTCAGTGATCATGAAATTTAAACAATTTGGGTTGTAATTTACATTTTAAAATAGATTCGTCAAAACCTAAATTCGCAGAATAGCTTTTAATTATAATTTACAATTAAACAAGCCAGACTGGTTATTTTAAAACACTTCTTGCGCCATTTCAACTTATGTTTACAAACGTTTGCTAATTTCGTTTGTAAAAAATAAAATTTAAAGAATTTATCGGAATTGTAAGCTTATATTCTTGTGTAATAAATTTGAAATGCTCATTTTTATAAAACCCTCATTGCTGTTCTTGATCAATTAAAAATGATCTTGTCATGTAAATTATTGTTTTTGAAAACTTATACTCATCAATTTTTTGCATAGTAAAAAAAATAAAGAAATACTGCACTTGTATGATCAAAATATTGAGTAATCATGCCTTTTTTACGTCATTAGTATGAATATAAAACAAGTAGGTTAGTTACAGTATCTGTCACTTAAACCGCTTCCACACAATATTTGTGCTCAACAAAAAACGCATTATTTACACACCTCAGAAGGAAATTCGCCAAACAGGGCCTTTAGCTAATAATTTATTTCTAATTCAAACTTTTAAACACCAAAATTAACTATTTTCATTAATGTTTCGCAAATTAATAATTACTCATTATCGTTTGCTAATTTTTTTTTGAAATTCGAAGAATAATAATGCAATTCATTTTTTAATAAATATCTTTTAGTCGCCACAATTTCCCATGTTCATTAATTTTCTTTCAAAAAAGAGAATAATAAATAATTAGTAAAATTAATGCTTTAATAATAATTAAAAATAAAAGCGAACTTTTGCATATTTTTTATTCAAAGTTAGAATTCGCTATGCATCTTTCCTCATACATATATAATGAAACATCAAAATAACTCTATTGTGATATGACATCAATCCAAACTGAATCATATCACATAAATAAATATATTTCAACAGTTTTATTTTTATTTTAAATAGTTTCTCGTACGTTTGACGAAATGGCAACAGTGAAAATATTGAATGAAAATGGAATTTGCATGTTATTTCAATGTAGATTAAATTTTTAGTTATTTAAATTTTAAATATACTTCTAATTTAAATTTTTTAATGAAATTTGGGATGTAAGCTAGCCTGATTTTTTGCTTCAAAATGAGGTATCCCACTTGTTTATGCAACTTGCGGTTCGTTCTGTGAAAGTGGGTGACAGACAGACGGACTGAACGATTATACCTTCCACTTTTAGCTTCCACACTACGTTTATAACGTAAAAAGTGGAAGGTATTATAATCGTTCAGTCCGTCTGTGTGTCCACCTGTCTGTCACCCACTTTCATAGCCCAAACTACAAATGCTACAGGCAAGTGTGATACGTCAAAAAATTCAGCGCATCAAAATTAGAAGACATTAAAAAGCTCAGAAAAAATTCGAATTGGAAGTACTTCAATTATTTAAAAACTGCAAAATTTAATGCTCATTTAAAAAGCATAGGGAGCCATTTTTATTCGAATCAAATCACCATTGCCATCGCAGCAATCGCTCGAGAAACTAATTCTTTTAGACAATAAATATAAATAAATTTATTTTTGCGACATCGATCAGTTTGAAATGACGTCAAATATATTTCACTACGAGATTCTTTGTATGTTGATATGAAATGTTTTAATTCTATTTAAAAGCGATGAATATTACATATTCTTTGAAATATAAATTAATTTTTGCAAACGTTAAGTAATTTTCGAAATAAAATAAATGAAACTAGCCAAATTTATCATGTAAATGTTTAATATAGAATATCAATGCTGTGTTTGTCGCCCTTTTACCTGTTAAAACACAAGTGTTGTGTGGAAGCGGGTTAAGTGACAGATTCTGTAACAAACTTCTTGTTTACGTTATAAACATAGTGTGGAAGCTAAAAGAACCTTCATTAAAAAACGATGTTTCCCTACCCTCCCCTTTTTAAAGTTACATTCATAGCTACTTATATTATTCGTTGACCTTCTGCTCTCAATGTTAACTTGTTCCATTTTGATTAGTGGCACACCAAATTAAATTCTAATAGTATTTTAAATCTTTTAAGACTTTAAAATAAATAAGTAAAAAAACAACTTATTCTTTAGGATTTGTGAAGGCTTTTAATTAGCTTTAATACATGTGCTAAGCGTTGAACATTTTTTAATCATCATCAGAGCATTCATTAATCATCTTTCAGATTACAGTACCATTTTCAGACCTATCAACTGTGGCTCTAGTTTAACGTTAATTCAACCAACCTGCCATTTATCCGAATTTCACTCAGTAATAACCACTAATTTCCGGATTCCGGGCATCAAGAGTGTCACATTTTCAGCTTGAAAAATCCGGCAATAGGGAAAATATATAACGGAAATTCACAAAGTATTTAAAAATACGGCATTGCCTTGTTAAAACCTGAGAGTTGGCAGGTCTTCATTTTTGATATAGCGGGAACTGAAAGAAAAATCATGAAAAATTGTATTTACATTCCTCTTAAAATAACTAACTTAATCTAACTATGTCCTCAATATAAGGTAGTTCCCTAAATGCTATAACTATTTTAAATAAATTTTCGGAACTATAACAATCTAAATATTTATTTATCTTGTGCTGTTTATAAGTCTCCAGTCGGCTTTATTCGTATTTTACACCACCTTTTGAATGCCTATGACTGGATTTCTCCTTTTGAATCTACTTACGGGATTCTTTTTATGTGCAAACTGAAAAAAGAATAATATTTCATATTTGAATTTTTGCAGATAAAGCGGGAAAATAAAAATGGAGGGATTTTGCCGAGGAGATTTATTCTTCGAATATAAACGTTATCTGAATTGAAGTTTTATTTCTTCTCCCCACGGTGGCAACGGCTTTTTAGGTTTTATGTGCCGTGGCGCGTTCTGAGCACAATACTTTCCGCTGGCTGAATTTCTATTATAATGTCGGAAATGCATAAATTTCTGAATTTGAGGGAATAAACTGTCGTAGAAATTCAAATATTTAATATGCATGCTTTTTGTAAGTTTTTACAAAGGAAAACTTAAATTTTGTGTTAAAAGAATTTTTACTGAAATAGATGTGCCATCACTATTGCTTAGAAATTTTTTGTTTACCACAGTTTTTTTTTAACCTAGTTTCATTTTTTCTTAATTCGAAGGAATCGAAAAAAATGGAAATGTAGGTATTGACATGCTGATGTCTCGCTCTGTGTCTGAAAAACGAAAATAGCCAATTGGGGGCTTTTAAAAGTTTAAATTACAAATGAACGCTGTGTTTGGCGATTTTCGTATGGTTTATAAATCCGGTGGTTTATGAAGACCGTATCTCTTTTATTTCAAGTTGTAGAGTGGTCCGTCCGTCTGTCTGAAACCAATGTTCAAAAACCACTTTTAGAATCAGCACCTTCCAAAACGTGTAAAAAGCATAATTTACATTTCCGATTTTCGGCACCATCGCAATATTTTCCTTACCTTACATTTCGTATTAGGTAACTGAAAGTAAAAAAAATAACACCAATAAACGTCTTGTTTCTGGGATTAGAATAAGGTCGTAGTTCAAAGTCCCGACTCCATATATGATATCGCTATAAGGTTGTGGTCTCGTCACTTGACTGAGGTTCAAAATCACAACCCATGTCACCATATACCTCGTGTAGTTCTAGTGTGACGTTATTTGAACCAAAACCAAACCTCCAATACGTCAATACGAATCAGTTGAGTGATTTTTTCCATTTCAAACGAATCGAATGCTAAAGAATCGATTTTTTTTCGGAGTGTGCTCAATCTTAAATGCCGGGATTTATTATAGCTACTCGGCGTAGGGTAATGGTTATAAAAGTTAACAGTGTTTCTGTGGCGCATGGTCTTGGTAACCATAGAAACCACATTTGTATGCTTCCGTGTTTTAAGGTTATTGTTGTCATTTCCTGCGTATACTGCTTTACCAACCAGATACTTGCACGTACTGCGAAATAATCTGGGATTTAGGAACAAATAGTGTCTGATTTTAATGCGTTATTTAATGAAAGATATGGGAATAAATGGTTACATTTTTAGTCTTATAAATGCATTTCGTAGAAGTTCGCTAGATTAATTTAAAAGTTTTATACGATTATATTTTTATTAAATTAACACCAGTTCTTCCTATAAAAAATAATTCATTACTTTGGGTATTTTAATAGTGTTTATTCGATTTTGAGTTTTAATATATATTTTTTTAAAGAAATTGCGTCATCACTTGCTCATCACTTGACTATGGTTCTAAATTATCCCGCCGTCTCCAATAGCCCTCGTGTAGCTCTAGTGCTATGATAATTACACTCAACTTGTCGTTATCTCAACTATTCCAAAAATAGCAGGTCAAAAATCGGGAACTTAGAACACCTATTACTGCTAAACAACCTTATACTTTCCTCGCTTCGCTATCGTCAGATACGCGGACTATGCGATTTGGTAGAAGTGTTTGCAATCTGCATATTAATAAAATTACCATGTCCTATCTCTTTCTAACTTCTGACTTTTACCAATTCAGATGTAATGTTAATGTAAAAAAGGGTCAAGTCCATTGCGGAATATCCCTCTACGCTTCTTCATATGACCTTTTAACGAAGGAAGAATCTGTCATGGAAATCATTTTTTAACCCCTTTTCTTACTTTTTATTACCTAATATTGAAATATGAAGGAATTGATATGGTGTCGAAAATCTGAAATAGAGATTTTGTGTTTTCTACACGATTTGGAAGGTGCTGATTCTAAAAAAAAGTGATTTCCAACATTGGCCGTCTGTCTAAAACCACCTTACAGCTCGAACTAGAAGAACTACGAACTTTAAATTTGGTACTCAGTACCTGTCGGACGTCATATGATTTTTAGGAGAAACCGCGCATGCGCATATTTTAGCAGCCATCGATTTTTTTTTTGGTTTTAAAATTTTATGAAATTTGCATATAGTGTATATAATTTTAAATGTATTGATTTATTGGGAAATTCAAAGTCGTGTAGTGTTACACACCTAGTTACATTTATCGATTCACTTCACAATGAAACGAGTCATTCATAACAGACCAGTTCTAGTCCTAAAAATACCCCATTAGGTATATATCTGCTCTTGTGAAATTGACTTTCCTATATCTATTTGTAAGATTCAGGGATTTTAGTAACGCGTTGCTTGTAAGGCCGTTACTTGTAACAGTTAATTTTTTTGGTAACGCCGTTACATTTTTCAGAACTGTAACTTAGTTACTTTTAGCGGTAACGAAACATTTCGTTACTTTTCCGTTCTCACGCGCCGCTCCTCAGGGATATTTTCGGCACAGTTCGACGTTCGGCTTAAAATTAATTACTTAAATTTTAACTTTTAACAACTTTGAATTTTCGCTCTTAACTTTTTCGAATTGTCCCTTTTTATTTCTTGGTTATCTTTAAAAAACTGTACGATGGCTAAATTTCAATTTTCCCTATAAACTTGAAATTTCTAAAAGTAACTGTCTTAAGTTACTTTTCGTATTAAGTAAATGTAACAGTTACTTTTTCAAAAGTAACTTTCCAAACCTTGGCTAGATTGGTCCACGATTCCCTTACTTGGTATTTAGTACATTGGACCACTTTAGGTCCAGGTTCAGACTAATCAGTCGCGATACGCACTACTGATCTTCGCTGTTCTGATCAGTACTTTCCCGGGAAATCTGGGTGATCGATCTGACCTTTTGCATTGGGAATTTCGCTCACATTTCAAATTAAGTATGCGTTCGCAAAGGGATTTAGGGATGGGTCGCAAATCTCCGAAATGATTGGGGTGAATCCATTGAATGGGGAAGAGTAGGGTATAGTCTTGAATTTTGGTTTTTATTTTTATGAATATTTTTCATATTATACTTTGAATAATGGGAATGCTTTTTTTTGTAGGTAGTTTTGGTTTCTTATAGTTGTTGTAAAATTTTTTATTAAACAAAGAATTCTAAAATAATAAAAAGTTGAATATAAAAGAATTCTTACCTAGTCTTAAAGAAATTCAAACACAGGATGTACTATGGGTATTAACTTTTGAATGTGAATTTTAGAAATGAATTGCCTAAAGGGAAATTACTATTTACCTTCAATTGTTACAAATGATTTGAAAGAATTTTAAATAATTAGAATTCAAAGCACCAGGGAATCACGAAAAAAAATAATTTGTTTAAGATTTTATTAGGAATACTAGACACGTTTATGATTAATTGGCATGAAATTTTTAGAAATGTTTTTCTTAAATAATTGGTTGAGTCATGTGATTGACAAGGCATGACGCGACAGCCCAGCGAGTAGAAATGACGTAGAAAAACAACTGTCTTAGTTTTACTTAATGGATCCATTGTTATGGTGTGCATTTTAGACATGCTGCTATTTAAAACAGTTTTTAAATAATAGATTTTTTTTTTAGTTTTTATCTTTTATGAAATATGAGATTTTGCTGTTTTGATATCTAGAGCGTGTTGGTGTATTCCAAACTTTATCAAAGTTTTGGAAAACAGAATTAAATTAAGAATTATTTAACGGTGAAGATTTAAATTGAAAATACCTTCTTTAATATAATGGGGTATTTTAGTTTCTTATAAACAATTGAATATGCCTTTTTCTTGATTACGAAGATCCATTTCTTTTGTGCCTATCATTAGCACACATACTAGTGTATTTTGCCATACTCTTCATCAAAACACCAACCCATTTATCCAATTTACCAATCACCCATGTCCAAACTTCAGCTTTTTAGTCTTGTATCTGCACCTGAAAAGTAAAATAAGTCTCAAATATGCACATTTTTTAAAGTAGTGAGAAATAAACAGTCCAGTAACAATTATTTTACAAATAATTCTTTTAAATATAATATGGTATTTTAGATTTTTTAATACATGTGAATATGCCTTTATTTTATTAAGTGGATTCATATTTTTGTGTGATTATCATTACCCCATATTACTCGTGTATTTTACCATACTCGTCATCAAAACACTGACCCATTTATTCATTTTACCACCCACCCATAACAAACTCCTATCCGTACCCAACTCCAGATTAAATCGGGATATTTTATTCCCTTTCCCAGTTTATAGCTCCAGCCTAATTGGATACAACCCCATCATGCCCCACAATAAATGTACACCCTTCCAGTTTATGAAAGCAGTGGTCAAGCTCCCCAATCTACAGCCCCAACTTATTCCGACAGGATTATGGCTGGTATCCCAGTACTAAAACAACCGGACAGCGCTACTCGTCTCATCTCATCTCATTATATTATAGGGAACGACCTCATAACCTATGTATTAGGATACGGGAAGGATAGATTATTATCCCACTGCGGGAATCCATTATGTAATCTCAGTGATCTAATATGATCTCATTGAAGATTAATCCGAATTTAAATTAGTACGAATCGATAAACTTTCATAAATTTGTTTTGAATAGAAAAAAAAATTAACAATTTGGCTACTAACGGGACTCATTTGTCCCAACAAATGTTTAAAAATTACTAATGGGGTGAAAAGCAGTTAGAAACTCATTGTAATATGTCCCAGTCGTATGAAGAACTTTTTAAAAAATTCGCAGTCAAAGGATTAAATTGTTTTTTTTAGTGTATAATTAAATTTATGTTTTCAAAAGATGAACACAATGGTCAGATACGAGACTAAGATATAACTGACTGCATAACCCTCAGCTGCAGTTTACTGTTTCAACTTATCCCTCCTCTCTCCCCTTTTTAATTTTCAGCCCGAAAAAGCAGAAATATTAAATTCACAATATGAGTTGTTTTGACTTCAAGGATACAAAAATTGATTTTTACGCCATGTGTGGATTAACCAATACTAATAAGTTGGCTTCTCAGCGATACTTGATAGTGGTCAATCACAATCATTGGGTTTGTTTCAAGAGCGCTCGCTATTTGTCCAATGTCCAGTTGCTAATTTAGGTTGGCAGATGCCATGTGGATTTTAGAAGTCGTGAATATTTTAACGTGTCATATTGTTTGAGTTGCCTCTGAATTCGATGTGTTTTTTGGAGAGTTTGTGCTTTTGAAAGTTAAATGTAAATGATATACACATAACTACAAAACAAAATTATTTCAAGCCATTACTGTTCGATCAAATTAATAAACCATGGAATCTAGTTCCAACGTAGGTCATGCGTGTCGTAGAAGGCGACTAAATTGGGCATCATGGTCTTGGGGTTAACAGGAGACTTGTAATAATATAAGCAAATTTAATATTTCTAAACAAAATTAAGAAAATATTAATTGAAATGTTCTTATAGAAGTTAATCTGATTCGAAAATGTAATTTTTTTAATATAGCAATTTCTAAACGGAAATGCCTTTTTCCAGGATAAGGAAAACTGGATATTTTATTGAAACATTTTTTCTTTGGACATTAAAGTTGATAATTTCCCGATAATAAAATTTCAGGTCACATTCAATAATCTTTATCGTAAACGTTATTGAATTCCTGTACAAATCTGTTCATACAGGGATTATAATGACTGCGCTGTTTGAGAATCTTAATATGTTACGAAAACCCAATTACTCACACCATGACACAGCTTATACGAATAACTAAATGTAAAAAAGAACAGGACCATCGAGAGTTTTCCTCCGCATTTTTTTCTTTCAAAATGGTAATGAAAAAACAAAGTATAAGGAAATATCTCTGAACTTTTTATTTGGCGATTGATACCGTGCTTTTATCAAGATACCGAGACTTAATGACCCAGTCATTGATTGTCGTTTGATACGAAGTCTTCCCTCCTAGTTCTTTATAAGAATAGGCTATTTTGTATCTCAAAAGATATTTAACGATGAAGGACAAATCATTAATAACAATGAATATAAGGAATGACAAGATATTTTACGGTTGGTAAAATTGCATTTATAAAGTATTTTAATTTGTCTAAAATATTTTTAGTTTAAAACTAATTTATACTGCTTAGTACTTTTTTTACAAACTTTCTTATTTAAACGGTACAGTTAATTAGAATATCGACTATCCTTGAAATTGTCTAATGTTAATGCTTCACAGGAGAAAACTATGTGGGGTGCAAAATTCGAATGGGAATTTTGTTTAAGAAAATAGTTATTTTTTTTGGCAAATGCAGTGTTTTTGGTCGCGTAAGAGCTACACGAGGGACAATTATGGGATTTGGGAGAAAACAAAACTAGGATGAATTTAAAAGTTTAGTTAAACTTTTAAATCTTTTTTTAAGTCAATTACCAGGTATCGTTTTTCACTTTCAAGTAATCCAAAACAGTAGTAATAAAACAATTCTAATCAAAACCATAACCAAACAATCCCAAATAACTTTTAGAAATGCATTTCTAAACCAGAGAGCTTTCTTTTACCACCAAATGTTCCTTTAAGAAATAATCAAAACTTTAAAATTGCTCCAGAAATTAGAACTTAAGCGCTTTAACTTTGTAAACAACTTAAGAAGTATCCTACGTTAAAGACAGTCAAATACCATATAAATTACGTTTTAAGAACCAAACTCTGGTGCCAAAGTTTTGAAGATTTTAAATTAACGATGTTCAATTTCTTTAGCAGGACTTGGAAGCAAGCTCTCGACTTAAAGTATTCACAAATTCTCACTTGGGGCGAAAGATAAACTGGACTTGAATATTATAAGTTATTTTCCTAGGAACAGTTTTTATTTGTGACATTTAAGAGATTGTGCTTTTTTTTATGTTAAAGTCTCGAATTTTGAACGACGAAACGATAAATTTTCAACCCAGTATTATATAAATTTAAAATTTTATTAATTCTTTCAGGACGGCGAATTGCCTCATAATGAACAACAATGAAAAACCGAAACAATTCATACTACTTCTGCTCTGAATGAAAACGATTGAATCAAGCAATAACTAAAACGAGTATGTGACCTGTTTTTGAAGAAACTTTTTGGAATAATATCCTAAAGTTGAAACCGTTGACCACATACTAGAACTAAATTTTTTACCCTTTAGCTCAGTTTTGTTGAGAGAGAGCTAAAGTATATCTTAAAGACAAGTAAGTGCACGAGAAGTATACATGCAGGGAGAAGGGATTAAAAATACTAATGTCTCATCATTGTGTAAATTGAGTACCATTCATCACTTCAATTACCAATATATAATTATATGTAATTGCTAGGCTATGTCCTCACTACGACAACAACGCCACAAAGGCAACAAGCAACAATTTGCGACTGCCAAGGCGCCAAGCATGCAATAGCATGGTGGTGACTCTGCCAAGTCGCAATTTTGTTGCTTGTGGCGTAGTCAGGACATAGCCTATTGTTAATACCGAAATGGAGATTGTTCCACACTTTAGAGCTTGCTGAAACTAAAAGTAGTTTTGAACATTAGTCCGTCCACGTCAGTCTGTCTGAACCACTTACAGCTCGAACTAAAAAATGATACTGACTTCAAATTTGTACACGAGTCAGGTATCTGTCGGACGTTATAAGATGTTCGAGAAAATCGCACGTGCGGCAAAGGTAGCTACCTTATGTTTTTGATTTTAAAGTTATATGAAATCACCTTACAAAGTATATAAATATTAAATACCTTTAAATGTGTATTGATTTGAGTGGTAATTGAAGTTCGTGTGTAATGTACACACCCCTAGATTTTTTAAAGAAATTCATGGTTGGTCTGGAAAGACGCGATTCATTTAAAGTTAACACGTTTCAAACAACACATTGCTTTTGCTTCAACATCCTAAAAAGGCTTAAAATTCCTCATTGATGGTTGGAAAATTAGCCACGGGGCTATCCGATACCGCCCTTCAGAGAGCACTCATCATTAGCGCCTTCTGGGAGGACTTTAAGGGTGTTTGCTTTCTCTTCGGGCTACTTAGGCGCGGCCGGGCTTTGCGAGATTGCAACTTTGAAAATATCGCGTGTATGGGAGAGTTTAATGACTGATTTGTTTTGTTTACGTATTAGGAAGATATCGGGTGTGGACGGAAAAGGACTAAGGTAATATTAAAGATGTGGTAAATTGCGTTGAAGGGATTTGATGTGAGGTACCGTTAAGGTGGGTGGTTTGGTTACCTTATAAATTAAAGTTTTAGGAAAGGTTTTTAATGGAAACTTTAATTTTGGTGTTTGGTTACTATCTATATATAATAATAGATTTTTCCCACTAGAATATAAGTAAGTAAGCCCCGGCTGGGGAGTCAGATTTTCTGGATGGGAAAATCATGGGCACACATGTCATATGATTATGTGGCATGTAAAAGATGTAAAGCCAAGGAGTACTCATTTGGCTTGGATTCTCTCGGCAAAATTAAATCTCGGCATATTTTAACATCAACAGAGAGCTCAAATTCATTGTAATGTGAGCGTCAAAATTGGTAGCGAGAGTCGCCTAGATGGTGCCACAGAAAAATGGCTCAGTTCTGAGGAATATGCCGAGTCTGCGAAGGGCTTGACCGCCAAAATTGCTTCCCCATAGGGGTATAAAAGTAAATATGTTCAAAGCTGTGTTCAAGCTATGAATAAATCTTATCCCTACCATCGAAATGTTAAAGTTTTAAAATGTTCAGTGTATTTGTTTTATAATGAGAATTTCGTGACTCAAGGGAATATTATTTATTATATCAAGGGAATTTTATTTATTAATCTAGAACATAGAACATTATTTTTTTTGTCATACTGTATATTAAACACAAATATTACTCTTTTATAATAAAAAAAAAGATTTATTTTCTCTAGTCGTAAATGTAGCATAGTGTGTAGCAGTGGGATTTGTTTGAGCGTATCACATTGGTTTGGCGACTTTCAGATGACTTCCTTCTTTCATCGCCAATCATTTATCTTATTCATGAGTCGACTTAAGTCGTTATTGCCATGAATAATTCCAATAGGAAACTTTCAAACAAACGGATACTTCATAACGAAATAACCGAAACAATTCCTTTCCAGAAATCCACTCTATGCCAAAAGATCAGCACCTAACCCCCATTAATCAAAAGCGAGTGTCACCCACCAACACGCGACCCATGAATGAACATAACAAACTTCACTAGCGTGAGCAGGTAAACTGCAATAACTAGACAAATGACTTGGACCATTATTGTAAGAACTCGATAATTTTAACTTACAAAAAGGCATATTAAATGACTCAATATTTCAGGGCAAAAATGGTCCAATTCATTGTTGTGGTTACTACAGTTTATCCGCCCACAGCAGTTTAATTGCGTCCACCGATAGTAGCTCATAAATCAGCCCCCCGTGGAAAGAAATGAAAGTAGAAAACGACTGCATTAATTCGTCGCTACTTACGACTTCTCTGGAAGTAGCATTAATAGATTCCGCGGATGAGAGTAAAAGAAGATGTAGGGGAGGGGGAAAAACCTTATCTTTCTTGTAGTGGGATGGTTTGTTTGTGGGTATTTTAAAAGGATAGTTGCTCTCATTGTTTCGCTGCCTCCCTTTCATAATGCAACGTAGGATACCTTTTTGGATTCTGTCTCGGTTTTAGCCACCTGTATAAACGGAACGTGCTTGGTACTAATGCACCTTAAATCGGTCTAAAGTGCATAATACATGCGATGTCGCTAGCTTTGGCTGCCAGCTAGGGTGCCGGCCTCGACTGCTGCCCAAAATTACGAGGCCCTTGACCTTGGTCAATGTAGGTCTATGATCTAGCCTTCGTGTAGCTGTAGTGTGACGTTGATTCTGCCCAAAATAAACAAGACGCCCTTCGACAATAGCTCTCGTGTAACTAATTCAACCTACTCCCCCCTTTCCCCCCAATGGCGTTAAATTACACAACAATTTACGCAACTATATGCATATATTTTTGAATATTATAAATTTAATTGTCAATTTTCAACCGTATTTGTTATTTAACGGAAATGAAATAGAAATCCAACATTGTTATTTTAAAAGAATCGTTGTGGGTGTTTTTCTTTTCCTTATAATTGCTGTTATAAATCGGTTCTTTTTTGGAGGCTTGATTTAGTTAAATTAACATCTCAATAGAGCTACAAGATGGCTATAGGCGACAAGCTCCCTATAGTTTTATCCCGCCGTTAAAGGCGAATGAGCCCGAATGACAGCGGGTCTCCAAACCAAAGTACCTCTGTGTTAATAAGTATTAATAATAGTTAATAAATATTATATTAATAAATATTAGTAATTAAAAAAATATTTTCTAATACACATTTCTCTGGCCATATTGAGTAATTTTACAGACGATTTTTTTCTATGATAAATGTAGCTGACTTATTGCAGGTCTCTATAATCCGACTTTTAGACTCCACACTACGTTTATAACGAAAAAAGTGGAAGGTATAATCGTTTAGTCCGTCTGTCCGTCACCCACTTTCATAGCCCAAACTACAAATGCTACGGACACGTGTGGTACGTCAAAATATTCAGCGCATCCCAAAATTTGAATACATTGAAAATTTCAGAAAATAATTCGAATTCGAAGTACTTAAATTATTTAAAAAACTGCAAGATTTAATGCTCCTTTAAAAAGCATAGGAAGCCATTTTTATTAGAATTAAATCATTGCCATTAGCAACAATCGCTCGAGAAACTAATTGTTTTAGACAATAAATTAAAATAAATTTATTTTTGCGACATCGATCAGTTTGAAATGACGTCAAATATATTTCACTACGAGATTCTTTGTACGTTGATATGAAATGTTTTAATTCTATTTAAAAGCGAGGAATATTACATATTTATTCTTTAAAATATAGATTAATTTTTGCAAACGATAAGTAATAATTATTGAATTTTCGAAATAAAATAAATGAAACTAGCTAAATTTAGCATGTAAATGTTTAATATAGAATATTAATGCTGTGTTTGTCGCCTTTTTACCTGTTAAACACAACTATTGTGTGAAAGCGGGTTAAGTGACAGATTTGGTGACAAACCAACTTGTTTGTAATTGCTTCGAATATTTTGTGTAAAATTATTTATTGAGAATTTAAAAAAAATATTCTAACCAATTTCAAAAAGTCGGATTATAGAGACCTGCAAGTAAACTACATTTATCATATAAAAACCGTTTGTACAGCCGGAGAAATGAGGCTTAGAAAATTATTTTTTCCCATTGGATTAACACAGAGGCACTTGAGTTTGGAGACTCGCGGTCATTCGGGCTCATTTGCCCTTAAATAGGCTAACAATGAAAGTAATCTGCAAAAAAAATTTTCGGTAGGAGTTACGTAAGGGAACTCGCATGATATTATAAGTAAAACATGTTTTTGAATGGTTAAATTAAAAAATAACTTGACTGGGTCTTTACTTTATCTAAACACAAGTAACATTTACACAGTTTGTTTTTGCTTTAATGTCCATATCTCTATTGGGATGAGTTATCACCTGGATTGGAATCGGCTATGACGAATGGTGGGAAAAAAAGGAACTTCGAATATTATTCGGCTGCATAAATTCATTTTTTTGGGGGGGGGGGGGGGGGGGTCGTTCTGTTATTTATGGATTTAATTATTAGAGACGTAGGAAAAGAATTGTTTTATGCGTTATTTTGCTTTGTTTATGTGTAGTAGGATAAATGGACTATTTAAAAGAAATTGGTAGTTTCATATTTGTTACTGTTTGCTTTTATGAAGTGAATGCAGTGCGCTAGAGTTTATGAATGTTTAGGAAATTGATAAAAAAAGGCGTTTTCCAATGCAAATGAAAAAATGGTTTATTTTCTATTTAATAATTTATTTTTCTTCCAATCCATTTTTTTATGTATTATACTTGAACTTTAACTTTAAAAACAGGTTATTTGAGTTTGCAATGCGTTTTTTTTTGACATATTTGAGTTTCCGTTATTTTCCGTGTTTTTAAGTTCTCAAGTAAATAATTTATGTGCAAAAATCCAGCTAAACTTATAAATCATTTTTTCGTGCCTTATTTGATTAAAATTTCAATATTTACAATTCTTTTGACGAGCTTTGAGAAATTAATTGCCTATTTATGTAAAATTAAAATTATTATCATTATCTAAAAACCCGAAAACAATGTTTTATAAATTCACTAGCTTTATAAACCCGGCGTTGCACGGGTGTACCCTTAATAACGGTGATTTGTTTTTAGTATATGCAGCTATGATGTAATGCCGAAGTACCATGAGTATGACTATTTTGGCGCTCTGAAGGTTAAATTTCTTTCAATTAACAAAGTATAAATGAATTTATTAATTACCATGTATTCTATGAAAAACCGATTTTGCAACGTTTGGTGAATTTACATCGTATCTATCGACGTTGAAAAGATTCAGAATTGGAATGTACCATATCGAGATTTCAGCTGGCTTGGAACGTAACATCAATACCATCAGCTTCCTTATTTATACATAGCTTTCCACATTCAACACGAATAAGATATCAAAAGTTCAATTTACAAATTTTTAATCCATGACTAGCCGTACTTTATATTTAATTCCGTTACCTTTAAAGACATCTGAAATCCTATCAAATTAGCACCATACGAATTATCCTTCCCATCAAAATAATAAAAGCCTTTTAGCTTCAGGAGTTTGAGAGCTATTTAGCGAAAAAAAAAGCTTATCACATGTAAAGTTGATACAACCTTATTTCACTAACACAGTTATAAATTGATTATCAAAAAATAAGTTTTGAATTTTAAATAAGCAGTTGATATTCAAAAAATCCTACAAATAATGCACGTGCTTACGTATTATACTTAATTTACGCTGAACGCGCTGAAATTTCTTTCAAATTAGAAAACGAAAGTACAAATTAAAAGTTTATAACAATTAAATACAACATATGCTATTCTATGAAAATTGACTCAGTTTTGTTATATACACCGTTATGGGTTCGAATTTCGAATAAAATCATTTCTATAAATAGCTACTATAAAAAATTTTTTCTAAAATTTGAGTACGTTAGTAGTTTAGTCTTGATCGTAATAATGACCAGTCAGACTTTGCTTTTATTTATTATATAATATAGATCAATACCAGAGATCTTAGAATTTAATTTGTTATATAATTTTTTTTAATACAGAATAAACCAGTGTTGTAATTCAGAATTATTTTCTCAAAATAAGTTTTCTTAAAATTGCATCCAAATTTCGTCTACATTTGCTGGGAAATTCGGTGAATATATTGTAAACTTGGGAATCTTTTTAAAATAAACTTTCCGTGAAATACAAACTAAAAAAAATCAATAAATCATATTTATTGTAACTAATTTTAACCCCTCCCCTCATAAAAAAATTATGTTGTGATGAAAAATACAATTTCAGTGAATTTATTTTAAAACTTGATGAAATACAATGGTAGAGTACCAAAAAAACTTCCATTATGATAAAATATTTTATATTAAGTACGTATAGATGTTCCTTATAAATACGCGATTATGGTACGAATTTTACTAATAGTGATGGTTATGTTTGAATTATCATCGCACTAGAGCTACACGAGGGCTATTAGCGTCGTAATTTAGACCCACAGTCAAGGGACGAGCCGACGCCTGAGCTGGTATCCAACGCAACTGTTAAGGGCGATATCGTACGCAGCGTTAGGACTTTAGAGCATATTTACCGTGCACTCCCTCTGCACGAGGTATTATTCGTCGGACATTTTTTGGTGCACGGGCCGTTTATAGGTCGACAGTTATTTTGGCGATGCCCGGACCCGAACCTGGGACCTTCCGTATGCAAGGCGAACGCTTTGATCCCCAGCCCCCCACTAACAGTGATGAAAGGCGATATCAAACGGATGAAATAATGAGAATGTTTTCGAAACTCAAATAAGTACAAAAAAACCCATCTCAAATAAAAGCATATCCATCACAAAATAAACTAAACATCATACAAGTATTGCTTACTTTCACGGAAAACCAGTTTCTGATGAAAAAATGAAGCACAACATCCAAAACAAGAGTTCATTTCCTCTTTACATTAGCCGCACAAGAAACGAAGCCGGGCTAATGCAAGAAGCCGACCACAATCCGACTTCAAACAAAGGCCAGCTCCACCAGAACATTAATTTTAAACTTTAAGAGTAAGAAGGGTATGTTGCCATAGTTTAAGGAATTTGAATTTTTATAGTTTTGGAAGTAGATTCTGTATATCACCACAAATTCATACTTTTAAATAGTTTCAAATGTAATGATTATACTGGTAAATATGCATGTTTGGCGGGTCATGGTAAAAGCTTCGATCACATAATTTTGTTGAGGAATGTAATAAGATGATTTTTTTATGAGGTAAATTTCTTGGTTTATTGTTGTCTTTATTCCCTGGATCATTATTCAAAATAAAATGTTAAGGCATAGGTATAATTTTTATTTATTAGTATGAATTTTTTTTATTTTGTCAAACTAAGTTTTGTTTCAACCGCGAACTGTCCAGATAAGCAATAGCTTCGCCAACAGCAAAGTATTCTTTCAGGTTAATTTCCAAATTTGGTTCGAAAATATTTTCCGTTATTTTTCGAGAGACTATTGTCTAAGCATAGCAAAAATTTCAAATTTAATCTACAGAAATGTAAGAGTTTATAAGTTTTTTTAAACTTAAAATTTAAGTAAAAAAGTGAACTTATTTGCATTTTTTAGATAATTAACATTTATCTTTTTTAAACATGGTAGTCTTGAGTTTTGTAGAAATTCTACTTTAATTAAAAAAAAAGAAAATCTTGTTCTTATATTAAAGCTTAAACTGTCGTGGCCAGGTAAATTGTAGTATCGTAGTATCTGCTATAATGATTTCGACTCAATGACTACAGCCAAAATTAAAGCATGTTAAAAGTTTATTACATGATACAAAAATAGTCAAATTCATTGTAAGGTTTAATTTTTTTTTTGATTATGGCAACAGTTAATGGGTATTTTGCGGGGTGGGAAGTCCAGTCGGTTATGAGTTTGCCTTGTATGTGGAAGCTCTTAGGATGTGGTGTCCGGGCATCGCCAAAATAAATTCCGACCTATAAACGGCCCGTGCAGCCAAAAATGTTTGACGAATAATACCCCGTATAGAGAAAGTGCAGATAAAATTTGCTACCAAGTCTTAACGCCGCGCACGATGTCGCTCTTACCGGTTGCGTTGGGTTCCTACTTAGGTGACGGCTTGTCACACTTGACTGTGGTTCTAGATTTAGAAGCCCATAGCCTATAGCACTCGTGTAGCTCTAGTGCGACGATTATTCAAACTAATCTTCCCAGTTTTTCCGCAGATGCCAGTTTTTCCTGTACGATAGGAAAACTGAATCATGCCGCTTTATCTAAGAATTACAGAACTTCCATTGAAGCAGAACTTGCTCGACTCAAAACAAAAACTATCATTTTTTTATTGTTCTTTTCCTGGGTAATCTGGAATACCCTGGGCTAATTCCCCCGTGACCTTTTGCCCACCGACAAAGGATCTTAATGATGGAAAACGATTGACCACGTGTGTCTGGGTTTGCTTTTTTATACGGACGGATGCTCTTTATTTGTTGTATTTATATGTACTCCACAATGTGCGGAAAAGTGGCTTATCGGGCAAACATCTTAGATTTTCACAACTACTGTTGTCCGTCGACTGTTTGTGTATTTTTCTGAAGAAGGCGAGCTTGAGACTTGCCGAAACATGTAAAATATGTTCCAACAAATAAACTATTTGCTCCAATAATCTAAGTTGTTCCCTTCGTGAATCCTCTCATTTTTCGGAATATATCTTAGATGAGGAATTGGTAAAAATACAATTTTTCAAGAGCATTGCCTGATGTCTCTATTTTCCATTGTATTTCATTCTTGGGAAAGTAAATAATCTGCTAATTTCATCTCAACTGCTCATATTAACTCAACTCTCGACGGATTGAAGCCAAAACAAAGAAAAGATATCTTGTTGAAATTAGCACTTACCCGAAGTGACTTTATTACGAACAACTTTTGGAGAAATTGGTTGTAAACTGTAAACGTCTTTAAGAAAACGGTTCAAGTCTGTAAAAGTTAGCGAAACAGTTTTAAACAGTTGAAAGTACAGAACATTTTCGTAAAAACGACGGTTTGTTTTTGCAATGCCCCGTGATGGCATTCTGGTCGGTCTGTAAGGTTTTAAAATGCTACATTGCGGCAACTGCGTTTAGATTATCTTCACAGCCCCTTTAGTTTGCAGAAAAAAAACATGCATTTACAGAAAAATACTGTTATTTTAATTAAGCGCTTTTTTCTTTAAAATTATGATATTTAAAGTAAAAACAGTAATATCTTGTTTTTAGTTACGTAAAGTTTCCTAAACAGAAATCGCACAATCATTTGAAGTATTTGTTGAAACTCTGCCTGCCGAAATAGCTCAGTTGGGAAGAGCGTTACGCCGGAGTGTTGGATTTTTGTTTTCTCTACCATTTGTCTGTTAAAAAAAGATTTTTCGTTTAAACTACAAATTTTTAGTAAAAGAGATTGTCTCTGTATTTTGTTTCGGCAGATCAGCTCAGTTTTTTCTGTAAACATTTCTTACAGTGTACACCGATCAGTGTAATGTTTGCTTCGATTGCTAAATCTTCAATCTGGGGAGCCCAGTCGCTAAGGCATGCGGAAAGTTTCAGATTAGGATATGTCGGATATTCGGAAAATAACTGCCGACTTATAAACGGACCGTGCAGTCAAAAATGTCCGAACAATACTCGAGTAGAGGGAGTGCATGTTAAATATGCTCTGAAGTCCTGACGCCGCGTACTAATGTCGCCCTTAAAATAGTTAGGCGTTGGGTTCCTACTCGGGTGTCGGCTCGTCACTTGACTGGTTTTAAATTATGATGGTTGTCGCCCTTGTGTAGCTCGGTGTGACGATAATTCAATATAACCGAACCAACCTATAGTCTTGCATTATTACTGAACTGCATTTGTTGCCAAGGCCTGATCTAGGAAAACCAGACAAGAGGCACAACAAATTTTGGGGGCACCCTTTACGGAAAAATGTTGTGTATGATTGTCCGTATTGAGATTTCTAATTGGCCTATGCATTATTTTTGCTACCGTTTTATTGGCTTCCTTATAACATCGATCAAACCAATCACGTTAGGTCAATGTCTTTACGTAAATTTTGTGATCTACAGCATTATTTAGAATAATAGAAACTAATTCGTCCTTCGTCGTCGATTAAGATTTAATTATTAGAGACTAGGAAAAATTGTTTTATGCGTTATTTTGCTTGTTTATGTGTAGTAGGATAAATGGACTATTTACGTAAATTTTGTGATCTACAGCATTATTTAGAATAATAGAAACTCAAATTTACAGGCCATAGTCCCGGGCCTAACGGGCCTGAACGGGTAGATCAGGCCCTGTTTGTTGCTCTTGTATTATAACATTCTAGACATTCAAGCATAATCCTCAATAACCCAAAAAACAGCTTCCAGTGACTTATCCTCGTCTACCACCGATGACCAAACAAGCCACTTTTTTCTCCCGCCATCCTCAATGTATTTAGAAGATGGTCCCACTAAAAATAATAAAAAGAAGGAAAGAATCACACAAAAAAGAAGCCCCACATGATCTTTTGTGCGGCGACCGATGAAAGCCCGGCATTGTTGTAGACAATGGGGCAGATGTCGGGGGGCGGAAGTAGACGAGGTCCATTGTTGGGTTCATCTGCCCTCGCTTCATCACTCTTAATAGAAGAGCTTAGTGGAAGAACGTACTAAGTGACATTTTTGAAAAATTGAGATTTTTGTGTCAATGAATATATTATTCCATATTTTAACGCTGACAAGTTTTCTCTTTTTCATAATCTTTAAATTATGTATATTTTTACAGTTTGCAAAAACCATTTTTAACGTATCTAAGTGCAAACAAAAAACTTTAAAGCTTATTTACTCGTTTTCACCTTTTGTCACTTAGCACTTTCTTCCACTAAGCTCTTCAATTCACGGTGTCGTTTGTGTGCAGTGATTTTTTAGCAGATGCGGGGGCGGTGTGGGGGTCGGATTAGTGGGACTTGAGTAATAGTCCCCGTGTCAATAAGTTGGGCTTGATATTTTTAATGAACTAGGTAGCTCCCCTATCTTATATCGCTCACCAGTCGCCAGGAACTAAATGTGAAATTCTCTTTGAATAGCTTAGCTATACCAAACACCGGTCACAACTTATGGGCATCTTCCGAACGTTAGAACCGACTTTTTCCGTATTTTTGATTTACAATAACCTTTCACAAACCATTACAATAACCGTTCTAATTCTTACAATAAAATTTTAATTAAATTTATTTATATATTTTTAGCTTCCACACTACGTTTATAACGTAAAAAGTGGAAGGTTTTATAATCGTCCAGTCCGTCTGTCTGTCCGTCCGTCTGTCCGTCCGTCCGTCACCCACTTTCACAGAAAGAACCACAAGTCCCACAGACAAGTGGAATACGTCATTTTGAAGCAAAAAATCAGATTAGGCTACATTCCAAATTTCATTAAAAAATTTAAATTAGAAGTTAATTTAAAATTTAAATAACTTAAAATTTAATCTACATTGAAATAACATGCAAATTCCATTTTTATTCAATATTTTCACTGTTGCCATTTCGTTAAACGTACGAGAAATTTTATTTAAAAAAATACAAACATTTGAAAGAATATTTATTTATGTGATATAATTCAGTTTGGATTGTTGTAATATCACAATAGAGTTCTTTTGATGGTTCATTATATATGTATGAAGAAAGATGCAAAGAGAATTCTAACTTGGCATAAAAAAATTTGCAAAGTTTCGCTTTTATTTTTAAAGCATCATTTGTACTAATTATATATTTTTCGAACTGTAATTTAATTAAATCTAATTATTAAATCTGAGAAAGAAGATTAATGAAAATAGTTAATTTTGACGTTTAAAAGTTTGAATTACAAATAGCTAAAGGCCCTGTTTGTTATTAGAATTAAATCACCATTGCCATTCGCAACAATGGCCCAAGAAACTTAATTCTTTTAGACAATAAATTAAATTAATTTATTTTGCGACATCGATCAGTTTGAAATGACGTCAAATATATTTCACTACGAAATTCTTTGTATGTTGATATGAAATATTTTCATTCTATTTAAAAGCGAGGAATAGTACATATTTATTCTTTGAAATACAAATTAATTTTTGCAAACGATAAGTAATAATTATTGAATTTTCGAAATAAAATAAATAAAACTAGCCAAATTTAGCATGTAAATGTTTAATATAGAATTAATGCAGTGTTTGGCGCCTTTTTACCTGTTTAACACAACTTTTGTGTGGAAGCGGGTTAAGTGACAGATTCTGTTACAAACCTACTTGTTTTTATTCCTAATGTACTTTTTTTTATTTAGAAATGTCTTAACCATGTCTTCAAAAATAAACCTATTTCTGATTTTTTAAACATGTCATTTTGAAATAAATTTAATTTAAAATTTATGCAGTGAAATCAACCGTACATTTTTGCCCATTTCCAGGCCGTTCGGAAAAGGCATGGCACTGATACAAGAGTAGATAAAAATTTATTGAAGACAAATCAGTTACAGGCAGGTAACATAGTTAAGAAATTAAGTAAATATATTAAAAGGTCAAATAATAGGTACGCAACTGTTGACTTACGTAATACCTTGATAAAATGATCGCTTTTACTTTAATTTAAAAATTTAAAGTTCTGCTATAGAAATGTTTTTTAAATATTCATACAAATTACACAAACATTTAATATAATTTGAACGTTTTAACTACAAATAATTACAAAATTGGCAGATTTTTTGACACAATATTCCCTTTTAAAAATTACTTAAAGCTCATTATGTCAAACAATAGAATAAAACATAATTCCATTAGCGCAGTCATTTCAATTAGGAAATTTTTAATTGTTTAAGAAATTTTTCTTTCAATGTTTGATTAAATTATTCTCTCGTAAACTTTTATGATTTTTGAATGGGTGTTAATATTTATTCTTGAAATTGTGGTTTAAAATCATTTAAATAACTTAAGAATTTTCTTTAAATGTTTTATGATAGGTTTACTTTAACCTAATTAAACATTCGTAACATAATTAGAGTTCGTCAGTGATATTCTGATAATATATTATTTTGTAGAACCGTTAAATTTCAGTTAATGTTAATTTTCTAAAAGAAAACGTTGACTTTATAAAAAAAGTAAAGGATGAGAAGTAATGCTCGAAGGTTCTAGATTAAAAAAATATAAATTCTTATTGTAATTTTCTCATATCTTCCATTAAATTTCTACTATTTTGCAGATTGGGTTTTTTTTCTGTAAAATGCAAATATTACTGTGGATTTTGAAATGATAATTTCAATTATTTTAATGTTATATGATAACGTAAATCGAAATGTTCACAATATTGTTGGATTACATAAAAAGTCAATTTTTTTTTTAGATTTGCGATTCGGGAAGTTAATCTCCGAATTTATAAAAGTTAAAAAATTAGAATATTTTGCAGTTTCAAATAAACTTTTGACTAAATAAATAACTTTTGACCAAACAAATAACTTTTGACTAAACAAATAACTTTTGACTAAACAAATAACTTTTGACTAAACAAATAACTTTTGACTAAACAAATAACTTTTGACTCGCTAATTGTCTGAGTAAAAAAATACTAGTCTAATGTTAACAATACAAATTCGTGCTGAAGTAAAATGAAAAATTACACATACTGTTACCAAGTTAATTAATATAATAGAATAAATATGTTCTGTCTAAAATCACTCCAAAAATTAGATAAGTTTTTTTTGACAAGGGAAAACTTGTAAAGACCAAAAGTTAAAACTTTCTATAAGTATACAGCTTACTATATTTAAAAATAAAATACTTTAGAAGCAACTAGCCTGGCTCATCACTAATTTTCCATAACAAAAAACTTTCAAAAACGCATGTTTTTCTCGCTCATAGAAGGAAAGTTAACTTCCTTTTTAAACTATTTTCCTTGTAGCAATTTGAACACGGAAAGTCGAAAAAAACAGCTTAGTCAAATGTTTTTCCATTTTGTACAAATTTTTATTAGTACTACCACTTATTTTTTATTTATTCGTAAGAGAAATATTTGTTAGAATTGCTTGAGATAGGAAAAAATAAGACTTATTTAATAATAAACATAGGAACTTTTTTTCATTTGAGAAGACGTTTCCAGAAACTAATTTGAATTAATAATAAATTACTTATATTAGTTTTTCCTTCAACACAAATTATTCAGGTTCTAGTAAAAAAAAGTTTCTTCGGAATTACTTAAATTTGAAGATTGCGTGCTAGAGAGCTTTAATGTTTTTTTCTTTTTAAATACAAGTGGAAGTTAATTACGAACGCAGATAGCTCGCTGACAGTTTCCATGGGAATTTTCAAATAAAGAACACAATTTCGGATTTCAATTGTCAACTTAAAAACCACACTTTGCTGATTTTGTTTATGTTTAAATGTAATTTGTCCCCTTTTCAAATGAATTTGTAATTTAAATGCTTTCTGCACTTTTGGAATACAATTGACATGTCATTTGTTGGGTAGGGAATTTTAATTAATATATATAGAAACAGAAAAAGGTAAGTATATTTTTTAATTGATGTGCGGTTAATAATGTTCTACCAAACGTTTACATATCATTAAGAGAATTTTTTTAAAAAACTGGGCCAAATTGAATAGGGGCGTGATAGTTGATGCTTTCAATTTTCCTGAAACTTTCAGGATATGTTAGCAGTACAAAAGATAAGAAAAACTGAAATTCACTCTTTCTTAAATCCGACTAGTTTGACCTTGAGAGAAGGCCAAAGTTTGAGGTCACGGATCAATGGTGTACGTTATATCATCCTTTTACTTCTGAAGCCATGATTGACCCATGATTTTTTCCTTGAAGTATGGATACTACTTGATACTAGGTACAAGTCAGCATAATTAGTTTAGTGGCTCATTCATGGCTTTGAAGGTCAAGGTCTTTCGAAAAAGGTAATTTTTGTCATGCTTCTGCCTAATTATCTGCTTAAGCCATTAGTGACCTACAGAAATAATTATTGGATTAATTACACACACTAGGATAGTATTTAAAAAATATATAAACTATGTGTGACCCTTGGCTGTTGGAGTTAAAGGGACGCAAAGTTGATAATTTTCAAAAAGAGATCAAATTTCAAGGTCAATTGCTCCATTAACCATGAGTCAATAACTTGCAATGGAATCGTAATGTCAAAAGTTTAAGTATGAGTTACATTAAATTTATCAATGCAGTCAAAATCGGTTATAACGACCTCGTTTACAATGCTATAAGTGTTTGATCACTTGACTTGTACATAGACCTTAATGTTCCAGAATCTTGCTTATAACGATAATTTTTAATTAACTCCTGGGTTATAACGCTAAAAAATATACGTTTATATGATATCCAAAATGCTTTCTTAATTTTTTCCAAACCGTTATCCAAATTTAAATTGTTTTATTCGCCAAAAGATGCTAAAAGTCGCCTAATTTAAAATCATATAAAAATACTTTGACCGGAGAAGGAGAAATTCAACTACTACTAAAACTCATTAGGTTAAAATTTATATTCAATACTCTTTTTATAACGATTAATAATACGTATTTTAGAGGATTTTCTCGAAGTAAAATTCAATCTTGTTTATTACGTCGCGGTCCCTTTAAAGACGCTATAACCGTGTTATACTGTATGTGTATTTTCTCTTTTCCAAATAAATATGAGCTGACTAAATTTAAATACATATTTTAAATGTATCAAATCTTTTGATGAATATTAACTCGCAAACTATCTCATTGTACGCGTAAAGATGACGCTACTCCCGTAGAAGCCCACACTTTTTCACGTACTGTGTGACATAGCCAAAAAAACGGCAATTTTTTTTATCTTTCTACTTACGCTCGAACATTTTTCTTCTAGATAAACCCTTGTGAGTTTCACAGTTAATAAAAACTGATGGATTTGGGGAAAATTAGTTTTTTTTCTTCCCAAAAGCAGCTGCGTTGAATCATTTGGATGACATAACGCAGACATTTTCAAGAACTAAAGTGTTTTATAAAACTGTCCGCCCACCTACTCAAAGTTTACTGCAGCAGAGGCTTTATTTTACATCTACTGATGATGATTATTTGTTAATTGTATGAAACTTTTTTTGGGAAAATCATTTAATTTTTGAGGTTTTAGCTCGTTGCTTAAGATAATTCAATTTTTTTTTATTTTAATTATTATATAGTGCTTTTTTTTAAAGATGGAATGATGAAAGATGATGTCAAAATTGGCGACTTTGAGGAAAAACTAATACAAAGCATTTCGAATCATTTGCGTAAAAGGTCTCTTTGTATTTAGGATAATATTGTAGTTTAAAATAATAAAAAAAACCTGACTCACAGTGTGATTCATAATCACATTCAGTTAACGATAATGTACTGTGCAAGCTACGTAACAAATTTAAATCTGATAAAATACAAAGATAAATATTACAGAAACATTACAGAACAGGTTATCTGACTAAAATTAATTTATGATGCGCAATTTTTTTTTTAATTTACTGCAATTTTTTTTAAATAAAATTTTAATTAAAAAAAAAACTAGGAATCGTATAAATTTTGCAGACATGCAAATTTTGCAGACATGCATTTTGCATAAATTATATAGTAATGGTTGACATCTAGAAAAAGTTTAAAGTTATTCTGTTAATTTGAAATGGATTTGTCATGATTCCAAGTTTAAAACACGTACTTGAGAAACTCTTAAGTATGAAAGAGTATTGGTCAAATTAAAATACCTTTGGCAATATTTTAAAGAGATGAGTGATATAATATAAGTGTGTTAAAAATATTTGTTTGCGCTTTTAAAAGTCCCAACACCCCAAACCAGTGGCGGATTAATACAATTTTGTCGGAGGGGGCGGTCAGCAAAACCAGAAGGGGGGGGGGGATTTTCTTAAAACTGTTCATTTTTAGACGCCCTCATAAATTAGCTTTGGCGCCTCATCAATTTATATTATTAATTATTCTAGCAGTATCTATTTACCCGTAATTACATTAATTACTAATTGTGGATGAATTTAAATACTAAATAAATTTAATTACTAGTTAAAAATTATTAATTACTAATTAGACTAATAACCTTACATTTATTTAATTTAGAACTAAATTTCAAATGTAAGCATTCTTTTTTTTAAATATACATAAGCTTACAAATTATTGACATTCTCACACTTCCTAGAACAAATTGAATTTTTGTCAACTAAAGATTGATAGAACACTTTCGCCGCCGATGATTTTTGTTCTCAATGGAATGGGTATATTAAAATATGCAATCTTTAGTAAACTGTTTAATTTGATCAATTCGCTTATGTTAGAAAAAGCTTTTTCATGACTTACTTTATTCTTCAATATATTGTCTTCTGGCTCCTGATCACAACTTATTTTCGTTTCTCACTTATTTCGTTACTGTCAAAATCACGCAAAGCAGTTGAATTAAAATTGCGAGCAGTCTCTTTTACAAGTGACGCTTTTTGACAAAAATCTGCACGTGATGTGCACCTGGCCGAACACATTTTAGCACACACCAAGTTTTCTATGATCATTCTTATTTTTTAATGCATTCGTTGTTCTTATAATGCATTCTTCGTTCTTAAAATGTATTTATCGTTTTTGAATGTGTTCAAAGGGATTCGTTGTCTTGGAATACATTCTTCCAACAAGTTTTGAAACAAATAAATTTCATTTGTCTGCGTTTAGTTAAATTATTATTTTAGCAGGGGGGAAAGGGGGAAAGGGGCCCTCGGATAATCCACCCGCGGATTATCGGGAGTTTACTGTATATCTTTAAAATATACTACATCCAAAACTTATTCAAGAAAAAACGCGTTAACAAAATAAATTCATTTTAAATAATAGCTCAGGTAACTAAGCTCGTTTTTCTTATTCAATGATGTATTTTACATAGACAAAAAGCAGTATTACAAAAGTATTAGTAGTTTTAAGTCATAAAAATAGTATTAAGATCATACATGGATAAGGGCCGTGTGGTAACTCCACAATCAACGTATGTAATCTCTGTACAGTACATGATAGACATTTTTTAAAAAGTTATAATGAAATTGAACAATAACATAATATTCAATAATTAAGTTTTGAAGTTTAAATGACTTATTTTATGTATTACAAATTAGGGTGTTTTTTACTAATAATGAAATTTAACAATTTCATATGTGCAGAATTTTCATTCATCAATTTCAAAATGCCCGTCGTATAAAAACAAGAAGTTCATAAAGAACTAAAATAGCCTACTTTCCTGTTACTTAAATACTTACTGAAGTTCTAATCGGGAAAAAAAAACTAGGTTCCTAAAGTAAATATCATCAACAGCCGTTTCTACACTAGATTTATACACATTAGAAAAAAAAATGAAACACAGCACCCAGCTATAATTTAAACTTCTAAAAGCCAAAATCAACTATTTTCCTTAATATTCTTTCGTAAATTAGTTAAATATTATTTATCATCTGCTCGTGATTTATTTGTAGTTCGAAGAATAATTAAATATTTATTGATAACAAAAGTAATGAAACTACTCCGAACTGCATTAAAAAATAAGAAATGTAAATTAAAACTAAGCATAATTGCATGCAAAAGTATGCCTTGCCGCTTTCTTGGTAGATAATTAATGAATAATCAAAGAATCAAATTGTGCCAAAGAGTTCTATAGTAGGGTAGCGGAACGACTCGTACTGAGTTGCCATCGGCAGCCATGGCTCACCACGGAGCCCGAATAGTCGAGTGGCAAAAGTACTAGTTAATTTATAATTTTGATACTGAGAAAGGAAGTACACCCAGGGCAAAGGCGGGAATCGAACCCGCACCTGTTACAGCCCCCCTTACACCCTTACAGCATTATGGCCTGCGATCCAAACCACTCGGCCATCGGGCCCCACATGCCACCCTATATTGTCTCCGTGTTCGTCCATGGTGCTGTTGCCAGGTTCAGTCTCGACCCTACTATAGAACTCTTTGAATTGTGCTACATTTTATGACGTCATTCCAAACTGATTCATGAAAATATTATTTTGCTTCAAATATGTTTAAATAAATAAAGTTTCTCATGCCATTGTTGATTTGGCAACAGTGATTTAAATGACTCAAAATTGAATTTCAATGCTAATTCAATGGGAAATTCGCCGACAGATAGTAGATTTATGTCCGTCCGGACGTACAGACAGACGGACAAAAAGTATGAAAGTTGGGTATCTGAGGTCATAGCTTTCTAACAAAAAAGAATTTTTAAGATCCGATGGATAGAACCGATTTTGGAAGGGGGGTACGGACAGACAGACAGACAGACGGACATCGACCGCATGTCAATACCTACTTTTTCATTTTTTTTAATTCTTTCGAATTAAAAAAAGAAAAGTAGGCTAAAAATATGTATTGTGTTCAAAATGTATACACGAATACGGTTTTGGAGATTCTGAAAAGAAATTTAAGTTTTCCACTTTAAAAAATGCGTAGTTAAAACAAATCTGACGAAAAAAATACCATAACCAAATTATTATGTGGCATTTTTTTCTTATAATTATACAAGCTCACATTTTTCGAAGTATCTAACCTCATATTCAAATTTAGGACCTTCGAAAACATACATATAGACTTCTCAGAAAAAATCCATTTTTACTAGAAGTTTTAATCGCATATTCGGATTTGCTATTTTTTGCACACACATCGAATGAAGGGTCACGCAGATATATCCTTACATCAAATTTCCGCTCTTATATCATCTTTTGCCATTTTCCTTCCCATAATAAAAGATTTAAAATACTTAACAATCTTTGTTTTAACCCTCTTTTAAATATAAAAAAGGAATAATTGGACATGGTCATGCATGGACTAAACCATTTTCCCGTTCTTTAAAAAGTATCAATATGTTCTTTAACCCAGTTTAAGCGTCTGAAGTATATTATATTATTATTACTTTTTAAAATCACCTTTATTTCGAAGAGTCGGACAAATTATTAAGTGAAAAGGATTTCCATCAAGGGGTCAAGAATAAAATACATTGACGATAGGGTTTTCATTGGGACCATTTGATATATTTCAGAATTGTTGTAATGTTATAAAAAAAATCATGGTATTGTTACACTATTTTGTTGGCAGTGCTTAATCCAATTTTATCGCACGAAGAACGCCCCCCCCCCCCCCCCAATCCGAAGTACTGAAATCGAGGGAAAACTTTTTCCAAGAACATTCAAAACATCAACGCCCGCCGAGTAGAAGTAAATACTTCCCAATTCCCCGTGTCTGTTTAAATTCTCCCTTCCGGAGGACCGAATTCCAGCAAACGATGAGGAAGAAAAGGGCACATTTCCCACTGACATTGGTTGGAATTTTTATTAAGGGGGGAGGGGGTCTTAATTTTTTGATGGGGGGGGAGAGGGGGTCTTAATTTTTTGATGGGGGGGGGGCGGCGTCTTTTAATAACGTGACAATTTTTTAACCACTCTCCTCCCCTGGTGATATTTCGTGATATGTAGCTCGATATATTACGCATTAAAAAATCTCGGGTCTCGGGGGGGGGGGCGGTCGCCCCCCCCGCCCCCCCCCCTCTAATCCGCCCTTGCCCCAAACTAGATAGTTAAAAGCCAAACGACATGAACGATTAAGCTTGTTCTATAGTGGAAATATTTTTTTAATAAATCTAAGTTGATATCCGCTGGATTGAATTCCAACACTATCAACGAACATAAAAAAATAATGGCAATAGTTAATGTCAAACTCACCAGGAGGGAAAAAAAGGGGGAAGGGGGCTTCGAATTTTCGTAGCAAATAAAAAATAGTAATTTTAATTTCTGAGGCATAAAATAAGATTTACGAGAGTTGTTCAACAGAAAAAGGCAGTGAAAAAGATCATAACTTTGAATTTTTTCTGCTTCGTCGTGTTCGTTTTGAAGCCATAAACCGTTATCGCGCTACACGATGAGGAGATAGAAATGATGCGAACACCTTGATTTTTCTCCCTGGTTTTTAGAAATTACATCCTGTCACCTATAGCCGCTGTTGCTCTAGTGCGACTTTAGATCAAACTAACCCTAACCTTGGTTTTTAGTTAGAAGTTATATTTCATTAGACTTCCGTCACAGAAACTGCTCTTTAATGAACAGAAAATGTGTTTTTCAAAAAATATTTTTTGCATTTTTTAAAATATATTTTTATTCTCTTTAAAGGGTCCATTGAATTGTTAATAATGTACTTGTTAGTTTCTAAGTAAACAAGTCATAAAATGTACGTATTTGTTAGATTAACCAAAAGTTAACACTTTAATAAAGTTTTTAGCCACATAAATCAGTTTGAAATAACGTCAAATATATTTCACAAAGGTTCTTTTATTGTATACTAATATGAAATGTTTTGCTTCCACTTAAAAGGGAGGAAAATTATATAATTTATTCCTTGAATATAATTTAATTTAGCAAACGATAAGAAATAATTATTGAATTTTCGAAATAAAACTAGCCAAATTTATCGAGTAATTGTTTAATATAAAATTACTACTTTGTTTGGCGTTTTTTTTCTCTGTTGAACACAAAAGTTGTGTGGAAGCGGGCTGAAAGACAGATTCTGTTGCAAACCAACTTTTTATTTTTAATCAGCTTTTTAAGACAAGGTAGAAACAAATATAAGAAAACAGTAACAGAAAACATGTCTTCTTAGAAAAAGCCACAAATTTTGGCATCCCCATGAAGAACAGCAATATCTTTTTATCTTGTTTGTTAATCGATACTAGCTGAGTATTTTTGTGGCTTATAGGGGAACGCATATATTAGAAACAATGCGTCATCTGTGCACACTTGATATGCGAATTTTTACGTCCGGTTAGTTTTGGATTTCTTTCTACCTTGATGATTTTAAGGAATAAAGTTAACATTAAAGATACATAGATTTATATTTTAACCAAATTATTTGGAATATGATGAAATCTTAAACATTTGAAAATTTGTTTGAGTGCCAATACTGCTTCTGTTTGTTTTGGCCGAGTTTTAATACAAAATTAATGCTTTTTACCGCTATACTTATATAATGTTATTGGCAACAATTAATAGCTAATTTTTTTTTAATTTTTAAGTGTAATTTAAAAATGTAAATGCATACAATACTTCTCTAAGACATATTACAATTACTAATTATAATATAAGCTTTTAATACACTAATTCTTAATATTCTACCGTCCAGTAATCAAATACGGGTACATCCTCGGGAACCTATGGCTGGGGGAGCCCAGTCAGTAAAGCGATTTCCATGCATGCTAAAGGTCCCAGATTCAGGACCGGGCAATCACTCAGGCTAAAAAAAATACCGATCTATAAACGGCCTGTGCAACTAAAAAGTTCGACTAATAATACTTCGCGTAGGAGTGCAGATTAAAATATGCTCCACGTCGGCTCGTCACTTGATTGTCGTTCTAAATTAGTCGCCCGTCGCCAATAGCCCTCGTATAGCTCTAGTGTGACGATAATTCAAATTGAACAGTCCTAACCTCAGGGCCTTTTGGTTCAGGCACCTTAACTACGACAAGAACTCATTGTAACAGTAAATTTTATCGAATATTGTGTATTTGTTAACCACGACTTACTATGCAGATGTTTTCATGCCCGAATAAATTCTGTAAACTTTCAATGGTGTAGTCCCTTCAGAACTTTTTTTACTGTAAAAATAATGTGATTCTGTAGATTTGGATACGCTAAAGCTCCGCAAAAAAATCCCCACTCTTTCTAGTACGCAATGATGTATCAGGGCATTACGCTATCACAAAGCCAACGTTTACTGCGTTATCCAGAATGAATGAACTAGTTTTTCTCTCCCACCAAGTGTGACTTTTTTGTTGTTGCCAACTTCTTAGGCTATTGAATGTCCCCCATTTGAAGTTAATGTTGTAAGAAGCAGGTAAAGGGGTCTCACGAAGATCTTTTTATATTGGGACAGTTTTAATTTGCTAAGTAAATTGTCGTTTGTCGAATGGAATTTCTAAAGTAAGAGCCTGAAATTCGTAATTCTTTAGAGTTTGATATACAAGATTAACGTTCAGTAGAAAATTGGGTCACATTTTTTTTCAAGTGACTTTTTATAAAATATTTTTGTAATGTAATTCTCCAGCTAAGCATTTACTTTGAGTAATGATTTTCCGTAATTAATTTCAATAGAAATAATTTAGTTATTTTTATACAAGTAATTTTAATTTAATAATTTAGTAATTTTACGATTGCGAAGGATAACACCATTCATTGAAATTTAGCAAATGTAACGAATATAATTATAAATTAAAACATGAAGAAAAAGGCTTTCAAATCAAATTATTACTATGAAATGTAATAAATACTATTAGTCTTAAGTTGAAGGTATTTGAATATTTTCAATTTTCATTACACAAATATAGTTACTTTTGGTTAACATTCAAATCGAAACGAAAAATTAGGCCAAACTATTCATAACTTCTCCCTCGAGTGAAATTTCCACATGTTCTTATTTCCACAATTTAAAAAATTGTAATCTAAAAATTTTTTAGCAGCGGAGCTCGTAAAAAAATGTATTTATCTCAGTCTTAAAATCCAAACCCATTATTACCACACTGCGAAAGGAAAAGCTATCAAATCGTCATCTACATAGAGTATTCCCACATTCTCAAATGAAGAGCTTAGTGGAAGAACGTGCTAAGTGACAAAAAGGTGAAAATGAGCTTTAAAGTTTTCATTTGCACTTTGATACGTTAAAATCGGCACTTACAAAAGGTAAAAAATATTTAACTTTAATTTTATGAAAAAGGGGAAACTTGTGTATAAAGTATGGAATAACACGTTCATTGACACGAAAATCTAAATTTTTTCAAAAATGTCACTTGGCACGTTCTTCCACTAAGTACTCTTCAAATATGATCCAAGTTTTTACATTACCCCACGCGTTTAAGCACCCAATAAAATCCCCAACTTCCCGAGCCGGGGGATGTGAAAATAGCAATAAGCCCCGAAAAAATGCCCTTGCAAGTTCGGGAAACCCCCCTACACCATCACAGTGCGTCATTCCTTTACTTTGTACATCCCGACATCTATTTATAGAGCTCAGCTTCTGAGATGTTGAAGAAAAAGTATTTGGTATTTTTCTTCCCTCTTCTAAAAATTTACTGAAGCATTTTAACCCACTGATTGATACAGACGTATAAACCCCTCACCTGGGTGTCAGGTTTTCTAGCAACATACATAATTTTTAAAAATTTATAAATGTGTATTCAATTTAAAAATTTAAAGCGTGGAGTAGCTATTTACAACGATCTACAACAGAAATATAACTTTTTAAAACGTTTAAGAAATTAAATTTTCGGTTTAAAATTTTAATTTTAATCTCATGCAGTGAAAAAAAGTTTAAACTTCAGCCAATTTGCTTATCCTTCAGAGGGTTAAACTGATATACGTGGATATGTAATGTATAACATTGCTTTCGGTTAGTAGCATCATTTAGATTTTATTCACTTTGGCAGGGGCTTAAAACAACGAGCATTGTCTCCAAGAGCCCGTGAGAAACTCTAGTAGGATCTTATTCTAATAATAATGGGCATGTTATAGGTCTTGAGTGGCAACAGAAATGCTGAATGAAAATAAATTCTTTCGCGATGTCACGTGGAGCAAAGTACCCATCGGAGCGCTGATCGATGGAAAAACAAGGATGAAAGATGAGAGAAAATACGTCACCTGAAACAAGAAAATTGAAAAATTATTAATAATTTAACTAAAATTTTAGTTGCCGAGTTGTAACACTTATCCCGCGAATTGTAAGGGTATTGTGTTTTATATCAAACACTAACTTGTTTACTGTTTGTTCTCTCTAAAAAGGACTCGGATGTCGCTTCGTCACTTGACCACGGCTTAAAATTACAAGGCCCGTCACCAATAATCACCATGTAGCATAGTGAGACGTTAATTCAACTAAGCCAAACCTCCAAAAAGTACTACTTTATAAAATCATCGATGGAAAAGAATAACAACTCTACTCACAACAGTTCTTTTCAAATAACAATGTTGGATTCCTATTTCATCCTCCAGAATATTTTAATCTTCTCCATGACTAAAAGACGTTTTTCGCTACGAGTTTTAGAAACGAAGAATTAATGAAAAAACTATTTAGAGGTCCTTCTCCAATTATTTACTTCGAAGTTGTTCTGTTCGAATTTGATTGTTCCTACTTTTTTTTTCTTTCCGAGAACAAGAGACGGGACTCGTTATATTGGGTTTGCTGAAGAGATGTTTATCTTCGTAAAGTCCTTAATAAAGACTCGTTCTTGAAATAAAATTTCCATTAAACGTTTCGCGAAGGAAGTTCTAAAGAAATACTAAGGTATGCATTTGGAGATTGTTTTTATTCAGGGATTGATGTTGAATTATATTAATGTATTTGCATGTGAAAATACGTTTTCTTAAACTTGTGTACAATCATTTTAAACTTAGTTTTACTGGGAAGTTTTTTGTTATGAAAAGTATCTGTAAAGGAATGATAATCTAATTTTCGTACGCGTTCTATTTTATAAATACGTTAGCTAAAATTTGTTATAATTTTAGGGTTTGCGCCAAATATATTCAAATTTTCAGCATATTTGAGTTGGATTACACAATTATACTCAAGTCTTATCACAAAAATATCTCTCATTCTTTAATAATTAAGAGATTCTAAATGAAAGTAAATGAAATAAAACTCGTTGTGCAGCTCTAATACGACATTTTTTTATCATACACAAATCATCACTCAAAACTTTTTTAATTGAAATTATTATTTAATAAATATAATTGGACAACACCCAAGGAAATTTCGTTTGATATGCTGATAAAAATTTCAGATCACACCATATCCTTGACAAAACCAGGGTTAGCATAGTATTTACCACCCCTGGTAAGGGGCTGGGGAGCCCAGTCAGTTAGGCGCTCGCCTAGCATGCAAAAGGTCCCAGGTTCGGGTCCGGGAATCGCCAATATAACTGCCGACCTATAAACGGCCCGTGCAGCCAAAAATGTCCGACGAATAATACCCCGTGTAGAGGGAGTGCACGTTAAAATACGCTCCAAAGTCCTAACGCTGCGTACGATGTCGCCCTTAACGGTTGCGTTGGGTGCCAACTCAGGTGTCGGCTCGTCACTTGACTGTGGTTCTAAAATACGACGCCCGTCGCCAATAGCCCTCGTGTAGCTCTAGTGTGACGATAATTCAAACTAAACTAACCCCCCCCTGGTAAAAACCGGTATTTACCGTCCTGGGAATATAATTGGAATTTCTAAATTAATTCACGTCAAAAATTTATAAGTTTTTATGTGTTCCCCAGTTTTTCCTGGTATTTACTAATTTTTTTCCGGTATTTACCAATTTTCTCCCGCTGGGACGGAAAATATTAGTTTTTGGACGGAAAAAAACCCAACCCTGGACAAAACACCTACTTAGAAAAAGGTTATAAATATTGATTACAAAAACAACCATTCATAACGCATCAGCTAACTTTAGTAATTTTTTACTTCTATCAGAGTTGAAAATATCTTATTTAATAAATGACACACAATTTACGTAGTCGTACACATTTAATTTCAAGACATAATAGCCAGTTTGCATTACAATAAATTCCGCCTCTCAATTCTTCTAATTTCGCACTGATGACTAATGACAAACATGCAGGGCAATCTAAGTTAATAATAGGATACTTGAGTTAGCCTTACGAAGCCTTTCATTTGCAGATTTTGACTGGATGCAAATTGCTTTATCAATAATTCCCCATTCTTGGACTTTTTGCTACACTCTATCTTGTTCTAAAAATATAAAAAGAATGGAATACGAGTGGGGTTGAAGAATGAAGTGATAAGCTACGTTCTTTTCCGTTCTAATGTTCTAATCATGTGCTTTTCTACTAGGTAGAATTTCACATTTGTTTTTCATTCTCTTTTTTTTACGTTTGTCCCCCAAGAGTCGTTTTAGATGAGTTTCATTTGCGATTGAGTTGTTTTAATTAACAGAAGCTCCAGGGTAAATGTATTTAAAAGAATTTCCCATCTGAAGATGTTCTATTTATTATTGAAATTTATTTTAAATACTTTTATTTCGAAAACTTCAGGAAATATATTTTCTTACTCAACCGAAAATTATTTAAAATTGAACGGTTGGTTTTGAGCATTACATTTTTTTTGAATAACCATTAAAAAATGAATGTTTCTGGATGATATTTGGTGAAAATTGCTTGCAAAGCTCTTCGTTTAGTAGTTACGGAGCCTTTTATAGGCCAGGCAAAGAAACATTTTTATAGCTTGGATTTACTACATCAGTGTTGAAATAAAAAACCAGTACAAAACTCAATTTTCAATAAAGTTAGCACAAAATGGATATCTTATTTTCAAAGCTGATTTTGAAAGGTATGTTAAAATGCCAAAAGAAAAAGAATATTTTACGTGATTGAGAATTTTCTTTGGAAAAACATATACATTTGAAATCTATTTTAGACGAACCGAGACCAGCTAATAGCTTTTTGTCTCAAAATGGATTTGACAAAACTTCAGTTTAGAGCAGCTGCTTTTTTTTGGCATAAAATACGACGGAGAAAAATGTCCATTTATAGAGGATACATAAAGTAAACAAGCTTCAAGAAAAATCGTTCAACATCTTATATGAAAAAAAATATACAGGAACAAAATATCTTTTGCAATGGGATTTTCAAAATAGAAAAATATATTTTCGTATCTTGCTTTCCAATATCATTTTAAGACTTTATGTAGGATATAAATTCTACAGGTTTTCCCTCCAATTGTTTAGTTTCGGAAGATCATTTTTAAAAGGAAAAGGTATTTTAAAATGATTTTGTTAAATAAAGTTATTATCCTTTACGGATATGTCTACCATAAAAATCGGGTTATGTGTGTAGAATCTATATAGTTTTTGTATCAATAATGATATAAGTAAATAACAAGAAGTTCATAAAGAACTAAAATAGCCTACTTTCCTGTTACTTAAATACTTACTGAAGTTCTAATCGGGAAAAAAACTAGGTTCCTAAAGTAAATATCATCAACAGCCGTTTCTACACTAAATTTATACACATTAGAAAAAAAAATCGAAACACAGCACCCAGCTATAATTTAAACTTCTAAAAGCCAAAATCAACTATTTTCCTTAATATTCTTTCGCAAATTAATTAAATATTATTTATCATCTGCTCGTGATTTATTTGTAGTTCGAAGAATAAATATTTATTAATAACAAAAGTAATGAAACTACTCCGAACTGCATTAAAAAACAAGAAATGTAAATTAAAACTAAGCATAATTGCATGCAAAAGTATGTCTTGCCGCTTTCTTGGTAGATAATTAATGAATAATCAAAGAATCAAATTGTTCTACATTTTATGACGTCATTCCAAACTGATTCATGAAAATATTATTTTGCTTCAAATATGTTTAAATAAAGTTTCTCATGCCATTGTTGATTTGGCAACAGTGATTTAAATGACTCAAAATTGAATTTCAATGCTAATTCAATGGGAAATTCGCCGACAGATAGTAGATTTATGTCCGTCCGGACGTACAGACAGATGGACAAAAAGTATGAAAGTTGGGTATCTGAGGTCATAGCTTTCTAACAAAAAAAGAATTTTTAAGATCCGATGATTAGAACCGATTTTGGAAGGGGGGTACAGACAGACGGACAAACGGACAGACAGGCGGACAGACAGACGGACAGACATACGAACAGATGGACAGACATACAGATGGACATCAACCGCATTTCAATACCTATAGTGATTCAAATGACTCAAAATTGAATTTCAATGCTAATTCAATGGGAAATTCGCCGACAGATAGTAGATTTATGTCCGTCCGGACGTACAGACAGACGGACAAAAAGTATGAAAGTTGGGTATCTGAGGTTATAGCTTTCTAACAAAAAAAGAATTTTTAAGATCCGATGATTAGAACCGATTTTGGAAGGGGTGTACGGACGGACAGACGGACATCGACCGCATGTCAATACCTACTTTTTCATTTTTTTTAATTCTTTCGAATTAAAAAAAGAAAAGTAGGCTAAAAATTGAATGCAACAAAAATTTAAATCCTATTCCCTGATTGAAACTCTACAAACTGCAAAATATGTATCTCTATTAGGAATAGGATGTTCTTTCCTATTTAATGGTTTATTTTTCAAAAAAAAAAAAAAAAAACTGATTTAATTAGTGTAATAAATTAGCATATATGTTTTTAAAAGTTTGAGACATTTACTATCTATCTTGTAAGTGAGAAATGCTCTAGTGTAGCGTTATCCATATAAATTGTCAAGACAAAGATTTTGAGTTTTTTAAAATGAAAAATAATTAAAAGAAAGCAATAAAAGCTTTATAACCAAATTAACTTTAATTACTTTCTTTTATCCTGTTTTTATCGTTTGAATCTTTAACTAGGTATACTTTTTAATATACTTCAGCAAGTAAATTTTCCTTTATAACAAAATATTCTTATTCAAAGTTACCCTTGAGAATTTCAAACCCCTTTAAGTATGATTTATTACAAATCTGCGTCGCTTAAACATTCTTTGCACGTTTTTAATATTTTGAGGAGAAAAAAATAATGTACACACACGTTCTGGAATTCTAATGAGAAGGGAGATAAGCTTATAATTATGTATACCGCATGCTTCACGATCAAAAGTTAACATAGTTCAACCCTTTTTCAACTTGGATAAAATGTAAACGTATACTACAAGCAAATATGTAATTTTTTATAAGAATATCGTAAAAATATGAATATTTCCGAAAAAACTCGAATGGTCTTTTTTCCCGTTACTTACAATACTCACTGAAATAATAATAAAAATTATAATACTCTGAAATTATAATACTCACTTAATACTCACTGAAATTATTCTTATTAGACGAATATGCAAACAGAAGAAAAAGTATATATTATCTTTCCAACATTTTTTTTAATAAGTAGGACTGTTAGAACTGAAGTATAAATGCAGATGGACAGACGTACGGAGAAGCGTACGGACATACGGATGAAAAGTAAAAAAGATAGGTTTCTGACTTCATATCTTTCTTACAACTTCTTTAAAATCGGATGGTTAGAACTGAATTTGGAAAGGGGGTTCAAACATACCGGTGAAAACTCCACTTTTATGTCAATACCTACTTTCATTTTATTTTAATACTTTCGAATTAAGAAGTAGGTTTAAAATTATCTGTATTTACAGTTAATTAATGGGGAATAAAAGGTACTCGATAGTTGGTTAAGGCAATTGGTATGAATAGAAAATAGAATTCTTTACTGTTTGTTTAGTTGCTAGATATTAATCAAACTTGAATTCCTCAACGTACAGGGAATATTTTTATTTTTTAAAAAGTTTTTTTTTAAATAAATATTATTTAAAAAATACTTTTTTTTAGAAATATAAAGTAAATCTATTAAAATCACATTACTTTTGAATTTTAATTGAAACTAAACCTTTTTGTGCCTTTATGAACAGATGCAACTATTAGAAAATATAAGGAGAAATATGCCATTAATTTATGCTTATAAGTTTTATAAAAGTTTTTATAAAGATAGTTTTAAAAATAACTTTATTCGTCACTCACAATAAAAGGTTACATCTTCCATTCATTAAAGTTAGGTATGATATATACGCCTTTGTTTTCAGATTAGACTTTTTTCGTTCGCTTTGCATGCGGAAGGTCCCAGGTTTAAGCATCGCCAAAATAACTGCCTACCTATAAATGCCCCGTGCAGCAAAAATGTCTGATGAATAATACTCCGTGTAGAGGGACTGTTAAATATGATCCAACGTCCTAACGCTGCTTACCATGTTGCCCTTAACGGTTGCGTTGGGTCCCTTACTATTGTGTCGATTCTTCACTTGACTGTGGTTCTAAATTATGACGCCCGTCGCTAATAGCCCTTGTGTAGCTCTATTGCGACGATAATTCAAACTAACCTCATCCTTACCGTTTTTAATTTAACAACATATTACTTTTATATCGCATATCTTTAATTACACATCCATCCAAAAGTGAGAATACGGCCCTGTCTCAGATCTCCTTGATCATGCGTAGATGTACGAATAACATAATTCTAACTTTTACTGCTCTTGTTGGGGATTATTTTGCAATTTTTTTGGGGTGTATGAGGGTAGGCGTAAAGAGTTGTTATGGTAAACTTTGCTCCAGGAAAAACGTTGGTAATACATAAAGCTTAAGAACCTCTACTCTGAACGACTCGCATTTAAAATCTCATTTATAAAAAGCATACCAAAATTTATGATGCCCCGTCTCTCTTGAAACGAAAACGCATAAAAATCGCACCCCACAAAACAGCCAAGAAATTTGTGAGAAAAACGCTTCTTAAGAAATTTATGATCGTTGTCTTTGTTCGGAATCACCACCCCCTCTTGCGAACATTTCCAAGTACTTACGGAGATGGTTCTTTATGGTCTTTTGTTGCCGGGCCTTTCTTCGCGATAAGCATTTTTATTGCCAGATGGTTTGGCAGGAAAGGATGAGAAGAGTCTTTTATTCTTATGGTAAAATATAATGCGATAGCTTGGGGATTTTAAAGAACAGTTTCGAAGTGTCTTCCTCCCTGTTCAAGTAGGTTTTTTTCAAATGTAAATCCTTCCTGCATATTAGTTGTTTTTACAATATATCGCACTGTAATAAGTTGGATCAAATACGAGTCTAGATCGTCATGAACAATATAGAACTAACTTTTTACAGTTTTTGCCTAACAAAAGTGAATTAAAGTTGAATTTATTTAATAATAGTGAATGGATATATGTTTGCAATATATATGCAACAAGGACATTCGTGGAAATAAAAACTATAATATAAAAGTACACAAAGACCATTTCAATTTTCAGAAAAATACAGGTTTAATATGTTTGCAGACAAGAAAATTAACTGAGAAACTAAACAATTTATATAGGGATTAAACATGTTACGCCACGTATAAAATAGCAATACACGTACTGATTGCATGAAATTTATTATTTGACTATCAGATCACCGTGTCTTTTGATTTTGTTTCGAAGTCCAGTCTCCAAAATCCCTCTTTTCCAACCCTATATATAGTTCCGAATATCTAAGACGTTTTCTGTAGGGGCAATTTTGGGTCCGAACCAACTGTTGGGAATCTCTGGTCTAGAATAAAACCAGGAACTTTTTTAATTGAAGTATAACAGAAAATAGAATTTTAAGTGATATAACTTTATATTTTAGTGTCTTGCTATTTGCTACAGCGTAAAAAAATGTATGCAGATTTTTTTTGGGGGTTTGGAACGAAAACCTCATGAACTACATGCATGTCTTCAATTACTAGATTTTTTTTACTACAATTATTAAATTTGTCTAGGTATGTTTTAATATGTTGCTTGGTACATAGATTCATTTTATAGGGCTCTTGATACTTCACGTAATTACTAGTTTGTTTGTAAAATAACAAAAACAATACTGCAGTTCTTCTGATTGAACACGAATTTTCTATCCCAATGATAACTCTTCATAAAAATTTTACTCTAGATAACATCTCTTCTTTAAATAAAAAATTCAGTAGGTATTCTTCTGCCCGTTGTATACAAAAACTCTTTGAAATATCGTTCGCTTCTTAGAAATGGATTTTACCCCTGGCTTATAATGGAAGTAGGCTTTATGTATTCCTTTTCATCGTGATAAAAGAATGTTTTTAGGGGCAAAAAAAAGATAATGTTTAATAAGGTTTTAATGCTTCTTTGTTGTATTTTGCTTCTTGCTTATTTATTTATGGAGTTTGTCTCGCTATCTTAAGAAGCTTAATCCAAATGCGGAGAAAAATAATGAACCAGTTCAGGCGAAAAAAAATATTTTGGAACATTTTAAACATGTAAAAAAATAGGTTTCGAGCTGTATATTTTTCCTCCATAAAAATAATCTCGTATGATGCATTTTTTTTTAATTTTTAAAAGAGGGTAAACGAATTTGAGGGTTTTACTTAAATTTGTTTAAAATATTTTATGTATTACTATAATTATCAATAAAAAAATATGAATATTAATTTTTCTTTTCCTAATATGTAGTGTAAGGTAATGGAACCATTGGGTTGAGGTCGAAAACCGAAATGGATATTTCGTATTGGAACACGCTTTGGAACGTTTTGAAAGTTTTCGAGAGAATAACGTGTGCAAAAAAATATGCTATAGAGATCTTTTTTGGTTTTAAAGATATTGCTGAAAAACGAAAAAAGCTGGACTTCAAATTAAATACACGAGTCTTGTCTGACGTCATGTTTTCGAAAAAATAGCGCATGCGCAAATGATAATTGCCATAGAATTTTTAAGGTTTTAAACCTATTGAAATTTCTTAATAGGGTGCGGAGTGGTAATTGAATATCGTGTTCTGTTACCCCCCCCCCCTAGTTTTTATCACATTTTTTGTTTTATAAATCATTCGGTCCAAGTTTTTGCAATTCAGTTGTCCGATGCAATGCCCATTTTTGGCCTACTTTTCTTTTTTTAATTCGAAAGAATTAAAGAAATGGAGAAGTAGGTATTGACATGCTGTCGATGTCCGTCTGTCTTTTTAATGCAGTTTGGAGTAGTTTCATGTTTTTTGTTATTAATAAATATTTATTCTTTAAACTACAAATTAAATCGAGTAGACGATAATTAATATTAAGTTAATTTACGAAAGAACATTAAGGAAAATAGTTGATTTTGGCTTTTAGAAGTTTAAATTATAGCTGGATGCAATTTTTAGCAATTTTTTTTCTAATGTGTATAAATCTTGTGTAGAAACGGTTATGGATGATATTTACTGTTCGGAACCTAGTGGTTTCCCGATAATAATTTCAGTAAGTATTTAAGTAACAGGAAAGTAGGCTATTTTAGTTTTTTAAGAGCTTCTTGTTTAAAATTACACAGGCTAAAAATGCATTATGATATTTAAACATTATAACGAATCATTTAAAATATTAAGATTTTTAAAATTTTAAAAATGACTTATGAACTTTTTCTGGATTTCGAAGTCGCAATTTGATGTTAAAATGGATGAGAGTAAACAAGTCAAAAAGGAGTTCAGAAATAAACACAAAAAAAATACACGAGAAAAAGTTATTAGTTTTCGAAAAGCTTTTATATGGTCTTTGCTAGCTTTTTTTGTTTATTCTTGAAAATAATATTCTTAGTTTTAAAAATCTTTCACGTAATGTAATTTTTTATATAAAATAAACATTCGCAAAAGTTGTTTTCCAAAATCTTTTCATCTAACACCTTTGAGATCTTTTTAAATTTTGTTTTGTGAATGCCCTGTTTTACACAATTTTAAATAAATATTTGCAGTTCAAAGCTGTCTTTTTTTAACACTAAGGCCTTTGCTTATTATATGTACTTGAATTAAAAAACAATAACTAAATGGCACTAGAGAGTGGGCATATATTTACATTTTTCAGAGTGTAAAATGTGTATTAAATAAATTGCACAGTTTAACATAATACTTTTATATTTTTATTTCTCCAAATTTTCTTTAGTATAAAAACAACTTTCCTTATTCCCAAATATTCAGATTTAATTTTGTGAGTGTTGACCAACTTTAAGTTTGCGCGAATTTTTTCTTCTAAATGGCTTTTTGTTTATATCATTCTATTTCGTGTACAGGCGACTGATTTCAATATAAATAAGAAAAGCCTTATATAATTTTTGTTTAAGGAAAGTATTTTATCTGAAGTGAATTTTCAAGCTGCATTTTTAAAAAGTTCTGACTGAAAATTGGTTGAAGAATTTGGGAAATTTCTTTTCAAACCTTTTTAGTTTGAAGTGGTAAATAACATATTTTGTTTTATGGTTATTATTGAAATAAAAGTTTGCACACATTTATCAATTTACCCTAATATTAATTTTGTATTTTGATCAACGATCAAATAACAAGAATGCTGGCCGTTAGTTTCCCTGGTTTAGGATTAGAATCTGCTTTATCAGCAAGGCTTTGCTTTTGCAATTAGACTTCATTTAGCTGAAAAATTAAAATAAAAAATTGTAGATCCATCAATTTACCCTAACTAAATAACTTTAAACAGTTGCATTACTTCCTTTTAGTTTTAAAACTGCCTATTAAACTAGTCTTTCTCATAAATAGTGTTGTGCAGTTTTTAATTACTTATATAGTTTGTAAAGGGGGAGATAGAATTTAGGTTAAAGCTATAGTGGATAGAATAAATGAAATAATTAATTGTTATTGTTGCAAATTGCGTTGTGAAATCAAAATTCATTAAATTCAATAGTTACAATTATTACAATAACCCCTGGAATAATGCAGTATGAGACATGGTTATTCACTAAAATTTAACCCTTTATTTGGCACTACGATACAACATTCAAATGCATTTAGATTCATAAATTGATCCTGGACAACCAATTGAGACATGGCACTTACCCCAGAGGATTAAGATGGGTGTCGACATCTTGAAGGAATACACCACTGAGTTAGGGCAACAACACAGGGGACAGGCAGCTAATTCGGAGATTCGGTGATACCTGATGAGCCAAGGATATGCCCAGCATATAGGGTAGAAATCGTCAGAGATCAAGGGCTAAGTCGAAGGCTCCAAGGATTGGGTGACTTGGGAAATGTCCCTGGCATATGGGGTAGCTTACGGAGATAGCGACCAGAGGCGAGACTAGTAGAGTCTGTGATGCATTTCCTTCTGGCTATTTTTAACCAAGGAAGTATTTCTCCAAACTTATTTTTAAATTCTCTTACTCTGTATATTTTGAGAAGATTGCTTCTTCCTCGGCCATCCGCTATATTTATCTCATATTTGGGGTCCAGGGACGGAAATGCCCTTGGCCAATCGGAAGCAAGAAACCACCCACACACTGCCTCTGGTCAAATCGTAAGAGAACAGCTCCCCCCAAAGGTCTGCCAGTGGTCAAACCCCGGTAGCCGCCCTCATTCCCATAGGTCCCACGGGATGTATTGAAATCAGGATGTGGGGGACATCTGCCCCCTTAAGCCATTAATTTCAACCCCGCTTGACTGCACTTTAACGTCAGGTCGCACAAAGGTCCATTGAAAATATAGTGTCAAAATCTCAGAATTATTACGTCCAAGAATTTGAACACCTGAGCCAGGAATTTGACATTGCCGTGACCCTCCAAACTCAGAGTGTGGTTTTGACTAATTAAGTGGTAATGATTGTTGGACGATTAAATCGTGCCAACAATAGCAAGAGGACTTATGCATATGGTAACAAATAAAGCTTGTTTTATGTAAAAGTTTGTATTTTTTAAAAATTTAATTCGCATTTTAGCTCATAACAAAATATGAAACTATATTGGTTTTAAAAATACTTAGCTTGCTACAAGTATCAATATTTATGAAAACTTTTCCAATATATCAATTTTCACGATGCGTGTGTTTTTCAGGGGTGGTTCGTGCTGACCATGTGCTCTGTGATCGTGACTTCGCGCACCCTGCTGTGGAGTCTGCTGACTTTGGCGACGACCCTGGCGATGGTGGCTGCAGTCATCACGCCAACTTGGCTCATCGGACCATCTCGCAAGTTGAGGGGCAGGACCAAAGGAGACGAGGAAGAAATCTTTACGCCTACCCTCGGTGAGACCCTTTCATGATATAGTTTATGAACTTCTACAAGGACTACATATGAAGAGTACAGGGTAAAAACCCCTTCATCGACTGGGAATCTGTCTGTATTGAAATCTGCTTGGCGAGTAGTGGCGATTAGAAACCGGATTTTTCCTTGGTTCTTTTTCTTCCACGGTTCAAGCGTCAGACTATTTTTCTGGCTTTAATTTTGATCATAGAGATAGTAAACCCGTGCGCCGCATGATAAGAACCAAGGCAAAACTGGTTTCTTCACATCAACTTCGGCGATGACTCTCTATCTTCGCCAAGCAGACATGATGCACGCAGACTACTGTGCAATGAAGAGGTTCTTCCCCTGTACTCTTTACATATAAAGCTCTGCTTGGGCAGGTAAACTGAAGTAACCAAAACAATGACTTCATTCATTGTTGCAAGTGCTCAATAACTCCAACCTATAAGAAAATATACTAAAGCAGACTGATTATTTCGGAGCAAAAATTGTTCAGTTCATTGTTGTGGTTACTGCAGTTTACCTGCCCACGTCAGACCTCCTGTCTATTTGATTGCAGATGCTGATGTAAACACAATTCACAGCCTTCTGTGTATTTTCTCAGCTTGCGCACGCGTACACGACGTGAACTGCCGTTAACTTTGAGAGTTATTTTCTACCGATAGGAAATTCGAACTGGATCGTGGCTCAGGCGCATGTGCTTGAAAATTATAGCAAATTTGTCTCTCTGAGAAGGCAGCACCCGAGCTGGTAAACGTGACAAAAAAAAATTTCTTAGTGTGCACAAAGATTCTTCCTTTTTGAAGTAATTATTTATCTAAATATCATAAATATCTAAACGAACAAACATTTATCTAGATTATTAGGGGTATACCTATGAAATGACCTTGAATGAACTGATGGCATGGCAGCTTTTCAAATGCTTCAGAAAGCTTAAGGAGACAATGGTCCATCAGAATCAACTTTAAATTGATGGTTTTGTAGATTTAAAAATGCCGATTTTGATGTGACAGTCAAAAATAAGGGAAAACTACCAAAATATTTGAAGATATGGGCTCGCAGACACGAAAAAGATATTTTGCTCCATGACAATGCGCTGCCTCACACGATAAATAATGTTACAAACACCTTAAAAAACCTGAGAGGGGATGTTTTATTGCACCCGCTATATTCTTCAGACAATGGTCCTTCAGACTATCACCTATTCAGATCCATGGCACATGGTCTGGCTGAGCAGTACTTCGCTACTTTTGATGAATTTAAAAATATGGGCATCTTCCTTTTTTACCTCCCAAGACGCAAAGTACTATCACGAAGGAATCCATAATTACCAAAAAGATGGGCAAAAGTTACTAATTTTGATGGTGCATACTGTATACCGGTAAGTAGTTTTCAAAAAAAGGGTCATTTCATAGGTATACCCCAAATATTTTAGGACAGATAAATATTTAAAGAAAGGTAACATTCCATTCATGTCGTTAATATAGTAATAAAATTTTAATAAAATTTTTATCTATGAAAACAGTAAAACAACTTTATGGACATTTGACAGACTATATGAAGTATATTTTGTGCAAACTTCACTGCAAAATCTTATTTCAAATCTAGTTGTGGGTATTTGATAGCTATTGTATGTCACTTGTATGAGTTATTGGTAATTGCGCATTACAGCATTCTGACATCAGACATAATTTCTTTTACACGATTTTATTTCAAATAACTCAACTCGTATATAAGGGGCAATCACAAATTCATAATTTTAAGAATATGCAGCTATTTTAACGTTATTTCAGCATTAAAATTGTTGTACTCCAAGAGTTAAAAAAGATTAAGTGCGAATCCACGAAGTCAGCAAAACCCTTTCTTACTTAAGGGAAATCCTTAATTTTCCCGCTTCTTGGACAAAAAACCCTCTTTTATTGCTAAAATATCCGCATATTCTGTACAAATTTTTGAATTTTAGATTGTGGCTTATATAGGAAATGAATAGCATAAAAAATTTATAAATGTTTGACACATGCTCAGAAAATGTGCAATTGCCAATAACTTATACAATTTACCATAAATCCTTTTTAAATCAAATTTTTGTATTGAAATACGAACTTGGAAATTCGGCATGATAATTCGGAAATTCAACATGGAAATTCGGCAGACTAGGCCAAATATATTTTAAGTTTTAGTTTTTATATATAAAGATTTTATAAGCATATTTTAACCGCAAGAATAGATTTTTATCTTTCTTTAAATGTTTATCTCCTAAAACATTCTAGATAGATGTTAGTTATTTTACAAAAATTCTTGTAATAGTTAGATAAATAATTCCCATTGAATTCCCATGTCAGTCCCATTGAACTAATGCATTCGTTTTGAAATCACAACTTTTGCAACAGAATTGCTTTGCCATGTTATCCCGTTTTCACCAAGTATGGAAATCATCATAACATCAATTTAAAACAAAATTGAAAAGAAAATAACATCTGGTTATTTAACTATTAATTGATAAAGTTTTAAAATAGTGTCGAATGTGTTTCAAATTTGTTTCATTTCGATGTTATGTTGATTCCCATTCCTGGGGAAAAAGGGCTAACATGGAAAAGCAATACTTCTGCGTAAGTTGTGATTCCAAAACTAATCCATTAGCTCTATGGGACTGACAATCCCTCTTAAAAGGAATATTCGTTTTATAGACTTTTAAGATCATAGTAGTCCAAAACGTGTATTTACTTTGATCCCATTATGCGTACAGCCTAACTTCAAACGACACATTATGCGTATGCACGAAACTGCCTCGTAATGTGTATGACAAGTATTTAAACACAATTACGTATTTCAAAACATTTTTTTAAATAAATTTTTAAAAACTCAGAAATAAAATTATAATCATAATTTAGAATATAAATGTACTAAAAATTAAATCCGTAACAATACATAAGCTCGATGATACACGTTAACTCTTATGAATTGTTACTCAATTCCTTTTAACTTTTGCCCAAAAATCATAATAAAAAATTTAAGTTGTACTCATTTAAATTAGAAATAAGATATTTCGTTGATGCAAAAGTAACTTTTTTACCGCATTATTTTCATTTTCTTCTAATGCAGTTATCGACAGATATCAGAACAAGTTAAATTGTTCTTAGCGAAGATTATTATGACTTTAGAACACAATTTTCCTCTCCAAGAGTAGTTTCTAAGAAGGAAAATATAAAAACGATTTTCCTTTTCCGCCATTTAAGCCAGCGGCAAAATCAATTCTTTGAGTTCTTATGAGTTTAAAGTCGAAAAATCTATTTTAAATGAGGATGTTGTTAAATGAATTTTGGTCTTTCTCTTCAGAAAAATTCCCAAGTCAAGAATACTTTGTTCCATAAAGAATAAAATGTGTGCCTGAGGCTAAATGTTATTCTTTTCTCTCTATTGTATATTAATGTTTCTGTTTTAATTTTGTGTTTGGACATAATTTTCTTTTCTTTTGTATAATATTTACATTATAAACATGAGAAAAAATTGCAATAGAAAAGGGAAATATTCCAATAACGATTTTGTTAGCAGCGATAATTAGTTTCGGAAATTTTAGTTTGTTTTTATCATATTAGTTGTACTTTATTTCTTTATTTCTGAGATTCGGTATGACAATTAGTTTTAAAATGGAATAAAATAATAGTTAATTATTGCATTTAGGTTAATTTTTGAAGAGATCAGATTTTTTAATGCATTCTATCGTGTTTGCATAAGTGGAAGGAAATGGAATAATCGCTATGCTCTTTAAAAAAAAAAAAACTACGTAGTCATTTTCTATTAGACACTGCTCAAAACAATTATGGGAGCACGTTTCGTAATTTTGTTAACCCTTTCAGTTTCAACTTTTTATTTTTTTATTCTAAAAATCTAAAGTTTGTGAAATAGATTAATTATGCATTCAGAATGAAATGGCAAAAAACAGAAAAAATCTTAATTTTTTTAACTAAAATTTATGATTCCAATTTTTTCCCCTTAACTTTCGGATAAATTATAAATTTTTTTTCAAAACTTTATTTGTTAAAAAAAAAGTTTAAATTAATTTTTAAACATCTAAGAATGCAAGCCTGAAGAATTTAGGATCCGTTTATTTCATAAAAAAATTTCAGTGAATTTTATTTTACCATCTTTTTCTAATTTTCATTTAATTAAAACACATATTATTTAATTCTTCAAAAGACATGATTCTTCCATCTGATAAATAAGTGCGAGCTTAACTTAGTGAGAAAAAAATCGCAAGCTGATGATTCCAAATAGAATCATTGGGGTGAAAGGGTTTAAACCATGCGCTCCCTTAATTATTTTGAGCAGTGTACTATAGAACAACTTTAATCGAACGACCAAATAAGGAACATATTGTTTCAGTTAAATTTCTAAAGCTTGTTAAAAAATAGCTTCTTTAGATTACTTTTATCGCATAAGAGGTTTCGTAGTTTAGACTGCGATATACATCAAATATAATATCATCAAAAATTGTTGTTTTAAAAATGTTGGTAATAGTACTTAAAAATAACATTAAAAATTTAAAGACGTAGAGAATTTAAATACATACTCACAATTCTCTTAACATTGAAAAAACACACATTTAGAACAGTTTAACGTTTACGATTAAAAAGGATAGAAATTGCAATACAAAACTAATTGTAATTGAATTTTAACATCCCAAACATACTCAGTTCTTTCTTGTCTGGTACAAAACGCTTTGCTGAATTTAATGCATATATTTACGGTTTTATCTGGAATAATAAGTTTATTCTTCTGTTTGTTGAGACTAAAAATGGCAAAAAAAAGTTTTGTTTCCTAAATAGGACACAAGCCAAGCTTAGCGGGGTTCAGTGTCTCTTTTTCTGTTGGATGTTTGCCAGTGCTTATTTAATAATTACTTCTAAAATAATGGGGTTGTTAGTAAGTTTTTGAGGGTAAAAAGTTATAAAAATGAAACTACTTAATGAATTATTTTAGATTACGAACTGTGAGAGGGACAAGATAATTAGAACTTATGCATGTTGTTGAAAGGGGGCTAAAATAAAGTTATTAGAAAATGTATTTTAGGGTTAGAGGGGAATCTGTGCATACTTTGTAATTTAAAGAGGAAAATGGAGTGATATAGTGAAGTATCTTCGTTCCACACGCCGAAAGAGTGTAAGTTTAAAACAATTTGTAGTTTTTTTTTGGGAGTTTTGTACACCAATTTAATAGTTGCAGCATAATTTAATACGATAAAATCAAAATGTAAAAAAATCACAGCTATTTCAGAATTGTATAAACAAGCATTGAACTGGTCTGCCCTTTTTTTGTCTCCTGTAAAATGGAGATGAACTATTTTGGCATTGGGTATATATTTGTTCCTTTTGAAAAGTAAACGTAATATTTGCTCGAAATGTAAACGGAACATGCTTTCAACTAATTCAAACACTTAGTGATAAACTGATTTACTCTTATTTTAGGAAATCTGCTATGCTTTGAAGAAAAAAAACAATTGTGAAAATTAATGACGGAATGCGCGTTTTACCAAACTTTTTTCTCTGGTCTTCCAAATGTTATTTATACTGGTTTCACCAAACAGTGTAAATAAGAACTTGGATAAAAACTTAAATTCGTCTGCTGTGCAAGGTTCCTTTTACTATCTACCACCTTCAAATGTAGTTATATATATTTAAAAAGTACAAATGTGGCCCTTATTTCCTTTCCCCCCTCCCCAGGTCTGTACAACGGGTGCATCAAGGTGCACGAGATCGAGCAGCTGTTCACGGAGCACTGCGCTCCGTTCGTGACGTCGTTCAGCATGTCGTCCGACGACTTCCCCAACTTCTGGAAGGCGGCGCTCGTGCTGTTCGTGTTCGGGCTCGGCCTGCTCGCCGCCACCGCGCTCGCCTCGCTCTCCTGCTGCTGCGTGCGGGCCGTGCTCAGGAAGTCAGTCTTCACCGTATCCGGCACGCTGCAGGCCATCGCTGGTGAGTAGTGTGGTTGGAATATACGTACAGTAGAACACGCCAATCATCCGAAGTGATTGAGACCTAGACACATTCGGATAATCAGAATGAGTGTGCGTCACTATGGCAGGGTTGGCACCGCTCCCGGTAAATACCTAATTTTTACCGTCTTTGGGAAAATATGACGTTTTGATGTTTACTGATTATCTGATTATTGAAACTTCGGTTGATTAGCAAACGTTATTCAATGGTTAAAATGATTTTATTTTGGTATTCAAATAAATATTTATTATATAGGATACTTGATATTTATATATACTTGATATTTCAATAACTTATCATAAAAAATAATTAAATATTGCCAATGTTTATGTAAATGTGAATATTTAACTAATATACCAAAAATGTACATGTTTGTTTTATTGCCCTTGATATAAAATGATTTATTAGAACAGGAAGATTTGTCAATTTTGCAAAATTAATTGACGAATCCATTTATTTCGATAAAAATGAAAAAAAAAAAGCATTTTTCTTTTGTGATGCTCAAAATGTACATTTGTTAATAGGCATTTCAGAACAAAAATGGGATTGGTCATTTATTTAGAAATTGCAGTAGTTCTGTTCATGGTCGAAGGGTTCACAATAACTTGAGTAAAAGTACAGTACATATTGCTGACTAAACCAGAAACCCATTTCGATTTCTTTGATAAGTGTTACACAATGCTATTTTGAATCAGGTGAAAAGATTAAATATTAAATTTGTTCGTTAGCTATTTCAAAGCTAATTCCTGGTTAAATCGATCATAGGAAGTCGTCGAAAAACAAGCCTGCGACATACGGAAAGAATTCAATATGTCCCAGCCATTGACCGAACCTTAAATAATGTGATTCTTAAAAACCCTGCATTGAAACAATGTTAAATTATTATTCATGTCATTTTACGAACTATGTCATAATCATTGTCCTTTTTCGTTCCAGGTATCATGTTCATGCTGGCTTTGGTGCTCTACCCCGCAGGCTGGGGCAGCAAACGCATTCAGATGGTGTGCAGCAGCAAAGTCGCGCCCTATTACATAGGGGACTGCAATTTAGGTAATGGAGGCATCGGTATCCTATTCTGGTCTGTTTATGTATCAAAGCACGCACACGTGGGATCTGGCGTGACAAAGAGCCATGCTAAGAAATATTGCATTGGGTGATTTTGTAGATGTAAAATTATAGGTGAATCGCTAAAGTATAATATGTCCATTAAATCTTGTATTTGCAACTAGAAAACACAAATATGTCTGTACCTTATCATGCTTTCACAAATGACGCATATGGCTATTTGAGTCAATGATATCAGTTTGTTAACAGATTTCTTAACGATTTAACCTAAGCATTTACATTTAAAGATTTTAATATCAGTTGTTATATTATTATAACTTCAGTACCCGTGATAAAATGTACATATGTAAACATAGCCTCTTTCAGTTTAATTGCTTTATCATAACGATTAAAAAAAAAAATTTGTATTTTGATTTATTTGGTTGGTATTTTATAGTTTTTAATTTTATTATTGATTAAAATACAATGATTATCCTACGAAATATTTTACCTTTAAAAATCTAAACTTATTTTACCATTTGCCCTTCTAGGTTGGACATATTTCCTAGCTATAATAGGAACCGTCGTCACTTTCATTTGTTCTGCTCTCTCCATACAAGCAGAGTCATCCACTTCCAGTACAAAAGTACAAGAAGGTTTGATGGAGGGTAAAAACGTTATCTGCCTCATCTGATCACCGAGTCATCATCATTCGAATGTCCCATCGTTTATTGAGAAAGAGTCTTTCATCTGAATTAAATGCATATGCATCGTTGGACATTGATGAACAATCAGACATTTGGAATCGGGAATGAGGAAAATTTGGATGTACAAATGGCGCTTCCTCAAATGATACTTGGAAAGTATGTAATATACGATAACCCTTGAGGCTTTTATTATCTGATATCTATATTAATTAGTGTTTGAACGAAAGGGTTTATTTGTGAAATTATTAATTTTTTTAAGGACGATTGTTATAATCGCGTTTTCACTCGAACAACGTTTTTTTGTTGTTTAAGATGAGTTTTAATTGAAATATCTTATATCCAAAAAACAAATTTACGAGTAAAAAATGCACTGCCATTTAATCGGAATCCTTTGCAACATTTCATATGAAGATTTTTCTACCAAAAACTCGTATTATTTTGTGTTTTCGTGTAAGATTGGTAAGTCGAGAAATCATTTGAGAAAAACCATATTCAGAGTATGGAAAAGTTAACTGTTCAGGAAGGATACTATAAATATATCATCATTAATTGTAAATTAAGTCATCAAAAAGTTGTTCTTGCCTTGACATTGCAACAACGGTTCGGAAAGAATCACTGGCAAGTTTGGTAAAATACTTGAAAGTCTTTCCTGGCGTGACAAGACATACGATACGAAAGATTCCAAATAGGATTCTTTCTGCAAGGTCTTTTGTTTGTACAAAACTTCAGAGATAAACTAATTCACTAATGAAAATGTTTTTGCAAGGTTGAACTATCTATATATGCTGTGAAGAATATTTATGAATTATATAGAGAGAAAATATCGAAGTTTATATACTCTTTCAGAAGATGGAGCTTTTGTTTGGTGTTTTTAAATTGAGCTTCGATTCTATGAATTTAGTTCGATCACTTAAGGTTGATGTACTAAATGCACAGTGATTTGTTTATGCTATTGAATGTGCGCGTTGTGTCAATTACCACTTATATCGGAAGAAGACTGAAAGCTGAATTTTGTTATTTTACATTAATTAAATGATTTTTAAAGTTTGACTAATGATATCTCAATGCTACTAAACTTTAGTATTTGAAATACTATCAGTCAAAACTTAATTAGTTTAATAAATTAATGTTACAAGATTGTGTTTTCAGGCCTTCTTCTGACTTATTTCGTGCTGTGTATGTTGAATGTTTCCCAGTTAATGTTTGTGTGGATTTAAAATGTTATTTGTTGTAAAGGTTTTGGTGGATATGACGAATTTTCCTTGATGATTGCTGTTGTTTTTTGTGGATATAATATGCAGAAAACTATAGTTCATTTGTGATAAGCTGATAGAGCATCAAAGCAAAACCGCGTGATGTTTGGCTTGGCGGGTTTAGAAATCGCTAAAAAAGTAAGCCAACAACTTACACTTTCGTTGCACTTGTTTCTTTGGCTGAGGTTAAATTATTCGTCACAGGGCATGGCCTGATCAACTCCTCCCAAACACGTGTTTGGAATGGATGGAAAGTTTGACGTCACTGTTTCATTGCTGCTGTTCCGAAAATGAAGAAACGTGATCTCGAAGCCTGTTCGAAACCCCTCGTTCACGGTTGACTACATTTTTAGGGTCCAAGCGATTCCGAGCAGTTTTCTTTATCTTCGGCACTCGGAACAGTGGTGTCTAATTTTCCGTACACTCACATTTTTGGGAGAGCTTCTATGGCTTTGTAAGTTGAGCAGGCCGTGAAAAGGGCTTTGACTGCTGTTTTTATTTATTATACGAATTAACTAAAATATTATTTTGCATTAAATGTTAAACACAATAACAATAATGAAACTTGTTAGTTTTAAAACGGTGATAATTTTTGAAAATTTAGAAATAAATTTATTTTGAAACGTTATTACAAAACAATACGAGTTATTTTACAACTTACAAGTTATTACGTGTATTAATTTTTTTTACATATATTTCATGTTTTTCATTTCTTGCTGTGCTAAATTCTTCAGCGCAGCAACTATATACCTTTTTTTAATTTTCGATTGCAGTTGCTAGGTCAATATCAGTATACAAATTAAATTTAATTTCTATTCCACCTTTCTGGAAACTTGGACTCCAATAGCCAGAATGTAGCTCTACGTTATTCAATCAACCAACCTGGAAACCTAGCAACAGCAAAAATATTAGATAACTTGCCAATTTAGAGAAAACAGTGTAAAATTAGTGTTTGGCGATAAACTGGCAACTCAACATATCGCAAATGGACTATAGATTTCTTTTTGTATTAAAAGAGGATTATTTCTGATTTTCAGACAGAATTGTACATTACAAATGAATATTCTGTATACTTTAAATGTGTCGTTTTTATTCAAATAAGTGTTGACATTTGAAGAGAAACTATGTATAATTTATATCATAAATTTTACGAAAATAAATATCTGAAATCAGATAGTTTCACCCTTTATTCCCAAACTTACACTTGCCACTACAAATAAAGTAGTTGTTTTACTTACTTTGAATTATCGAATTTATATAGTGAACCAATCTATGGATGCCTACCATGGAAGTTAGTCACATGATCGGGGTATCTAAAAATACGAGGCTCGTGCTAATGCCCCACGTATAGATCTAGTGGGACGTTAATTCAACTAAAACCAAACCTACTATATGGAGGTTAAAGAGAGGAGACACTGCTTAGTCAAACCCAAAGAGTTCTATAGTAGGGTAGAGACTGAACCTACTAACCGCACCATGGACCAACACGGAGACAATATAGGGTGGCATGTGGGGCCGATGGCCGAGTGGTTTGGATCGCCGGCCATAACGCTAGCAGTCCGCGCGCTGTAACGGGTGCGGGTTCGATTCCCGCTTTTGCCCTGGGTGTACTTCCTTTCTCAGTATCAAAATTATAAATTAACTAGCACTTTTGCCACTCTATTCGGGCTCCGTAGTGAGCCATGGCTGCCGATGCCAGCTCAGTACGAGTCGTTCCTCTACCCTACTATAGAACTCTTTGCTCAAACCCTATGCTAAATCCGGTAGCCTGAATATATAAACAGCCATGACAACTTTGGTCTATTGCAAACCACGTTTGCCAAGGATCGTTTTTGGGTTAGAGAAAGTTAAATTATGGCACTACATTAACTCGGGAGGTAAAAAGAAGCTTTTGCCAACTAGCCTAAACTATTTAGTATATCAAGTCGATATGGATAAACTATATTCTTCCATCCGATTTGACATCTCGAAGTTACCTCGCTATTATCCCTCTGATGGATGCAGACATATACCCCTCACCTTACTGTCAGGTTTTCCAGCAATGCACATAATAGTTTAAATTTTAAAATTAAATAAAATTATTACTACAGAAATATAATTGTAAAAAATTTAAGAAATAAAATTTGCAGGTAAAAATTTTAATTCAAATCTCATGCAGTGAAAGCAAATTTATACTTCAGCCAATTAGCTTATACCTCGGAGGGTTATCTATAATAATAAAAGAAAGAGTCTGTCTGTGTGTCTGTATGTCTTGGGATCGTAAAAGACCTACTTATACTGCCCTCAGAAATTCAAAATTTTTAAGATAGATTCCCTTTAATACCAACGTGTGCATCTGAGGCTTAGTGTTTTCATATTTGTTCCATTTTTAGAGAAAATCTAATTTTCTGATAATTCTAATTTTCTGAAAAAAATACAAAACTTTCGCTCAAATCCGATCCTTTTTTCCCTTTCGTGTTGCCATTTCACAGATGAAATTAAAATGAACACAAAAATTAATTAAAATTGAAATTGCTTTTATTTTCTTGCCATTACCTTCAGAAACAAATTAATGATTTGAAAAATAATTGAACATGCCAATGAGCTAAATGTTTTTTTTTAAAACCCAGAATGGAGGTTTTGACCTGAAATAACATTGTTATACAATTATGGTTAATTTTGAATTTATCAGGAAAATTGCGATGACAGTCAGTTCATATTGAGGAAGATTTTTGTGACATGAGGATGTGCATTTTATAGTGATGCATTTTTATTTTCGAATTTTAAAGCAATATAAGTAACGGGATTTTATTCTTTATAATGAACGGGAACAAAGGAAAAATTATTATCCTATAGCAAATTAAATGACACATATACTTGGATCGATTTGATATTTTTTGGTCCGTGCGAAGAACGGATATTTGCTAGCATATATATATTTATAGGTTTTTTTGGGTCTTCCAGGTTAGGATGCGTATCGGAGCCTAGTGATTTACTTGCGTGTCTTGAAATGAGTTTTGGATTTGTGCCATTTTTTGAAAATTAATGATCTTAATGTTATTTTTTTCTCTTTAAATGAGGCAAAAATATTGCTTTTTGAGCATTCATAAAATTAATATATTTTTTACTATTTTTTGGCTTGACGACTCATGGAATACCACTTAACGAAATGAGGTAATTCTCATTGAAATGTTTCAATGTCTACTGTTACTTACATCTTATGCTAATCTGGCTCTTGCGTCATAAAACACAAGCCAACTGTTAAAGGTAGTGTAATGAAATTCAAGGTTTTGAAATTTGAATACTTAATACATACATTTGGTGACGCAATAAATACACTTTACCAATAGTTTTGTAATATTTCATCTTAATTTTTCCTCCAGGGATTTTTATTTTATAGGCTAAACTAGCAGCTAAAGTAACCTAAGTGACCATACATTAATTCATCTTTCATTAACTATATATTTTAACTGATGTCGGCTCAGTGGCTGTGAGGTATTACGTACCGCTTCATAAGCCCAAGATTGCGGATTCGAGCCCCGGGTAAGTTGGCAGATTTCAGGATGGGAAAATGGACGGCACTCATGTTACGTGATTATGCGGCATGTAAAAGATCCATTGAGGGACCATATAACTTGTATCATCTAGGCAAAATTAAATCTCTGCATACGTCAACATCCACAGAGAGCTCAGAATCATTGCAATCTGCGTGTCAAAATTGGTAGCGAGGACCCCCTAGATGGTGCCACAAAAAATGGCTATGTTCTCGTGCCGAGGCTGCATAAAGCTTAATATATAAATATTATGCTTAATATATATAATATAAAAAGCAGCATATTTGGAAAAAGGAAATTAATGGATTGTTGAGTCTTTATTTCACTTAACATTTGCTACAGCATAAAGAAAAGCAGAAGAGCATTTTATTTTTTTATAAATAAATTGTTTCAGGTGTGGTAACAACTTTCAACATTCGATCTCTAAATTGAGGATTCGGAGATAAAAACAAACTAGGGGGTGTGCCACACAACTTTCACTTACCTATCATTTTTTGGATTTTTCATACACTAGAATTCAGTTAAAGATTTATACCCGAGGGTTTTCGTTTTTCAGCAATACCTTTAAAACCTAAAAAGAAATTCTACTACCCCTTGCTTCCTTTTCATGACGCCCAACTAATAACTCTAAAAACTACATAATACGAACTTCAGTTTCAGTATAAAAGTTTTTTGTAACTTTTTCCATTTTCAGCAATGCCTTTCAAACCTAGAGAGTTTTATAGCAGCTACCCTTTGTCTTTTCGCAAGCGAAACAAACAGAATAACAGACATACAGTCTCACAGAGGAACCAATTGTCGAAAAAAACTCTTTCAAAATGAGCATACTTCAAAATGTGTAGAAAGTACAATTTCTCCATTTTGGATTTTCGACCCTCATCGCAATACTTCCTAATATTTCATACTAGGTTAGTTCATATTAATTGGAAGTGAAAAGTGAATATAGGTTTTGTAATAGTTTCGTGCGATATAAGAGTTATTCCGTTCCGTAAATGGTCAAAACATTTTAAACTAAACTTCAAACATTTATTTTTGAAAAGTTAGAATCGTAGCATTTTTTGAGAATTGGGAATTCTCAAACACTTATTTTCTTTATTAAGATAAACTTAAACAGAAAGCTCATTTTCCGGAAAGTATTAAAAAATGTATAAAAATATGCATCTCCTTGAAATATCTAAGAATTCTTATATTTCCTTTAAAAAATAATCCACAATTGAAACATACAACAAAATCGATCGCACAACTTTAAACTTAATCCCTTCCCCACCAAAATTCAGAAAATAATCCCTTTACTGTAATGGGAAAATTGAGAAAAATACGCTGTTCCATTTTCCAATAATCTGAAACACTTTGGAATGGGGGAAAGATCCGTTCGACAACACTTCTACTCGAATTTTCGAATAATAATAAAACTCCCCCGTGTCGTTGCAGAGCTTATATTCGTGTCTTCTTTTTATAAGGATTGGAAATCACTTGTTCTCAGATGACTTTCAGAGTTAGAAAGAAATGGTGTTACAATTTATGTTATCGTTTGGGAACCATTATCTTATGCTGTTGTTACAATTTTAAGAATGGGGATGGCAACAGCTCCAAAGGTTTGTTGTCATTTGTTGCCTAGAACCTTTTGTTTTGGTGTCCGAAAATAAGTTTTCTAAGAATATTTTACTTATTAAATTTCAATGTCAACTTCTTCTTTGCTGTTGGTTGTTCAAAAGATTTATTATAGAAAACTTGCATAGAATTTTTTTCATCTATATTGATCATTTTGAGCGTGAAACCGAAGCAACCAATGAAATCGCAGTACGTGAAACCGAAGTAACCAATGAAATCCAGTACAGATAAAAATGAAAAAAACAAGAGAGTTACATCATCGGAAACATTCCCATTGTGGTCTAGCAGTTCGTTCTAGTATGAATCTGTCGGTGCATAGTTGATGCTTAGAGTATGAAACATCAAATAGTTATAAACTTCTAAGGTTGTTTGTATGTAAGTTCATAAAAATAATAAATTTAAATGGTATGTAAGGGAAAATTAAATTAATATTAACCCATTAACGACTACGTTGAATAGCCTTCCTTTCCGAATAAAACCGTTAACTTTTATTTTATATGAATTCATTTTTTCCGTGCAACTTAAATTGTCCCACATAAATTGTTCAGGGCTATGGTCTTCATTTGTGTTATATTTTGATTATTTTGATGAAATTAAGCAGAAGGCTCATTTTAGAATGGCAAACTACCTTGCCAATAATCGTGCATGGATTAACATAGTCTAATCCTACCTATCTGTTCAGAAGCATATGTTAAAGGACGTACTGCAGACAAATGAAAAACAAAACGGTTTTTAAAAATATGTACTCCCTCCTCCCGGGTGTAAGATAGGTAAAAAAAAATTTTTTTATGAAAACAAAATATTTTTATTTGCATACAAAAGAAAAAAATCTAAGAAAATGGGTTATTTTTAACTGGTAGTCATGGTCCTTGTTAACATTTTCTTATAATATTAACTTTAAATTTAAAAAAAAAAGTTCTTTTGTGGATACCATATGTGAATGAATGAATTAAATAAATTGAACAGATCTAGTTTAGGAAATCTATCAACAACAAAAAAGTTTCATATAAAACAAATTCCATTAAAGATACAAAATATATTTTAGCCAAGATGGGGGTTTTGGCATTTACGAGCCTGTCAATTTAGTCTATATTCTCTGATCTTGAAGACCTAATTTAAAAAAATGTATGAACTTATTTAATGTCATTCATTCCAAACAATCGGTAGAAAAGACTTAGAATTTTATCTTTGCTTGCACCAAAAATGGTCTGTACCCGAAGTAATCAAGATCCGCTGTCGAGAACAACGACCAGGAAACCAGCTCGGGAATTCGAACTGATTACTTCATCTTCGCTTCTTGAGGATCTGGTAATCAAATGCGTTCTGTTTGCTACTTCGATTCGGTTTCCAAGGTGGCGGAGATGCACTTAAAGGACAAAGGAAGGCTCATCACAAAGTTAAGAAGAAGATGGAGATGCTTGGCGAGAAACAAAGTGAAGCCGTCGGAAAGTCGCCAAGAAACCATTGTAAGCCCAAACATATCGCTCACTCAATGTTTTTTTTCAACGGAGCTGCTTTATTGGCGCTTAAGCCTTTGCAGACTCTCCATATTCCTCAGAACTGAGAGCCATTTTTTGTGGCACTATCTAGGCGACTCTCGCTACGAATTTGGACGATCAGATTACAATGATGACATGCGTGCCCACGATTTTCCCACCAGAAAATCTGACGACTCAGCCGAGGATCGAACCCGCAAACTTGGGCATATGAGGCGCACATTTTATCGTCATTCAATGTTAATTCATGCTGAAATGCATTTATTCGTTAAAAAGAGTAAATAAAAAATAAAAATGTCTAATTACATAGTTGTAGGCTGTAGCTCGAGATCTGAATTTATACAAAATGGTAGTAATTTCCTTCACAGGTAAGAAAAATGCTTTGTAATTATAGTTTATATTCGAGATTCAAAACTCGGCCAAGTCGATGTAGTAAGCCTATGCAAACTCCACTGCAGAATAGCGCCAAATATTTCGCCGAGAACGTTTGCTTGGGCTTACTTCAAAGCGATAGATGGCTTCACTAGGCAAACCGGTTTCTATTTAGGCTTTTGCTCGCTAGCATCTCCATCTTTTTCTAAACTCTATGAGCCGCATTTTGCTACGCTCCAGAGGAACAGATGTGTCTTCTCAATATCTTACTTTGAAGCTAGGGTGGAAGAAATGCCGGTAATGTTACTCAAGGGTATAAGGTGAATTATAAGTGCTTTATTTCAATATGTAGATTGTAGAAGTCAAATAAAAAGGAAGTTTGTTATGCTTAATGCCAAATTGATCTTTTATAATGTTAAAATAAATAGAATATAACTAGTTACGCGTAAACCAATACAGCGATATTCTGTTGAAAACTTTACTGTATGATTTGTGATATTCTGTTGTATTTTTCGACATATAAGAAAAGTAAATGTATGCATACAATATAGCGGTTAAAATATTGTCTAGGGGTCTGGCTACATCACCATAGAATTGCATAGGCACATTCATTTCCTGTTGCAGGTAAATGCATCTTTTTTCACACAGTTAAAACAATTCCGCTCAACCATCTTCCTAGCATCTAAAGGGAACTATTTGAAATACGACGACTTTTTTTTTACATAAACCCTCTTCGAATCTGTAATAAGTATTTTTTTAATTTAATAATCAATTGTCGTAATTAGTTGGAACGTCCATTATTTTTCAACTTTAAAAGATGATTGTGCTGCTTGCCTTCCCGAACCCCACAATTAACAATACTCCCTTCTCTGTTCCTGTAATTCCCCTGGCGATGTTTTGACGTGAAAACATGCTTAATGGATAATTAATTTTTTCTGGACGTAATAGCCTAATTCTCAGTTGTATTTTCCTCTTGTTTTTAAATGAATGTATTAAATGTGTAGTACTCTTTTAAAATTGCTGAGAATGGCATTTTACCATAATTGCAAGAAAATTGAATAATAACCCAGTGAATATAAAAATACTTATTCTGAAAAAAACCTTCAAATTTTTGCATCTTATACAATGTTTAAAAATACTTATCAAAAATTAGATTATTGCTACTTAATGTTGCCAAATTTACTTTCAATTACAGTAGAACTCCAATTATCCGAAGGGTGCTGATCATCCGAATATCAAAGAAATTCTACCGGCATACCTGTTTCTGTTCGTCTTTGTGCCTAGTAAGTGTCATGCCTAGTAATCTTTTTGTAGCGACCAAAAACATTACTAGGTATGACATCCAAAAGAGACGAACAGTAACAGAATATACGGGTGTAAAATTTTATAAGTCGAAACTTTTGTACTAACTGTAACTATTACAAAATTAAAGTTATAACTCAATTTGGCAAACGACACCTTACAATTTAAATTTGGTTGGGTTGATGAGAACGAAACTAGAACTACATTATCTCACAACCCAACAGTACATTGTGTAATTGATTAAAATATAACTTTTTTTTCTGATCAACTCCAATCAATCGCATTTCTCATTATTCGAAAGGATCGGATAGTTGGAGTTCTACCGAACTTACTATGAAAGAGGGTAGGTATTATAGAGGGTAATAATTAAATTATTGTGTGATGGGGGGTCGGAAATATGAAATGGAGATTCTGTGTGTTCAACCAAGTTTTGGAGGTTGCTGATTTTTAAAAAAAGTGGCTTTTGAACATTAGTCCGTCCGTCAAACTTCTCTTTTGTCGGTCGAATGATCTAGAACTACTAGAAAATATATTATAGAGTAAAATAAATTATTGTTATTAATATGAAAAAATTTTTAAATTATTTATTTTAAAAAATTTAAATTATTAAATGTTAAATTAATAATAATAATATTATTAAAAAATAATATTATTAATAGTAATAATATTATAATAATAATATTAATAATATTAATATTAATAATAATAATATAATATTAATATTAATAATATTATATATATTAATAATATTAATATTAATAATATTAATATACTAAACTAAAAGAGCTACAAATTACGAATTTGGTACACGAGTAACTGTTGGACGTCATAACAAGGATTTGAAATTATAAATAACGCTTGCGCAAAGAGTAGCTGCATTGAACTTTTTGGGGTTTAAGGGTATTGCCGAGAAACCAAAAGAGATATAGATTTTAAATTTCGTAAACGAGTTTTCAGTGTCTGTCAGATGGCCTATTAAGGTGACCGCACACGTTGAAAATGTTATTTTCGATTAAAAAAAATTATAATTTTTTTACTTGTTTATATTATTAACCAGGTTTTAGTGTTTCTAAAACTGTCATTTTAACTGTGCCGCAAGTAGAACGAACGTAGTGATTAATTTAGTAAAGGTCAGTAGCACTAGAATCAACCAGATGTTGAAACTTTAAATGCGTTTTTCTCGCATTTTAGTTTTTCAATAAATAGTTTCATTTGGAAAAAGATAACTCAAAAAGTTATTGAGAAATTTTAAAAATTCTTTTTTCTACTAATTTAAGAAATTGTTGTCTAGGGAATATACCCAAAAACTTGGAAGAAATATTATTTTTATTTTGTTTTGACCATTTAATCATTTTGACACGCCGTAAAAAATGTTGAAAATCAGAGTCTTTTTTTAGACTGCTAATAAAAATTTTATTTTAAAATAAAATCTTTTGAATTTAGGTATAGTCCCTAGACATAAGTTTACAGTTTAACTTGGTGGTTTTACTTTCTTAATAGGTCGAACATTTCTTTTCTAACCTAATTGAAGTTTTTGATAAAAAAAACGGCAAAAAACATGCATAAAATGACCATATTTTAAAAAATTTGGTATATATGCCAAATTTTATTTGCTATATCTAGTTTTTTCTTTCACATACACACAAAAATGCTACCAAAGTTGTTTTCTAGTTCATATTTTTAAAAAAGTGCCCTTCGTATAATGTTACACACCCGAATTTTTTAAAATCAATTTGATCAAAATTACTGTATAAATGAATAAGAAATACACCTATCGTGCAATGCTTCATCAAAAAACACGTACCAATATGCTTATTACATTACAATACACAAAATAGAAATACCATGCATGAAACGATTAACACCTCCGTCCCATACGAAACCTAATAAAAGTCTGGCACACACATGAAGGGTTCAGAATATAAGTGAACCAAGTCCACTTTTTGTCCTTTTCGAGTTAGCAGCGTAATTGCATGAACTAACTACAGTAGGCCTCCAATTATCCGAAGCAATTGAGACCTAACCACATTCAGATAATTAGAGTTAATCGGAAAAAGGATAGGTAGGTAGGTTGGTACATAGATTTTCCGGTTTGTGGGCTTGATCCGAGACCCGCTTATAAACCTTCGTCAAGTAAGACAAAAACACAGACAAAATTATTTTACTGACACAGCGAGAGAAAGTGCACCCAGGGCTAAAGCGGGAATCGAACAAGTACCGGTACAGTGCACAGACTGTTAGGAAAAAGGGTATATTCAATCAATAACTTTTAATGTATTGTTGGGCTGTGAGATCATGTAGTTCTAGTTTCGGTCGTTATTAACCCAAGCAAGAGCAAAGTGTAAGATGCTATTTTGACAGTTTGAGTTATAGCTTCTGTAATGGTACTTCTATTCAACTCATGTAGCAAAGGTGGTTTCAGAAAAGCTTATATGCAACTGATAAACTTTTATAAACGGCCTATTTGTTACGTTCGTCTCTGTTGGATGTCATGCCTAGTAATTTTTTTGGTCGATCCTAAAAATTACTATGCTTGACATCCAACAAAGACAAACAGTTATAGATGGCCGGGTAGCTTAGTTGTAGTTTAAATTATCGTCGCAGAGCTATACGAGGGCTAATAGCCGGGAAGAATTTTCTTTCTGAAATTCGGATAATCGACTACTCTTAGGATAATTAGAGTTGGGATGATTGGAGTTCTACTGTATGTAGAATTTCAATATGTAGAATTAAAGAGTCAATTTTGTTATAAAGCTTTAACTTTAAACCTCTGTAGCACAAAGAAGCTTTTAATGGACTCGGTTCACTTGTATTCTGAGCCCTCCACATATCACCCCTCCCCCCTCCGATAATAGGCCTGATACAAATTTCATGAATATAGGAGGAATTTTCGGTCAGCTGTTCTCCGGGGTGTTCCCGTTCGAGATGTTCATAGATGTTCCTAGGATATCTCGCCATGATTAGGGGCAGAAGGGGCGTTTCAATCACGCACTTTGGGGAAATCTGTCAACGGTCTCCTGGCAGCCAACTTTCTTCTATTTCGCCATGAGATGGGGAAGAAATCGACTAACATTATAATATATCGGTTCTTGTGTGGTGAAACTGCGTCTAAAAAGATAACAATATTTATTTGATATAGTCCGTCTGTCACTTCTTAGCATTTCAAATATTTTGATAGTGGGAGAGTCCACTTTGAAAAAGGGTAAGGAAGATATTAGTTTAAGCAAGTGTTACTATATATTTGGCGATTCACTGCTTTTTCTTTCACATATTTCTTTAAGGTTTAGAAACAGTTTTTCAACTGAAGGACAGTTCGAACTTGCATCGGGTGCACTTTCTGCATAGCTATATTTTAACTTATAGCGTTCCCCGAGGTGATACTGAATGTGCTAAGTAATACGTACTACAGATGTAATTCTATTAACGATCAAAAAAAGATAGAAAAGAAATATACGTGCAATTGATGACGACCATTATCAATTAAACTATAATCCTCCTTTCACCAATAACCCATGTTTAGTTTTAGTGTGACACATTATTTCCAACCAAACTAACCCAACAATCTCCTATGCTCGCCAAGCAGCATGGGATTGGCAACCCAGTTTTCAAAGTAATCTCTTCCACAATCAAAATAATTGAGATGCTAAGAAGTGACGGTCGGACTATAGATATGTAGAAAATAATATTTATATGGAAAGAGTTTGTCCTATACAGGGAGGGGGGGGGGTTGAGATTTTAAGGACCACTCGGCCGAATTTGGCCGGCAATATGTCGTTTCAAGGGATGGAAGATCCGAGGATAGATCCGAGTTGCGTCCAAGTTTTTACCAACAACCAATCCCTAACGGACAAGTTCATCTTGATATGCACCTTACACTTTGGTTTTGGTTGATGACGACCGAAACTAGAACTACATGAAATCACATCAACAATACATATACAGTAGAACTCCAATGATTGCTAATTGGTTGGTTGGTAGACATATATACCGGTTTGTGTGCTTGGTCAGAGACCCGCTTATAAACCTTCGTCAAGTAAGACAGACAAACACAACACACACACATAAGTGACAGAATTATTGCTGATTATACGAATTTCAGAAAAAAATTTCCACCCGGCCACCTGTTACTGTTTGTCTTTGTTGTTTGTCATGCCTAGTAATTTTATTGGACCGACAAATAAAATTACTAGGCATATGACATCCAGCAGAGACGGACAATAACAAATAAGCCGGTTATAAAAGTTTATATGTCGTATATAAACTTTTGTAAAGCAAAAATTCAAATCTAAGGTTGAAAAAAAAAACTATTACAAAAAGCTTTAACTGAAATTGTCAAAACACCACCTTACAGTTTGGTTTTGGTTGACTTGATGACGACCCTAGAACTACTCTCAGCCGAACAATACGTTAGATAATTGATTGTATATATCTTTTTTTCCGAGTGACTCCAAATATCCGAATTTCTGATTATCTGAATGTTGTTAAGTCTCAATTGCTTCGGATAATTGGAGTCCTCTTGTACTCTAAACTCCTTTTTCATTGGCTCTTTTTCTAATATTTTCTACTTACCTTTTGGTCCTTTTTCTACTTACAAATATAATGAAAAAATGCAAGATAGAGAACAGCTGTTCCCGCGAGAAAACATGCTTCTAATATCCTACAGAACCTTCTCCACACGACATGCGGACATTACAGTCAAGTTCACGCCTCACTTTGGTTTAATAAATTCAGCGCGGATCCCGGGTGAAACTTGGTGACACGTGTCCGAGAAATTAGTTCCTGGGTTGTCAGAGCAGAGGACATTTTGTGGGGGTCCGATCGATGGGCAGAAAAGTTTAGGTTCTTATGTTTTTACATATCAATGCAAGAGGGGCGTAAGTCCACCTTTTTAACCACATACATGTATCATTGCTATTGTATACGAAAATGTTTGGTTTGGTGGAGTTAATGTGACATACACGAGGTCTATTTACGAGGGTACTACATGGCGACTTCTCCCCATCGCCGCCGAGCCAACTTAGCCATCCTATTAACGTATCTTTCTATAAACAAAAATAATTTCACCAATAAATAACACCGTGCACATCTGGTGCACATACGCCAAATATGCATATGTGGTGCAAAGTTGTGATGTCGGATTATGTTACTTTTAAGGTCGTTAAGGTACAAAGTCGCCACGTTTTGAACGGTAAGTGAAAAGTATAACCATGTACAAAACTTGGTGCCACCAGGAAGATTCATAAAGAAGTTTGCAACGCAAAACATTTTTTCTATAAATGAACAATGCGAAGATATCTGTACCACTATTCATATTAAACATTCAAAGTTTCTGAGAGAAAGTTTTCGAAAGGGAAACCATTTGGAAGTTTGGGATTCTGATTTGGAATGAATCCAGAGAGGTTGTTTCCGCATCGGAGAGTCTCAAGTTAGGCGAGTGCTCGTTTTGAGGTCGGATTTTATGGTCCTCTTTCAGATATCGCAGGATGAAATTACGGTTCCGCAAAAAAAGAAAATAATAATGCGGTTTGGCAATGAAAAATGTATTTTTACTGGGTAAAAGTTAACGTATGTTCGAAAGCCATGTTTCTATTGGAACCAAATTTTAAAAAAGTTAGCCTTCTGTTGATCAAATTGACACTACGTTCATAAAGTGATAAGGATACACTTGAAAAGGTTTTTTTTTTGTACTTCCAGGAAAAGCAATTTGTTTTGGACAGCTAATTGGTATGAAACTGCATTTATATTATTGCATGTTACTTTTATTAAGCTTTAAAGAGTAAAAAAAAATCAAGAGTGAGATAACCTTGGTCAGGAACTGTAAAATTAGACCTGAAGATATCCCAGATACTCTCTTCTCATTTTACAAAAATTTTAGTGCAATTAGTAGTTGAAAAACACAAAAATATTTTGTTATTATTTATTAGAGAATAAAGCTGTGCCCAAACTTACAATGGTTCACAATATGCTGTACAGTACACTGTTAAAACTGACGGTGTGAATAGCCTAGGGGTGCCAGAATGGCACTCCTAGGCGATTCACAAGCCCAAGATTCATCGACCCAAGGCAATTCAAAGTCTTGAGGTTCCAAATGGGAACGCCTTTGCACCCCGGGTGGAAAATTGCACCAATTTATTGTCACCTTCAGTTTTAATAGAGTAGCCGCCGCTTAAATGAATCACATTGGGATTGGTCCCACTGCATTTTGATCCAATTAAGTAAGTTAACATGATACAGGGTTCCAAAAGCCCACATTGATAAATATTCGTTCAATGGTTAAGGTGCTGGCATGCGTTGAGGGCATTAAAGTCTGCAGCAGTTTGCAGAAAATCTGCACGTCTGTCACGTTCAACGATTCTCGTTAGTCATCGATGGACCCAATTTTCCACAATCTTTTTCTGGTTGCAACTATATCGTAGATTTGATGTTTTACTGGATTCCCGATATTCATGTTACACTCGTGAAACAGTCGCAAGGGAAAATCCGAAATGCATTGCTACCTCAGAGATGCACGGAGATCGAGTTTCATAGCTCATTCGCCGACATGTTTAATTTTGATAACCTGCTAAAATAAATTTTTACACGAAAGTCTTTTGCTAGAGTAATAAAAAAAAGAACGGACGACTCTTGGAAGCGCTCTTTTGAGCCTGTGGAAAATCGGTGAACATCTTTTTGTTAAAAGTTATAATACTTATTGTCGCTACTGTATAACTCAATCATTTAAGGGGGACCAGACTTGAAAATTTACCAAACCAAAAAACACATTTTGAGATTTTTAGAGTGGGATAATATTTCAAATGTTAACTTCGAAATGGTACAATTTGGTAGGCAATATGTCAATTAGAAGTATTTTACATTAATTTTTTTAAAAAACACTTTCCGCCTGACAGATTGTTAAAAATTATACTTTAAACGCCATTTTCTCAAAATGCATATTTTAAGAAAACTGTTCCTTTTTCTCAGTAACTACTGAATATTTTGCTTAGATTTTTTTTGCATACACATTAAGTACTTTTACACAGGCATATGCTCAATTTGTCTTTGCAATGCATCCCTAACAGCCATGTGACGAGTATGTGACGAAAAGCGATATCACATACAAGTCACTGAAGATTGCTGTGATGTCACATATTCAGTCACTTGTTTGTCACATAGAAGTTGAATGTTCGCTTTTGTTACGTATCTTTTACGTAACATGGATATCGATGATATCGCAGCAATGTCGCATTTTGAGTTGTATGTGACATAACTGACTTCTGCGACCAGTATGTAATTTAGTGAGGAACATAATATTGCAGCAATATCGCATTGCGACTTGTATGTGACATAACTGAATTCTGCGACCAGTATGTGATTTACCCAGCTAAAAAAAAACTGCAGTAAATTTTTTTTCTGGTGGCGCCATCTAGTGAAATGTTTTTAAATCTCACAAAGATAAATAAAAATAATCATCAGGAAGTTGAGTTGTATTTATACCCAAGTAGGAAGGCAGGAGCACGGGATTTGATCTGGGGGTATTTGTGTAGCTGTTCAGCGCGCTACTAACTGCGCTATTGGAACTTGCAAATTGGAGCGCGTTTTAAAATTAGGAATGGTATATCTTATAATTAGAACATACAAAATTACACACTCCATGGATTCGATTATAGTTAATAAATTTGATTCATAATTTTGCGTACAATTTGTCTATGATTTTTATTTAAAAATATTTAAATTAGATTTAATTAATTCTTCTAAGGTGGTAATAAATAAATTGGATGCAAATTTTGTGAGTTAGAAAAATATATATATATAAAAATTCCTTTAAGATTAATTTATTTTTAAACTTTCTATAAAAAGGTGAGAGCAAAGCTACTGAGCAAACTGAAATATTAAGCATATAATTTTTAAATCTGCTTTTTTTGTTTAAATTTTACTGTCACTTTATATAGGTGGCATTATTTTCTTCTTTTTTGCAAAATCAAATCAAAAACGTCTATGGAAATTGGAAAAAAGAATTTGAATCGCCAATTATAGCTTTGATATCGTTTCTGAATTTTTAGAAGTTACAGATTAACAAAATCTAGATCTGCGATTTGAACTTAACTAGATTACAAAAAAAACCTCATTACTAAATTTAATGTAATAAACTCATTTTAAATTTTCCTGGAAACTTAAGAATATTTTGCCAACACAGAAATAATTTTCTTTTGCAAACATTTTGCAAACATTTTGTCAACAGGAAGGCACAACAAAAATGTACCCGTCACATGCGTAAAATATTAAGCTAATTTGCAAAAAAACTGCAAATGTTTACATTAAAAATTAAATGTTTTTCCGCAAAAAATTCCAACAATTTTTAGCTGGGATACAATTACTACAAGTGTAAAATATCAAAACCAATTTCAAAAATAAAGAGCAATTTTAAGATAAAGATTCACTACAAAAAAAATTACAGTATTTTTGGGGTTAACGCAACATTATTTTTTAAAAATAACTTCAAATAAACTTTAGATTAGTTTTTTTTTAAAAAATAGCTGAAATACTTTAAGCCAAGATGAAACTACGAAAAATCTACAGTATTTTTGCAGTTAACCAGCTTATATAATTTTTTAATAGATTTTTTTAAAGTATTTAAAATCAAGATGACCCTTCAAAAAATCTACAGTATTTTTGCAGTTAACAGCTCACAGAACCTTTGAAATAAATCACTTCAAATTAACTTTAGATTTTATTGCAAAACAACTGAAGTTTTTTTTTACAGTCGACATTCTTCTACAGAAAATCTGCAGTTGACTGTAGAAATACTTCAAAATCACTTCGCTTCTGTAGAAAAACTGCAGTTTATTTTAGCTGGGTATAGTGATGAACATAATATTGCAGCAATGTCGCATTGCGACTTGTATGCGACCTAGTTGACTTTGCGTGGCGAATTAGCGACGAACTTGACATCGCAGAAGGTCACATAGATCATGTTGCAGCCATATTGGTATGGGACAAAAATGGGATATCACATACAAGTCACAACACAATGCCACTGCAATATCACATTGTGATATCACTGGAATCATCACATTGTGATATCACTGGAATATCACATTGTGATATCACTGGAATATCACATACAAGTCACACTGTGACGGGGATTAGGAGCAGGGGTGCCTACAAGGGGGGGGGGGGTCAACGACGCAGACTGCGTCGTTGAAATTTTAGGGGGGGGGGTGAATTTTTTTTATAAAAATTATTAAGAAACTGCCAATCTTTATAAAAAAAAACTCAGCTAACTCTTATTCTTCCTAATTATCTGCCCCCCCCGACGCAACACCGGGGGGGGGGGGGGGGGGGGCGGCTCAGAACTTGTACTCTGGCGATTTTTTATTTGGTTAAAATAACACACAAAGTGGCAAGAAAATCAAAAGTGGGTCCAATTTTTGTATATTTTATTTGCCTTCAAAGAATATGAATGGGTAACCATAATTCGAAGCAACACCAGGAAAAAAAGGAGTTATAAATTATGTTCGATGGCGTCTACCATACCATACCAGACGAATATTTCTGACAATTATGTCCAATAAACAATACGATCACTGTAACTAAGTTTAAAAACTCATAAATCTCACGCAGTTTATAAAACATTTCGGTGAATTGATGACGTTTGCCAATGGTATCAATGAGATATTACCACCATATTTTGCAGCTGGCTCATAAATCTTTCGAACTTTGTTTAACAGTTTTACGAATTAATGACTTTCAGATAATATTTCTGACTTTTTTCCGCCAAATTAGACTCGAAGCCAAAATAACTAAATGATTTGCTTTAGAATCAGTAGGAAAATACTTGTCGTCTTGTGTCAAATGTGTGGGTCTTGGTGATTGAATATAATTAAATAGTTCAATTCCGAGTTTCACGGTAAGAATTTTGTTATATTTAACTTTAATTTTTTAAATTTTAGTTTTTTTAAGTGAAACTACTTCTGTAAACATTATAAAATAATTCTGATTTGTTTGATAATGTCAAATGTGTTGTATGTATTAGATAAACAAGTAGGTTTGTAACAGAATCTGTCACTCAACTCGCTTCCACATATTTGTGTTTAATAGGAAAAAACACGCCAAACACAACATTAATTCTATATTTAACATTTACAAGCTAAATTTGGCTAGTTTCATTTATTTTATTTCGAAAATTCAATAATTATTACTTATCGTTTGCAAAAATTAATTTATATTTTAAAGAATAAATATGTCATATTCCTCGCTTTTAAATAGAATGAAAACATTTCATATCAACATACAAGGATTCCGTAGTGAAATATATTTGACGTCATTTCAAACTGATCGATGTCGCAAAAATAAATTTATTTTAATTTATTGTCTAAAAGAATTAAAGTTTCTCGAGCGATTGTTGCGAATGGCAAATGTGATTTAATTCTAATAAAAACAGGGCCTTTAGCTATTTGTAATTCAAACTTTTAAACGCCAAAATTAACTATTTTCATTAATCTTCTTTCTCAGATTTAATAATTAGACTTTATCGTTTGCTAAATTTGTTTGAAGTTCGAAGAATAATGATGCAATCTTTTTTAATAAATATTTTTGTCGCCACAATTTCCCATTTACATTTCTTTCGAAAATTCACTTATTTATAGTTTGTTAAATTAATTTACATTTCAAAAAATTTATAATTTGTACATACATTTGTACATTGATGCTTTAAAAATAAAAGTGAACTTAGCATATTTTTTTATGCCAAGTTAGAATTCTCTATGCATCTTTCTACATACATATATATCGAACCATTAAAAGAACTCTATTGTGATAATACAACAATCCAAACCGAATTATATCACATAAATAAATATTTTTTCAAAAGTGTATTTTTATTTTAACAAAAGTTTCTCGTACGTTTAACGAAATGGCAACAGTGAAAATATTGAATAAAAATGGAATTTGCATGTTATTTCAATGTAGATTAAATTTTTAGTTATTTAAATTTTAAATAAGCTTCTAGTTTAAAATTTTCAATGAAATTTGGCATGTAGCCTAATCTGATTTTTTGCTTTAAAATGACGTATCCCACTTGTCTGTGGGACTTGTGGGACTTTCTGTGAAAGTGGGTGACAGACGGACAGACGGACTGAACGATTATAAAACCTTCCACTTTTTACGTTATAAACGTAGTGTGGAAGCTAAAAGCTATACCAAGATAAACTTTTTATGCATTAAGAATTGAGGGAATGAATTGGAAGCCGTTTTTGATTGGATCACGTGTCCGGCTATTTTAATTGATTTAAAAATAATATAATTACATAAATTTTGAGCGGAATATTTACCAATTATTTAGATTCCGATAGCTTTTGCTGTAAAGAAAACCTTTTTAAAGGAAAATTAAAAATAGCTTGTAATTCCGTATTATAAAAGATATTCCAACAAAAGGTGCTTCCCTTTTTCGATTAGGGGCAACTCTGCTTTGACCTATCATTAGAAAAATATCTAAGGAGAAAGTCAGTTCTTGGGTTTTATTTCTTGGGACAAAGTTACGGTCCGGATTTAAAGATTTGTCGCTTGTAGGCTATACGATTGATTTGCCGCTCCTGCACAATATTCTCCCCCTTCGGGGAAAGGTAGCTGCAAAATAAGGGTGGTATGTGTTGTTTAAAAAAGATACACATATTAGAATCATCTATGTACCTTAACACGCTAAATCGAAAGCGAAATAGGCGATTTTTTAAAAAAAAACTGTTCGACTATTTTTCTTTCAACTTCGAAATCCGAGAGGAGAGGTGCAATTGCCCTCGAAGCTACCATGTTTGCTACGAAATATTAGTATTATATATACATTTACGGTTTACGCATTAATGTAAAATATTGGTTTTCTTTCTTAAAAATATTCGTATCTTTATAATAATATTTTTTTGCCGAATGCTGTTTTAATTGGTCGTGAAATTTGCCGCCCCAAAAAATTCCTCGCTCTAGGCTACAGCCTACTTAGCCTATTTAGAAATCCGGCCCTGGCCCATTCGATGGTACTTAAAATATCATTTTACTATAAGGTTTTCTATATACACCTTAAAGATGTAGTTAGAGTCTACTTTTGTTAGGTACTCCCATTAGCCCATATAAATAATAAATCATCACTGTTTTTTTTTAGTGGGGGGGGGGGGGGCGCTGTGTAATAATTTTCTAGGGGGGGGGGGTGCGTCGTTAGCTCTGGGGGGGATGGGCACCTCTGATTAAAGCGACATCGCTGTGTCATCACATACATGTCACAATGTGATGTCACTACAAGAGCGAATTGCTACATCTGTGGGATATCCCCATTGTGACTGGGATTTAGATGACATCACTGCGATATCACATACAAGTCACAATATGATGTCACTGCAAGATCGCATAGTGACATCCTTTTGATATCGCATACCAGTCACATTGTGACGGTGACTTACGCGATATCACTGTGATGTCACACACTTGTCACATTGCGACTGTGACCTAGAGTGACAAAAAATTAAGTTGCAGCGACGTAACTGTGACAAACCTTGCTGTTAGGGATTGTACATAATACATAGCTCACTACTTCTGTTGATAATTTCCTGAAAATAGAAAAAGAAATATCTCTTCATGTCTTTGCAATTCATTGTTTCATCCAAACAAGTCACCACTTTCACAGAACCATCGATTGTCGGAGTGATTAGGCCGAGAGTTTATCATCGTGTTATCTGCTCACGGGGACTGGACCATTGCTACAAATGAGTCTAATCCGATACATTCTTTCATTTCTTTTTCTTCTGCATCGACAGGGTTCGGTTGGAACATTCCTAGTGGATCCGAATCAAGGAGGTTAAACAAGACGCTGACTGACAGAACAACATGCTAAAAACGAATTGCCAAGTGAAGTTGTGATCACATTCGCGAAGCACACAAAGCACAAAATGATTTGGCGTAATTCTAATGAAGAATAGGTGTTGCCAGCAACCAACCAATTAAATTTATTTAAAATTGAAATGTGAATTAACAATTTACGGATGCCTCATAAACCTACGAAGAGCTTCACAAATAATCGTTATTTGTAGTTAAAAAACAATAATTAAAATAAAGCGATTTGCTTTAAATATGAGCGGTTCTTTCATTTCACTTGTAGTTCGTTTTAGATGATGTATTTTCTTTCAGCTCTCATACTTGGCCTTCCTTTGATCTGTATTTCGATTGGTGCTCTGATTCCAAGTGACATTTACCAATCGAGGCTCGAGAAAGAATTTATTTTCATTTTGCATTCCCGTTGAAACCCAAGACCGGAAACATGCTCATTAGCCTACTTTTCTTTTTTTAATTCGAAAGAATTAAAAAAATGAAAAAGTAGGTATTGACATGCGGTCGATGTCCGTCTGTCCGTCTGTCCGTCTGTCTGTCTGTCTGTCCGTCTGTCCGTCCGTACCCCCCTTCCAAAATCGGTTCTAATCATCGGATCTTAAAATTCTTTTTTTGTTAGAAAGCTATAACCTCAGATACCCAACTTTCATACTTTTTGTCCGTCTGTCTGTACGTCCGGACGGACATAAATCTACTATCTGTCGGCGAATTTCCCATTGAATTAGCATTGAAATTCAATTTTGAGTCATTTAAAGCACTGTAGGTATTGAAATGCGGTTGATGTCCAACTGTATGTCTGTCCATCTGTCTGTCTGTTCGTATGTCTGTCTGTTCGTATGTCTGTCCGTCTGTCTGTCCGCCTGTCTGTCCGTTTGTCTGTCTGTCTGTAACCCCCCTTCAAAAATCGGTTCTAATAATCGGATCTTAAAAATTCTTTTTTTGTTAGAAAGCTATGACCTCAGATACCCAACTTTCATACTTTTTTTCCGTCTGTCTGTACGTCCGGACGGACATAAATCTACTATCTGTCGGCGAATTTCCCATTGAATTAGCATTGAAATTCAATTTTAAGTCATTTAAATCACTGTAGGTATTGAAATGAGGTTGATGTCCATCTGTCTGTCTGTCCATCTGTCTGTCTGTCTGTTCGTATGTCTGTCCGTTCGTATGTCTGTCCGTCTGTCTGTCCGTCTGTCTGTCCGTCTGTCTGTCCGCCTGTCTGTCCGCCTGTCTGTCCGTTTGTCTGTCTGTCTGTACCCCCTTCCAAAATCGGTTCTAATTATCGGATCTTAAAAATTCTTTTTTTGTTAGAAAGCTATGACCTCAGATACCCAACTTTCATACTTTTTGTCCGTCTGTCTGTACGTCCGGACGGACATAAATCTACTATCTGTCGGCGAATTTCCCATTGAATTAGCATTGAAATTCAATTTTGAGTCATTTAAATCACTGCTGCCAAATCAACAATGGCATGAGAAACTTTATTTAAACATATTTGAAGCAAAATAATATTTTCATGAATCAGTTTGGAATGACGTCATAAAATGTAGAACAATTTGATTCTTTGATTATTCATTAATTATCTACCAAGAAAGCGGCAAGGCATACTTTTGCATGCAATTATGCTTAGTTTTAATTTACATTTCTTGTTTTTTAATGCAGTTCGGAGTAGTTTCATTACTTTTGTTATTAATAAATATTTATTCTTCGAACTACAAATAAATCACGAGCAGATGATAAATAATATTTAATTAATTTGCGAACGAATATTAAGGAAAATAGTTGATTTTGGCTTTTAGAAGTTTAAATTATAGCTGGGTGCTGTGTTTCGATTTTTTTTCTAATGTGTATAAATCTAGTGTAGAAACGGCTGTTGATGATATTTACTTTAGGAACAAAGTTTTTTTCCCGATTAGAACTTCAGTAAGTATTTAAGTAACAGGAAAGTAGGCTATTTTAGTTCTTTATGAACTTCTTGTTTTTCTGTTCGCACTTAATCATGCCGATATGATGGTGCTTCGGTTTGTTTGGGTACATCACATCGACTTGGCGACTTTCAGATACGGCTTCACTTTTTTTTCACGCCAAGCCTTTTCTTCGTATTTAAACCTCTCCATGGCCGGTCCAAATCAATGGCCAAGTGGAACTCCGGAATGTTCTGCTAATGTTTTTGAAACGCACTTTGGATTGGCCGACGGGTCTCATTGGGGATTCGGTACTCGTCCGACGCCATCAATTAGCCATCCGGACGATATGTGCTCGACTCTTTTTCGAGTGCTGATGCTGTAGAGATGTTGGAACGAATCAGATGGAAATGGAACGAGGTATTGAAATGTTGTACAAGAAGTGCAATCGAGTCATAGAGAAGTATTCGCAATAGGAAATAAGCCGAAGTTTTTTATTGAAGTACTTCGAATTCGAATTATTTTCTGAAATTTTCAATGTATTCTAATTACGATGCGCTAAATTTTTTGACGTATCACACTTCCCTGTAGCATTTGTAGTTTGGGCTATGAAAGTGGATGACGGACGGACATACGCACTGAACGATTATACCTTCCACTTTTTACGTTATAAACGTAGTGTGGAAGCTAAAAAAGTGGCACTTTACTCAGTAGGAGAGGGTTGCTAATGACAGCACGAATAGAACTACATGTGTTAATATCCCAGCAGATCAAATAAGGATGTCAAATTATTACACCTGAAAGAATTTTTTCTTGTTGTTTTAGCTAAAGTTGCACTAAAGCTATCCATAAAATATTGGTGTACTTGACATTTTTAACCGCGGTTAAGTGATCTGGTAGATATTTGTGCGGGTACCTAACGCAGCCTCGTAATGATATAGTAAGTGGCATCAAAAGAAGCTATATACAGGGTGGTTATAAAATAACGCTCCCTATTCGGAGAGGTCTGTAGCTTGAATGAATAATCCGAATGCAACAAACTTCGAGACAGTTACTAATCAAGAAGAGGGAAAAAGAATGGAACCATAAAAAAAAAACACCCTGGTCTCTTGACCAGGGTTCTAAATTACGAGGCGAAATTGGCTGTGTTAAAGCTCCTAAAGGAGTCTAGAAATAGGCAGTAGGAATCGATTACATTACATTAAAAAAGAAATAGTTACAATAATAACCGACAGATGTTAATGTGGACACAATATGCAAACACAATAATCAATGCAAACACAATATTCCAATGCAAACAATTCCAATGCAAACACAATATTGTAAGCATTGGCAAAACCCAGCAGTCATTTCTTGCATTAATGTAATCAATGTTTTCGATTCCGGCTGCCTATATCTAGCCTCCTTTAGGAGCTTTAACACAGCCAATTACGCCTCGTAATTTAGAACCCTGGTCAAGAGACGAGGGTGTTTTTTTATGATTCCATTCTTTTCCCCCCTTCTTGATTAGTAACTGTCTCGAAGTTTGTTGCATTCGGATTATTCATTCAAGCTACAGACCTCTCCGAATAGCGAGCGTTATTTTATAACCACCCGGTATATATTTTCAAATTACCTCAATTGTTTTAATTATTTTATCATGTATATTTATTAAATCCATAAAGAGCGTGGTTGAAACTTTTCTAGGGAAATAAAACCGTTATCTTTATCAATTCATTTAAATTCCAAATACACAAATTGCCATAATTTGGATTAAAGTAGCGACAATTATAAATAGTGAATAAAAATAAAAATACCTTTTGAACATATTACATAAATTCAACAATGTTACATACATTTTATTTCATGTGGTGTAATCCTGAATTAAGTAAGTTAGATATCCGAAAATTGGACAAATCCATTCAATATTTCCTAAATGATGTGACTGAAAGAAATTATATGAATTATAGATGTTACGGGTATTATTTTGTTTAAATAAAAAAAACGATATCAACGAAACGCGATATCTATTCATTGGGCAATTCGTGGCGGGAAACTACAATTACCCAATCACATCCCTAGACGCGTGCAGAAAGAGAAAAATATTTCTGGCTCCACCCTATATGAAGCCTATTAAATATTTAGTATTATATAAATAAAAATAAACTATAGTTTCAGCTATAAATCTTTATATTTCGTAGATTCGGTGATATTGCTTTTGCTATAAACGAATTTTTTCTAAAATATAGTAAATCCTGTGATATGTACAAAATGTAATTTATGAAAGTTGTTATCATATTCTGCTTTTTTTCGAAATATAATGATATTTTAAAAGTACTAGTACATAAAGAATATATTTTAGCTTAAGTATATTTTTTTTAATATAACGTTAACACTTAGTGGTCCGAACTATTTTGAGCGCATATCTCCCTTTTTTCAGGACTGATGTTTACTTTAAGTTAAGTATAAGTTTAATCTTTTGTAAGAGCTTTTTTAACGTATCTAAGTGCAAACGAAAAACTTTAAAGCTCATTTTTTCGTTTTCACCTTTTTGTCACTTAGCCCGTTTTTTCACTAAGCTCCTCAATTGGTTATTGCAGGTGACAAAATTTCTTCCAGATTTTCTCTTGCACTTCTTGTAATCGGTGCTCCAATTGGTCATCTGTTCCCACATGACATGGATTCAGCAATCAAAACTCGAGAAAGAATTTATCTTTCTCTTATCATTTCTGTTGCCATTAAAGACCTGGGATCAGTGGTCGAAATTGGATCAAGAAATTTAGGAGCAATCTGTGCGACCAACTTAAAAAACTAAGAGCAAATGCTCATTACCTAGGAGCATTTTTTCAATGCTGAAAGAAAAAAAAATATTTCTCACCCCATTTTTGGAGTCTACACTCTACAGTGCCCAACAGGACAATTTTAAAAGTTGGTTATTTTACGAATTTCGCAGAATTTTCGCAATTTGTAGATCGAAATAGTGCAATTTTAGGACTGCCGAATTTTTGCGATTATATGATCAGATCAATGGTTTGAAAGATTTAGGATAGGTGAAGGTTACTGATTTTAAGATACTTATTTTTGGCAAGAGATTGTTACAAACCAAGATAGAAAAAAAGTTATTAATGCCGATTTTTTAAAAAAAACTATAGTCGCGATAACAGTAACTAAATTTATTTTGTTGTCGCAAAATCGAAAAATCTGATCGAATTTTGCGACAACCTACCGTGAACTTCAAACTCTGCCTGGAACATGCCCATTCCAATAAAGTCCGGTATTCCATTCCAATATGACCACATTCCGTCCGCACTCAATTACCATGCCACCAATCCATTTGTGGTGGCATTCGGAATGCCCTGACAAAATGACAAATTCGTGGCGAGTAGCCGCATTATGTAGATCAAGCAGTGGGTTCGGATTTCACAGGCATCGATCAATACTCAGCATCCTTTGTTGGGGGATGACAGTTAATCCGTGTGGTCTATCACGGGCCCCGGGTGGCCTAGTGCGTTTGATCGTAACCCTTTACGCTACCAGTTTGCGCACTGTACCGGGTGCGGGTTTGATTCTCGCCTTCGCCCTAGGTGTACCTTCTCTCTCGGTGTCTTTCTCGGGTCTCTGATCAAGCACACAAGCCGGAAAATACTAAATACATATACCAACCTACCTAGGTCTATCACTTTGGACTCGGAATGGGTTTTTGATGTTGTGAACTTTTTGTGTACTGCATACTAATTAAAAGGTAAAAACATTAGGCAGCAAAAATGCTTAAAAATGGTAATGAAAATTAAATGCAGTCTACGTCAGCCGTGTCTCGCTCCAATGGCAACGGATCTAAAAAAACGCGGCCAAATTTTTGGCTCCAGGACTTGCGCAGTAAAGAAAAATGACGTCATTTGGCGGTTTTTATAAACTTGACCACCAAAGTCAAATTTTTTTAAATTTAAATTTAATTTTCGAACTAAATATAACTGGAAGTAGCGATCTAGTGTCAACACACATCTACTTCTGCAATCAAGACTGATGATGAGGGTTAGTGAGCATGCGCAGAAATTAATCGTCGAATATATTAATTTTCGTTTCGACATTTATTATCCTTTGCTAATAAAAATGAAATCGGGAATTTTAATTTTACACTTCCACTAATTGAAAGACTTGGGAATAGCATTCATCATGTACGGGAAGGAAAGCTAAACATGTTTTATGCTATATCATTTACGATTAAATAACTAATTACGAACTTTTCGAATAATTGTGTTCTTTTTTAAAAGTTTCATTCAATCAGAAAAAAATTCTTGGAAATGGTCAAATTTCAAAAGTTTTTTATTCGTAAAAATCTTTTATTTCTCTACATAGAACAAAAGATGATACACAATGTTCAAATTTTCTTATGTTTAAATCTCTTATAGACAACTGGAAAGTTATTATTTTAATTAATTGGATTATTTTTTAAGTTCTATTGTAATTCTAATTTGTGTTTTTATCATAGTAACAGAAGAGAACATAGTACATATCATAGTAACAGTGAGAAAATGGTCAATTCTTGTGTTCTGTGTCGACGGACTTCACGGACAAATGAAACGTTAACTAAGAAATTATCGTTATTATTTATGAAGAATGATCTTTTTTACAATATTGTAAATAAAATTTTATTTAAAAGGATTCACTTTATTTTTCCTTTAAAACCCCAAATGTTTCTCCTTCTCCGCACACCGTCAGTAATAACATGAATAAATATTTATAATATAAGTGCATTTTCGAAGGAGAATACAAAATTGTATATACCAAATCAAATACCTTTTTACTCCGAAAAATAGTACTTAAATTTCATATTGTTTACATTCGTTCTTCCAAATAAAAGAAATAATAGAAACCAAATCAATCGTTAACAAAGATCTGACAGTAGCCCCATTTTCTTAAGTTTTTTGGTCTATCCAGTAAAATTTATATGTCGATGAAATCGGTGGAAGAATTTGAGCCAAGTAAAAGCGCCAATATAGAAAAGAAGCCAAATAGTTTTGGCTCCAGGTGTTGGCAACGGCCGCGTTTTCTTAACATTGAGCGAGACACGGCTGGTCTACGTATATAGTTACATATTTGCGGTTGAAAAATATTAAAATACATCATCGTGTTTTTTTAAAATGTTGGTACTTGATATTGGTTTAAGTAGTATACTTACTATTCAAGTAGTATACTTCATTTTTTGAATGATGATTTTCGTAACACTTCTTTCCCAGTATGTAGATCAAGCAGTGGGTTCGGATTTCACAGACATCGATCGGTACTCGGCATCCTTTGTTGAAGGATGACAGTTAATCCGTCAGAATAATCTACTTATGGACTCGGAATGGATTCTTGATGTTGGGGACTTGATTCGTAGTTTTGGTTTTGATGGACAGATGGATATTAGTTTGATGGAAAAAAATAGTTGGATAAATATTTAAATAATTAGTTAATTGTTACCGTTAAAATCAAATTTTCATATTTTTCATCCTATTTTTTAGAAAATTAGTAAAAATCTAGCTAAAACTTTAAAAGTAATACATAGTAGAAAAATTTCAGTATATACAAAAAAATTTCGGTGATTTTTGGGCCATTTTGCAGATAAATTGGAACGAAAAGCCACATTTCATAAAAAAATACTTACATTTTATTAATTTCAGTTTAGTTTGGTACAGTGCAAACTCTTTAAACGACCATGAACTTAAATCTAAGAGAAATCTTGAAAAGAGAGGAAAATATTGTTAGTCGAAACACAATTTAAAATGAGTTTTTTTTAAATAATAGATTTATTGAGTCGAAAATTGTTTTTATCAAGATCGTAACTAATAAGAGTTTGAGACTAAATTGCTGAAAAGTTTTATTAAATTTTTATTTTCAAAAGTCTCTAATGCAGAATTAAAATGTTAGACATGTCAGCAAAGTAAAATTTTGTACAGTTGGAAACAAAAATACACACGTGTACTAAAATAATTACAATCGACCATTTTTATGAGTTATTAATATGCATTGTCGAAGAAGACTGCAGAGTGTACAAAGTAGGCTATTTTAGTTTGTTTTCGAAGCTCTTGCTTTTTATTCGTTTGATAATGATTTCGGTCTTTCCCATTATGTAAATCAAACAGTGGGTTCGGATTTCACAAGCATCGATCAGCCGTCATCATCCTTTGTTTGAGGATGACAGTTAATGCTTCCAAATGAGTCTATCACGACCACGACTACATACTCGAGATAGATTCTTATTGATGTGGTTTTAATCCATAATTTTTTGTACCGAAGGATAGTGGTTAGTGAACAGAAATGTTGAAAAGAAATATTGTGTTTGTAACGATGCTAAAGTAAATACTGTACACTTAGTTAAAGATTCGAACTTTAAAGCTAAAAAATTATAACTATATAAGTGGTAAAGGGAATTAAATGCAAGCTATATTTTAGACTACAGCTATTATTTTTTTTAAAAATATTTTACACAGTTAACAAGTTTAGAGCAAGATTGCGCCGAAATCATGAAACTTTCTAGTTGTGGTAAAACCATAATTTTGATACTCTGCAAATGTAGTAAATCAACATCAAAATAGTGGTGGCAGCTAGAAAGTTCCAGAAATTGGGTGCACTCTTAAAGCAAAATTAACAAACAACTGGGTAAGGGAGGGCTTGAAAACTTTTTATAATGTAAATAATCATTCGTAAGACATCTTTCTCATTATGTAGATAAAGCAGTGGGTTCCGAATTTACACCCGTACTCCGCATCCTTCGTTGGGGGATAACAGTTAATCCCTACGAGAGAGTATATCACTTATGGACTCCTTATATATGCTTAATGGGGGTGCGGAGGGCCTTTGATTCATTCTGTTTTTTGTATGTTTTGTTGAGTGACTGTGGATAACAGACAGGCATAAGGATGGAATTTTTAAAAGAAAAGAAGGGGTTTGTCAACGAGTTTTTTGTTTGTTTTATGGCTGAAATTAGTTGTTGAAATGTAGAACTTATTTATTTTAGACTGGTTGTAAGTTTTGATTGAAATTGAAGGCTGTCAAAAATTACTGCCTGCCAAAATGATGTGAAATTTACAAGGCACACTTGTAGTGTAATGGGACAATTTGGCAATAGTCACTGAAGCTTTGGAATAGCGAGCAATGAATAAATAGATTATTAAATAATAAAAAAAGGTTCGTGGTTTGTTTTAGAAAAAATTTTCCATAGAGATACAAATTGCACTCTTAAAACAAACGAGCGGTTTTAACTCAGTCTGAGTTAATTTCCACTTCTTTCCGTGCCGAAAATGCACTTCCCCTATAGGAGTGGATTTCACTCTTTTGTTTTAAGAGTGTGGAAATAGCGCACTCGCCATTAGATTACGACAATTTAGTTATAAATTTTAGTCTACTTACTTAGTCATATAACTATATTGTTCTCTTTTTATGATTTAACTAATTTCCATTGCTCTAAATGAGTGTCATCTATCAATTTTCCCGTCTTTCTAAACTATTATTTCTAACTTTTTCGGCCATAGCCATTTTACATCACAACTTTCATTACAACCAACTTTTAAATAGTAAAAGTTACTTTTCTCCCCTTTACTACTAGAAAACAAAGGCAGTCAAAACTATGTTATTTCAACAGAAACAATAAAGAGGAAAATTATTCTGACATTTTTTTTCATGCTTACATCTCTGTTGAGCATGGTGAAAGAGAAATATTGGTTTATTCGGACAGTGAAGGATGTTTCCCTTGTTCGAATAAGTGTGGTATTGAAATGCAGATGCTTTAGAAATAAGTTGATGACAATACCTCCCGATTTCGGAGCCAAAAATTTAACGTAGTAACTAAAATATCAGATAGTATTGTCATTGTATAGTCCCAGTAGTACAATCGGTAGAGTACTTGAAACCTAACAAGAAGTTCCGAATTCGAGCCTTGGCTCTTCCTCGTCCTTATTTATTATTAAGTTAGGCATTTAAATTATTATTTCAAAAGTTCTGTTAACTTATGTAAATTTCTGTTTGAGTTCATCCTTTGTTTAGGTTAATTAGTTATATCCCATAATTCCTTTGTTCCAAATTTAAGCGAGATTCTTTCCAGATCGGGGTTATCTTATAAGTTCATATTCAATAAGCGTTACTCGAAACTGTTCGTCCTTCTTACCTGCTCTAAAACTACGTGACAATACTTCAATTAAAATGATGAACGAATAATGTAATAAAAATAATAGATGGAAACTAAAATTATATGACCTAATTTTTTAAAAAATAAATGTAAGTATTATAATAAATAATGCAATAAATTTTAAGTATCTGCATACGTTCAAGGTCAAATTTTATTATAAACGTTATTTATTAATCGTTTGTATAGATTTATACACATTAATACTTAAAATAAACAGAAATTTAAAAACAATTCTAGTATTAAAAAAATCTTTTCTATAATTTTTGAGGTATTTTGTCGATAAATTGAGCTCAAAAATGCAATTTTTCGAAACCTCATTTCATATAAAGTACCGTCAATGCAGGTAACTTTGTTCCAAAATCCTAGGGGTTTTTTTATACAAGAGAAGTGAAAATTAAGCTACAAAAACTATTTAAACACATTGAAATCACCATGCATTTTAAGTATTGAACTTTTAGGAATAATTTGTAAGCATTTTTGTTAAATTTTATAATTTTTTTAAACAAAATGGTGTTAGTTTAAAAAAAATAGGACCCGATTAGAATCCGGGCAGAAAACTTGGTCCAAGCATGAAATACATAAGAAACATATATTTTAGCATCTTTATGGGCTGCGTTTTAGAATTAAATAGTAATATTAAAATGTATAAACATAAAAATGATTAAAATTATAAGTTATATAAAGTTATTAAAAATGGATAATAGCTTACCATTTGCATTGCATTGCATCGTAGAATGACATTACACTGTGAATAACACGATTGATCGCCGCTTAAAATAAAAAATGTAAACTTCAATTTTAACATTGGAAAATTAACTTTTTTTTTAGAAGAAAGATTTAATAATAAATATCTTTATAAAAAGCAAACGATTTTATTACAAAAGAAAAACAATAATATATTCTTAATTAGGAATTTGAAAATGTTTACATTCAACATTTTGTGCGATACATTCACGATTTTGAATGTTGTACGTTTCTTGCATTTTATCTTTACCTTTTTAATGTTTAAAATCGTTTAATTAAAAAAAAAATCATCGCAAAAATGAGTAATCATACTAGTTAGACTTCTTCAAAAATAGTTAAACAGAATACAAGTTTACATTCTTTTTTGAAAGTGTAAAGTTCCATAAAGAAATCCTTACATCTTGAACCAAAGTTACCCGCATTCATCGTCAAAAGTTTCCCATTGACCAATAACTAAATATAGCATGAAAAGTATTCAACTTATATTAAAACAAATGATGTAATATTCATCCAATAAATAAAAGAATAGTATCGGGTGTTTTATTTAGCTATTTTCAACCTTTCCATAAATGTCAATTTAAGATGAGATCATTTTATGAAAAGAAATTAAAATACAAATCTTTTTCCGACGCGTGGACCAAAGTTACCCTCCATGGCCAAAGATACTCACTCCAACGGTACTTAAAATATCTGAATTCCCCTTTAGTTCGGTACAGTGATAACTCTTTTAATCCATGGGAACTAAAATCTAAGATATATCTTGAAAAGAGAGAAAAATATTGATAGACGAAACACAGTACTCAGAACTTCCGTCAAAATTAAATGTTTAAAAAAATTTTGTTATGGAAAAACAGATGTAAATAATAAATTTATAATTTGGAACCCTTAGACCCTAAAGCACAATAAGCAAAGTAACCGAAGTTGTGAACCAGCTAAAGAAATATACTTGGTATAAAGGGTTTTTAGGTATCCTTTAAACTTTTCGAAAAATAGTGTTTTGGAAAAAAATTATATAGAATTTTTTTTTAATTTGCCTCTTAAACTAAAAAATTAAATTGTTTTCAAGAAATATCTTGCCATGTATTGTATACATGTAACACATTGAGTCACATCTTTTAAAAGTCTTTGAGTTTAAGATAAGATCAATTTATTTCGGGTAGCTTTATGGACAAAACTGATATTTATACGTAGGCGGATACCTTAAAAGTCAAAACTACTTTTGATTTTTGTTTCATAGAACTAAGTTTTTTATAACTAACTTTGGGTATTAGAAAATATTTAATTATATTTATAACCAAACCAATCAAGAATGTATTGGGTAAGATTTTTTTTTAGCATAAGTAAAACATATATTCAACAAAAAGCTGTATCCAGGCGCCGAAAAGGGGTTTACAACATGGTCAAAGTTCCTATTCCTATGATTCTATATTCAACTATTGTAGCGTTTAAATTAAAGTATCCAGAAACTATACATTGAATTCAAGTACAATTTCCCTTTCACATTTAAAGTTATCTATAATAATAAAAGAAAGGGTCTGTGTCTGTATGTCTGTGGATCGTAAAAGACCTACTTATACTGCCCTCAGAAATTCGAAATTTTTAAGACAGATTCCCTTTAATACCAACGTGTGCACCTGAGTCTTAGTTTTTTCCTATTCGTTCCATTTTTAGAGAAAATTCTAATTTTCTGAAAAAAATACACCACTTTCGCTCAAATCCGATCATTTTGTCCCTTTCGTGTTGCCATTCGACAGAAGAAATTAAAACGAACACAAAAATTAATTAAAATTGAAATTGCTTTTATTTTCTTGCCATTACCTTCAGAAACTAAATTAATGATTTGAAAAATAACTGAACGTGCCATTGAGCTAAATGTTTTTTTTTAAACCCAGAGTGGAGGTGTTGACGTGAAATAACATTGTTATACAATTATGGTTAATTTTGAATTTATCAGGAAAATTGCGATGGCAGTAAGTTCATATTGAGGAAGATTTTTGTGATATGAGGATGTGCATTTTATAGTGATGTATTTTTATTTTGGAATTTTAAAGCAATATAAGTAACGGGATTTTATTCTTTATAATGAACGGGCCAAAGGCAAAGCTTATTATCCTATAGCAAATTAAATGACACTCATACTTGGATCGATTTGATATTCTTTTAGTCCGTGCGAAGAACGGGTATTTATTTGCTAGTTAATTATATTTATTCCAACGCTTATTGCTACTAGTATATAATATATTAATAAATTTTATACAAAATTGCTTTAACTTTAGGATAAGAATACTTAATTACATTTAATATAAAAAAAACCTCTATAAATGAAATAAATTAAATACAGCATTACTTTTCTAGTTAATTTAATTAAATAGTACCACCTAATAATTAAAACTGTCCGGAAAATAGGGTATCTTTATAACATGCAACTTCCTCTCTTTTACTGCAGCCAACCCTAAGCGGTTGACGACTCAAATTGAGATGAATGTTGTCATATCTTCCATACGAAGAGCTAACTCAATTACTTACTCAAGTTAAAACGAGGATAGAGAGGAGATAACCCTAACGCTAAGAAGCATTGTCACGCATCTAATTGTTACGCGGCTCCATCTTGACAAGTGCATGTAACGAATGGACTGTGGACGTTATTTTTAAGGAACTGTTAGTTCTTCCTGTTTTAAACTTACGGTAGTTGGATTTATTTTTCACATCAAAATGAAATAAAGGTTAGGTTGAATTTCGTCGCACTAGAGCTGACGGGGGCTATTGGCGACAAAATTAAATAAAGATTGGATAGTAGATTCCAAATGTAAAACCACGGAACACAGTTTTAATGAACCGAGGAAACTAGTGGCACTTTAAAATATGTAGTTTGTTCAAAGATTTGACACCGAGTACGGTTGTGTTGGTTGCCAAGCTCAAGTGTTGACGTCGTTACTTGACCGCGGTTCAAAATGAGGATGCTTGTCGTAAATAGCCCTCGTGTATAGCTTTAGTGTCAATTCACCCAAACGAAACCCGATGATTTCAAGGCTTGTCCTCTTACGTTCGGTTTCCATAATCGATTTCCTAATCAAGAATTGCGTAATACTAGTGCAGTCGGTCGATTTTTTGTGTCGGAATTTATGTGGTCAGTTGGTTGAGTGACGTTTTTATGAAAGCCATGCAATCCACTTTCCAAGCCATCCACCACTATACATTATTGTTAAACTTGACTAAAGTATTTTATCTCATAATAATATAATTTTAGTTTATATCTAATTTTCATTTTATTTCATTATATTATTGTTCGCATTCTCATTATATTACTGTTCGTTCGACTCTGAGGAAGCGCGTTATGTTCATTCAGATCGAAAATTTCAGACAAACGTACGCTGGTGTTGTCTTTGGAAATGACATCATTCGGCTTACTCGTTCTCAATTATAGTCTGCCTGCCACTTCTTAGCATCCCAAATATATTGATTGTGGAACAGTCCACTTTATAAAAAAGTAGAGAACCTAAAGGAGGCACTGAACTGAACTGAAACTCTGGAATGAGCATCCCATGAAAAGCTGGTGAAGCCTATTTTCGGGTCACTTGGCGACAGCTTTAGGGAGAATATGTACCACATTTGGCATGAATTCGCCGATCACAATTGACACTTGACTTGATAGTTTGCATTGGATCGTCAAAATCGCTCGCCAGGAATAGTACTCCAAGGAATTTAAGTTTAAAGATTGTTCCTACAATTCTATTTTTTTTTATAGTACATGTTTCCGAAACTTCATTATATAAAGAACCTCCTAAAGCAATAACATATCAATTTTCTGTTTGAAAAAGTTGGTTTAAAATACCTATTTTAACAGGTAAAGTATAGGATTGGTGGCAAAAAATGGGTTGCTCTTACAGGGTTGCCGGGCTTCACCGGCCCTATTAGCGAGCGTTACGATGCTCATTCCAGAGTTTCAGTTCAGTGAAAGGAGGCAGGGTTGCCAATTCCATGGTGTTTGGCGAGCCTGCGGATTGTTCTGTTAGTTTGGTTGGAAATAATGCATCACACTAAACTACACATAGGTTATTAGTGAAAGGAGGATTATAGTTAATTGCTGAAGGTCTTCATCAATTGTACGTGCATTTCTTTTCTATCTTGACTTGATCGTCAATAGATTTGCATATGTAGTATGTATTATTTACCATATTCAGTATCACTTCGGGGAACGCTATAAGTTAAAATATAGCTATGCAATAATAGTGAACCCATGCAAGTTCGAACTGCTCTACAGTTGAGAAACTGTTTCTAAACCTTAAGGAAATATGCACCTGCAAAAGCAGTGAATCGCCAAATATAGTAATCCTGGCTTAAACCAAAATCTTCCTTACCTCTTTTCGTTTTACGAGTGATAGTTTGGACTCGTCTAAAACACACGTCATAGATGCCAAGAAATAGTGGGAGGACTATACCCGGACGCACGGATTTGTTTATATGAAATGAAAACTCGTGTCTTTTTCAAAACCGAAAACGATCGAACGTGTACGTCAAATGCCATATGTGACCATCCTAAAGAACGCTCGAAATGAACAAGACACACGAAACGCACACGATTTTTTTTCAATATGGAAAAGTTCGAACATGTGCGCCAAATGGTACGTGTGCGGCCACAGCCGAAAGAACACGTGAAACGAACAATGCGTTCCGAGACCTGTCGCTTCGAGTGAACCCTCCAGACGGGCTAATTAGAACGAATTGCAGCGAATGTTTGTGAGTGTGGGTGGCGACCCAACCCTCTGCGTAATGAAAATTTATGCCTAAATGCGTTTTAAACTTTTGATGCTAATGCGTAAGATGTGGGAAATCTGCAAGATGCGCTCTTTATTTTAAAAGGGACGGGTTAATTAGAGGTTCGACAGCACTCTAAGTAATGGTCTCTGGAAGCGAGAAATGTCAGGTGAGAGTGGGTGCAAATTGAAGAATTGATGTCTTTGGGATTGTTATTGTGATACAGTTTTTTGGACATTTTTTTGTGTGGTTAAAGGTTGGTTTTGTAATATATACAAATTTTTAAAAGGTTGCACGTTGCAATGTAAGGTGCGAGAAAATGGTTCCATAACATGGTAATATCATTGCACTTGAAAGTGAAATTTTATATTTAATTAAAAGATGGGCCAATGGCACCGACTTGTAGATTATTTTCAACCGAGGAAATAATATTAGAAACCCAAAACCTTGATTATTTTTACTTGGAACTAAAGTACTTTAAATAAAGGAACTTTCAGTAGGAAATTTAGCATCTTACGCTGTTGCAGGTTAGGTTAGTTTGAATAATCGTCGCATTAGAGCTTCAGGCACGCTGTTTCAGGACAGATTTAACATATCAGTCCCATTTACACATCATTAGTTATTGGTTGAATTTTTTTTGTTCAGAACGTTCCGTTTACAGGATGACTCAGATGAGGACTGAACCTGCATAATCTCCATGGCATGACTCCTCAACCCACAAGGAAATGCCAGCCCCTTTAGAGGTCCTGATTTAGAAAACAGCAGACTGTAGGCATAACAAATTTTGGGGGCCCTTTACGGAAAATTTTGTATATAGTTGCCCGTAATAATGATGCTATCGATGCTTGGCCGATTTATCATATGTTTGTTACCATTTTATTCGCTTCCTTATAAAATCAATCGCACCAATTACGTTAGGTCAATGTCTGAGGCAACGTCAAGCTAAAAATAAAGTGGGGAACAAAGAATATTAGAAAAAAATTACTGAAATGTTGGACGTCTACAGAATTTAGCATAATATAAAGTAATATTTAGGGGCCCCTAAAATTTTGAGGCCCTAGGCCTAGGCCAAACGGGCTTTATGGTAGGTTATGCGCTGGGCCTCCTTGTCCGATTGAAGTTGTAGCTGACTCAGTAACCCATAGTCTACCAAAAGGATCCCCAAGGTAGAGATGAGTTACTTCAGCTTTTATACTAGTGTTTTCGTTGTTATCTAGATTACTGGTAGGAACGCAGTGGTAAATCAGGGCCATCGATGGTTGATGAGGTTGCTCGTGTGGTGAACCGCCACAAACTATTAATGGACTGTTCGAAAGGGGTGGAGCGTGGTTTGTTTGTGGGATAGAAGACAATGCTTGACTAAGTCTGGCGTCACTATAGGAGTGTCCGTTCTAGTTTAGACGAATTAGCTGTCGGGCGGCTTGTTTGTGGGGGGTTAAGACATCGCTTGACGAAGATGTGACATCACTGTATACTGTAGCTGTGATGTCACAGTTTGACGTAGCTGGAACATACTTTACATCTGAAGATGCGTACGACGGTCCAAAATATGTGTCCATTTTATCATACATCCTACTACTTGAAAATTTTGAGTTTTTTTTTTACTTGGGTTCAATAAATTCTATAACTTGTGCTTCCATTCGTCCATTCATAAAAAATATCTATCTGAATGAGAAGGATTTCCGTCAACTCAAAGATAAGGTTCTCCGTTTTTCTTTCCTTTCCCGCTTGTTCACACACACAAAGAGAGAAAGAGTGATGAAAAGTTGTGGGTGTTTGTTAAAAACAATGCTGGTCGGCCAAGCGACAAAGCTGAGATAAGACTTATCGATTTGCCACGGCTTGTCAGCGAGAGGGACATGCGAAGTGGCACGAAGAAAAGTTGTGTCGCCTGTATGTGGGATGAGTTAGACTAAAAAAATAAAAACAGTTCATGTCAGTTAATGGTTTTTTTTACAAATAAATAACATAGTTAGTTCCCACCCCTCAAGCACTTATTTTAAACATTTCATTACTTTAAGGTTTTTTTTATATGAAAGATATAGGGGTTAGACAACGTTATTGACCCAAAACTCATAAACTGCTGCGAAAATGTAAAATGCTTTTAACGGCTTGTAACACGTATAGCGGCACACTTTTGTTCGCGTAAAAGTATTATCTATAAACTAATTTGTATGGTACGCAGAATGGATCCAAAGGTAAAAATTATTTTGGAGCACCCTGATCTTAAAATTCCATGAAAAAGATTTTTCTTTAAAATAAATATTTACTTATATGAAAGCTAAAACGTCTGTAAAATAAAAGACAGTTTTTTGAAATATTTTCAGCGATATGAACAGTTTAAAAAATTAATAGCTCATTCTTGCGGTTAAATATTGTTCATAAAATCTTTATATTATAAATTAAAATAATCAAAACTTTATGGTCATTTGGCAAACTGATGTATGAAATATTCATCCCAATTTTAGCAACAAAAAATGATTTCAAACGAATTTATGAGTATTCATAGGAATTGCTTATGCACATATGTACATTATTTTTAAATATTTTTTGCACGATTTAATTCTAAACAATGTTTGGCAACTTATATATAAGCTAAAATCTCATGCTTTTATACTTGTACGTACCTGTTTGTACGTTCCTCTGTCTTTTTATTTGTACTTCTGTACCTCTTTTAACTACTCCATTCTAACAATCCAATTTCAAAAATTCTTTTTTTCTATTGAAAGGTAGAACAGTATGCAAATTTCTTTTATACTTTTTACCCGGCTGTTCATTGTTCGTTCACATTTCGTTTTTTCTTTGCATTTTGCAACTTAAAAACAGCTTTTGCGTTAAAATTACAAATTGTTTGTATAAAATAAACAGATTATCTCTGTACATATCACGGTATTTTTCTTACACATCAGCTGACAGATTTCCCCATAAAAAGAGATTTTTTTACAGTGCATGCTTTATCCGGAATTCGTCACTATTATGACAAGCGAATGTCATAACCACCATACCAGTTGGACTGCTAAACAACAGGTAAAACAATCATTATGCGATACTTTCTTTCACATCAACGGAAAAGAAAACAAGCCCTGGTTGGCGATATCGGGAGAATGTATCATCGATAGGGTTGATCTTGGGAAAAGAGTGTTGATTTAAGAGAAACGCCACGAGATAGGAATGGACGTTGGCAGAATAACGGAATTGTGGCTTCGTTACATTTATATTGAGGCGGAATGTATGGCAAATACGGATAGTAGGTATTTCTAATGCGCATCATGTTTTCTTGGAAATGAGCTGCAATAAGAAATTGCTTTGCAAGGATTTTTAAAAATTTAATCTAAAATAAGTTTTGTCTTGTCCTTAAAATGATTTATTTAACATTATTCACAGTAAGTAAATCTAAGAACTGATGCAGAAATAAACTGACCAAGGTAATAAGTTTGCTGTAAAGAGAATATTGCAATCTAAAGGCTTTTATGAAATGTTTTTGCAATTTTTAAAAAAATTTATAAAAGATTCTCTGTTTATATTTAAGAATTTATCTTTATATAGATCTATATTTGTACTTTGTATTTAAACAATGTGATATTAGAAAAATTCGTTTAGATAGGCACTGATGAGGTATTTAAGAAATAGATATATACTATTGTGTCCAAAGATCTAATAAGTCACGAGAGCAATAGAAGGAAACTTGTTGTTAAGAACTGGATTTTTAACTTGCTGGTTTTGCTTTCCAAGAAACGAGACTATGGCAAAGAAGTCATGGGAATTTTTTAAACATTAACTGATAATATATAGGTGTATAATATTTGATTTATGAACAATACTTCAAAATAGACTTTTCCATTTTTAGTACCAAGAAATTGAAAAAGACCACGCACTAGAAATTTAATCTTTGAGGTTTTTTTTTACCTTTTATAACGACTGCATTCATCAAAGGCTTTATATTAACTCTTTAATTTACTAAAGAAACATCATTTAATTTTTTTGAAGAGTATCTAGCCTTTATCAGGTTCCTTGTATTTATGATACTTTTAAAATAGTAATTAAAATTGCTTTCATACTAGAAATGTACATACTTTTCACTCTAGCAAAATTGTAATCTTTCAATTATATTTTTTCATATATTACTAAACTACATTCAGTGGTTAGATGTACAATCTCACCTAATATATTACGCTAAAATCAAATCGATATCTTAATTCACTACTAAAAATATTTTTAAAAATAAAAAACGCAAAAAAATCTTTAATTTTTTTTTTGTTGAAACATTTCTTGTGTGACTTTATACAATAAATAGTTAAAAATTAGGCGCTTGTTTTCACCAAATCACCAAAAATATGGTTCCTAGTATCTGCAACGGCTGCGTGGTAAAAATTTTCACCATATTTTCGGTAACCCGTTAATCTATTTATTAGGTTTTTGTTTCCAAAACCTAATAAATGGTTATTTTTATCACGTCCCGTTAATCCATTTATTAGGTTTTTGTTTCCAAAATCTAATAAATGGTTATTTTTATCACGTAATATGATAAATAGCTCATCCGAATACCGAAAATATGGTGAAACATTTAACCACATAGCCGTTGCAGCTACTAATTATTATGGTGAAACCAAGTATAAAACTTTTAACAGTGTAGTGACATGGAAAATGACTCAAAGATTATTTAGCAATCGGTGCCTATTGTGTATGTAATTTTGTATGCTTTTAAAAATCAATTTAGATTTCATTGTTTACAATAGCCAAACAAGAATTATAAAAACGAAACATTAAAAAAGAATGAGAAGATAGAACGTTATTAGCAGACCTTACAACGACAAAGAACTACTCCATCCGTACAGTCGGGTGAAAATGACATCTGAACTTTAACAATCAACCTCCAAGTATCTAGAGTGGTCTTGTTAAAGATTTATGGTACAAAAAGGAAGCAGCGATCGTTATTGTTCGATTTGCCAATAAAGCTCAAGGAATCTCTTCTTTATATGTCTCTGCTATTACTTTTGGAGCACTTCAAACAAGATGGCGCAGGAAGCAAATAATTAATTGTGTTATTAACTCGAATATAGTTTTTTCTTCTTAAAGGTAAGTATTTTTTTAAAACCTTTTTTCATTTATGAGAAAAGATAAGAATTTTTCGATATCGTTTTTATTATATTTTTATTGGGAGAACAAGGACGTGTCATTTCTAAAGGAAAAGAAAACTCATCGAAAAAAGGTAGATGGCAATATTTTTTTTGCTTTGTGAGTGGTTGATATATTTTTGAAGTGTCTGAAGCACTTATCGAAGTTAATGTTAGATTTTCAAGAACATATATAAAGTTTCCAAACAAAAGTATGGGATCGTTCGAAGTTTTGTAAGGAGCTGGAATAGTTTCTAACGTTTCTCAAAAATGCATGAAAGTTTTTTATTTATGTTACATTTCCGAAAATTGAATGAGAAAAGTTTAAACGATTTCTCATTTAAGTGGTTAGATAAACGTTACAGAAAACTATGCTATGAATAATTTTTAATAACTTTACTTACTTTATATGTACTGGTTAGCTCTCTTGGCTCCTATGACCTCAAGCTGGGTTCGTATGCGAGTCAGGCAGGTCATGTTTCCACTCATCTCTTCAGCCTTCCGGGCTTGATAAATTAGTACTTAGCTTGTTGGCGAAGTTAACTGAAGGTTCATCTTTGAACTATCACTCAGCATTATTGAGCTTGAAGAAACGAGGAGTGAGGTGTGTGATTCAGTGAACCGGGCAGCAAAAACGAGCCGGTTCAATAACGAAACGCGGAGGAATATACGGCACTGCAGCAGAAACGAACCGGGCAGAAAACCTAGAAACTTGCCTATTTCGCTCTTGGGTTCGTCTTCGCTGGTTCTTAGTTAGTGATCCACATGGTTATTTCTTAAAAAAGTTGCAATTTAAAGTTAAAGAAAATTAATTTCTTTCGAACTAAAAATGTTAAAATACATTTAGGAGTCCAAGTCAATATGATGGAGGGATCTCATACAAGCATTGCATACAAAGTGTAGGGTCCTTTTCTGCCCTGTTCGCTCAAAAGGGTGTGAGTGGGTTTTCGGCTCGCTGACACCTCACTCCAGTTTCCCTTCTAGCTCAATGCTCAGCATGGACAACTCCCTCGTGTGGTTTGCCGGGAAACGGCGTGTGCGTCGTCGTTTTCGTTTTTCTCCTACCCTACTTGGTTTTGAAAAGCTATTGCGATTAATCTCACAGCAGAGCCTCAAACAAGGTAGGTTTAGAACTACGGCGATTACGCCGCTTCCTGGAAAACAACACAAGGGGGTAGGGAAAGAAAGCGCTTTCGAAGCTTGCGTTGTAATCAGAAGGAATATAGTATTAGCACCCTAGGCCCAATGACTACCGAAAAAGAGACTGCCGTAGGGTCGGTCAGACATTATACTAACTAAACGTTTTATTGTTGACAGGGAGAATATGATTGGAAGCACTTCAATATAAAAACAAAACGATTCAATTAATATTATAAAAATACGCTGTCGAAATTTGCTTCACAATTAACGCAGAAATAAACTTTTTAAATATAAATGAAGTTTAATTGAAACCAAGTTAATCAAGAGAACAAGTTAGCTGTGAGTTATGTATGATAGTTTTTAATGCGATTAAAATTAAATTGAAGGACAAAGATAGATTGGTTTAAATTTGTTTACATTATATTTTTATCCACGATTTTGGAATGTCTCTCTCAATACTTTTACATTTCCAACAAGTAAAACTACCCAACTACAAAAAAAATCTACCCTTATTTGAAATGATAAGTTTTAACAATTTGCTGCAACTGTGATTTTTGAGAAGTGCATTTGAAACTTGTTCTAACAGCACTATTTTATTAGCTTACTGAAGTTATGAATAAGAATAACTTTTTCAAGCTATAATTTGACAATATTTGTTTTTGTTTATTTGTCATAGAAATGAAATTTACAAAGTAGCTCCTTTTACCAATTATCTTCGTGATTGATATATGCTCTCTACTTTTAAGGTATTTTGACGTTAAGGTATTACTATAAGTTTATTTTAAATATTAGACACGTTTTCTCAATTTAGTTTAGCTAAATTTACAGAGTTGCATAGTATATATCAATTTAAAAAGTATTGTAAAATAATGTTATAATCAAATAAAAATAAGAGTGCTGGAGATAAAATAGAATACCTAATCTTCCACTTTAAAAACTAAAGCATGAATATATAAATAATATTAAATTTCTCTAGTCGCAAGAAAACAATGTATCTGAGTATCTTACATAAATTCCTAATGACATTATGATATCGTTTAAATATCAGACGGCATATAACATGGTATTATACCTCACTAGCGCTACACTATTAAAATGTTTGGTGCGAGATTGCACTGGAGAATCCAGATACTTTCCAGCTGCAACCACTATTTGGACCGTGGATTTGCCAATTTGGTGGTAAAACCATAACTTTGATAGAAAGCAAACGTGATAAATCAACGCTCCAAATAGTGGTGGCAACTGTAAGGTTTCGGGATTCCGGTTAAATCTTGCACCAAAACTTTTAACTGTCTATTTTAAATCACAACTTTAAAATAATAAATAATTTTATATACATATTTATTTGTACTCATATCAAAATCTGGTACCCTTTAATTTTGGGAATATTTCATCAAAACTAAACATGGTTCCATAGTAAAACGAAAACCATAACACCGCAAAAGTGGTAAATCAACGCTCCAAATAGTGGTGACAGCTAGAATATTACAGGATTCCGGTGCAATTTTACTCCAAAATTTTTAACTGTCTATTAACCTCTCTAACAACGTTATAATAATAACTAATTTTATATATATATTGCTTTGTACTCGCATCTAAATCTGTTACCCTTTAATATGTGGACATTTCATGAAAACTAAACATGGTTCCATAATAAAACGAAAACCATAACACTGCAAAAGTGGTAAATCAACGCAAATTTTCAACTGTCTATTTACCTCACAACTTTAGAATCAGAACAAATTTTGCATACCCACACAGCTATTTATACGCACTGATAAATCTGGTACCCTTTAATCTGGAACAATTTCATGAAAACTAAACATAGTACCATAATAAAGCGAAAACCATAAATTTTAAGCACCAGTAAAATGGTAAATCCACGCTCCAAATAGTGATTGTGGCTTGATAAGTTCCATGATTCCGGTGCAATCTTGAACCACAATATTCCACTATTTATTTACCTCAAAACTTATTATAACTAATTTTACAGACATATGTAGCACAGCAAAATCTGGTACCCATTAATCTGGAACCATTTCATCAAAACTAAACATAGTTCTATAATAAAACGAATAACCCTAACCCTTGAGACCGCGGGGCACCAGGGGAACCGAAATTGGGAAATAGCGATCATTCCAAAACAATTACCAGGAACGGAGATGTGCAGCCCTGAAGACAGAAGCATTCTAAATAATGCGCCACCGAGCATTAAGCTAATTGGAAAGGATAATGGGATTGCAGAACGGGATAGAAATGGCAAGATTTGTGTTAGTTTGTAAGAGTTATTGAGGTATGTTTTTGGTGTTTTTTTGCGGAAATATTGTACAGACTAATCCATTTTTTAACCCGGCAGAACGCGCGCTGTGTATTTTATACCCGATTGTTTAGTTTAGTTTGAATCATTGTCGCAGTAGAGCTACGCCAGGGCTATTGGCTTATATCCGAAGGATTTTTTTTAGAACTAATATCCTAATGTACCCGATTTTTTCCTAAGTGTGCCAAACCTTAGTTTTGATAAAAATGTCACTCGATTAATTTATATATGTCCTAAATTTGTCTTTAGATGATATGCCCCTAAAAATAATATTGTTGAATTATTTAGTCACTATTCCGTGCCTGCTACCTGGTTAAGTTTTTGGTTTAGTTGAGAAAGAAAGTTTTAGGTTATATTAACTCATTAAGGACGGATGGCCAAAACAAATTGCCATGTGAAAATGAGCTTTCTGCCTAAGTTTATCAAAGTAAACAAAATAACAGACAAATGAAGAAAATCATTGTTCTGAATAATATATTTAGGACAAATTAAGTTACAGAATAACGAACTTTATAAACTAAAAATAAATGTTTATACCGAAATGAAGACGATAATAGTGTTCACATCGTTGATGGGTCAAGCTTAGGACAGTATCATTGTTTATCTTTTGAGGAATATTATTTTCTTATAATTGTTTGACTATTTATGCATATACTATTCATAGGCATATACTATGCATATGAATAGTATATGCATATACTATTCATAATATATGCCTATGCTATTCATAAATAGCATTGTTAACTGAAAGAAAACCCAATATGTTAATTTAACTGTTTTATCAAGAAGTAATTTTTACGTTTCAAAGGTGGGTGAAAATACGAAAAAAGTAGAGTGCAAGTACATGCATAAAGGCAACGACAAAACCGCATCCGTATACATTGTTATATTTTGAAGGTTAGAAGGTTTTTAATTTTTCTAATTTAAAAATTAAAAGGTAAAAATCAAAACTGTAATTGATTTATATTGGGTTACCTACTCCAAAAATTAAAAAATTCATGAAAATATTTTTTCCTATTTCTCAAACTATGCTACACATTCACATACTTATCAGATTACTTTCACATACTTATTAGATATATTTTTATATAGTTTTAAATTTTCAAGTAAATAAAGAAAACGAGAAAGTTTTAAGTCAGGAAGCTTGATAGTATGAGAGAACAGGAGAAAAACACCATATCTTTGTTTCTTTCACATCCTGAGAATGAAATAAGTTAATCATGGTGCAACAAAACGAAATAGAAGATATAGTAGAAGATAATGGTGGATAATTTGGGTGTTAGATTCATTTCAAAAAGGGAAGAATTAGTAGAAATTTGCTTTTGAGCAATGGAAACCGATGGAGCATGTTGAATACCGAAATCTCAAATGCCATTGCTAATTGGATATTACCGATTCCAATTTGATTTTAAAAAAGTTGAATAAATTTAATCAACAATTTTATGTAGAAAAGGCATCCTTGTTGCATGTAGATTAAATTTTGTTATTTGCAGATTGTAGAAAGCTAAACTGATATTGTGAAAGATAATGTAATTAATTTGTTTAAACAACTTGTATATTTGTTTTAAAACAGTATTCGTAAGCTGGTATGTACAAAACGCTAACTAGATGCCAATTGGGTTGTTTTAGATGATGTAACTTTTTTCAGTTTTTATTTTTGCTTTTCCGGGAATTTCCTAGGCTGTTGATATTTTTCTTCCAATGGTTTTTTCTTTGCTGTGTTTTATTTTAGAGTTATTTATTTACAGTTTGTTTTCATTCCTGTTATTTATTTAACATTTTCGGCTATAATTCGATTAAATTTCAAGTACGCAAAGCATTACTAAAACGTCAATGTTGTTGGAAAACTTCGGTTTAGAGGATATTTTGTCTTATGCGAAGAAACTAACCGAAATTGTGGGACAGCAGTTTAACGTTATTTATGAACAGAGAAAAGCTTCAGTTCTACTGAACGAAAAGTTTGTATCTAACATTTGGTTTAGTAAGGTAAGAAAATATTGTATTGCCCAAAACAAATATAATTCCTGAAGGACCAAGAATGAAAACAATACCGCTGGAACTGTTGCCACTCATGACGTGAAACATGCCCATTACAATTTATAATAGATTTATCTTATTTAAATGTAAGCAAGACGCAGTAAACCCATTTAAGTTTTCCAAAGAAATCCCAATAAAAAAAATCTTCATCCAAAACTTCAAATCTAAGAAGACTTTTTGCACATCTGACTTATTTACATACATTTCCTAAATGAATCGGAACAAAATACACCACATTAGCAATATTACCTATTTTATATTCAAGCTTTATTGGTTGGGAAGAAAATGACTGGCTTGGCTGATGTATTTTTTTCTTCCCAAAAATTTTTTTGGCGACGAATACTTTTTTTCTCTCTTCTTTTGCATATATCGATATTTCATTTGGCGATATATATTCTGTTTCGAAATCCTTATTTTGCTTGCTGAGTCACAGATTCGAGCATTTTGTTGCATGCACATTATATTTTGAAAGTCGTATATCTATAAGGGAGAAATATATAGCGTCGTTGGGGGAGTATTTTTGATTTTGTGGAAGATGAGATATTGATTCGTTTTTGGTTTAGGATGAGTATAGATTTTCTGAGGACAAAGACTAAAAAATGCGATTCTATTTGAGTTTTGTTTTATAATATCTGTTACAATTAATATTCGATAAAGTACCAAAGAAGTTGTTATTGATTAAGAAAAAAAAGTAACTTTTGAAGAATAATATCGGTGGTTATGATTGTTATTTTTGAGTTTTCAAACAAAAAATTAATATTACAAATATAATACATAAAGATCTTAATTCGAAGAAAATATGGCGTAAGTTTTGACTTGCATCTGTTTAATTAAATAAATTTTTCCATAAACGAAGAAAAAAGTTTTGTAAAAAAGTACAGTCGAAATAATTTTTATTTTCTAAAGTATCTATTGGAACATTATTTAGCATTTGAAACGGAGTTGAATGTGCTACACAGAGTTCTTAAAGCACTATATATCGCGGATATATTTTTATATTCAGTTTGATAAAAAGATTAAAGGAGTTTCTTTTGAAATTAGAGTTATTATTCTATTTATTTCCAATTATAAAAAAAATATTCAAGTTTCATTTTTATGATATTCTAAGATATCTAAGGAGAAGTTATTTAAAACGAAATGTGGACATTTCTTTGAAAATTAATTTTCTTTGTTTACAGGAACGAATATCGGAAATAACCATGAGTTTACAGAAAAGCAGATGTTCAACTGAAAAGTATTAAGACTAGTCAAAAACAGGTTTTTGGATTATTTAAGTGTTAAGAATTCATATTTTGTCCGTGTTATTTATAAACAGTGACAAAATATGTCAAAATGATGAGATAAAAAGAAATCACAATCAATAGCAGCCGAAGGAAGTCAAGGCAACTCAAAATGAATGAATAATTGTTTAAAAATAGCAATTTTTTAACGAAAAGAAAACTTTAATCAAAAGGAATATTATTCATTTATGCAGATAATTTATCGACAGGAGTAACACATAACGTTCTCATCAAGATGTAAAATAATAATGTTAGTAATAAAAATTAATAATCTGTAAAAGTAATACTTTTAGTAGGACAACTATAAATTAGTATTCAAATAGAGAAGGTGGATGATATGTTATACTACATTACTTTTATTTTGTTACTTCTAAATCTATTGTTTGAAAACACTAATTTTAAAAACTAGCTATTCCAAAACTAAAATTACACACGAGTATTTGCATGATACCACTACTAAAAAGGTTCTTTTTAGAAAATAAGTCAAACCTTTCAAAAAACAAAAACAAATGACACTTTGCATCTACACTACAAACTTTTTTGTTTCCAAGCCAAACAGATTGACAAGGATTACGTTAACATATGCCATACAGAAAACCAGGCGCGGGGATTTCATTTTTCTTCGTATTGGAGCCCCTAGATGAAATATGCAAATCGGCCCATCTGGGATGAATTTTATCAAGCGAAACCGAGCGTCTCTTTCTTATATAAATGAATTGCTAAATGTAAAAAAGAGTCATGTCCTTTGAAGAGTTTCCTACTACACCACTGCCTTCCAATGTTTTAGTGTAAGAAGAAGCCTCCGTGGAAATCTTTCTGTAAAGCTGACCTTTTTTTCCATTTAGTGATTCAAATGAGAAAGTTAACTGAGGAAGCGAAAAATGAAGTTATTGAATTATTTCGACCTAGCGAAAAGGATTTTTTAACTGTGGTATATTAGGAAATGTATTTTGTTAGGGAGTATTGGAATTTTATTATAGTTATTTTGTAATAAAATTAAGTTTAATGCAGGGGAAGATAAGGTAAGATGGAATTAAAAACTAGATTTCGAGGCAATTGAAATTTAGTTTATAAAAAGTAGTTATGTTAATAAATTTAAACGTCTTTTGTAATATAGTTAAATTGTATTGTTACCTCTCTCTATATATATCCCAAAAGGTGTCATAAATTTTAGTTATAATCACCAGGGCATATTGATG